>CM061488.1:77675118-80075118 GCA_030867185.1 Tagetes erecta | reverse complement strand
TCGAACCGGTTGGACCGGGATTCGGGGGTGGACCGGGCTGAATCGTATAGGTTCGTTTTTAGTACAAAGGATCGGCCGGTTCAAACCGGTCAACCGGTTGAACCGGGATTCGGCCAGTTCGGATCGGTTCGGACCAGTTCGGAATATTAATTTTTTAAAAAATTTGACTTTATTTGGTTAAATTTGTGATATTTTTTATTTTGATAATATTGTCTCTGTGTTGAAGTTTAGAACTTAAAAAGTTGTTTCTGAGTACCTGACTTATATTTTAAGTTATATTAATAGTTTAGAAAAACATATATAATTATTTATTATTTATATGGTTCAAAACCGATCCAACTAGGGTCCGACCGGTTTAACCAGTAAGACGACTGATTCATTTTTCGATCCGATCCTGAAAACATTGGTTAAAGTATTTCAAAACTAAAAATAAATATTATCTTGACATCTGTAGGAGGGTAGTATAATATTTTGACTTTTTGCATACAGGCAAAGACTAAATTTGAAGTTTCAAATCAATGGCGCTTTGGGAACGATATTATATTACAACGTAACGGCACTAAATCAATCTGCGTTTTCGTTAAGATTTTTTACTTTTATTGTGTAAAAGATCTATAAAAGACACAGTAAAATAAAAAAAACACAATAAAAACGGTAATTATTTTTTGTTTATTTATTTAAGGAGGTTATCGTGGGAAACAAAGTCTTCGAACTATTTTTTTGAAATCCGGTTTAAATTGTGAGTTGTGATGTGTTTAACCATTCATTGTGTTTTTCTATATCATTTTGTCATTCTTATAATTTGTATCATTTTTGTACTTTGTAAGATAACCTCATGTGGTTCACATAAAGGCCTAAGCAAAAGGCTAAAGATACCATACTAGTTTAATACAAGACCTCAACATCTACTTATTCTAATAAATGAATAATTAATTTATTTGGCATCATCTTGACACTTTTTAATATGTAAAATCTTATGTGGCAAACTTTCATAATTTCTCTCATTATTGTTTGAAGCACAATGATGTGGCGGGTGGTTGACAGTGGGTGTTGGGTGATGGTGGTGGGTGGTGAGTGACTGAGTGGTGTTGGTGGTGGTAGTGGACGATGGTGGAGGATGATGGTGGTGGTGATAGACAGTGGGTGGTGGTAGTGGTGAACAATGGGTGATGGTGGACGGTGGTGGTGGTGGGGACGATGGGTGGTGGGTGGTGGTAGTGGTCGACAATGGGTGGTGGTGGTGGATAATGGGTGGTGGTATTAAATGATGGTGTTTAACCTTCTGTAGATCATAGAAAATTTTAAAAGTGGTTGGTCCAAGTCTGCACCCAACAGAGCTCGTGCAGACGTTTATTAAGGAACGTTTTCGAAAAAATAAATAGTCTGCAGATGACAATGTTTGTGCATGATTTGCGCGACGCAGACATAAGAGCATACGCATACTTCAAAAAAAAACAACCAGCACATAAGTATATGCTATTAATGGTTAAAAGGTTAGTAGCTTTACTTATTTAGGTAAGCATTTATTTTGGTGGAATGATAATTAGAGTGAAGACGCGAAAAAATCTACCTAAGAATTATTGTGCGTGTTTAAATATAGGGCTATACGCGGCGTATATGGTACGATGACAGGTATGTCAGTACGATGTTCAAACTCAATACATCGCGTATAGCCCTTATGTGGCGTATTGAGTACTTTAATATGCCTCGTATAGCCCTATATGCGGCGTATTGATTTTTTTTTTTGACATCAAAACGAATAAAGCCCGGATACCCAGTGTAAATAGCCTGAGGCTTATTTTTTGGTTAGGTTAAATGGTTCCATTATGCAAATTTTCAAACATCTATTAAAAAGTATACTTTTAATTTATACTTTTTAATAAATGTTTGAAATCGAAATTGTTTGATAAATCGTTCCATCTCTCTTTTTTAGTAAAAGTCTTTATGTTTGTTGTAACCTGTGCTTTTTGTTTGCTTTTGCAGTCTAGAGGATCAACTAGAGATGGCACAGGAGTGCATGATAGCATCGTCAATCAGTTTCTTACAAAGGTTGGATCATTTTTTGAAATCCTTAATCTATAGTTATACTTTTTAATAAATGTTTGAAAAAAAATAATAAATTGTTTACACCGAGTAGCCCGACTTTATTCGTTTCGTTGTAAAAAGAAAAGAAAAAAAATTAATTCAATGCGCCGCATATAGGGCTATAAGCGCATATATATTAAAGTACTCAATACGCCGCATATAGGGCTATACGCGACGTATTGAGTCTGAACATTGTACTGACATACCTGTCATCGTACCATATACGTCGCGTATAACCCTATACGTGACGTATAAAATAGTTTTTTTGTCAAAAATACGCGGTGTAAATAGCATGGCGTAAATTTATGCATGTGATAGGCCATAAATACATGAATTAATAGGAAACAATGACTTCAAAAAAGTTTGTGGTATATGTTCTATTTATGCGACAACGTGGTATTTATGAAAATTTGATCACTGGAGGAAAATTGCCGAACCAACTGAGAATAAGACTACTTTTATCCGTAACAATGATTTAACAAATATTAGATGATGAGTTGAAAAACATGAAAAAAACTTCTTATTTATACATCAATAATATAAGCGTTTTATAAATAAAAACATTAAATTTTATGGTGTAATATTTTTTTAAAAACACTATCATTTGAAAAAGTACGAGCGTTTAATGAAAATGGTAAAACTTGAAAATGAAGCTAAGAACAAAATACCTTTCGTCAATTATTCAAATTTTTAAACTATTTACTATTATACAACCGCGTTTTCATAATCACCGGATCTAAGATCTGATGGTCTATAATTATTTTTAGGAGTATTGGATATTAACGGACCTAACTATTAGTTTTTGCCGCTACCGGTCCCAACTTCTAAAATATGTGCTGGCGGTCCCAACTTTTATCATTTTGGCCATTAATGGACCGTCGTTAAAAAAGTTAACGGCGTTAATTTTCTTTTTTGAATTACATCGAAAAGATGTTCCAAACGACGAAATTTGTACATCCGGTTAAAGAACCGTTAGGTTTAAACACCCCGATAAAGCATCGTTTTGTCATTTGGAGCACCGTTTCGATGTAATTATTATATCAATCGACTCGTATTCTTATTCCGATCAAAAATCATAAAACGTTGACCTGAAATAAAAAAAAAAGTTAACGCCGTTAACTTTTTTAACGGCGGTCCACTAGTGGCCAAAATGATAAAAGTTGAGACCGCCAGCACATATTTCAAAAGTTAGGACCGGTAACAACCAAAAACTAAAAATTAGATTCGTTAATATCCAATACTCCTTATTTTTATGCTTTTTACGTTAATTAATGGTTTACAATAACGCAAGTAGTGTTTCACTATTCGTATAGAATCCAAATCAAGTTATTATATATACTTTGTCATAAATTAACATTTTAAACATAATAATTAAATTCACCAAGTATAATAAACTTTAATTTGTAACAGCAAACATCTAAGAACTTTATAGACGAAATCTGCATCTGTGACCACATATCATCTTCTTGCTCAATGTCATCTTATGTCAACTAGACAAAGGATCTTTTAGATTTTTGAAATATGAATTTTAACGAAACTTTGAAATTTCTGATCAAATGATGTAATTTCTACTAAAATAAACTGTGTGTAATATCTACTAATACTACTAAAGGAGGAATTGAGATGAGGTAAGAAATGGTTACGTGTCAAATGCTGGGCGCTGCCACATAGGATTAGTGATGTTGTGCTGAGATCATCAAACCGGTATACTCGACCCGACCCGTTTCCTTTTCAAAATTCAAAACATACCATTTCAGTAAGAACCCTTCATTCTTCTCCTTCTCTAAAAACTCTCTTCTCTTTCTCTCTCACATAGTTTTCTTCCTCACCGGTTTATTTTTCTTCAGGTTACGATTCATCCATTGCTCTTTAGGTAATCATTCATTCTTCTTTCTCTCAAAATATGTTTGTCTCTCAAAAACCATTAACACTTCTTCTCTGTTTTGTTTCCATCATCGGCCGCCTTTCACAACAGCTTCCAGGTTAAGTGGTTTCTCTTTCTTTATTGTTCTATTATCCTAGATCTGTTTGGATCTGTTAAACACTAACTTCAGATCTGTTAAGTTTGATTTTGTGTTTTCGTTTTCAGTTTCATTTTGCCCTAAATTTTACATACAAACAGTATCTGATCATCAACTGTCGTTTGCGACAACAATAACTTAACCAAGTCGAAAGCTTCCGGTTAATCTGCACGATTAAGTAGACTTGGAATAGATGCTGTTGTGGACGCTTCAGCTGATCATATGGATATGACATGGAGTTATAATCGTTTTTCGGTACGAGTATTCTTCTGTTTCTTTGCAGATCTAATTTTTCTTAAATATTTTGTTCATTTTAGTGATATCCATTGGAATATATATTGATTCTTATATTTGATAAGAATATAATCTTTAAGAAAATCAGAAATTGAAGTACCCTACTTACGTTTTGTTTAGGATGTGCCATTGGAATATATATTGAACAAAATAGTGAACAAGTATGAACAAAATATTGAACTTTATATTTCTGGATACATGTACACATATGTTTTGCATATTTCGATGGAGTTGTATATGAATATTTATTGATGAATGGAAAGAAAGGTTACTAAGAAAAACAAACAGGGGTATTGATAATGTATGAAATTTTTACCTGATTGTGTTGTGATTGTTTTTACCTGATTGTTTCCGAACTTTTTATGTTTTAAACGCCCTATTTTTCAGGTTTTTCCGATCATTCACCGACGGTTCGCATGCTCTTCATCTTATCTGTTTTTCCTCGATCGAAGGTTAGTCAGTTATTCCTTCCATTTTAATCTTGAATTGGTTCTTGAAATTGATTTGATAGTATTTAAAAAGGATTTTGATTTATGAATGTTAGTCTTTGTTTCTTTTATCTAATCATTGGATTGTGGTTTGTTGTTTTGGTTTTATGAAAAAATGTAGTCTGTTGTGATTGTTATTTGAAAAGATTTGTGCATTTTTTTAGTTATTACTCTTTGGTTTTTTAATAATCCAAAAATTTTAATTTTTAAAGCCTGTTTTGATTATTCTTTTTTGATCAAACATGAGTTTGATTTATGCATCTGAGTCTTAGTTTGTTTGATCTTATGTTTGTGATTGTGGTTTGACACTTTGGTTTTATGAAAAGCGACAACATGTTGTGATTGTGTTTTGATTACTCCTTTTTATTATTAAGAATTTAGTTTTTTCTTATTGTGGTTTATTCGATCTTTCTCTTCAGTTTTTTTACTAAGGTTTGATAAGATTTACTCATTTTTTTTTGGTTCTGTAAGTTTTTTTTACTTGAAATTAGACTTAATGTTTTGGTAGGTTTGTTCAATTAAGGGGGTTTATTCTTCGGTTGTCACTTCAATTAAGGTTTTTGAAAAATAGTTAACTAAGATTTATATAGTTTTTGATCCATTGGTTATGGTTTAGGGTACACTTTTTGTTCATTAATGCCATGTTTATTCATTTATTTCCATTTTTTGTTACCTTTTTTTTAGACCCGTCTGTCCTGAATTTGAGTTTATGACTATTGATTCATTTGGGTTGGATTACATGTATGATTTTGTTCATCATCTACTCTTGAGCAATGTTTTTTTTTTTCATTTTCATGTTTACCTACTCAGGAATTTTGGTTGTTGTTTTTTGTTAACTGCACATAGAGGATTGCAACCTAAAGTTTAGCCTGTTTACTCAGTTTATGGTTGATAATTGTATGTTCTAAAAATACCTTTTACGTGGCCTTGAAACTATTTGATCCGTTTCTTCACAAAAGATGTTCCTAAAAATACCTTTAGAAAAGTAACATTTGTCACATTAAAATCAATATACTTTTGAGTAGTTTTGTTATCCTTTTGCTATAGATTGTTAGTTTAATTTATTTTATGTATTCAACTTCTATCTTGAAGATATATTTTGTAACAGATTATAGGTTGTTTTAAGTGGATACAGAGAAATCATCCCTCATCTAATACTTTCAAGTTCACTAATTTCCAATTTACCCTTTTATCTCTTTATGCAAATATTTATTAATCTTGCAGGATCAACATTGTTTGCCCCGGTCATTGAACAGACTATGACAATTGGTGAGCAAAGTGGGCGAAAATATCATGTGCAAACAACCATCGCTAATGGGAAGGTTGATATTCTAAGCCATTAATGTTAATTTAGTTTGTTTCTTTGAATTAATTTTGATATTTGCTAATATTATGGTTGTTTCTTAGGTAACAAGAAATCTGGATAACGAGTGTCGTCTATTAAGTTCTTATATTTAAGAGTTTTGCGGCTTCTGCTAAAGTAAAATTACATATTACGTATATATAGCAAACTTCTACTATCTACTATAATAACTGGGTTGGTGACGGATCATGGGGCATGATGAAAGAATTTGATGAAGTTTCCAGAGTCCGACTAACTCTTAAATATAAGAATTTGCACCAAATCATTTAGACACAGAGGTCCATTTCTGCAATGAAGTTTAATTAATTCGTGTATATTTATTATTTTCCTTGACCTTCAATATGTTTTTATTTATCATTTTTACATTTGTGCAGAATGCCCGTTCTTTGTCACGAAGCTTGAAATCAAAACACTACCATGTGTTATTTTGTTCAGGTCAGATTCATGATCATACTATTAGTTTCAATTTTGGATATCATTTGGGTTGCAAGATCTTGGAGGAAAAGAATTACAGGAGATAGGTTAGTCGGGTTTCAAGATCTTGGAGGAAAAGATGATTTTAGCACGAGGTGACTAGAAGCTTTGTTGATATAGAAAGGTAGCATATATGTGAAAATAAATAATGTGTTGGTTTACTATGTGACAAAACACTAAGTAGTAGAATAATTTCAATGAAGGTTGAAGGTTTTAGTTTTTTATACTATTATATATGGACCTAACTTGTGTCAACCTGAATTTTGCAAATAAATCTATAGTTGTGTGTTTTTTTTTTACTGAATAGGCATTGTTATAGCTCGAATATTCGATGGAAGTTGTACAAATGATGATGATGAAGCAAAATTGTAGAATATGAAATATTTAGCTATTGAATTCAAGGTAGAAGATGATTTGCAGATCTATAAGAATGTGACTTACAGGTTTGTCTTCATTGATATCATGTATATTGCTTTATGGAGGTTTGACTTAGAGTATGTTTGATGGTTGTTTAATCAAGTAATAATCATTTTCTATATTATTTGCTCCTTAAACCATCTTTTTATGATGAGTCATTCGATGCATAATCTCATTTGAATACGCTGTCTTTTTTTATTCTATTGAACATCAATACCTATTTTTGAAGTATTAAAAATATCATTTGAATCTATGGGGTGATTTGGGTATTAAATATTGCTACTCTTTAATAGTCGCACGTTGTAGATTAATTTGAGTTTTAATGTAGTTTTCTTAATGCCACTACTTGCTATTGTTTTTTATATATAACTCTTAAAAGGTTAAGGTTTGACTTCAACATATATTAACTTGATCACTTGATCCTATAAGTTTGTATCTTTCACGACCGGGTGTCAGTTATGGATAATTGTATGTCGTTGTTTCCAGAGTCAAAGCAAGTAAGGATTGAAGATTTTTAAGCAAAGTTAGTCTCTTGATTGGGTGGGTTTGTATCTTCCAAGACCAGTTTTCAACCACGAACAAATGTATGTTGCTGTTTCTAGAGTCAAAAGCAAAGAAGGATTAAAGAATTCGATTTGTAATCAAGAAAGAGTTAGGCGACTCAACAACCAATGTTGTTTACAAAGAAGTTATTCAACAACCAATGTTGTTTACAAAGAAGTTATTGTAATATTTATGAATATTACATTTGATTAGTTTTTTTTAATAAATAGTAAACCAGTGTGCCCACACGGGTCTAAAGCTAGTATGTCTATATATAACAGAAAATTACATATAAAAGTTTCAAACTGATTAATCTCTATTAAGATTAATTCTTATCCAGTACTCCGTCATTTAGGTAATGCATAACGATTTCTAGAACACCGATAATTATATGGAATAATCTCATTTCGAATGTTTTTTTTACTCCATTCCATTCTTGGTGTTAGATGATATCATAGGGACCTCATTTACTTGGGTAAAATATAAGGGGATAATTTATAGTTTAGATTTAGGTAATTGGTGTATTTTAGATGTTTCCTCCTTTTGTTGATGCACTCCCCTTTTTATAGCTTGATTCCTTAGTTTTCTTTTTCGTTTTAGTTTTTCTTTAAGACAGAAGATAATTTTATTCAGCAAACAGCAAAGAAATTTACAAAATACATTAGGAAATAGCAACAAATATCATACAACCAATCAAATAGAAAAACTTACCCAATCTACTCGTTTCATAAATTGCTAAGCCATTACACAACACAGCGTTATTTGTCGCAACCATAATAAATTTTAGCAAAAATGTGGATCATTCAAGGTTTACCCATTTAAGATCTGAATTCTTTATTAAAGCTAGATTGTGTTTGAAAATTTGTAAATAAAAGTTTAAAATTTTTATTTCTCATTTCAATATAGAATTATATAAATATTTTTTACCGTTCAATCTGCGTGAACACACGGATATTAACCTAGTCATACCAATATATTGCTTGCGGAATAAAGGTATAAAGCTATCATCCACCTTCCAAAAAAATTTAATTCAAAATTTCCTTTTTTTTAATTTTAATTTGAGTTTTTCTATAGGGTGCTACTATACACACCCCTCTTTTCTAATTTTTTTACTTGTTACACCCCTTTCTAAAGTTTAAAAAAATACATTTTTAATAATCTTTTTACAAAACTATATTTTCTTCTTAAATTAAGATTTCATTTGTTATAATGTTATATTAAACTATTGCATTTAGTTGGTGAGCATGGATTAGAGATGTTCAAACAAACGAAAACTAAAAATAATTGAATAAATCGTATCCGTAACCTAAAAAACGAACCGAATTGTAAATTTGGTTTTCGGTTCGGTTACTAACCGTATCCGAATTGTGGATTCAGTTATCGGTTACAAAAAAATATAGTTTATTCGGTTCGGTTATCTGAATAAACCGTATAATAATCGGTTTAATCGGATAAACGGACCGAATACACCTGCTAAAGCGGTTAAATTCTATTCGGTTAGGCCAAATTAAAAGATTCCACGACTGAATAAATCTACTTAAGAAGTTGAATTCGGTTAGATCAAGCCAAAAAAATGATTTCACAACCGAACAAAAAGATTTTAAAACCGAATAAACCGCACCGATCAAACTGTTAACCGAATCATTGAATACTCACGCAAACATTTTTTTATGTACGCATGTTATTAATTTCGTTTTGGAACACATTTATTTTTATCTATGTTTTATATAAATGATATACAAAATCAACCTATCAAGGAATGTAAAAAACTTTACTCCCATGTTATAGACGGATTTTAAAATAATTAAATTAAATAAAGAATTACAAGAATCTTTTTAATACCACATATCACTTGATACTTTATATGTGTGACGATATTCTTACTAGCATTTTTTTCTTTCTCCTGCATGGCCTAGGTCATGTAGTTAAATTTACATATTTCTAGTCACTAGACACAGTCTAGACACAAAAAGATTTAAAAGCAATGACTATTTTTCTAAAACGTCAAATAAACTTTAAATATATACACTTGTTCAAGTTTAAAACTAAGACATCCACAAATGAGCCATTAACCCTAATGGTAGTAATGACCAATTTAAACAAGCAAAATCATGATGTTTTTATATATTTTAGACCAGTTTAATTGTTTCAAGCATGACATGTCTATTTTTTTTTTCTTTCTAGAACTCGGTTAATGTTAGATGAACACAAAGAATTAGTGTTGACCTAAGCCAAATATTGGATTAATTTCATATCCGGACTTACAAACTAGTCAAATTTCTTACATATATTAAACCAAAAATAAAAATGTCATATATACCCAACATTAATAAAATTTTACTTAATAGTCATTTTATCATTTTCATTACATTTAAATACCAAAACTTTTACGAAGTATTTGTGAACGATATCAGATTTAAAATCCAACCATATTTCTCAAGTGATGTTAAAAAAAAAATTCATCATCGTTCATGTACTAATAATTCCTAAGAAAAAAAAAATAGAAAAACGTAATAATTCACTTCACTTCAATTATAATTATTATTATTATTATATTTTGCCATTTACATTCACACATACATTCAATCATGTTGAGGTGAGGTGAACCATACGCATATATATATACGCGTGTATATATCGATTGAGGCGTCGGTTGCTACTACGTGAGAAATTTCGTGATCTCTTATCATCATCATCATCATCATCATCATCATCATCATCATCATCAACTTTTTGGTCGAGATCTCGATCTCTCAAACGCACAATCTGCTATTCATACAAATCCGCTTCACAATTTTATGTAAGTTCACATTCCTCTGTGTTCATTTCTAGCTTCACGATGTTGTTTATACACATCACACAACTTCGATCTTGTTGTCTATTGACCGATTTCGAGTTTTGGTTCATATTATGAGGATAATTGGTTGTTAGATCTGGTTTAGTGTTGGATTTGCTGAATCGAACTTGTTTAAACCTCAATTTCGTGTTATGAAATGCGTGATTTGTTGTAGATCTGGTTAGTTTTTGTTCCTGTTTTAGGTTTAATGTGCCGTTTGTTGTATCATTTGGTTGTCATTTTGTTTGATTTTGAATCTGGTAAGAGTTAGGTTAGTTCAGCATTTTGTTTTTGTTATGGATGTTGATCATGATCTCGTTAGATTAGCTTGTTATAAACCCTATTCGTTTGTTTTCGTTGCATATTTACTGATTTTAGGTCAATTAGAAAATAATTTTCCAGTGTAAATGGATAGCTTGTGGATCAGTGATTAACTAGCTTTGTTGATCCTGCATATGTGTAGAACATTGTTTAGATTTCAATTATGTTTTATTTGTGCTGTTATATTAAGATTGTTGTGTTTAAAATTCATGAAAGTTTTGATCATGTGATTGTTTTAGTTATACATATTGATTTGTTTACATGGGGACAGATCCGGTATGGCTAATTACACGCCAAAGAACATCCTAATTACGGGGGCTGCTGGCTTCATCGCCTCTCATGTTGCTAATCGGCTTATCAGAAGCTACCCTGATTACAAGATTGTTGTGCTTGACAAGCTTGATTATTGTTCGAATCTTAAGAACCTCAACCCTTCGAGATCATCTCCCAATTTCAAATTTGTGAAGGGTGACATTGGTAGTGCTGATCTAGTTAACTACCTTCTGATCACTGAGTCTATTGATACCATAATGCACTTTGCTGCTCAGACTCATGTTGATAACTCGTTTGGCAACAGCTTTGAGTTCACAAAGAACAACATTTATGGCACCCATGTGCTTCTAGAAGCCTGCAAAGTCACTGGCCAGATCAGAAGGTTCATCCATGTGAGCACTGATGAGGTTTATGGTGAAACGGATGAGGATGCTGTTGTGGGTAACCATGAAGCTTCACAACTTCTTCCAACAAACCCTTATTCAGCTACAAAAGCTGGTGCAGAAATGCTTGTTATGGCTTATGCTAGATCTTACGGCCTGCCTGTAATTACCACAAGAGGAAACAATGTTTATGGCCCGAACCAGTTCCCAGAAAAGCTAATCCCCAAGTTCATTCTCTTAGCTATGCGAGGACAACCACTTCCAATTCATGGTGATGGTTCTAACGTAAGGAGTTATCTTTACTGTGAAGATGTTGCTGAAGCTTTTGAAGTAATTCTTCACAAAGGAGAAGTTGGGCATGTTTACAACATAGGGACCAAAAGAGAACGAAGAGTTATTGATGTTGCAAAAGATATGTGCAAGCTTTTCAATATGGAACCTGATTCAAGCATCAAGTTTGTAGAAAACAGACCTTTCAATGATCAAAGATATTTCTTAGATGACGAGAAATTGAAGAGCTTGGGTTGGTCGGAAAGGACAATTTGGGAAGAAGGTTTGAAAAAGACCATCGAGTGGTACACAAGTAACCCTAATTGGTGGGGAGATGTCTCGGGAGCACTTCTTCCTCATCCAAGAATGTTAATGATGCCAGGTGGTGTTGATAGGCTCGTTGATGGACCAGAAAATGCTGAATTTGATTCAGCTAATTTGGCAGTCAATACTTCTCAGATCGGCGTCCAGGTTCCTAGCTCAAAAACCAATGGCATTTCTTCTAAGAAACCAGCGTTGAAGTTCCTGATTTATGGGAAAACGGGTTGGATCGGTGGTTTACTTGGGAAATTATGTGAAAAACAACAAATTCAATACGAATATGGAAAGGGTCGTTTGGAAGATCGTTCACAACTTTTGGCTGATATTCAGACTATTAAACCAACTCATGTTTTCAACGCTGCTGGAGTTACTGGAAGACCAAATGTTGATTGGTGCGAATCTCATAAAACAGAAACCATTCGTGCGAATGTTGCAGGAACACTCAGTTTAGCAGATGTCTGCAGAGAACATGGGCTCTTACTGATCAATTTCGCAACTGGATGCATTTTTGAATATGATGCTAAGCATCCTGAAGGTTCTGGAATCGGTTTTAAAGAAGAAGACACACCCAATTTCACCGGGTCCTTTTATTCAAAGACCAAAGCCATGGTAATTAGTAATTAATATTTCTCTTTTAGTTATTTCTTCGTGCGTATATGATACATCATGGTTGTAATATATAATCAATCATACATCATTTTCTCACAGGTGGAGGAGCTTTTGAAAGAATATGATAATGTTTGCACCCTTCGTGTTCGAATGCCGATATCATCAGATCTCAACAACCCACGAAATTTTATCACTAAAATAGCCCGTTATAATAAAGTGGTGAACATACCAAACAGCATGACGATTCTGGATGAACTTTTACCAATTTCAATCGAGATGGCAAAGAGGAATCTAAGGGGAATCTGGAACTTCACAAATCCGGGGGTTGTAAGTCACAATGAGATTCTTGAAATGTACAAGAAGTACATAAACCCGGAATTCAAATGGGCGAATTTCACCCTGGAAGAACAAGCGAAAGTGATAGTGGCACCACGAAGCAATAACGAGTTGGATGCATCAAAGTTGAAGAAGGAGTTCCCTGAGTTGCTATCTATCAAGGAGTCGTTGATCAAGTACGTATTCGAACCAAACAAGAAACATTAATGATATTTGATTCTTTATTAGAATTTGTAAAACTGAAGAAGATTGATTCACTTGTGTTTGGTTACTATACATCTGTAATGTTTAAACTCATTCCCTTCCTAGCAGCATATCATCAATCACACTCAGATTATATTTTAGATTCATCCTCTTTTGTCTCGTTGAATATTTCACTTTCATTTTTGTTAAAACCGCACGCAGGCTTGTACTATTGGATTTTCTATAAGAATTGTTATTTCTTTGTATGTATACATTTCTCGTTTACGCGCATGTGTTTATTTCTGAAATCTTGATTTCATGTCATATGAAAGTCTATTGAGTACAAATGGGACAAATGACCAGATTTGCATCATGGTTCATGATTTGCAGCCTTTAGTTTAATGACCAGATTGGACCAGGTCTTAATCCCTGTTCCCCAACGAGTCCTAGCGGATCCACTCGAAGGCGTACAACATGGTTTATGGTGTCTTTTAGAGTGTGCAACATCAAGTCGTAATAAATAATGTAATAATGAGATTAAACACTTTGAAAACGAGAGGAGATATTTACAGCTTGCAATTAACAATTAACAATAAGAGATAAAATAATAATAACAATTGTGCACGCCAGATATGTGCTGTCAAACTGTTTAAGACTTTAAGTCGATGATGCTAACTTGCAATTTTCAAAAAATACAATAGATTTAAAATTGATGCAAGCTATGCAGCTGTAGACAAAATAAGGGTCTGTTTGGTATGGGGTAATGGAATAGACGAGGGAATGGAATGAACGAAGGAAAAGAATGGACAAATGAATGAAAATGATCATTCCATTCCATTACCTTGTTTGGTTGCTTTACATAAGTGAAATGAATCATTTATTGTTTTGTTTGGTACGTAGGAAAAGACAAATTAATGAAATATTGTTCACTAAAAATTACAAAAGTATATTTTCATGGCTATGGGTCGGGTCTTGGTTCGGGCCATGTGTCGGGTCATGGTTCGAGACATGGTCAATATATGAGTGAGATCATAAATCAGATCATGGTTCGGGTTATGGGTCAAGCCATGGGTTGAGTCATGGTTCGAGGAATGGGTCAAGTCACGGGTTGGTTCATGGCTCGGGTCGTGATTTGATTTATAGTTCAGTCATGGGTCAAATTATAGATCGGGTCATGAGTCACTTAAAGTATTTGTTTATGGGTTGGGTCATAATTCTTTTCATGAGTGAAGTCATGGTTCGGTTCATGAGTTGGGTCTTGGTTCGAGGAATGTGTCAGGTCATGTGTCGAATCATAGTTTTGGTCATGGGTTGGATCATGGTCGATTCATGGCTCGGACTGTGAGTCGATTCATGGCTCAGACCGTGAGTCGGTTCATGGGTCGGGTCATGGCTCGAGACGTGGGTTAGGACATAGGTTGGTTCATGGAATCTTGAGTCGGGTCAAGGTTTGGGGCATAGACCAAGTCTTAGTTCTAGTCATAAATTTAAAAAATTATTTCATTCCTTGAAGGAATGACAAAAAAACAAGGGGTGGGGATGAAATGAAAATGAGCTATTTTTCATTCCTTTGTAATGGTTCATTCTATTACACTCACCAACCAAACACACTATTTTTCATTCCGTCGTAATGACCCATTCCATTCCATCCATCATTCCTGCATACCAAACGGTACCTAAATACTTAATCAAAACATAAATAAAAGTTCTTATGACCTAAATCAAACTCATAACAAAAGTATTGGTAGAGTTAATTACATATTAATTTTAAAATAGTAAAAAATTAAAGTAAGCAAAATGAATGGTAACAAAGCTATTTGTAGTGGTTACGTGGTAGGGTGTGATAAGAAAAAGTGTCAGTCACGTAAGCAGTGTGCTGATTATAAGATTGCCCGTAATGGGCGTGATGCCCACCTTAAAACGCCAGATAACGCCCAAAACACCCCCACACCACTACGTGGGGGCGTTATGCTTCGAAAATTCTTGGGGGCGTGTTGCTAAAAACGCTCGAGCCCTACACGCAAACCCAAAAAGTTACCGTTTGCAACGGCTACATTCAATCTCCAACGGCTCAATTTTTTTTAATTTTTTTTAAGTTTTTAATTAATACATATTTATAACTTATAAATACTACAATTTTAAACCACATTCTCACAACAATTCTAATCTTCATCTTTAATCTTCATCTTCTCTAAACTATATTCTACAATGTTTCCATACGGTGCCCCATTCGGTTCGCCAAACAACCCCGGGTACCGACCCCCTCGAAGAACCGGCACAAACCAAAACCAAGCAAACGACCCAAACGAAATGTCGAATGCTAATCTTTTTGGTTTCATTCGAAACATGCCAATGAATATGAGCATGATAGGTATGAACCCGAACATGATGGGTATGGGTATGGACCCAATGAATATGGGCATGAAGGGTATGAACCCGAATATGATGGGATCGTCACAACCCTTTGATTTGGAAGAAGTCATCCCGGAAAAGCAACCGGTGCCTCCAACTCAAGATGTTGGTTCGTCCGAACCCAAAAAAAGGTCACACAAGAAGAAAGCGCCGGGAGAACCGAGAGCACTGAAATCACACGTTATTTGGCCGGTTGATGAAGAATTTCAATTGGCTTGTGCTTTTCTATCTAGTTCCGATGATCCGATCATTGGTAAATATATATGTTTTAAATAACGTTTGTTATTTTTTTTAATAATATTGTTAAAATATTTTTTTTGTGTTTTTAGGGAACCACCAAGACCGAAGCGTGTTTTGGGGTAAGGTTCGGGAGGATTTTCACAAGTTAGTCGGTAAACCGTTAGGCTACCGTACAGAGATAAGATTTCCTCAAAATGGAGGGAAATGAACTCCAAGTGTGTGGTATACAATAGTGTTTACCAACGTCTTTTTAAAGGTTGGGCCAGCGGAGAAAACGATGCCGACATTCAAAAGGCGGCATTTAAAGAATATCAGGGTACGAAAGGACCGTTTCCTTATCTTGCCATATGAGACTTTTTGAGAAAGTCTTCAAAATGGCTTACTTTGATCAATCCGGTCACGGCTTCGGCCCGAGCGTCGAAGAGGTCAAAAACAACTTCGTACACCGAACCGGCAAGTCAATCTTCCAATGCCCGACAACAATGTATTGACTTGAACGAAACCGAGGAGAGTTCGAGCAACCGCAACATCCCGAACGACCAATCGGGAGGGATAAGGCAAAGAGGAAAGGCAAGAAAGCCGTGTCGTCATCTTCTTCGAGTATCGACTACAACGAGCGGTTTTTGGAAATGAATGAAAAGTTCGACGCTATAACGGAATTAGGACAAAAAAGAATAGAGCAAAAAAATAAAATTTGGGAGGAAAAAAGAGAACGTTAAATGCAATTGGACTTGGAGTTTTTGGGAAAACCAATCCCTGAAGAGCCGGGACCGCGACGTGAACTTCACCTCGCTTGTATCACACACATCAGAGAAAAATATGGATTGCCATGATTATGTTATTTTTGTTTTTATTTATTTTTTGTTTTTTATGGTATTTGTATTTTTTTAAATTATGAAGTAGTTATTTTTATTTAATATTTTATTAATTTTAATATTTTATTTTTGATTCCAGCCTAGTTGGTTGAAGACACACGGTTTTACAGTGGTGGTCCATGGTTCTAATCCCCTCTGTCTGTGAGATTTTTCAGGAAAAACCCCATTGGTTTTCCCGGTTGAACGCCTAGCCAAACTCCGATGTCAAATAGGTCCGGTTAAGACAACATATTGACCGGAGTGGGGTGGTGGGTTCCCCATTACGGGGGATGCGACCGATTGGTTGCATAAATTGAAAGTCGTCGTTCAAAATATATATATATATATAATTTAAATAATAAATAAAAAAATGATTGTGTAATGATGATGAGACATTAACCAATACCACTTTTTAGTATAATGCCCTTTAGCCAATAAACAGTCACATGACACAAAATGCCTCCAAAAGACATTAACCATTACAAGAGTCTAAAAAAACTAATGTTAAATCATAACAGATCAAACCCCCAATTCATTACCCTACCAAACAACATCATAAACCTTCCAGATCGCCACCCCCAGTTGACGGCCACCGTTGCAACCATACGACACGGCCACTGCACCCCCATCGTAAACCATCTATGCACCGCCACCTAACGGCTCACAACCGTCGCAGCCACTGCATCACCATTATAGCCCAAAAAGGTGACTATTTCATGAATCTGTCGATTGACTTTTATATGATTTCGATTTACTTAAAAGTTTCATACTAATTGATGAATGGTTTCTTGTGTATTTGTTTTAATGATTACATTTTTTTACATCCAGATTATAATGTAACTGGGAATAATTGTTTACATTCAATTTTATCATATTGAAGCAGCTTGGCTTATTGAAGCTGCAAAACAAGAATGATTATCAGTACTCGCAGCATCAACCTTCGTCGATTTCATCAATTTGTCACTCAATCAACAAACTATCATTCAATTGCTCCACTTAATTCTTCTAAAAACCCAAATCCTCTTGATTTAAGTAACCACAAAGACTGGTTAAGCCCAACTGAAGCAATCAAGATTTTCGAAACCCTAAAAGATCCCAATTCAACTCTCGATGTTCTAAATCAGCTCTCAAATCGCAAAGATTATAAACCCAATGAAGCTCTTTACACATCCGTCATAAACAACCTTTCAAAAGCCAAAAACTTTGATGGAATTGAACAACTAATGAAGCGAATTAAGCGTGAAAAAGCTTGTAGGCTTTCTGATTCGTTTTTCTACAATGTGATTAGGGTTTATGGGTTGAATGCTGGTAGAATAAACAGAGTGATTGAAACTTTATTTGATATGCCGAGTTATAGTTGTTGGCCAACGGCTAAAACGTTCAATTTTGTGATGAATTTGCTTGTGAACACTAGAAATTTCGATGTGATTCATGAGGTTTACATGAGTGCTGGGAGATTATGTGTTGAGATTGATGTTTGTTGTTTGAATATAATGATTAAAGGGTTGTGTAAGAATGGGGATGTTGATGCTGCACTCAAGGTGTTCGACGAAATGCCTAAACAGAGGTGTAAGCCTAATGTGAGAACCTTTTCAGCTTTGATGCATGGGTTGTGTAAGTTTAATCGGATTGACGAAGCGTTTTCTTTGTTAGGGAAGATGGAAATGGAGGGAATTGAGCCTGATCCAATCTTGATCAACATACTGATTTCAGGTTTGAGGAAAAATGGTCAGGTTGAAGCGAGTATCGAGCTTTTTGATAAGATGTTGCTAAAAGGATGTGAACCTGTCAGTAGCAGTTACCAAGAGGTTTTGTATGCTTTGATAGATGGACGAAAGTACACTGAGGCTATGAAGTTAACACGAAAGATGTCATCTAAGAAGATGGTTCCAAGCTTTAACTCGTATAAGTTGATAATCAGTGGTCTTTGTGAAGAAAACCGCGTGGGAGATGTTGATTTGGTTTTGAAACAGATGAATGAAGATGGTTTTGTACCGAAATTGGGAATGTGGAAACAGATGCTTGAGTGTATACTCTCTAACAAAACAATTGCTCACAAACTAGCATTAAAAATTAGTGGGATTTGAAGAGTTAAGATTATTATCAACTTCTTGTAAACTGTTTGCCATTTCATCCGCATCAGCAACTTGAGTTGGATCTACATCATTGGCTTCAACTTCATCAACTATGTCCTCACCGACAATGTACTTCTATCTTGTAACGAGTTGTACGAAACCTGCCTTCTGATCTCAACTGGCCATTAACTAGAACATTAATCAGCATCGCCCCAGCAAGCAAATCTTGTGCTAAAGACGCTGCAAGATAAGGGACAAGCGCAACTTCAGTTCCGCTAAGGTACAGAGACCAAAGGGTGGCATCCGGGTTGCCTATGTAATAATCAGATTAACACTTTGAAAACGAGTGGAGATATTTACAATAAGAGAGACAATAATAATAACAATTGTGCACCCCAGATGTGTGCTGTCAAACTGTTGATGCTAACTTGCAAGTAACTTGCAATTTTCAAAAAATACAATAGATTTAAAATTGATGCAAGCTATGCAGTTGTAGACAAAATGAATACTTAATCAAAACATGAATAAAGGTTCTTATGACCTAAATCAGACTCATAACAAAATTATTGTTAGAGTTAATTACATATTAACTTTATAATAGTAAAAAATTAAAGTAAGCAAAATGAATGGTAACAAGGCTATATGTAGTGGTAGAGTGTGATAGGAAAAGGTGTCGTCACGTAAGTGGTGTGACATTGAATAGTGAGTGTATGATAGTGTCATGGAGACCGGAGAGAATTTCTAATATTAAAATTGATAAGGTGTATAAATATGGCAGGTTAGAAAAGTTTTAAATTAACAAACACAAACATTTACCATCAATTGTGACGATAATCACGTACAAGGCTCACACACATGCTATGACTTGGAGGGGGCGGTGAGTGGAGTGTGATAGCCCTATCACACGCTCCACTCGCCCCACTATTCATGTTCTAAAAATGGTGAGAATCATATTATGGGGTGTTCATCGAGGCTTATTGGGTTATTTTAATGCTAACGAAATGGACGAGAGAGTGGAATTGACGAGTGAACGGAATGATCATCCAATTTCATTGTCTTATTTGGTTACTTTATGAGAATGAAATAAGTCATTAATCCGTCTTGTTTGTTAGAAAGAAACAGACAATGGAAAATAATACAATTTGTAAAAATTGACATAAATACCTATGTAAATACATGGAGTCATGAGTTGGGTCATGGATCCTGTCCTAGGCCCGAGCATGGGACGACTCATGGGTCGAGTCGTGGGTCGGGCCATAATACAAATCATGAAATAGGTCATGAGTCAGGTCATGGCTTGAGTTTTGTTTCGGGTCATTCATCGAGCCATTAGACAGAGCATGAGATGGGGCATCGATCATGGCATGGGCCAGGTCAAGGTTTGAGTTTGGGTCATGAAATGGGTTGGCCATGGGTCTGGGGACGGGTCATGGTTCAAGACCTCATGTCATGAGACAAAGCATGCGCCCAGTCATGGGTTGGCTCATTGACTAGGGCATGGGTCGGGCCAAGGTGCCAAGTCATGGGTCGGGTCGAGCTATGGTGTAGCAAATGACACATTTAAAATAAAATTCCAAAAAAGGTTTAAAAATAAGATTAAATGAATGGACATGTTGTTTGTTTAAAAAAGGAAAAGACAATTTATACCATCGTATAACCGACTTAAATATAATCTAGTCTAGCTACTCTAATAAAAAAATAAATTGTTTATTAAAACATCTATATAATGACACTTGTCTCCACACAATCAACTTCATTATCATTCTCATATTCAAATAACTTATAATTCATTTAAACTAGAATTCACAGATTCATTTATATCTTATATAAAATCATTTCAAAAATTCTTATATAATTATCTAACTATTTAATTTAATAATATTACCATTTTCTGTGTAATAACATATATCTAACGTAGTTTTATAATACTTATTCAATGTGCCATTACTTTAATGTTAAAAACAATCCTTTTTAGTATTATTATATTTGTTCAACATACCATTATTATTTTAATGTTAAAAACAATCATTTTTAGCTTTTAGCACTAAAGATCATGTACTATGTTTTCCTAACGTGGGATGAAGCTTGGTCATCAAATCTAAAACAGACGAATTAAAAAACAGATCACATCAATCATACACACCCACCACCATCATGATTCATGGGTCACTCACATGCACATTCTTAAAAAAAGAATTAGCTGGCATTACACACACATGAAGCCCAATAAGGATTTAAACACAACATCTTAATAAGGAACAAAAAATATCACTGAACTGAATCTATGAAAATGCATATGAATGATATAGAACTAATCCCAACAATAATAAAGGACATTATACCAAACTCACTATATTCAATTCCTACATATATTCAAGAAGCTTCAGTAAGATCATTCAGAAACGAAACCACGTCATCCGATGACTGTAAAAGGTAGCGGGCATTTGTGCGTGTCCTTCCTACGGCACACGAGAAGTAGTTATCTGCTTTTAAATCTAGAACATTCCATGATACCTTGTCTGCTGACACGGATGACCGTTTTCCACCATTCTCAAAACCGTTATTTCTGTTGGTGTTAGTTGTTCGTTTGTAATCTGGACTTTGAGGAGCCCGTTGCTTTTGATATGACTTTGACCCGATTTTACTGGGCTTTTTGTCTCCAAGACCCTTTGCAGCATCATTTAGTTTGGGTCGGGGAATACCCATGCTGTTATAGGGAAGCTCTGGCTCGAAAAAGGTGTAAATGTCTTCGTCCTGGAAAACACAAGTAAAATATTAAATAAATGAAATATTTGTGTTTGGCTTTGATGTTTAAAGATCAGTTAAATTTTTTGGGGTACATACCTTTCCTAGAAAATGGCCGATACATAGGACATAATCAATCGGGGATGAAATGGATTTGCTATGAACTATCTCCCCTAGTATTCGAACAATTGTGATGCCCTGTAAAACAAGTATTAGCATATTTATTACAAGAAGTCATTTTCTTGAACTAAACAGGTTTGGGTCAACCCACCTGACCCTGCAAAAAATTGTCTACTTCGACCCGTTAAATGACCCGCTGAACTGCCACCTCTAGCAAAATCTATATTTTGGTGGTTTTCTTATATTACTGATTAATATTTACTATCATTAGGAACTATATATAACCATAACCACATGGTATTAAACAAAGTGAGGCAACAACCTTAGTTACACCAGCTGCTCGAACCTCAACAGACCGGCTACCTTGTACAACATCAACAGATGCATTTGATATCGGGCCTGTCCATAAATGCTGCAGCATGTCTCTGGCTTGAAGCCTCCCAAATTCAACATCTGCATTCCATATTTCATGACCAATAAGCAAACCAAAAAGGAACATAATGACAAAGGATCATGAAAAACCTGAATAAAGAAAGTTGAAATATACCTGCATACTTGTAATTCCAAACAAGTGATGTCTCCCGCAGCTCAAAATGTGATCGAGGTGTTCTTTCAGTGAAGTACTCAAAGACATGCTGTCATAAAAATTATAAAGTTAGCAGGATGAAGTAATTGATGTAGTAGTTGTGATTATAATAGAGGTATTATAAAATAAAAGTATATATCTTTGAATAAAAGTATAACCTTTACACTGTCAACCCATTCCATATTTGAATGCTCGGGCATAGTCGTCATCCATGATCCTTTGGTGGATCGCAAAAACATTCCATTTTCAGCCGCCAACCACATGTTATACTCACCAAAGTTCTGGAAATTTGTTGAATACATTAACATTGCCAAAACAAATAAATTTATAGAAAGTAGATTTGGATAAATACCTCATCCAATACAGCTCGGTCACTTCCACTAAGGACAACAACGGTTGTATGTGGATCATTGCAAAGCTTAGTTAGTGGTTCTTTTAACTCAGGGTGCAACTTGAGATCCATTTCTCTAATCTGATCACCTCCACGTCTATCTGGAGTATCAACTGGTTCAGTTAATGTAGCGCTGAACCCCTGTGTTTTTTAATAATGTGAAACATTAGAAAAACAATCAATACAGGATAATTCAAGGGTTTATATTCATTTTCATAAGGATAGTTAGATATGGATATATTACCAGTATGATTAATCGATTACTTGACTGCAGATAACGTTCAATAGCTTCTTCAACTGGCAGTGCTGGTGGAACTTGTCTTATCCTTTGTTGTGCTTCAACTACAGTATCGTTCAGTTCACTACAGTAGTCAATATTGAAGTAGGTCAATAATAAGCAGACGTTAAAGTCAACTCTTACTTTAGGGTGGATAGAATGTTACCCAAAGTGCACATATAGTTCTCATAATACATATAATGCGTTTCTATTCGTAAAAATTGAACAAGAAAGTGTTTGTGGTTCAATGAGACCCAGCATGTCCTAATAAGTAAGAATAACTCACTTTAACCTGAACAAATGTTGAACCATTATTTGACCTGCCAGTTAGCAACTTAAATATAAAGTTGGTGGGGAAACAGATCTGATATGTACTAAATACAACCTGTGTTGACCCGAACCCGTTTTGACCATCACCCAGCCTGAGTGCCCATTTTGTACCTTACAAAAGTTTCAGCCCATTCTTGAGCAGTATGGGTTGTGACATGTAAGAAGTTGTGGCGATGACGTTTTTCTCTTTCTTCAGCACTCATATTCAAAGCTTGGCCTATTGAAGCTGCAACTTCAGTTATGTTCCATGGGTTAACAAGAATAGCCCCTGCACCAAGGGATTGTGCAGCACCTGCAAACTACAAGTACACAAGAAGAATATATAGTCTATAAAATATTCCTTCTGTATTGAATGACACTATAGTCTATATGACAACATGATGGCATGACGTTTACAAATAATAAAAGCTATCACATACAAGTTTACGGTACTAATAGTTACCTCACTTAAAATCAGCACACCTCTTTTAGCATCTTGGCATGCGACAAACTCATAACTGACAAGATTCATTCCATCCCTCAAAGATGTGACAATTGCTATATCTGGCAATATAAAAGTCACCCGTATTCACACTCTAGTGTTAATTTTTCAAAGTACAAAGTGCATAAAACTTACTTCAGGTGATACCAATTTTGGTTATATGAATTATATGAAAAAAAAAAAATCAACAGAGCTATGAATTAGTACCAGTGACAGCATATAGTGCACATAAAGCCTGAAAGTCCAGAGATCGATCCTGCGTGCAAAACAGACTTATTTTAAAACATGACTAACATGAAAGCATAGTGCGCTAAAATCTAAATACACACACGAACAAACGCCAAAACTAAATAACAAATAGGACAAAAGGCTGACCAGATGATGAATTGGAACAGTTGTCAATGTCCCAAATCTTCCATTTATCCGGCCCACAATTTCATGGACTTGACTTGTGAGTTTCTGGTCTGCAACATTACATTATTGAAAACCAAAGATAAAGCAGAAATATTAAAAATGAAAAGTCAAATATCTTATAAACTTACACTCAGGAACATCTGTCCTTGTTGGTACTGCGATCTGTAACAAAACGACTTTATCACGCCAATATTGATTCTCTTCTAGAAACTTCTCAAATGCAAGTATCTTTTGGGGAATCCCTTTGATCATATCTAGCCGATCAACACCTAACATTACCTGTAACAAAAACAAATGTGAAAGAAATTTTAAATATTTCATATCTTAACTCATCCTTCTGTACAAGTGCATTTCAGGTATGAAAGCTAGTTCTAAACAAAGCATATATAAAAATGATCTGGAAAAAAGGTGACATCACCTTTCTCCCAGAAAATCTCTCTCTCAGTTCTTTCATATGTTCTTGAACTTGTGGATTCTCGAGTGCACGAATGAAGCGATCAGAATCTATACCAATTGGAAACTGTAATTCCACAAATTAAAGAACTAACATTAGAAACAAAGTAACATGACTTAAGCATGTAAGAAACTTAATATAAAGTTACCGCAGCAACACGAGTGAGTCTCCCTTGATCCTCTACACCTTCAGGAGTACCTTCAAGTCCAAGTATACGAGTACAAGCACTAACAAAGTGTCTTGCATAATCATACGTGTGGAAACTGAAAGACATTCAATTAAAGTTAATGTATGTATAAATATATAAGAAATGTTTCTTCAATGTTACAAACTTACCCAACCAAATCAGCAGCAAGAACCGCACGTAAAAGCTCAGAACGAGAAGGCAATGTCCTATGAATTTCAGAAGATGGGAATGGTGTATGCAGAAACCAACCAACTTTCATATTGCTGTTGTGATCTTTTAGACATTTTGGAAGAAACATAAGATGATAATCATGGCACCAAACGACATCACCTTCTTCATAATGTTCATTTACCACATCAGCAAACATTTGATTTGCTTTCTTGTATGCTGCAAATTGCGATTGGAAGCTTCTAGTTGTTGCCAAACGGTCTTCTTGTGGAAGACCAAGGTAATGAAAAAGTGGCCATAATATGTTGTTACAGTAACCATTATAGTATTGATGCACAACTTCTTCATCAAGAAACACCGGTATGCACCTCTACAACAATAATAATAACTATTAACCAATACCCTTACTTAGAACTTTCAGTTTTGGAAGTTAAGAAAAACAGTACCTTTTCTGCCAGTGCCTTAGTCAGTGCTCGCTGCCCGGGCTCATCAGGCACATTTACACCTGCCCACCCGATCCATTTTGCTTCAACCTCCTTAACACCTATAATACAAAAATATGAAATAGATTAGATCAGCTTTTACAAGTTTAAGAATAAAGAAGATTTGAAAACTTACCTAGGAGGGCGCTGACTAGGCCGCCAGCACTAACTTCAAGCGACCAACTTTCTTCACCTCTTCTGACAGCAGAAACAGGCAATCTGTTAGCAACAACCAATAACCGTTGGGTAAAAAGTCCACCATCTGGTTTTTCCCAACCGTCACGTGCAGCAGATGCTCCTTCTAGATACTGTTCCAACAAATTATCACTAAACTCAAAGCCATCATTAGTGTTTGATTCATTAGAATATGAAGCTCTGCTGTTCTTTCTTAGCTCTCTTTCCCTTAAAAGTCTCTCTATTCGACTTGATGGAACCGATGATGAGTTGGCGTTGTTGTTGTACTTATTTCCAGGCATAATTGTCCTCTAACCAACCTCAACAACAGTGAACAATATTCCCAAAGCAGTTGTTGTTCTACATTATGATTAAAACAAATATATAACAAACTAATTACATTAACCCCTAAACACTTGAAAACAAGAGTAATAATCATAACACTATAGCATTTAGTCATAGAGTGAATATAATTTCTTCACCATCTTCAGTAAACACAAAAGAATCTAAGATAAACAAAAAGGCATAATAGGAGATAACAAGGATAACAAATGGGATCCACATAATTTAATCAGAAAACAAATGGGGTCCATACTGTTTCAGTCCAAGATTTCAGAACCCCACATTTACAATTTCATCTTAATTTATTAATCCCAACAATTGATAGTTTGATACCCACAAATCCATAAAAAGAAACTTCCAACTTTTCTTGTAAAAATCAAATCAGTTTCAAGATCTATGAAAACAAAGACATTGCATGTAAACAAACACTATATAAAAAACTGAACTTTCTTTCAAGAAATCAAACAAAACCTAGTTGGATCATGTAGATTCAAGAAACATGAAACCAAACACAGACTCACCATAGATTATTCATTTCTTGAAGTGAATCATCCGTTAGATGTTGGGATGCAAGATTTCCAATCCCAGCCGTTGAATTGAGGGTTTATGAGAGAGAAATGAAGAATTAAAGATACAAAAGGAGCGTTTGGGTGGCAGAAAATAGGCATAGTGGGAGAAAGAAGAGGGAACAGTTGGATCCTCGTGTAAGCTTTACAGGGTCTATACAGTCATGCAGGTAAAACACATCAATGATTGGTGATATGAATAAATATCATCATGCTTATTATATTTAGTATTAACTTATTTTAGAATTAAACAATAAACTCAGCATTTCTAAATACACTAAAGAAACGATATCAACCATTTATACTTATCTTGACGTTTTAGATTTTACTCACTTAATAACACACCTTTCAACTTTAACTCCTCCACAAATACTAAGAACGAAATCCACCGCTATTGACCCATGAGATAAGACCAGAAAATTAACTAAACATAATATTTAAAAGAAAATAGAAAAGGATGTGATTCAAGGTCTAATAAGGGTAATTATTGAATGCTTACGAAAGCAGATGTACACATCAGCTAAAGATGGACACGTTGATATGTATATACATTTTTTACTAGAAGAGGATAAGAACACCTCTTATATTTTCCGGTAAACCGCCGGTGGATTTGCTCCGATGTCAATTGTTATCAGATCTTACCTAATTTTTGTTTGCTTTTATATTCAAAATATGTGTTCTTTTGTTGGTTTGCAGATGAAAGACAAGCAATACTTTTTAAAGGGCGCATGATTAGGTCCCTTAAGAAGGAAAGATAATCATGCGACTTAAATAACTATTTTTTGGGTATTAAAAACAAAAAAGAATTATGCTACATTTGGTATGTTGGAATCAATATTAAAATAAACAGATTAATGTAATTCAAAACGTGCTTAATCATATACTTAAAATAAAATAAGAGGGAGTGTGACACTATGACATAAGTGATTAAATTTTATCAGAATTTTAACTATAATTCTTTAAAAAATATATTGATTTCTATTCTAACATACATTAGAAGAGTAAATTATACTTTTAAGTATATAATAAATTTCATTTTTCGGCATTTAAACTAAAAAATAACAAAAGTCTTTTTCTATTTACTTAGCTTAAATGAAAAGTAATTACTATATACACAAAGAATGAAAAATATAATTTGTTTTATATTGAAATTACATATAAAATAATAGCAATGTCTACCTTCTTTTTATATTGAATTTACGATTGCGAGACTTTTTTCTTAACCGTTTAGTCTTTTAAGTTAATTGATTGCTAGAGAGGAGATTCCTCTTGTAAGGGGTGTTCTTAATGAGTGATTGACCATTTGAAACTACTCTTTGTCTTCTCAAACTAGAGAAAACGTATATTTATGAATATGGGTAAGCATGAGCATATATTAGAGATGAGGGCGTTCTTCGGGACCAACACATGTGCTAATCTTGAAGCCGAGTTCTAAACCAAATTGGTTCTTCATCAACCCAATTTTGACTTATATGACTCAATCTAAACTAGTTTCAACTCTAACAGTTCATCGCTCAGGCTACATGTATGCAACTAACCTTTTGCTCACGGACATAGAATGGGTAAAGTCTAAACTCATTTTACAAAGAGTTGGTTACGCCCAAACGCTAATGAAACAATTCGCAATGAGTCACCCTCAGTAAGCGCGAGTGTGAGCTAACAAAGATATCCCATATTAAAAATAGCGTATACAAAAACTAAGCTACTAACTTTAACGTTAGCATCTTCGTCTAAACACACAAAAAAACCATGAAAACAAGAAAACACCTATGTATAAGTACCATATGCGAGCCTAGCAATATTAAGGTTTTAAAGATCGAAGAATATGTCACGCTATAAACAATAATATAGATTTAAAATTAAAATTCAGTCGAAGAATATAGTCCTTAAAAAAAATAATTATGATTATTATATCCCGACGACCTCATTATCTGTCAAAAAGCATAATTATTGTTTATAGATATGACTTTATACTCTTTTTCCAAAAAGTGTATCAACTTGCAAAACCAAAAAAACAAGCACAATCGATCACAGCAACAAAAAATATCACAATCTATCATTCTAATTCATCTTTCAATCTTTGTCATAAGTCATCATGCATCTTAATTTGTTTTGTTTTCACGATAGCCTTACATCATGATCTTGCATCCATTAGACTTACAAATAAACCCTAACATAATCTCGTTTTAAGCCCTAGCTAATCCCTAAACAATCAATCACAGTTCGTTTAATAATCGTAAAAAACTACGAACACAAATCAGAAACCGATTCAAAATCATCAACCAAATCCTATCCACGTTTCGCATACTAATGAATTTCTCATTGCAAATCATACAAATCAACGCAAATACGAATCAATGTACGGAAACACAAAATCATAGATCTCGATTCAGTACACAGATGAGTATAAAACTGCAGGAAGCAAACCTGATTGTTGATTATAGACGAAAGAGCTGCTGCAAATATGAGTGTGTGTGAGAGAGAAATGAAATGAAATGAAATGAAGGATGATTTGAAGATGTGTGATTGGAAGCATGTATTATAGGGATGATGATGATGAAAGGATGATTCGAGAAATGAGTAGTGAGTAGGATGTGTGGTGTTTGAATTCGATTTGGTGGTGATGATACGCAAGGTTTTGGTTTTGGTGGGATGGATCATCTTTTTGTGAAAAGCTGTTATCATTGGGAGGGAATTTGTTCTTTCACCTTTTGTTTATTGGTTTTAAATTCTTTTTAAAGGGGGGAACATTTTTTTTTCTTTTATCGTCGACAGACAGACGGAAAGAAACTTTTAGTTGTCTTGAGATATTAACTGGTTAAGTGAAGTTATACAAAGTGGCTAATCTAGATTGTTATATATTATTCTACTCTTAATTCATAGACAAGACCATGGTTTTATGTTACATATCTGTCACATTAGAAAAGAAAAGTTATATGCCTTGTGGTTAGAGGAGATTCTGGATCAAGGAAAAAGTTCTCTTGGCACCTTGTGTAACATTGGTTTTGGGGTTGGTTGTTTAATGGATAGGCAAAACCTTTAGGAGCGTCTAGGGTTGAAGGTTATGAATTCAAGTCCCACAAACGATAAAAGAAAATTATAGTAAATTGCACTCCTGGTTCTGTAAGAATATATAAAAGTTCATAGTTCGTCCGTTAACTAATGAAATTACAGAAAACGTCATTTATGTTTATAGTTTGTTGCATGTTATATCCTTACCACTAACACCATTAACTTTTCTAGATAAATCAAGTCATGTGTGTCACGCGAATGTGAGAATGTTTTTTCCCTATTTTGTTGTGGTAAGAATAGAAATACAATTCTTATAAAAACAATTATATTAACCCACCTTCTAAAGATGAAGGTCAGTGTGTTTGTCACATGTTCATCATGTGACCATCTTCTGTAGACATTTACTTCCTTCAGGTGCTCGTCGTTGTTTTTTTTCGTATGTGTTTACCAAGGTTCATCCAAGCGTAGTCACAATGACCATTGTCACTCAATACAATGTTGTCCAGCTAGAATCTATAGCGGAGCTCAATCCAAACTTTCCACAGCTGCAAACATGGTAATTTGTAAATGCATCTTAAGACAATATGCAAAACTGACTATGGCCTTTTAGTATGTAATGCAACCTGCTATTTAGTAATCTGTATATGCAACTTAGAACACCTAATTCGAGCAAGGAGTTGATTAGCATATGGTGGACAAGTGTCATGACAACCGCAACGTGTTGCCTCGTCATAAAATCTAGTTTATATTAAAAACTTGCAGGAAGTTGGAGAGTTTAAGAAAAGAATGTGATGAGCAATTACAATAACAAAACACATGCATATACGTACACCCTGCAACCACAACAATCGTCAACCAAGAATAAAAGTGATAACTGATAGTTGTCAACCACACATTAAAGTTTAATTTAAAAACTAAATTACTCATCTTCCTCAAAACACAACTCCGGCAACAACTGCAACTCCGGCTAAACATCAGTTCCGACCACTTAATCTTCTTCAAAACCACGTTTGGTAGGGGCCCTCACATAAATCTAGCCGTTCAACGACATTAAAACTTCAAAAAGAAGAAAATGTTGTGCGGGTATCCATAACCGCAAGTCACTACCCACAACCCTACCCGTAATACCGACGGCGGTGGTGTTACCGCATGGGTAGGGTGCTACCCGTGCCCTTACCCGCTTTCACTCCCTTCACCCTAAGTTGCTTTATATATAAATAAGGCCTTTGACTCTCTGAGTCATCAAATAACTATGACAACATAGAGAAATAGAGGTCGAATCAACCATGAACCACCAATATTATTCTCATACTAATCAAGTTGTTTGACCTTATAAACTTTCAATATAACTATTATATATTCTTCCTTTTATTAAATTATAATTGCCGTCCAAATAAAAAAAATTAAATTATAATTTATTTAGTAATCATTATGTAGTCAAACTATGAGTGGAGTTATACTACAAAGTCTAATTTTCCTAGAAAGTCTAAGAAGCCATGAGATGATGACATGTGTCACTCCCTTAAAATTAGAAGGAAGGGTAAAGATGGTAATGTCTCTATATTTTAAGTTTCACCCCATTTTTTTAAACGTCCATAACTTTTACATACGATATTATTTTTTAAAAAAAATTGCACCATAAAAACGAGCATTTTCTTATCTTTAAAACGCGTATAATATTCATATATAAAAAACAAAAAAAAAATCACGTTTTTTAACTCGTTGTGTTATTTGTCAAGTCATTGTGTTATTTATTCATGTCATTGTGTTATAACACAATAACCTAATGAAATAACACAATGATCTGAAATAACACAATGACCTGATGAAAATATAACACAATTACCTGATGAAAATATAACACAATGACCTGATGAAATATAACACAACGACCTGACGAAAATATAACACAACGACCTGATGAAAATATAACACAACGACCTGATGAAAATTTAACACAACGACCTGATGAAAATATAACACAACGACCTGATGAAAATATAACACAACGACCTGATGAAAATATAACACAATGACCTGATGAAAATATAACACAACGACCTGACGAAAATATAACACAACGACCTGATAAAAATATAACACAACGACCTGATGAAAATATAACACAACGACATGATGAAAATATAACACAACGTCCTGATGAAAATATAACACAACGTCCTGATGAAAATATAACACAACGACCTGATGAAAATTTAACACAACGACCTGATGAAAATTTAACACAACGACCTGATGAAAATTTAACACAACTACCTGATGAAAATATAACACAACGACCTGATGCAAATATAACACAACGACCTGATGAAAATATAACACAACGACCTGATGAAAATATAACACAACGACCTGATGAAAATATAACACAACGACCTGATGAAAATATAACACAACGACCTGATGAAAATTTAACACAACGGCCTGATGAAAATTTAACACAACGACCTGATGAAAATATAACACAACGACCTGATGAAAATATAACACAATAACCCGACGAATATAACACAATGACTTGACGGATATAACACAATCTTAAAAATATAACACAATGTCTTGACTAATATAACACAATGAGCTGAAAAATATAACACAATAACCTAACGAATATAACACAATGAGCTGAAACTTAAAAAAAAAACGCGTTTTTTATATATCAATATTATATGCGTTTTGAAGATAAAAAAACGCTCGTTTTTTTGGTGTAATTTTTATTAAAAAGTATTATCGTATGTAAAAGTTATGGACGTTTAAAAAAGAGGGTGGAATTTGAAAATGGGACAAGACTAATATACCCTTGGCCTACCATTTAAAGTTGTAACTATTTACCATTATGCCACCTTGTGTTTATAAGTCATTGATCTTCATTTAATATTAGATCTAATGGTCCAAATTCCTTCTTAGACTTTCTAGGAAATTTAGACTTTGTATTTGAACCTAATTCGTCAAACTATATTATACTTTTTATGATGTTTTATGTTTTTATTTTACTTTTATTTTTTGTTTTACGCACCATCTAAATCTCATCAAAATCTATACTACTACTCAATTATTGATTTTATTATCAAAATGATAGGGTTCAAGGAAAAATGTGCCAAATGGTAAAGTTTGAGTTTAAAATACAAAATAGTAAATCAGTAGACAGAAATTGCAGATTTAGTGTAAAGACAGCAACCCATTCATTGGTGTCAAGATGTTATATATGTACAAGTCAGGGCCGGTCTTGAGGAATCGGGTGCTCTGTGCAAGACAAGAAAAAAAGTTCCTCTAACCCGAAGCATCAACGCACTAAATTATATAAACTAACTTTTTAACCAAAAAACAAACGTTTGATAATTAAACATAAGAAAATCAAAGTATTTGAATTAGTGAAAATCAAAATTATATATAAATTTTTTTTTATAAATTTGGTGCCCCCGTCAAACGAGTGTCATGTGCGATCGACTACCCCGCACACCCCATGGGCCGGCTCTGGTACAAGTGAATATGCAATTGTCATTGCGGATTCAGTGTAATACAAACATGTCTTACTACACCTTAATTAATTGTTTTAACTCCGCTAACCCTGTCCTAAGTCCACCCTTTAACTCATTTTTTTTATAATCTATTGAATCCGAAATTGAAAATGGAGAATTCAATAAAAGTTCAAAATCTGCAAAAGTTGCATGAATGACCGATCACTACTTAGAGAATCAAGCAATGGTTCTTCTGCTTACAACTCCGTAATGTCTTTGTGAAGAAGCTAATGGTTCTTAAAACGGGTCTATGACGAGTGAGCTAGATAACCATGACCAAACTTGGGTGTTTGGATTCTTTTTAAAATTGTGAAAAATCTAACTTAAAATCGGTTTTTGGGATTAATTTTTCCCCTATAAATACTACCTACTTAAATTCGTATTCCACCAAAAAAAATTTTAACACATCCACCAAAATATGAAAAAACGCAAAGGAAAAGAGTGTTGAGGAAGATCAGTATTGTTCTAAACCAATTTAGAAAACATCAAGTTGGGCTCCTAAAAATGGAGGCGACTCAGTCTTAAATGCGCAGTGGGATCATCATTGGTGTAAAAATAACTTTGGAAGAGGTGACGAAAACGGCAGCGGTGCTGGAAACGGAGCCGGATTATTCATCGAAAAACCATGAAAGCATAGGTCATTTTATCTTTCGAAACGGAAATTCGTATAAATGATCCAAAGATTTTTTGAGTTCTATAACAATGGTGACACTGCTTTTTACTATTGTCGGTTTTTGGGCTTTAACAAGCTTGAAAGTAACTTTGGGGGGGACTTTATTATGACACCTGGATGACTGACGACTTACATCATTGGTAACATTATGTCTTCTTTTGTTATGTATTATTGTTGAAATTGTATGTTTATAATGCATTTGAATGTTTTTATATCATTATTGAATGTTGGGTTAAACGGATGATGTAAGTGAGTTTTGATATAATAAGAAAAAAACGGGCTAGTTGGGCTAGAGTGGGTAATTCTAACACCACAATAAATGTGTTATCAATTTGTCATATGTGGTTTTTTTTACTTCGCAGTCCTTCATGCATCTTTTGCACATTTTGGACTTCTATTGAATATTTCATTGCCAATTGTAGATTCAATAAAAGACATAAAAAAGAGTTAACAGATAGACTTGGATGAGTTTAGTAGATAGAGTTAATTGAGGTCTAGTTAGACCCGTTACTATACGTTACTGTTTACACTGAATTCTTAGTTAGCAATTGTATATTCACTTACACATCTATAATATTCTTACACCCAATGCTTGAGTTGTTTTCTTTTATACTGAATATTTAAATCCTCACTTAACACGAATTTAAAAATAATCAAATTTAAACCCAAACTTTATCTTTTTTCATTCAAAGTTACCGTTTAAAAAGAGACTAGAAATTTTCAGCCACAAACGAAAGTACATATAAATTCCCTAAACAAATCGTTTTATAATTCAAATTGTCACACATTAAAAGGATGTTGACGTCATTTTATAAAGAGTATCTTAATTACGAAGGAAAAACTAAAATAAAATAATTGGGTGCATGTTGTGACATACACGTAGTGCGCGCCATTGCCTCTTGTTTCAATATTTTTATTGTACGGAGAATCTTTATTCTTTTCTATTTGACCTCAGATTTTGTTCCATCACTGATTGGCTTATGTTTAATAAATAAAGTATAATAAAAATTTTTGGACGTCTAATACATATTTGGAATTGCTGCATGACGCTAGCTAGGACCGCAATAACATTTTATATATTATTTTCATAAGAGAACTAGAGGGCGAAGAGCAAGTACAATTATATCCGAATTTGATAAGAATACTCGAAACACAAAAAAATTTAAACGGGTATGGGATTAAGATCACTCGTACACTATCTAATCACGTCTCATTGTTATTCCTAGGGGTAAATAGTTTTTAAAAAAATTTACTTTTTAACTCGTTAGGTAACTAGATAATAATAACAGACATGAAATGTAAATACTAAATAGTATAAGGGAAAGAATAACAAAATCAGTTTATAGAGTTTACTCTACTAAAAATGTTGTTATAATGCGATTGAGATCGTTAGTGCAATGTCTTACCTTTCCAAGATAGTGAGTGATCCTCACAATGTCAATATACTAAAACCACTTATTACTATATCAAGATAGTGTTTACAAACTCTTATATATAACTATATCATAAAATGTTAGTGTTATCACTAGGATTACTAGTCATCCAACTATCGAGCCTATTACAATGATGAAAAATAGAAAGTGTACGAACATTTTCTTCTTCTTGCTCTAGCTTTGATCTTTGATCTCTTCTACAAATGATTTTGAAATATGAAGGAATTAAGATTTGTACCCCTCTAACTCGACTACTTAATCTGGTCACATGGTCGTTTGCTCCAAGGCTTAACTAGACTAGTTAGTCTGATCCCATGGTCGTTTGTAGGGCTGGTCCTGAGGAATTTTGTGTCCTGTGCGAGTCATAAAAAAAGGGCCCCTATTGCGTTTTGGCGGGGGGTTCAGGGTAGCGTCACTGATAACAACGCACATAATGTAATTTATTTTTTAATATAGAAATCAATTTAAAAATCATTTTGAAATATTAAAAAACTTATAATCTAATAAACTTAATTTGCTTTCAATAGATTCTTTATAAACGAAATAGGTTTATTTAAATTTTGCTTGACAAATACTTTTGATGTTTGTTACACTTAATTTGTTGGATGGATGTGTACGGAAAAAAACTAAATGTAAATTTTTATATTAATAGGTTATATACAAGGTCCAACCCTCATTAATTTTATTTTCTAATTACTAAACGTTTTCGGTTATTAAGTTATTTATAAGATTTAACAAATTATTTGGTTAGTGTTCTAATATTCAGTTATATAAAGCTTTACTAATAATAGAATAATTTTAAAAAATATAAGGCGTTAGTTAAATAATAAGACATAACTAAATAATTTACATTATTAGTAGTAGTGAAATAAAAAAAATAAAAAACACTTTATTCTAATTTCTAAAATTACTTTTAAATTGAAATTGAATAATGGGTGTCAATCACTTACTGACACCATTTTAAATACCCAACAAAGCATATAGCTGAGTTTGACTTTTATATATATGAAACTTCATCATCTTCATCTTCTTCAATAAGTAAAATACAGTTCGCAGGAAAAAAAATCTATTTCATTCCTCTTTTAATTCTTTCACTTTCACTTTCATAGCTCTACATGAGTAAATCTAAAAGGTCATCAGACCTTCTACATAATATAATTTTTTTTAAATTTGATGCCTCCGTTAAACGAGTGTCCTGTGCGGTCGCTCATGCCGCACACCCTCTAGGCCGCCCGTCGTTTGCTCCAAGGCTAGCCTCCTATAATATAGCCGTTGTGGTTGGCGATTTGTTCCCGCCAAGAGAGACCTAATTAGCAATGGAAAGAAGCCAAGAAAGCGTCTGATTCATTTCTAAAGCCAGACACCACTCATTTTTACTTAACATTTTGTTACAATGTTAGATATTAGTATTTGTAGTAAACTTTAAGCAATAAGTCAGAAATTTAAGTTTTATTTTTTCGTTTTTGAAGGGCGCGAATTTAAGTTTGGTTAATTGAGTAGATTGTATACACAAGATGTATAGTGTTTGCACCTGTTTTTCTTGATATATCAAGGTTGAAAATGACCAATGTACTCATGTACCTTATTTGATGAAGCCCTTGGCCCTTATTATGGTCCATTACATGTGTCCATCCATATCATCATGTGGGTTGCTTGCAATGGGCTTTACATGTGATCATACATACCAATATACTATTACGTATTTACGTGGTCAGTTTGAAATAGTCACAACTCACAAGAAAAAAAAAGGTGATTGACAAAAAAAAAAAATTAGGTAAACTACAATTTGCATTCGGCATGTGACTTTTAAAAGGTTCTTATGGAAACTAATAGAAGCCAAATTTGAAATAGTAATACTTATATTAAAGGTAATTAAATACTATTATGTAATAGAGACATTATAATTCATATATTTTGTAATGTAAATATATAAATGTAGATTTGTTTAATAATTTTCAAATAAAATAAAGCATGCACTTAGTCCTTTTGTATGCTCTTATATAAAATTCATCTCTAATGGTTTAGATAAATAAATAAATAATTAGTTGGTTTTTTTAAAAAAGAATCAAGAAAATAGAATAACAACTCATTTTTTAGCTTTCCTTGTATAATCGGTTATAAATATTTTTTTAACGGTTGACGCAATGGTATATGACCTATGCACTAAGACGTGCAATAATCGAGATCGAAATCACGTCTCTAAAAACATTATATGTTTTTCGTCGGCATTAGGGCTCCCACATTACTGCGAACGCAACAGAAACTCACCATATATACCCCTCCTTACGGGCCAAGTTGATCAGAGTCGAAACTCGTTAATTAACTGTTCCAGAGAAAAACCGGACATAAATAATTAACCATGTCATGTAAACCCTAAGGCTCGAGCACGAAGCCGCCACATCTGGGTGTTTATTTTACTTCTCATTATTTTATACAAAGTTCTTACACGGTTAAATCATCTCCAACGTGGCTTATTGACGTTTTCTTTCTCTCGTTAGTCGTCGTTCCTGCTGGACATACCCAACGTGCCATTTTCTCAAATAGACCCAAGGGTGTCCTGAGGGCATCTCTTTCTGAGATGATCTTGCATACCTAATAATATAAGACCTATGATGGTGACAATACTTTTGTCTATACTTATACTTATTTTTATATGCTCATTTATAGGTCCATGATATCATGACATTAATTTTTGGAGTGGTTATTCGTTCTAGTAAGAATTTCAGAAAAAAAAAGGTGCAAGAAAACATGGCCAAAAAGTAAGCATTGTTTATTTAGTCGAATGTAACTCAACAAAGAAAAGTAGGATATATTGTTTCCTTTTTGACTAGTTAATTATATGTTTATTTATTTGTTTATTATTTTTTGAACCGGCCATCCAAGATCTTTATTCGTTCGGTTTCAAGAGACGGGAACATGGGAAAGAACATAAATAAATATATAAAAAGTGATTATTAATTAATTTACATTGAGACTTACTAATGTGGTTATGATCTTTTATATCTAATATCTCCATTGATCGATGTCTCCTCTTGTATAAGTAAAAACAGAATATTCACTTTTTAAACTTGGTTTTCGGTTTCGAGAAGGAAACACACTTACTGAATAGTATGCTAGCGATTATGGGTCGATGACAAGCCATGACATTACTAAACGACTATAACTCTATAAGTATCGTTATAAAGTTTCCAAACTATTAGAAAGTACATCAATTTTTGTATGAGTTAATAAATGTATACACATACGTGTAACTTTTTATTAATATACTTGTATTTTAATTAGTGAGATTAATTATAGTAAAGAAAAACAAAAACACCTAAAAAGTACATTGGTTTGTAAGTATAACTATAATATAATGTTACATAACAATGGGTTTTATGATACATGGTCACATTATAAGAGTCCCAAATGGTGTCAAATGACAATTATAGGTTGTGAATGTATTGTTTGTTTCTTGTTGGTCCTACATTGAATGAAGAAGACGTACGGATTATAAAAAAGGGAACTTTTTTAAGTTCTAATAACTTAGAAATAGAAATGATGTGTTGAAGAAGTATTAGACTATATAGTAGAGTCAGATGAATTAGATTGATTCTTTAGTTAACAATTCATATATGAGAAATGACTATGATTACTCTGACATCTTCATTAATCATTAGGTCATGTGTATCGGATGTAACGTGGGCTTGGAAACACTCCAAAACGTCTCACCCCCACTATACTATGGCGCTATGAACCAATATGCACGAATAGTATAGCGCTAAAAAACTAGCCGTTGGATATTACTTTTTATTTTTAAATTTACTAATTTCTTTTCTAAACATATAATATTTTATAACACAACTATAAAGACAAAATAGTATTCTGGACGCGTGTTCGAGCCAAGTTTGCCAAATGGACGGGTAATCTAATTTACTACCGTATGGCGGAATCAATTTCTAGAAAATGGTAGGATATAAACGCCAAGTGTAAACAACTTAATTTCGTCTATGCACGGTTGTGAGAAAAATGGGGTAGCGGCCTAAACGACACCTAAAGTAAAGCTAAAGTGAGTACCAAAGGACGAGAGGAGTGTTCACATACTTGACATGTTGGCAACTCCTAAAAGATAGCCCGAAGTGGGCAAAACAACCTCGGATGAATACGAAGACCACTTGTTCCTCCAAAAGTTCCAAAACATCATCTTCTCAGGGATTTGTAAGTGTACGTAAAGCCGACACGACCAGCCCGTAGAAGATCAAGAAATGATAGAGGTAAGGGGGTGGCTACAAGTTCGGGTTTAGCTATGGATTACAACGAGCAATTTTTGGAGTTGAATGCAAGCTCGACGTGATAACCGAGGTTGGAAGAAAACGTCTTCAACAAAAGGATCTAACCAACCGGGCGGCTGGTCATGCATTAATCGAACATCATCTCATGCAAAAATATCTTGAGATGTTAAACCGCCTAACAGTACGACATGGACGTACCGCTCAGCTACACCGTCCACCAAGCATTAGTCGTTAAAATCAAAGAAAAATATAAATTTAGTGGCTAGATTTTACGTTTTTTTTAACATATTTGTTTTTAATATATTTGTTTTTTTTAATTGATGAAATCTTGTTTTTATTTAAAGAGAATAACTCATGCAATCAATTCATGGCTAATTACACTTTTTATAACTAAAATTTAAACTTTTAGTATAACTTCACCATATGAGTGTAACGTGTGTATATATTTATAATGAACGGCCGAGAATATTATCAGAAAACGGCTGGGAATATTATTGAAAAATGACTAGTAAGATGCTAGTCCATATAGTACAATCACCAAAAAAACAAATACACCACAAAACTAAAGAGGACGTAAAAACTAATACACAACATGTATTACGTACGTAGTATTCAATATGAGTTTCAAGTTATGTATGTGTTCTCGTAATTAGTTTTGTGTAGTTTGTATTTTCCTATATATATAGATCCTATGAATGTTCCAAATCATTCACAAATTAACACAAATCCTAACTCTTATCACAAAACTCTAATGGATCTCACAAGTTTTGTAAGAGATTGCAATCTCTTGTCCCCTCTCTATATTTCACTAGCACTATTCATCATTTTAGTCACCATTAAGCAAACAAAATTGTATTATTCTAAAAGCATAAAAAATCTCCCTCCAAGTCCGCCACAGTGGCCGATCATTGGAAACTTACATCAGGTCGGGGACAGACCTCATGTTTCCATGGCTAATTTAGCTAAAAAATACGGCCCTTTAATGTCTCTACGCTTTGGTGAGAAGCTTTTTGTGGTGGCCTCTTCACCCGCGGCAGCCATTGGAGTTCTCAAAACTCATGATCAGCTTCTTTCCGCTCGGGCGGTGCCTCCTGCATTCAAACAACCACACCTACAACCTCACTCCCTTGTGTGGTCAGAGTGTAACCAAACATGGAAAACCTTAAAAGCCTTATGTCGAACTGAAGTTTTCTCCCCTAAAGCCTTAGAAGCTCAATCTAAACTGCGTAGTGAAAAGATAAGCCAATTGTTGGACTTTTTGCGTAAAAAGCAAGGAGAAGTGATTGACATTGAGGATGTAGTTTTTACTACAATGTTTAACACTTTGAGTTCCATTATTCTTGGCAAAGATTTGTTCGATTTGAACGAGGAACATGGCACTTGTGTTGGGTTGAAAGAGTCATTGCATAAACTAATAGAGTATGCTGGTGGAACAAATGATATGGGTTCATTTTACCCGATGATTGAAAGATTTGATCTTCAAGGAATAAGGAGGGAAACCAAGAAACAATATGATAAAACATTCTCCTTTTGGGAGGATATAATAGAAGAAAGAAGAGCTCAAGTTAACTCCTCAGCATGGTCTTCAGAAGAAGCTCACACTTTCTTAGACAGATTGCTTGAAAAGCAGTTCTCAAACAACCAAATAAACGAGTTGGTCACGGTACATATTTCTTAGAGTAAACTGTAGTTTTGGTCTCTGTGTTTTAATATCCTTAACAGTTTCAGTCTCACCTTAACAGTTTTGATCCTTGTGTTTTTAACTTCTAACATAAATGATCTCAGACACTAACTTCATACAAATTTCTATTAAGTCTCTCACATACGTCCCACATCTTAAGGGTAAAAATGTTATTTCTCCCCCTCTTTTATCTAGGTCATCATGTAAGTTAACATTTTTATTCAATCGCATGTCAAAAAAGTTAAAGAAATGTCATTTTTACTCTGCATATGAGGGAGACTTAACTGAATTAAAACTGAATGAAGTTAGTGTTCGGGATTATTTCTGTTAGAAAATAAAACCACAGGATCAAAACTGTTAAGGTGATACTGAAACTGTTAATGATATCAAAACACTGGGACCAAAATTACAGTTTACTCTATTTCTTAAGATCATCTATATGAATACAATATACAATCTTCGTTCACCAGTTTGTTAGATTACTCGATCAAAAAAATGCTTCCATTATCGTATTTAACATAACTGATATACTTCAATTCAATTTATCTTCACAGGATCTGTTTGCACCGGGTTCAAACACTACAACCTCAGTCGTGGTATGGGCAATGAGTGAGCTTGTGAGACACCCGGATGTTGTGTCCAAGATAGAAGAAGAGATGAAAAAGGAAATCGATTCAAATGAAATCACAATCTTTCATCTATCCAAGTTAACTTATTTACATGCATGCATGAAAGAAGTGTTTAGGTTACACCCACCGGTACCTTTTCTTATTCCTCATATGGCAGTTGAAACTTGTGAGGTTATGAGTTACAAAATTCCCAAAAATGCTACAATATTTGTCAATGTTTGGGCAATGGGCCAAGACACACAAATTTGGGATGACCCTTTATCATTTAAGCCAGAAAGATTTATTGGCTCAAAGTTGGATTATATAGGTCATGATTTTGAATTCATCCCGTTTGGTTCGGGAAGGAGGATGTGTCCAGGTATGCCATTTGGTGCGAGTAGCGTTGAATTAATCATAGCTTCGTTAATTCGTGAGTTTACATGGGCTCTTCCAAATGACGATGATCCAACAAAACTTGACATGAATGACAAATTTGGTATTGCTCTGAAAAGGAAAAAACCTTTAAAGCTAATCTTCAAACAAAAAAAGCGTATCAGTACGCTTAACTGATGTGAAAAATGTTTAAACTAATATCACCAAGTTTCATCTTTTTATGCTCATTTGTATCTCTTTTATTATCCAACTTACATATAATTTTGTAATATTTCAAATATCACAAGCTAGCGCTACTTTATGATTCGACTACATATGATCATAGCAAAACAATTCTTTAAAGAAGCAACGAAAAATTATAGTTGTAAATTAAAAAGATGAAATAGTTTGTAAAAGTACATGTGAGTTTCAATTCCATGAAAAATGAAGTATATTTAAACATGCACCTAGTAGCCTTCTAGGTTCAAAACAACATCATCAACATATATATACAGATCATTGATTGATTATTTCATCCACAACATTAACATATATAGATCAATCAATTATATAATATCATCAAAAAGTTGTCTTGCTAAGGATTTATCAAGTACTAAATCGGTGTTGGAGTTTGTGGATCGTCTCAACGGTTCTAGAAACCGGTAAGAAGTTGATCATTGCAATGATATTTACCACGTCCGGACGTTAACATTTGGAGAAGAAGAAACGATCGAAAAATTGTATATTTTTCACTAACTCTCACTACTACACAAGTGAGCATTTGCCACCGAAATTTGCCACCGAAACAACCCGTAGCAAATTTAGTGACCGTTTCGCCACCGAATTAAAATTGTTGCAAAACTAGCGTCTAGATTTAAACCGGTCACAAAAAGGTGACAAACATTGCAACCGATAAGTTTTGGTGACAAGTCGGTCGCTAAGTTTGAGACCATCTTCTTTCGGTGGCAATGCAGTCGCGGAATAACAAATTAAAAAAATAAACTGAAAACACATTGAAAATCCGGTGACAACCCGGTAACAAAATTTGCCACCGTCTATTTCGGTTGCAAACGAGAGAAATATAAATTAAAAATTACACATGCTTGATGCTTTATTTCCCCCGAAACTGAAATAAAGATCGAAATCGCCTTTCTTCAACTTCTTAGTCTTCTTCACCCGCTTTCACGAAAACCGTCATCGGTTACGCCTCTACTCTCCTTTCATTCCTTACGATCTAAATTGAAAATTGCACTATAAAGCAAATCTCATTCCGCTATCGATTATGACGATTTCACCATAGCAAGTTTCTCTGATCTTCTTCAGCGATTCGAAGCTTATACATGTAAGTATGTAACCTAGTAATGTATTGAAGCATTTATGTATCATTCGACCGGAGGTGGTGTTCATGGCGGCTGAGATTGTAAGTTCATATCTGATCGTTATTTTTAGGGTTTTGAGATTCGTATTATAAATTTCACATGTTTATGTATATTTCATTGTTTTTTTGTTTGATTAGTTGGATGCTAAAATTGATTTGTTGTATAATAGACATAGTCTGATATGATTGCTTGGGAAATTAGGCATTTCCTAAGTATGCGATAGTATACTGAAGGTTATTGCAAATCGTCATCAGAATGAGAATTTGGTGTAGTGTTATCTTTCGTTGTATTAAGACGAGCATAATAAGGTGATTATTGAGGTTTTTTTGCACAGTTTTGGGAGATTTTGGTTATGAACCATACTTGTTAATTTCTTCATTGTAACTTTACAATTATCAATTGGTAACATGTAAGTATTGTTTAGTAAAACTGTATTTAAAGGGTGATCCTTTTTATTGGGGCACACATAAGGTGTTTGATAAAAGTCCTGAACCAAAATGTAATAAAAAAATATGTTTTGAGATCTTGTTTTAACTTTGCATGCCATTTGTAAGTGATATTTGTAATGAAATTTAAATTTTGCATGCCATTTCTCATCATGGCCTCTGACGGACGATTACATTTTTCATGTCTTGTAAGTTATGTCCGAGAGAAAAGTTAAGATCTTGTCATCATAAGTTGGCTAGAAAACAACCATAAACAACCATAAGATCAAATAACATTTAAATTAAACAAGTGAACAACCATAATTATATATGTAGGTTAGAGCAACTATCAAGAAAACTAACTAGTAATTAGCAAATATCATACAAAATTTGTGCAAGTAGTTAGGATATAACAATTTGTGCAAGTAGTTGGCAAGTTTTATGATATCTTATCTTGTCCGTCATATATGATTATTAACTGTTGCTTCAATCAGAAACCATATATATTGTGCACTAAATAATTTATAATAAAATCTGTATAAGTAACCTCTGTTGTATGTTATTAGTGCAGGCAAATCAGAGGGGTATACCTATTTTTATTGATGTTGAAAGACTAACGGAATGATTGGATGAATCTATAAATTGATTAGACTTTGTTAATGTTTTGTACTCTGTAAATTTATGTCCTCGACGTGTAATTTTACCCATCTTACGATGCATTCCTTAAGAATCTTGGAACATGTTTATATCTTGATCATTCGAATTTCTTAAATCTGCTTCTCATTTGTCTCTTGTAATGTGCAGTTGAAAGGAATTACGCCTATGGTTTATCTTAAGAAGATTGTAGATGGTTATGAGCTCGTATTGCTGCAAAGTTAGAAACTATGGAACCTTGCTCTAGTGTAAAAGATAGGTGAGTATTTCTTTGTTGTTCCAGCTGTTAGTGCATGCTTCTTTTCAATTTTGACAAACATGATTGCATTAAGTATGATTAAAGATGTAGAAGATAAGAGTCTTATTACTCATGGGAAGGTTTAATGGTTTGCTTTATAAAGTTATGGTTCATCTATTAATGTAACATAATTTTGATGCAAAATCATTGATTAATATCATAATATGAATGAATATGATGCTTGTTGAGTACTGGAATTGGGTTGGCCTTCATTGTAGTAACAGACTTACCATGGCCATGCCATCCACATATAACATAGAAAGAAGGATTGTTATGCTATCTTTTAGGGGCAGAATTGAATAATTATATCAGATGTATCCTCGGGCATAGAAGGTTTTTTTTCAAAAAGTAAAAGGCATAGTAGAAAAAACACCCAATAGTTATTTCCTTAAGACATTTGATGATCCTGCTAACCCAAAGGTATTTCTCCATTATTTTATCTGCAATGAAAGGATTGTAACTTATTAGAATTATGAGTGTTAATGTCTATAATTTCAATTTTGTATATTCATTATAAAACAACTTAACTAGAGATGTGGAATAAGTCTAAAGGAAAGTTGATGCTTTTGTTTCAAGTGGTACCGTGACTAGCATGGGAAAGTTTCTTAAGGAGAATAATGCAAATATTAAGGTGATTTTGTTCTTGAATTTAAAATATTATGTGATATTGAGCTAAGTGAAAGTGCAGTTCTAAATGGAGGTAACCGTGGTATTTAACTTAATTAGAATTTTATAATCTGGAATATATATTGTTTGCTTATATTACATCGAATGATGAAGGATGTCATAAGTTTCAAGAAATTGGTGTTGCTGTTGTTCCTGATGTTTTGGATGTAAGCATTCTTGATAAAGTTATAATGGTGAGCTTCAAGTTTTATATTTTTGTTGTATAAAGCTAACCATTGAATTATAGTTATGCGAGCATAATGTTTCTTGTTTAATGTGTTGTGTGTTCAAGCCCTTTTCAGATTAACTAGTGAAGAAGCCAACTATTAAGCTTCTTGCATTGAAAGAAAGTTTGCTGGTATGATCATAATTAATAAAAGAATGTTACAAGTCCATTTTCCTCAATCTTTTCTGTTTGTTAGTTCACATAAGTGATGTATATGTTAATCTGTCTCTTCACTAATATGCAGGTGTTTTCCTTGCGGTTTCCTCCGATACTTGTTATGAAATCAATAATGGGATGGAATGTTTGCTGGAAGAGTTCATTTGTTTCAACTAGTGCTAGTGCTTTGAAAAGCATATAAAATGCCTAGAAAAGTAGAAGTGAAACAGAGAAAATATGTAAAATGTTAGAACATTTGTATTATTTTATCAATATATATTAGTTTTTGATTTGATGGGACTATCTTTTTAGACGTGATTTACAATATATCTATAAATTTTAAACAATATATATATATATGTATATTTCTTAAATCTTTTAAACAAGATTTGCAACCACTTTGTGACCAAAAAACGGTCGCAAACAAACGGTGGCAAATCGGTGGCAAAAATACGGTGACAAATCGGTGGCAAAAAAGACGGTGACAAATCGGTGGCAAAGTTGCAGTCGCAAAACGGTTGCAAAATAGGCGGTGACAAACCAGTTGCATTATTTGCCACCACACAAACGGTGACTAATTTCAGTTGCAAAATAACTTTCGGTGGCAAAACGGTCACGATTGCCCAACTGCTACGAAGGCTATTGCGACAGCATTTACGGTGGCAATTTGGTTGCAAATGGCTATTTGCCACCGATTTGCGACTGAAATGACGGTGACAAATACCCAATTTTGTAGTAGTGTCTCTTGAGAAAAAAAACTCTTTGTTTATGTATGCATATTAAAACCAATTCTTTTTTACCTCACTACTAAGATAATTTATAACTATCTTATTATAAACTTTTAGAAAGATTAACATAATTAATATATTGACATTTATGAAAAAGATCGAGGCCAACTAAGTATCCCTTAATTAACATATAAGTATCCCTTAATACCATTTGTTTGCTCTACCACTTAATGTCATATGTAAAGAGGTATGATTGTTAATGTGATGTGGCTATAACACCCATTACATCCCACTCCCTACTTGTTTTTGAGACGTCATGAGTCTCCTATTTGTAGGCATCACACGAATAGAGTATTTGAAGTGTTTAAATTTTGCTTTTTTCAATACTACCCGCACCTAATTTTTTGCTTCTTTCATACTCACATTGAATTAAAAAAAATTAATAAATACTAGTTAAGCAATCTACCTATTTTAATAATTGAATAACTCGTCCATTTGTTATGATCTTATATATGCTACATAAGAAAAGTCCTAAGTGGCAAATTCTCATTTAATTTAGTGTACGGATCTTACTCGGGTCAAATACTACGCGCACACCGTTTTTTTAAATAATTAAATTATCTGCTTTTATATTCTATCTATATAGTTTAAATTTTAAAATATTATCTTATTCATATTAACCGGTGGATTAAATAGTAATTATAATCATTGTGGAATTAAAATGTTATTACATCTATATTACATTATTAGAAATATAATTTAATATCATATTTTTTTACCCAAACTCATGTACATGTTACACGGGACGCTAATCTAGTCATTAATATATATTCACGTGATGAATATTACACCGTTACCATCTTTTTTTCCTATTACTCACGACTGGTCAAGTTGCTTACATGACAACAACTCAATAATTTTTTCTATCGTAGTCTTTCACTACGGATCAAGATGACACATTGTTATGTATTAAGCTTTCCTTTTTACCACGTAAAAATCATCCTTACACCAATTTTAAAATGTGAATTATTGTTTTGAACAACTAATAACAAGTTGGTTGTGAATATAAACCCTTAAACTCTTTCATTTTGGTTATTTTTTTAAATGTAGTGGTACGTACCGTTCTAAAGAAACGTTAAAACATATTGTAAAACTAATATCTTTTTAGAGGTTTCTGAGTCTTGATTACTTCTATTAACCACTTATATCTATACGAGATTTTAATCACTAATCTTACTGATAAAGACATTATATTTTACCATCAAAATGTCCTATTGTGACACTTGAAAAACAATACAAAAGGAATTACGAAGTATAAGCACCGTGAGTTGACAAGTTTTAAATCAGTTGTAAAAACATTTAAGAGTGTAACTATATGTATGTAGATTGATTGAGATGAAAATGAATAGTTTCTTCTTTTTTTATTTTTTTATTTTCTAACTTTGGCCATCAAGTTGTTTGGTATTATACAACTTCTGTCATTGGTTTTGTCGAAGAAAAGGAATAGTTTCCTTTTTGTTTTTCCAACTTTGATCCGTCATTGGCTTAATTTCTCTACAACTATGCATATACACCCTTTTTCCTATATATAAGTTTGTCACGTGGTTGCTTGTCTCTCTACTTTCCGGTTTATCTCTCTATATTCTCTATAAGTTTGTCAACGAACTTCGCTTGCAAGCTGTATAGCCTGGGAATCAACCGTCTAACGATTTGTGTTGCCGATTTTGGCTAGAGAGATGGAATTTGTTAGGAATCTGGCTTACGTTGGAGCTGCTAACGATTTGTTTATGACGCATGTTGAAGAGGACAATGTTGTAGACGAACCAAAGTATTCAAGTTAAGCCTTGTAAAATGCGTGAGGAGCGCATAAAATTAGTTAAATTGAAGGGTAAATGTCATCTATGATTTGCTATTTATAGTACAAACACAATAGATATTTTGATATGTTTGAAGTACTCATGTGTTGGCCTTAAGACTCTTCACAACGATAAACATCTTGCCTTTCCACAATTATCATGTCAAAGCAGTTTCCACTCACTTTCACTCATTCATCCTACAAACTAGGTGTTCATGACCCGAGCCGAACCGAGCAAGGGCTTGCTCGTTGCTTGGCTCGTTTACAAATCGAACCGAGCTGATCCGCTCATTTACAAATCAAGCCAAAGTCGAGCCGAGCATAAATGAGACAGCATCGAACTGAACATTTTTCGAACGGGTATCGAGCGAATTTGTGAGAATTTTTTTTTCTTCATAATGTACGTAAATATAAATTAGTAGCTTTAAGAAAAACTAGTAGTAGCTTGTAATTTTAATAGCATTAAAATTTGTTGTTGATATAATATATATAAAACAATTAATAATAAAAACGATTTATATATATAACTAACTATAGATGAACAAATATAATATTTGTTTTTATAGGTATGTGAAATATTGAATTACTTAATACTATAAATAATTATTTTAATTTTTAATTATATTAAAATACTTGAAAATGCTTAAGATATTTAAAAAAAGATAAATGACTATTATTTTTATATACTTTATATAAAATTAATAACTTAAAAAATATATACTTAAATTTAACATAATTATAACAACATATCTTATACTTATGTGTGTAGTAGAGGGACACTCAAATGAGAACACCTCTTAACTTGAGTACAAAAAGTACAACTTTAACGAATCATAAAATGAGTCAAACTATTGAATTTTTTGTAATATAAATTGACCAAAATGCTTATAATTCAACTAATTTTAACATCTATTTAAAAAAAATATGATTCGTGATATCGTTTGTTAAAATGCATATATGCACCCACAATGTGTGTTTATGTACAAGTAATTTGGGTGCATATATGCATTTTAACAAACGACTTCACAAATCATATATTTTTTAAATAGATGTTAAAATTAGGTTAATTATAAGCATTTTGGTCAATTTATATTATAAAAAATACAACAGTTAAAGCGGTTCCTAAGTTGTCCTCAAGTTAAAAGTGTTCTCATTTGAATGGATCCCTATGTGTGTATAATTATATATATAATAATTTAAAAAATTCGAGCCGAATCGAACTGAATGGACCTTTGCTCGTTGCTTGGCTCGTTTACAAACCGAACCGAGCGAAGCGGCTCGTTTACCATCGAACGCAAAAATGAGCGAGCATTTTCCGAGCAATTTCCAAGCGAGCGACGAACGATTTGAACAGCCCTAGAAACACATGTTATCTTAACATCCATTCGTATAATCACCTACAACAAATAAAGAAAACACACATTTAATCCAAGTGGGCCCTACACAAGTGGCACATCCCTTCTTTTAGGCCGCCGTTTGTGAATGGCTGAACGGTGAATCACTAGAATTTGACGGAGCCCAACGGAGCTTGTGGCGAGGACGAGTGAAGGGCATATGAAAAGGAAAGTGTGACGGTTACGAAGGGTATAATTATCAACCTTCTTAAGTTTTTTAACGTTATAAAAAATGTCAAAACTATATCAGAATATCAATTAAACAAACAAATAATTATAAAAAAGGGTTCACAAATAAAAAAGTTAAAAATCTCTAATATAATAAAGCAAAACACAAAAAACTTATATGGCATGCTATCAAAGCTTCTAGCTTATGTGACATAATTTGAGAGTTTCTCTCATAATAATGATTTTTTATTTAAAATATGTATATAAAATATAGTATAATAACACTAAATTTTAAAAAAATTTAGAGTATTTATATTTTTAACCCTCTACTACAAGGGGTGTACATTAGTCGGTTTGAATTTGATAGGGTATAAAAATGAAACTTATGAATAAAATTAATAATAACGTACAATTAAAGACCTCATCTTTATATAATATAGCAAAACCAAAAAAGCTTATGTGGCACAATTTTAAAGTTTCTGACTTATGTGGCGTCATTTGAGAGTTTATCTCATAATAATGATTTTTTATTTAAAATATGTATATAAAATATATTATAATAAAACTAATTACATTTTTGGTCCCCTAATATTTTGGAGAATTCTGAAAAATTTAAAAGTATTTATACTTTTAACCCTCTACTATAAGGGGTGTACATGAGTCGGTTTATATTTGATATGGTGTGAAAATGAAACTTATGCATAAAATTAATAATAATATACAATTAAAAACCTCAGTGTTTTATAAAGATACATAACTTTTTATATGGATTTTTAAAAAAATAAAGTACACCATAAAACTGAGCATTTTATTCTCTTTAATTTGAGTATAATATTGCTATACTAAAAAATTAATTTTTAAAAATATATTTTGTGTTTCGGTTTACCAAGGTTTTGTTTCAAAACTTATTGGAACGTTCATGAATATCCTTAAAAGCATCACTTGAATGTTGTGTTCCCGAGCGTAGCGCGGGCACTAAACTAGTTGTTTTATATATATACATAACTTTTTATACGAAATTATTTTTAAAAATAAACTACATTATAAAACTAAGCACGTTATTCTCTTTAATTTGAATATAATATTATTATACTAAAAACTAATTTTTAAAATTAAATCTTATGTTCCGATTTACCACGGTTTTTCTCAAACTGATTGAAACCGTCATAAATATCTTTAAAATCATCACTTAAATGTTGTGTTCTCGAACATAGCGTGGGCACTAAACTAGTGCATTATAATCAAATTTGAAAAATAGGTGAGTCGTGTTATAAAGGCGTCTAACAAGTATTGTACAAGCAAAAATGTGCGTAAGAAGATATTTTTCAAGTGTTTATAGTTCCCACGTGTTAGAGCTCAAGAAATAAAAATATCATTTTATTTCACCCACATTTAATAATATTAAAAAACAGATTTAATAAGATATTGAATTACGAATCAGTACATGTTCTCATAAAACCCCCACTTGTTCTCGCACCTCCTTCTTCTTTCGGCCCCATTTACTTCATAAACCCTATACCTACACCTACACCTACATAGATCTGATAAGATTCGTAATTTCAATTCAATTTCCGGCAACGATGAAGATTCAGTGTAACGTGTGTGAATCGGCGGAGGCGGTGGTGTTATGCTGCGCTGATGAGGCGGCCTTGTGCTGGTCATGTGATGAGAAGGTGCATGCTGCTAATAAGCTCGCTAGTAAGCATCAGCGAGTTTCTCTTTCTAATTCTGGTTCGCAGCTGCCGAAGTGCGATATCTGTCAGGTATATTTTGATTCATATGATTGAGGATTTGATTGCTGTGTTGATTGATTTGATGATTTAGATGGTTAATTAGTGAGTTTTAACGATGAGTGATTGTTGAGGATGAGTTTGTGTGGAAATTAGGAACGTACATGGATTGATTTGACTAAATGAGTGGATTAGGTTTTATGAGCTGGAATTGTTTGGCTTTTGATGATGATTCTGCTAGATTTTTTATGAAGTGAATGGATTATATCTCTGCTGTTTCACATGCTACAAATTGTTTAGAAATAAGTTAGTAATAATCTATGGAGATTAGGAAGATGGATAGATAGATCATTGTGGATTTGTGTACAGTGATTGAATTTTGATATCAGTAGTTGATGAGGAATTGATTGTTGTGTGGATTGATTTGATGTTAGGGCGTGTGTAGGAGATTAGAGTCTGTGTGGAAATTGGGAAGGTAGATAGATTGTTTTGACTAAATGAGTGGATTAGGTTTTATACTTTTTTATGTTGTACAGTAATTGTTTGGTTTTTTATTCTGGTACTTTTTCTAACGTGCATGAATTATATCTCCACTGTTCCATATGCTACAGCTTGTTTAGAAAATAAGTTAGTAATTATCTATGGAGATTGGAGATTAGGAAGATGGATGGATCATAGTGGATTTATGGCCAGTTGATTGAGTGGTAAGGCATACTATAACTGGAGACCTTCGTCTAAATCTAGTTGGATTGGATAGTACTGATGGACTGATCCATGTTAAAATTCTTGCAACTTTCCCCCCGGTGAGAATGCTAAAATGTTGGGTTACGCTATTGTGAGCAGGGGTGCTTGGTGTATTATTGAGCAGGCCTTATCCAGTGTTAACTCTCTATAACAATCCTTTTGTTAATGAGATCAAATGGTTATATGGGCTATTGCTTTACCTGTTCCTTTGCAAGTACCTGTAAAGTTTGGAACTGGTGTTTATGTATATAAGTCAATTTTAAAATCTTTGGTCGGTCTATGATTGGAATTGGTACTTCTATCACTATTTAGGCATCCTGGCAGATTCAGTTTTCCGAATTCATATGTGGTGGAGTACATTCAGATATTTGGTATATAGATATACGCCTGCAGTTCAGATATTTGGAATACATTCATGTCTTGTTTACTGTTTACTTTTGCATAGTTAGCCTTCAGGTTTGAGATACAAATAGGTTAGAAACCTGATTGTTCTTTGCAGCCAGTCTAGTTGGATTTGATTCGTTGTTTAGTCTGTTGATTTGGACTCGGTTCTAGCATTATACTTTCCTGGTTGATCTAAACTATTTATTTACCTGAGTCATGTTGGTACATATTTGTGTAAATTAAGGAGAAAAAACATTGTGTACTTGAAACATGCTATGCTCAGTGTTATGTTTGTGAACCTCTGTCATGAAACTTGTTCAGTTATACCTAGTGTTAGTTGCTTCAAGTCTTGTCTGTTATTTTTAGTTGTCGAGTGCATGACATCATCTAATTTGCAGGAAGCAGCTGGCTACTTCTTTTGTCTTGAAGACCGTGCTTTACTATGCAGAAAATGTGATGTTGCCATACACACTGTCAATTCTTTAGTTTCATCCCATCAGAGGTTTTTGCTTACAGGAGTGAAAGTAGGTCTTGAAGCTGCTGACATTGGTGCATCATCTTCTACAGGAAAATCAAACTCGGGTGAGAAGATTCTAGAAGCTGAAAAATCACATTCTGTGCCAGCAAGGCCTGTTCAAATATCAGAAACGAGTCAGTTCAACAAAGTTACGCCTGTTCAAGCTGCAGGAGCCGCTGATTTTCTACCTCCTAAGATGCCTTTTACTGGAGGTTCTTCTGCTGACAGTATTCAGTGGCAGTTTGATGATTATCTTGCATTGACAGATTTTAATCAAAATTATAATTACTTAGACAACGACTCTTCCAAGGTAATATAATGTGTTGGCCTTGGCCTACTCTAAAAGTTATATATACCTCTTTATCATGGTATAATTGAACGATATGTAGGCTGATAGTGGGAAGCTAGGAGAGTCAGACGGTTCACCGATCCTACGAGCTATGGAGATTGAGTTGGATGGTGAAGATTGCTTGGGTCAGGTCCCAGATGCATCTTGGGCAGTCCCACAAATGCCTTCCCCGCCTACTGCTTCAGGACTCGGCTGGCCTAAAAACCGTACACGTCATCAGCACCCATTAGGTTCTGATACTTATGTCCCAGATGTATGCTACTTGCCAATGCCAAATTTCTATGGTTCTCAACAAAATACGAGCTCTTTAAAAAGGCGAAGAAATTTGTAAAGTGGGTTGTCATGTGGATCTTATGGTTGCGGTTAGTGTTGTAACCTTAGGTGCATGTTCAATACATGTGTGTGGTTTGTTGTGGGTCGGGACCTGTTAATTTTATGTTGTCAAATTTAATGTTGTTGTGTAACAGAAGTAAAGGATGAATAATGCACATGAAAAATGGCAAATGATAGAGGACAGCAAATTCTTTAAACTAATGTGTAAAATTGTCAAAATGCATTTTGAATTCAATACATGCTATGGTTAAGATCTATATCCTGTTCAGTAAGATCTTGCATAGCTTCTCGACTTTAAATAGAATCTCTATCTGATTTATTTGACTCAAATTGGTGTTTTAGAAACTATAAGTATAATTGGACCAACTCTGTTTACATTAAATAAGATAAACACACCAATTACTGCAATAGTTAATCATAAGGGTGTGTTTCAAACACTTGTTTGTTCATACAATGAAACAAACCTATCCACACCTGACATCATGGCACACATCAAAGCTCCCACATACAATATACACATTTAATGAGCAATGTGAGAAAACTGATCAAACTGTTGCAGTCAACTGAACAGTAAGTAACAGACTAATAGTATACAACCCAAAGACCGTTGCTGTTAAAAAAAAGTATACAACCCAAAGATCAAGGTTCATCCGAGTCAACTGAAAGATGAATACTGATACACGTATCTAAAACTATAACTAATATACAGCTATGGAAAAAATCTTAAGTCCATAACTAGCATTAAGGTTAGCAATTTATACATAAAAATAAAAAATCCCAGACTATTGTTCATGTAATCACGTCTGTTTGAAGAGGCGGCGGTATTAAGAAAATGTTACGAAATGAAGAAATTGATGCTTTGAATCCAATTTGTTTGCAAATGAAGTCTAGGACTCATGCAAGCAAGTTTTGAAGTACAAATTGTTGTATCAAGATGGTGAGTATGCAACCAAGGGATATATTGATCACATTAACTGCATCATTGTTGAGCTACAAATGCAAGAACATGATTAGATTCGTTAAAAGACAAAAGTGGTTCAAATGCGTGCATGAAATCGAGCTTCAGCTTACCCATTTGAATCCTTCTTTATCTTGGAGCACAGCTCCTATCACACTCTCACCAACATTTGCAATTTGTGATGCCAAAACGCATATGACAGCTTCAGACACCTTGATCTAGTATCCCAAAAAAAACAACACACACCCAGTAATTAAAGTATGTGAATCGCATCCTAACAACAAAAATCATGTCTTTTCAATGTGTGGGAAATAAAAGATGTGAAAATCGAACAATGTACCTCGCCCAGAAGGCAACCAACAGAGGCAAGAAGAATAGAAGCAAGAACACCAGCAATGGTCCCCTCTACACTAACCGCCCCTTCGGTTCCCCGTGGAACAACCTTAAACGTTGTTACTAGGTATCTGCAGAAGAGAAACATCGTTTTTTTAATATATTGCTAAAAATGCAAGGTCGGGCAGGCTGGGTAACAGGTTGCAAGGGGCAATTTGCAAAGGTCAAAAATAAAACCGACAAGTTGATCCGCGACACTCTTGTACAATTATCAAGAACGACTAAACACTATGTTATTTCAATGATAATCTATTTTCTGAATTAAAATGATTAAAGAGGTTTTCTGAACAAAATTATCTTTATCTCAACACCAAACAACATAGAAGATTTTAAGCACTAACTACACCTGACCTCAGGTTGCTTTAACTGATTCGGCCGGCTTGACATGTTATATAGTTTTAGCCATGTTTTTTCTATTTTACATCGATTGACTCATACAAAAGGGGTTGAATTTTCCACCTCTGCAAGTTACATAATACACGAGATGCGTAAAAATGAAACTACTTACGTTTTTTTGCCATACGCCTTGCCAATCTCACTAGAGACGGTGTCACTCAACTTGGTACAAAAACTAGCAACAAAACCGAGTTCACAAAGGCGATAAAATGTGTTACCACCAGCTCCATAAATTGAAAGCAATGCACAAACACAACCAGCCGCACTTGAACCTATCACACTCCCAGGCCCTCTTCTACCTTTTCTCTTCTCCGCAACACCCTGAGCCTCCTTTTGAGCCATTTTTATTTTCGTAACTGCTGTACCCTACAATTTCATCATCTTTCATATTAATTCTGAGCATGCTTAAAGTTTTGTTCAAAACAAGAATAATAAAGAACAATGCGTATCATGGCTCCAATAAGACTGTCCGGCAACGGTGGACTTGTATATTTAGAAATTAGAAGTATGGACATCATGTTTTACATTTTCAAAATGGTATACAAGCTTAAAAAGCCATTAGTATTGGAGCTGTTATGATTGATCCATGGGTTCCCTTGTGTAAATTACAAACACTAAGTTAATTGAACCGATGAAGAAGTACAAAAGGATAAACTGGAACAAAATAGTTGAACCAATTCCGAAAAGATCAGATTTTCAGCGCTTGAATCTTGTTAAAGGACCTTGGACCAAAGAGGACCATTGTGCTAGGGAGTTGTTGAAAAGCATGGTCACCTATAAATTTTGCTGGTTGAATGGGCAAGCAGTACCTCTTCTACTATAAGAAAAAGAGCTACAAGAAAAACCAATAACACAATACAAAACGTTTCCATTTATTTTCTTCGTATTTCCTTTATGGTATAAGAGCGTCAAATTTATGAACTTTTGCTTTCTTCGTAAACTCAAGACAATACAAAACGTTTACATTCATTTTCTTCATATTTCCCTTATGGCATAAGAGCGTCAACTTTATGAACTTTTGCATTCTCCGTAAACTCAACAAGGTATTAGTGAATCTTAATTGCAATATCAGTTCTTCTCCAAGGTATGAATCCAACAATCTCTACCCACTATAGTCGTAGTTGATTCCCGTCCATTCAATCAGACAAATGTTTTGCACTAACCAACCATGTATTTTAATTTTTAACCACCTCCCTAATACAATCATCCTCATTATGTCCAAGTCCTTGAACAATATCAAGATTGATCTTCTCGAAATAACTTCATTTATTTTCTTTTCATTTCTAGCATTGTACTTCTTCACTAGCTCATTCAAAATAGTGTCTATAATACATACAAGGGAACCAATGAACAATCACAACACTCTTACTCCAAATCATTCAAAGGGATAGTTGCTAATAAAGCCGAAATCAACATATATATTTCATTTAAACGGTCAACAAAGTGAGGCGCAACACAAACACATAACAGATGCATATATGATTGAACAGAGTGAATGAAGTAACATTATTAGTAAGTTTTACTCACAATGACGAAGTAAACAGCGATGAGAAGAAGCCCCGAGGGTCCAAAGGCACGCCAAGTGAGTACACCAAGGAAAAAAGCAGCAGCGATGCCGGAAAGAGACAATCCGGTAACGAGAATTGGCGATCCCAAAATCAAAATCAAAATGTTGCTGAAAACAGCTGATTGCCATGTAGGTGGTGACAATTGAGCAAATTCAATTGCACGTTGAATAAAACCTAGATCGGAGATGGAGTGGAGATGAGTTGATGGAATGGAGTTCATGTTTAGGGGTTTGTGTGAGAGATTGTTGCTGGTTTCAGATCAGTCGACGGTTGGCATCTGCGGTGACTTTACAAACCGGGTGTTGAATGATGCTTTCATACTTTGTATTGCTATTGCTATCAAGTCATCACCTTTATTTTTCATGTTGAACTAGATTTAGACCAGGTTGTTGTGTGATGCAGCGGTTGGGTGTCGTGGTTTATGTATATGACTTCGTCACATGTGTTGATAAAAAATGTTTTATGTCACGTACGTTACAATGTCAACTCGTAATGCGTCACATATTAAAAGATGAAGAAATATATCAAGTCTTAGAGGGTAAAATTGTAACTGAGTCAAACCCGGACGATTAAAATCGTAAATATGTCAAACTAGAATAATGAGTTAAATTCGTAAACTGGTTAAGTCCTCAGGGGCCAAAAATATAATTAGTCAAAGTTGATGATTAAAATCGTAAATACGTAAAGAAAACATAAGTTGGAAATATTAAAATGGCAAAGTTGTATATAATAAAGTGGCAAAGTTGTAAATAACAACTCTTACAACCGACCTTACTTAATACTTAATAGTAAGGTATATAATTTTGTATTACTTTTAGGTCCGACACTGGCTTTTGACTTACATGTCTGTGAAGGGAAGCTTTTACATTAATTTGTCATCATTAGTCTCGAATCAGAAGCACCCTTAAAAGAAAACTCACCTTAGGTAGAAAACTCTCAGACAATCTTGATTCATTGAGTAAGAAATTTTAGCGATCTAGGCTGGCAGGACCTGAAGGGAAGTTGGTACCTTAGTTCGTTCCATTAGTCCATTAGTTTCTTCATGAGGAAACTCACCTTAAATGAGAAAAAGTCTTAACCCAATCTAAACATCTATTTTATCACATTGAAGATTTGAACACAAAACCTCCTCAATCCCTTTTTTTAAAGGTATTGGGTTAGAAAAAAGAGAATGAGAAAACTGGCGTTCATTTATGCTATTATAGTAATTCTTTGTATGTGTATTGGTATGAATGGAATCAAGCTCAAAAACACCATAAAACGCTAAGTACAAGGTAAAATACCAATTCAAAACACTATAAAATAGCACAATTCAAAAACACCATAAATTGCCCAAGTACATACTTAAAAACATATGCAAAATAGAAACACCATATATGGGACTTAAAACACTAGTTTAAAACACTATAAGATAGCTCAGTCTAAAAACATTATAAAATTATCCAGTTTAAAAAACATCATGCCTAAGTACAAAACTAAAAGCAACATGAACAACTTAAAACAACAATTCAAAAATCTCAAAAAGCTATAAGATAGCACAATTCAAAAACACCATAATCGTCTAATTAAAAAACACCAGAAAAATACTCAATAAAAAAAACAGAAAACGTAAGTTAAAAAACAACTTTAAACGCGTAAGTACAAACAAAACAACATGTACATACTTAAAACATCATAAAATTTTCCATTTATAAATATATTTATCCAGTTCAAAAACACTATAAAATCATTTAGTTCAAAAACACCATAAAATCGTCTAGTTCAAAACACCATAAAAGCATTGATTAGAGAACATATTAACTGATTAGAGAACAACTACACTAAACCTTATCCTCCTTACACCTCCAGGAAGATCGAAAATCATATTAACCGATTAGAGAACAATAACACTACCATATGGCGATGGCGTATGCAACATCATCATCGTCGTCGTCTACAATGTTCACATCATCACAACAGGTCTCCAGTTCTCTTTGGTTTCTCAACAATGCCGACAAAGCATAGCATCGGAAACACCAGTCAGAAGTTTCAAATTCATTGCCAACAACAGCAAGTTCAGCTACGAAACCTTACTCCTGTTGAGCAGCGCTGGATGTTCACTGATTTTGATTTCACACGACCGGTACAATCCCATTTTGTTTTCCTCTCGCATTTTGTTGTTGTGCGAAATTTATATTAGAACTCGGTTTTTGGATGGTTAGATACATGTTTTTTTAACAACAACTGTACGACCCTCATCATAGTAGTAGCAGTAGTATAGGTATTATGTTAACCGGGTCAAATAAATATTTGTTTTTCATTTTTGACTGCTCCACCAACCACCTAGTGGTTGAGGTTTTAGTCTTAACGTCTAATGATAGACGTTAATACATATAGATTTAGAAGTAGGTTTAGTGGGATAGCCGTTTTAAAACAATTGTAAATACCATAGAGTAATATGAAGCATGTCTTGCATCTATCCTAATACTAGACTTAGCATTAGCAATCATTCCCATTCTTAAAGAAATGTGTAGGTTAATGTGATTCATGTTTGCTAAATGGTTGGTGTGCACGCTCAAATTATGTAATGGGTCACTCAAAATGGATCACTGCTGTAGAATTTGTTCTTAAAACGAGTCCAAATGGGGCAACACCACCATATGCCTCCTCCTAGTCAGCACCATAACCGGTGATCTTCAGCATCACAGTCGTCAACAACAGCCCCGCCACTATCACTATTTCACTGCCAAGCAACATTGCCTCTGCCTACCGTCACCATTAATCAGTAGACGCCATAAAAGCATGTATAGCAGTTGAAATTTCTAAATGAACTTTTCTTTCCATTTTTATCTGTTTTATAAGTATATTTTCATACAAACTTGTTTGTTCAGCTTGGAAGAGATCTATTTACTCACCTTAAGCTCAAAAGCCCATTGATTTGCCTATAAGAGACAAGAGGATACAAAAACAAACCTAGATGGTTAGATTCTCATCTTCCTTTTTTAAATTATCATTTCAAATTGTACAAGATGTAGAATGGCAAACTAATTACAAAAAATCTAGTTCTTGAGCAAGATATTGTACAAAATTTGATTCCAGGTATCCGGAACACCTGCGAGGCACCAATGGCTGCAGTCCATGCCTTTGTCACCATACATAGACGGGTGACCGTCTTTTCGTAACTGTGTAAGAAGCATTATATCCAATAAATAAACACGATTTTTCATTTTTGCTAACACGTCTTTCACCACTTCTTCTCCGGGGTATCTCTTTCCTGGGTAATGAAGTCCCCGGATAGGTAGTGTTTGCCCTTTACAATTGCGCGCTCTAGGTTGGTTCCAATCCAGGCCTCTAATCACATAAATTCAATCTATATTAGAACCATAAGCAAAACACCCGATACACTAAGATTTAAAGGGTGTTAAATCGTTTGTAGATTGGTGGGTCAAACTCAACACACTACTGAAAATCATGTGAGACACATAAACCTAAACCGAGTCAGATACGAATTTCCGTGGGTTGACATATGCACATGACCCGTTTGACTCAAAGATCATTATTTTACTTTCTATAGGCGTGTTCAATATAAAACTAAACCGAACCTTTTGACTAAACACGATTCACAAATCTTGTGTTAGGTTCACGCCATGTTAGCAATACACAGCTAAATATTATTATTAGTTACTGCAGTTTTACCTGTCATGAACAGCAGAAACCCCTTGGAAAAAGACCTGGGTGTTATTAAAATCTATGTGGGAATCGATCCATTTCGCCCATGTTGTCAAAGCAATCTTGTAAGCTAACATTCGACCCATGTCTCTGTATATATCTTCACCGACTTGATAGTAGTCCCATCTGCAGCCAAAACCATACATATGTAAGTAATGAAAGATTCATTGCATAAAGAAGCAGTACAATGCCAATGTGCATAACTGCATAATGAGCTGTGATTTAAACATACGTTTGACGGTTTCCAGTATGAGTCCACCAGTGATAGCTGTTGAAGATGAGAACGTCTGCTCTTTTCCATTTACCAAACCTGGAGATCGAGTCCAGTTTCAAAACCCGACCTCTTTTCTCAACCACCAAGTCTACGAGAAACCCATTTTTCAAGTAACTAACCGAGACTCCATATTCCTAGTTCAGTGAACAGAAAGTAAGTAACCGTATCAAGCTACAAGTTATTAGATACGGAAACGAGAGCTTACTGGGAATGAAAGAGTTGAAAGCGGTCCATTGATCTCGAAAGTATGGTTGGAACGAACAGTATGGTAGAGCATACATGCTAATGACTGCCATTGATTCGAACTCAACGAGTCTCCCACAAACATCACTTTTTTACCCCTGTTCATCTTCAAAAACTGCTCACCATCAAACCTGTACATTTCCATTACATCCACTTACTACATATTCATCAAAACATAACCTAAATTGCCCACAACATTCTATCAAATTTAAGAGTAAACTGCAATTTTCGTTCCTCAGTTGTGCTAGTATAACAAGTTCGGTCCAACTTTAACGCATTACGTTCCTAACATTCCATGTTTTTGTTTTAAGAGAAATCGTCCGTAACCTAAATCGTTCACTACATTCTATCAAACAAAAAAAATCATCAGAAATAGATTAGTTTTGCAATGAGTAAATTGTCATTTTCGTCACTATGTTTTGTATTAACAAGTTTTTAGTCCAACTCTAACAAATTATGTCCCTAACATTTCATGTTTTAACATAAATAGTCCATAACTTAACTTCGGTCCATTATTCTGTTAGTTGAATGTCATCGATTTTATGTTTTTTTTGTATTTACGTATGTAGAGAACAACACAAATGACAATTATACCCTTCGTGTAGGGTAGGGAATATGAGAAAACTAACGGAAATCATAGACGGAAGTTAATTTAAAAACAATTTATGTTAATTACATTTTATTACACTTTCTCACTCACTCTCCTTTTTAAATAAATAATCTTATTATATTTATATCATCTTTTCTCTAACCTTCACTCAAAACCAGTTTAAAAAAATATTAAAAAATTATCAATTCCTCAAATTTACCGCTATACATTAGCAACGGCCAACGAACACACAGATCTGACCTAATCAACAGATCCAAAAGCTTGAGTTGAAACAACGAAGGCTCACCTGGAAATTTTACAACCGTGAGGCTGCCACCGGAAGTTAAGGTAGATGCTATCACGTCTCCCGTTCTTCTGGCAATTCAATCCAGGTTCTACAAAGGGGCACTCAGATCCGTTATACACCGGGTACGATCGGTCCATAATCCAGCTTCCTTTGAAGTAATTGCATTCGTTGGTTCCTGTTGCGTCATGGCAGTGAGCTACAACTAAAATGGTGAATAGATAGAGAAGAGCAAAGCAAGGGGTTTTGAACAACATTGCAGAGACAACAAAAAGAGGCTGGTGTTTGGAGACTGTGGTTGCCTTTTTATATATGTATGTATATTGTACAGACTCGTGTCTGCCCTTGGCCATAGTTTTTATATTTTATGAGTTTGTTACCAACATTATTCCTGTTACTTTACTAAACAAATAAAAGCTGTCTCACTGAACCTAACTTTTATTTTAGTGAAACTTTATTAACTTATTATTAAACTAGTCTGTTATTTTTCCTATGTCTATATATTTATGGTCATCCACAGTAGACAAACAGTTTAGTTGGTTAACTTTGATAGTTTAGTAAATTTTCATTTTATTTTTATATCCTTCAAAAGATAAAAATTTAACTAGAGTATATTACCCAAGTTATCATACGCGATTTAGTTCGGCCGCTTGAACTGGTTGGACCGGGATTTGTAGGTGGCACCGAACCGGTTTATATATGTTTGTTTTAACATAAAAATCGGCCGGTTCAAACCGAACAAACGGTTGAACCAATTGGAAAATTGAATCGGGGTCGGTCGGTTAAACCGGTCAAATTCAACAAAATCGCGAATCTCGGTTCAATACCATTTTAACCAAACCTAATCCAAATTCAAACAAAATACCACTTGACAATTCTTTCCTTCCAACTTTTAATATCTAAACCGTCTCCTTTGTAGGGTTGTTCACGAGCCGAACCGAACCGAGCGAGGGTTTGCTCGATGCTTAGCTCGTTTACAATTCGAACCGAGCCGATCGGCTCATTTACAAATCGAGCCAAAGTCGAACCGAGCGTAAATGAACAAAATCAAACCGAGTATTTTTCGAGAATTACTTTTTTTGTTCCCTTTAAACTTTTTTTTATAAGAAACAAGTTTAAAGTTGAATATAATGTACATAAATATAAATTAGTAGCTTTTAAAAAACTAATAATATGTAATTTATTTAAAATTTAAGGTTAATGTTGATATAATGTATATAAAACAATCAATAATTAAAAAATAATTATATATATGCAGAAATATATAATTTGTTTTTATTGTTATTTGGAATATTAAACTATTAAATACTATAAAAATTATTTTTTAATTATTAATTACATTTAAAGTACTTGAAATTATCTAAGATATTTTTTAAAAGAGATAAATGACTATTATTTTCAACTACTTTAAATACAGTTAATAATTTAAAAAAATATATATTTAGTATCAACATAATTATAACAAAATATCATATACTTGTGCATATATAATTATAAGGTTATTGGATTTAATCACCTCCAACTATTGGTTATTGGCCGTTGTCACCCTCAAGTATCACTTTGGCCAATATAACTCCCAACTAAACACTTTGGTGTCCGTATCACCAAAAGTCAACCAATTCAAGTCACTTTTGGTTAACTTTTCATTATTTTTTGGTTAGCTTTTGGTGTTATGGACACCGTATCACCAAAAGTTAACCAATTCAAGTCACTTTTAGTTAATTTTTGGTTAATTTTTTGTTAAATTTTGGTGATACAGACACCAAAATGTTTAGTTGGGAGTTATATTGGCCAAAGTGATACTTGAGGGTGCCAGCGGCCAATAACCAATAGTTGAAGGTGATTAAATCCAATAACCCATAATTAATTATATATAAAATAAATTACAATTACTATTCGAGCCGAACCGAACAGAGTGGACCTTCGCTCGATGCTTGGCTTGTTTACAAATCGAATCGAGCGGAGTGGGCTGTTTACAATCGAGCGAAAAAACGAGCGAAAATTTTTTAAACAATTTTGAACGAACGACGACCGATTTTGAACAATTTTTTAAAACAATTTTGAAAGTCACATTATTATTCTTTCTCATGTTTTGCAAAGTAGAGGAAGCACGAGAAGGTGTCATGTCTAAGGGATAGTGGTAAATGCATATTTGGACATGATCACGTGTACGACACATAATCTTGACACATCGTTAAAATAATTTTAAAACGATGTTTGCATCGACTTTATAAGGTTGGGATAGGCGAAAAACAAATTGAGGAACATTAGATAACATGATATCACATGCATCAAAATATAAGGAAAGATATACCATATATATATATATTGAAGTTCTGAACACTTTTTTTTTCTAAAATTTGAAACAGTAGGCTTGTACAAATCTTGCGCGTACCTCGCGCAAACACGTGAGGTTTGGAGATTGGTTAAACCAAGCCGTAACAAAATAAAATGTCACACAGTTTGGCAGTCACGACCATTGTGCATCACCCATAACAGTAACATAAGGTGGGCGATGGAAACGATGAATGTGTACAGATAGATCAAAGTTGGGGTTTGGGTCGATGACACTCCTCATCGAAGAGAAACACCCACGTCGGCCACTATAGCCACCACCATCATCATTCACTACTGAAAACCAATAACCATGGTAAAACCATCAAAAATACATGCCACGGTTGAAACAACATTTAATTATGGTGATAACCATAGATGGTAAAACCATCCATTAATGTCCACTGACGGTCGAAGTTGACGTCACGTAGCAAGCGACGCAAGGTTTGGGATCTCAAGCACCATCGTCCCCATCCACTTGTGCTAATGAATGTCATTAACATCAACCAATGGTCAAAACCTACAATGCGGCGGAATTGGTGGAGATGATAATGTGCTTCACACACATCATCGTTTTTCACTTCGTCTACCGAAAAGAAAGTGATTATATAAAAAGGAACCCAACTAAAGTCAACGATACCTTATGTTGTGTTCTCAAGTTTACTTTAAGAAAGAAAAGAAAAGAAAAGAAATGATAGAATGAATAAATATAGGTGTGTTCTCGAGTTTCATTAAAAAAAATGAAATTAAGATCGAGAATTTGTGTTCTCGAGTTTTATTAAAGGAAAAAAAGAGAGAAATAAAAGAAAAATAAGAGGAAAAAAGAAGAAATACTTATAGGAGAAGAGAGAAAAAATAATAATTTGTTTTCCTTTCGTTTTTATAATGCATTAAAGTAAAAGATGTTAGTGATGACCAAAATCGTAAACTATGAAACAAAATTATCCCGAAAGTCTAAATAACAAAAATAAATATTTTTAATAATGGTAATAACATATAATTTTAAGGCCAAACGGTATTAAGATCAGATCTAATATTTTTTTTTATAAATTGTCGTTCAAAAAAAAAAATTATTTTTATAAATTAATAAATTAGTTTCGTACCTATTGTTTACGTGTTTGACTGATTGCATGTGTTGACGCACTATACCACTTACTATGCAACTTCAGAATAAAATAATATTCAAGGCTTATACAGTTATACCATTTTTTTGACATTTGTCTCTTGCATGTCAGTATAACAGATTATAAATCATACAAAAATCTATAACGGCCACATTTGTTTTTAATTTGAAGTATATATATATGCAACCTTTACTTTATTATTTAACTAGGTTTAACATCCGCATATTATATACGGGTTAAATAATAATATTTATAATAAATTATAATCATTATATTTAAAGATTTATAATTGAGTTAATTACATAAATGAGGCCTATGGTTTATCTAAAGTAACAAGTTTGGGTACTAAAGTTTTTTTGTTGCAAGTTTGGGTTTTGGTCTTTCAAATTGTAACGAGTTTGGGTACTAACACTAACAAATGTTAGTTTTTCTGTTAACTTCAAGGGCTTTTAATATTTTCATATTAGAAGGGCTATTTATGAAATTAATTTTTCTTAATGAACCCGTTTTGTAATTTACATAAAAATATTATAACGTAAAAAAATGAAAAATAAAACTTACCATATTTTCTTTCACTGTCCACTAGTTAAGTAGTTAGCACCACTAATGTGGCCTAGATTATGTATGAATTTATAAATATTTCCTACCCTTTGATAGTTTTAGGTTACTTTTATTGGATTTTACTCGTAATTGGTTAATATTTGGATTTTAATGGATTTTACTCGTAATTGGTTAATATTTGGATGGGTAGGGTTACTTTTGAGTTAGTAAATATTCACATAAATTGTCTCTAAATAATATGACTCTAAATTGCCCATCACCTAATTAAGTTACTTATGTCAAAGAACTTATGAAAAAGACTAAGATGATGCTAACCGATAACTTATGAATATGTTGGTGGTGCTAACTAGTAGTTCGTGAAAGAAATCAGTGCAAAAAAATGAGTGTTTTATTTTTAATTCTTTATCGTATAATATTTAATGTATGTTACAAAACAAGTTCATCAAGAATCATAAATTTCATAAATAACCCTTCTAATGTGAAAAGATTAAAATGCCTTTGAAGTTAACATAAAAACTAACATTTGTTAGTGTTAATACCCAAACTTGTTACAAATTAAAAGACCAATACCCAATCTTGTAATAAAAAAACCTTAGTACCCAAACTCTTTATAATTTGTAAATATTTTAAAAATATTGGTCTATCAACTATTGCATGACACTTAATATTTCATCTCAAACTTCCTATTATGGATTAAAAAAATTTCCCTTAAAAGTTGTCCTCTAAAACCTAGATTTATTAGATAGACTAGGTTAATTTAATTCCCGTGTGATACACACGGGTTAAATAACAATATTTTAAAAAAAATATCACTATTATATTTAAGAATTTGTAAATATTTAATATTTAAGGATTTGTAAATATTTTATAAAAATACCATAATCACAATTTTTTTTCTTCAACTTTTCACTTAATTTTCCCCTCCTAAATTTCCTTTCTTCTTACCTTTAAATCTCTAATTTCCCCTTCATTCCCCCACCCCAAAAAAAAAAAAAAAGGTTTTAGTGTCCCCCTAAAACCTTGATTTATTAGGTAGACTAGGTTTAATTCTCGTGTGTTACACACGTGTTAAATAACAATATTTATAAATAAATTATAATTATTATGTTTAAGGATTTGTAAATATTTAATATTTAAAAATTTAGTTCCATCAACTCATGTATGTATGGTGAAAAATTTCACTTAATTTTCCCTCTCAAACTTCTTATTATAGAACAAATAAATTTCTCTCTAAATTGCATCCTCTAAAACCTTGATTTATTAGATAGATGATTGACACAGCTAAATACATATATTAATTATAAATTATTATAGTAGATACATGTATAACACATATGTTAATAAAAAATGTATGTTAAAATAAATATTTAATAATCTTATATTTTCTTTATCAATTAACTTGGTTTTAAATTTTTAAACATAAAAATTTAAAGTGTAAGAGATAAATACTAAAACTTGGCTCCATTATACTATGATAAAAAACTTAAAGGTAAAAACTAAAACTTTATTTCTTTAAAAAGGTTAAGATGTATAAATATATAGCTTTTCGAATTTAAATTTAATATAACGTAAAAAAATTTAAATTTACTATTATGATGATGAAATTATAATTGCCAATACTAACGATATAATCTAATAGAGCAGTAGATTAGTTAAGAGACATAGTGCAAAACATGTTGGTGTTTGAAATGTGCAAGCATGGTGAATTATAAGGCAGGGGTGATTTCATTTCTCCTATCTGGGTCTTATGGTGGGTGTGAACATGAATTTGATTAAAATTTGGCTATCGGTGACTAAATATTACGTTCTAAAGTCGTAATACTTCACATATTAAAAGACAAAGATATATACAAATTAATTTGAAGGTCAAAATGATAATTAAATTCAAATCAGGGGTCAATAATGTAAATTGACCAAGTTTAAAGGGTTAAATGATAATTAGTCAAAGTCGTAAGTATGACAAAGTTGAATTGAAAGACCAAAGTTGTAAAATTGATAAATTATAGGTTCTAATAAGCGAGATCTTACGTATTAAAACTATATACAATATTATAGACCCGGTGAGCTCTTTGTTTTAATATTCTTAAATCTTGAGTATGTGATGAATATATTGATCATTGATATGAGTAACTTCTATTGCTAAAGTGTTTTCTCGATTTTGTATAGTTCTGTGTGATATGTGTTAATATTAATAATACAAACCATTCATTCTATATTAATAATACAAACCATTCATCAATATTAATATATAAGGTTATCTGAGTATATCTCAATGATATGAAATTTGCACCATTTGTCTCTAAACATACACAAAATTCACAATCTCAACCATATTTATAACAAAGAAACATTTAATAAGGCTATCATAAGTTCTTTCTATTTAATTAATCTACTAACATCAAACATTTAAACCTTACATTTTTATTGATGGCCATCCTCTTCTATTTCAGGAGCCACATTCAAATCAAACTCATGAATCACCTTACACTCAACCTTCATAGCACCCTTCAACTCTTGGACACCAACACTTGACTCACCCATCGACAGATGACCTTGAGAAAGGGTCACGAGACACTCAGCCACTTCTTGTAATAAATTCTCATCAACCTCTTGGTGTTTCATGCTTGTTTCACCCATTGACCGATGATCACCACCGCACAACATTAGACTCGTTTCCGCTTCAAATAAATCTTCTACCACATTTACATTAACATCCTTATCTGTCTTGGTTATCTCAGCCATTGACCGGTAAGCATTAGCCCAGTGCATTAGAGCATTTGCGGCTTCGTTTAAATCTTGATGATCATTAACCTCAGTTCGATCAACCACCTCCATGTCACGCACTTTGTTGCGCATGTTACTTATTGATGTAAAGAACTTCTTCACATCTTCATATAAGTGACCCCTTAAATGACTATATAACTCCTTCATCGACTCAAAATCCTCTAGGCATAAACTGCACACTAATTTACCTTCATTGTTCACAAAACCCACAGTAAAATCGTTATTCACTTGTCGATGATGTTGTCCGTTCGGCTTAGTATTTGTCGGTTCCTCGACTTTCTTGAAGTTTGTCGCCATTGCACGCTTGGGACGAGCGGTTGTGGTGGTAGAGACGGAGGTAGCAACGTCACGGTTCATGGATATCATGAATTTGGTTGAGTTTATGGGTTTGATGGTGAATTTGGCGGAGTTAACGTGATGAATATTCATCTTATTATCATCCAACTTTTCAACAGCAGATGATTCATTCTTGCATGTATCTGTTGTAGCATAATTTATCTTCGTCATGATCGATCGAGTTACTTAATTGGAATCAAATTGGAGAATATATTTGCAGGTAGATCGAATTGAGATGATAAATGATTACATATCGTTTAGGTAATTAAATGAATTAAGTTGTGAAATTTGAAATTTGATTTGGGCAATTTGTATTTGAGTAGTATACACGTAGCTAGGTAGGATAAATTAGGATAAGATATAAAATAATTAGAAGTTAACAGAATTTAAAAATCAAGTTTATATTGATTAAGTTGTAATATAGTAAAACTCTTTTTTAGGAGAGCTAGCGGTTTGTAGAAGAGTCGTAAAAGAGTCTATAACATTTTTCATTTATTTATTTATTTAATAATTTAAAAGAAAATAAAAGAAAATAACTTAAACTATAAACACATTAAAAAATTTTAAAAATGAGTGAAAAATAAATAAATAACCGCTAGTCGTCAAGATATAGAATATAAATGCACTCGATATGGTTGATGAGATTCATTTGAAGGTTTCGTGAACACCGTTGTCTCGTATCTCCATCTTTACGTCCTTCAAATCTTGTATAACTGTCGGAGGGTCTGGAACATAGTCGAGTCATTACGCTAACCCTTAGTATTTTAAAATCATGTTGTGCAAAATAATACACGATGACTACTCTAGTTTTGTTTTTCTCTCATACACGTGTCGGTAAATGAAGTATACCGGCCCCAACGACTTTTAAGGATCCCAAAAATTGATTGTGTTTAATGACAATCATTGCATACTTAGTATGATCTTGATATGATTGTACAAACAAATCACTACTACCAACTAAGTCTATTAGGAAAAAAGTTTGTAGTAAATTTGTTTTTGACAATTTTACGCAACTGTATCAACAAAACTAAGACAATTTTGCGCAATTTGAGGGTTTCCCAAAGAAGTGAAATGGGTGCAAACTTTGCAACATATTTGCAAACTTATTAAAAGTGGTCGCAAATTATGCATCTAGTGTGGTTCGGTCGTAAAGTAGTTGCAAAAATTGCAACCAACTTTTTTCGGTAGCAAATATTGGTGACAAATGCTCAGTTTCGTAGTTGTGGGTTGTCATAACATTTGCGACAACTTTGAGGTCCTTTTTGTACTGGTCCCAAGTTGGGACCATACAAATTATTAATTTTATCAAGGTTATTAATTTATCGAGTATTAAATTATAGAGATTCTACTGTATATATAAAATTAATAGATGGGTTGGTGCCTCTTTTAGTGATTTCACGATTTCATAAGTATAGCATCTCTACTTGACATATTTTCAACTTTTATCACCGACATCGACCCAATTATTATTTTGAACCTTAACTTTGAATATTTACACTTGAGAGTTTTTTAATATCAACGTGTGTGCCTAGCTAGCACACAAATACAAGACCATGTCGTCTCCATCACAAAAATGCACGATACGATATGAGATTGCTAATATATAGTGTTGATCGTGGTTGAAGCCGGTGTTGCCACCTAGGATACAATAACGTTGTTGGTGAAATCAGAACCTTACATCAAGCACATTGGATTTAATTTAAGAAGATCGATGGCCATTTTAATTTTTTGGAAGGCTTCATGACACAATTCAACTAAGCATCTTTATACACATTTTATTGATGTGGAGATTGTTGATTATGACTTAATTATATGTACTGAGATTTTGATTCTCAGTTCGAGTTAACATTTTTATTCTTGTTAGAGGATTACAATATTCAGCCAAAACTAGTACGTACGTACGTGTAAAATTTTGACACAAATAATATTTACGATCGAGTTTGACGGTAAAGTTACATTTGTAATTAGCTAGATATATATAAACGTTTGCAAAGACTTAATTAAAACACATGAACATTTAATAGCTAGTGCTAACATAACTTCCTTATCAGTTTATCATATCTATTCTACTAACATTAAACATTTGACTAATTTCACTATTTATCATCAATCGTCCTCTTCCATATCAGGAACCACATTCAGATCAAATGCGTGAACCACCTTACTCCCCACACCGTTAGCAACGTCCTTTAATTCTTCTAAACTCTCTTCAACTTCCTTGTGCTTCATGCTTGATTCACCCGTTGACCACTGATGATGATCACCGAACAACGTTAGAGTCTTTTCTGGTTCATATAAATCCTCTACTACATGATTCACGTTAACCTCCTTATCAGCCATTGACTGGAAACAACTAGCGAAGAGCATTAGAGTCTCTGCCGCTTCGTTTAACTCTTGATCATAAATCTCGGATTTATCAACAACCTTGGTAGAATGAACTTGGACGTTGCACGCGTTAGTTGATGCAAAGAACATCTTCATGTCGTCATATGAATGATCATCCCTCAAGTGATAATATAAGTATTTCATGGACACAAAATTCTGTTGGCATAAACCACATATTAGTTTACCTTCAGTGTTAATAAAACCCAAGTGTACATCTAGATTTGCTTCTGGACGATTGGCGGAAGTAACAACATTATGGTTCTTGGGCTTCTTGAGTTTTTTTAAGGGTTTGAGGGCGGTGGTTGTGGAGGCGGAAGGAACATCGTCTTGGCTCTCATCATGCTTTCCGAATATTATTTTTAGACGTTTGGCAGCGGTGTTGGTGGTGGCAGCGGCGTTAATGGTGACAGGGTTAACTAGTGTTGCATTCTTCGTTGCCATCGCGTACGTACGGGAAACTTGCTTTCAAAGTGAGTTGATAGAAATAAGGAAGAGAATGATGATGGTAAATGAATATCGATTGGTAATAATTATATAGTAGCGTACGTATTGCATTTGCCGAACTAAATTTCATTTTAAATTTGATTTAGTAGCGTAAATCATGGATAATTTTATCAAGATAAGATATATGATCATGATATATAAATTAGTTTTTGTATCAGATTATAAATCAGTTACTAGTGATAATAATAATAATAATAAATCACCCGGATCCATGTATTTTCTCATAATATAACTTTGATCCTAAACTTTATATAAATTACATGTTTATATAGTTAACAAAGAAAAGTAGTCGGCCGAATTAAGAATTAAAAGTGTACATGGTCTTCAATCTTTAATTTTCTTTTATTTTAGTTAAAGCAAGACAAACATCTTAATGTGTGTGTAATTGTAAATGTTCTGTAAAATTGTGTGTAAAGATGTATAAGGAAGAGATTATAAAGTAATTTTATATTTATATAAAATATCCTTAATAATTAACTACATTACACTCAAACCAATACTAACAATATGATCTAATATTCCCCCGTAAGCTAAGAGCGGGGAGCAATCTGAAGCTTGAATCGTAAGAACATGAATCTTTGGTTCGGTAAAGGCTTTGTGAAGATATCTTCTATCTGATCATCAGTTGAAATGGATTGGACCTTAATTTTTCCAATACTAACATATGAATCTTTGGCATACCCATGGGTATCGGGTATACCCGTCAATTAGTTTCACAATATAAAAATGATACATACATACATACATACATACATACATACATACATACATACATACATACATACATACATACATACATACATACATACATACATACATACATACATACATACATACATACATAGTCATTTAAATATGGCTCATTGTATGGCCAACTACTTCTCGAATATTTGATCGGGAAAGGTAATATATAGTTATTTAATTATCTTTTTTTTATACTTTGTTTTCTTATACGTTTCTAACAAAACATTGTGTTTTAGATGGAGAGCCCTATTGTTTGTGGGGCATATGTGACGGGTATTGCCTCTTATCTTGGGCTACACACTGACGACCACCTTGTCCAGCAGACGGCTGAGGCGTTTCCAGTATTCTTGGGGAGTCTACTGCAATAGCTATGTCGATCGTCGGTAGATTTTGATGTTAGGGTGATGAAATGGATGCTTAAAGGGATAAATGATAGAGTTTGTATGTGTTTATATGTGTTTTTAATGTGGTTTTTATGAATAAGATAACTATGCATGCGTGTGTGAATTGCAGGTAAAATAGTGCTTTTGGACCATGCATTAGGAGGGATGGAAGAGGGACATTGAGTACATGAATATTGGAGGCTAAAGACGAAGCAAATGATGATTTCAGCAAGGCCTCTGGCGTAGGCTACGCCAGCCCAAAATAAGAATCAACAGAATTACCTCTGGCGTAGCCTACTCCAGCTCGCGTAGGCTACGCCAGCCAATTTTAAAAGTGGATAGAAAGGCTTCTGGCGTAGGCTACGCCAGCTCGCGTAGGCTACGCCAGCCTATTTTTGGAAATGTGTTTTTAGGTCGGATTTTGACCTATTTAATCACCCCATTAGCCCCATTCGACCCTCTCGACTTTTTGACGACTTTTTGGAGTTGAAACAAGGTCTTGGCATCATTTCAACCTTACAAAACATCAATCCATCATCTAGAATGCTTAGTTCATCAACTTTTGAAGATCCAATCAAGAACATGAGCGGCTAAACCACCCGTGTTCATCTCCGGGTGGATGGTTAGTGTTAGTTAATGTGTAGTTAGGTTTTTAATGTGCTAGACACAAGTTAAATGTTTGGTTTTGTTCGAATATCATAATTTGTCTATGAATTTAATATTTGAATGCAATTGAATGTTTGATAAACTTGTGAGTTTGTGATCAATAGTTTAATTAATGGTTATAGCATTTTGTTTGAGAAACTTGTATGTCATTCACTAGCCAAGCTAACTAGTAATCAACATTCGAGTCGTTTTCCTACATGGTTATAACTTGTACTTCTAAACGAAACCACTAGGTCCGGCATTGGTTTGGATCCGGCCAACACAATGAAAATTGGTCGTGAAATCATCTAATTTAACTATCCGTGAGTCTAGTTATTAGCACGCTTTAACCTATGATCACAACTATCTATGTCTATGTAGATTCTAGCATGTTAAGCCTAATTGCATATCTTTCCGAAACCTAAACCCGGAGGTGATCCATTTTTCCATTATAATCACAATCAATTTAATTACTTGCAATTGTTTTCTTTATAAGTTTTTAGTTTTATAAACAAAATCACTTTTCACAGCCAAGAGGCAATAGCATAACATAGTTTAATTATTTAATTGTTTTCTCAATCAAGGTAAGATACATCACCCACTAATTCCACGTGGTTCGACACTCTACTTACCCTAGCTAGCTAAGGTGATTAGAAAACACTTTTTACACTTATCTTTGATTGGTCCTTCGACATCGATCAGATTTGACGATGGTATTCATTGGGTTACATCTGACGGTGCCATTTGGACACCCCGGCCCGGTAGAGGGAGTGGACCAGCAACAGTAGCAGGAGGAGCAGCCGGGGACTTTAGGAGGCGCACCGTCGTCATCTCAGAGAGTTATTATTAGACGTGTCCCTATGACGGCTGATTTTATGGCTGAGACCCTTCATTTGACCCGACAGATTGCTGATTTTACTATCTGGCAGGCACAGGCAGTAGAGAGATGGTATCTGGCTCATGGTGTCACTGACTTGCCTCCTTTACCCGTCATGTACCATGGGTGCCTACAGATTATGGTGCAGGAGATGGGCAGGATGATGCAGGAGATGGGCAGGATGGTGCAGGTGATGGGCGGGATGATGCAGGTGATGAGTAACATGACGATTGAAACTTATATTTTGATGCTAAAACTTAGATGTGAATGTTCATATTTATTTTTTGATGTTGAAACTTATATTTTGTTTATATTTTGTGATGTTGAAACTTATATTTTGTTATGTGATTTTGAATGAAGTCATTTTGGGTGTATAATATGACCAATATGGAATATTTTTAGTAAAAAAGTTTTTTTAAAATTTGTTTTTTTTGGTTCATTAGATTTGGTGTATAATCTAACCAAAATAGAATCATTTTTAGTAAAAAAAAAATATTAAACTTTGTTTTTTTGGTTAATTTGATTTGGGTGTATAATAGGACCAAAATGGAGTCACTTTTAGTAAAAAAAAGATTTTTTAAAACTTTGTTTTTTTGATTCATTTGATTTGAGTGTATAATATGACCAAAATGAATTCATTTGTAGTAAAATTTTAAACTTTATAAGTTATTAACGGTCGTTATAAATCAAACGGCCGTTAGTATGATGTCTCGTAGCTCGTTAAGATGTTAACCGACGTTATGCAAGCGTTGTTAATTTGTTAATATGATAACAACCGTTAAGTATATAACGGCCGTTATACAATGGTTACATCGACCATTATGTATATAACGGTCGTTAAAATAAATTTTTTATCTAACGGACCATTAAGTATCTAACGGGCCGTTAGTATGGTGGATGGTCAGACAAGAGGGTGTGGGAATTTGGGATCCCTTTTATAATACACCAATCTGATGCTATATAGACTAGACCTATAGAGACAGTTAAAGTTGGTCTCTGTAGATAATCTTTAGAGAGTACATTTTGCTCCTAAAGATTATGGTGGCTATAGGTTGAGTTTTTAGAGACTATGATGTTGTTGTCGCCATAGATACGCATAATCGTCTCTATAGGTAAAAATCAAATTCTTTTATAATTATTTTTTTTGCATTTAAGATAATTAAAAAAGCTTGGTCAACCAATAGAGACTATATGTCGTCTCTATATGTTATAGCGACAACTTGAAATTTTTGCGGGACAAATAGCGGGTAAAGCCAATCTCAAAATTTTCCAAAATTAAACAACACAAGTCATAACTTTCGTCTCTCCTACCACAATTACATTTCTTCCACCACAATTCTCCTACCACCAACCTCGCCCCCTTCACTGTTTCGTTTCTCACCTTCACACCGTAGTTGTACATCGTTGTCGTTGTCTCCACCGTCTCTCCTTCAACCTCATGTTCAAATCCCCAATTTCGGCTTATAATTTGGAGTACAGTGAATTAGGCGAATTTTTTTTTTGTGTTCATCATGTTCTGATTTGGGGTAAAATTGTCTATTTCTTTGTTGTGGCTTCTGGTTCGGTTACACGTCCTTTGCGTCCTCTCAGGTTCGTCTATTTATGTTTTTAGGGTATAGTATTGTGTTAAGGCATAATGAATCACTAGGTCTGTGTTTTTCTAGAGTTCTTCTGCTATCATTATTGATTTTTGCTTAGGTAATATGGTTGCTTTTGTGAACTGTGATAAGGTAGTTAGGTTTCTTTTTTGAATGGTGATGAGTTAATTAGGTTGCTTTTATGAATTTTGATTTGGTTCCTTTGTGATAAAGATGTATCATCTGTTTTAGTATATGACCTGATCCAGAGCAGGATATGATTTGTTTTGAAATAGGTATTGCACTTAGTTAAGATTATGTTTATACTCAGTTTGTTTTGTTAAGAAGATTTGGTTAAGAGGATTATTGGTTTTGCAATGAGCATGGTTTGTTGGTGACACAAAGTGTAGTTGATGTTGTTTACACAGTTGAGCTTGATTTGTGTAGATGTAGAACTATTATGCTATGTTGTCAAAAGTGAGCGCTTTTGCGCCTAGGCGACCAAAAAAAGCCCAGCGCAGGCTTTGCGCTTAGATTAGCGTAAATTGGAAAAAAGCGATGTTTGTGGAGAAAAAATCGGTTTTTCTGATTTTTTAAATCTTTTTGTTTTCTCTTGATTTTTTATTTATTTATCAAGAGCTGATTTTAAAGGATTTCATATAACAAGTCATATTTACTCCATATTTACCTAAAATACTAGAATTTTGCTATATAAGCTGCTGTTGTTGGTATGGTTTTTGACTTTTTGGTATTGATTTTGTTGTTGGATTTGAATGTTTGGTATTAGTAGTGATTTTGGTATTGGTTTTGGCATTAATTTCTATTGCATATATGTTTTTAAATTTTTTTTTCTATATGCGCTTTTTTTGTCTCAGGCGAGCGCTTTTTTTGCGCTTTGCGCCTAGGCCCCAGGCAAGGTCATAGCGCCTTGAGTGCGCCTATCGCCTTTGACAACATAGCTATTATGGGACATAGGGCATGTGTGAAACATGATAACTGAGTGATGAGTATTGTATTTATTCGTGCCATATGTTGCTAGATTAAAGGTTATCTACTCTTTATCTCTGTTGTGTTTTTTCACTATAAGTTTTTGATTTAGTGTTTTATTTACTCAAACTAAGAAATATTTTACCTATGAGTTCATGTATATCAAACAATGTTGATTACACATCATAAAAAGTGGATTAAATCAGCTGGATAAGTTCTTATATGTAGAGTAAAGGGTACCAAGTGTTGAAGTTTGAAGTGTGCTATTCACATTTGAAGTTTGTAATTTCTAATAGTAAGGTGTTTGTATGAAATTTGGCTAGTAGATTTGTTACAAGGAAGAAGAAACCGACTACATTTACCTAAGGGCAAAATGCATACTCGAGACAAGGATTGGATCGATCTTGAGGCTGGAGTAGATTGGGTAAGTTAAAATATGTTGTTTGATTGGTTTGGCCTTTTGTTCTTATTTTTTCGGGTCATTTTGGCCATATTAAGTTTTAGATAGTAAAATAGACTAAATGTATGCAACATCTAGTTTATTATTTTATCAAATACAACATAAATCAGCTGGATAAGTTCCTATATGTAGAGTAAAGGGAACCAAGTGTTAAAGTTTGAAGCGTGCTATTTACATTTGCAGTTTGTAATTTCTAATAGTAATGTTTTGTATGGACTTTGTTTAGTAGATTTGTTCCAAGGGAGAAGAAACCGACTACATAGACCCAGGGGCAAAATGCATACTCAAGACAAGGATTGGATCGACCTTGAGGCTGGAGCAGATTGGGTAAGTTAAAACTTGTTATTTGATTGGTTTACCTATTTGTTCTTATGTTTTGGGTCTTTTTGGCCACATTAAGTCTTAGATAGTAAAATAGACTAAATGTATGCAACATGTAGTTTATCATTTTATCAAATGCAACATAATAGTTTAAAAAAGCTTATGACATCTTGTATCCTTCAAAAATCCAAAACAAAATAGGTGCAGATCAGTGCTTATGACATCTTGGCTTTGTAATGTTGTGAAATTACTTTACTTGATGTTAGATTTTGTTGTTATAGGGGTCTTCAAGTTACATATGTATGAATGAATTGCAAAATCTATAAATTAATTGTAATATGAATGCTAATATTATTTATAACTTCATATGACCCAAAATAATTCTTGCTCTGATCAAATGGTTATAGTTGTGACTTATATGCTCTCTCATTACTTAACTATCAAACTATAATATAAATGATTGACATGAAAGTTGGATGTGTTAAGTAGGCTGGACTATTTAGAAATGAAATGCTTTTAGAATTTGGATTGTTGGAAGTTGGAACTACGATGTGCATCATTCAAAAGGTCTTGTTTATTGGCAGGTTTATGCTTTAAATTTGGCTGGTTTTTAGGCTGCATTAAGGGTTGTTTTTAGGCTGCATTTTATGTTGTTTTTGGCGCATCTTGAACTGTTTGTTGGCTATTTTTTTGTTTAGTGAAGGAGAAAAATACAAAAGCGCGGGTTCACAAGAGGTGTTGGGCTAAAGTTAGACAATCATCTCATTTTAGTCATTCAACCACTAGCAGGTCATACATGATGCAAGGAACAAACAAAGACGAATATGATTATGACGGAGCGTAGATCATTTGTTTGTTTCATTGTATAAACATGACGTTTAAAATGTTATTTAACGAATGTTTTTAGTTCTCATTTTTTAACATATGTTATTTCGGACCAAACTATATTTTGCAATGAAAGACAATCTAGAAAACCAGGTTCGGTGACCATTCTGGAAATGAAAAAAACAGCAGGTTCTAACAAATCTAAATTTGTTTTTTGCAAGATCTATAGAGACGACATGTCGTCTCTATAGCTATTTCCTTTTTTATTTAGTTATTTTTTTTTGCTTTTGAGAATACTATTGCGACAAACAAATTGCTGCGACTAGTCGTCGCTATAAATGAACTATAGCGACCAAGTAGCTATTGCGACGAAGCTCCTTACAACAACGACAGAGTTGTTGAGGCAAACCTATTGCGACAACATGTAGTCGCTAAAACCTATAGCGAGGACAACAGGGGTTTTTTGTGACAACATAAGTCGTCGCTAAAAGTCCTTTTTGTTGTAGTATATTACGATTCAAGCTTCAGATCGCTCCCTGCTCTTATCTTACGGGGGATATTAGATCATATTGTTAGTATTGGTTTGAGTGTAATGTAGTTAATTATTAAGGATATTTTATATATATAAATATAAAATTACTATATAATCTCTTCTTTATACATCTTTACACACAATTTTATAAAACATTTACAATTACACACGCATTAAGATGTTTGTCTTGCTTTAACTAAAATAAAAGAAAATTAAAGATCGAAGACCATGTACACTTTTAATTCTTAATTCGGCCGACTACTTTTCTTTGTTAACTATATAAACATGTAATTTATATAAAATTTAGGATCAAAGTTATATTATGAGAAAATACATGGATCCGGGTGATTTATTATTATTATTATCACTAGTAACTGATTTATAATCTGATACAAAAACTAATTTATATATCATGATCATATATCTTATCTTGATAAAATTATCCATGATTTACGCTACTAAATCAAATTTAAAATGAAATTTAGTTCGGCAAATGCAATACGTACGCTACTATATAATTATTACCAATCGATATTCATTTACCATCATCATTCTCTTCCTTATTTCTATCAACTCACTTTGAAAGCAAGTTTCCCGTACGTACGCGATGGCAACGAAGAATGCAACACTAGTTAACCCTGTCACCATTAACGCCGCTGCCACCACCAACACCGCTGCCAAACGTCTAAAAATAATATTCGGAAAGCATGATGAGAGCCAAGACGATGTTCCTTCCGCCTCCACAACCACCGCCCTCAAACCCTTAAAAAAACTCAAGAAGCCCAAGAACCATAATGTTGTTACTTCCGCCAATCGTCCAGAAGCAAATCTAGATGTACACTTGGGTTTTATTAACACTGAAGGTAAACTAATATGTGGTTTATGCCAACAGAATTTTGTGTCCATGAAATACTTATATTATCACTTGAGGGATGATCATTCATATGACGACATGAAGATGTTCTTTGCATCAACTAACGCGTGCAACGTCCAAGTTCATTCTACCAAGGTTGTTGATAAATCCGAGATTTATGATCAAGAGTTAAACGAAGCGGCAGAGACTCTAATGCTCTTCGCTAGTTGTTTCCAGTCAATGGCTGATAAGGAGGTTAACGTGAATCATGTAGTAGAGGATTTATATGAAGCAGGAAAGACTCTAACGTTGTTCGGTGATCATCATCAGTGGTCAATGTGTGAAACAAGCATGAAGCACAAGGAGGTTGAAGAGAGTTTAGAAGAATTAAAGGACGTTGCTAACGGTGTCGGGAGTAAGGTGGTTCACGCATTTGATCTGAATGTGGTTCCTGATATGGAAGAGGACGATTGAATATCATCAATAGTGATCGAAATTAGTCAAATGTTTAATGTTAGTAGAATTAATAGATATGATAAACTGAGAAATTAAGAAGTTATATATGATACCACTAGCTATTAAATACATGTTGTTCCTGTGTTTCAAGTCTTTTCAAAATTTTATATCTAATTACAAATCATGTAATTTTACCGTCTAGACTAAACTCGTAAATATTATTTGTGTCAAAATTTTACACGTACTAGTTTTGGCTAGAATAATACATGAATAAAATTGTTAACTCGAATTGAGAATCAAAATCTCGATCAGTATGTTCCAGTTTCGCATCAACATATGTCATAATTAACAATCTCCACATCAATATATGCTTAATGTCAATGATAAACATCTTCTATAAAATGTGTATAAAGATGCTTAGTTGAATTGTGTCAAGCCTTCCAAAAAATTAAAATGGCCATCGATCTTCTTAAATTAAATCCAATGTGCTTGATGTAAGGTTCTGATTTCACCAACAACGTTATTGTATCCTTGGTGGCAACACCGGCTTCAACCACGATCCACACCATATATTACCAATCTCATATCGTATCGTGCATTTTTGCGACGGAGGCGACAGGGTCTTGTATTTGCGTGCTAGCTAGCCACACACGTTGATATTAAAAAAAAACTCTCAAGTGTAAATATTCAAAGTCATGGTTCAAAATAATAATTGGATGAATGTAGGTGATGAAAATTGATACACAAGATAAATGGAAATTGATACGTTTCTCTCCTATTGTAAAGAGACAACCTTAAAGTACGGTCAGACATCTTGAAGTATTCGTTAAATACATTCGGTATGTACTATATGCCATTTGTCTTAGCTAGGGGCTGTTTGGCAAAATCTGAATTATTAAGTGTTGAATGGTTAAGAGGTCTGAACCATCAAGAGGTTCTATCAATGAGAGGGATACTGGCGTAAAACTTTAGATGATAGTAAGTTTAGTACATGCTTCATTCAGTTCCATTCAGCATCTTTCTATCCCTTAACCATTCACCACTTAACTGAACCATTCAGATGCTCTTTTTTTTATAAAACAAACGCTTTGAATGCTAAATCTGAATGATTAAGCAATGGACTGGACCATTAAAAGATGAAACAAATAGACTCTTAGAATTTCCTTACATTTTTGTAAACCACTAAACCTAATTCTCCATCTAGCATCGTATCGTTGGTAGGAATACGAGTTATCTCTCCCAATGTAATATTTGCTCCAATTCTAATTTCAAACCCTAACCCAATTTGATACTAATGAAATTTTGTATATTAACATAAAGTAAACTAATTATTCAATCATTTTAATCTATTTAACTTTTATATTTAAGTCATTTAATTATATAATTTTATAACTAATTAATGAACTGATTATTTATAAAAATAGTTTTTTTATAACTATATTCTCAAAGAAGTTAGACAATTACATAAATTAACTTTTAATAAAGTTTTATAAAAGTTAATTAGTTAGTTTGTTTATTAAATTAGTATATTTGATTAGCAAAACTATTTAAAAGGTTAAATTTTGTAACTTATTAAACTAAGAACCTTTTAATAAAAAAAGTTTGCATTTCAATTTGAAGAGACCGAAACTGTAAAATCGTTATTTAGTCGGGTTCTCAGTTGATGTGTTTGGTAACCTCCGACCACCAAATATAACCATAAAATTTGTCACTTTTAACTCAAAATAACCGTTCTATCACCTACATTAACAAGGTTCGAACCTCAAATGGCGCCAATGCTAGTCAACAAGCGCCAATGGAGCACAACCGAGAGTCCATGGGTAGATGAACGAAGTCAGTCAGCCAAGGGATTTTTAGTGGAGGATTGAAACCGCCCGCATTAGTTTAATTAGTTGGATCCCGTCTCAAGGGCTTTTATGACAAGTTTTTGACCCCGTTTCACAGTCAGAGCCTTCTCAAGACATGAGATCAATAAATGTGAGGTCTCTCGAATTTAGGGTCACATGAATACTGAGGCGAACATAAGCACGAAACTGGCTATGAAAAAGCGCGACTAATATTAGCTGTAGTTTATATTTGTACAATATCTAGATAAAGTATTAACCTAATAATTGAACTAGTAACTTGTCAAAGTTAAGATGAAGATCAAAATATGTGTAAACACACGGATCCGTGTGATTAGTCGCTAGTGGCTAATTCATTATCATATCTTATGTTGATTTAACATATCCAAGATCTGGCCTAGATCAAATTTAAATGGGCATTTGAGGAATTTAATTCGACACATGTAATTAATATATGGTAGATTTTGTAGGCTTTCATTCCTTATTTAATAAGAATCACTAGATTAGTACCCGTTTACTACACGGATTTTAGTTTTATAGGTTTTAACTCAATTTACATATCAAATTTATTTATAACATATCTCTTATTAAATTGATTTGGATATTTACAAATATATTCATATAAAAAATCATATGTTACAATAAAGGATATGATTTATAATAGTTGGTAAATTTTTGTTGGAACATATCGGGTTAGAAGATAATTCATAATAATTGTAAATTTTTTTATTTGAACATATCAAGTTATGAGATAATTAATGATAATTGGTGAAACTTTAATTTGAACATATCGGGTTAGGATAAATCATAATAATTGATAAGTTTTTTATTTGAACATATCAGGTTAGGAGATAATTTATGATACTTGGTACATATCGGGTTAATATATAGATCATGATAATTGGTAAATTTTGTATTTGAACATATCGGGTTAGGAGATAATTGATGATAATATGTGAATTTTTAGTTTAAACATATCGGGTTATTTCGAATATGGAGCATACCATGACCCGTCAAAAAATTCTCCATCAAATTAATTAGAACATGACACCTAAGCAAAATCTTATGTGGAGTAGTTAAAATGGTAACATGTGGATGTGTTACTCAATTATTAGAATAGGTAGATTATTCATCTATATATCTATCATTTCCCTCCTACCTGAATTATATCTCTCGATCAGTTAGACCCTTTTGTACCAAGTTATCCATGATGTCAACGAAGAATATATAATATTGCTACATTAATAGCTTCATGCAACAATATATGAATCATCTTCCATTCAAAACTTGTCCCAGGTTATGGATCACGTTAACCCTGCCACCACCAACACCGCACCCAAACGCCTAAAAATAATACTCGGAGACCATAACGTTATTACTTCCGTCTCCATAACCAATCGTCCCAAGCACTCAACACCGGAAAACACCCATAATGATAAAAAAACATCATCCAGAAGCGTATCTAGATGTCCACTTGGGTTTTATTAACCGTGAAGGTAAACTAGTATGCGGTTTATGCCAAGACAATTTTGTGTCCATAAAATACTTGTATTATCACTTGAGGGATGATCATTCATATGGCGACATGAAGATGTTCTTTGCATCAACTAACGCGTCTATCGTCCAAGTTCATTCCACCGAGGTGGTTGATCAAACCAAGATTTATGATCAAGAGACGTTAATCGAAGCGGCAAAGGTTCAAATGCTCTTCTTTAAATGTTACCGGTCAATGGCTGAGAAAAGCATGACACATAAGGAGGTTAACGTGAATGTAGTAGAGGATTTACATGAACCAGAAAAGACTCTAACGTTGTTCGGTGATCATCATCAGCAGTCAATGGGTGAAACAAGCATGAATCACAAGGAGGTTGATCATGAGCGTTTAGAAGAAGTGGCTAACTGTCTAATGATCCTTGGTCAAGGTCATCCATCAACGGGTGAATCAAGTGTACATGTTGAAGTATTAAAGGTTGTAAACAGTGTCGGGAGTAATATGGTTCACGCATTTGATCTGAATGTGGTTCCTGATCTGGAGGAGGACGATGATCATCAGTAGTGAAATTAATTAAGTCCAATGATGAATGTAATTAGCAGATTAGATATGATAAACTGAGAAAGAAGTTACCAGTTATTCTTGTGTTTTTTAATGAAACTAGTAAAATTCGTTGCTCACGCGTTGCGCGAGACTTGTTTAGTGTGTGATAGATAACCTTGATATACCTTTATTAAGAGTGCAAATTAGTATAGTTTCAAAAGGTAACAGATGACGCAACCTACATACATTTAGTGGTTAGTGTAGTAGAGTGTTACAAAAGGTCAAAAGCTAGCATTTAACCACAACTTACACTCAGAGTAAGTACCTTAAAAGTAGCATTTGGAAAGTATTTGTCCAAAAGGTGTCCCGGCGTGCAGATTTGTTAGTTATTGTGTCATTGGAGTTTGAGTTTCTTTGACTTCATATATAGCTTATGTATGGTGAGTAGAATTTGTGTTTTGTTAACGATTGGCCATGGTGTTTTGTTGTCATGGGGTGGTTGGGGTTGTAGTTGATGTCGTTGCAGGTTCTTCGATTTCCGGGTTGTGGGTGATGCCGTGATGGTATTTTGTCAATTTTACAGCGGGTCATGATGGTCATGTTGTTTCTTTCAGCTTGGACATGAAATTTGGTTCGTCTCCCTATTTTTACAATGAACGCGTAGCAAAAATGAGCTATATTGAGTAAACAGTTAACTGCACTCCCTTAAGACTTCAAAAGCACATTTTTACAGTTTTATAATTCAAGAGATGAAAATATTCCTCCTTATTGTCAAAAACATGCAATCTTCTTTATTTTCAAATTCATGTTTGCAAGGGTTTTAATAGTTATAAAACTGAAAGTTGTTTTGTTGATTATACTGTTTCGAGTTTTAATAGTGTACACAACAGAACTCGTTAACAACTGCATAAAGTCCAAAGTCAACTGCATAAAATAAATATACTTGTTAAATAACACATAAATAAGCATATGCAAATATTATCAAAACATGGAATATAAACATAAAAAGAATAACGCCTAACCTTTCAAGGCATCATTTCAATAAGTTCTAGGAGATCTATAAAGTAATAACCAAATACCAAATCACATTAGCCGATGAAAACAACTTTTTAGATCCACATATCATCTCTATGATATCGTACCGTTAGCCAATTCAAACCATATGCCAGAGAATCATAAGTACAACAACAAAATCATAAGTCTAATAGAGCATTCCTAGTTCCTCTTCGTCTTCTTGAACAAACCACTGAGTTGGTTTTGTAGATTAAAACTAAATTTAGTGCCTTTAAGTGGCATTTAGTAGCCTACGGTTGAAGCTAGTGCAACAACTTCATCTTCTCTACATCAAAACCTAAACTCCGTATTTGACCTAAGAAGCGTGGATCTATAATCATACTACATAAAACAAAATGTCAAGATCGGTGGGATGTAGTGACCCGGACTTTGAACGGGTATAAAACTCCTCTCACCTTTATAAAGAAATATAATATGTGATCTTTTGTTGTTGTGTGAGTTATGTAAAAAGATTGGAGTAATATATATGGTCTATTATATGACATAATTTTATTCAAACGTGATAAGTTTCCCAAAAAGATTATTATGTTTATTTGTAGTTTTGTGGTTAAAAAGTATTTGTTGTTAGTATTGTATATGAATAATCAGAGAATAAAAAAGTTTCATATGAGATCTGGTGTTGGTGGTTAATAACATGCATGACCAGGACTTTGAGCGGGTATAAAACTAGCTATGTATAGTGCGCATCGAGTTTTGATCACACTTCGTGATCTTTTGTTTTGAAGAAAAAACTTGGTTGATGTATATATATGATACGTTTGCCATGGCTATATTTTCTTGTTAGAGGATTACAATATTAATTCAGCCAAAACTAGTACGTGTAAAATTTTGACACAAATAATATTTACGAGTTTAGTCTAGACGATAAAGTTACATGATTTGTAATTAGATATAAAAGTTTGAAAAGGCTTTAAACACAGGAACAATTTATAGCTGGTGGTAGCATATATAACTTCTTTCTCAGTTTATCATATCTATTCTACTAACATTAAACATTTGACTAATTTCACTATTGATCGATCATCAATCGTCCTCTTCCATATCAGGAACCACATTCAGATCAAATGCGTGAACCACCTTACTCCCCACACCGTTAGCAACGTCCTTTAATTCTTCTAAACTCTCATCAACGTCCACCTTGTGCTTCATGCTTGATTCACCCGTTGACCACTGATGATGATCACCGAACAACGTTAGAGTCTTTCCTGCTTCATATAAATCCTCTACTACATGATTCACGTTAACCTCCTTATCAGCCATTGACTGGAAACAATTAGCGATGAGCATTAGAGTCTCTGCCGCTTCGTTTAACTCTTGATCATAAACCTCGCATTTATCAACAACCTTGGTAGAATGAACTTGCACGTTGCATGCGTTAGTTGATGCAAAGAACATCTTCATGTCGTCATATGAATGATCATCCCTCAAGTGATAATATAAGTATTTCATGGACACAAAATTATCTTGGCATAAACGGCATACTAGTTTACCTTCACTGTTAATAAAACCCAAGTGGACATCTAGATTTGCAGCTTCTGGATGATGTTTTTGATCATTATTCTTGCTGTTTTTCGGTGTTGCAGAGTGCTTGGGACGATTGGCGGAAGTAACAACGCTATGGTTCTTGGGCTTCTTGAGTTTTTTTAAGGGTCTGAGGGCGGTGGTTGTGGAGGCGGAAGGAACATCGTCTTGGCTCTCATCATGCTTTCCGAATATTATTTTGAGACGTTTGGCAGCGGTGTTGGTGGTGGCAGCGGCGTTAATGGTGACAGGGTTAACTAGTGTTGCATTCTTCGTTGCCATCGCGTACGTACGGGAAACTTGCTTTCAAAGTGAGTTGATAGAAATAAGGAAGAGAATGATGATGGTAAATGAATATCGATTGGTAATAATTATATAGTAGCGTACGTATTGCATTTGCCGAACTAAATTTCATTTTAAATTTGATTTAGTAGCGTAAATCATGGATAATTTTATCAAGATAAGATATATGATCATGATATATAAATTAGTTTTTGTATCAGATTATAAATCAGTTACTAGTGATAATAATAATAATAAATCACCCGGATCCATGTATTTTCTCAAAATATAACTTTGATCCTAAACTTTATATAAAATACATGTTTATATAGTTAACAAAAAAAAGTAGTCGGCCGAATTAAGAATTAAAAGTGTACATGGTCTTCAATCTTTAATTTTCTTTTATTTTAGTTAAAGCAAGACAAACATCTTAATGCGTGTGTAATTGTAAATGTTCTGTAAAATTGTGTGTAAAGATGTATAAGGAAGAGATTATAAAGTAATTTTATATTTATATAAAATATCCTTAATAATTAACTACATTACACTCAAACCAATACTAACAATATGATCTAATATTCCCCCGTAAGCTAAGAGCGGGGAGCAATCTGAAGCTTGAATCGTAAGAACATGAATCTTTGGTTCGGTAAAGGCTTTGTGAAGATATCTTCTATCTGATCATCAGTTGAAATGGATTGGACCTTAATTTTTCCAATACTAACATATGAATCTTTGGCATACCCATGGGTATCGGGTATACCCGTCAATTAGTTTCACAATATAAAAATGATACATACATACATACATACATACATACATACATACATACATACATACATACATACATACATACATACATACATACATACATACATACATACATACATACATACATACATACATACATACATACATAGTCATTTAAATATGGCTCATTGTATGGCCAACTACTTCTCGAATATTTGATCGGGAAAGGTAATATATAGTTATTTAATTATCTTTTTTTTATACTTTGTTTTCTTATACGTTTCTAACAAAACATTGTGTTTTAGATGGAGAGCCCTATTGTTTGTGGGGCATATGTGACGGGTATTGCCTCTTATCTTGGGCTACACACTGACGACCACCTTGTCCAGCAGACGGCTGAGGCGTTTCCAGTATTCTTGGGGAGTCTACTGCAATAGCTATGTCGATCGTCGGTAGATTTTGATGTTAGGGTGATGAAATGGATGCTTAAAGGGATAAATGATAGAGTTTGTATGTGTTTATATGTGTTTTTAATGTGGTTTTTATGAATAAGATAACTATGCATGCGTGTGTGAATTGCAGGTAAAATAGTGCTTTTGGACCATGCATTAGGAGGGATGGAAGAGGGACATTGAGTACATGAATATTGGAGGCTAAAGACGAAGCAAATGATGATTTCAGCAAGGCCTCTGGCGTAGGCTACGCCAGCCCAAAATAAGAATCAACAGAATTACCTCTGGCGTAGCCTACTCCAGCTCGCGTAGGCTACGCCAGCCAATTTTAAAAGTGGACAGAAAGGCTTCTGGCGTAGGCTACGCCAGCCTATTTTTGGAAATGTGTTTTTAGGTCGGATTTTGACCTATTTAATCACCCCATTAGCCCCATTCGACCCTCTCGACTTTTTGACGACTTTTTGGAGTTGAAACAAGGTCTTGGCATCATTTCAACCTTACAAAACATCAATCCATCATCTAGAATGCTTAGTTCATCAACTTTTGAAGATCCAATCAAGAACATGAGCGGCTAAACCACCCGTGTTCATCTCCGGGTGGATGGTTAGTGTTAGTTAATGTGTAGTTAGGTTTTTAATGTGCTAGACACAAGTTAAATGTTTGGTTTTGTTCGAATATCATAATTTGTCTATGAATTTAATATTTGAATGCAATTGAATGTTTGATAAACTTGTGAGTTTGTGATCAATAGTTTAATTAATGGTTATAGCATTTTGTTTGAGAAACTTGTATGTCATTCACTAGCCAAGCTAACTAGTAATCAACATTCGAGTCGTTTTCCTACATGGTTATAACTTGTACTTCTAAACGAAACCACTAGGTCCGGCATTGGTTTGGATCCGGCCAACACAATGAAAATTGGTCGTGAAATCATCTAATTTAACTATCCGTGAGTCTAGTTATTAGCACGCTTTAACCTATGATCACAACTATCTATGTCTATGTAGATTCTAGCATGTTAAGCCTAATTGCATATCTTTCCGAAACCTAAACCCGGAGGTGATCCATTTTTCCATTATAATCACAATCAATTTAATTACTTGCAATTGTTTTCTTTATAAGTTTTTAGTTTTATAAACAAAATCACTTTTCACAGCCAAGAGGCAATAGCATAACATAGTTTAATTATTTAATTGTTTTCTCAATCAAGGTAAGATACATCACCCACTAATTCCACGTGGTTCGACACTCTACTTACCCTAGCTAGCTAAGGTGATTAGAAAACACTTTTTACACTTATCTTTGATTGGTCCTTCAACATCGATCAGATTTGACGATGGTATTCATTGGGTTACATCTGACGGTGCCATTTGGACACCCCGGCCCGATAGAGGGATTGGACCAGCAACAGTAGCAGGAGGAGCAGCCGGGGACTTTAGGAGGCGCACCGTCGTCATCTCAGAGAGTTATTATTAGACGTGTCCCTATGACGGCTGATTTTATGGCTGAGACCCTTCATTTGACCCGACAGATTGCTGATTTTACTATCTGGCAGGCACAGGCAGTAGAGAGATGGTATCTGGCTCATGGTGTCACTGACTTGCCTCCTTTACCCGTCATAGTACCATTGGTGCCTACAGATTATGGTGCAGGAGATGGGCAGGATGATGCATGAGATGGGCAGGATGGTGCAGGTGATGGGCGGGATGATGCAGGTGATGAGTAACATGACGATTGAAACTTATATTTTGATGCTAAAACTTAGATGTGAATGTTCATATTTATTTTTTGATGTTGAAACTTATATTTTGTTTATATTTTGTGATGTTAAAACTTGTATTTTGTTATGTGATTTTGAATGAAGTCATTTTGGGTGTATAATATGACCAATATGAAATATTTTTAGTAAAAAGGTTTTTTTTTTTAAATTTGTTTTTTTAGTTCATTAGATTTGGTGTATAATCTGATCAAAATAGAGTCCTTTTTAGTAAAAAATAAAAATAAAAATTAAACTTTTTTTTTGGTTAATTTGATTTGGGTGTATAATAAGATCAAAATGGAGTCACTTTTAGTAAAAAAAAAGATTTGTAAAACTTTGTTTTTTTGGTTCATTTGATTTGAGTGTATAATATGACCAAAATGAAGTCATTTGTAGTAAAATTTTAAACTTTATAAGTTATTAACGGTCGCTATAAATCAAACGGCCGTTAGTATGGTGTCTCGTAGCTCGTTAAGATGTTAACCGACGTTATGCAAGCGTTGTTAATTTGTTAATATGATAACAAACGTTAAGTATATAACGGCCGTTATACAATGGTTACATCGACCATTATGTATATAATGGTCGTTAAAATAAATTTTTTATCTAACGGACCATTAAGTATCTAACGGGCCGTTAGTATGGTGGATGGTCAGACAAGAGGGTGTGGGAATTTGGGATCCCTTTTATAATACACCAATCTGATGCTATATAGACTAGACCTATAGAGACAGTTAAAGTTGGTCTCTGTAGATAATCTTTAGAGAGTACATTTTGCTCCTAAAGATTATGGTGGCTATAGGTTGAGTTTTTAGAGACTATGATGTTGTTGTCGCCATAGATACGCATAATCGTCTCTATAGGTAAAAATCAAATTCTTTTATAATTATTTTTTTTTGCATTTAAGATAATTAAAAAAGCTTGGTCAACCAATAGAGACTATATGTCGTCTCTATATGTTATAGCGACAACTTGAAATTTTTGCGGGACAAATAGCGGGTAAAGCCAATCTCAAAATTTTCCAAAATTAAACAACACAAGTCATAACTTTCGTCTCTCCTACCACAATTACATTTCTTCCACCACAATTCTCCTACCACCAACCTCGCCCCCTTCACTGTTTCGTTTCTCACCTTCACACCGTAGTTGTACATCGTTGTCGTTGTCTCCACCGTCTCTCCTTCAACCTCATGTTCAAATCCCCAATTTCGGCTTATAATTTGGAGTACAGTGAATTAGGCGAATTTTTTTTTTTGTGTTCATCATGTTCTGATTTGGGGTAAAATTGTCTATTTCTTTGTTGTGGCTTCTGGTTCGGTTACACGTCCTTTGCGTCCTCTCAGGTTCGTCTATTTATGTTTTTAGGGTATAGTATTGTGTTAAGGCATAATGAATCACTAGGTCTGTGTTTTTCTAGAGTTCTTCTGCTATCATTATTGATTTTTGCTTAGGTAATATGGTTGCTTTTGTGAACTGTGATAAGGTAGTTAGGTTTCTTTTTTGAATGGTGATGAGTTAATTAGGTTGCTTTTATGAATTTTGATTTGCTTCCTTTGTGATAAAGATGTATCATCTGTTTTAGTATATGACCTGATCCAGAGCAGGATATGATTTGTTTTGAAATAGGTATTGCACTTAGTTAAGATTATGTTTATACTCAGTTTGTTTTGTTAAGAAGATTTGGTTAAGAGGATTATTGGTTTTGCAATGAGCATGGTTTGTTGGTGACACAAAGTGTAGTTGATGTTGTTTACACAGTTGAGCTTGATTTGTGTATGTGTCATATGTTGCTAGATTAAAGGTTATCTACTCTTTATCTCTGTTGTGTTTTTTCACTATAAGTTTTTGATTTAGTGTTTTATTTACTCAAACTAAGAAATATTTTACCTATGAGTTCATGTATATCAAACAATGTTGATTACACATTATAAAAAGTGGATTAAATCATCTGGATAAGTTCTTATATGTAGAGTAAAGGGTACCAAGTGTTGAAGTTTGAAGTGTGATATTCACATTTGAAGTTTGTATTTTCTAATAGTAAGGTGTTTGTATGAAATTTGGCTAGTAGATTTGTTACAAGGAAGAAGAAACCGACTACATTTACCTAAGGGCAAAATGCATACTCGAGACAAGGATTGGATCGATCTTGAGGCTGGAGTAGATTGGGTAAGTTAAAATATGTTGTTTGATTGGTTTGGCCTTTTGTTCTTATTTTTTCGGGTCATTTTGGCCATATTAAGTTTTAGATAGTAAAATAGACTAAATGTATGCAACATCTAGTTTATTATTTTATCAAATACAACATAAATCAGCTGGATAAGTTCCTATATGTAGAGTAAAGGGAACCAAGTGTTAACGTTTGAAGCGTGCTATTTACATTTGCAGTTTGTAATTTCTAATAGTAATGTTTTGTATGGAGTTTGGTTAGTAGATTTGTTCCAAGGGAGAAGAAACCGACTACATAGACCCAGGGGCAAAATGCATACTCAAGACAAGGATTGGATCGACATTGAGGCTGGAGCAGATTGGGTAAGTTAAAACTTGTTATTTGATTGGTTTAGCCTTTTGTTCTTATGTTTTCGGGTCTTTTTGGCCATATTAAGTCTTAGATAGTAAAATAGACTAAATGTATGCAACATGTAGTTTATCATTTTATCAAATGCAACATAATAGTTTAAAAAAGCTTATGACATCTTGTATCCTTCAAAAATCCAAAACAGAATAGGTGCAGATCAGTGCTTATGACATCTTGGCTTTGTAATGTTGTGAAATTACTTTACTTGATGTTAGATTACATATGTATGAATGAATTGCAAAATCTATAAATTAATTGTAATATGAATGCTAATATTATTTATAACTTCATATGACCCAAAATAATTCTTGCTCTGATCAAATGGTTATAGTTGTGACTTATATGCTCTCTCATTACTTAACTATCAAACTATAATATAAATGATTGACATGAAAGTTGGATGTGTTAAGTAGGCTGGACTATTTAGAAATGAAATGCTTTTAGAATTTGGATTGTTGGAAGTTGGAACTACGATGTGCATCATTCAAAAGGTCTTGTTTATTGGCAGGTTTATGCTTTAAATTTGGCTGGTTTTTAGGCTGCATTAAGGGTTGTTTTTAGGCTGCATTTTATGTTGTTTTTGGCGCATCTTGAACTGTTTGTTGGCTATTTTTTTGTTTAGTGAAGGAGAAAAATACAAAAGCGCGGGTTCACAAGAGGTGTTGGGCTAAAGTTAGACAATCATCTCATTTTAGTCATTCAACCACTAGCAGGTCATACATGATGCAAGGAACAAACAAAGACGAATATGATTATGACGGAGCGTAGATCATTTGTTTGTTTCATTGTATAAACATGACGTTTAAAATGTTATTTAACGAATGTTTTTAGTTCTCATTTTTTAACATATGTTATTTCGGACCAAACTATATTTTGCAATGAAAGACAATCTAGAAAACCAGGTTCGGTGACCATTCTGGAAATGAAAAAAACAGCAGGTTCTAACAAATCTAAATTTGTTTTTTGCAAGATCTATAGAGACGACATGTCGTCTCTATAGCTATTTCCTTTTTTATTTAGTTATTTTTTTTGCTTTTGAGAATACTATTGCGACAAACAAATTGCTGCGACTAGTCGTCACTATAAATGAACTATAGCGACCAAGTAGCTATTGCGACGAAGCTCCTTACAACAACGACAGAGTTGTTGAGGCAAACCTATTGCGACAACATGTAGTCGCTAAAACCTATAGCGAGGACAACAGGGGTTTTTTGTGACAACATAAGTCGTCGCTAAAAGTCCTTTTTGTTGTAGTATATTACGATTCAAGCTTCAGATCGCTCCCTGCTCTTATCTTACGTGGGATATTAGATCATATTGTTAGTATTGGTTTGAGTGTAATGTAGTTAATTATTAAGGATATTTTATATATATAAATATAAAATTACTATATAATCTCTTCTTTATACATCTTTACACACAATTTTATAAAACATTTACAATTACACACGCATTAAGATGTTTGTCTTGCTTTAACTAAAATAAAAGAAAATTAAAGATTGAAGACCATGTACACTTTTAATTCTTAATTCGGCCGACTACTTTTTTTTGTTAACTATATAAACATGTATTTTATATAAAGTTTAGGATCAAAGTTATATTTTGAGAAAATACATGGATCCGGGTGATTTATTATTATTATTATCACTAGTAACTGATTTATAATCTGATACAAAAACTAATTTATATATCATGATCATATATCTTATCTTGATAAAATTATCCATGATTTACGCTACTAAATCAAATTTAAAATGAAATTTAGTTCGGCAAATGCAATACGTACGCTACTATATAATTATTACCAATCGATATTCATTTACCATCATCATTCTCTTCCTTATTTCTATCAACTCACTTTGAAAGCAAGTTTCCCGTACGTACGCGATGGCAACGAAGAATGCAACACTAGTTAACCCTGTCACCATTAACGCCGCTGCCACCACCAACACCGCTGCCAAACGTCTCAAAATAATATTCGGAAAGCATGATGAGAGCCAAGACGATGTTCCTTCCGCCTCCACAACCACCGCCCTCAGACCCTTAAAAAAACTCAAGAAGCCCAAGAACCATAGCGTTGTTACTTCCGCCAATCGTCCCAAGCACTCTGCAACACCGAAAAACAGCAAGAATAATGATCAAAAACATCATCCAGAAGCTGCAAATCTAGATGTCCACTTGGGTTTTATTAACAGTGAAGGTAAACTAGTATGCCGTTTATGCCAAGATAATTTTGTGTCCATGAAATACTTATATTATCACTTGAGGGATGATCATTCATATGACGACATGAAGATGTTCTTTGCATCAACTAACGCATGCAACGTGCAAGTTCATTCTACCAAGGTTGTTGATAAATGCGAGGTTTATGATCAAGAGTTAAACGAAGCGGCAGAGACTCTAATGCTCATCGCTAATTGTTTCCAGTCAATGGCTGATAAGGAGGTTAACGTGAATCATGTAGTAGAGGATTTATATGAAGCAGGAAAGACTCTAACGTTGTTCGGTGATCATCATCAGCGGTCAATGTGTGAAACAAGCATGAAGCACAAGGAGGTTGATCATGAGAGTTTAGAAGAATTAAAGGACGTTGCTAACGGTGTCGGGAGTAAGGTGGTTCACGCATTTGATCTGAATGTGGTTCCTGATATGGAAGAGGACGATTGAATATCATCAATAGTGATCGAAATTAGTCAAATGTTTAATGTTAGTAGAATTAATAGATATGATAAACTGAGAAATTAAGAAGTTATATATGATACCACTAGCTATTAAATACATGTTGTTCCTGTGTTTCAAGTCTTTTCAAAATTTTATATCTAATTACAAATCATGTAATTTTACCGTCTAGACTAAACTCGTAAATATTATTTGTGTCAAAATTTTACACGTACTAGTTTTGGCTAGAATAATACATGAATAAAATTGTTAACTCGAATTGAGAATCAAAATCTCGATCAGTATGTTCCAGTTTCGCATCAACATATGTCATAATTAACAATCTCCACATCAATATATGCTTAATGTCAATGATAAACATCTTCTATAAAATGTGTATAAAGATCCTTAGTTGAATTGTGTCAAGCCTTCCAAAAAATTAAAATGGCCATCGATCTTCTTAAATTAAATCCAATGTGCTAATTGATGTATCTTTGGTGGCGACGTCACCAGCTTCAACCACAATCCACACAGCATATTAGCAATCTCAGTCTTTCTCCTCACTTTGTGTCAGCCATATATATGAGACACTGAAAAGGATAACTTAATTGTAAACACAGATAGTTATAGAGAATTGAAGGAGCTAGTTAGATGTCGGAGAGATCGAAATAAATGGCCATGGGTATCGTAACCTCTGAAAAACTGTCCTACAATCACGTAACTGGAGTTTTTATACGACTAAGATCTTATTTCAACAGCATCCAGCAGTGAAGATACTTACAAGTTCAAATACTACAAATTTTAATGAAAATCTTATTAAACATGAACATATAAAGTTATATGAGAAAATAAACATAACATTTTAGTTTTATTATCAGTTTTTAGCCCTAATTATAAAAAGCTTTATATTATTTTTTCAGAAAAAGACCTCATTTTTATAATTCGATTGAGGTCCTTTAAAACATTGAGACGGCCTTGTACATCATGACTTGTATCATGTTGCCGTATCTTGGTTGGCGCGTGTTTCAACTTCGATACGTATTGTACGTTGTCGTGGCGGAGACGACAGGGTCTTGTATTTGCGAGCTAGCCACACACGTTGATAATAAAAAAAACTCTAAAGTGTAAATATTCAAAGTCATGGTTCAAAATAATAATTGGATGAATGTCAGGTGATGAAAATTGATACACAAGATAAATGGAAATTGATACGTTTCTCCCCTATTGTAAAGAGACAACCTTAAAGTATGGTCAGACATCTTGAAGTATTCGTTAAATACATTCGACATGTACTATATGCCATTTGCCTTAGCTAGGGGCTGTTTGGCAAAATCTGAATTATTAAGTGTTGAATGGTTAAGAGGCTCTATCAATGAGAGGGATGTTGGCGTAAAACTTCAGATGATGGTAAGTTTAGTACATGCTCCATTCAGTTCCATTCAGCATCTTTCTATCTCTTAACCATTCACCACTTAACTGAACCATTCAGATGCTTTTTTTTATAAAACAAATGCTCTGAATGCTAAATCTGAATGATTAAGCAATGAACTGAACCATTAAGAGGTGAAACAAATAGACTCTTAAAGTCTCCTTGCATTTTTGTAAACCACTAAACCTAATTCTCCATCTAGCATCGTATCTTTGGTAGGAATACGAGTTATCTCTCCCGATGTAATATTTGCTCCAATTCTAATTTCAAACCCTAACCCAATTTGATATTAATGAAATTCTGTATATTAACATAAAGTAAACTAATTATTCAATCATTTTAATCTATTTAACTTTTATATTTAAGTCATTTAATTATATAATTTTATAACTAATTAATGAACTTATTATTTATAAAAATAGTTTTTTTATAACTATATTCTCAAAGAAGTTAGACAATTACATAAATTAAATTTTAATAAAGTTTTATAAAAGTTAATTAGTTAGTTTGTTTATTAAATTAGTATATATATTTAATTAGCAAAACTATTTAAAAGGTTAAATTTTGTAACTTATGAAACTAAGAACCTTTTAATAAAAAAAAGTTTGCATTTCAATTTGAAGAGACCGAAACTGTAAAATCGTTATTTAGTCGGGTTCTCAGTTGATGTGTTTGGTAACCTCCAACCACCAAATATAACCATAAAATTTGTCACTTTTAACTCAAAATAACCGTTCTATCACCTACATTAACAAGGTTCGAACCTCAAATGGCGCCAATGCTAGTCAACAAGCGCCAATGGAGCACAACCGAGAGTCCATGGGTAGATGAACGAAGTCAGTCAGCCAAGGGATTTTTAGTGGAGGATTGAAACCGCCCGCATTAGTTTAATTAGTTGGATCCCGTCTCAAGGGCTTTTATGACAAGTTTTTGACCCCGTTTCACAGTCAGAGCCTTCTCAAGACATGAGATCAATAAATGTGAGGTCTCTCGAATTTAGGGTCACATGAATATTGAGGCGAACATAAGCACGAAACTGGCTATGGAAAAGCGCGACTATTAGCCGTAGTTTATATTTACACAATATCTGGATAAATTATTAACCTAATAATTAAACTAGTAACTTGTCAAAGTTAAGATGAAAGATCAAAATATGTGTAAACACACGGATCCGTGTGATTAGTTGCAAGTGGCTAATTCATTATCATATCTTATCTTGATTTAACATATCCAAGATCTGGCCTAAATCAAATTTAAATGGGCATTTGGAAATTTAATTCGACACATGTAATTAATATATAGTAGATTTTTTAGGCTTTCATTCCTTATTTAATAAGGGGTTGCGACGTAACTTGTTGCCCGTTTACCAGCCATTATATTGTAAATTGTCGTTTCTTCCATTAGGTAAATCAAAAGTTAAAACAAAAAAAAATTTAATAAGAATCATTATTCATCCGTATATCTATCATTTCCCTCATGCCTTAATATGTCTCTCGATCAGTTAGACCCTTTTGTACCAAGTTATCCATGATGTCAACGAAGAATATATATTGCTACATTAATAGCTTCATGCAACAATATATGAATCATCTTCCATTCAAAACTTGTCCTAGATTATGGATCACGTTAACCTTGCCACCACCAACACCGCACCCAAACGTCTAAAAATAATACTCGGAGACCATAACGTTGTTACTTCCGCCTCCATAACCAATCGTCCCAAGCACTCAACACCGGAAAACACCAAGAATGATAAAAAAACATCATCCAGAAGCATATCTAGATGTCCACTTGGGTTTTATTAACCGGGAAGGTAAACTAGTATGCGGTTTATGCCAAGACAATTTTGTGTCCATAAAATACTTGTATTATCACTTGAGGGATGATCATTCATATGGCGACATGAAGATGTTCTTTGCATCAACTAACGCGTCTATCGTCCAAGTTCATTCCACCGAGGTGGTTGATCAAACCAAGATTTATGATCAAGAGACGTTAATCGAAGCGGCAAAGGTTCAAATGCTCTTCTTTAAATGTTACCGGTCAATGGCTGAGAAAAGCATGACACATAAGGAGGTTAACGTGAATGTAGTAGAGGATTTACATGAACCAGAAAAGACTCTAACGTTGTTCGGTGATCATCATCAGCAGTCAATGGGTGAAACAAGCATGAATCACAAGGAGGTTGATCATGAGCGTTTAGAAGAAGTGGCTAACTGTCTAATGATCCTTGGTCAAGGTCATCCATCAACGGGTGAATCAAGTGTACATGTTGAAGTATTAAAGGTTGTAAACAGTGTCGGGAGTAATATGGTTCACGCATTTGATCTGAATGTGGTTCCTGATCTGGAGGAGGACGATGATCATCAGTAGTGAAATTAATTAAGTCCAATGATGAATGTAATTAGCAGATTAGATATGATAAACTGAGAAAGAAGTTACCAGTTATTCTTGTGTTTTTTAATGAAACTAGTAAAATTCGTTGCTCACGCGTTGCGCGAGACTTGTTTAGTGTGTGATAGATAACCTTGATATACCTTTATTAAGAGTGCAAATTAGTATAGTTTCAAAAGGTAACAGATGACGCAACCTACATACATTTAGTGGTTAGTGTAGTAGAGTGTTACAAAAGGTCAAAAGCTAGCATTTAACCACAACTTACACTCAGAGTAAGTACCTTAAAAGTAGCATTTGGAAAGTATTTGTCCAAAAGGTGTCCCGGCGTGCAGATTTGTTAGTTATTGTGTCATTGGAGTTTGAGTTTCTTTGACTTCATATATAGCTTATGTATGGTGAGTAGAATTTGTGTTTTGTTAACGATTGGCCATGGTGTTTTGTTGTCATGGGGTGGTTGGGGTTGTAGTTGATGTCGTTGCAGGTTCTTCGATTTCCGGGTTGTGGGTGATGCCGTGATGGTATTTTGTCAATTTTACAGCGGGTCATGATGGTCATGTTGTTTCTTTCAGCTTGGACATGAAATTTGGTTCGTCTCCCTATTTTTACAATGAACGCGTAGCAAAAATGAGCTATATTGAGTAAACAGTTAACTGCACTCCCTTAAGACTTCAAAAGCACATTTTTACAGTTTTATAATTCAAGAGATGGAAATATTCCTCCTTATTGTCAAAAACATGCAATCTTCTTTATTTTCAAATTCATGTTTGCAAGGGTTTTAATAGTTATAAAACTGAAAGTTGTTTTGTTGATTATACTGTTTCGAGTTTTAATAGTGTACACAACAGAACTCGTTAACAACCGCATAAAGTCCAAAGTCAACTACATAAAATAAATATACTTGTTAAATAACACATAAATAAGCATATGCAAATATTATCAAAACATGGAATATAAACATAAAAAGAATAACGCCTAACCTTTCAAGGCATCATTTCAATAAGTTCTAGGAGATCTATAAAGTAATAACCAAATACCAAATCACATTAGCTGATGAAAACAACTTTTTAGATCCACATATCATCTCTATGATATCGTACCGTTAGCCAATTCAAACCATATGCCAGAGAATCATAAGTACAACAACAAAATCATAAGTCTAATAGAGCATTCCTAGTTCCTCTTCGTCTTCTTGAACAAACCACTGAGTTGGTTTTGTAGATTAAAACTAAATTTAGTGCCTTTAAGTGGCATTTAGTAGCCTACGGTTGAAGCTAGTGCAACAACTTCATCTTCTCTACATCAAAACCTAAACTCCGTATTTGACCTAAGAAGCGTGGATCTATAATCATACTACATAAAACAAAATGTCAAGATCGGTGGGATGTAGTGACCCGGACTTTGAACGGGTATAAAACTCCTCTCACCTTTATAAAGAAATATAATATGTGATCTTTTGTTGTTGTGTGAGTTATGTAAAAAGATTGGAGTAATATATATGGTCTATTATATGACATAATTTTATTCAAACGTGATAATTAAGTTTCCCACAAAGATTATTATGTTTATATGTAGTTTTGTGGTTAAAAAGTATTCGTTGTTAGTATTGTATATGAATAATCAGAGAATAAAAAAGTTCCACATGAGACCTGATGTTGGTCGTTAATAACATGCGTGACCCGGACTTTGAACGGGTATAAAACTAGTTATGTATAGTGCGCATCGAGTTTTGATCACACTTCGTGATCTTTTGTTTTGAAGAAAAAACTTGGTTGATGTATATATGATACGTTTGCCATGGCTATGAGTACAAAATGTGCTAGCTACCATTATTATATATATATTTTCTTGTTAGAGGATTACAATATTAATTCAGCCAAAACTAGTACGTGTAAAATTTTGACACAAATAATATTTACGAGTTTAGCCTAGACGATAAAGTTACATGATTTGTAATTAGATATAAAAGTTTGAAAAGGCCATATATGGCTTCAAACACAGGAACAATTTATAGCTAGTGCTAACTTCTTTCTCAATTTATCATATCTGATCTACTAATTACATTCATCATTGAACTTAATTAATTTCACTACTGATGATGATCATCGTCCTCTTCCAGATCAGGAACCACATTCAGATCAAATGCATGAACCACCTTACTCCCGACACCGTTAGCAACGTCCTTTAATTCTTCTAAACTCTCTTCAACCTCCTTGTGCTTCATGCTTGATTCACCCGTTGACCACTGATGATGATCACCGAACAACGTTAGAGTCTTTCCTGGTTCAGATAAATCCTCTACTACATGATTCGCGTTAACCTCCTTATCAGCCATTGAGTGGAAACAATTAGCGATGAGCATTAGAGTCTCTGCCGCTTCGTTTAACTCTTGATCATAAACCTCGCATTTATCAACAACCTTGGTAGAATGAACTTGGACGTTGCATGCGTTAGTTGATGCAAAGAACATCTTCATGTCGTCATATGAATGATCATCCCTCAAGTGATAATATAAGTATTTCATGGACACAAAATTATCTTGGCATAAACGGCATACTAGTTTACCTTCAGTGTTAATAAAACCCAAGTGTACATCTAGATTTGCTTCTGGATGATGTTTTTGATCATTCTTGGTCTTTTTCGGTGTTGCAGAGTGCTTGGGACGATTGGTGGAAGTAACAACGTTATGGTTCTTGGGCTTCTTGAGTTTTTTTAAGGGTTTGAGGGCGGTGGTTGTGGAGGCGGAAGGAACATCGTCTTGGCTCTCATGCTTTCCGAATATTATTTTGAGACGTTTGGCAGCGGTGTTGGTGATGGCAGCGGCGTTAATGGTGACAGGGTTAACTAGTGTTGCATTCTTCGTTGCCATTGCGTACGTACGAGAAGCTTGTTTTCAAAGTGAGTTGGTAGAAATAAGCTAGGAAGAGAATAATGATGGTAAATGAATATCGATTGGTAATAAATAGTAGCTACGTATTGCATTTGCCGACCTAAATTTCATTTTAAATTTGATTTAGTAGCGTAAATCATGGATAATTTTATCAAGATAAGATATATGATTATATATAAATTAGTTTTTATCAGATTATAAATCAGTTACAAGTGATAATAATAATAATAATAAATCACCCGGATCCATGAGTTTTCTCAAAATATAACTTTGATCCTAAACTTTAAATAAAATACATGTTTATATAGGTAACAAAGAAAGTAGTCGGCCGAATTAAGAATTAAGAGTGTACATGGTCTTCAATCTTTAATTTTCCTTTATTTTAGTTAGAACAACACAAACACCTTAATGTGTGTAATTGTAAATGTTTTGTAAAATTCTATGTAAAAATGTACGAGATTATCTAGTAATCTCATATTTACATAAACTATCCTTAATAAAAATTATATTAACAATATGATCTAATATTTCTCCGTAAGCTAAGGGCGGGGAGCAATCTGAAGCTTGGATCGTAAGAAGATGAATCTTTGGTTCGGTAAAGGCTTTGTGAAGATATCTTATATCTGATCATCACTTGAAATGAATTGGATTTATTTTTCCTTGAGCAATTCTTTCACGTACAAAGTGAAAGTCTATTTCAACATTTTTTGTCCTAGCTCGAGAGATCGGGTTTGCTGCTAAGTATGTGGCCCCCAAATTATCACACCAGAGAGCAGGAGAGATTTTTGTATGTATTCTAAGTTCATCCAGAAGGGCTTCAATCCAAATCAATCCAGCAACCATATCAGCCAGGGCTTTGTATTTAGATTCGGTTGAAAACCTAGAAACAGTCTTTTGTTTTCTGGCGGTCGAGGATATTATGTTTGAGCCCAAGTAGATAGCATATCCTCATGTGGACCGACGATCGTCTGGGCACCGAGATAGAACTTTCGTTCAATGGGAGTTTCAGTAGTAGTTTCGACAGGTAGTTTCGGCTGAAAGTTTCGGCGGTAAGTTAAAACTTTCTTTAAGGTAGTTTTGGCAACTAGTTTCGCAGAACGGCAGATTTGGCCGGAAAACGGAGGTGAAACTAATCTGATAGGATTGAAGTGTAAGAAGAAAAAACTAATCTAATAAGATTGTTTAGAATGTTGTAGGGATGCTTTGTATGTGTTTTGATCGTAGTAAAGAAGCTCTAGCTACATTTCCGACGAGGTACGCGATGGTGGACGGAGGTAGTAGAAGGTGGTCCGGCTCTGATACCAAGACAAAGACCTTAATGTGTGTGTAATTGTAAATGTATTGTAAAATTGTGTGTAAAAATGTACAAATGAGAGATTATATAGTAATATGATATTACCTAAACTATCCTTAACAATAACTACATTTTACTCAAACTAATACTAACAATATAATCTAATAGAGCAATAGGTTACTTAAGAGACATGGTACGGTCTTCAAGATCAAGAGGTGTTGAAATGTGCAAACATGGTGAATTGTAAGCAGGGGCGCACCATAAGAGGGACCAACGGGGGCTCCGGCCCCTGCGTGTTTTTTGTCCCGAAATACCGGTTTTTACCCCGTTACCTTAAATTTTTATATATATATATAATCAATGTATTTTGTAAAGCAATCCTTATAGTGTTAACCATTAAACCAATTGTCATCCACTCATTATTTTCTTGAATATTATATTAAACAAGGGCAATGAGGTAATTTCACACATTGACATATTTCTTTAATATTATATATATATGTATTTTCTCTCTCCTCATTCATATTTATAAATCAAGATTTCTATCTTATCCTCATCTTATCATCTTTTTTCACTCTCTACAAATGTGTTATCACCAAGAACACCATGACCATCTGAACCAAAATCATGGTTAACGACCATCGATGAAGACGAAGTGGAACGAGCGACTTTGACGAAATGGATTCGAGAGACGAAGTGGAACGAGCTCAAATCTGAAATGGAACGAGAGACGAAATGGAATGAGAGGCGAAGATGGAATGAGAGACGAAGATGGAACTCCATGAATGCATTTTAAGGTGGTGAACCTAGGTGTGTTCTTGATCTTTTTTTAGTATGAAATTATTGTTAATGTTTGTACAAAGTGCATTAAAAGTTGTACATAGACTTGTTGATAGAATTGAGCATTTGAAGTTGTACTCTAAGCTTGGTTACCTGTACATTTGGTTTTGATTTAATTTGTAATAATAATTGTACTCTAAGCTTTATTAATTGTACATTTGTTAGAAATTGTATACAATTTACAAATGTATGAAGCTATCGTTTTTTTTTTGTTTTAGAGTTGTTAGAATCTCATGTGTATGACAAAATGTTAACTAAATAACTATTTTTCAAGTTTTCTACTTTTGAATGGTTGCACCTCTTGCATAAAAAAAATGATTTGAATATACACATGTGTAATATGAGATGTTTTTTGAGCATACACATGCATAAACTAAGTTGGCACGACACATGTGTTACCGAGTTGCTTATCACTTGCTTGCCCTTTGAAAACACATGTGTTATATGGCATGACACATGTGTACGATAGCTATTATGAATGTGTTAGTCTTGTTTTTGCCTTTTGAGTGGTTATACATAGTGCATAAACAGTTGTACCTAACGATACACATGTGTAAACTGAGTTTTTTTAATTCATGTTACATTTTATTTTTTTATTCCAAATCATGTTGAACAATCCAAGATGATAGATATGTAAATTATACTTTTCAATGAGTTTTGTTTAATATAGAGTCTTTTTACGTTACATATTTGTTTCTTTCTTCAGATAATGTTGAAAGCACATATGTTCAATGACATAACACATGTGTCTCTTATCAAATTTTAAATATTTGTATATTTCAAAACCATTTTTGTACAACTATTTTTTTTAAACTTTTGTACAAATAAAATTAAAATCTAGAAATAGAAACAAGAGATAGAATTTTGATAAAGAAAAAGGAAGAGAAAGAGAGAAAGTAAATAGTTGTTAACCTATATTTATAATATTAGCAAGAAAGTTGTTTTTTATTTTTTGATTTTAAAAAGTTTTTTTTGGTTTTGGTTTGTAAAATAGTTTTGCACATGTATTTGATGGAGACATTTATATACTTTATAAATTTGTTTATATTTTCATATGTATTTTGAGTATAACACAGGTGTATATTGATTTACACATGTGTAAAAAGAATGTTCTATAAATATTTTTTTGTTTTTTATTTAATAAATAATTTAAAATAAGAAATTTAGAGAGAGAAATCAGGAGAAAGAAAAAGTAAAAATATTAAACAAATGGATAAAATTGTACCTGAAAAGAGAAAACGTGAAAAGTTTGATGGAAAGTTGTACCTGGAGAGAGAAAAGTGAAACTTGCTTTTGTACTTGCACATGGATAGATGTGTACATGGATATTAAAAAATCTTCACATGGATAGATGTGCACATGTGTAAAAAGACTCAATTACCTTTTTACACATTGAAAAACATTAAAAAAATCTACTTTTGTACTATATTTTGCAGATGCAATCTTAACCATTGATCTTAGAGATCAATGGTCTGTATTTGGTTTAACGGTTAACAGTTTAAGCACTGGTTTACAAAAAACACATCCCCTATATATATATATATATATATATATATATATATATATATATATATATATATATATATATATATATATATATATATATATATATATATATATATATATATATATATATATATATATATTGAGCTCGCGTCTCGCCCCGTCAATAATAAACGACACGTATACTAGTTGGGTAGTTGGGTCATTAGTCCATTACAATTTAAACCCATTACTTCTTAGTCCCATTAGCCCATTAATTTACAATTGGGTAATGGGCTAAAAAAACCCAACAATTAACAATAAACAGCCTTACAACCCAACCCATATCCCATCTTATCTCTCAACGTGAAAGAAAAAAAACTCAAAAATGTGCATACTTGAACCATATGCAAAAGTCTTGTCAAAACTCATAAACGTGATACATTCTATTTGGTTGATAGAGTGATTCGCCTAATCATGACACTTCCGGTTTCCACTGCAACAACAGAACGAGGATTTTCAGCAATGAAAATATTTAAGACTCGTCTTCGCAATAAGATGTTAAATGAATATCTGGCGGATAGCTTGGTGATTTACATGAAAAAAGAAATTGCTGAAAAGTTTGATTCTGACTCCATAATCGATGAATTCAAAGATCTTAAAGGTCGTCGGGCAGCGTTGTAATTCTTTTTTAAGGTACCCACAATTTCTCTCGTATTATCATATATTTTAGATCTTTGTTTTGGTAACACTTATCTAGTTTTATATGTGTAATATGTTAGTTAATCATTTGTTTGAATGCAGAAATTTAGATATTTAGTGTTGTTATTGTTTGACCCGAACCGAATCAAATCTTCAACCTAAAAAATATAACCTAAAACATAGTGATAAGAAAAAAAAATTATGGTCCTGTAATTTTCAGCCACCGTGCTGAAAATGTTCAGGATCCGCCACTGATTGTAAGGTATAGGTGGTTTCATTTCTCATATATGGGTCTTGTGGTGGGTGTGAACATGAACTTATTAAAAATTGGATGCCGGTGATTAGAAATTATGTTCTAAAGTCGTCTTAGGGCATGCACTAGGCAAAACCTGAACATAGCACTAGGTCGTGTTCGTCTTAGGAACCTGCACAAGGCAATGTTCGTCTTATGGAATGCAACAAATGTAATCGTCTTAGCTTGCAAGTCTTTTGTCTTATGGACGCCATTGAGCCCTTCATCTGGGTATTCTTAATGCCCCAATTTAATGTTCTCTTAGTTTCTGTTGTTTTTAAGTTATGCATGATATAATATGTCCTCAAAAGTCAACGAAGAATTCAATTCGAGAAATCTTTAAATTTGAAGTCCAACATAGCGGGTCCAAAGGGTGGCAAACCCTGGCTGGGTCATGTTATTTGGTATGCATATAGTCTCAAAAAAGTTAAAATAGTAAAAAAGAGAGAATCTAGAACTCACTTGATTGTACTAATAAGCTTTGAGTCTAAGTATCTTAGACTATGACCACACCACACGACCTGCATAATGATTAACATGCACTTTGGTCATTTTTTATTAAAATCGCCCATTAAATTCACTAAGGGTGAACTTATGATATTCGCTCGAAATTTTGGCAGTATTTTCGCTCAAGAACTTTGAACTTTCGTTCAGATAAATTCGCTAATCAAATTTGCTCTATCTCATGAGTCACATGCACACGTGCCCAAATTTTAATGTCATCGAACTTATAATTTTGTTGGTCCGAATTTAATTAAATTCGCGCATGGGAGATTTAAATTCGCTACAAGATCGCTAAATTCGTTGGACGGGTTTTAACAACGAACCAACTTATTTTTCACCCAAATCTTAATTTTTCAATCAAAATCCATACTTTTTGCGTTTAAATCCTCAGATTATCACCCAAGATTCTAAATCTATTGTTTTTTATAATTTCCAACGTAAAAATGTGACATTTTTTTTATTCGTTGCAACTTTTTTTTCAAAACCAAAACCCTAGATCCGATAATATTTTGAAAGAGGTGTTCGGAAAATGATTCTTACTTGGATTTCTTGTTTTCTTGATAGATTGCTGCTAAAGCCCCCAGATATTGAACTCTCTATATCAAAATATTCAAACTCTCTAAGTTTCTTCTTCTTTCTCTCAAGCTCTCTCTATCTTTAAAATTTGGGTGAAATGAATGAAATGGGGATATGATGGCTAATTAGGGATATTTAAAGGATGGTTTATGGGTTAAAACTCCATAGTTTTCAGCTCATTCATTAGTTTAGCCCTAAATCCTTCTTTTTCTCTTCTTCTTTATAATGGCACGTAACCGAAGCTTGTTATTTTATTAAATACATGATCCGAATTTTGGGGTGTTACAAGCCCCACCTTTTTTAATCCACTTCCGCTACTATAATGTTAATAATAATCCTCTACAATCTATGGTGAATGCTTATGATTTACCGATGATGATTTCCGGATTTAGGGCCTTTCACATGAACATGGAGGCGAACATAAGCAAGAAGATGACCATGGGCAACGTGTAAACTGAAAGAAAGTGGATCAAAAAATATGAAAGCAAGATCACAGTACTTTGCCAAAGACTTCTATGATGAAATTGTATTATTGCTGGATGAATAATAGCAAGTACATCAACTACTTTAAATAGAAAATAGAAAAGCAACTAACCGAGACTAAACATGAAGCATATTCCCACTACTTTACTAAGTAACCTACTGACACAACAAACCAGAACAATAGGAACTAAATAAAACGTGCATTTGATTTATTCTTCACTTCAGCTGTAAGCTTCCAACGGTTAAATGACATGGCATTGATGTTGCTTAGTCAACAAACTCCCTCTCAACATCAAGCCTCTTAATTCCTAGCATAGAACCAAACTCTAACAACTTTTGTCTTGGCAATCCTTTTGTAAACATATCCGCAACCTGCTGCCTTGTATCAACATATATCAAATCAATTTGACCCGATAGAACTTTCTCACGTATGTAGTGGAAATGAGACTCGATATGCTTCGTACGAGCGTGAAACCTCGTATTACCATCAAGTTGAATCGCTAATCGGCTGTCACAATACATTACCACAGGTTCTTCAATTGTTTGCTTCAAGTCAAGTAACACTTGCTTTAGCCAAGAACATTCTTGTGCTGCCATCATTGCTGCTCGATACTCCGCCTCTGTGGTTGACAAAGACACGGTAGGCTGCAACTTGCTACACCACGACACAGGCTCATTTCCAAGTGAAAATACATACCCGGTAGTTGAGCGACAGGTACTCGGATCTCCGTTATAATCCGCATCACATAACCCATACAACCCCAACACTGACTCCCTCTTAAACATGATTCCCAGACCAATAGTACCCTTCACATAATGCAATACCCTTCTAATTGCATGAAGATGAGGACGTTTAGGCTCCTGCATGAACCTACTTAATACTCCAACTGAGTATGCCAAATCTGGACGAGTCAAGGTGAGATAGATTAAACTACCCACCATCTTCCGGTACATTGTTGGGTCATCCAAACTTTTACCTTCATCTTGACATAGCTTCACATTAGGATCTATTGGTGTGTAGGTAGGCTTAGAATCAAGCATACCAAATTTTTTCAACAAGTCCACTGTATACTTTCTTTGATGCAATAAGATCCCATCATCTTCATAATTTAATTCCAAACCAGGGAATCTTCTAAGTTGGCCCATATCTTTCATTCTAAACCTGGTGCACAAATTCTCCTTTAACAACTTAATCTCAGCTTCATCACTTCTAGTGATGATTAAATCATCAACATAAGCCAAGACAATTGCTACATGCGAACCACGACTTTTGACAAAAAAACTAGCATCCGAGTTAGTACTTTTATAATCATTATAAACCAAGAATTCCGCTAGCTTCCAAAACCATGATTTAGGCGATTGCTTCAGCCCGTATATCGCCTTTTTAAGCTTACATACATGGCTCGGGTACATTTCATCCTCAAAACCAATCGGTTGAGCCATATAAATAACGTGATCAAGGGTACCGTATAAAAAAGCATTATTAACGTCCATTTGATGCAAAACCAACCGTTATGGACAAACGTGGCTAGAAGGATACGTACCGTGATAAGCTTAGCTACGGGACTAAAAGTTTCTTCATAATCAAAACCTTGTTGTTGGGAGAAACCACGTGCTACCAATCGAGCCTTGCATCGCTCCAACGACCCATCAGTTTTGTGCTTGACCTTGAAAACCCATTTACAAGTGGCAGGCTTCGTTTCAACCGGTTTTGGCACCAATTCCAACGTCTCATTCCTAATTAAAACATCAAATTCTTCCTTCATTGCTGTTTTCCATATTTCTTTAGATAATGCCTCATCAATTGAATTCGGTTCCTTTATTTCTTCTTCTGTTATTGTTGCTACTTGGATTTGGGTTTCTAACTCTTGTTGACCTTCGAGGTGATTTCACATACGCTGATCCTTGTGTAAATACTCCTGAATTCCAAGGATTTTGTACAGCTTCTTCATTAACAAGTTGACTTTGTTCACCTTGATCATTACCTGTGTTCACCAATTCTTCATTTGCATCAACCATACCAAAGAAAGGAAGATATACAAGATGTGATTCAGTATTTTCCTTTTCTTTAACAAGATACTTAGGTGCTTCTTTTGAATCCGCCCACCACGAAGAATTTTCATCGAACACCAGTTGATGAGTAATCACACATTTCTTTGCAACCGGGTCATAACACCTCCATCCTTTCTTTTCACTATCATATCCCAAGAACACGCACCAACTTGCCTTTTTCTCCAACTTATGCCTTTCCGCATCTGGAATAAGTGCAAAAACAAACACAACCAAATATCCGAAAATAACTTACATTTGGTTTAATTTTCAACAATTTCTCGTATGGAGAAACATAGTTCATTTGCTGTTGACGCAAACGATTAATCACCCAAGCAGCCGTTTGCATTGCTTCTGCCCAATATTGCTCCGAAACACCTTTTGCGTGCATCATACTTCCACATGTTTCAGCTAGGTGTCGATTCTTCCATTCCGAGACACCGTTTTGCTGCGGTGTATAAGCACAAGTAAGCTGCCTTTTGATTTTGTGCTTATTTAAGTAGTCGCAAAACTCTTGAGATCGATACTCTCCGCCATTATCTGATCGTAACACCTGAACATTGTACTTGGTTTGCATCTCTGCTTCTATTTTGAACAACTTGAACTTGCTAAGTGCTTCACTTTTCTCCTTCATAAAATACACCCAGAGAAAACGTGAATAATCATCTATGAAATAATCAAGTATCTCATACCTCCAATAGACATCTGTTTCACCGGCCCAAAAACATCATTGTGAACCAACTCAAGTGGCTTACTTGACTTGAAACTTGATGAATGAAAAGGCAATCGATGAGCTTTTCTATATTGACAACCCGAACATACAATCTCCTTCATCACTGGCAGGTTTGGCAGCCCTGTAACTAACCCATTTTTCATCATCAATTCTAATTTTGAGTAACATACGTGCCCAAGACGTGCGTGCCACAAATCTGCATTTTGTGTGTCCTTGGTTTTATCGATGTAAGCTGCTTCGGCTGATAATACATACACCGATTCTTGTCGACGACCACTCAAGACTGGAACAGATGAAGTCTCAAATTCTTCGAACACACTCACCCGATCCGGACTACACAAAACGTGCTTTCCCATGGAATTTATCTGAGGAACTGTAAATAGGTTCTTGCCCATACCTGGTACATGATAGACTTTCTCTAGTGTTACCTCCCCTTGATCAAAACCTGAAGGAAACGAAACATCTCCGACATGGACAATTTGGTGTCGCGAGTTATCTGCTATCACAATTACTTGATTTCCGTTGTACTTCACCGGGTTTTTAAGCTTCTTTTTATCGCCGGTCATGTGGTGTGAGCAACCGGAGTCAACAATCCAGTCATCTAATTTGTTTGTACCTTTTCCGGAAGATGCGACTAAGGCATTTACACTGTCAATTTTGATTTTGATATCGGGTCCATTATCAACCTCACTTGAACTCCCATCGTTTTCTACTACTTGAGCCATTAGGGCATTTGCTTCCCAACTTTCTTCAACCTCAACATCAACCACATTACCTTCTTCAGTTTGTTTTGGGCAATCTTTTGACATGTGACCTCTCTGACCACAATTGTAACACCGGTACGGAAACTTATTTCTTTGTCCTCGGTGTTTGGTTTCTGCTGAGGTTCTAGATTAGCCTTCTTCTTTCTCATACTTCTTCCTCTCATCGGTCGATTGTTTCCCTTTACCGGCAGATTTGTTCGACGACCAACTTTGCTTGCCTTTGTATCTTCTTTCTACATACAAAGCTTCATCATTGGACTTAACCTGAACACCTGCAAACTGCTTCACCAGGGATTCTTGACTCGTCAAGAGATTCTCAAACTCAGTGATAGAAGGTTGAGTTTGCCACCCTTGCACAGCAGCAACAAAGCTATGAAACTCTGGCTTCAAACCATGAACTATGATTCTTTTCATTCTGGCTTCACCAATTTTCGCATCTGGATCAAGATTCCCAATTTCTCTACATAACAATTTCACTTTATGAAAATATTGTGAAATTGTCATGTCCTTTTGAGAGATCCCAAGCAGTTTATTTTCTAGATGTTGTAGTCTTGCATCATTCTTTTTGGACAACAGTTCTTTCAAGAGATCCATGCTTCTTTTGGACTTGAGACATCATTGATGTGATAAAGTAGATCGTCTTCTACCGTTGTCTTCAAAAAGAACAAAGCCTTGTCGGCTTTCACCTTCCACTTCTTTAACGCCCTATCTTGTGTCTCTTTCGCTAGCTGCATCGAGTCGTTTCCCTGTATCACTTCCCATAAATCTTGTCCCTGTAAGTACGAGCTCAAACAGGTGGACCAAGACTTGTAATTCTGGTGGTTCAACTTCTTGACTCCTTCGACCAACGACATCTCAGACATCTTGATGGTATGCTCTGATACCACTTGTAGACTCAAAGAAAGTGGATCACAAATTATGAAAGCAAGATCACAGTACTTTGTCAAAGACTTCTATGATGAAATTGTATTATTGCTGGATGAATAATAGCAAGTACATCAACTACTTTAAATAGAAAATAGAAAAGCAACTAACCGAGACTAAACAGGAAGTATATTCCCACTACTTTGACCAAGTAACCTACTGACTCAACAAACCAGAAAAATAGGAACTAAATAAAACGTGCATTTGATTTATTCTTCACTTCAGCTGTAAGCTTCCAACGGTTAAATGACATGGCATTGATGTTGCTTAATCAACACAACGCACGACATTACTTGCAGTTTATTATCTATTTAATAATTCAAGGTTTTAGAGAGACATTTTTAGTGAAAAATTATTTAATTGTTTTATAATAAAAAGTTTAAGAGGGAAAATTAGTGGAATTTTTTATTATGCATGTGTTAATGGATTCAAATTTTTAAATATTAAATATTTACCAATGATTAAACATAATACTTATAATTTATTTATAAATATTATTTCGTTTTATTTAACCCGTATGTAACATATAGGTATTAAAACTATCTATCTAATAAATTAGAGTTTTAAGGGGTTATATTATGGGGGGAATTTTTTTTATAAAAGGAAACTTCGGAGGGAAAACTAAGTAGAGATTTCACCATGCATAAGTTGATGGAGATAAATTCTTAAATATTAAATATTTATAAATCGTTAAACATAATGGTTATAATTTTTTATAAATATTACTACTTAACCCGTGTGTAACACGGGTGTTAAACCTAGTTATTATATATATCTAGGTAAAGTGTAACCTAAAATTGTAATTTGTTAAGGTTAGGAGCAAATTAAATCAAAGTAAATGTGAACACATGGATCTGTGTGACTAATCCCTATTGGCTAATTCATATCATATCAGCATATCTTATCTTGATTTAAACTTATTCGAGATATACGCAATATTAATTGCCTAAATACAATTTGAATCGTTATTCATTTATCATCATTTCCATCCTGCCTTATGTCTCTTAGTTTGACCCTTTTCTATCAAATTATTCATGATGTCAACGAAGAGTATATATTGTTACATAAATAGCTTCATTCAGCAATGAATCATCTTCGATTCAAAACTTGTCTCAGATTATGGATCACGTTAACCCTGCCACCACCAACACCCCACCCAAACGCCTAAAAATAACATTCGGAGACCATAACGTTGTTACTTCCGCCTCCATAGCCAATCGTCCCAAGCACTCCGCAACACCAAAAAACACCAAGAATGATCAAAAACAACATCCAGAAGCAAATCTAGATGTCCACTTGGGTTTTGTTAACAGTGAAGGTAAACTAGTATGCGGTTTATGCCAAGACAATTTTGTGTCCATGAAATACTTGTATTATCACTTGAGGGATGATCATTCATATGGCGACATGAAGATGTTCTTTGCATCAACTAACACGTGCAACGTCCAAGTTCATTCCACCGAGGTGGTTGATCAATCCAAGATTTATGATCAAAAGTTAATCGAAGCGGCAAAGATTCTAACGCGCTTTGTTAATGGTCACCAATCAATGGGTGAGATAAGCATGGCACATAAGGAGGTTAACGTGAATGTGGTAGAGGATTTATATGAACCAAGAACGTTGTTCGGTGATCATCATCAGCGGTCAATGGGTGAAACAAGCATGAAGCGCAAGGAGGTTGAAGAGAGTTTAGAAGAAGTGGCTAACTGTCTAATGATACTTGGTCAAGGTCATCCATCAAAGGGTGAATCAAGTGTACATGTTGAAGAACTAAATGTTGCTAACGGTGTCAGGAGTAAGGTGGTTCACGCCTTTGATCTGAATGTTGTTCCTGATCTGGAGGAGGACGATGATCGTCAGTAGTGTAATTAAGTCCAATGTTGAATGTTATTAGTAGAATAGATATGATAAACTGAGCAAGAAGTTTTGCTAGCACTAGCTATAAATTGTTCCACTGATGAAACAGGACGATTGATCATTAATAAAGTACTTATGCTAACACTAGTAAATGTTTCTTTGTTTGAAGTCTTTTGAAACTACCATAGAAGTATCAATTATGAAGTGATTTTACTGTTTAGGCTGAACCCAAACTCAGTAAATATTATTTATGTCAGTGTCAAAAATTTACACCAGTTTAGGCTGAATGTTATATAATCTTCAACCAGAAACACATAATGGTAGCATAAAGCACATTTTGTACTCATAGCAACAGCAAACAGATCATATATACATTAACAAAGTTTTTCTTCAAAACCAAAGATTATATTCACAATTTTGTGATCAAAACTCGATGCCGCTATTTAACTGAACAGAAAGAGAAGGCTGACCAACACTTCCAAGAGGAGTTTCAACTTTTAAAACTATTCCAGATTTTCCAACATTCCCATTCCACTTTGACCTACCGAGCTGCATCCACATAATTGCAAACAATATTGTTAGTCAAACTTGTGGGCAAACGTGGACGATACAAAATACAACTATATATATAAAAAAACAGCCAAAGATTGAAAGAACGTACAGATAGTGATGCAAATGCTGATGGATGTGATGTTAATGAGCAACCAGCGATCAGATTCAAATCCTCGTTCACTGAATGAACTACTTCTGCTTTCAGTCCAGGATTGTTCCCGCCAAATGTTGGGTGTAAACTGGTCAAAACATATTATAAAACGATTAACTACAAAATATTCTTTTTCATTCAAATTTTTAATGGGAATGTAAAAAGAGCAAATGATATTTACCTGCATTGGACAGTTGGTCTGACCATGAGACCGGATCTCTTCCATGCTAAAGCTTGTTCAAGCCCCATGGTAAAAGATCTTTCAGGCCATTGTACCATTGGCGTGATACGCGTTCCCCAATTATTCTAAAAACAGAAATTTATATCACAAAATGATTTTCAAAACAAACAAAGTTGAGATCTTTGCTTATGTGTAAAAACACTCACCTTGCATGAGAAACTGAACCTCATGTCTCCTGGATATTGACCTTGGGCTTGAAGCAAACCACCAAATACGGGCAAGAAAGCACTGGTTGATAAGCCTTCACCAGCTACATATGTCAATTGACCGTTCGGGAACTGCAAATCCATGAATGACTGCAAAATTTGGTTGTAAATACTAAATCCTAACCAATCATAGTATAGAGACGTTACTTTACAAGGGTATTTTTGAACTTACACAAGCTAATGGATTAAGGCAAATCATTGACATCAACAGCCACCTTCTATGCTTTGACCACACAGCTGGGCATAGAGAATGCATTCCATTCTAGTAATAAATAGACTACATATGTTTAATAAACGGTTTACAGTGAACCAAAATACGGTCTTAATTGGAGTAAAATATTAGATTGTACCTTTCTGTCATAACCATACCAAAGCAAATGTTGTTTGGACAAATGAAGCGGCAGAAGAAGAGTAGAATCACGAACAAAGAGTAGCGGTCCAAGCTGGACAAGAAAAAGGGATGGATTTTCATTTACTGATGTGGAAATGCCACGCGATGCTTCCACTCTCCAGAAATCTCCCCGTGCAACCAATGAGCTTTCCACCTCGCGGGTTCGACTATCAAACGTTGTTGAAATATTAAGTAGTCCCTACAAATCCGTCATCACAAAATAAAATGTAGATCATCTCCAATTCTCAATCATGACAATATCTTTAACCAGCTTAACAAAGTAACTATATATACAAAAAAAGAAATTTGAGCACTAGAAAACTGGATAGAGTAAAACCAAAGAGTATATTTTACGCATCTAATAAAATATATCATATATCATGCTTGAATAATAGTTTTCACAAATAGTTTTCTCATCCACTTATCGTTTTGTTTGAGTACATATCTGGTGCAATGATGGAACTATGATTTTGTATGGCTAACATAACAACTTTATTTCATTATCTCCTTGAACTTGATATAACGTCGATGCAATTATTTAGACCATGATGGAGACCTAGCTTAATTATAAAATCTAACTCAAAGAAAATATAACTAAAATTTCTTGAGTGAGGTGCCTCTTAGTGCATGTGATAACTTAAACTATAAAATAGAAGCTCTGACTGCTTCTGTCTGTTCCAACAGATAATTCTACGTACATAAGACGGTCTTGAAGTTTCTGCTTTTATGTTATTGTGTTTGAAACTTACGCAAAAAATTCAACGGTTTTTTTACTCGTTTAAATATCTGCTTTCACCTTCATTGTTTCTGCTTCAAAATCTTTGCACCAAATTTTGTCCAGCTTTCAATGTTGAAGACTTGTAACAATAACATGTTTTTTTTACTATATGCAAATTCATAAAAGTTTGAAAGAGATTTTACTATTAAATATTCTATTATGGTACGTGAAACAAAGAAGAAATGGGCATTTCCTCTAAAGTTCTTTGTTTTTTAGCTTAACAGTTAGCCCCCTTGCGGGTACAAGATATAAACTTTACAGTATACTAACTTAAAATATAGCTTTTATGCAAGGTATTTCAAATGTTAAACCACATGCCTAACAGCCCATACTGAACCAAACACGTCTTCTGCAAATATAATTTAATTTTCAATGTAAATGCTTTTTAAGTATATATCTAGTATACCCTGTAAACCTTGAAATTACAATTACATAGACTTGTCTCACTGGTTGTGTACTACTTGTTGTATGTATATTGATGTGCAACGTGTTTTGTATACTTCATATGGTTTAAACAATTTAAAAGCGTTTTTTTTTGCAAAACAAGTGCCCCTTTGCATACCCAATGTGTGCAAAAACACACATCAGTCCCCCCCCAAGGCCAAAACATCATGTTGCAACACTGAGAAATTATTAGGTTAAAGATAAAAACTTTATATATTTGCTGATCAAAAATATAAACATATCGTGTTAACCAAGTTCAAGGCAGATAATTTCGAGTAAATATTCAAACTTAATACCGAAATCATACTCAACATAACCAAAATACTTAATCTACTCAATCATCATCATTGGGATGCATAATATACCTGAGATTTACCCGCAAACCGAGCAAGTTTAAGACTAAATCCCGGAACCTCCTCTTCATCAATCTCCTCTTTCATCTTCTCCGTCTCAGCAAACCCCGAATCCTGAAACCTTTTAGTCAACGCCCCAAGATCCTCATGAGCCTGCATATTAATCCCCAAATCACTCCCCCTCTGACCACTATCCACCCTCAACACCACGGTATCTTCCTCGTGCCGAAACGGGACAGGAAACCGCCTAAAAAACTGCTGAACAACACCATTAACAACACCATTCAAATTGGCACCAAAATCAACCCCAGCTTGACCTAACCTATTCCCAATATCTAAAATCGCAGAAACCCCCTTAACATTAACCTCATAAACATCTTTCCCAATTCCTAACCCTAGATCTCGAGCAACAAAGCTTTGAATAGGAAATTCGACCTCAAACAGCTTGTGTGGGCTAGAGTTTGACCATGTAAACGATGGTGGAGTGATGTGCGATTGAATCAAACCTGTAAAACCTTGTGTTAATTTATCAGCTAAATCCAATCCATGTCGTTGTACCTCTTCCCATGCTTCAAATGATCTCTCAACAGACATATTGTTCACGTTTTGAATAACAATAACAACCTATAACCTTCAAAGCTTGTTAATTTCGGTTTTCATTGAACATGAATCAAACAAATGAAAAACCTAGATCTGTTGAGCTATAAAAAAGGTTTTTTTGGTCCGATTTGGTTGTGTGTAGGTTAAAAACGGTTCGATTGAGTAAATTAGGGGGAAATCGGGTCGATAAAGATCTTTAATTTGATGAAAATTGTGGAATTGGAGAATGATATCAACAATGGAGGCTGAAATGGTTGTCGGTAGTGTGTGGTGATGGGTTTTTTTTGGTATGAGTTGAAGATAGGGTTTGAAAGTTTCAATCAAAGGAAGTGACTTGTGGGGCACTCTTCTTCACATTATTTTTCTATTTCTATGTTTTAATTTTGTTTGGTTTGGTTTGGTTAATTGATAAAAAATGACAAGTGTGTATTGTGTATCCATGAAATATGATATTTTGAACCTTCGAGAATTTTAGATAATTTAGTGATGTCTAATGAATTCATTTTGTTTGTATCATATTTAGATTATGGTGGTAGGTTGGAACAAGAAATTATACCCTAGAGTTGTGGTTGTATATTTATGTTGTCGAATAGGATGATGGATTGTACAAAGAAACACGTTGTGTGAGACTGTTTTTTTAATCCAGTCTCGCTGAAAACATATTCAATATATTATCATCGCTATAAAACTAGATGATGAGCGAAAAGAGAGCTTGACGAACGTGTTGAAGTTGAATGTAGTCTAAACTTAAAAGAAACCTTAACCATTAAGTCAAACATGAAACTAAGTTAACTTATGATAAAAAAACAGAATCAAAACTAACAGAAGTAGTTAAAAAACACTACATGCGAGGCGTGTTTCTTATATCGAGTCTCACTGAAAGCATATTGAATTCATTGTCGCCTCCAGAAGTCATCACTCTGCATTTTCCTTCAAGTTAATTATAGCATTTCACAAAACGCCTAATTATTCAAAAAGAGTATGTTCATGCTATCATAACGTTTATCATCCCACGAGACCATGTTTAGAACAATATAAGAGCTTATAACCTCGATTTTGGTTTTGTTTGATTTGAAGTTAAATACCCTCGCTCTCAATTTTGTTCATATGAGTTAAAGGTTACTACAGACAAAGGTGTGCTGGAGAGACATGTACGAAGACATCGATCACTCGAAAAAGTGCATGCCACCTAGATGTCATATTTGAAGCCTTGCGTGTTATCTTTGACGGCATGCAACAATGATTAAAGATTTAAAGATGCCTATTGCACCATTTTTGTTTTTACCTTAAAGGATCTCTTATCCCTTATCAATTCTTGACCACTTGCAAAAGAGGAAGAAGGCTCGATATACGCTATCTTATTACGACATTGTGGAGTATTTGAAAGGCCAGAAATGAAAAGTTTCATCTGCGAAGTCAAAACCGGGAAGTTTTGGCCGGGAGACCTAAAGTCTCTCATTTATTTGGTTAAAAACAGGGGATTTGAAATGGAAATCATGGTGTGATTTTGTGTTTTGATTTTCTCCCTGTTTCGGTATTGTTTTTTAGCTCCTTGCTAATTGTAGTTAAAATGGTAGCTTGACCATCGAAACCATTACTACTACACGTGTTATATTAGGTTTGACTATAAAAACAGAATATTATGATTAGTTGAAAAAAAAATTGACCGGATAAGTTGTGTTATGGTGTAGAAGGTGTGATGGCTGACGACACAACCAACCCTAGTATAACGCATTGCCTTACAAGTTATTTGAACTATTTACACTAGTTCATATCATAAGAAAACAAATCATTAAACATTAAAAGATTTGGAAAAAGGAGTAGCGAGACTCTCGGTAGATCATTGTCTCAATGACTATGATTCCTTTTAATCACGCACAATAAGCCTCGTTCTACACTTGTCTATTGTTTCATCGAAGCTTTTTTGATTGTTTGATCATTGCAACGAATCAAACAACACCGAGCCAATGTTTTTTTGTCTTGTTTTCCGTGTCCAACGCCTCTCTTTGGAGAATGTAGGAGAATGTATCAAGTAGATTTTTAAATTTATCTAATTTTTCAAGGGTTTAGGGGACAATTTTTTAGGGGGGAAATTTTTTTGTTTTATAATAGGAAGTTTTTGAGGTAAAAAAATTAAGTGGAATTTTGCACCATGCATAAGTTGATGGAGCCAAAGTTTTAAGTATTAAATAGTTATAAATCTTTAAACATAATAATTATGATTTTTTATAAATATTATTATTTAACCTGTGTGTATCACACGGGTATTAAACCTAGTAAATAAATAAATTCCAACTACTATAAATGCGGCTTTGGCAAAAGTGTGGGTCAATACATCCAAAGACCCGGTAACATTCTAAATTTTTATCTAAATTTTTCATAATTTTTGATAAAAGTTGTGATTGTTTGATGCACAATTAGGTTATAAATTCGGTCGCTCTAATCATCAAGTGAATTCAAAATGCAAGGATTTGAATGCCAAACTGGGTTTATTCGGGAGAATTTCACAACACAATTAAATCCAATTTGGGGAGCGGTCATAACGTTGAGGACGTGTTGAAAAAAACACAAGTGGAGTATATGCGAATATGTAAAACGAGTTTGGTGTTTACGCATTTCTCCGCATGCGATGTTTTGAAAGTGAGTCGCAAATGGAGAGATGTTTTGACGTTTGAAGAAATAGAAGACGCGACTTACAAAAAATGAAAAAATGAGTCGGTCAAACGTTGGGTCATTTCAAGAAGATTTTATGCCTTTTGACCTAAATGAAGAAACAGGTGGTCAAGGGGAGCCGACGAGGCCAAGACCTCCACCAAGACGTAAAGGAAATAATCGGGTTGCATCATCGTCAACCGAACGTGATTTTTCTCATGAAGTCGGTCGCCGAATCTAACACTTACCACAAAGATGAAGTTGATGACAACAATCGAGATCGATAGGAGAAGCGTCGATAGAAGGAAAAAAAATATCGAAGCTCGGAATCCTCGATCATGATCATGAGGTGACTATTATGATTTATGATACAAGCACAAAGACAACAACTGGTTGAGTAAAAAAGACATGCCGATTTATTTTCTCGTTAAAGTTGCACAATCATTTGATGGACCGATTTATATTTCTCGTTAAAGTTTTTGTATTAGTGGATAATATTGTGGTTGGTTGTTATTTTGTATAAGTATTTGCTAGCAATCAAAGTATACTAACAAAAGTGGCACTCAATCAATATATGAATTTATTTGAACCTAATTGATATATGGTGTTGTCAATAGACAAAAAAAGTTCACTCTTTTGCACATGTGGTGAATTTATTTGAACCTGATTGATTTGACTTTGTTTGTATATACTTAAACTGCAAATTATTGATTCATAAAATAATTCTGATGATGATGATGATGTTTATTGTATCTATAACAAGGTTGATGATAATGTTGATGATTTGTCTTCTACTTTAGGTGGAGTGATTATAACAGCATCAAAGCCCAAAAAACTGCAATTATGAAAACCTTCTAGTGCTATTTTCTTTTTGTTTGTCTTAACTTTCTACTAAAGACAGCATTGGATCCTTACCAGAAACAAATTATATAATCATTTTGCACACCAACTTGCATCTCAATTTTCAACTGCATTCATTGCTAAATAAGACTAAAACTAGAAATACAATCAAATGCATACACAGCTTTCACTCACACATAACTTACTTTAATTATAGATTACAAAGATAAAGATCACGACACGCGCTAACTCCGAACGATGCTAGATGAACATATCTTCTTTGGGTCAAATTTTATCTGTAATTAACATAGTAAAGTGTAAGTGATGGGTAAAATGTTGGTTTTTAACTTTTTATGGTTAGAAGAACACAAACCTGAGGCTTTGAACTACCAAGAGTAAGCTCAAGATCATCCGACACGCACTCCTCGTGAATTCTTTCTCCTTCCCATGGTTTCACCCGTCCAATCGTGTTACTTCCGAATGCAAATTCATCTGCAACAACTTCAGCCATTGGTATATCTGCATTGTTGTCAAACCCTGCAGGAATTGCAGGAGAGCATGTCCCGCTTTGACCTGGAGTCCACATTCGTGAGCCATCGTTTGCAGTGAACCCAAATGGGTTCACTGCAACAAGACTGAATGTAGGGGATGCGGGTCCACTCTGTGGGACCCGGATCCCAGAGTACCATTCATAGTTAGGAAGCGTCTCACGAGCAGGGCTTGGTGGAGTCGAGCTAGGAAAATACGACAAGTGAGGTGCACCCCATGCTGAACTAGTTTTTATCCGAGGCGGTGATTGAGCCGTGGGTGAGCTTGCAGGCGGTGTCACCGGTGCACTCAAAGATCCATTCTGGATATGAAAATGAGGAATCTTCGAAGAACTAGACGACGAAGATGAAGAAGATAGATTCTTGAGCCAAGGAATGAGAGAATCAGGGTGCGGGTTATGTCCAAACGGAGAAGACGTTGGGCTCGCAATTGAAGATGAAGGCGGGCTTGGGTGACATGAAGCATAAGGACTTGGTTGGTAAGACGAGCCAGGGCTCGCGGACACAGAACCGCCAATAATGTGAGTCATCTCCAACGGCTTGCATCCCTGATCAATCATCCAGTTAATCACATCAACTTAACCACAACCAAATACATTCATATATTTCATACACGAGTTTTTTTATATATACAATAAAGTAGCAAGTAAACAGATGAACGAGAATATGATTATAAATAGTATACCTTACGATAAGTGGTACCGTCGGATTCGACGGTCCATCCAGCTTCATCAGCAAGAGCTTTAAGGACCTCATTATTGTCACAATGTTTGGGAAGTTTGTAATTACCGTACATTCGCAGCCCGGCGAATATTTTAGCCGAGATTGCTCTTCTTCTTCGTTCTCTTCTCTTGTTGTTTTCCCTTTCCTTCCATGTCGGCATCCTCGCCCCCGACATGTCTCACCTTTCAGTGGTTATGATTTATGAATATGTTTACAGCATACAAGGACAATAGTACATTCAGATATTGCAGAAATCACGTTGCTGATCTGAATAAGTACGTTGTCTAGGTAGCAATGATTAGAGCAAATGCGTACTAAGGATTTGTGGATTTAAGATAACGTACAAGATTAGAATGAAGTGAGGTTGAATTAATTAAGTGGATATATAAAGCTTTGAGGAAGTAAGTTTATGAAGGAGAAGAAATAAGGTGATGAAGAGGATTGGTGAATTGAATATTTGAATTGAATTGAGTTGATTGGGGGAGGAAATAGAAATACATTTATGACTTATGAGAAGTGAAGGGTGTGTGGGCCATCGGAACTAGCGAGTAGATGAGCGAAATGAGTTATGAAGAGGCATGACGTTAAGTTTGATTTGTTGTTAAAATATAAAAATACACAACGCTTTTATTGTCGCCCCCAACCCCTCTGGCTGACTTGAAAGTTGTCTGCCGGACATGCGTGAATGCGTGATGATCTCCTCCGCTTGTCAACTCCTAGGCCGTCTCCCAGGGTGTGTATGCGGGCCGCACAATATCAAATAGTGGATTTTTAAAGGTGATTGTGGGAAATATAAAGGTGATTGTGGAAATATGGTGTTGAGATTAAAATGTGTTTGTGTGAAGAATGAGTGAAAGTAAGTGAAATTTAATGTGGCATATTGACCGAGACTGTTTGTGGGAATTGATAATAGTTCTAGTGTTATGGACAATCTAAATAGAATATCAAAATATGTTTATACAAGGCTAAACTTAAACTCCCTTATATGCTAAAACACAAGGTCGGTAGATACCTTGTGTTTTAGTCCCTAAACTTTGAAAATATACACATTTAACCTCTCAACTTAACTTTGACATATTTACAACTTTGATTTACTTGTTATTTTGATCCTTAAATTTGAATATATACACTTTTAAGCCTTACTTTTTACACTTTAACATACGAGATATGAAACTTTTTTATCAATATGTGTGTCGAAGTAAACGATCATACCGTTACAACTTTAGACACATGTCAAAATTGAAAATATGCCAACTAAAATCCACCACCACATCACACGTTACGGTCTTATAATTAACTAGCTAGTTAACAATAAAAAGAACTGAAAATAATTACCAAAGCACCAAACTAAATATCTTCATTATTTTATTACTATTATTATATTGATTTTATAAAGTTTTTTGTATGCATGTTTTAAAGGAGAAATGACCCACGCTGTAATCATACAAATCTTTAGTGATGGACAGTGCATGATGCATGCTCGCTCTATATGTACATTTTAACGGAAATGTTAAAAAAGGACGAATTAGACATCCGTTTATAATATAACTAGTAGGTACCCGCGCGATGCAGCGGGGTCGATATTTTTGGCGACAATTTTTTATAGTATGGACTTAGGTGATGGAGTTTAACATGTATATAATATAATTAACAATTGAAGATGAAAACCGAAGACGATAATATTCAAATAACCATGAGTTAAATACGTAACATTCAAATCTTAACATACGAGCTGAAAACAAATGATCCACGTGAGTTCATGAAGATGGAACGAAAATTAATCGTACTTCTTACACAGCTCTTCGATTAGATCCCTATTTTCCCACCACCAAGTATCATCTTCAGAAAAACCAGGGATTTCAGGCTTTTCTTTGGCTTCACCTATTACATCCTTTTGTTGTTGGACGTTGACAAGTATCTCCTCTTTGACTGTCACCTCATTCGTTGGAGCTGGAGCAACGTTGTTCTCTGAAATTATAATGTTTAGTTGTTGACATAAGTTTTCAAAAAATCATGTGTTTTATATAACCTTAATTTTAAGAATACCTGGCACATCATTCAAGTTAACATTAATCTGCTCCATATTAGATTTTTTAACCCTGAGAAAACAAAATAAAATAAGTTTGTATGCACATCATAATAATAGTTTGAAAAAATGAAAATATATCAAATGAAAAACGACATTGAGGTTATAATAAAAAACACAAACGTTAACATATGAAAGCATATTATTAAGTTATAGCACACATACATTTCACATATCATGCAAAACCTCGCGATACACGACATTTGAGGTGTACACTCCGTTTTGTTTGAAGTCTCTAGCAGGGTGTACTAAAACTTTTGTATTCCCCCGTGATATCCCTCTTGATAACGCCACATAAAGCTGGCCGTGAGAAAAAACAGAATCCGGAAGATAAACGCCAACATGAGGGATTGTTTGACCTTGAGCTTTATTGATGGTCATTGAAAAGCTAAGTCGAATGGGAAATTGTTTTCTTTTAAGCTTGAACGGAAACATTTCGTCCTCAGAAAGACTTAGAGGGATTCTAGGCAAAAACACTCGTTTTCCTGCATGTTGACCCACTGCTATCTCGGCATCAATAACATTGCGTTGGAAGGCTCTACATATCAACCGTGTGCCATTACATAGACCGTGTGAAGGGTCGATATTCCGTAACAGTATAATGGGACACCCAATCTTCAGGCGAAGCTTATGAGGCGGGAGTCCACTAACAGTTAGCGCGTTCAAGAACTCGACAGGATAAAAGTTGTGGTGATCATCTTCTACCACATCAAAACTATAATAAACCTGTTCCTCCCCTTGGAACACGTCAATCATTTGATCATTTATTTCATCAACACTTTCATTTTTTGTGGATAATATGGCTCTGTTGATTATGTATTCCGAAGAGCGTACGTTTTCTTGTATCGCAGGAAATACAACTTTTATCAAATCTTTTACCGATTCTTTTTTATCTATGCACGGAACCGTCATGTCGTCTGGTATACGGATAAAGGTACCTTCGATTGACTCTTCGGTCCCATCACCCACTCTCAGGAGGAAATCAGAAAACCACGGATCTGTACGCGCTCTCATGTTTATGGTCAGGCGCATCTTCTTCATCACAGACCACAAAGGTGACATCCGTAGACTGGCGTCCACAATCTGTGCGCGAGTGCCACGTTTGATGACTGGCAACACCTGCCTGAAATCCCCTCCCATTACCATTATCTTTCCACCAAATGGGAGACTAACGCCTATAATATCCTGCAATGTTCGATCAACGGCCTCTATCCCCTGACGTTTTGCCATAGATGCCTCGTCCCATATGATTAATGTGGCCAACTTAAGTATTTCAGCCGCACCGCTTTGTTTTTTTATCGCGCACATCGAGTTTTTGTCAAGAGTGATAGGAATTTTGAACCTCGAGTGAGCCGTTCTACCTCCTGGCATATTATTCGCGGCAGCACCAGATGAGGCGGTCGCTAGAGCAATAAGACCGCGCGAACGAACTTGAGCCAACAAAGCTTTATACAAAAACGTTTTCCCCGTCCCACCAGGTCCATCTACAAAGAATACACCCGGACGATCATGATTCACATGTGACATGATCTCGTCAAACACACTTTTCTGGTCTGAATTTAGGTCGTTATGATAACGCAAGTGTTCAGGATCCACAACTATCTCATACTCCTCCTGCACCTCACGGGAACTTGCGTGTTGTACGTTTTCTTGTGTTATATCAGGAAGATCGAAGTCACAAATATGTTTACCCATAGATTGTAGGAAAACCCTAATGTCGGTAAGAACCATATTCTGTACTCGTTCCGCGTTCTGGCAATGCAAACGATAATCTTCAGAGAGCGATTCGAAGTGTTCATTCCACAGCCTACGAATGTCACCAGGTTCGCAAAATACCATTATTGTAGCGAACAACCTTCTTAGTGAACCGGGAAACTGAAAGAAAGAGGCTTCCGTAAGACATTGTGATAAACTGTCATCGTTCTCTATTAACCCAAGCTCTAGAGCCGCTTTTCGAAATGTTGGGTGTGTTACACCATCAATCGTGCGAAGATTTTCAAAAGAAGTAGGTCCTCTTACATTTAACAAAAGCAGGCGCAAGTAGTACCTTTCGCCTTCAGCGGGATTAGCAGCAACAATACGGCCTCGTTGTCCCTGAGCTTTACGCTCGTTCCATTTACGGGCGCTTGCATTCCAAGTGAAGTGTTTAGGAAAATCTTTATAAAGATATTGTCTAGCATTGGGGAGCGATCTGTTTGTTTTAAAAAATGCAGTGAGCATGGAATCCTTGTTTGACTCCCTATCAACAATGTTTTCCAGCGTATCACTCTCCCTAAATCTAACCATTTGCATATTTGGAAGATGAAGCTGTAAGGCCAACACCGAAGGATGGATTTTTGAAAGGTCGAATTGAAAAATACGCCACATGGCCTCTGGCGGAGACACGTAACGCGCATCCTGATATCTTTTTATCTCGTTAATAACACTTGGGCCGTCTTCATCGACGTGAATAACTTGCTTGTCGTGGCCTTTGTAAACATATTTAAACAGATACTTAACTGATTTTATACTTGAACAAACCTCGACATTCATATGACAGTTAAACATCATAAGAAGCCTTGGGTTATAAGGGACCACCCATCTGTTATCAAGATTTGATCCTCGCACATCAACACTAATCTTATTGTCTCTCCTTCTATATAAAGGATATGAATCCTCTCCTTGTGTCGTCTGTTCATTAAACCCTCTAGGATAATGAAACCGACATACCGGTGGATCACCCTGCATACATGGACTGCTTTTCCGCAAAGCACCGCAGGGACCATGCATCATGTGCTTAACAACAACTTCGTGCAGCTTCGGATGTCGTACCGGGTCAGGAATCTCTGCACACACAACCTTATCATAATGATCAGGGTTACCCATTTTGTCTTCCGCGTGCATGATAAGGAGGAAATGCGCATGCGGCAAACCACGCTTCTGAAACTCGATGACGTAAACGTATGACTTCACATGACCGAGTATACGTTTCTTGAACAACTGATGCTTCAGCTCTTCTAATCGGGCACGAAACACTCTGGAAACAAGATCTGGACGATCTTGTGCAGTTTGGCCAGGTTTTAAGTTATCACATATCTCAGGCCACTGAGGATTACAAGTCATTGTCAGGAAAAAATCGGGACGTCCGTCATCTTGAACTAAAGTCATGGCATCTAAAAAACGTCGCCGCATATCGCGAGGCCCTCCAACGAAACTCGCAGGCAATACAACCCGTTGTCCGACTCTGTTTGGCTGAACCTCCCCAGCATGCACACAATCAACAATACCTTGGTATAGATCAGCACGTATCTCATTTTGGTGGTACTCAATATACTGTAATCGGGATGTCTCAATCTTTATGTAGATATCAACGACAAACTGTTGTAGCAGCCGACCACCTAACAATAATAAGTTCTCGAATGGGCGAATCTGAAACTTGTAACAATAATACTCTCGCATCGCTACTGTTGTCCTACCACTTTGTTGGTTAGCACCTGGATGTAAATAAAAGATCAACTTATTACTATAAACTATAATTCATCTTTTAAAAACCACAATATTTTTCTGTACCTCCTGGCTCTTCGTCGATGATCTCCGATTGGTTATTAACTGCACTGATTGACACCCCTTTTCGTGGTATGTTAGGATGCCATCCCGACTCACCACGCGGAAAAAACAAAGGATAGCATAACGGATCGTAACATCCAAAGTACGGCTGAATAGTTTGAGAATGATCCGACCTTCCGTACACGACAATACTTCTTTTATATGTTGAAATATTGTCATTGCCTTCAACCCATATACCGGCAACCTAAAGAATACGTGTTTTAAGAATAATAATAATCATAGGGCTAAATCCAAATTTATGTTAATCATATACCTCGGAAGTCGTTGGTCGGTTGTACACCCTCTGGTCAACCTCAACAGAAGCGTTAAGGGTGACTCTATATTCGTCTAGAGGACCCAGTTCGGAAAGTCTACGAAATGTCATTACGTAAGGATTTGTAGAAAGAACACGTGTCAACTTATCAGTAATACTCCGATCAAGGTTTGGCCATCGGAGCCTGTGTTCTAGCTCGGTTTCGGGGTCATAAAAGTACAACTGTAAGTATCTGGGAGTTCCATCCCTGGAGACTAACTGGTCAATCCTGTGATAGATTCCTTTATGTGCGCGAAAGGTATATACCCCGTCCCTCATATTGTTCAGTGTTTCATCCAACGTGACTCCCATCGAGGCGAAACTAAAATTGGTGTTATAAGCTCGTATGTTGGACCTAAACAATACTCCAATTTCATTTTGCAACGTGAAAAGTTGGTATAGCTCACGTGGGATATCTAAATGGGCTAATTCAGTCTGGCCATTCATGCAACAAAAGGTTGGGAATTCATATTTGAATAGTTTTGCAAAACATTTCAAACAGGAACTCCGATCCTTTAAGACGAGAGACTCCGTCGGTACACCGTTGTAAACAAAGTTATATGGATCCTCTGCTATGTTCATGTCTCGCACCGGTGGTTGATCGTCCGATATAATTAGTGAAACCTCAGCATCATTTGAAATCTGTTTTCCTTTATCTTTACGTGCAACATACAATCTTCTATCCCGCTCCCCTATTTGATTGGTCGAGCTATTAGGGTGTAAGACTCCTAAAGGAATCCTTTCACACGACTGATTAGTCGAACGTGATACAAGAGGCGCGCGTTGAGAGACACCGACGCTGGCGTCGTTTGCCACTTTCTTGTTCTCTTTGTCTAAATAACGTTGTCTTTGATACTCTTTTCTCTTGCGACCTCGTGAGGTAGATGGAGTTGAGGAGGAAACGACATTATGATCCATTGGTTGCCCGTTGGTCATATTAAAATTAAGAATACCTTTTAGGACGAAAAACTACGTTGTCAGTACGGTTACATAGTAGATTTACCAATACATATATTTGTAGGTAATAAAATTAACTAAGATATCTATGTGATCGAACAAACTTGGAACAGATTTAAAGTAAAGTAATCTATTACAATTTATGTATGGCAGACATAATCAAAAAAACAAAGCAAAGATTATATTTGGGTCATATCCATCAAATCATGTATAGTACGAAGTATCTTGGTTTCGTTGTCTTTAATTAATCAGAATTGTGATTTTTTTCGCCATCTAAGTTTCATGGTGTATATTGATCTTTATAGTTTGTTGTTAGTTTTTTGTTTATAAGATTTATATGTAACTTTGTATGAAAAGCAACATAATATATAACGTATAAATAGTAACAAAAGAATATATTATTTTATATTATTTTTATGTTTACCGTGTGAGTTCTGTTGAATGTATGATCATGTGACTAAATCGCTGGGTACTTATTTTTATGTTTTCATTCTGCAATGCTCTTATTGATTGTCTAATTATATTCAAGTCAGTAAACGACTAAATATTATCGCGATTGTGAACATCGATGTTTTGTTCGATCAATTTGGTTTATGATGCAAAAGGAAAGAGTTCAATAAATAAACTTATATAAATGCGTAACAAATGTTGGTAACAAACTACATAAACTAAAAGAACAAGCTATTCTCTGAAATAGAACGAGCCTCCGGCATGTTTGGTTCAACGACAACCTTAGTGAACTTAGTTGACCGTAAAATATTCCCTATAAGTGAAAAATGAGATGTGTAAGTTATAGAGAACGACATGGACCGAAAAATATATGTGAATCTTTGAATATTTAAAAAGTTCAGAGGCTAACATACCCTCCGGCAAACGAATTAACCTGACCCGAGATACAAAGACAATTGCTTTTTCTATGATGGCACGAAAGGTGTTAACCATATGAATCTCCGGCGGGTCGTATAAAGACAATTGTATACATCCACCACTGCTAAATCATATATTACATTATGAACAAAATATATTGTATGAATAAAGGATTTAAATTTATATAGTATAGATACTTCAAATGTCTTACGTATTATCTTTAAGAAACATTCGACTCTCTCCACATAGCCGTACTCCTTTGACAATCTTCCCAACAACATCTAAAACCATAAATGCTCTTTATATTTTGTAAAAAAAATTATGTAGTATGGGCTCAAAAGTTATCTTTATTAAAGAAAAAATTATACGTACCATATATTCTTTTAACCCTGCTACTGTTCTCCAAAAGAAATTTAATGCTAGGTACTAATGGAAACACGCGTAACCCTTTTGGATGATGAGTTGAGAACCGTATAAGTTTAGTACGCTCATTAAAATTAACCTTGAAGTCACTCCAAACCAATAGGTAGTTTTTGTATTTGGGCCACTCCTTGAATTCGAACCTCTCCCTTCGAAAACGATTTAGAACAAACATGTTTCCAACCAGATCCATGTCTTTGTACGTTTGCATGAAATCTTTCGAGATAAAACCGACGACCCTTTGTCTCTAAAAAAACGAATCTATTGTTGGTAAAAATCATGCACGTAATGTTATTTTATAACTTTATAAGAGTAAGCAATGGATCTTACGTGTTGGTCAAGAAAAACTATCAAAATTTTGTCCCCAGACGCGCTGAGCAATACGAAGTCGACCCAAACAAAGGACAAAGTATACCAAACGCACTCTTGCGTGACCGACGTAAAGTCATCAACAATGATATGCGAATCCATGACCAATTATACCTTCAGTATTAACACCAAACAAAAACCTTTACAATATGGTCTTTAAAGAAACATAAGTTTAAAAAAGTTGGCACAAATATTAAAAGTTTGCATTAAATTAACTTTAAGTAATATAAATAGTCCAAAAGAAGTAAAATATATATTTTTTTAATTCTATAGTATAGCTACTGGTAATGAGCGTGTATAATTTATTTATACCAAAAGACAAAGACATAAACATGACGAAATCTAGGTTAAAAGTCATTTCCATCACATAGCAAAACAGAATAAAAAATAAACATTCAAAAAAACCTTCAAACAAACGTAAAAAAAGATATGATCCATCGTCTTACATAAACATACAAAACACCAAAAAATTCATACCAACATTACAATACTGGATTTATCATCTTGTTGAAATAAATGAAAGACATAACATTAAAAAACACATGAAAAAATATGATTTCAGGTACTAAAAATCCGGCGACATAAGAGTCTCGGTATAAACAGCTCCTTGTATACTGCTCTCTGAAAACACTGGATGGTAACACTCTATGCCATTCTTAGTAGTATCTATTTGAAAAACAGTTCCAGATCTGCTTACCACAAGAAACTTGCCTGTACTAACGACGTACGTAATGGTGCGACCAAAAAGTGACGGTGGAAGAATGTTTTGGCGAACCCATATTTTCGTCCAGTTTTCACCGTCCATCCTCCACAAGTGAAGAGACCAATTAGGTAAACTGTTAGCAACAAACATGTGAAGCTGGTTACGAACCACAACTAAACTCCCATCGCCGTCGTGTTTTGTGGTTGCTGGTTTTGGCTTAGACTTTAACTCATCGGAATCCACGTGAAAACCAAATAAGTAATTTCCCATACCAGCAGCATCCACTTTAACAATAAAATAAACAACTCCTTGGAAGAAAGTTCCGTTAGACCAAGACATTTTGTAGTTATGGTACTTTCGTTCGTCGACGAACCCCATCTTGCGCCATGAGTCACACCTAGATGAATATTTGTAAAGCTTCATCGAGCCATTTCTGCGTTTTGCATGTAGAAGCATGTACTCATTCGAAGGAGAAACATACAAACCGACAGCATCTGTTTTTTGTTTGAATCTACCTCGACTTAGAGTGCTGGAAACGAATTTAGTTGCGTGGGTTAATGGGTTCCAGAGGATCATTTTTTGGGTTTCGCGAAAAGAAAGGCATACAAGACCATCGAAGCTTGTTAGGACGAGAATATCATACCAATAAGTATTTGTTGGTAGTGGAATTAGTGTTTTTGGCAAATAATCAGATGGATCAAAAGTAACGGGAAAGACAGATGACTGAAACAGAGCAACAGAAAAAAACATTTGTTTATAGGATGTGGAGATGTGACGACAATGCAGCAAGATAAATTTTTTAGAACTTAACAATGACAACCATTGCTTAGACACGGTCCTATACACACCGATACACTTTGCAGGAAGCCTTACTAATATCTCAGAAGATAGTATGTCTGTAGGAAGATCATCGATTGAAGTAGTAAGACGAACATTGACATTAATCCGTACTATCTTAGTTGATGGATTCATAACGGTTAATTTGGGTTGTAACTGTAAGACAAAACGGTAATAAGTTTAATTAAAATGAATTGCCAGAATAAAATATGACTTAATGATCGAAATAGTTAGCTAATTTTAATAAATAGTGTTACTAAATAAGTTTGTAATGTGTGTTTTATAGTTAAAGTATAAACAAACTTATAATTTTGATAAAAAGATAATTAAAAATTATTTTGGGGATTAAATTTGTAGAACAAATAACATAAATGTTATTTTGGGGTCTGGGCTAGTGAACCGGATTTTAGTTAAATGAGACGTAATGATGGAAAAAGTTATCTTATGTTAATAAGTAGTCTCGTGATGTTTTTTTATATTTAATGTTCTTATGTATTTTAAACCCGAAGTCAAATTGGTCAATATTGTTTACATGGGTTGGGCTTTAAAATGTTAAGAAAACAAAAAAAAACCGAGTTGGGCTTTAAAGAGTTATTGGGTCGGGTTATGAAATGGTAAGAGATGGTTCAAAGTTTCAAACCCTATTTTTATGCTATATATCGTGATCCTTCAGACAAACCCTACTTTCTTACACAAATCATCATCGGCCGCTCATTCAAACACACCAAATTCACCACCAGTAGCAGATCGTTCGACTCTGTTAGGGTTATGTTGTAGCATATCGTTCGTTGCTATGAATCTATTCCGCGTGTTGAATATATTCGATGATATGTAGCAGATCGTTCAGCTGTGTTAGGGTTAGGTTGTTTTGGCTTAGGGGTTTCAAACGGGTTATAAAGGTGTTGTTGTACGAGTTAAGATCGATTAGGGTTAAGTTCATTGATATTGGTTTTGTTGTTAGGGCTAATGGTGTTGTTGTACGGGTTAAGATCGATTAGGTTTAAGTTCGTTTGATAATGGTTTTGCTGTGTAGGGTTAATGGTGTTGTTGCACGGGTAAAGATCGATTAGGGTTAAGTTCGTTGATAATGGTTTTGCTATTAGGGTTAAGATCGATTAGGGTTTTTTTTCTAGTAATGGTTATGAGGTGGATTCGTTTTATCGGTTCTGATCTGTCAAAAAGTTATAAGCAAAGGTTCGTTCTCAATTTAACTTCAATTATGTTTTTCTTAGATTTGATAACTTGTTTATGAATCAGGCCAGAATCTATCTTTTGTTGATTTTGGTATGTGTTTCAACTGTTTGTGATTAGGTGTTCTAACAATTGCTTCGTTGCCGATTTGAGATCTTAGCCTGGATCAACTACACACTCTAACTCAACATATCTAAAGTTGAAGAGGTTATTTTTCCCCTACTTCAAACCCTAGATCAGTTTATCTTTTACTATGATAAGTCTCTTGTTTATTCAACAAAACCTAATTCTAGCTTGAATGATATGTGTTTGGATGCAGGTGTGCTCAGTGGCAGTTCATTGTCAGCTATGGATGCTGCACATCCTAGAATGGTACCTATTCGCATATAGATGATTTTGTTTCTACATTATAGTTTTCAAACAACTAAAAATGTTTCTTGGCTTTTAAATTACAGAATAAACAAGAAATATAAGTGTAAGTATTCAATCCTAAGCTTATGATAATAAGTCACTTATGCTACAACACATCAAACTGTTATTTTGGGAATCTTATAATATGAATCAGATTGTTTGATGTTCTTTTAAAGTCTTTGTATATGATTTTAAGATGTTGATATTAACTGTTAAAATAGATTTTACTATATTTTGATATTTGGTAGGTGTTTATTTTGGTGTTGGCATTGAAATTGTTAATTAATACAAGTATGTATAATATGATATCGTTTAGCATGTGTCCGGTATATCCGATTATTATTTCTTGAAAGTCAGAGTTATTATCAATATAATTGTTATGTGATTAGGATGATAGATACTTAGTTGATTTTTGTATGTGTATTTTATCAATAAGTTTGCTTGCAGCATTTTTACTTGTGTCTTTAAATATGCTTATTTTAATGCTAAAAGATAAGTATCGTGTAAAGAGTCTAGGCATGAAAACGTTTTATTAAGCAATAGTTGTTAACATATAGACTGCCTTATGATTTGACTTGAATGATTGAAGCAAGTATAATGTGAGTTTATGATTTTTACTTGTGAAAGTTTTCTAAGCAAATATTAATGTGATAGTTTATGATTTTCCGCTTGCTTGCGTAATGTTTGGGTATATTTTGTGTATATACTTGCGTTGCCTAAACGTCTTGTATATGATTGTTGTCTTATGTTTAGCATGTGTCCGGTATATCCGATTATTATTTCTTGAAAATCAGAGTTATTATCAATATAATTGTTATGTGATTAGGATGATAGATACTTAGTTGATTTTTGTATGTGTATTTTACCAATAAGTTTGCTTGCAGCTTTTTTACTTGTCTTTAAATCTGCTTTTTTTTATGCTAAAAGATAAGTAATGTGTAAATAGTCTAGGGTTTTTTTTCTAGTTACGGTTATGACGTGGATTCGTTTTTATCGGTTCTGATCTGTCAAAAAGTTATAAGCAAAGGTTCGTTCTCAATTTAACTTTAATTATGTTTTTCTTAGATTTGATAACTTGTTTATGAATCAGGCCAGAATCTATCTTTTGTTGATTTTGGTATGTGTTCCAACTGTTTGTGATTAGGCTGGATCAACATGGATCAGTTTGTTAGGTGTTCTAACAATTGCTTCGTTGCCGATTTGAGATCTTAGCCTGGATCAACTACACACTCTAACTCAACATATCTAAAGTTGAAGAGGTTATTTTCCCCTACTTCAAACCCTAGATCAGTTTATCTTTTACTACGATAAGTCTCTTGTTTATTCAACAAAACCTAATTCTAGCTTGAATGATATGTGTTTGGATGCAGGTGTGCTCAGTGGCAGTTCATTGTCAGCTATGGATGCTGCACATCCTAGAATGGTACCTATTCGCATATAGATGATTTTGTTTCTACATTATAGTTTTCAAACAACTAAAAATGTTTCTTGGCTTTTAAATTACAGAATAAACAAGAAATATAAGTGTAAGTATTCAATCCTAAGCTTATGATAATAAGTCACTTATGCTACAACACATCAAACTGTTCTTTTGGGAATCTTATAATATGAATCAGATCGTTTGATGTTTTTTTAAAGTCTTTGTATATGATTTTAAGATGTTGATATTAACTGTTAAAATAGATTTTACTATATTTTGATATTTGGTAGGTGTTTATTTTGGTTTTGGCATTGAAATTGTTAATTAATACAAGTATGTATAATAGATATCGTTTAGCATGTGTCCGGTATATCCGATTATTATTTCTTGAAAGTCAGAGTTATTATCAATATAATTGTTATGTGATTAGGATGATAGATACTTAGTTGATTTTTGTATGTGTATTTTACCAATAAGTTTGCTTGCAGCTTTTTTACTTGTGTCTTTAAATCTGCTTTTTTTGATGCTAAAAGATAAGTAATGTGTAAATAGTCTAGTCATGAAAACGTTTTATTAAGCAATAGTTGTTAACATATAGACTGCCTTATGATTTGACTTGAATGATTGAAGCAAGTATAATGTGAGTTTATGATTTTTACTTGTGAAAGTTTTCTAAGCAAATATTAATGTGATAGTTTATGATTTTCCGCTTGCTTGCGTAATGTTTGGGTATATTTTGTGTATATACTTACGTTGCCTAAACGTCTTGTGTAGATTCGGAGGTATTTATAATCTCTTGGTTGATTTGTTTTTTAAGGAGACCATACTTTTTATGTGAAATCAATCGTTGTTTGTTTTATATATAACGACATTCTTTTTACTATCTTGCAGATTTACTTATAGTTGATATGTGAAATCAATCGTTGTTTGTGAGGAACATGGTGTTAGTTGAACTATAAGTGTAAGTGATTAACCATTTACTTAATCATTAACACTCTTAAATTTATTTTTATTCCAAGTAGTTCATATATGTGTTTTAACACATAAAATCTATAGACATATTCTAACGTCATTTAGCTCATTTGTTTACTTTATTACTTTTTAATATTTAATGATGTTGCATATGCAGGATGCTGTTGGCCTTATGAGATTACTTTCCAGCTTTGTACAATGGTTAGGTTTCGTACATGACAATTACGTTTTACATTTTTATTAAATGAAGATATGTAAATACTAAACATGTGTTTTATGTGTTATGCAACTTTTTGTATGGATTTGATTCAGCATACCAATGATGTTCAGAACATGGTTATGGTTAAACAACTAAGGGTATGTAATTAACCATTTACTAAACTTGTAAGTTTGTTTTATAATTTCACTTATCAACCAACTACTAAGGGTATGTAATTAAAGGTTTGTTTTGTGTTAAATAATTCAGTTGGTCTCTTAACCCGGGGGGCATGAATTGTAAGACCAGAATAAACTGGCATGTGTGCTGCATTATAAAAGACCGGAACAAGCTGCCAAATTGGTTTAAGGCATTAAACCTTTTGAAACAGCACTGTAAGTCATCTATAAACCTCGACCGGTAGCAAGTACCTTCACCATTGAGTTTCCGATTGGAATCGGGAATTAACTGCCCATTGGTGTTAAAACTTGGACTATAGGCGGGGTTCTATTAACTTTTTTTATTGCATTCAAAATTCATTTTTTAGTTTTACATGTAACCATCATAGTTGTCTTAAATTTGTGATTTTTTGTGTTAAATGTAACTTGGCTACTTGGTTATATGTTCTAACATTACTGAAATCAATCATACGAAATGTGTAACTCCCTAGATATGCTTGTCCGACCTTCAATAGAGAGGTTTAGGAATCTGGCCTCTATCTAGGCTTTGTTAGCATGGGTTAATGATTGATTTATAATTGTGTGGAATTTTACTTGTTTTAAACTTTCACATTTAGACTATCTTGATTTGCTTCCCAGAATAAACTTTATAGGTTGTTGTCTTCTGGTTTGTTTTTTGTTACAACACAAAACTTGCTTATTTTAAAAATAGTCAACATATTTAAAACTTATTTTGGTTTTTTTTCCAGTTATGTAGTATAAGTTTTAAACTTCAGATCCTAAACTTATTAGTACAGATTGTTGTCTTACGGTATTGTTTCTGATTTTCGTATTTAACACATTGTATATGATTTTATGATGATGATATTAACTTTTGTTGAAATATATTTTTCTAGGTTTTTATATTTGGTAGGTGTTTATATTGTTTTTGGCATTGAAATTGTTAATTAATACAAGTATGTATAATCTGATATCGTTTAGCTGGTTTTTGGATGTGGTATATCCGATAATTGTTTCATGAAAGTCAGAGTTATTACCAAAATACTCCTGCTAATGTGATTAGGATGATGGATACTTAATTAGTTAATTTACACAGTAGAAGAAACAATCTATACTCTTTCTTGAATCAACTAAATTCTTATGTTATGCATTTAATAAATAAAAAAACCTACAAGTAGCTAAAAGCAATTGTAGTTGCAATATTAAGCATAAAAACAATATAATTATCATCTGTAAACTAAATATAACAAAAAAATGTAACAAAATTTTTATTTTTAATCTTAAAAACAATACTTACCTGTTTGAGAAGTTGAAATCTTTGTGAAAGCACTTGAACAATTTACTGGGTAATCAAGCAAACCTGCTAATCAGTATAAAAACAGAGTGAAAAACTGTTTGCAGCCTAAAAATGAAAACATGAACTTCTAATCATACCTGAACCTTGTCTTCGTTTAATCAAGCAAAACTCCTGTTCAGTGAATACGATTAGTGTTAGGAGCTTGTAAAATTAGGTTAAAAATATATATTAGTGTTCACTGAAATTGTACGTACCTGTGTTTGTGTGACTTGCTATTATGAAATAAGAAATGCAATGCTAAACTATATATATAAAATTAAAAAACTACTGTCTATCCCTAAAATTCTGCATTACAGTTTTACATATAATTTAGGTATTATCTTGAAAATGTTCTATTTTTATGAATTCTTAAAGTGCAAAACTAAACCATTTAAAAAAACATAGTTGCTGTGTCCCTAAAAAGCTGCAAAACTGGTACCTTACTAACCGATTATTAATAATTATTATTAACAGTTTTTGTCAACTGATTATTAATAGATATATTCTTTGTTTAAATCTTTTTAATAGATTATTAATGTCATATTAATTTTTAATTATTAACATATATCGTTTTTTAAGTCCTAATATGATTTAAACATTGGATTTATGGCTATTTTACTTTTTTTATTTTAGTGACTAAAAACCGATTAAAATTATATGTTTTTTATTGCTGATGTGTTATTATGAAATATTAAAATTATATGTTTTTTAAAAATACATTTGTTTGTGTCTAATTGGATTCGCATTTTTATTTTTGAGAGTAATAAAAATAGTTAAAAGTTTATTATATTTTAAATAAAAACTTTTTATGAAATATGAAAATACAAAGCTAAACCACTTAAAAAAACACAAGTTGTATATCCCAAAAAAACTGCAAACACTTGCTTAATAAATGTTTATTAATATTTTCTATTAACAGTTTTTTCCAAAGGATAATTTTACAGAATTTTACATTTTTTAATATACATTTTTTCTCAACAGAATTTTACATATAATTTAGGTTTTATCTTGAAAATGTTATTAATTATTAAATATTCACATATGTCGTTTTTTAATTCCTATACTACTTGATTATTTTTTAACTAAAAACTGTTTAATCTAATATGATATATACATTGTATTTATGCCTATTTTACTTTTAGTGTCTTAAAAACTGCTTAAATGTTTATGTTTTGTTTGCTGAGGTGCTATTATCCAATCTGAAATATTAAAATTTGATCTCAATAAACGTTTATTTTAATATATGTAAGTACTATATTACTTGCTTAAGTTTTTTGATTAAAAAATGTTAAATCTAATATAATTTAAACAATGAGAAATGCAAAGCTAGATTATCTTTTATATGTTTAAAAAGCTGATGTCTATCCCTAAAATTCTGCAAGCAAGTAGAGTCAAATCTGATTATATGTTTATTAAATATACAGTTTTTTCTCAACAGAATTTTACATGTAATTTAGTTGTTTTAGTTTAAATGATATTAATTATTAAATATTCACATATGTCGTTTTTTAATTCCTATACTACTTGATTATTTTTTTTACTTTTAGTGTATAACAACTGCTTAAATGTTTATGTTTTTGTTTGCTGATGTGCTATTATCCAATCTGAAATATTAAAATTAAACATACATTACCTTGTGATATGCTATTTACGAAATATGAAAGGGCAAAGCTAAAATATTATAGTTTTTTTAATATTAAGTATTAAAGTTATATGTTTTATTGTAAACATACATTTGTTTGTGTCTAAATGGATTCACATTTTCTTTTTCCAGAGTAACGTGTCATATCTATACTATATAAGATAATGAACTTATATTTTCATCTATACTTATGTTGATTGATATAAATTTTTTAACTGATTTTGTATTATTAAATAGTTTTTAAAAATATTATATTTTACACGAACATAAAAAGTTTTCTGTTGGGAACTATAAATTCATTTATTCATGAAACAAAAGCCACATTTTTTATTCATTCATAGAAACTGAAAAACAAATAAAAAGATTAAACTTACGAAATAAAACATGTTAAGGAAACAACTTAGTCTAGAAAACAAATCTAAAACGAATTTTAAGATATACAGCATCAAACTAAATGAGGCCTAGTTCGCTTTTGAATCGAAACTCTTGGGATCTTTAGTGGACTTTTCTTCTTTGTATAGGACTTGAAAAGATTTTTTTCTTCTTCATCTGAACCGTCAAGCTCTATAACTTCACTCCAGTTCCACTCCTCGTCAAGCCTTTTGACCCTTTTCATTCTGTTCTGATAGATCTTATCTTGTTGTTCAAAAATCTGATCCTGTAATGTATGAATTTTTATGTTAACTGTTATGAAAACATTTATAGAAATATAGTAAATTGTAATTGTGGAGTTACCTCTTTACTCCATTCTCGTTCAAGATCGGACTTGTATGGACTAAACATTAAACCATGGTTGAGAATCTCAACACTACTATCAGAATCAGCCTGCATAATTACTTGTTCTGATTTCAAATCATCATAAATCACTTCCTGTATAATAAGACTATTAATGAGAATATGTTTAAAAAGGAAATGAAGATGATAGAGGTAAACATAGGAACCTTTGAAGTTATGACTTTTTCTGATTTCAAATCATCATAAATCACTTCCTGCATAATAAGACTGTTAATGAGAACAAGTAAATATAAATATAAATTAGATATATTATCGTATAAATGAATAATCGAACCTGAATTGATTGCTGTTTCATCTTATTGGAGATTGGTTCCCTGTCTAATTAATATATTTCAAGTATGCAAAAACAAATGAACTGTTTCTTAGTCTATTTATAGTGTGATTCAGCTAGGGTTTATTGTATTCAGCTTTTGTTTTTCCCGCTTGGTTTGCATTTCAAATAAAAAATCTCCCTAAATTTTCGATTAAAATTGAACTGTTTCTTAGTCAAACTGATTTGTTAATAAAGAGTTATTATAAATCCACATATTATTTAGTTAAACTGAATTATTAATAAATAGTTATTATAAATGCACATATTATAATTAGTTATTATCATGCTAGAAATTGGTTTTACTCAATTTTGTTGTTATTGATACATTTCGGGGCATTCTGCTTTGTTCTCTGGATATTGGTCGACTCGGATTTTGACTTTGAATCCTTTGAGTTTGATTTGTGACAAAACTGGCCGAATATGATTGTTGTCATCCTTTTTCATGTGAGCTGGAAATTTATTATACAATCAGTTAATTAAAAAAGTTGCAATGGGTTTTTAAATATATTATAACTAAAAAACTACATTTTTAGTCAAACTACATTCTAAATAAATATATGTTGCAACTTTGTTATTTTTAAATATTTTGTTATATTTTGTTACATGGCTCGACCGATAAAGGTTTACAACACAATGAGCAGGTAAAAAATGAATTTTAAAAGGTATTTTGGATTACTTTCAAAACAGTCAACAGGAATTTAGTTGTTTTTTTTTTATCTCATATATTGTTAGTTTTAAATGCAGACATATATTTTTAGTGAAGTTGGAAGATGCAACCAAATTGCCTTGTCGACGGTGGTATGTCTACCATAGCGGTCACGGGTCAAACACAACTATAAAGGTAATTTTACATTAATCATTGTTCAATGTTTTTAACAAACACTAAGAGTTTTACATTTATAAGTTTTTTAATGATTGTTGCAATGATTGTAGTAAGGATGGATTGGATGGATTTGGACAACCTTATCAAATAGCAGAACAACAAATCATGCAGCAGAAGCAACTAATTAAGCTGCTAATGGATTTGGACAACCTTAACGGATTGAGCATCAGCCGAAAGTGCAGGTACGGTTCCAGTCCTTTCAACTATTGATTGTGATCAACCAACAACTTGCCTTGGATGCTACAATGGAGTGTTGCATTTGGTAATTTATAAATCACTTGTAATTGCAGTGAACTTTACAGTATCAGATTTTTAATGATTGTTGCAGTGAATTTTACATTTATCTGTAGTAAGGATGAATCGGATGGATCCGGACAACTTTGTATACAAAAGAGACTAAGCAGCTGCATAAACAGATTGAGCAGCAGCTGACATTGCAGGTAAGTTTCGATTCCTTTCAAAGATATTGTTTGATCAATTGCTGGCTATAAACTGATGGTCACTCTCTGACAGTCTGTTACGGGGCAAGTTAGCACCAGCCAAGGTAAAGGTCACCGTACGTAGCAGCACGGATGGTGCATCGCCTCTATTAACTGAAGGTAAACCGTATGTTTTTTTTAATAATTTGGTCAGGTATTTACACGCGGTGTTGTTGTTTTATAAAGTTTATGTTTTGTATACACTATACTTCACCTTAATTGGCTTGTAGGGCTTAAAAACACAATTTTTTTTACAAGCAGCAACTTGCCTCGGATGCTACAAAGGAGTATGGCATAAGGTATATTCTTAGATTTGCTATAAAAAAACTGGACTGTTGAATAAATTGTACAAAGAATTTATTCAAAAACAAACTGGACTGTTTTTGAATAAATTGTACTGGATTTGCTATAAAAAAACTGGACTGTTTTTACATTTTGTTTTAAAACTGGTTTGTATTTATATTTCATTAAAAATTGAATGTATTTGAAGTGTGCTGTTTACAAACTGGTCTGTATTTATATATTTTAGGAAAACTGGACTGTTGAATAAATTGTACAAAGGAGTTGCTGCTAAAAACAAACTGGACTGTTTTTGAATAAATTGTACTGGATTTGCTATAAAAAAACTGGACTGTTTTTACATTTTGTTTTAAAACTGGTTTGTATTTATATTTCATTAAAAATTGAATGTATTTGAAGTGTGCTGTTTACAAACTGGTCTGTATTTATATATTTTAGGAAAACTGGACTGTATTTGAACACAATGTACTTGATTGTAACTATTTTATTTAAAAACTGGACTGTATTTGATGTGTACTGTGTTTATATATTTTGTAAAAACTGGACTGTATATATTTAATTAAAGTGATTGTATCTATTGTTGTACATATTGAACAGAATTTAGGGGTGTTGTTTGAAAATTTAGTGCCTTATTTTTCGTTTTTTATGGGGCTAAAATGTAACTAATTGTAAGGGTTATTATGAAAGTTTTGTCAAAAAGTCTAAAATGCCCTTAAAATCCATGGTACATTCTGCATCAAATAGCAGTACATTGCGCATGAAATAGTTGTACGTGGTTGATAAATTGGGTATCCTTCCAATCTGCATTATAGATAGTATAGATATTTTGACCGGCCGATGAACAATCATCTAATTTGTTTATAACACATCTTATTTTCCAATGTATTAGCTACAAGTTTTATCCACCATGTAAAATAACACACCAACAAGTGAACAACTAAAGATTGTTAGCAAAAGGTAAACACAATAAGATGAAAAACAAAGCAAAATGTACTAGGTACATACTACATACTCATATCTTTTTAAATCATTAACATTGAACCAACCGGTTACCGTTACATACTACATAGTCATGTCTTTTTAAATCGTTAACATTGAACCAACCGGTTACCGTTATTTAACTAAGCTATAAATACCAAATTATAAAAATATAAATATATCTTAATCCGGTTTAATTTAACACGATTAGTCAATTAGCACCTGATACAAAACGTAAACAAACATGTTCGTTATAATTTAAAAATATAAAACCAACTATTTAATATTAAACACAATCACAAAACCAAACGTACACTATGTGAAATGTTCAGGCTTTTTAGAAGTATTTTCACCATGTGAGCGCCACTAAACATAGGACAATTTTAGCTAAAAAAGATGTACTTATTAATGCTCTTATAATGTCACTCATCAATACTCAATTACCACCATTATGTGAAATAAATTAATTTGATTGAATGAAGGATGATTTGTGTTTGACAAGGGTGAAATTTAAACGTGATGGGCCGAGAGTTATTTTTGCCAAGTAACACCTCTACTTAATAATGTAGAGTGAGTTTTGAAGTGTGAACAAGAGTCAAAATGTCTACTTAATAATGTTTTTAAACATTTCACAATTTTCAAACACCTGGTATTTTATACTTTAAAATCCCATATTTTAAAAATGTAAGATTTGCAAGTAAAAAATCAGCATGAAGAGTATTTTCAGTGTGAGTAGCTGAAATTTGTAATTTGATTCACACATGTAAACCACAAAGTACTCATCACGTGTCAAAAGTTCGGTGCACGTGTAGGCGAGTGAGATATGTTTTGCTTGGGTTGAGTGTGGCCCCACGCTTCAATCACCTTTTTTTAATCTGGCTGGCGAATTGTCATTGACTGATGCGATCAGAAAATATATAATAAACTAAAATGTTGATATTTATTCGTTCATATAAATTTATATATTCATGCTCATCAAGATTTTGAGGCCCCCTAAAATTGTCATATTCATAGTATGATATTACGGCCGGCTATAAATTTAAGAGCCCTTAGATAGCAGGGGCCTAATTAAAGCAATTGCATTATTTGTTAAACTTGTAGCGACGACCCTAATGTCAAGCTTGTCCAGGAGGGGCAGACCCAGTCTGCGACCTCGTTTGCCCACCTAGTGTAACAAGGACCGATGTGCCCCCTCCTCAAAAGCATGTCAGGCTCCTCGTCTCCCACTCCCACTATGGCCACCACCTAAGTGCAAAATCAACATGGTTGTGAGAAAGTATTTAGTTACACTGTATGGTTTGTAAAATATAAAAATCATTAAGTTGATTTGATCAAATGATTGAATTTTAACAGTAGTATATAAGAAAATTGGCTTTGTATCATGTAACTTCCCTTAAGATACTGAGAGAGAATTTTAGTCGTGTAAAGTCACTAGCTAAATAATTAGCTTATAGTAACTTCCAATGTGGAGTAGTGATATGAAGTTTGGTTTCTCCAAAGAGAAACCCAAGTTCTATTCCCGCTAGCACCACTTTGGAAGGGGCAATGAAGGGAGACTTGTGGCAACACAAGTTCGATCTCTGAGCCAAACGAGTTTTACAGCTAGCTTGTTGTCGTGTCTATGGGCGGAAAGGTTAGTGGGTTTCTTCCGAATTGGAGTCGGGTTTTCCCCGAAATAAGTGGGCTTCCGCTACCCAGCTCTGTCTGTGTTCATAGAGCGTTTGGGGTCACCTTTCGCCATTAGGTTACCTCGGGTAGCTGGATTTTATTCGTTTCGGTGTAAAAAATAAATAATAATTAGCTTCTAGAAGCAATGGTTAATTTTTAGAATCAAGTCCCGTATTACACAACTCTTCTCCATCTCCATCTTACACGACAAAGTTTTAACCTTCATGGTTTATTGATCCACAACAAGACTCTTCTATCATTTTCATTCCATTTAGGATTATTTAAAATTATTAATATATATTTGTTTTTGTTTAGTTTTGATGTTCTTAGTTCTAGTCTATTGTAACAGATCATAGTGTTCATGGCCTGACTATACATTTCAGTGTGTATTGTTTACAAAACTTTTTGTTCATCTTTCTATTTAGATTTGTGTCACGTTCTTATCATAAACATTTTGGGTTAACGAAGAGTGATATTTAGCGTTTGTTACAATTGTAACACAAAACATTCACGATTGATACATGAACAATCACGGTAGATCGATTTATGGCTTAACAGTAGATCGATGACACCTTTGAGCAAGCCATGGTGTTTCAAAACCTGAAGAACCTCAATGGACATAGGGTCCAAAACATGACGACATGATGTGTGGACGCATTACACAATTAGTAGAATGACGAGTGTTTTTGGGTTGTAAGGGGATATTCTTGTAAATTCTGTATAATTAAAGGTTATTTTGGTAAACAAACTTGGTAAAAGGACTATTCTAGTAGTTTTCCTTAACTTACGTGTATCTGAGTTTAATTAGTCGATGCTGGTCCACTAGGAGTGTTTATTGCAAGTTGCAACTAATAATCTACTTACTCCTTTAAAGTCAACCTTCAAAGAGTCATTCTACTAATTATGTTGAGCCACCGTAATATATATTATCAATGGAGCAAGTCTTGTTGCTGCCATTAAACATTTGGATCCCAAGTCGAGTCAAGGGCTAAAAGAGTTTTGGGCGGAAGTCAAAATACTCTCTATGTTGAGCCACCGTAATATTGTGTCTTTAATTGGTTATTGTATTTACGAAGAAAAAAAGATACTAGCGTATGAATATATACCAAATGGAACACTTGATGAACATCTCCATAAACGTCGAATTGAACCCGCTTTCTTGGATTCAACGACTTAACATATGCATAGGTGCTCATGGTTTACGCTATCTGCACAATAATGTGAAAACTGATTCGGGTATTATACATCGAGACTTCAAAAGCTGGAATTTTTATTACATGATTGGATGCCTAAAGTTTCAGATTTTGGTTTATCGAAAACATGCTCGACAAATCAACAATCAACTCATGGTCTCATGTCGACACAAATGTTAAAGGAACTTAGAGGTGTTGTGTAGGAAGCGTGCGGTATAGAAACTTCATGACGGAGAATGGAGAAATTTTGTGACATGGGCACAAGATTCCATCAAAAAAGGAAACATATTACATATAACTGATTCAGACATAAAGGATGAAATATCCCAAAATGTTTGAAAGGAATTGTTAAAATCGCGGAGATATGTTTGTTTAGCAATCCAGAACAACGCCCTACGTACCATAGTTGGGGTTGTGGTAACTCTTGTATCGGTACTCGCCTCACAGAGAAATTCAATAAGTCATTGCGACCTGTAGCAAGTAAAACCATATTTGATAGAATGGCTTATACACTTCCTTTTCTTTCAAACGGAGAAAACAATGGTATATCTTAAATAGTGTCATATATATTTTAATTTACGTTTATCCTTCTTTGCTCTAGGCCATGACAATGACATATGGATCACCATTGAGGGAAATGTGGTTTCGTAGTCAATCGAGTTTAAAGTATTTAGGATCTTATGTACAGGGTAATGATGAGACCGATACTGATGTTACGCATCTAACTCAAACAAGTTGGTGTAGGTGAAGGCCAACCTCAGGATCTTATGTACGGGTTAAATTTGTCATCCTACACTTTTAGCCCACTAAATTTGTAAAATGTTAAAACTCACCTTTAAGTTCTTAAGTTTTTAACTTTTTGACTTTAACCTCTGAAAATATTTAAAACATGTCTTTGCAACATTCGTTGATGCTTGCTTCGTATGGAAAATGTGGCTCGTGCGTAATTTTGTTCGTTATCCTCGTAATGACCATCACAATAACTGCATGTAGCATACTAATTAATTATCCGCAGTATTTGTGTGGTGGTGGAAGCCTTAAAGTTGCATTTATATCGTTTGTTTGCATTCATGTATTTCAGTGGAAGGTGATTGAAAGCTATCAAGTAGTAGCAAGGGCAACAATATATGTGTTTCCAAAGATGAAAGAAGTTCCTGCTCATTTCCAAAGTCCAAGCCCAAAACTAAAAGCATTTACCTATGACGAAATATTGGCAAGGGCTACAAGAAATTTTGAGCCAACTTTGTATTGTAGCGAGGAAGATCTCGGAAAGGTGTTCTTAGGTTGGGTTGACGAGGAAACTTAGCATTAGCTTAAAAGGTTCGGAAATGAAAGCTCGCAAGATCGAGTGTGCTAAATGGCTGGTAGGTATCACCTAGCTATGTACCTTAATAATTAAACTGATGCGATGTTTCATCATATCAAAATACATATCTAATCTAGTGCTAAAAACTATTATCATGCAACTATGCAATTAGTAGTTCTCATGAAACCAGCTTATAGAGTTTTGCACTATGAGACATATTTGTATTATTGTGGCAATAAATAAGTGATCGATCGAGAGAAAAGACAATAGCATACGCACAAAAAAAAGTTATGATTCAAAAAGAAGTATATTTATTTCTTGCATTGGGTTTTTATTTTGTGAATGCAACATACAATTAGTCTCTTATAGAGATATATATGTGACTAAAAAATATGAGTGCATGCCATATTGCCATGTGAAAGGTTGTATTACCTTGCTCGTCCAGGTACGTATACTGCTTTCTAATCACTCTAAATTAAACCATCATCGAGCTGAGTTAAATTTTTTATTCTCGAAATAGGAGCAATATCTTAAGAAGAAGAATTTTGCATATGCATATCATCACAGAACTGCTTTCATGGAGAACGCGACTTCTGATAATGATATATAGGAGTTGCCCGACATAAATCAGATTGGCAACTGATGTAAATTAAGATGATATTTAGCCAAGCAAATGAACCAAAATTCATTTTTAATAAAACAAACAAGTTCACTGTGCAAAAGTCAGTGATTTGTTTTCATAAGATAACTGATGGTTCAGAAACTTAAAACATCATAATTGTGTGGTACCTTTGACATATATTGTTTCGGGTTGGTGTTGTTGGAAATTATAACATATGTTTGAGAGCGAGTGGAAGAGTTGGGTGAATACAAGAGATGTAAAGGAAATAATGGATCCACTGTTAGAGTTGGCAGCCTTTGGATACCTTTGATTGTACATTGGTTTTACCATGTTTATACAAGAAACAATAGTAATAACATACACACAATAAACTTACAGAATATGAATAGTAAAGTGATAATGTTTACAAAGTCATAATACATATATATATGCATCTAATCGGTGTCTTCCAACAGTCACAACTGTTGGATAAGACTTAACCCCCATAACTGCTGTACAACTTCTATGAAACTGCTATGCAACAGATTATCCAACTGTTACTGCAGTATTTACATATCCAGCCCTTTAAGTTTTATATACTATACATAAGACATATTTGATATTAAAACTAATATTCCCCCCTAATATCAAATATATCTTCCTTGCTTTGCTTCATTCTTCATCAGAGTTCACCAGTGAGTAGTCTTCATCCTGCTCCTCTTCAATTTCCGGTTCATGATCACTATCTTCATCCAGTGTGATGATGAGCCTGTCCCCATCATCCTGCAGTATCCTTACATGTTCATATCTGGAGGTGCTTTCTGCTGCTGACTTTGATGCCTTTACATCATCTGCTATGCTGTTGATCCATGCTTCAATCCCTTGGCCTGCTTCACTTTGATCAGCCTCTTGCACACATTCATCTGTTGCATCATTGTTACTTCCTACAGCCTCATGCTTTGTAACCTTTGCTAATCCATCCTTGCAGCCATTTTGACAAGCTTCCTGATCTTCCTTAACAGCCCTATAGTATGCATCTGGTAGGTTCTTTCCTTTTCATTTTCTTCTTCCTTGTCTGAGAAACTATTTTCTTCATCATCCTTGTCTTCAGTGATTGCCATTAATAGTGCTGGTTCCTCGTCTTCTAGCAAGAGGTTTGACTCTTCTTTTCTTTGGTTTGGTTTTGGACAATCTGAGGCATAATGTCCAAATCTATTGCAGTTATAACATTTAACTTTGCTTATATCCCGTGTGAATTTCTTTCCTTTGTCATAGTTGTTGCTTCTGTTTCTGTATGTATTCTGCGGGGTACTGTCATCTCCACAATCTTCTTTTGACAGGTCGTCCAGTTCCAATCTGCATAGTTTTGAATTTGTTGAAAACATCACATCTCGCCCTTTGTTTGAAGTTTGTATCTTATCGGATCTTCAACCAATCGCTGGTCTTTGCCTTCGTCCCATACTTGAACCTGGCTCTGATACCAAATGTTAGAGTTGGTAGCCTTTGGATACCTTTGATTGTACATTGGTTTTACCATGTTTATGCAAGAAACAATAGTAATAACATATACACAATAAACTTACAGAATATGAATAGTAAATAAAATGATAATGTGATAATGTTTACAAAGTCATAATACATATATATATGCATCTAATCGGTGTCTTCCAACAGTCACAACTGTTGGATAAGACTTAACCCCCATAACTGCTGTACAACTTCTATGAAACTGCTATGCAACAGTTTATCCAACTGTTACTGCAGTATTTACATATCCAGCCCTTTAAGTTCTATATACTATACGTAAGACATATTTGATATTAAAACTAATATCCACGTCTTGAAGACTATTGTCTAGTACAAGGTGTTTCTAAATGCTTTGCACTCGCATTAAGATGCCTTGCAGAAGCATCAAAGAATAGGCTATCAAGTGAAGAAGTTTTACATAGTTTGGAACAAATATATGCCAAACCTTCACAAGTAACAACATGAAAAAGGAGACCGTGCGTACTGTTATGATAATTGTATTAAAAAATTTCTGTTGACACAATGTTGTTTGAAATTTGAATGTGTTGTTATTGTTGTTTTACCATGGAAAAAGGCTACTATGATGGATATGGTACATTTTACTACGTGTCATATTTTGTAAGAACTAGATACTGGAACCACGCGTTGCTGCAGAGTGTTAAGTTTAAAATCCATGTTATCATCCATTAGATTATACAACAAAGCTTAATTTTCAAACAAACAAACTGAAGCTGTTCAGCTAGCAAGAAATACATACACAAAAAGTCTTAAAAGAAAGCTTTAAAAGAAGTTGTTCATGCATATACAATATATCTTAAAGTGCTACCGCGCCCCTAAAACAAACAAACGCAGCAACAAAGTGGATATCCAACAACTTTGCAACAATGTAACAGGTTATACTTAGTAACATTCCTGGCTTTTTGTTCTTCAGCTTCTTCATAAAGAAACCAAGAAATGAGGTGTGTATATGTTAAACCTTGTATCTTGGCGGAAATACTCAAAAATAGAATGTGTGTTCCAAATTTTGTGGTGCTCTATATTTTTTTTTTAGAACAAGGGTTGGTGTAACGTCTTATGACCAAGGTACTTAAAGGTGTAGATACCGAGATGCAAACTCCGCCTTTAACACCAATAAGTGTTTTCGTTGGCATTGAAACTCCCTCATTAGTTAGAACACAATAAATACTTATTATAACACTCTTTACGTGGCCAAGTTAATCAGCATCTTCATAATTAATAATTGCATTTAAGGATAGATTATAATGATTATAATTTGTCCCCAAGTGGGGTTACTAATTAATTATTGATTTCTATCCTTATCTTTTAGCAATTGAAATTAAGATTTTTCAAGTCATATCAATAAACTTATTCAAACAACTCATTAGTGTTAAAATGTGTACAAATGTATACATAATTTAACAAAGGGTGTAAAATCCGCCTTGGAACTTCTGTTTTACCTTTTTGATGACAGGTTTTGTCTTACGTTGTTCACAAAACAAGCGAATTAAAATGACGATACTTTTGGATCTTTGAAACCTTCTATAACGACCATGTCACTACAAGTGGTTCCTATGAAGAAAATTGTTGTACGTAAGCAGATCTCAATCAGTTGTAGTCGTTGTCACAAAGAACCTTGCAAGCAAAGGGACATTAATGTGATTTTATTATTAACATATAATCATTTGAACATATACAAATAATATTTTTTTCTTAACATTTTTCTTTTTAATCTAACAATACATTTAAGCGTCACAAATTATAAAAAAGTATTTATGTATATAATAAATATAATAGTTTTTTTAATTTCAGGCACAGTTGTGCAAGAACTTATGTAAACTATTTATGTGCATCTAATAAAACATGGAATCATGTAATAAATTAGGGTTATTGGATTTAATCACCTTTAACTATTGGTTATTGGCCGCTGTCACCCTTAAGTATCACTTTGGCCAATATAACTCCCAACTAAACACTTTGGTGTCTGTATCACCAATAGTTAGAGGTGATTAAATCCAATAACCCAATAAATTATGTAAACTATCTATTTGCATATAATAAAACATAACAACGTTTGTTTAATTTCAACTAAATGAGCATGATTTATTGTCCCTGTGTTCGTTCAGTTATTAAATAAACGAATATAAACAAACATTTCATCAAACATCTCATGAATTATTTACTAAACATTCGATTCTCTAACAAACCCTACATAAAAATATAGTCTCCCTATGACTACACTCGTATGTTTTTACGTCCAAATTGAAAGGCTTTTTTTTTTTAAAATAATTCGTGCGACAAACCCAAATGCAAATTAACCAATGAATCCTTATATAATATACCAAAACCAAAAAATCTTATGTGACATCTTTTCATAGCTTTTAGTTTATGTGACATTATTTGAGAGATTATCTCACAATAATGATTTTTTATTTAATATATATATATATAATTTATTATAATAAAACTAATTACATTTTTGGTCCCCTAATATTTTAGAGAATTCTGAAAAATTGAAGAGTATTTATATTTTTAACCCTTTACTACAAGGGGTGTACGTGAGTCGGTTTATATTTGATAATGTTTAAAAATGAAACTTATGGATAAAGTTAATAATAACATACAATTAAAGACCTCGGTGTTTTATAAATATACATAACATTTTTATATGATTTTAAAAAAATAAACTACACCATAAAACTAAACACTTTATTCTCTTTAATTTGAGTATAATATTGATATACTAAAAATCTAATTTTTAAAAATATATCATGTGTTCTGTTTTACCACGGTTTTGTCTCAAAACTAAATGGAACATTCATGAACATCCTTAAAACCATCACTTGAATTGTGTTCCCAAACATAGCGCGGGCACTAAACTAATATTATATATTATATAGTTAATTTGCATAGTTAGTGTGTTTTCACTTTTCACTGACTATTACATGTATATGTCGCACTTTAACTGACCCATAATTTTAATTTTTTGGGATTTTGTTTGGGTCGAGTATAATTCATTACATATTCAAATACACAATAAGCACTAGACAAGGTGGTATGACGCGTTGCCCTTAACCTTACTCGAGCTCAAGCCTTGGCTCAATGTTTTTACTGTTTATGTTTAATAAGTGTTTTCTTGAGTTTTATTTTTCTCTCATTAATTTTCTAATTTTTTTACAAGTTTACACTGTAGTATGCGACACATTAATATATTAATACTATTTATTAATTATACCTAACCATGTTAATGTCATAAACACAACGAGCATAAGAAAGTCACAAATGTGTCACCCGACGACATTTACACTTTAATGTCAACAATGTAACACGTGTTTCAGTAACATGTGATATCATACGTAGACACCACATCTTAATATGACTAACGAAACGCATGTGACAAAGTCATAATCACATCACGTTATGAGCAAATAAAAAAGACTTACTCTTATTGATTTTATATTTACGTTGATATTATATTTTCAACATTATTGACACCAAATAAATATAAATTATAAATAAGAAAGATCTAAAAAGATCTATAATTCAAACAACCTAAGATTAATCAAAATTTTAACGTACACCCCTAAATCTTTCATTTAACAAATTCATATCTTATTATCTCATCATTTTTCCACCGATTTTTATCAACATGGGCCCAAACAGCCGGACCATGACAAAGTTATCGGGGCCCAAATACGCGTTGTCCGATCAATCAAACAATATGGCATCATTAAGTGACCTCACCCCCTACCAAATTACAAAACAATCCTCACGTCCGGATCCGGCATTACACTAATTCTCGGTCTACTCTATTAACACTTGCTGGTGTGTTAAAAATCTTTATGACCTTAAGATCATAAGTATAAATTTTATTTGCACAAAATCCATTAAAGGGTTTTTTAGAGACTAAGAGGTTGTTTGTTTTTGTCTTTTAATAGTTCAGATGTCTGAATGATTCAGCATTTAATGTTTATGACTGTTTGTTTTACGAGCAGATGTCTGAATGATTCCGATATTTACCCTTTTAATGGTTAAGCATTACATAAAGTCTGAATGGTTAAGACTTTTTATCTGAATTGATCACATATGTGACTTTGAATAATAAAGTAATATAATAGTTTTTAATGGTTCAGACATCTTATTAGTTCAACATTTAATGGTTCATACATGTTACTATTCAGCACTTAACTATTCAGACAGTGCCAAACAACCTGTAAGAACTGATCGTTTTCTCCTAAAATGAATTGACATTTTCCTCGAGTGCTAAACACAAAAATTATCACGCCATTAAAAAATATCTAAAGCACGTAAAAACCTACATCAAGGGTATAATAGTAATATCCCAATCCTCTCATAAACCTAGCTTTGATGAGTGCTTAAATTCCCATTTTACCAAAAACCTGTACATTTCTGCCATTAAAGAACCTTCAAAAACCGCCATTAAAGGATCTTCACTTCATCATCGTCATCAAACGATTGCGAAATTGCATATCGCTTTCATCACGTCACCAGTGGAAGCTTCGTTTTGCTGGTTTGGTAGGTGATCGACGCGGATTGAACAACTTTTCGAATCTCTACATTTTATCACAACACTTTTCAGTTGTTTAATGTGTAGGAATCTTCTAAAATCATTTGTTTACTGAATCATCATTAGTTTACTAACATCTATTTGTCATACGATTTGCTGTAACTGGAAGATACATGATTTAGGGCTTTGAATATTCCATATTTGCAATTATGTAATTTATTTGTTTATGCTCGCTTTTGTTTTCTTCCTCAGGTTCGTGTGTGCATATACGTGACGTAATCTGTTGTTGAAGGTGTTTGATTGCTGTTTTTATTCGTAGATTCGATTTGATGGTCTCTTGAGATCTACGCAGAGAAATTTAGTTGAGGTAATGTGTCTGTGTCTGACACTTTGACCTTATTATGATGAGTTTGTTTTTACTCTATGTAAATTTCATGCTGTAAAAATCAAGTTTAGGCGCCAATTACTCGATTAGTAGCAACTACCCGGTCAACCGAGTACTTATAGCTGAGTGCTTGCAAGTCCTCAATTGACAAGGTGTTCGGGATTGAGTTTGGAAATGCCTTATTGAGTTAGATTTTTGAAAAAAGCTAATAAGTCAAATAGTTATTAGCTTCTTCGCAAAGCTAATAAGTCAATAAGACATTACCAAACTCAATCCCAAACACCCTTTAAATTGTGGAGGATTCATTTATAACTTAAAAAAAGTTGTGCTTTTGAAACAGTATTTGAGGTTGAAAAAGTCTCATTGATCTGCATGTGATAAAGTTTTTGTCTACTTTTTTTGTTCTTATGTGTTTGATGGTTACCTTTGTGCGTTTCCAGTTGTAGATCAATTTGTTAGGTCTTTTTCTTCTCTTTTTACCTTTTCTTTTAAAAAATTTGATATTTGTGGGAGCATGTGGTTTTATTTGTGTGCTATGCACTATGCACTAAAGTAGTATTTAATAGACTGTTGTGTGGGTGTGGTGATTTGTTGGTGCTCAGAGGCGTTTTGATCCGGAATTATCAGGTGCGAAACACATGCATCACGTATGCTAGCCTGCATCGGTCTCATATCTTTTAGACATTTAAATATAAGCCATTTTATCAAGTCAATTATTCATAATTTCTTCATTCATTTGTTGTTTATACATATCAGTCTTCTAGAGCTATTATTTTGACCCAGATGGGGCCCTTCCTTAAGCCTTGATGCTTGTCAGAGCTTGCCTTGGGATGCATTTTAAAACCAAGATAATTATGTTAATTACTTAAATAGTTGATAATAGATCCTAACCACAACACTGTTTGGTTTGGCCTTTGAAGAGCTTGAGAAGGTACATTGATACCTAATTAGTAATTACCGCAGAAATACATGCAGAATAGTTGTCCATAATAATTATAACAACAATAATATTGATTAGTGTTCCAATCTAATTCCAGAATTAAGGAAATATCATATTGGTGCTGGGATTTAGGGTTAATCATTATAGCTAATGCAAAAGGAGTTTAGTTGGCCCTTTATTCAATAAAGAAAGGTAAAGTTTGCTACTTTGATGTTCTATTGAGAATCTAAGATAATGGTTTAGATCTGGGATCTTTTTAGATTAACGGTAGGGCTCAAATTTAAAAAACTCTTATGTTGCAATGGTAGAGAAAGATTGATGTGGTAAATTTTAAATGACTCGTTATATCGTTGAGTTGACCGTATATATGTGCAGTTTCTATTGCCCGCCTCTTCTTTTTCATTAATGGTAGGAAATAAAGAATATTTGCTTTGAACTTTATTACTAATGGGTGGTGGAGTGGATGTAGTGGATCTAGATACCTAACTTTCTGATATTTCTTAGATTTATTCTCTGAGGTGCGGGTCACATTAGTTTCAATTTGCATACTTCTTTTTGCCATGTAGACCTACAAAGCCAGCATCTCTTTGATTGCCACTGAACTTTAGTGTAGACAAAGAGGATCAATGAATCATGGGATGTCCACGTGTTTAAAGGCCTAGTTATTCGGCCTCTTAGGGTCTTCAAAATGACCGTTGGCGTTAAATTGTAATGATTCCCATAATACCATGTTCCTCTTGTCCCAATCTTTTTCCTTACTTTTTGGGTAAACGGTGTAAAAAAGGTTTCTTGTTGTATTCTTGTATTGTTTCATTTTTATTTAACTCTGTAATTTTGAAAAGTATTTTCTTTATGGGCCTGTGTGGAAATTTTGGATTAAATGTTTGGTAGTTGGGGAAGTTTTAAATATGAAATTGCTCTAAATTGGTAGGTAGACTTTTCTATGGCATGCATATAATTAAATATCACCGTCATGATTGAGACATTCTTTTCCAAAGTTGTTGATTTAGTTTACTATTGCATTTTCATGGTTGTTTCAAATTTTAAATTGAATTATTAACTGATAATAATGTCATGACAGCAGAGGTCATCAAAATCATTTCATTATTGCTTTTCTTTAATGCTATATCCCCCCCCCCCCCTCTTATAGCTTCTTCCTTTTTCTGCTTCTCACCTTTTTTGTTTCAGTTTCATTTTCTTTATTTTTCACTCGAAAACAATACCTTTTAAGACATAAGTCATTTCAAATTCTTTTTTTCAGATGGATTCGGCTAAGCATTCTTCAAATAAGAGTAGATGGGCTCGAACGTTTGCCAAGGTTATGCATATTCAAGCTGTAACAGGATTGGATAAATTTCAGAAGTCAAAGCCAAAGATGTGGGAAAAAGTCAAACCTGATAGAACGGTCGATGAGAATCATCAGCGTGTGTTCTTCGGCGAAGAAGATGAAAAGCTTCAAAAGAGAGCAGTAATGGATGCTTTCATCGCCAAACTGTTTGCTGCTATTTCGTCTGTTAAAGCTGCATATGCAGAGCTGCAAGTTTACCACCTTCCTTATGATGCTGATGGAATTCAGTCAGCTGATCAGATATTGGTATCTGAATTGCAAAGTTTGTCTGAATTAAAACAGTCTTTTCTGAAAAAACATTTTGACGATATCTCCCCGGAAACCACTCAACAGTCTGCTGAAGTTCAAGAACAAAAGAATCTCATAAAAACATATGAAATTACAAGAAAGAAATTAGACAGCCAGAGTAAGCTCAAAGAATCGGAGCTCATTTTTTTGAAAGAGAAATTGGAAGAAATCAGAAGAGAAAACAAGATCATTGAGAAGAGACTGAATTCAAGCGGTTCTTTATCATCGTCATCATCATCATCTCATGTAAAGTTGAGCTTCTCATCTTTATCACCAACCAATTTCCTCTTTGTTCTTAAGCAAACAACTAAATCCATTCGAAGTTTGGTGAAATTCATGATCAGTGAAATGGAATCTGCAAATTGGGATCTAGATGCAGCTGCTAATTCGATTCACCCGGATGTTGTATACTGGGATTCAACTCATATATGTTATGCATTCGAATCGTTCGTATGTAAACACATGTTTGATGGTTTTAATCTCCCAGAGTTTTCAATACTCGAAGATTCACAGTCAAAGGAGAAACCTAGAGAATTTTTCTTCGACAAATTTATGGAATTAAAATCTTTGAAAGCAAGAGAATACATCACATGGAAACCAGCTTCAACGTTTGCTGAATTCTGCAGGTGCAAGTACTTGAAACTCGTTCATCCCAAAATGGAAGCTTCGCTTTTCGGAAACTTAAGTCAAAGAAATCTGGTTAACGCCCGTAAATTCCCAGAAACCGCGTTTTTTGATTCATTTCTGGAAGTTGCAAAATGGGTCTGGCTGTTACATTGTTTGGCTTTCTCGTTCAACCCGGATGGTGCAACCATATTCCAGGTCCCCAAAGGGAGTCGGTTTTCAGAAGTGTTCATGGACAGTGTAAACGAAGAGGCGTTTTTGTCTCCTGAAAGTTCACCAGAGGTGGCGTTCATGGTGGTTCCAGGGTTTCAGGTGGGTAAAACTGTAATTCAGTGTCAAGTGTATCTAGTTTGACTGCGAATTGGATGGGTCCCAGTGGTATTAAATTAGATGGAGCTCGCCCGAGAGCGATGAAGCAACGTGCTTCACATGGCGGTGTGGTACCGAAAAGGATTGTGGTCCTGTTATCATTAGGCAAAACATGCTCATGATTTGGTAGGAACATACAAACAGTATTAGTACTTTAAGTATTTAAGAAAAGAGAGCTTCCTGAAACATTGCTGATTATATGTAATGTTGTATATTAGTTTTGCCATATACACGTTTTGAAAATAGATTTTTATTTAGATTTGTGGTTGTTTTAGAGTGCTTTTGTGGCTTTTTTTATTTATAGTTTGAGTAATTGTGATTACTTGCACGAAATAAATAATTTGTAGCATTTGTTTTTTTAGTTAATTGCACGTAACAACTAACAACAACGTGACAAGCATTATGAAGTAGTGGTTTTAAGATTGGATCACTCTTTTCCTTTGTGGGATCTTTTATTATATTTTAGAATTGGCTCTCTCTCCTATTGAATAGACAAGTATTGAGAAGAAGAAGAAGAAAAGGTCTCTTATTCAACACTAGTTTAGTGTCCGCGCTACGCTCGGGAACACAACATTCAAGTGATGCTTTTAAGGATATTCATGAACGTTCTAATAAGTTTTGAAACAAAACCTTGGTAAAACGAAACACGAAATATATTTTTAAAAATTAAATTTTTAGTATAGCAATATTATACTCAAATTAAAGAGAATAAAATGTTCAGTTTTATGGTGTAGTTTATTTTTTTTAATCCATATTAAAAAGTTATGTATATTTATAAAACACTGAGGTCTTTAATTGTATATTATTATTAATTTTATCCATAAGTTTCATTTTCACACCCTATCAAATATAAACCGACTCATATACACCCCTTGTAGTAGAGGGTTAAAAGTATAAATACTTTTAAATTTTTCAGAATTCTTCAAAATATTAGGGGACCAAAAATGTAATTAGTTTTATTATAATATATTTTATATACATATTTTAAATAAAAAAAATCATTATTATGAGATAAACTCTCAAATGATGACACATAAGCCAGAAGCTTTAAAATTGTGCCACATAAGTTTTTTTGGTTTTGCTATATTATATAAAGATAAACGGTGTTAGCATTCACCTTCTTTTATTTTAGTGTTTGTGAGCAGAACATAAAAAAAACAATTCTAAAAAGAGATATGATGAAATATAACCAAGTTTTAAGTATAATTAAATTAGAACAAAATTAAAATTTTGTTTTGTTTAGATAAAATTTGAGAAAAAAATATTGAGTGATCTAATTAGAACAATCTGAATAAAATAAAAATAAATAAATATTATTTAATTAAAATAAAAGTTTGTGAAAAGTGTAAGATATATTATAAAGAGTAAAGTGTAATTGTGGTCCTTGTGTTTTGATATCATTAATAGTTTTAGTCCCACCTTAACAGTTTTGGTCCCTGTGTTTTTATTTTCTAACAGAAATGGTCGAACACTAACTTCATCCAATTTTCCGTTAAGTCTCTCACACGCGCCCCGCATCTGAGGGGTAAAATATCATTTCTCCCCTCTTTTATCTAGGTCGTCATGTAGGTTAACATTTTTATTCGTTCATATGTCAAAAAGAGTGGGAGAAATGACATTTTTACTACTTATGTGAGAGAGACTTAACGAAAAATTGGATAAAGTTAATATTCGGGACCATTTCTATTAAAAAAAAAACACAGGGACTAAAAAAGTTAAGATGAGACTAAAACTGTTAATGATATCAAAACATAAGGATCAAAACTGCAGTTTACTCTATTATAAAAGAGTAAATTACAATTACATTTTGGGCTTTTATAATAGGGAAAATTACGAATCGTTGCCTTTTGATTAAATAAAGTTTCAATATGGTTAATGTAGTGTTGACCTGTTGTTAGCTTCTGTTAAAGTGCTCGAAAACTTTTTGAGTTTTGAGATACTTCGTTTTTTATGGGTTTCTTATTGGGGTTTTTAGGATTTTAACGGTTTGCGTGTGGTAGATATCTTGCTCGGAATGTTTGTGTAAATAAATGTTGAAGCCCGTTAACGTGTTAACGCGAGCACGTCATGTTAACATTCCTTAAACCAAGGTGAAGGGGTGTAATCAACTTAAATTAACCCTACGAGACGTTATAGACTTATAGCACATATATCGCATATATGGTATACATTTTCAAACAAAGTCGGTCCTTGGTACGTATAGTATAAAGCTAAAAACAAGTTACGACCAGTCAAAAGAAACCAACTCAACATTTTTTCAAATCAATAACGTTCAAACCAAGAAAATTAAGTATTCAAGAATATTCCTCTATCCAATTCACAAACCATAACAAATGAATAATTAAATAAAAAATACCAAAAATTAAATAAGCAACAAAAAGCTTCGTTCGTTTGAAGATGGTTGTCGGGTCTTGCGTATATGTAAAACTCACATTGAATACGAGTCTAATGACCAACACCAGGACTAGGGACCGACGACTCCAAGATCCTGTTAAAACGAGCTAGGTGAAGACGATGATGAACGGGCCTTTGAGTTCGACGTGATGCGTATGTGGCCGTACTATCTTCAAGAATAATGACACCATGGACCAAACCATCTTCATTCTCCGAGTTTAAAAACTTCCTAGCATCTAAAGACGGTGCAATACATATTAAGATTAATATGGTTACAAGCAACACCATCCGAGCCATTTTATGGGAAATCAAAGCAATAAAAATGCTTATATATATACACACACACACACACACATCCATGCATGATAAACTTACGGTGTCAATTAATATTCGATCTAAATATGTTTGTTTGTATGTGTGTTTGGCAAAGGTGCCGAGTCAAAGGTTTGGATACTAAATGTTTGTTGTACAACGCGTTAGAGTTTGGAAGTACGTACATCTGCCGGCAAATTAGTTATAGATCGATCTTGTACATGCACACACCCACAATAACACAATTCGATCTTAATATTCTATTAATTATTTTTTTATGTTTTCTTTCTATTTTAGATGGCATATATAATATGGTAGATCCAACCGAACAAGCTTCATAGGCTAAAAGAATATCCAATTTTCTTTAGTGGTACAATCACACAATTCATAATATAAATCAGTATGGAGCCATCACCGGATCTTAATTTACTGCGGCTAGCTGTATAAGGTAGCCATCGCAATTTACTGCGACACAATTAATCTCTAGTCTTTCTCATCGTCGTGGCACAATGCCACAACTTAAGTCTGGTTGTTAGTTCTTCTATGCTTAATCAGATACTCGGAGTTACTAATTGTTTAATAATATGTAGTTAGTTTTGTTAACTTGTTATAAGCTAGCTAGGTGTAGTTCAGTTTTGTAACATGTAATGGAAAATGGTATGAAATGAGACGCCTGATAAGGAAGACGACATGATTGTCATGTTGATCGAGTTCCTCGATCTTTAGATACACCCAAGGGGAAATCTTAAATTAGGTAAATATTTACCTAATTTATTGTTATGAATGTTTAGGTGAATGAATAAATAATAATAAGGGTCGTATTTAAATATGTTTAGCACTAAGATTTTCAATTCTTAATTTAAGAACCTATTTGATAGTTACTAATGTCATATATGAAATTTAATTAGGTTGAATTATGAAATTTAATTAGTATTAGATTATGGACAAGTGTTGAAATTCTCCATCTTTGATGGAATTGAATACTTAACACATTAAAAGCATGCACGTATTAAATGTCAAATTTAGTTCATTGATAATTTTGCTACGATATAATATATTGTTTTGGCTGTTCAAAAAAAATATATATATAATATATTGTTTTCTTCGACCGGACTCATTGAATATAATTGAGTAATTGACCCGGTCATTTTAGAAAATGGCCATGTATTTTTACTTTCATTTTGATCCCAAAAATAGTCGAGCACGTACGTACCCCTAGCTACTTTGTATCAATTAATTTCGCTGAAACTTAATTATATATTATTCAGGGTTAACTTTTGGATTATTTTTATTACTGAAACATGTATTGTTTTTTTATTTTCTTTAAGTTAAAGTTGTATTTTTATAGAACTACATGGTAAATTAGTCTCTCCGTTTGGACCGTCGGTATAACCCGGTCTAACCGGTTAGACAATTTCTAAGCTTAATTCGATATGATTAAAAAACCGGTTTTTAAAATATTGGTTAAATATACTCTTTATGTACTAAATATATCCCTCCTGATAGATCTGTTAATTAGTCGTTATAAAGTTCAACTTCTTTCTAATGCTTTCATCCGACTGAAGGTACTCGATCAATATATCGAGACATTAAGTCATGCGGTTAAACCCAACGCTATGGCTAGTATTGTTAGTTACATTTTCGCAGATCTCATGTCGATGTCAACAATGCACTTCATCATGGTGACTTATCGATGTATGTTTAGGTCTTGTTGAGTATTGTAATTTTTCTTGTATCTTCTAGAGGGCAACTTTAATGCTATACGATTTGGAAAGATTTAAGAGTTTCAACAAAGTGGGCCGGGGTTTTGTTGATGAGTCAATCATTAAAACGGACAGAAATTAACATCATATCTTAATCAAACGAATATACATCAACACAAGTTAGCTCGGATGTGCACACCTATATTAATCTTAAAGTGACTGAAGGCGTGTGTTTTGATTGTTTTAAATAAATTTCAATGTTTAGTTTAACAATGAAATGGAAAGATTGTGATGGTTCTTGCATAAAAATGATTGTTTTAAATGTGATCCTACACCTACTATACACATGCGATAATTATCTAAAATATTAAAATTCATAAAAAGTGTGGTAACTCAGGGGTTTATTTGGGTGTGCAAGGTAAACAGTTAACACTTAAGAATGTTAGTTGGTAGTGACAAAATGCTTAAGCTGGTCACAGGGGCGGATGTAAGATGAGTCAAGTTGAGCTCGGGTTACGGCTCAACTTTTCGTGCGTAATGTACAATTTGATATTTTTTTTCCGTTTTATGTTTAGGATACACTTTAGCACTTAAAAGGCTATTCATGAACAATAAAAAATGAATATTGGGTCATGAGGTGCACTCTCAGACTCTTCCCAATGTCTTTATTGTCCCCAATCTATGGCCTACGTGGCAATACGGCCTCCCCCACATGTGTCATTGGGGTTGAATTTGAAATTGTTCTCTGCTCATAGGGGAGGTGGGGTGTTTATAGATCTTTTTTACACAATCTGAATATTTAATTATTATATTGTAGGTTGCAAGTGGGAAGAATGAGTATGGTAGTGTTGGTCTAAAGTTTGTTTGTGGGAATAAAGAGTAGAAACCTGATATGACATACCGACTAGGCTTACATATAAGAAGGGTGGTTGTCACCGTTATAAGACCCTTCACTACGTAGGCATCATATCACCCATGTTGCCTCCTTTCACTCCATCTCACCCGCTCACTAAACCAAAGAAAAAATCTCCCCGGCTTTTTTTCAATTTAATGATTGTCTAGAGTGGCTCACCATCAACCTTGTCATGGACGCGCGCCTCCTTAATGCCCTATTCATGATTGCAGGGGAGTAATGTTTCACGGACCTTAACCCTCCACCTCAGCTCTCACGCTTTGTACGTAAGCGCACACGGCCTTAGCATGTTGAAAGTATATTCCTTCTAAAGCGGTTAAGGGTTATAGTCCATAACTTGCTACAATTGTTTGTTAAATGCTAGCAACATTATTGGCTCTAACAACATTCGCCGTCCTCTCCTAAATACATACACCCACATGAAACTTCGGCCGATTCAATGCGGGATGGTTCATGGGAACTCTAGGATCAAGAGGTAAGTATAGTGGCTTAGGGAAGTCCTTGGTTAGCTTCTTGGGGCAACGGGTTAGGATCTTCATGCAGAAGCTCATGTTGGTGAGTTCAATGCTTGCCATGAGTCACAAACTTGAGTGACCTTAGCTTTTTTTCCATTTGAAAACACCATATTAATTATCATGTGCCCTTCGGGTGCATGGGCATTTCTGTAATACACATTGCTTCAGCTGTTATACCATAGAAGACACGCAAGTTCTCTCAAAGTACACTTGAAATCTGTTATAAGAAAACCCATATTAAAAGCGAATCTTCGGCCACATCCATCAACAATTCGTTTGCTCATTGATGCCGTCAAAGACAAATTGAAAACTCAACTTGTTGAAGACAGAGTTATGGAAACTAGAAGAAGCTGGCTTTATTGAAGTTCAATATGAAGACACTTGGCTCAAATCGTGTTTGATATAAAATTGCAATTCATATTAATTTTTCAATTGGTATGTACACAATATATATTGTACTATATATAGTATTTGCCATAAACAACCATAGTTTCTTTCTTATTATTTTAATAAAAAAAAGTGACTCGATTTTACACATGGTTCTTAACAATGATTTTGGGATATCTTTGTTTTTCATTTTCACTTGATGGTAACATGATGAATTATATACGTACTAATCATACTTGATACATATATATATCTTATGTGCACTTGACCATTAAGTGAGAAAGTATATATATTTATGAGGTGTAATGGATGAATTAAGATTAAAAGATAATGATAAAGAACTTGAGGACAAGCAGAATTATTTTATATTCATCATCTGATCCTGACACAATTAAGTTAATAACTTGACTCCAAAATCTTGTGTCAGCTCGATCTCATGTACGTACATTGAATATCAGCTTCTGATCACAATCCTATTATGTTACATGTCTATCGTCCAGGACTGTGTTTTTTTAATTATTTTTACAAGCGGCATATATCTATCTATATCATTTGTACGCTTACCGGATTTAAACCCTCAACTTCTTAAAGTACATGGTCTCTATCTAGTTGTTGTCGGTGAGTGCAACATCTCTATCTCCTAATCGAGGCAAACACTACTACACAATTGAATTTATGGTGCGTTTAAAAAGCCATTTTGGTGCGGTTTTAGAACCGTCCTATTTGATCCCGCACTAAACTACATGAAATAGATAGTGCGCTTGTTATATTACATATTTAGTGCGATTTTGGAACCGCACATGTATTAAATTTACAAAAAATAATTTTTTTGTTTTTTGTAATGTCCAAAAATATTAAATATTTCTCAAAAACACTCAAAATATATATAAAACTGCACATTCACACATAAAAAGCTTTTTTATTAAAAAAATAACAAATGTACTGTAACACATCAAAAGTTCAAAACACAACATAGATGCCAAATAACAAATATTTGCCGACGATGTCGACCCGCTACTTCATTCCTTTTGCAATCAATCCTTCCACTTCATTCACATTGCAAATGACCCCTCCGGTTGACAACATCTTCGGCTTCATTCAACACCATCCTAACAAAGCATAATGTAGTTACATTAATAAACCCGTTTAGGTTTAATTGAGTTTTAACCACACATATACTACATACACATAAATCCTATACTATTGAGAGGTAACTAGTCACACATAAATTTTATACTAAATTTCACTAGTAGGTAGATCATGCTCTTCAATTAACAAAGATTTATACATTTGGGCTAACCTTGAGAAACTTTATGATCGAAACAACTTATCAATTCAAAGATTTGTTAAGTATATGATCATCAAAATAAGTTACCTCATGCACGACTATCTCTTTTTCTTTCCACATCTAAGACAAACAAAGATTCTAAAAGATTAACAAAAAAACCATTACTTTTATATATATGAAAAACACTTACTTTGTTAATAAAATCATGTTGGATGGCATAAAAAGAACTCTTGCATGTTCTTGACCACCATATAGCCGTATTCCCATCCTTTCTTTTGTTGGGAACACTACAATTAAGTCAAAATTAGTCATTTTAAACAATTCAAAAGAAAAAGAAGATACAATTCTGCACAAATATACATATATAAAATTGCATACATTATGCATATACACAAAACTGCACACACACACATATATATAATTCTGCATACTTGTATTGTATCATCACAATAGGGAATTCGTATTGTTCATCTCTACCTAATCTTTGTTTTATTTAAATGACTTCTTCGTTTTCTTTTTTAGGGATTCTATGTGATTTTAATCATGTGGATCAATCTCAGCTTGTTGTTGTTAATCAAATAGAAACTAGATTAATTAGTATATATTATGAAATGTGAAAGGTCTTAGCCGAGGAACAGACAAAGGTAATGGGAAAGTAGCACTTGTCCTACAAAAGACTTACTCGTTGACCATTGGTTCTCGACAGGGGGGAGAGCGCCCTCAGCTATCCAGTTGACCTCTCGCATTGTGGAACCGACCATAGAATACAAATGCCACGGCCCATGTAATCTAACTGCCAGAGGAAGATAGATGTTAGCGTTAGTGTATATTTCTACATACATATATAAAACTGCATACATACATACAAAACTGCACAAAACATATACAGTTATGCACAAAATATATATAATTCTGCAAAAACTATGAACTTCTGCATAAAATATATATAATTCTGCACAAAAATATATTCAATTCTGCATATATATAAGTTTTACCTCAATAGGTAGATAGTCCACCCATCCAACCGATCTGTAACTAGCGCCACCTACTTTTGCATCGTGTCTCCCGGTTGTACCGAGGCTCAATCGGGATTTAAATTTCGAATCAATCCTTCATAGACCTTAGTGTAACCAATAAAAACAATATATATAAAAATATTCAAAACTAAGATCGAAAACATTACCTCTTAGTTTTGAGAGCATAGAAAAGAAAAGTGACAACAGTGGTGGTGGTCCGGTGGTGTAGCGCCAATGGGTTCAGCAAATCAGCAAATCTGGTTTACTTCGTCATCGATTGAATGGTTCACTTCATGTTCGATTAGCGGTGGTGGTTCACTGCGATTAGTGGTGGTGGTGCAGAGCTTCACTTCGTCGTCGACAAGCGGTGGTGCAGAGGCTCACTTCGTCATCGATTAGCGGTGGTGCAGAACCTCACTTCGTCTGATTAGGGTTTTACAGGAGCTTCACTGACGGTTAATGTTTTGGGGGTCAAATATTCCCAAAATATTAGGGCAAAATGATTCTCAAAAGAAACCAAACCCATTAGAAAACCAGGCCCAAGAGTATTAACCCATTAATTTGATGCATATTTAGTGCGCTCATAGAAAAACGCACCTTTTTTAGAAAACTAGTGCGATTGTGATATCTGGTGCGAATTTTGTATGAAAATGAGTTAGTTTTTTGTAATTTGGTGCGGGTATAACCCACAACTGCACCAAATATTTTTTCCTTACGCACCATTTATTCAGATGTGTACTAGTGAAAGGAAACATTTTTCTAGACCCGGCCTATTATCTAGTGAGATTTTATCAAGTATATATATACGTTTGCGGTTTCACTATATATATAAATGATCACTTGAATGTTAAGGTTTCATGATCATTAATTTATTCCTAGTGATTTATGTTTTCCTTTTAACTTCAACAGGTGTAATCATTTTACGGAACAAATATGTGACTGTTTTAGTTATGTAGACATCACATTTCGATCCACAGCTTAAATATTTCGACACAAAAACGTGTTACAATTTGTCTGCTACCTTTTTTTATATATTTTTTTAATTTATGCTTGGCTACTTGTTACACGAGTTTAAATCTTTGTCTGCTTCTCATTTGGATCTATATATATATCAGTTTTTAATTATCCATAACAAATCTAGCCATAGTAGTCAATCAATAGTGCTAGCACCTGTTACATGGCCAATCATCGACAATTTCGGGCTTGCTACGAGAACTGGATGACTCAGCAGCGGGTCGACTTGGATGACCTAACACATGCACTCACCAATTTCCCTACAGATGACGATTACGTCCAACTCATAATAAAAAAAACCATCAGTCACTGTGAAGCCTACCAAGTTTGTCGAGCCCAACTAGCCAAACATGACGGGCCTTCCTTCTTGGCACCACCGTGGGGCACCACCTTTGAGAACTCGTGTCTTTGGATTGGTGATTACAGGCCTTCGTTAATCATCCGACTCGTTTATGTCCTGTGTGGGTCACAACAAAGTGCACACTTGGTTGAGTTTCTTCAAGGAGTTAAAAGTGGATTTATGGGGGATTTATCAAGTTCTCAACTTAGAAGCATAGATGCTCTACATGCTAAAACTGTTAAAGACGAAGACAAACTCACTTCGATTTACGCAAGCTTACAGGCATATATATATATTTAATAACGCTTTAGATTGTGGTGATTTTATCATACGTACAAGATCTTGGTGACGTTAAAAAAAACCTAGGTAATTCACTTTAAGAAAAGAAAATTCAAGCAAATTCACACCCCTAGAGGAGTGAATTTAGTCATTTACCAAATGGAATATTTAATTTAACTTTTATTTCTCAAAATTTCATTTAAAATATATTTATGTTTCTTTATAAAGTAAATTGAAGTTTTCGTCCTTGACTTTGGGATATTAACACTTTCAGTCCACCTTAACAGTATACATTTTTCTGTCAGTTGTCATCCAACTAACTTTTATAATTCCGTTACACTCCCCCATGTGCCCCCCACGTGAAGGGCAAAACTGTACTTTCTCTTAGTTTTTCAACATTCCAAAGGAAATCGATGTAACGGAAATTTGGATAGAAAACAGATTAATTTAGTGATGACGTTTGATGGGTGTATATATGCAGGAGCGCATAGCAGACGAGCCACTGGCGATGCTAGCATACAACTGCAGAAAAGTAGGGGAGTCAAGCCAGAGTGAAGTTGTGGATGAAGTGATGGACACTCAAGCCCTTGATATGTACAAGATCTTAACAGAAGCAGACAGGCTTCGGTGCGATATCCTTAAGCGTATGTTAGACATTTTGACACCATTGCAGGCTGCTGAGTTTCTAATAGCAGCAAAAAAGTTACAACTTTGTTTACATGAGTGGAGCAAAAGAAGAGACATTCAAATGGGGATCACACAGCTTAACACAACCTCATCTTCTGGTGACTAATGATCTAACATTGCAACAACCATGTGCTCGTTTTTTTCTACCTTATATGTGTGTTCAATAGTGCTTTGTTTTCACTCAGCGCGAATCGAATAGCTGTGGTTTGATGTCAGTCAGGGTAGGTGATTGTAGTTTAAGTGATGTGCTGGTGTATGCTTAAGAATGTTAGTTTTAGTTATGGAAGCTTAAAAATCAGTTTTTTATATAACAGTGGGTTTGTATTTTGTAATAAGTAATACAATTCAGTTTGCTCAGAAACAGAATAAGTTTCTTTTAACGGCGTTTGTATTCACGGTAAGCCTACCAATCACCATTACTGAGCATATGACTAAGCATGGAAAATGGGCGGGGAGGTTGTCGTTGAAAACTCGTCTTTGGATCGGTGGTTCCAGGCCGTCGTTGATCATCCGACTTGTTTATGTCCAGAGTGGTTCGCAGCTAAACGCGCACTTTGTTGAGTTTGTCGAAGGTGTGAGAGTTGGAAACTTGGGAGATATATCAAGCTCTCAGCTCAAAAGCATAGATGCTCTGCATGCTGAAACTGTTAACGAGGAAGATAAGCTCGCTTCAATTTTGGCAAGCTTACAGGCATATATAATACAACTTTACGTTACATAATATCTTATGTTGGGAATTTTGTGTGCTAGAGCGGACTTACATGGGGCCTGACGTCATGTTATTACTAAATAAAAACTTACAATTTCAAGGAGAGTCAAGCCAGGGTGAAGTTGTGGATAAAGCAATGGACACTCATGCCCTTGATATGTACAACATCTTAATGAAAGCAAAACAAACTGAGATTAGATATCCTTAAGCGCATGATACACATTTTGACACCATTTCAAGGAGTTGTGTTTCTAGTGGCATCAAAAAAGTTACAACTATGTTTACATGAGTGGAGCAAAAGAAGACATATCCAAATGGGCATTACACGCCTTCTCAATACAAATAATCAATCTTTATCCTCGTCTTCTGGTCACTCGCCACCTGAGCCACGAGTGGCTCCGGATATGGTCCAACACCGCTACAACCGTCAAGGATGCTAATCATCAGTAGATATAATATATTAGCTACGATTTACTGGTAATGATATAACCATAAACCATAGCTGTTGTATTCTATCTAATGTATAGTACAAAATGGAGGGTAATGGGTCAAAACGGGTTATGTTCCCTTGACCCCTTGGAGATCAAGCATAACCCATATTGAAGTATTTATTTCTCTCACGTCACATTTCTTATACGTCGTTTTATGTTGGTGATGCTGTGCTGCTGGAAGAATATATGACCATAGTGATGCTGAGAAGAAGTTTGCAGAGGCAATATGCATAATCAATTCATCACACTTTGTGCTTCCTTCTTTATTTGTACTAACATGCAGGAGGATTCATATTTCCATCTTCATAAATTCGACGTATAATTTGGCTTTTTATTTTGTCGCAGACAATTGGATTGAAGTTATGCCTTCCTGAGGAACACTTTGACTAATGCAGAAGGATCATCTTAAGACAAGCACAAGCTTAAATTAATTTTTTTTCACTTGCTATGATATATAAGGATCTACTAAAGTAGATTTGTAACTTAAGAGTTTGATGATAGTTGTTTCACTTTCTAGTTTAATAAAAAAAACTTGGTCCCTTTCTTTCCAGGTTTTGGTATATGAAATTATGCATTTGTGTAAAAGATTCATGAGTGCTATTTATAGGATTTGATACAAACTGATAATTTTAAAACATATACATCCCAAGCCAAGATGCACTTGCTTTCATACAATAGTACAAATATCCTAAAACCATATGCTGGCATTTTATAATTTTACAATCTTTGATGATGGAGTTTTAAAAGACTTCATTTCTTCTTACCACCACCAATCTCACCCTCTACTATCGCGTGCCGGGTCAAAACAATCTCTTTAACAAGATTCTTGTACAAAAAGGGTCTCACTGCGGCTCTCAAGAACTGACCTGGTGGAATCCTACTTTTCTTGATCTTCTGCATCCTCGGCCCATATCCGAGTTGCTTCCATTCCTTTTGGCTTATTTTAGCCCGACCACGCCTCATTGCCATTTCACCATCATCATCTTCATCTCTTTTCTTCTCCTTCGTTCGCTTCTCTTCCATCATCTGTGAATGCTTCTCATAAAGCTTTTTTGTCATTTTCACACTTCTTCGTGCAATAACTTCCATTTCTTCATTGCTGTTTACCGCCTTCTTAAACTCTTCTTCCCAATAGTTCTCATCTTCTTCCAAACCATCATCAACATCATCATCACCACTATCATCTTCTTCTTCTTCCTCCTCCACATCATCAAGTTCTGCATCAATCACTATATCATCATCATCATCGTCATCATCTTCTTCTTCGATCCAATCTACAACTTCAAGATTGGAACCACCACCATCATTCTCATCAGGAGCATCACAACCCAACTCCATTTCCTCCAACTTAGCTTTCCATTCTTTAGTATAAGGATGAAGCAACTCAATCGGATGATTCCCAAGCAAAAACTCCAAACACTTCGACTTCTTTTCATCACTCGCTTTCTCAAACGCCTTAACCACGTCATCCACAAAAGCCTTCGGATTCACTCTCAAAATCTTACACAATCCACCAAAATAAGTACACATTTCCACCCCACCATCATCACTTTCCAACTGACACATAAAATCCCTCTCAGTTTCAGGATCAAGCAAAGGCGTCATCGACTTAAAAAACTCATCTTGAGGCTCAAACCGACACTGATAAACCGGCCTCTTAACATAAATAATATCAGGTCTCATCCATGCTGCACATTTCGTAATCAAAGATCTCGTTCTATTCCCAAGCCTACCCATCAAATTCCACTTATCTAACCTCTGTTTTCCAGCTTCAACCACAACTTCACTAACCAATGTCCATTGCTCCCACGGAAGATCCGAAACCCTCCATTTCGGATGCCTAACAAACACCCAAAAGTACCTAAACCCAACATTTTTATCCATTGACTCCAACCTCTGCCCAAAATCTTGACTCATTTCAAACTGTTCAATCTTCTCCCACTCTTCTTGATCCCTAACTTCACCAATCAAAGTCACATTCTCATCCGAAAACCGCCCACGAATCGGCTCTCCTAAAACCACCCCACGCCACGAATACGGCCCAAACTCACCATACTTATACCAATCATAAGGATGCTTAAGATTAGGATCATCTTTCTCCATAAACTGCACCATTCTATCATACCCTAACCCAATCATCTGCAACTCTTCTTCTGAGAAGTTATTAGGATAATTCCCATGAGGATTTTTCAGCCTGTAAAACAGATTTTCAGCAAGCTTTTTGCTCTTTCGTCGAGCGTTTCGCTTTGCTTCTCGACGTAACTCGGCATTGCCCTCGATACGACCAGTCGATGTGCCCCCTTCTTTTTTCTTGCTACGGCCGGCATATGATCGAACATCTGGTCTGCATGATTCATTGTTGGGTGAAAACAGTGATTTGATTGATAAAGATGTTGGGGATTTGGACGATGAGTGAATTGGGATTAGGGTTTTGTAAAGAGGGTTTGGGATTTTAGTTATTAAGGGATAAGGTGTGAAGGTGGAGAAATAGGGGTTTAGGGTTTTAGAGTTTTGTGGAAGCATGTTGGAGAATGAACAATGAAGAGATAAGCTGGACATTTTCTGTATAAAGTTTCAATTTTTTTTCTTTTTAGTTTTTACTATGTCAGCTCTTCCAATTGAAATCTAAACTCTATTTACTAATTTAAACTTTTAATTCATATGATGGAAATTAAAGAGAAGATTGGAAGTAAAAATGAATTCTCTAGAGTTGAAGGACAAAAATAAGAAGTACAAATCAAACGTATAATTAATAAAATTATTAAAAAAAATTTTATGAGAAATAAATAGTAACAATAAAATAAAAAAAAGAATTGTGTTAGTTAGTCATTAGTCAATCGACCATCATCTCCATCCACAATTCATGACAAAGCTAATTAAAGGGCTTGGTCTACGATTTGTGCTACTTGATTGATAATATTAGTTGTTTTACATCGTAAAACTCATGTCGATTTATGATTGTGCTTTTTAAAATGAATATTTTATAAGCAAACGACACATTCATGGTTATGTTAGTCTTACAAAAATATCTAACAATATAAAACAACCAACTTCCAATAACTTAACCATCTAAATAAATAACTCCATTTTAACCATCACCGTGTCTAAACTCTAAACCATTACTAATGAAGTGATTAGTATTATAAAACGTCATGAACAGTATTGAACACATAAAATTTTGTGAAACATGATCTCGCTTCAATTCATTCTCTCCAAACACACAATCAAATCCCTTTTTCCTCATTCTGATAAATCACTCATCTTTAACTAATTTAACTTCCCAAACCCAACAATCGAACACAAACCCATGTCTCGAAGAAACCATTTAACCGATCTCGGAACCATATCAAACCTTGATCTAACTGAACTCGGTGCAGGTAAAGAGAATTGGCTTGATAACCCTAATCTCCTTTGTGCATTCGATACCGATTCTCTTGCAATCGCCAATCGATACTATCTCCTTGTTCTTGAATGGTCTCACGCTTCGGATCATGCTACTTTTCGGGTCAAGATCCGACCCAATCTTTCCCCCATCGAGGCAGAGTATGTATCTGCACTTGAGTGGTTGGTGTTTGATGATATTAGGGTTATTGCTGTTGGGACATCTTGTGGCTATTTGTTGATTTATTCACTTGGAGGTGATCTTATTCATAAACAGGTATTGTCAATTAAAAAAAGTTTGCATTTTGATTTTTTTTTTCATTAACTTGTTGTTTTGAGCCTAAAATAATCAGATCATTGAAAGTTTATGTTGAGCTAATCAGTTAAAGTTCACATTTTGTGTTTTGTAAAGATGTATGTTTTAGTATGAAAGTGATGATGTGTTTAGGAATGTATTATTGATGTTATAAAAAGTTTTGGAGTGTTGGTAGAAGAAGAGATTTTAACTGCGAAACGATAATAGAAACAATGCCATATAATTGGCTTACAGAAGCTGGTTATTTGTTTGGAAATGGATGGTATAAAGATGTGATAATAGTAGAAGGAATAATAGCATGGATATGTTTTTAGGGGTTTAAGACATGTTTTGGATCTGTTCAGTCAAGTTTTGGCTAGAGTTTGACCGGAACATGGTCTGAAAATGCACTTGAGCGCTGAAGAAGGGGCTTTTGAAGCAAGACAACAAAGCTAGACTAGGCTGCATCTAAAGGCCTAGGCGTGCCTCGTGGGCTTTTCATAACCGAGATACCCTTCACTGTAAAATATCCTAGTTTAGTTTTTTCGATAATTTTTAAATGAATATGTTATTTTAGAGTTTAGATGTACAATCATTCAGTTAAAGAAGATATTAGCAAAAAGTATCCTAGTTTAGTTTTTTCGATAAATTTTAAATGAATATGTTATTTTCACAACAGAGATACCCTCACCGTAAAATATCCTCGATTCAGGTTATATCGATCTTCTAACCTGATTCAGGTTGATTCAGGTTATATCGATCTTTACCAATGGGTTGAATGGTTGTTGGTCAAAGTATACTTTTTACTTTTCTTAAATGTTTTAAACCTCCTAAATGAGTTTCTTACGTAATGTAATACTACTTTGTTCCCACAGCTTGTATATCCCGGAAGGATTTTAAGGTTAAGAGTGCGTGGAACCAAGCGAGATATTACAGAAGACACATCATCATTCGAGGAAGTGTGTGTGGTTATCCCAGGCATAATTGCTCGTTTTGATGGATCTGACATTCAGGTATATCATATAATCTTTAACTAATGATTTTGCACCGTCTTTTTATAATTTAAATGCTTAATTATAGTTGGACAAACATAATATGGCATGCAGAGGGTACTGCAAAGATGGTATCAAGAAACGCAGAATCGGTTTTGGAATCAGTCATCAACAGATAAAAGCTTAGAAGAATATGAAAGTTCATCCTCCCCTATTCCTTACCAATGTTGGAACGTTAGTAAATACGGTTCATGTGTTGATGCTGCAGTTACTGGTGTCATGCCACCACCTCTTCTGGAACTACAGGTACAAAACGACAGCTTTGATATTTTACTACAGTGAGGGATAGTTTGGTAATTTTACATTTAGCACAATAACAGTTTGAAAGTGATTATGTGATTCTAAATAGCAAGTCAGTCATCTAATAAGTTGTAATAGAACATGTTATATGTGAGTTAACATTTGGTTATTTATTCAAGTGTTTGGCAAATTTTGATTAATAAAATAAATCATATACTATGAATTAAAGTACTTTTACATATAATTTTTGGTGAAACATGTTATGTTATGTTTTGAGTTTTGGATAGTATCTGAAGGTATTATTCTGGTATTTGAATTCAGCTGCTTTTATTGTTGAGCAGTCAAGTGATCGATATTATTGCGCTGTTACCATTGGAGCTGATGCTGCAATTTCAGCATTCAGGTTGGTAACAACTAACAAGCATCTTTTTATGTTTTATGTTTTATGTTTTATTTTTATTATTTTATATGCTATATCACCTTCACAAGTGATTTACTTACTTTTTTTGTTATTTTTCTGAAGGCTTTCTGAAGATCGAAGCAGGTCTTTTGTTGGAGCCATTTTATCAAAGGTTGTACCTGCGACATTTTCAACCATAGCGTCATTCTCCAAACTGGTTTGGAGGACCCAACAACCAACGAAAAAGCCCGAACCAAAACCACAGCCGTTTGCTCGAGGTCTGGTTTATTCTAAATTTCACAATGGTTTTTATGAAAACTTGAAAATTAATAATAATAATAATAAATAAAATGACCAAATGGATACCACGTTTGCACATGATAATGTTTTTTTTTGTCAAACTCTCGCAGCTTTCCCTCTTACATGTTTGAAAGATCACCCTAGAAAAGGAGAGAAACTAACATTATCCCCTAGCGGGACTTTGGCAGCAATAACAGACTCACTAGGTCGTATTATGCTATTAGACACGCGCGCTCTTGTGGTCGTACGCTTATGGAAGGTATTCTTTTTGATTCATTAACACACACCTGTCACACTTTTTTTTATCTGTTTGTTTTATTATTATATTTTATTTGTTGAAACCATAAACATCAGGGATATCGGGATGCTAGCTGTCTTTTTGTTGAAAGGCTTGTAAATAAAGATTCTCGTGAACATATAAAGAATGATTACTGCTTATGTCTCGCCATACATGCCCCTCGAAAGGGCATTGTTGAGGTAACATTTCACCAACCCTAGTCTTCTTTTTAGACATGACAATGTGGCTTATGTTTTGTGTCTAACGGGTCAAATGTGTCAAGGTGAAAGATATACCTGAATTAGATTAAACTTTTTATAAAATTAAAAAACTTTGCAGATTTGGCAGATGAGGACAGGTCCGAGGATACTGACAGTACCATGCCCTAAAGGAAGCCGAATACTGCAACCCACATACAGATTTGGATCAACTTTTGCGGCATCGTCTTCAACTTCTTATAAACCATTGGAAGTTTTCTTTCTGAATGGTGACTCTGGTCAACTTTCAAGATTAAATTAATTTTTTTTTCAGTTTGTTGTTTTGTTTTCTTGTAAATCAATAAACAGGTTGTTAAATGTTGATGGAAATTGACCATATCAATGGAGTTTGATGTCAAATTCGAGGTCCATTTTTGTAGCCTTCTCCTTTGTTTTTGTAATAAGTTTTTTTTAACAATTAAGCATTTTTATGATAATACGATACAAACATCCGGCTACACCTTAGGGCAAAGAGTGAAACTGGGAAGTATCTTACATTTGGCGACCCAGGCGACGCAATGTCTAGACATGAAATAGTATAACACACAAAACAGACGGCAAGAGAATGGTGAAAAAAACATTAATCGCTCTACAACATATACCTGAATTTGTACATCGACAAGTTGTATATCAACTATGCAGCAACCTTATATGATCTCTAGGCATAGTGACATCTGATGTTTATCTTCGTCAAAATAACAAAAATTCAAGTTTTATAAGCGGGCAATTGCTAAATATTAGAAGTATTATAATTTGTATATGTTTATAGTTACAAAAGAAAGACCGAAATATATCATCTTTTAAATCATGATAATTTGTTTTCGGTATTAGATAAAAAAAACCTTGATTTTTAGGGGCGAAACATTATGGAGACGGGGGAGGGTCACGGCCCTCCACTTTTTTCCGTCTAAAATGTTAGTTTTTCATTGGTAGTTAATTTTCTTTATATATTGGGTTTAACCCGCTTGAAACAAATTCGCCACTGTTGATTTTGATATTCTAACTAACTTTCAATAAAAAAACAAGTAATAAAGAAACAAACGAAACATAAGATATACTCTAAACGCATTACCTCGTCTTATACGTCATCATTTAATGATTAAATATTCATTATTATTCTAATCACACAACATTAATAAATAATAATAATCCAAACCGCCGTTAAAATTGATGATCAAATCCAACAACCTTTTTCCCTCTAAATTAATCTCACCATCACCATAATCACCATCTTCAATTTCTACAACACTCACACTTTTTCAACCACCACCATCATCATCATCATCATGGCAAATGCTTCCACCATCCTCTCTCTCCTCCTCTGTTTCTCTCTCATCTCCGCCACACCCACCACTCTCCGGCCACACCTCACCACCACCCACCCACCATCCACCGCCCAAGCTCCACCACCACCCACCACCTACTTTGAAGTAACAAAACCAATCCAACTCCCAAACACAAAACCTTGCACAACCCATGTCCTACAACATGATTTTGCATTCACTTACAACAAACCACCAGTCACAGCTCAATACACACCACCGTCAACTTGTTCATCACATCACTTTGATAAGATTGTTCTTGAGTGGTCTGCTACTTCCAAAGGCCGTCAATTCGACCGGATTTTCGGGGTTTGGCTCGGCGGTGTCGAGCTTCTTAGAAGCTGCACCGCAGAGCCAAGACCCATCGGTATCGAATGGACGGTCAAGAAAGATGTTAGTAGGTATTATTCTTTGTTTATGAAAAACCAAACCCTAGCTGTTTATTTAGGCAATCTTATTGATACCACTTATACTGGTGTATATCATGTTAATGTTAGTTTCCATTTTTACCCTGCTCAAAACAAGAAAATTTTGAATGATCAATGGGCTGATTTGATCATACCTGTTTCGAGAAACTTACCGTTAAACGATGGGTTATGGTTCAAAATTGAGAATTCGAGTGATGTGCAGTCGAAACAGGTTATGATACCTCAAAATGCATATAGAGTTGTTTTAGAAGTGTACGTTTCGTTTCATGAAAACGATGAGTTTTGGCCTACGAATGTTGCTAATGAGTATATTTCGGATAATAATTTGACTGGCTTCGCGGGTAATGGCCCGTTTAGGGAGGTTGTGGTTAGTTTAGATGGTGGTGAAGTTGGTGCAGTTTGGCCTTTTACGGTAGTTTATACAGGTGGTGTTAATCCGTTGTTGTGGAGACCGGTTACTGGTATTGGGTCGTTTGATCTTCCTACGTATGATATTGAGATAACTCCGTTTTTAGGAACGATTCTGAATGGGAAATCACATGATTTTGGTTTTCGGGTCACGAACGCTTTAAATGTTTGGTACATTGATGCTAATTTACATGTATGGTTAGATGAAAAGAGTGAGAAGACACATGGGAAGGTTTTGACACAAAGTGTTTCGCCTCTTCACGTTTCTTTGGTCTCTAATTACGCGGGTTTGAATGGAACATTTGTTACTAATGTCACAAGGTCAATAAAGTCAACCGGGTGGGTACAATCTTCGTTTGGTAAGATTGTGACCGAATCAACTCAAGAGTTTAATTACAGTAATATTATGGTGATGGGAAAAGATGGGGGTTTACAAATTGTTGATCAAATGATTGAGTTTAATGACAGTGTGTCGGCCAAGCAGCCATCTTTTGTTAATTTGAAACAATCTTTAAAATCGTTTTCTTTTTACATATACTCGGATACAGAGGACAAAGGAAATGGAAGTTTTGCTCAGATCGCGAATATTACTTTGGGTTTTAATGAGAATAAGATTGTTAATTCGGGTGCTAAATCTTCGTCAAGTTTTCTTGAAAACATACAAAATGGTCAAGGAACAATGCTTGTGAAGGGAAATCTTGTGGTTAGTGGATTGGGGAGTACACAACAGACGTATAATTACGGTGACAGTAAATTCTGCTATTTTAGGGACATAAGCAGCTCGAATTACACTATTATTTATGATAAAGAAGGCCACACGTGCGGTAAAAGTAAGAAATCAAGATTCAATTCAGCTATTTTGTGATGAGCAACGTAGTAAACACTTGTCTTCCATGCCTCGAGATTTGATTCATTGATCTTTAGGTGTTATGATTAGATCATTTCTGAGTATTTGTGAAAGTTGATGAGTAATGAAATATATGTTGCAGCTTTATCGTTGAGTTGAATACATTATTAAGTGTAAAATATGACAAAATGCTAATGCTGGGTTGACCCATAGCATTTTGTCATATGCTCGCAAATAACATCTTGTTTTGATTAAAATGATTTAGGAGGTTTTATCGATAAAAATACCATTTGGATCCTGGCTGTTACAGGTATAAACATAGTAAGTAAACGGGTCAAATAGTCACCTCTATTTGAGAAACATATGTCAGCAATATGGTCATTTTCCTGGTTAGGACAATTACATAATCTTTTACTATGTTTTGCAGGTTACTAATCTCCATTTGGAAGTTTATTACTTCTGAGTCTTTCAAAGTTAGATTTTTAATAGTTTGCAGATTTATTTATCTCACCATACGAGTTATGTTTATGTGACTGCACATAAGGCTGGTTTCCTGGTACAAGGATCAGTTTAGATATATCTCCAGTTTCTTGTTCTCGGTACATCAATATTGATTATTTGCATATCAAACAAATTACCAACTTTTGAAGGGTAACAATGTTAGTATGCATAATTGCATATGCTTAGCAGGTATCTTTATTACAGCTCTTATTGTGTAACCCCTATTTGTATGCCTAAGCCCTCAGGTGCAGCCAAACTCAGCTTTGTCACGTCACGTCAAAAGCCCCGTTTTCAGGTTCTGAGACGCATTTTCAGACCAAGTTCCAGCCAAATTCAGGTAAAAAAATCGCCAAAACATGTCCGAGACAATTACACTAGCCCTAAACAAGTTTGGAATTAACATAAAGCTAGCCAAAACAAGCCTAAAACATGTCTAAAACCCTTAAGATTGTAACTTTTTACTATGCGCCTCGCTTTAAAAAACCCTCAATGTTTAAGCTCCTTGCGCCTAGGCCCAAGTCTCACACTTTGCACCTTTGACATCTACGGTTTTTAGGAACATAAAAGGTGAGATCTTTAATTTCCTTCACTTTCAAGTGAATCATATCTTGAAATTTGACATCTGAAAAAAGTTTGTGTTTTTGTGGCAGCTGATGCTGGTCTCACTGCATTACCACTCGAGTAAGTTCATTTCTAGTTAAAACTTCAATTTGGAGATGAAGCTAAGTACTATGGCATATGGCAACTAATTTAACCTGATGATTCACTATTGTCTCAAGTTAAAGGAGACTTGATTATTCACTAAGGTACATGATATTGTAAACATGCTCATACTCATGGTTGCAAAAGTTTTACAAGTAATTTAGAAACTTTGTTTTGATAGTAATTGAAACTATGACTTGTTATATTAAGTTGCCAGTTGAGAATGAGCATATATCACATACATGTCCTAACTTGAGACGTATCAAATCGTTATAGCTCATAAGTTATTCACTGTTATTTATATAAATGCGCATCAATGGCTTGTGATCTTTTACCCGAAATTGTCGTGCTCTGTTTTAATATTCACACTATATTTGAATTGCTAGCTAAATTATTGAAGAGAGAAATATTTAATTTTTTTACAACTATACCCTTTTAGTAAAATTTTATACGATAAATAAACGGTTTAGATTGGTTCTGGCATGGTTGCGTATACATGTATATGTATGTTATATGTATTAACTGTTTTGAAACATGAAACATGTGTTAAGGAATCTTTTATTTCATTCAATGAATGCAATGTTCATGATGTGGCCCTTATTTGAGACATACATGTGACAATTTATTCTACATGTAATCTGCACTTTCCAACATGATTATGAAGCAAAGCAAGTTAAGACACCGACGGTCTCTTTTTCTGCATGAATCGAGCGACAAAATCAGTTTTTATTAGATTTTGTGGTGTTGTATGTAGATGTTTTTTGGAAAAACCTGAATTGTTATAGGTTTTGATTGGTATGTAATGAATGAGAGAATTGTACCACTGCCACATATGATTTTAAGGTTAGGGGAGGTGGGGGGTCACACTTCACATCTTGTCATTGTCTTGGTAGGGACTTGAATGGATTTGATGCAAGAAGGAAGGTCCTTTGTGAATGTGCATTTAAGCTCTTTTGACCAATTGTTGGCTGCTTATGTTAGTCCTTTCTTGGTTTCATTATAAGTACAATGTCTCATAGTATTTTTGAAGCTTTATATAAGTTATTTCATTTGGAAAAAAGATTATGGTTATGGACAAAATTATGCTTAAATAAGTGCATATTGAAAATAATTTTCTAAAAGAATAAAAACTAGCGGATGATGAGTTGGTTGCTACAAATTATGACACGGTTTGTAAGACTTAGCTTGTGTGTTATACTTCAACGCCATGAGGCATGAGACTGACGTGGACCATGTTAACACCGGTGTGAGTTCCCGGTGGGGTGTTGGCGACTGTGAAGACGAAAGACGTTAACACGTTAAAGGGTGAAAGAGACCTTTGGAGACTAGCCGTTTGAGATTTTTGAACGATATAATTGAATAAAAAAATTATTTTTTAACTAACTATTTATATATATGTAGAATCCTTTTGCTGCCGCAAAGGCTGACTAATCGTACGCAGCAGGCTCAAAGACCCCTGGTATATATCACACATTTTAATATTTTATACCCTTTTTACATCAAACCCTTTACGTTTTGGACCAAATAATACTACAGTTTTCGCACTATCCACTCATAGCTACGGGTGGAAAACCTCAAACGCATGTGCGTTTTCGGTTTCACGAAAGATCCCTACAAGCCTTGGGGCAAGAGCACTGATGTAACCAGTTCTAATCTCAAGCACCTAACATTGTGAGGGCTTATAGTTCTTCAGCGGCCGATAATAACCAATTAGTGAGATGCCAGCGCTCTTTAGCTGGTCATGACCATAATGTGATATTTTCCTCGAAAAAAAGTGGAACCTTCTTTGCAAATCTCGCGGAGTGGGTCGCTCATAAAAAACCACAAGATCCACACGGGACTTAAGTTCCACAAAAACAACAAAAGTCACAGACAGAACAATAGTCACAACCAATGTCTTCGGATGAAACAAAGCATCAAAAGGCAATGGTTGAAGGTCCATTGGCACCAACAGCCGGTCTGAGTCATGACGCAACAAAATGGACTTTTAAAGACCAAGTCGTTTTGGTGCATTCGTGGACTGTCCTTCTACGAGTATCATGCAACACAAAAATTGGACTTTTGAAGATCAATTCAACGTTATGAGCGGTTAAACCACATGTGATCATCTTCTAGTGAATGGTTAGTGATTGAATATTTGCAACTTGAGTTTCATGGTTATGTTAGTTGTTTTGTAAATATTTTTGTTATCAACTAGTTCTGAGTACTAGTAATCAATAAATTGGTCATTCACTAGATGTTCTTTAACTTGTGTTTACAAACGAGATGACCAGGTCCAACATTGGATTAGGCTTGGCCATCATAATCCGTAGTTAGTTTTTGAACTATGTAATTTAATTACCCGTGAATCTAGTTGTAATTATGCTTCGATAAGAACAAGTACACCGGTTATGTTTATGTAATTGTCAATGTGTTAAATCCTAGGTGTAATTCTATCCATTACTTGAAACTGGGGTTGATCCATTTTATAAATCGTTAACCGCAATCAAATTAAATAATTGCAGCGTCTTTGTCAAATGTTAATTATTAGTTTAATAATTACATCGACCACTGATTCTTCGTGGGATCGGCACTCCACATACCCTAACTATTTAAGTATTTAGGGACACAATTACATCTTTTTTATTGGGCCTTTCATATCGACTTAAAAACTATTTTTAAAAAAGAATGGTGTTGTAAAGATACGTGTATTATCAACGTCTTCTTTCTACGTGTTGGTTCAAAATGACGTTTTAACATAGTTTTTCATGAATATACACTTTCATCATAACATGTCTAAATTTTAGTTAATATAATAAATAAGATGACTTTGATTTTTAAACGTCCCTTTCAAAAAAAATGTGTATCCTTATTAGTTATTATAACTCTTCGATTTTTTACGTAATTTTCTTTTCCTTTACAAAATCGTTTGTTATTCTAAACGTTTTATTGAATCATATGTTTTTATACTTTTTTAAAACCGCACGATTTTGTCTAAATGTCTTTTTCAAACAACTTAGATGTGAATGTGGATCCAATAACGGAATGAATTAAAATTAATCGCCTTAGGTGATTTGAATACATCTCACTATACTAATATATATAAGTAAAATTATGTCATATGTCATTTACTTATTATATTTTGTCTTTTATGTTAATCTCATATTAATCTTCTCATTAAATTAAAAATCTTAGTTATTGACCGAATGATTATTTATTAAAATTCTTTTTCTTTAATATCAGAAAATTTGAATTTAAAAATTATCTTTGATTTTTATTACCTATTTTAAATCACCTTAAAGAATTTTATACTTTGTGCAATCGAATTGAATAGTTTAACGAATAAACCACTACAATTTCGTCATCATAATAGTAAACTTAATACGATTAATTCCTATAATTTCGTCATCATAATAGTAGATTTAAATTTTGTTACGGTCTATTAAATATAAAGTTTAAATTAAATTCGAAAAACTATATATTTACATCTCAAATTTTTGAAGAAATAAATTAAGTTTTTGTTTTTATATCTCAATATTTAACTATAGTATAATTGAGTCAAGTTTTTGTTTCTGTCTCTAAGACCTCCAATTTTTATGTTTAAACAATTTAACACTAAGTTATGTTATAAGAAAAGTACATGATTATCTAAAATTTTCTTTTGATATATCTTTATTCGACTCGTGTGTGTTACATGTGTATCTAACTTAGTAACAAACTATGTTAATTAATAACTACTGTATTACACGAATTAAAAATTGTAATCGATATGTAATAAAAAAATATGTTTTAAAAGTTAAAAATAAAATAACAAAAAAGAAAAGAAATAAAAATATCAACGGTATGAATATATATATATATATATATATTATTTGTTTTGAAAAATTAACAAACAAAAAAAAGCTTAGGTCTAGTGATTAAAACTTGTGCATCTAACATGGAAGTAATGAGTTCGAATTTTAAATGACGAATGATTTTCCTTTTTAGTACTAAGGAGTTACCGTAACATTTTAATATGAAGTTGAGATGATTATTAATTGAACGTGAGATTAACAAATAAATAGGAGTGACTAAATCCTTACCATTGTAAGGATTTAGATAAATTATTAACGTAGACTATAGATAAATTATTAACAAATATGAAACAAGTATTCGGTAAACCTGAAACGACAGTAACAATAGATGTGAGAAATAAGTTTTTAAAAGAACACTTTTTTGATAAACAATTTTCTAATTCCACCTTTTTGTTAAGTATTTTTTTATATCTATGTCTTTTCGTAAAAAAAATCTCAATTTGTTACTAAACACCAGCTAATAGTAATACTACCAGTCTACCACCAAATGTCCTAATGTTCGGAAATAGACAAAATGGTTTGATCCTAATAAGAACACATTAAACATGTTAGTATGTTACTGATTGTTGCCGGGCAAATTAAGGAATAGGAATTGAAACATAGTAATATATAACGAAGAACTAATTAAACGCCAACATGGTTACTGTCAGTGGCGTACCCAGGAATTTTTTTCATGGGGGTCGAAAACTTGGTAGAAATTTTTTTCTTGTAAACATCGATATATAACTTTTTTTTCAATCCGGTTCGACTCGGTTCGGGTTAAACCGGGCCGGGTTAAAATAAAAAATGACAAAAAACTAAATTTAAGGGGTTAAAATTGAATTTTTTTTATTTTCCCTCCACTTATATTTAAAATTGAAAATTTTTAATTCCCTCCACTTAACTAACTTATTTAATGTCAAACTCTAATTTTTATCTATAAATACTAACCAAAATCTTTCTAATCATCTTTATCACTCTAAAGGTTTTCTCAAACTCTCTCTAATCACCTTTATCATTCTAAACTTTTTTCTCAAACTCTCTAAATCTATCTAAGAACTACATATTTTTACAACAAATTTTTGATACCAACTTGTAAGTTTTTTTTCTTTCTTTCATCTTTTTCTTTTTTCATAAATTTTTGGCATTATTTTTCTTCCTAAATACTTGAAACATCCTCTATGAATTTACCATATATTTACCTAGGTAAATAAAGTTTGGTAAACCACCAATTTGAGGTTCAAGTTAAGATTGTTTTCCTTAAACCTTATAAAATAAATTTTTTATGTTGTTTCTTAAATCTCATATGTCTACATTCTACATCTTTCTTAAGTCATTAATTAATATACAAATAAAAAGTGAATGAAACCAAACCATGTTTCCAAACAAGACTATGTTGGAGGACTTGTGTTATGGTATAAAAATGGTGATGTTGAAAACCTTAGTTTACAACTAAATTTTTCATCATTTCTCACTTTTCACTTGATTACTTAGCTAAAATAGTTAATTTATTTATGTATTCCTTTTTTGTACTTATGACCATCCGAATCATCAACTATGTTGATGGTTTTGTGCAATGGTGAAACACTTGAGGTTATAATACCTCAATGCTTGACAATACATGACAACATAAATAAATATTACTATTCTTCTAACCATAATTTAACCTAATATGGTTATATATTATGTGTCTCAAATGGGCTGTGAACTGGGAATCAATTACTGAGTTTTCAAGACTGGATGGGGGTCGAGACTTAAAATTTACGGGGGTCGATCGAGAATTTAACATATAAAAACAAAAAAAAAAAAATTTTCGCAGGGGGAGCGGGCGCCCCCCACCCCACTAGGGTGGGTACGCCCCTGGTTACTGTGCTCGTCGTACCAGTGTGATATTAATTATAACCTGTCAATATTAGCAACATTCAAAGTTTCTAACCCATAGCTAAGTTGGTCATGGCTTACATTGTATATAATTATAGTGTGCACTAGGGGATGTATGGTATGTCCATTTTCAGTCATGAGTGTGTGCAACTGTCATGCATATTATAGTATATGCTTCGAAATTAAGGTGGCCAGAACGAATATGATGTGCATGAAAATACACATTTTTATACCTCAATTTTGATTACTTCCTTGTACTACATTTCAATGGATTTGATGCTTAATCAATTCCATTGTCAATTGCAGATAGATATGAGCAGACGAAAAATTAACACCATTTTTTTTAAAGAAAAGACAAGCTAGCTAGCACAGATGGTGAAATATTCCAGAGACCCTTTGATGTTTGTTTTGTTAATACTCGTTAAATGAAACTCTTGTGTCTTTAAATAGAAAAATAAGTTTGTTTGCTACTTCGAAATTTTAAACTTACATATATATAGCATAATTTATAACATGAAGGAATTGCATAATTATCGTGCAAAGATGGCCGGTGGAATAATCATATCACATAAATGTACGTGTTTCTTAATTAATTACGCAAAGCTAGCGGATCGAGTCCGGCCTAATTCTTACGTAATAACTTTGTATGCAAAGTTATTTGTGACCTAAACTTTCAACACGTACATGCATATAAAGATATATGGTTTTAGTTACTAAGTTTATTTTGTGTATAAAGTTATCACACAAGAAATTAAAGGTTTTGATTTGTGTAAAATTATCAACAAGAATGAAAACTATTTCCACCTTTCGTAATAGTACGTTTCAACTCTATGTGATAATATATTTTGTGTAAATGTTAATCTTTTTTACATGCATGATAAGTTTGTAATATTTAATTTAATTAATATAAAGAATGAGATTATGGGAAACAATTAGGATATAATTAGGAAATGGTGTCCTCTCGAGTTTCCATTAATGAATGAATTTCAGGAGGAATCCAATGGTACGATAAGTGGGCCTAATTATCACATCATTATATACATATATATATATATATATGTATATATTCTCAATCAAGAATTATTTCAAACATATATAGTTATTCATTGTACCAATGTAAAACATATATATATATATGGTAATTAATTAAGTGTAGCTCAATATATAACTCATTTTGAATATAATAATTAACAAGAATTAAAAACATCTAATTTAGACAATATATATAGATGGATAAATGTTGGCTAATTAATCATCTTTAAATTTTATTAGGCGTACATATACATGCATATATATAATGATATATAAATAATAGATTAATTATGATAATTATATATATGTCACCAAACCAGAAGTGTAGAGAATGAGGCATATTGCATCAATGGAGTTGGAGAGATTTGTATCCACCCATTTATCCGTGAGTGACATATTTTATGAGCTTCAAATCTTGTTTGTCCATCTTCACCTGAAATTAATTAGTTGTTACATGATAAAGATCAGTTAATCACCATTATTATTTATTAAAAAATTGTTTCATAAGAAAGGGCTTTAAATATATATAATTAATGATCACTATTTAAGAAGATACAAACAAAACTTAGTGAAACACTAAGCATACTTTTAGCTAGCTAGAAGTCACATATATATCAATTAACCAATGTATGTATGTAATTAACTAAAGTGAAGGAAGTTGTTTTATTTTCAACCATATCTAGCCATTCAAATAGCGCGCAATGAAGTTGATGATCCGTATATAAGTGTAACAAGACATGATCGAACGAATGTAGTTCATCAAAACCATATATTCTATCAATCAACTAATCATACATCTTTCCGAAAAATTTCATTAATTAGTTGTTAATTTCTTTAGTTAAGCATAGAATTGGAACACCTTGCAATGTAAAGGAGCAAAAGCAATAGATACTATGGTTGAGGATCAATTGAATTAGAGTTGATCTAATAAGCAAAACCGTTTTGCGACAAATTAAATCTAGCAAAATTAAGCAAACATCTCAAAGCTCGTATCTATATATTGTTCCTTATTTTACATGTTAATTTATCGATCTTATTTCAATTAAGCACGTACATTCAGGGGTGAAACCAAGGACTGATGATCAGCGTCCAACTATAAAGTTTTGGTTCTGTCACTCACTGAACACATTCATGTGTATATATGTACGTGTATCAATTACTCTTGTGAAGACATGTTAATTAAAATACTGCAATCATATTAGTTACCAATGCTGCAATCACTAGCTTGTTTATATATATAAATAAGACATGTTAATTAAAATACTGCACTCATTAGTTTGTTTATATTCAAGTAATGTGTTGATGTATATATTAACTTGCAATCAATACAACACTTACACCATGTTAATGTATGCTAATTGACTTGTAACATGATTTAACTGTGTTAGCTAATTAGCTGATCAAATCTGCTTGATATATATATGGCCACTCCATATATATATAGATAGTGCAAATTAATCCCAAAAGAGACAAAACTAGCAAATTCTAAATAGTAGTTAATTAATAATTATAGAGTATTAATTTCTTAACTTAATAATTAATACTAGCTATATATTCATACATTTATATAACATATATAATTATAAAAAATGAATTATTTTATTTAGGGAACCAGTTTATATATGCAGGTAGAGAGAGAACTGAAATATTCATCATGTGTTGTCCATGCAAGCAAGCAAGCTAGGGTTTGCTTTTTACTCCCAATAAATTTGCTTTTTAGATTGTAAATATTGAATTTGTCATATATGCAGACAATTTTAAGAACAAAATCCCAAATAAACTTAACAATCAAAAGATCGATTAATAATTAATTACCGGCCAGTAGAAGAACCATATATATATGTAGAGATGATCAAGATTGTTGCATTCGAAAATTGGATGTTTCTTCGTTCGTCTTTACAATCCGCTTCTTCTTTTTCTTCTTGTAAGGTATCCCTCTGGCTTTCGCCTGTGAATCACGGATCTCACGCAAAAAAACCCGTATTGCTCCACTAGCAAACGGGTTCATTTCGGGAGATCCTCCATTTTCTTCATAAGCAGCGCGTAGACGCCCTATCAGGGCGTCCAGGCTGCCCCATGCTTGCCTAAGTGGGCAAGTACACGGGCCAGCAGGATCAGGATGACCATAGAAAACACAACCTTGTAAATGAACCTTAGTTTTTCCAAACTGGTCAAGGTAGCGAAGGAAATCGAGTACATGACTATAGTTGCAGTGAGATAAAGCTACTGGTGGTCTTTGGTTCTTCAAGTACTGTCCGAAAGTATTCCAATCGCGTCTCTTCTGAGACTCGTATCGGCTGAGCTGTGGTGGTGCTGGCGGCGGTGGTTGTGAACCAGAAGCTGGTATAAGTACACCACCGACGCCACCACCACTTGTGCTACCACCACCCCTTGATGATCCTTCACCTATTTCTCTCTTAATTAGGTGATCACTAGACATTAGAATATAAAGTTTAGCAATTAATTAGTGATCGGTTTTTTTATGAGCTAGCTAGCTAGGAGAATGGAAATTAATTTTGTGAAAGAGAGAGAGTAGAAATAGGAACTTGAAGATGATATATAATTGAAGAGAGATGAGAATTGAATTGAATTGAAGTGAAGTGAATTAAAATAGAAAAATTGAAAATCAAATCATGGAGAGGACAAGACATGGGTCCATTTGAAAGTGCTTTAAAGACAATTAGGCTTTTTTTCTTCACCAAATTGCATTATTCTCTTGCTTGAGTATTTGCCACTACTAATTAACCTCTCAAAGAATATTTATTTTTCATCTAATTATATTATATTTATAATAATTAAATTCCATATAAAGTACCTACTCTCGTGAGTCGTACGTGTGTATGTATAGTACTGTAAGAGGATTCAATACAAAGTCTAAAATTCATGCAAAGAGTGTTGTATAATAGTATGGTATAATTAATTAGAGAAGAATAACGTGTATGTCTTTTTATTTGAGCTAAAAGGATATATATATATATATATATATATAATCAAGTAGGTTGATTAATTTTTATTTTTTATAACATGTTTGATTATAATGCTTATTAGACATTGTTACATGATTATTTATCAGATAACCTTGTCTAATAAGATATTTTTAGATTAAATATGTAAGGTATTTAAATTAAATATAAGGTAATTTTTAATATATTTACATCCTACTTATGAAAACCAGCTTCTTATATATTTATATATCTTACTTCGTTTGTTATGTGTACTTGTCATCCATTATTACATCAATGCATAAAAACAGTCGTTAGATGTATTAGGATCAACTGATAACAAATCAAAGAATTTTTTTGAAGAACATTTGTGTACATCAAAAGACAAACAATTTGAAGTACAAAATTAAACACCTATAGTGTACGTATGAAATAAAGCTCACATCAGCACATCCAGTGTATGCTACAATGCATACTTAATATATGATGATCAGCAGCACGTATATTGTTTTAAAGAAATTATGGATTTTATTCATTCAAACTTTGGTTTATTGGTTGGTATTAGTCCTAACTTGTAACTATTTTCTTACAATGATCTAACGTTAAAGTTAACTTAACGCCATAAAACTTACCTTGAACAAGTGCTCTAAATGATGAAATTTTATCACTATCACGTGGTGTATGCATTAATACATCCGACCATGAGCAAAGTGTTTTTTAATTAGTTAATTAAACCAATACACGTACATAAATACATGCGTTGTTCATTCATTTACTTTTCATAAAATTTGTTATATGTGTTATTTTTTGCTCATTTATGTTCGCTTATATTTTTTTAGCTTGCATTGACATTTGCTTATGTAAGATCCTTTATGATAGTCAATTGTTTATTTATTTACGCTAAATAAATTGAGGTTGAAAAAACTGGAATGTCCATATCAAGCCATTTACCAAATAGAACTCTAAATCCGCTAATAACAAACACGATCACCAAAGTTTGTTTGTTTAAATGTTCATGTTTATTCAATTGTTCATGTTGTTGTTTGTGTCCGTTTGGTTTGTTTAATTAAAGATATAATTCTATTATATTCTAATATTAAATCTTTTATAAAGTTTCAAAATAATTCTTTCAAATTATTGATTGGGAAATTCTTTTTCACTAAATTGAAATAAATTATTACATAAAAAAAGAGCTTAGAAATATAATCCTGTTAATTAGTGTTTAAAAGTATCATTAGCTGATTTAAAATACTTAAAGGGGAATCTAATAATCAGACAAAGATTAAACATCGAATAATTCGCAAACTTTAAGCGACTAAGATCTTGTCCCCGGATTATCTTTATATTTACATTTTTTTCGTTATCTATTAGTACGTTCTTTGGAAATGCCTAATCTTAAATAAATTTTCACGCATTAGTTTTGATAAATTTTACTTCAATTTTGTAGAAAATGATTGTTAATTAAAAAAGAGTTAACTGCAATTTGTAACTTTATGGTTTACACCGAAATAAGTCACTTTGCATCTCCGTCTTAAAAATTAGACCGTTTGCATTCTTATGGTTTTTAAAACGGGTCATTTGCACCACTCATTAACTTTGTCCATTAGTTAAGTGTTAATTGAAATGGGTAAAAACAACTTTTAAGCATTTAAAACTTATTATATCAATTTACGTATCCTTAGGATTCTCATATTTTTAGACAATGGCTTTGTTCTTCTACACACCATCACAAAAAACCGAAAAATGGAGTTTTAAATTAGGTTGAAGGTTTTGCCCTAAAAATTTATTAGAGAGTTTAAAAATGGGTTAAAAAAAGAGTTTTAAATGGTTTAAAGAGGGGTAAAATATTACTTTAACCATTATTTGATAGGTCAACTAACGGTCAAAGTTAGATAGGGATGCAAATGAACCACTTTAAAACCATATGCGTGCAAACGGTCTAATTTTTCAAATAGGGATGCAAAGTGACTTTGAATGTAAACCATAGGGGTGCAGATTGCACTTAACTTATTAAAAATCCTAATGTTTTGTTTATTTTATCTAGCTTCGAACAACTTGGTTCCGAAAGATAGAGTTGGGGTGAGCCTCCATTATGGGAGTCCCGAAAGTGCCACGCTTAAAGCCACTTTTAAACGTCCACTAAATGAAGACAGGTCGGGGCTTTAAACTCGACCATCACATTAATCTACGGTTTTTACGTTGAGTCCGGCATATATATTATAAAAAAAACTATTTATTTATCATCGTAAGCACAATCAAAATCACAATCCGGATCATTTTCGTAAACCACTTGTCATCTTCATTTATATTTTTGGATTATTATAAATAATAACCATAATGCAATTTAATTTAAATATGCTAAAAGAGTTCCTTTAATTGGATACTTGATGAAGAAAGATTTTACCATTAAGGGAGAAGAATTTAAGATCAATTAAGACCCCAAATTTAGTATTTTTGACATTTCAAGAAACACCAAGTTTCTTGAAATTTCTCAAAATTTAGAAATTAAACTGATTCCACAAAACTACAAATTTATATTTTTAGAAATTGCTTAAATTAATTGTAAAAATTACCATTTTGTTCGATTAGTTAATGAATATAATTAGAGTGCCGCATATATACCACAAAAGAAAGTTAATCTACACCACTCAAATCCTAGTCCACCTTTTAAAATTATTTTAATCTAGAGATCTATATAAATATTTCCTTTATATTGGTCATACCCTTTAAAAATTATTTTCAAACTTGTCTAAATTTTCCCTGCAACTTTTTACCGTCACTTTTCGTTATAAAAAAGCAGTCTTATTTAATGAAATTAATAATATGCTTACATTAAAAGTGTTTGATGTGGGTGTTCAACAGTTTGGTTAACGATTTGTTTTATTCGATTTATTCAATTATGAGAATTTTTGGCGTAACTGAATTAAATTAAACCGATTTAGTAGGTTTATTCGGTAATAAACTTTTTTTTGGCCTAACGAAACCAAATTCAATCGCTTTAGTAGGTTTATTCGATCCGGTTTAAACTGGTTATTATACGATTTATTCAGATAACTGATCCAAATAAACTATATGGTGTAATTGACCAAAAACTAAAATCACAATTCAAATATGGTTAGTAACTGAACCGAAAACCAAAATTGTAATTCAGTTTGGTTTATGCATGGTTACAAATTATACGATATGTTTCCGGATATTTTTTATTTTCATTTGTTTGAACACCCCTAGTCAATACTACCAACATTATAAAAATGAAAAACAAATAAGAACTGAAATTGGAATTTAAAAGAAAATATATACTTTTGTAAAATATGTTGTAATTGTAGTTTATATATAAAACCTTAGAGAATGAAGTGTAAAAAGTAGATCTTTTTACAAAAAGAAAACGCATATAGTAGCGACCTGAATTTAATAATCACTCTGATGGTTATCGATCGGTGGTAGGCATATCTTATATTCTAAATTTGATCTTGTTGACTCTCAAAGATTTTCTTGATATTAATCAATGAAAAAATAACACAAACTATTATGATAATTGTTTATGCATAACCCATGAATAACACTATATATATTATCATTTGCATATGTCATTAGGCATTACCTCTAGAACCACATGTGAAATAGCAAAGTTATAGATTTAAAAGGAAAAAATATCCTGTAAGGAATAAAGAGTTTGAATAGAAGGGTGTCATCAAATAATAGTTATCAGATAGTAACTATTATATGAGTAGTGAATATTACCATTGGCCTAATGAAGTTATTTTATAAAGCTCATTTTTTCTTAAAAAATATAAATTATTTAAATCATTAAATCTTAGATCCAAAGAATAATTATAAATAATTGAAATTTAATTATAATGATAAACCACAGGTATTTTCGTGTTAGCCACTTTTGTTAATTTTGTACGTACATGCAAGGCACATGTCAATTCTTCACTTTTTTAACATTCATAACTTTTATATACGACATTATTTTTAAAGCAATTATACCATAAAAACAAACGTTTTTTATCTTTATAACTCGTATAATGTTGAAACGTACAAATTTAACGGAAGTTTTTTTCCTGTTTTTTCAGGTCATTGTGTAATATTAGGTCATTGTGTTATAGTATGACTTGTTTTCAAAAACCAATGAATAGAATTACAAAATAGTGTCTATTTCGTAACACCTAGTGTTTTTTTTATCATTATGTTAAATGCATAATCATTAGGTTATTATATTGTGTATTTCATAAGATCGGTGTACTGTGTGTTTATTGATATGTGTATTTCATTAGATATCCTTTGTATAACGATCATTGTGTCAAACGTTGTCCTTTTGTGTCATGTTTTATTGTAATGTCGATTGTAATGAACGAACACGATAGATTGTATTGTTGTGTCATATAATATGTAAAACACAATGGATCATTGTGACATGTATTGTTCTTCTACACTCTCATTGTGTAATTGTTTTATAGATTTTTGCTTTTGAATTGTCGTTGCGTTATATATGCTTCTTTTTGTACATTGTTCCATTGTGCTATATTTGCGTACTTCTATTTGTTTTGCTCTTATACATTGTTTCGTTGTGGTATACTTATGTACATTGTTCCAAGTCACTATATAAATTCTTTGATTTCGTTCCCCCCATAAGATCAATATCACAACCAATGTCCGCAAGTTTCACAGGAGTAAATATATGTCAGTTTTATTATGTTTTGTATGTTTACTATCACATCCTCAAAATCCAACAGCAAGTTTCTACCGTAAGGCGCGTGACAATCTAGGATAGTAGTTAATCGGACGACCTGTTGGTGACCAAATAAGTGTGTTAATGTTTATTTATCATCACATAGTCATAATACACAAGTCATACCACATTACATGTATAACTCATATCTAAACTTTATTACCAATAAAGTTTCTCTTTTTAGCAAGTTATAACCAAGAACAACGGTTTTTAGTAATCTAACTTTACTAACATATACGAGTTACTAATCTAGTACATCCTGGATCATTGCACCACGTACTTTACATCCAAAACTTGTCATGCAAATCATAGCTCAAGTAAAGTTTTCAAAATAACAGTTTATGATCACGTTTCATACTTTTCACAAAACAAAGGTTTCTAACATGTTCCCATTACTATTAGCATGTAATATAAATCATTACATTACATCAACCACGTATGAAACACCCTTTACAAGTTTACCAAACTAATTAATAAAGTTTCTATCTTTACCAAGCTATGAACATACAATTCGGTTTCCATGATTAATCATTTACAATACATTTACATATGCCAACTAACACATAAATACCATCCAATACCCCATGCATATATGCATGCCCAAAACTTACAAGACAATTCATCAAAACCCTAAAAGTTTAAACTTTTAACAAGTTATAAAAACCGAGTTAGGTTGTAACCTTTAGTTCATAAAAACATGTTTTTTTTCTATCAAACTAACGCATAGATATCAATATAATCACTAATCACATCCAACATGCGATCCAGGTATTACCAACATCAACAAAGCTACTATTTATAAAAAGTTTTTATTAAAAACCTATGAACACCAAGTTAAATTTATGCAAACCAATGTTTACCTAAGAAACACATTTTCATCATTAAACATCATCATGCATGTCTAAATCTCAATTCCAAAATCAATATCCATAATAATTTTACTATTAATAGCAACTATCAGTTTCATGCAAACTAGTAAGCACCAACACAAATATATTGTAACATCCCCTGTTTTAGGTATTAACTTGACTATTTATTATTTGGAGTAAATTACTATTTTGGCCCCTGTGGTTTAGTCATTTTAACCCTTTTGGCCCATAAATGAAACTTTTAACATATTAGCCTCTAACGTTTTAATTTTTAACTGTTTCGGCCCAAAACACTAACTTTGTTAACCTTTTATGTTAAGTGCAATAAAGTTTTGGTCTTTAAATATTTTAAGGGTTGTTTATGTAAATTATAAAGTCGTTACATACTTAATGGACTATTTATGTACATGCATAAATTACAAATATAACACCATAAAATTTGAAATTATAAAAAAATAAAATAATAATAATAATAATAGTAATAATAATAATACTATTATTACTAATACTAGGGGTGTACACGGTTCGGTTTCAAACCGCGAAAACGCCCAAACCGTTCATAGGTTTGGTTTCGCGCCCGGTTTATATTTATACAAAAAAAAGTTCGTAAGAAACCGGACCGGACCGTTAGGAATGGTTTGGTTTACGGTTTATACCAAAAACCGTTTGTAAAAAACCGGACCGGACCGTACGCGCACGTGTGTGTGTGTGTGTGTGTATATGTTAGATCTCATATGGTTCGGTTTAGGTTTGATTTTTTACTGTAAATGGTTCGGTTTTGGTTTTTAATGGCAAAAAACCGCAAGTAACAGTTTGGTTACGGTTTTATCCAAAAACCGTAAAAACCGGACCACCTATACCCCTAATTAATACTATTATTTTTTTACTACTATTATTATTATTATTTAATTTTTTAAGAATTCAAATTTTATAGTGTTATATTTGTAATTTGAGCATGCACATAAGTAGTCCCTTAAGTATGTAAAGATTTTATAATTTACATAAACAACCCTTGAAGAATTTAAAGACCAAAACTTCATTGCACTTAACATAAAAAGTTAACAAAGTTAGTGTTGTGGGCTGAAACAGTTAAATAATAAAACGTCAGGGTCTGATATGTTAAAAGTTTCATTTTTGGGCCAAATGGGTTAAAAGGACTAAACCACAGGGGCCAAAATAGTAATTTACTCTATTATTTTTTTATGTGACTTATATTTATTACGTCATACGTAACGAAGCCTATCGATTTGCAAAAAGTATTTTGGAAACCACGACTCGACCACTTTAGAAGTAATAGAGTAATATAAATTACCATTCTAAAATTCAGGCTCAACTCTATCTTAAGATAAAATTTTCAAGTAACCATACAAACATATACGAATATATATACACACACACGTACAATACAAACATGCAAAAAAAACTACGAATATATATATCTATACTATATATAAAGAGGATTAGAGGGGTAGTTTAAGATACCCAAAAAATAAGAACACTTACTTATTTAATTGCATGATGTACAACTAAAATTAAGGGTAGTTTAGTCTTTAAACAGTATTTTCATTTTAACCCTCATAAATAATTACACTCTAATCCCTAATTTTATGGAGCTTACCATTACTTTTACAAATTCTACCTTTTAATTAAACAGAAAAATATTGTTTTACACTTTCTGTTGGTGCGTTTAATATGTTTGATTTTAAATTTTTTCGCATCAATGGAATTGTCATCGTTTTATCTTCCATATGCACCAAAAATTTTCAAAACTCGATCTTTAAACCTTCATGTACAAGAACTTAAAGCGTGTACAACCATAAATGCATCACATGTTTATGTTTTGACTAGGTCATTTATTTATGTGGTCATTTTAAAAACAATGGTTGAAAAGTAGTGATGAGATCGGTACCGGTAACGAATACATAGAAAAGTGGGTACCGGTACCGAATTTATCGTTACAAAACTGGTTCACTACGGTACTGGTACCGGTTCGATATTCGGGTACCAAACGCTCATCCTGTTAGAAAAGTCATGCCAATTTTTTACATGTTGCAATTGGCTCGGTTGCCCATTTTTCTTCCTCACTTCGCCGTAACTTACGGCCACCCTTATAATCCGCAAACACGATTGCGCAAGATTTAAAATTCAAATTCTCAGTCTCTTATAAACGCTTACTAAAGCTGGACCGAGCATCCATCACAAAGCTTTTCATTCATTCATTCAAGAGAGAGAACTTTTTTTGTGTTAGAGAGAGGAGGAGATGGACACATGATTTCTGGAATTGAAGATGACAACTAAGAGAGTGTGGCAATCCGTTCTTGCTTCTCTTTTTGTGAGATTCTCCTGGCCGGATCTTCTTCGGCGGTAAATGCCTCAATGAAGTTTTCATATTTTTACCAGCCTATTTGATGACTAGAGTCCATTTGATTTCATAAAAGTTGAAGAAATGATGGATCTTGGTTATCATTTGGCAAATATGTCATTTCTTTATGGTTTGAATTTGGTTATTGATATATGTTTCATCAAATGGTCAGTCTGCGGCATTTACAGGCATCTATGGGTAAGCTATGATTGGAGTTTGGATTGGAGTTTGGGAGAAACTAAAAGGTCTGTGATTGTTAGGCATAATGTGTTATTGTTACTTGATTTAATGGTTAATCTATGATTACTTCGTTTTCATTCGATTAGCGGGTAACTTGCTGGACCATTTAGAGAGATGTGTGAAAGTAAGTGCATTTCATGTTCTCTATTCAAATTAATTTCAGATCATCAATTGTTGTATGAAATTTTCTTCTTATTTAGTTTATGAAATATTAACAAGTACATGTTGTTTCTTTATTTATTCATGTTATTTTTGCTAACTGGATTATAAAATTTTTAATCCTTATTTGTGTTTTGTTAAGTTATTTATTATTTATACAATCAGTTGCTTCTCTTCATCTTTAATCTGATCTCAATTTGATTACATGAAAGTGATTAAACTTATATTAAATTTGTGTTTTGAATCTTAGGCCAGTGTTATCTTTATCACACTAATGGAGATTATAAAGATGAGCTTCAATATAAGTACAATTACTATAATACTTGATTTAATCATATAATTTAACATACTTTCGTGTCGTGTTCGGGTCGTGTTTCGTGTCGTGTCGAGAATTGACACCCCTACTTTTTATCGTGTTCGTGTTTGGAAAAATTGACACGATAAGTTATCGTGTCGTGTTCGTGTTTGACCTTATCGTGTTCGTGTATTATCGTGTTCGTGTCTTATCATGTCGTGTCTGACACGATATGCCAGCCCTATCTGTTAGTTAGAAGGTAATACTATAAACCAATTTTGTATATTATGTTTTTGGTCTTTTACTGTTATGTTCTTTTATGAATCAGATTTGGTCATTTGGAATATTATAAAAAACGAAGCTGAAACTAATATTAAAACGTAGAGAAAGACAAGGATGACTTGGTTGAATTCGAGGCATTATTTATATATACTTGTGGATAGATTTTCTTTATGTAAAGTTGATAAAATCTAATTTAATGGCAAAGGAGGAGGTACATATTAGCATCAGTATGTATTTCAAGTGCGTCTTAATGGTATTCAATGATGTAATGCATGCTTGATAACTTTTGATCTTATCTGCATAGTTAACCAAGATTTTGAATGTTGCGAAGCAGGGGTACTTTCATATTTTTATGATGGCTTTTGCTTTTATTATCCAATTTCGTCATGCTGCAGGTGTTAATTTGTTGTCTGCTATAAAGTGAAAACTTTAAATCCTAAAAAAGACATCCTTAAGTGAATTACCAACTACACTCAACCATGATTAACTTAACTGTTAGACACAAATACATTATGGATTATGGACAAAATATTTTTAGTAGGTTGGTTTTTTCTTTGGTATCATTTATTGAGTTTATCATATTGCAACTAAAATCTTTTTTACTTTTTTTTATGGTTTTTTTATTTTGTGCGATTTTGGGATTCAGTTATCTTGCAACTTTGGTGTGATAAAGTTTTTTATATTATAAGTCAAGAAAATAAAAAAAAACTTTTTTGTAAGTTTTGGTTGCCTTGAATTTCTTTTAATATTAATGTGTTTGTTTACATAAGCTGTACCGCAATTTTTTTTTAGTGTTCCACTTTATGCAAACGCGAAATAATGATACTAACTTTATTTCTCTTTATTTTTTTTCTTTTGATTTTGCTATAAGAAATTGTGATAAGTCTTATTGATTTAAGCTTTTTTTATAATGATCGGATCTATGATGGGGTAGTGAATCTGATAACTTATGTGTCAAGGATTCAGGCTGGTCTGTATACTCAACCGCATAAGAGTCGGAAGTCTTCTCCGTGGCTACTGGCTAATTTTTTTCTTTTCATTTCAACAACTCATTTTCAAGTTTCATGAACAATGGCCGGTGGTTTTCATCAGTAGTTAATAGCTCCATTGTTATTCAAGTTTTTTTAGGTGTTTGGGTTTTTTACAATTCTTTGTGTTTTATTAAGAGGCTTTAATGATGAGGTTGAAAGATATTATATTAGCTGATGTATAATAGTAGAAGTAATATACGGAGTACTTTTTATCTTAAAGTTATAAAAAATGAAAGAGGTAACTTTGCAGAAACATAAGTAAGCTTCAATTTGTTCTAATTAAGTTACTCAAATTTAAAGCTTGTTCCAATAAGGTCACTCATCATCATATTTTATTCAAATTATAGGTTTTAAAATGTTTTCGCATGTTTTTTTAAGTTTCAGTTAGAAATTATTTTTTACATTTTTTAATGCTAATGTGAAACGGTGATCTGAATTGTAGATTTATTTTTTAATATAATTAACATGTTTTTAAAGTTTTTAATATAATTACATATATTAAATATTTCGACCTTCACATCATATCCTCATCCTTTCTTGACTTAAACAAAATCCAACAACTGCTCGATTTGGAGGTTTAGTCACCCAATTTGAACAAAATATGTTTGACTGACACAAATAGAGCAAAAGAACAAAATTGAAACTTGATTATTTTTCCATGATATTTCCCCAAAATGGAACCACAATATAATGAACTGTCACTATAAAACTTTAATTCAAAGGATAACAGATTTAGTATTAGACATCTCAAAGGAACATAAATGCGCAATTTTTCGCACAATATTTAAATCTGTAAATTTTGATATAACTTTTAATAAAATGGACTAGCTTTTTCACTTTACAAGTGACTTTTTATAACTAACTTTGTTATTTAAGTTATGTTCTATATTAGTCATTAGAGTAGGATTGGGCTTGTTGCTCCTCATGTATTACTCGATCGTAATTACATGTTCATTGACTTAGTTTATCTGTTAATTTATTTGTATAATATTATTATTCTTGCGTTACATGTTTCCAGTTTTTAGTTTGTTTTAATCTTATAACATAATCTTTTCGATCCCGTTACATCGTGATGGTCCCGCTGCATCGCGCGGGTCCATACTAGTATATATATATATATATATATATATATATATATATATATATATATATATATATATATATATATATATATATATATATATATATATATATATATATATATATATATATATATATATATATATATATATATATGAATACAAACATGCAAAAAAACACGGAATCCACATTTAATCAAGCACTCAAAATGAAAACCGAACTATTAGGAATAGAGACTAACAAAAACTACACGTTTACTTACCGACTAAACTAACTAACCAAAATCGTAGATGATTAACACAACTAACTATGATTGTACCACATTGCTGTTTTTTTTACCTCTTAATAGTTCAGTTCAGTGCTTAATCATTCAGATTCAGCATTCAGAGCGTTTGTTTCATAAAAAAGAGCATCTGAATGGTTTAGTTAAGTGCTGAATGGTTAAGAGATTGAAAGATGCTGAATGGAGCATATACCAAACTTACCATCACCTGAAGTTCTACCTCAATATCCATTCCATTGATAGAGCCTCTTAATGGTTCAGACCTCTTAACCATTCAGCACTTAATGATTCAGATTTTGCCAAACAGCCCGCTGTGTTCTCAAGTTTAGTTTAGGAGAGAAAAGAAAGGAAATGAAAGGAAAGGAAGGAAAACTATATTTGTGTTCCTAAGTTTTATTAAAGGAAGGAAAAGAAAGGAAATAAAATTGATGTGTGTTCCCAAGTTTCATTAAAGGAAAGAAACGAAAAGAAAAGAAAGAAAAATAAAAAAAGGGTTATTGGATTTAATCACCTTCAACTATTGGTTATTGGCCGCTATCACCCTCAAGTATCTGTATCACCAAAATTTAACAAAAAATCAACCAAAAATTAACCAAAAATGACTTGAATTGGTTAAATTTTGGTGATACGGTATCCGTAACACCAAAAGCTAACTAAAAAAATAATCAAAAGTTAAACAAAAGTGACTTGAATTGGTTGACTTTTGGTGATACGGACACCAAAATGTTTAGTTGGGAGTTATATTGGCCAAAGTGATACTTGAGGGTGACAACGGCCAATAACCAATAGTTGGAGGTGATTAAATCCAATAACCCATAAAAAAATGGAAGGAAAATGTTTCCTTCTAAATTGGAAGAAAATGAAAGAAAGAGAAGAAGAGAAGTAGAGAAAAGAAAAGAAGTTATTTTCTTTCCTTTTTTTTTCTTTCATTAAGTGAACTCGGGATATTCCTTTAGTGTTTACCAACACAACCAATAGTGATATTTGAGATGACGTGATTCGAGGGAAATTTGTTTTGTTTTACTATGCATTATTTTATTACTAGGTTTAACACTCGTGTATTACACACGGATTGAATAAAAATACTTTTTAAAAATTATAACTATTATATTTAAAAATTTATAAATAGTTTTATAAATTATTATCAATCACAAAATTTTGTCTTTATTAACTCTCTTACTCAATTTTCCATATCAACCTTCTTTTTATAAAATAAATTATGTTTCCCCCCTAAAAATTGCCCCCTAAACACTCTAATTTATTAGATAGACTAGGTTTAACACCCGTGTGTTACACACGGGTTATATAAAAATATTTTTAAAAAATTATAATTATTATATTTAAAAATTTGTAAATATTTTTGTAAATTATCATTAGTCACAAGATTTTGTCTACATCAACTCTCCTACTAAATTTTCCCTCTAAAAATTCCTTTTATAAAACAAAGTATGTTTTCCCCCTAAAAATTGCCCCCTAAAATCTTGATTTATTATATAGATTATAATTGGCATAGTTCATCTATTTTATTTTATTTTTATTTTCTTTTTTTGCCATCGTTTTCACGGTGTTTTCTTTTCATTATTATATTAATATTCCAAATATAACTATTATTAAGCCACCATAAATTGAAAACAGTTATCTTTTGTGCTAAATTCATTGTATATGATTTTTCATCCTTGAAAAGTATTTAAAATCATGAATGGTTAAAACTTAAAAGAAATTAAGAATCGATCAATCGTATTATAAAGATTATATAGAATTGTGAGATTGTAGGTTTATATATTTTGAATTTCATATTCATGATTCATCTTTTATCGTAACATTCTAAAACAACCGTTCTGGAGAACTTACTATATACACCAATAGAAAAGAACGATGGTTTTTACTGGCCATTCATGCAATGACACGTGTCACTTTTATATTGGTTAGTTTATGTTTTTTTGTTTTTTTCTTTCTTTAAATCCGTGTTTTTTTCTTTATATATTTACGATTTCGTTTGAGTTTAAAAAATAACAGATTAAAAAAATCAAAAAATAAGAAGTTGGTACACTCAACATTAGTCATGTGTTTTTTTACTCGGTTATTGTTTATTATCGTTGGTGTTTCATCACTATATTAACGATAATGATAATAATATCGTATGATAGTGATTGTGAATTGTGATGATGGCTTGTTTTGTTTTTATTTTTCCTCTCCGAAAAACCTTAGCTTTTCCCATGAGTTATTTTGTATGTTTTGTTGAAAATAAGCCTACAAAATAATAGATGCCTAAGGTGTGAAAATGGACTATGTTTCCATACTTGGACCTCATATGACAAACATATATGCAACAATCACATGCTTCAATGGTGAAGAGTAAGTTTAACATGTCCACTTATCGCTAAATGAAAATATATATGAAATGAAGACAATCTTCGTAAAAATATTAGCCCCCAAATTAAAATATATCGCTAAATTTTGTCCTTGCATGAACAATATTGTACGTATGTGTGATTCATTCGTTTACACTGAATAACATAAAAAAAGTAAGAATTTTCTTGTTCATTAAATAATCTTACATAAAACACTATGAGTCTATGAGTGGTGAGAATTGACAATTTTGATTTTGAAATTTTTAGTATTGAGCGTTTGATATCAGAGTTAGAATTTAGATCATGTGTACTAATCTCATTTAAAGGGAATTTGTCTGGTATAGACGTTATCACAAATATAGTGAACGGTAATAAATTAACTTAAGCAAAGAATAACAAACATATAAGAATGATTTATTAAAGAGATCATTTTGGTCTTTAGGTTTATATTGATTCGACCACTTTAGTTATTATGTTCTTTTTCTTGTCATTTAGTGTTGGGTTTTGTAAAAAATTGTTATTTTGGTCCTTCTGTGAACGTTTGTTAGTCATTTTGCATTTCATGGACCAAAACAATATTTTTTACAAAATCAAACACTAAAGTTACAATTATTTTATATTTCAGGGACCAAAATATTGTTGTTATTATTATTATTATTATCATTATTATTATTATTATTATTATTAAACACAATCATTGAGCAACCATTCTCCATAACACGACCGATGTCACTTCCACTTACCATTCCCTTCGTCTTCTCCGTCGCTACGCACACCATCCAAATAAAATCTTATCGAATATCTCTTCACTTCATCCACCTCCAACCGACCACCACCACCAAACACTCCCATTTTGTTCCCCTTTTCGGGGAGCATGGATTCGTTTTGGGGGCTTAGACAAAGTAAAATTTTGAGACAATTTTTAGCTTGTTTAAATGTCATTACTATAGTTTTTTCTTCTCTTTTATCCGAGGTTGAGACCGATGCTAATAAACAAAAATGTTTAGAGTTAGAGTTATAAATATCTTTTGTGATTATTACATATTTTAAAAATCAAACTCTTTCTTTTTAATTGAGTTATCAATATGTTTTTTTGTTTCGATCTTTAGGTGTTTTGCATAATCGGATTTGTATTTTGAGTTTGAGGTGCAATAAATTAATTAAACCGATAAGAAATTAATAATTAATTTCAATTTGTTTTTAGCCTTTTGTTTAGGTTTTATATAATGTTTTACGGTGGAAGATAATGCCATAGTGGGGCGGTTGTCGTGACAACGATTGAGATGGAGATGATTTCAAAGATAAAAATTGAAAAAATATCTAAAATGACCGACGTTGGGAAAATGACCAAAATGACAGAAGTTGGGAAAATGAGCAAAATAACTGAAGTTGAGAAAATGAATAAAATGGCACAAAATAGTTTGGAAAATGACCAAAATGGCAATTTAATAGATAAGGGGATATTCGTCATTTAACACAAATCTAATAGAAAACGTTGACGGAATGACCAAAATAACAATTTTTTACAAAACCAAACACCAAAATAACAAGAAAAAAAACATAAGAACCAAAATAGTCAAATCAGTACAAACCCAGAGACCAAAATAACAATTTACGATTTATTAAATGTCACTCTAAAGAATTTTGTTCAACTTCAGGTCATTTAGTTATATCAAGAAAAAGATTAATGTAATATAACTAATCATTCATATTAAAAGTTATTTACATAGAAAAAGATATACGTATTTAGTTGGGTTTGGTCAATAAAAGTCAAACTAGCCTTTTAACCGGTTTGAGTGAGAGTAACTCGGATAGTAACGGAGTTTTGATATCAGTTCTTACACCTCTAAGTATTTTAACCATATGCTGTTGCATCAAACGTCATTTAAAAAAAAGTTAAAACCGTATTGGAATGAAACCAAGTTAGCCGGTTTCGGTTTCCAAACCGGTTTTCTCCGTCTCTAATATTTCAATCCAAGTTTGGATGGGCTTTAGTTGGTCACTACTATCATTTACTGTTCAGCTATTTGGGCTTTAGTTCTATCAATCGGAATTAACATTTTCCGATTGAGGTCTCCGATCACCTTTATTCTTCTCCATTTTCAAATCAAAAAGCAAAACATAAAGCAAATCCAACACACTCTTTTTGAATTTTGAAGAACTTAGTCCAGAAGCAATGTCAGCGATTTCAACACGGAGAAGACGACCGTCGGAATCTGATCGGTTGTTACCGTCGTCATCGACGGACGGTTACACGAAGGTAGCTAAACGTCCGGAAAAACCAGAAGCTGAGGTGGATAAAGGCTTATCGTGGACATTTCCTGTATTTGCCCTAGGTTTGTTGAGGTATATGAGTGCAACTACTAATATTGTTCATGATTGTGATGAAGTGTTTAATTACTGGGAGCCTCTTCACTTCATACTTTACAAATCAGGCTTTCAAACTTGGGAGTATAGGTAACTTATTCTGCACCTTTCGTTATTACTTTTGTAGTTATGATTTTGTTGTGTTTTGATGTAGTGTTAATCTGTTGTATTATGATCATCTCTTTGCTCAGTAACAAACTAGTTACTATATGTATAGATAATTTGATAATCTGTTGATCTGTATCTTAATTTGATGTACAGTACATCATTTCTTCCAATTGAAGAGCTTAACACTGCTTCTGTCTTGCGTGACAAGGCTGTATAGAGTGTATTCGTTCAGAGTTAAGGCTTATTATTTTATATGTACAGGGAAGTTGTCACTGAGATAACTAAAGTTGATTGTGATACATAAAAAAAGTCGCCGAATAGTTAGGAGGCACATAACTTCCAAGTCTCTCTTATAGTGTCGTATTGTATTCCTTTTAATTAAGATGACGCCGGTGTTATGTACCGTAATTGGGGTTTTCTTGAACTCAAGTCTATAGTCTAAGTGTCTAACAACTGATTCTGGATCCAAACTGCTTATGCATTGTAAGCTTCCAGCGGCACTATATTCAGCTGTAGCAGTTGAAGTTTAGACAGTTGTCTGTTTGTTGCCTTGCCATGACATGGGCTTTCCTCTTAGAAATTGGTATCCACCGTTTGTTGACTTCCTATTGACGCGACACTTGTGAATTGTTGCCCAAAAGTGAAACTAATGCTAAGTAAATATGAATTTATGTACGCTTACTGCCAATATATCTCATCAAGATTTTTAACTGTTAAATTTCCATTTTTCTTTGCATGCCTGACTTGCACTGTTTGGCTAAACAACCAAGCTTAGAAAGCAGTATGTCTCCGAAACATATATATGATTAAAATAACAATTAGTATAAATTGTGTGGTGGGCGGATCAAGTAATGTGCTTCTTAATGTATAGACATCATTACAACCACAGTTACTATAGCTTACTTCTCTATGGTTTAATGATCTCGTCATGCAAGTTTTTTTAGAAACATTCCGTCCTGAAAGTTTGTTCATCACAATCTCAACAAGCATATAAAAGTGTAATGTTGGGCTTATCTGCGCTCCTGCTAGTAGGAAATTTTGATTCCTGTTTTAGTCTATTTGAAGTGCTGAATGCTACTAGTGGTCTTCTCTTTGCCAGAATATGAAATCCTTTTTAATCTCTTTGTGAAATTATATATGTTTCTTGCAGTTCTGAGTTTGCATTGCGTTCATACCTGTACCTTCTTTTCCATTATTTGGTGGGCTGGCCGGCTTCATTGTTTTATGACTGGCGTGAAGAGGAAAAGGTACAAAATTCAATACTTGATCAATTATTTACTTGTATAAGCTTGTTGAGTGTTATCGTTTAACAGTATTGATTTAATTCTTGAGCACATTCTAGGTTAAAGTATTTTATGCTGTGAGGATATTTCTTGGCCTTATCTCTGTCATAACTGAAGCTGCTTTAGTAGTAGCAATTTCCAGAAAGTATGGAAAGCGCCTTGGTTGTTATACACTCGCGTTATTGTGCTTAACAAGTGGTTGCTTCTTCGCTAGCACAAGTTAGTACCTGCTAAACTTCTATAACATTATTTAATGAAACATTGTATTTCAAGTAGTACCTGCTAAACTTCTATAACATTATTTAATGAAACATTGTATTCCTTATTTGTTAATATGGAAGAGATATATATCTATTTTTTGACCACTAATTCAGTTCACTTCCAACTGTTGTTGATGTACAGGTTTTTTACCCAGCTCATTTTCAATGTATGCTATTTCTCTCTCCTCGGCCATGTTTCTTATGGGCAAGCATGCAACAGCTGTCGCTGTCGCAGCAACTGGTGTTATTCTTGGTTGGCCGTTTTCAATCCTTGCTTTTCTTCCAGTAACAGTTTACTCTCTAATTAGAAGGTTCAAACAAGCATTTATATCAGGAGCACTTATTTCTATTACTCTTTTGGTATGTAACTTTTGTATGTTTGTTTTTTTGGTACTTGGAATGTGAGGTCGTATGATTATTTGTCCTAAAGTTTTAGAAGTTTTAATGGTGTGAAGTTCTGTGCAGACACTTTCGGTACTTGTGGACTACCATTACTATGGAAAATGGACATCATCTGTTGTGAATTTGTTGGTGTACAATGTGGTAGGAGGTGGTGAGAGTCACCTGTATGGAACAGAAGGGCCATTATATTACTTGAAGAACGGATTTAATAACTTCAATTTCGCACTTGTTCTTGCACTTCTTTTTGTGGCTACTCTCCCTGTTACAAAGAAAAAGTATGCTCCTGACATGTTAATAGTGGTGTCCCCTGTTTATATTTGGTTGGCGTTTATGTCTTTGCAGCCACACAAAGAAGAAAGGTATACCGCTTTCTAGTTAGAATTGATTGGTTGTACCTACCCGATAATCTAATATGAATGATTCACTATTCATCCTTTTGTCTTCTTTTTTTCTGTCATCCCATGATATATTTGGATTGTTGGATATGAATGTATACTAACCATTTGAGCGCTGTACAAAGTAAATTTGAAGTTCGAGTCCAATCATACAATATCTCAGGTTTAAGCACCATGGGTTATTTTTTTATAGCAGTGTAGTTGTTGGATTTGTGATACGCAAGATGATTACTCTTTTCATATGATTTGAAACACATGCTTGAGAAAACTTGTAAGAATTTCAGCTTGAGGAGCTTAATATACACAGTCAATTCAGTCTGCTGCATTTTTGTTCTTGGTATTTTGTATTTATTCAACTTCATATGAGTGAATAATGCTCGGTTCTTAGCCCCTCATGTAAATAAATATCCGTCTTACAAGCTTTAGCTAAAGGGAACGAGTTAAATGGTTGAATGTCGCCCAAAGTGTATTTTTAAGTGTGTAAGACCTACTAAAACTCTTTATTTTAGAGTTGATGTGTTTTGACCCAAACATGTGTGCTAAACCCATTTACCACCCAAGCCACCCACTTGGCCTTCTCTAGTGACTACTTTCTGCTCGTAAATCAATAATGAGCCGGCACATCACTGAGGTGCTTAAAATAGTTCACTGCTACTTCTGTAATAGTGTCCAGTAGTGAATTGATATTATTTGAAGAGAATATTTTCAGTATTGGAACTTAGACTAACAAGGAGCGTCTTAACTTTAACTAAATGGTTCTTTGACTTGCAGGTTCCTATATCCTATATACCCTCTTATATGTGTTGCTGCTGCATCTGTCATTGAGAGCTTTCCTGATTTTTTCCATGACCGTTATAGAACCGAACAGTCTCTTCTCTACAAGGTAAATCACAAATTGTGTGCATCATCTAACAATATCATCATGTCTTATGGTTATAATTAACCTTTTGCATCTGCAGATGGCTAAATACGTTAGACCACTGCTTATTGGCCTCATTCTATGTGTTTCTCACTCTAGGACATTCTCTATCATAAATGGTTATTCTGCTCCTTTAGAGATTTATAAGCACTTTGAACATCATGACGATGCTGGAACAGGTAAGAATCATACTGTGTGGGTAGTGAACTGAGGTAAAAAAAGGTGTCGGGTCTGGTTGACCTAAACACTATTTGTCCGGTTGCAGGTGCAGTGGTGTGTGTGGGTAGTGAATGGCACCGGTTTCCATCATCCTTCTTTGTTCCAGACTATGTGGGTGAAGTTAGGTGGCTTGATGATGGTTTCGGGGGCCTACTTCCTTTTCCATTTAACTCAACCTTGGGTGGAACTTCAGCAGCGCCATTATATTTTAACAATAAGAACAAGGCATCACCTGATCAATATGTAAGCTTCTTGCCACTAATTTCATCAATGTTTGTTCTTATCATTGACATAAACTGCATTCTGAAATTTTTTTTTTCTGATCTATCAACAGCTCCAGGATGTCGAAAGCTGTGATTTTCTTGTTGAGCTTCAGCTTCAAAGACCATTTCTTTCTCGAGGCTCTGACTTGTCAAAATGGGAGGTACTGTTTGTGCTACTTTGTCCTTTTGTGTGAGAAAGTCGAATGTGTCTTTTAATGTATGCAACCTTGTAAATCACTATATTCAAAAAAGTTGTTTATTTTTTCAATAACTAAGTTTTTCTAACAATATGGAACGCATTAATGATTTTAAAAGTTTCAAAAAAAGGAGAAAAGAAGTGTATGCTTGTTGATTTGACCTGACTTGTTTTGGCATCTCTAGTAACGAGTGTTTGTTTTGCAGGTGGTTGCAGCATTGCCATATCTAGATAGGGAATTTTCACCTCCTTTACACAGATCATTCTTCATACCGTATATGTGGGAGGAGAAAAACACTTTTGGGATATACAAGTTATTGAAGAGACACAAAGAGCAACAATAGGTTGTGCAAGCAGGTAGCCACACAAAAATGATGCTAGAATTTGTTAGATCACTAACTCTAGGATTATGTATGTGGATGTTACTGGGTACATTTTGTTTTGTTTAGTTGTATGTTGTCTTTAATTCATGCATGCACTTCTTCCCTATTATGTACTCTTGTTTCACGAGGTGATTTGAACACTATAGTAATTATTCTCAAGATGGAGGAAGGAAAAGTATCTAGACTAAACATGGAAAGTTCATTGTATACTATTCTGGTTCGGTATGTTAAAATCTTCTATGGAACTGAACTTGAATACCTGGAAAATGAGGAGTCAAAAGTTGTCGTAGCGGGGTAGAGGTGGGTAGGTGAAGGAAGGGTCGTAGCGTGGCATAATTAAGTGGTGGTACAACGGTGATTATTGCCACGGTCCAAGACTAACATAGAGATTGAGACGGGTTGTGTGCTGCATAGGTCACTATACAGTATACACCCTTTGAAATATAATAACTACCGAAATAAAATCCCTTTTAACTTCATTTTTTTACATTTTTTAAGATAAATATATAATACACAATCAAAATAAAATACCATAGTTTGCACAAGATTTGAAAGTACGAACACCAACAACATTTTATAAGACATGGTTTCCTTTATAAGGTAAAAAAAAAGAAAATTTTCATATTGACCCTTTACATATAACTTTCCTCATATGTACCCTTAAAAATTGGTTTCCTCAAAACGTCCTTAAAACATTGTAAATTTATGAAAGTCATACCGAAATTAGGTTAGTTATAGCTTAAGACTTTAGTTAGTCTTTAGAAGGTTATGACTAAGATTTGATTAACATGAACGTGAATAAAACCATCTTTAATAGATTTATAGCCCAAGGAATACAACTTATATTTACCTAACTACTAAAAGAGAGGTAGATAAACCCTCATTTTTATCCTTTAGTGACTTTTTAATTGTCTTATACTTGATGTTCGTACTTCCAATCATCATTTTTTACATTTTTTATGATTGGAAGTACGAACATTAAGTAACCACAATAAAAAAAAGTACAAACACCAAGTAACCACAATGACGTTTTTTATAGTTTTGTCAATAAAGACAAAACCAAAATAATAAACGTATGAAGTGACCATACATTATTTTTTTCTGATAAATTTGTGGCCAAATTCAAAAGTAGATAATAATTTAGTGGCCAAAATGAACAATCCCAAAACTTACCACAAACACATACCAAGTCCAACACAAGTCCCTTTCAATTCTCCACTCATTTTGACAAAGTAGTAGAAAGAGAAATTAATCGACCGACGAGTTCAGAGATCGGCGTCTATGGCTTCTTCATCTGAACGTGACAACTTCATCTATGTCGCCAAGCTCGCTGAGCAAGCGGAGCGTTACGACGGTTAACACCTTTCATCCTCTTTATGCATCTAGATCCGTAGTTCAGATGTTTATTCCTTTTTAACTGTTGTAGTTGAGATTCAAATCTGTGTTTGATTTCAACATGTGTAACTTGTTTGCAAAAGTTGTGGATGTTATCAGTTTTTTTTATTTGACATTGAAGGTTGTGAGTAAACTAGGTTATGAAATGAATGTGTTAATTATTTGGAATATTGTACCGTGGATGTGTTGAGTATGAAAATTTGATGTGTTGGAAATTAGATGGAGAAGGTGATGAAATTAACATCGTGTGCTAGTTAGATCTAGAGTTTTAGGGGCTATGCGCTAACAGGGCGGTGAGGTAACCTGCTAGAGATTAATTTGGACAATTTTTTATGTAGGTTACAGTTTTATATATATACACACATTTTTTAGTTTCTATAACAAAGTGTTCAGTTTTATACACACACACATTTGGGAGGAATTGCTGGAAAATCGCATATTTTTGGCCATCAAGGACCGCCTAAGCCAGATTGTGACCGTTATTGACCGCCTAGCGATTAAATGGCAGATTAGCTGAAAATTCATAGGTTGTGTTCCGATTCCTGATTAGTTGCTCCTTTTTACAAGCATGATTAGATCAAAGTTGACTCCAAAAACAACAGGTTGTTGAATTACTTTTTTAATTTAAGTTGACAAGGATTTAGTTGTTACACACTGAGCTTGTAACAACTGATTACTTTTTTAATCTATAGTGCTCTTGCATTTACATTTGTTGTTGGTTTTTGTCCAGAAATGGTGGATGCTATGAAGAATGTAGCAAAGTTGGATGTTGAACTGACTGTAGAAGAAAGGAACTTGCTTTCAGTTGGGTACAAGAATGTGGTGGGTTCACGTAGGGCATCGTGGAGAATATTGTCTTCGATTGAGCAGAAAGAGGAGTCTAGAGGAAATGAAGTGAATGTAAAGCGGATTAAGGAGTATAGGCAGAAGGTTGAAACAGAACTGACTGACATTTGTAAGGATATCATGGTTGTTATTGATGAGCATCTAATTCCATCTTCCTCGGCTGGTGAATCCACTGTTTTCTACTACAAAATGTGAGTGTGTTTACATATATTGAAATGCTACAAATTATAAAAATTGTTCTTGTTTAATTGGCAGGGTTTAAGATGTTCTTGTGTGCTATGATCTAATTGTGAATTGGATAAAGAGTGATCGTTCTAATAGCTTAAGTTTATTTGATTATAACTTGTAATTGTGTCTTCGTGGGTTTTGATTGAGTGCAGGAAAGGTGATTATTATAGGTATCTTGCAGAATTCAAGACTGGTGATGATAAGAAAGAAGCAGCTGATCAGTCACTGAAGGCTTATCAAGTTAGTAGCTTCTCCTGTCTTGTTTATTTGCCATTTCTAATATACTTTTCTCTTTTAATGCTGCAAAACCCTTATTTTTTATGTAGTAGCATTTATGCATTCTAATTAGTAATTAGGATGCTATATAATGTTCTACACTTCCACGTCTTTTATGCATATGTGTACCTGTTAACCAGTTAAATGTGTTGTTTGCAGTTGGCATCTACAACTGCAGAAGCTGATCTATCACCTACTCACCCCATCAGGCTGGGTTTGGCTTTGAACTTTTCAGTGTTTTATTATGAGATCATGAACTCTCCTGAAAGGTATTTTTAAACTCTTCTCTCTGCGTCTTCTCTATACCATTGGTACAAAATTTGTGCTAAACTGTGTTTGACTTTTTTAGAGCTTGCCACCTTGCAAAACAAGCTTTTGATGAAGCTATCTCGGAGCTTGATTCCCTGAGCGAGGAATCATACAAAGACAGCACTTTAATTATGCAGCTCTTGAGGGACAATCTCACTTTGTGGACTTCGGACATTCCAGAGGATGGAGGTATTTTATCATAGTTCTCTATGATCCTGTTAGCTTTGGCTGTTCAGTTTTGCCCATCTCCATTATAACAATCGTTTTTATCCAAATGCTACATTACTAAGAAAAGAGAAACAATGATTAGAGTACAATATTCATGTTATAGTGGTCTAAGCTAATTCTAATGTAGATCTGACATGAGCTTTTTTAAGCCCTGGAGGTTTTTTTTTATTTGTTGAATAATAGTCTCCTTGAATTAAAACTGATGGATTCATGTTCTTATTATATATGACCGTGTTTTGCATTTGCAGAAGACCAAAAAATGGAGATCACCAAATCTGGGGCCGAAGATGCAGAGGTCAGCAAATTATAATCATAATTCTCTCCCTTCAGTAAAACCTTTGCCATTTTTGTTTTCTGAGTCCTGTTTATATGATTTGATAAAGGTATAAACACAGGCATGCTACAAAAAAAGGGTCAAAATGGGTTTAACTATTCAAGACAAAAAAACAATGTATGTTGAGTGTTGGTCAAGTAGGGGTGGGTTGACCAATTTTGATATATTTTTGTCTAGTTATTTTGAGTTACATAAACGAGTAATGTGAAATTTTGATTATAAAACTTATTTATCATTAAAGTAATTGAAATTTATTTACAGTAAGAGGATTTTGAAGGCTGTAAGCACTTGAAACTATACTTTCAACTTGTTTTTTAGTCTCTTTTTTTGCAATTTACTCATTTGATTATTAAAATGAGCTAACTGGTTTCTATATCATTTACTTTTCCACTATTATTGTGTGATAATATTTGTAAAATATGTTCTGTGCAGTGATGCTGTATGACAACAGCGTTGCATCCTTGTACAAGTGGACTAGGACCGGACCATGTATGCTATATGTAAGCGTGAATTCTAAAGCAGTGATTTGCAAGAATCATTTTAGGTTCTGTTTGTTTGGCTGGCTCTCTGATAATTGTTTTTGGGCCACTTATTCATTCAAGACATCTGTCGGTTAGGAGTTTCGTTTCTTTTCTTTTCATGTGAATGATTCTTAATTTTTCAGTTTCCTCTTTATGCTTCTTTAGTGTGGTTGAATTTCATTTGGTTTGATTTATGGAAGTAAGTTATTTATAGTTGATTTTTGCCTAGTTGTGTAACCATTTGAGAAGTTACTATTCAGATGTGATGTATTCAGCAAATGCATTCTTGACATTGTTCGCAGAACAAGATTGAAAAGACTTGAAATCCAAACTGGGATTAAAGAATGAGATGTCAAGGTTGTATCTTGATTGATTTTCTGTGTGGACAGTGATATCGAAATGCAGTTCTGGATGAAGTTCAATGGCTTGATTGTGACAAACAGTTGATGTTTGAGCAAAAAAGGCAGAACTAAAATGCAGGTGATGAGACGTGAGTTTCTTTCATTGTCTACGTGTTTTCAGTGTTTTGAACAAAAAAAAGTTAGCCATCTGCTGAAAGCCTGAAAGTTAGAGACACCTATTTTCGCACTCGTTTCTAAGAAACATGTTTGTTGATTTTAGACGGATTAGTTTTGATTGGATGTCGAAGTATTTGTGACACTTTTAGTGCGAGTCATGCCAAAGATCTTTAGCCCCACTCAAACTGCTTCATGGAGTTTGATTGGAAAACAAATGGTGTTCCTATTCAAATGTGATTTGAAAAAGAATGTGATAGTATCAAATGGTCTTTTCTGGATGATATTAATTGGGTTATGCAGACTAGATACTGTTATCTACATATCTTGATATCGATGAACACCTAGTCCAATGATCTTTGTATGTCCGAGAAGCCGAACACAGTGAGCTTGGGTATAGGTTGGAGTGTTGATTGTCAGGTTCAACCCCCAAACATGAAAACCGACAAAACAAGTCTTGTTTGGTTGATTAGAAACATGTGATGAAGGATCCTGTAACTTAACTAGGAACATGGGAACTGGATCAGAGTTTAAAGCGTTTATGTTAATGATGTAAAGTTGTAAACAAATGTATCGGAGGCATAAGAACATCCTCTTATCACCTTCACCACATTACACTCCAAACACTTTGCCACATGAGGTCATTATTAATCCCAGTTTTCGCATACTGAGTCATTATTAATCTCAATTTTACTATTGGTCATTATTAATCCAAACTTTAACTTAAGTGGTAACCATTGAGTCTTTCGTTACCCTTGACTAACTTCGTCTAAATTTACTGACGTTACATCCATGTGGCAGCTCACATGTTTTGGCATGTCTATTGAGTTTAACTTTTGTAACGATATATAAATGGTTAGGAAGAAAGATTAAAAAAAACATATCAACTGCCATAGAGTTAGTCAAGGTTAACAAAAGGCTTAATGGTGGTCACTTAAGTGAAAGTTGTGTTTAATAATGATCAATAGTAAAGTTGAGATTAATAATGACTAATAGTAAAGTTAGGATTAATAGAATCCAATTTCCCTAAATCTTTTAACCTCTTTTAACTCTTTCATCACGCCTTACCAGTTTACATGTTCAATAAATAAAAACTAGGTTTATGAGTCGGGCCAAACGTTGTGACGTTTGCGTCTCGCGCATGTGACTTCGTCACACACGTTGATAAAAAGGTTCCATTTCTTGCACGTTACGGGCAAAGTCATAATGCGTAACATATTAAAAGACAGATATATAACAAACATAAATGTCAAAATTAAAACCAAGTTAAAACCGGATGGTCAATGCCAGAATTATGTCAAAGTAGAATAGTAGGGTCAAAGTCATAAACACGTAAAAAAATTTATGTCTCGTACATTATGGTGTAAGTCGCATATTAAAAAACAGAAAAATATCCAAACTTAGCTGTCAAAGTCGGAAAGCAAAGTCGTAAATATGTCAAAGTAGATTGTGTTCTGATATTATGTCTCAAATTTCATGGCGTAAAGTAGCAGAATTAACATGTCGTGAACGTGCGCAACACGATTGTCTGCAAATTCATTACACGCTTTATGTCCGTGACTAATACGTTAGATAGAGTAAAAAAATGTATTGTGTCTCAAACCCTTACGATTAAAATTTTAAAAGTAATTTGAAGAAAAGAAGATAAAAGGGCCCAAAATCAAGCTATAACAAGACTCGAACTTTGGTATACAGTTTGAAGGACAAGGGTCTAACCACTATGACAGGATCATTTATTTTTAGCATTGCCTAAGACAGACGTATCTAATATGCAAAAAATTATGAAAACTAGAAAAAAAAAAAAGAATAAAAAAGTTTGCTCATTCAATTAAAATCCGACACGTGTAAAAGCCGGTGAAAACCTACCGACCTTCAATCTTAGAATTATATACAATATTAACTGATTTGAGAGGAAGGCCCATGGGCTATTTTCAGCGGTGGCATGCTAAGGCACATCACGTATGCACGCAGTGGCAGTTAGCTTGACCTTGCCCATAAAGGCAATAATAGCCGAATGTCAATACACTTCGAACGGATAAACCAATAAGTCGACGATAGGTGAGAATTCGCTCTCCATAACTAGGTGGATCATATATTCTTGTCACATGTGTGAATAGGAGAGGCGATGAATGCTTGTGCCGAAGAAATCCTTATTTACGAAGTAGATGGTAATATCTTTATAATTATACAAGCTTTTTATAATAATATATAGGTAAATTAGGTTTTAACAATCCAAACTTTTGTACATAACTTAGTCTTGTGAAAATAAGTTTACTTATGATATTTTATTATTTGGTTTACAAATGTATCGACACTTCTATATACAATGACATATTTTGTACAAAATTTCAACAAATGCCAATTCCTATTAGAAAGTTTAAATTCAAATCAAATTCCTTCAATCCAATTTATATGTAAATTCCAATTACATTATAATCCGTAAACCAAACGCTCCCTTCAATTAAGCTTTAGAACATTGATTTTGTTTGTATGAGACAAAGATTTAAACTCTCTTCCCCTTTAATCTTAACTGCTTCAAAGCAAGTTTTGCATTAGTTCATATACATTTAAAATTTAAATCTAACCTTTTTTTACTATTATTATCTATTTGGTCTTCATTATATTTAAAACTACATGTACTTTAGTCAATTACATAATATATAGTCAAAGTGGGGTGTCTTTTTTATTTTTTTATTTTTTTTACTTTTTTTTTAGGGCATGTGTTGCAGCTCATTTGGTATGGCGGGTAATGTTCATAGGTGAGGTCATCAAGTTGTACAATGATTGATATCATTAATTCTTTCATGCCTATGTTGGTTTTTAAAAAAAAGTCTCGAAATATATGAAGGCAGGAAGTAGTTATAAAGTAAGACTTGTGTATACATAATATATTGTTATGTCGTTGACGTAATGTGACCATAAGATGACTTTTGTTGCACACATGAACAATGGTCTAAGGGTGCACGCGAAGTATATTTATTTGCAACAAACTGATGATTTAATGTATTTTTTATATCCTTAATTTCTTTACTTATGTGTTTTGTCAATTTTCTATAAAAAAAAAAAGCAACGTGGCATATATAAGCCATACTTCACTAGACAATACAATAAGAAGAATATTCAAATTTAGCTTCGTGTTAAAAAAACAATATATATGCCTAAGTTAACAAAGATTGACAGGAAATTTATAAAATTTTCAATGAGAGCTTTTCTTTTCTTTGTGTGCACATCATCCATCCAACCCCACAAAACTAACTTTGAGCACGTATAATTTAATTACCTGTTTTAGCATGTTATCTAATAAAGACACAACGCATGTAGATATATATATAACAAAGGTCGGATCCTTTTAAGGGGTCGGGATGGGCGTCAGCTCCTACACGTTTTCTTGACATAAGTTTCAATTTTAATTTACCCAATCACCTTAAATTTTTTTATATATATTGATCTCACCCCCATATAAAATACAAATTATGGGTCTCGTGACTTTCAGCATCCGTTCTATAAAAGTTCAGGATCCGTCATTGATAAATAAGACGTTATAATGATATGAAGTTACGAATAAATGGGAAATGAAAATGACCTAACTCAATACATCACTTGAAAGATAATGTTTAATCAGCTTTTCTTTTCTCTCTACACAAGTAACCAAATTAACCTTAAATAATTACTTACATCATATATTTATTTTACATAGATGCTTAATTTCTGTACTTTTTTTGCCTCTTTCTTTCCTTGTACAAAACCTTAACAAACAGTACGTATACCCTTAATATATATAGACACATTCTCTATTGCATAAATAACCAGAAACACAAGACAAAAGAATAACAAGAAGCTTAAGGTACGTGGCAGATCATCTATGGCAGCTTTCTCTTGCATGAACATCATCAACAGGTTTCATTTCATACCTCTTAAAAAAAACAATTAGAATTGCATAAACACTTATACGGAGTGTTAACTAAGATAGAAAGATATATAGCTGATTACATAACCGAGTTATGTATCTTAAGTGTATAACTAAGAATATATAGCGTGCTTTTGTAAATGGTTCTTGTCTACATAAATAATTCATTATGTTTTACGTGTTCTTAGAAATATAGTAATTTAAAATAATTCTGATGACTGATGAGTGTCACGCGTCCACCCTTTTTAGCAAACATAGTGCTTCATATAGCATATTTAGTGTACATGCATATTTAAAATAAATTCAGTTATCATGAATATTTTTTTTATTAATAAGTGTTGTCGCAAATGTGTTATAAAAAACATGTCGCAACTCTGTCGCAAAAAAATATGGCTGTCGCAACATTGTTGCAAAAAGATCCAAAAAATAAACAATAAACTAACAGTTTGTTAGAAGGTTGTTTGGAACGTTGTCGTAAAGGATTTATCGCAAAACTGTCGCAAACCTTGTTGGAAATCTGTCGCAACATTGTTTCAGAAAAGATTCTAACTTGTCTAGCCTTGTCGCAAATTTTTTCGGAATATGTTGCAATTTTGTCGTAAAATGATTGTCGCAAAACTGTCGCGCGAGCTGTTGGATATTTGCAACAAGCGTTTTTGCTACAAAACTGGAAAAGTTGTAAACTTGTAACAAAACAAGGTTGGCGACAAGCTTGCGACAAAATATTTGTCGCAAATTTAGCTTTTGCTTGCCGCTTTTGGTTTTTTAATGGATTTTAAAATGTCCGAGTGTGATGGGCTAAGTAATTGGGTTAAATGATTAACCCAAGTCAGATTTGAGTAAAATGGGCTAATTTAAAGTGTGTAATGAGCTAAATTTTATGACTTGTAATGGGTGAATTCAATAAAGTTTTTATTTCAATATTTGGGAGTGCAATATACTGCATAACATTTTTTTAAAAATTTAGGGCCCCTCGGAAGTGACTTATAATACGTATTTGTATATGGTGCTGAGAAGAAATATATTCTTACACACATTTCAAATGAACTAAAAGAATTACTAAACAAAGTCAGGGGACTAAATGCGAAGAAAAACAATAGTACATATACCATACTTGCAATTTCTTTAAATTGTTTGTGTTTCTATTGCAGTGCACGCGTCCCTGGTTCGAACCCATCACGCTTGTTCCTAGGGACCCAAAGACCGTTAAACTCACTGGAGCATCATCCAAACCCGAACCCGACCAACAAAATAAATCGAGTTCGGATCCCCAGCGCCATCCAACGTCATCCATCTTCTTACGGTACCCGTTTTTAAATAACAAAATTTTTAGAGAAATTTACCAAAATATCAAATTTGACCAACTTTTACCTGAGTCATCTAACCTATAGTATAAGGAGTTGTTCAATGTAAATGTTCGATACCATACTAAAATTGTTATTTTCATTTTTTTCTAACAGTTGCTTCTATTGTGGCTTTTGCGACGCTAACCCGAAGCGTCGCGAATGATGTTTTAACCGTCGGTAAAGAACTCCGAACCCTAGCCGATGAATTTATCCCACGAGAGTACCAAGATTACTACCTCCATGAAATGAAAAAGCTTCTCATCAACAGAGATGCCGAATTCACAATCGTCATAGACGAATACCAACCAAAATCGAACTCTACCGACCAACTGTTCAAGGCTGTCGGTAAGTATTTAGCGACGAAAGTAAACGAATCTTGCGCTCGAAAGGTTAACGTGTGCAAAGTCAATGACACTTTAGCTGTTAGAGTAAACGAAAACGAAGAAATCATTGATGAGTTTGATTCGGTTCAAGTGAAATGGAGATTAGTGAACAAATTTGAACCAAGAGACCAATTTGGGACGAAAAGCTATGAATTGACATTTCACAATCGACATAAATTTATGATGCTCGAGTCATACTTGCCTTACATTTTGGAACAAACTAATGAAACCAAAGACGGTGAAAGTGGATTAAAGCTTCATATGATCGGCAACGGTACTTATCAGGAACCGAAAACCATCATTCTCGATAACCCGATGACATTCGAAACCCTAGCAATGGATCATGAGCTAAAGAAGTCAATTGTTGAAGATTTAAACAGTTTTAAAAACGGGAAGGAATATTACCGAAGAATCGGTAAGGTATGGAAACGCGGATATTTGATCTATGGCCCTTCGGGCACAGGCAAGTCCAGCTTGATTGCGGCGATGGCTAATCATTTAAACTACGATATTTATGACATTGATCTCACAGACGTTGATTCAGACTCGACACTTAAAAGTATTTTGCTGGATTTACCAAGCAAATCGATGCTTGTTTTTGAGGATTTTGATCGGGTTGAGAATCCCAGCCATGATGATAAGGTGTCGCGACTCTTAAGTTTCATGGATGGGATTCGGTCGTGTTGTGGAGAAGAACAAATCTTTGTATTCACGACCAAATGTCCAGATAAACTCGAGCCGATGTTACTTCGGCCAGGTCGAGTGGACATGCATGTTCAAATGTCCTATTGCACGTTTCATGCATTCAAACAACTAGCTTTCAACTATTTGGATATCAAAGAACATAAGCATTTTGAACAAGTTAAAGAATTGTTGCAAAATGTAAATGTGACTCCGGCTGATGTAGCTGGAGAGCTTATGAAGTGTCGGAAAGATGCAACAATGTCGCTCGAGAAACTTATCGCCTTTCTTGAGGAGAAAACCTCTTTGTGAAACGTGACTCGAACCCTCGATGACTCTTAATATTGAGTCCACGAGCCATGAAGAAACCTAGGACATAAGGACATTACATGTTATGTGAATAGAAAATATGGTTAGCTATGCAATGTACAAAAGTAGCATTATTTTTATATGAAATTGTAAAGTAACTAAAGATTTTTAGGTATTTAGATTATAACATTGTATGATTTTTGATATTACATGTCTTACTCGTGTGTCTTGATGTAAAGGAGATAGTTAAAACTTATTCTAGTTTATTTAACCATTTATATCAGTAATATTATTTTATATCTCAAATATTAGTGTTTTAATATTTAGGTATATTGGTTTTCACTGGTCTCAACTATCACGTTTTGTCTTCTACCCGTTCTAACTATTGAATTGGCTGTCAACGGTTCCAACTTTTATCACTTTGTTAAGCACTGGTCCGTCGTTAATTTTTTTAACGCTGTTAAGTTTTTTTTCAAATTCAAGACCGATATTTTAGGGCTTTTGATAGGAATGATAGTACGAGTCGATCGATGTAAAAGTTTTCTCGAAAAGGCTCTCTGAAAGATAAAATTTTTGCATTCGATTGAAGCACCGTTAGGTTTAAACACCCGATTGAAACACTATTTCGTTGTTCGGAGTGCCGTTTCGAGGTAAATTTTCCATCAATCGACTTGTATTATTATCCTTCCGATCAAAAGGTTTAAAACATCGGTATTGAATTTGAAAAAAACTTAACGGCATTAAAAAAATTTAACGAGGGACCAGGGGTTACCAAAATGATAAAAGTTGGGACCGTTGACAACTAATTCAATAGTTGGGACCGGTAGAAGACAAAAGGTGATAGTTGTGACCAGTGAAAACCAATATCTTTATATAATATAGCAAAACCAAAAAGCTTATGTGGCATTATTTTAAAGCTTTTGGGTTATGTGGCATCATTTGAGAGTTTATCTCATAATAATAATTTTTTTTATTTAAAATATGTATATAAAATATATTATAATAAAACTAATTACATTTTTGGTCACCTAATATTTTGGAGAATTCTGAAAAATTTAAAAGTATTTATACTTTTAACCCTCTACTACAAGGGGTGTACATGAGTCGGTTTATATTTGATAGGGTGTGAAAATGAAAGTTATGGATAAAATTAATAATAATATACAATTAAATACCTCAGTGTTTTATATATATATATATATACATAACTTTTTATATGGATTTAAAAAAAATAAACTACACCATAAAATTAGGCATTTTATTCTCTTTAATTTGAGTATAATATTGCTATACTAAAAATTTAATTTTTAAAAATATATTTCGTGTTCCGGTTTACCACGGTTTTGTTTCAAAACTTATTGGAACGTTCATGAATATCCTTAAAAGCATCACTTGAATGTTTTGTTCCCGAGCGTAGCGCGGGCACTAAACTAGTATCTAATATTTATTAAAAGACTAGGTTAGAACCCGTGGGTACCCACGGGATTAATGATATAATTTATTTATATGTTTTAATATATAAAATATAATAAAGATATATAATTGGACATATATTATAGGAATAAAATTTTTTTAACAAAGATATATTAACATGAAAAAATTGACAATGATGAAAATATACTCATAGTTAAAAGTATGATTACATTAAAAATATTGAATTACATGTTTCTAAAAATTCTCATGCTTCCAAAAATGAGGGTGAATGTAATGGTGACAAGTGGCTTAATGTGAGAAGTTGGGTTAGCAATTTATTATAAGAGAGATGTAGTATATATTATTCAATTCATGAGTTTTTTTTTTTAAACATTGCAGATCAGCATCCTTGTTGCACGTAACATTACTTGCAAACGAAGAGACAGAGATACGCGTTTCGATCCACAACCAACATCCCTTTCTATTCCGACCGTCACAAATCACAAGTCACCACCAACATCATTTCATGCCTCATTTCCTCTGCTAAAATCCCCCACGCAACTTCAAATTTCATCAATCCAATCACCATCAAATCATCACCACCAATCAAACACCGTTTTCCAGCCCCAATTTCTGCATTCATCATTGAATTTCAGGTATGTAACAACGTAACGTATGTCTCAATTAGGGTTTTGATACAGGACCGGTTTCAATCACGTGATTTCTATATGTTTTTGTGTAATTGTGTTCGTGGTGGTAGATTTGAGTAGGATAAATCATAAATGGCTGAAGAAAAAGCCGGAAAGGAAGCAGACGTAGAGAAGAAGAAGACGACGACGAAGAGAGGTTTTTGGTCTCGTGTCTGGAATGGATTGTTTCGGATACATGATGATGATTTTGAGAAACGATTGCAATATATATCGAAAGAAGAGACCATGCTTCTTGCTAGAATGAAGAGAAGATCATCCAGTTGGAGAGCAACAGCTCGGAATTTGATCGTTGTTTCGGTTTTTCTTGAGGTAATGAATTGTAAGATTTCAGCCTAGCTTTCAGGTTTCATTGATAAGCTAATGTTAATCATACTTGTAGGCATATTGCATATATAGTGATGATTTACATCTTTGAATTGTATTTGAATGTTGATTGCTGTCATTTTTTGTGTTTAGTATCTAGGACATGATTGAAGTTTTTAGTATTAATGAAGTCATTTGGTTATCAACTGTCTTTTAAAATTGTTGCTTGTAAAATTCACAACTGAAATACCTAAACTCCTTAGAAAAGAACTGGGTTATCAGAAATGCTCAACCTCAAATACTAACAACGCGTTATGGACGCATTGATTGTAGATGAGATTGAGATAGAACATTTAAGCGTGTTTTGGTTGTTGTTACACACATTATGATATATGTGCATTCTATCTGGACAAAGTTAAAAGTGTTAAAATGCTATAATTATTAAAATGTGCTTTTTTGTTGACGTGTTGATTTTATGCGGTTACTACAGGTGGTAGCATTGGGTTATGCTATAATTACAACAAGAACCATGGGCTTAGATTGGCAAATGAGGGGGTTACGAGTTCTACCAATATTTCTTTTGCCTGCTTTATCATCTTTTTTGTACTGGGCACTTTTTAGCTTCATAAGAATGCGTAAGTTAACCCCTTAACAGTTAACACACATTTCAGCTTTTTTTTTTTGTCAAAATTTCAAAAGATGATGTAAGCAGACAATTTTTTTCATTTTGTTTTCATTTATAGGCGATAGCAGGGACCAGAAAACTGTTGACAGGCTACGAGCTGAAAGGCAAGAAAAAATTGATGAACTTAAAGAACGAACAAATTATTATATAACACAACAACTCATTCAGGTACATCTCAAAGCTGCTTATCATCATTGTTGAATTGTATCATGCATCCCAAAATAAAGATGCACTTATGACTTATTGTTGTTTAACATGAAATGGTCAATTCAACTTTTACATGGTTGTAGAAATATGACCCGGACCCGGCTGCCAAGGCAGCAGCTGCATCCGTGCTTGCATCAAAATTAGGCGCAGATTCGGGCCTAAAACTGGTTTTAGGAGATGAGCTGCATCAGCATTATTCAGAAGCTACAGGTAAGAGCCATGATGTTGAGCCTATGAAATCTAGTGGTTTGAGGAAAAGAAATACATCAGAAGCTACATCTAAGGGAGGAAATGATATGGAAATGAGTCAGCATGTGGAGAACGATATGTCAGAGGTTTATCCACATAATCAGGTTTTTGTCGAGCACCATAACCCTGCAGCTTCCGGGGCTGAAGATGGCGGTTGGCTTGCACGACTTGCACAATTGCTTGTGGGAGAGGACCCATCACAATCTTATGCGCTTATATGTGGCAACTGCCATATGCATAACGGTAACTACTTTATCAGCAAAATTATCAAACAACTACTAACTACTAACAATCACTCGTCAACATAATGAAGGTAAGTAAATTTTTTATATACAGGTCTTGCTAGGAAAGAGGATTTCCCATTCATTACATATTATTGTCCACGCTGTCATGCTCTGAATAGACCGAGAAACTCGAACCCTAGTTCTCCGAGTACTGGTACTTTTGATGCTACATCTCCTACAATCAAAGGTCTTGAGCTGCTTGAACCGAATAGTATGTCCATGAAAGCTTCTCCTCTCAGCAGTTCTGTCGCAGATGATTTGCGTATGAGTGAGAAACCATCTCCTACCAGCAGTCCTGTAGGATATACTACGCAGATGAGTGAGAAAGTATCTGCTGCTTGCAGTCCTGTGGGTGAGACGAAAGCGAGTGGAAAAATAGTCGACGATGATTCTTCTAGCCTATAGGGTACGCGTTATGGGTGTGGAATATTTTGTAAATTTATGTGCTTGGTTTCTTTGTTGCGACTCGTTTTGGTCGTATTTTTATGGCAAACTTGTCACACCCCGACCGCGAATGTTACAAAGATGGGAGTAGATGATACTGTTGATATGCACACACAGTCGCGGTTCATACTAAACGTGTATAGAAATATTATGAGAGTTCATTGTATATTCTTATTTACTTTGATAAACATACTATCGAAATATTAGCAGGAAATTGCATTGTATTTTGTTAGTGCAATGACCGAGTTTGATGCTCCGGCATGCCCATGTGGACGCTTATAAGCGGCCTGGTCGGACTCAGTGACGAATCTTAGACTTTTGTATTATTGGGGGCGAAAAATCACGGGAGCAAATTTAATACGTATGTTACATGTAAATTGTTTTTTACGGGGACAAACTCGATACATAAATACATGGTAATTGTGTTTCGCGCATATTAAAACATTTAAGTATAGGGGTAAAAATTAGCACCAAGTTAAAAATTGAAATTTGAATAGGGTGAAATGAAGAATTGAAGATGTAAGATTGAATTTAAATATTTTAAATTAATGTTTTCAATATCTTCTCTTTAGCTTACTTGTGTATGGTGGTTACTAGTGTCTTTTTAATGAATATTGATAATGAAGTTTGTTTCGGGCTATCATCTGGTTTCGTGTCTGAGCCTTAGGGTCTGAGCGTTAGGGTTTTACATGGCATGATTAAAGGTTTATGTCCGGCTTTTTCCATGGAACAGTTGATTGATGAGTATTCGCTTCGATCAACTTAGCTCGTAAGAAGAATTTTGGTGAGCCTCTGTTACGTTCGCAGTAATAGGGAGTCCTAATACCAACGGAAAACACCTATTGGTGTTAGATGCGGAGTTTTAATCTCAATCCTTACACCCCTAAGTGCACCGGTCATAGATCATTGCACCAATCGATCGAAAAACTCAAAATATTACTCAAATGTTTGAGTTTATTTAAATCGACTATCTGAAAGTTACAAAAGAAATTGATTAAAACCGATTGTGAAACCAAACAAATTGTATGGTGGATGGAACGATTTCATGTTTTAAATTGTTTCGTAAACCTTCTGATCCTTGTAGATTGATATGTGTTGACATAAACCTCAGACATAGTTAGAGATAACTCTACTATAAGATTAGCGTTAGGCAAATACATAAAAATTCAACCTTTTCTATTTGTTGCTTAGAGTTTCCTTGTTAGTTTCACCTTGCAATTTTGTACGTAAAATACTAGAATAAGTAAAGAAAAAGATTAATAACATTGTTTGAGTCGTGATATTATCCGATGTCTCAACTCAAATAGTCGAAGACTTCATTAAAATAACAAAGTTTTAGGTTCAAGTGTCACATATGATAAAATAAGGTAGGGGCTCCCTGTAGAACGAGGGTTTTCTCACCTGGGAGACTAAGATGGATTTGTTCATGAGGATGGTCACTAATGAGGAGAGATTAATATACGAGCTTTTCTTTAGGAGGTGACAATCTAAAGTCCCATTGTTTTGTAGTGAAGTAATCGAGGAGATCGAATATCCACTTATGGTCTAGTGATAAGATGACTTGGATTTTTCGTAGAAGACTAAGTTGAATCCATACTAGTGCCCACTTTTGGTGGATTATGACAATGAAGCTCGTGTTGGGCTACCACCTGGTTTCGTGTTCGAGCCTAACGGTTTTACATGACATGATTAAAGGTTACTGCCCTGTTTTTCTCTGGAACAGTTAGTTAGCGAGTTTCGACTCCAATCAATTTCGCAAGGAAGGTTGCGGTGAGCCTCAATTGCGTTCACAATAACGAGGGAGCTCCATTGTCGACGAAAACCACCTATTGATGTTAAAGGCAAGGTCTCAATATCGTTCCATACACTTCGAAGTGCATCGATCATAGACCACTGCACCAACTAGAGGTGCACAAAAAAAGGGAACCGGAACCGATCAAATAACCGAAAACCGGTTCTTCTAAGAGCCGGTTCTTGTAGAACCGAACTGAACCGTAAGTTCTGAATAGGTTCTACTATTTCTTTTCTTCCAAATTATAGATTCTAAAAGAACCGGAACCGGTTCCTACAAAAAACCGGTTTCTGAAAAAACCGATATGTTTTAGTGTTGTTACTGATTTAATGTTTTAAAAGCTATATATCTTGTAATATTTAAAGTTTTTAATGTTACTACTTATTTAGTTAAAAATAATATAACAAATTTATGACCATAGACTCTAAATGAAAGCCCAATGAAGGTTGAAGATTTACAGTAACCTAACGTTCCGGCCCATGTCATTGAAAAAACCGTTTTTAAGAACCTGAACCGTTTTTTTGGAATCGGTACCGGTTACTAGGTTCAAGTTTTTTCACTAAAACCAGTTCTAAAACCGAACTAATTTTTGTAAGAACCGATTTCTTTACGGTCAACAAAACCGATTTATACACCTCTATCACCAACCACTATAAAAAAATAATATAGGTGATCTAGTGAGGTAGATACATCATACATCATATAAGCCAAGACGAGTTATTATTAGGCCCAATTCATGACCCATTGCGGTTCAAATTTGGCTCGCCCAAGTCCCAACTCCCAACTATTCAACAATCAACGCCAATGAAACCCTAGCATTAGTTATATTGGCGCAGCTTTGGCAACAACTCTCATTCACTCTCATACAATCTCTCAAGATGGGCGAAGAAACCGTTGAAACGACAGCTGATCTTCCAATTTTCAGAGACATAAGGCGTTACACTTGCGCATACTGCGGGATCGTACGTTCAAAAAAGTCACTTATTCATGCTCACATTCAATCTCATCACCAGGTATTTGTTTACTTTCAGATGTAATTTTCATTTAGTATTGTGATCAGCTGTTGATTTGTTTGTTTTTTCTTATCTTGAATATTGAATGCATAATTGTATTGATTTTGAGGAGGTTGATTAGATGTTTGTTCACTAGCGATTCGGAGCAGATCTGATATAGACATACGCATTTACGCAGTTGTATTGCTTTTGATGAGGTCGAATAGATGTTTGTGACTAGTAATTTGCAGCAGATTTTGTATAGACTAACAATTGACCTGATTTTGATGAGATTTGTTAGGTGTTTGTTTACTAGTGTGTTGACTGTTGAGTTGATCAGCGAGAATTGATTGCGAGTTTGTTGTTTTAGTAGCTAATAATTTGGGAGCTGCTAGTTGTAACTATAGGATTTATGAAGTAATAATATCGAGTTTAATGTCATGTAGGATGAAATCAAAGAAAAAGAAGGTAATGAAGAAGAAGAGCAGAAAGGGGGGAAGATGAATGTTTGTGAGGAGTGTGGAGCTTTGTTTAAAAAACCTGCACACTTGAGACAGCATATGCAAAGCCATTCACTTGAGGTATTTATAAAATGTTGAAGCTTTTGTTCATACTTATATACCTTGGACAATGAACCACTACTGTTAAAATAAATTATTTTTTTTTGCGTTGTTGGTTTAGTATAAGTTCATCTTTTTGGTCTGTGTGGTAAGTTTCAAGCATTTCAATTCTAACAAAAGGCGAAAATCATATATAATGTTCGGGTGTTGGTGGCCAATTGTTGTCACTTTAGTTCACACTTTTATAACTTCTATTATGTTGTCATTCTTAAATCATTAATCTTCCATAGAACTCACACTTCTGCAGGGCATATACTTGTATTAGCTATTTGCGTATATGTGAAAAAAGAATGGATTATGTTGCGTGAGGCATTGGATCCCAACAGAGAACTCCAAAGTGCGAGACCTTGATTGGATTAGTATCAGGCAGGGGGACCTCCTGAGAAGCTCCATCAAGTTATCCTCGATCACGCCTTCAAGTATGAGGTTCAAAGATTCTTTTATATGTGCATCCATAAGCGTTTCATTATTAGGTGAATAAAAGTCTCACCATTACCGTGATTTTCTTGCTGCAGAGGCCCTTCACTTGTCCAATTAAAGACTGCAACTCAAGTTACCGCAGAAAAGATCACTTGAATCGCCACCTCATCCAGCACCAGGGTAAAATCTTTGAGTGTCCTTTTGAAAGTTGCAAAAATAGATTCTCAATTCAAGGAAACATGACAAGACACGTGAGAGAAATCCATGATAACTCGAAGGATTACTCTTGCATAAACATACGTAAGCAGCATGTTTGTTCAGAACCCGGTTGTGAAAAAGTTTTCAAATATGCTTCAAAGTTAAAAGCACATGAAGAATCTCATGGTGAGTGAGTCATTTTACTTTTCAAGCTTGTTGATCTTTCATTTTATGACCGTTCTTGATTTATTCTGATGAAATTGTAATTATATGTTGACTACTGCAGTTAGATTGGAAACCATTGAGGCATTATGTGGGGAACCGGGTTGTATGAAATATTTTACCAACGAGCAATGTCTGAAGATTCACATTCAGACTTGCCATCAGCATATTAATTGTGATATTTGTGGGAGTAAGCAACTTAAGAAGAATATAAAACGCCACCTTCGCACACATGAAGAAGTTGTTTACAAAGAGAGGATAAAATGCAGTTATGAAGGATGCAACCTAACCTTCTCTACGGTAAGAAACATATTATTTTGATAAGGATTAACTTGAAAAGCGTTAGCAAAATTTATCTAGCTTCTTAATAATTTAAGTTTGTTAGGAGGTTGTATGCATGTAAAAGACACTTAGTATCTTGTTTTGTTTTCTAAATGTTAGTCTTTATGAAATTTCAGGTCTCAAATCTTAAACAGCATATCAAAGCTGCACATTTGCAAGAAAAACCATTTGTGTGCAGCATTGCTGGGTGTGGAATGAGCTTTTCATACAAGCATGTAAGAGATAACCATGAGAAATCTGGGAAACACGTTTACACAATGGTAAGAACTAATAATGTTGTTTGAATTTTGTTTGAGTTTAATCGATACATATTTCTTTCTATTTAATCAAATTATATGAAACTGATTGGATATTTGTTGGTTATGTTAGGGAGATTTTGTTGAAGCTGATGATGATTTTGAATCAAGGCCAAGAGGTGGTATGAAAAGGAAATTGCCAGCCGCTATAGAAACTTTTATGAGGAAGCGGATACTCCCCCTTGGTAAATCTGATCACATTCAAGGTTCTGAGTACATATCTTGGTTTCTCTCTGCTGATAACGAAGATTAGTCTATTATGTTTATATATTGCTCACTTAACAGTTAACACAATGTATAATCTTCAGTCTTGGTAATAGCTTGTGTAGTTGTGACGAAACAATGCTTGTATCTACGTCTATTTTACTTGTTATGAAATCATAGTGTTCCTATGTTAAGCGCTGGTGCTGTTTTACATGTCATTTGAATATAAGCAACTTATTATACTTTGCAAATCTATTATTTAGATTGTTGACTCTTCTATCTTCAGATCTTAAATAAGTGCTATCTGTTTGGTTATAAATAATTATATTGTGTTGAATGTGATTATAAAGGTAAGATTGTACAGCTATAATCTACTTTTTGATAAAAATGCTTGGACGCCTATTATGTTGCAAGGCATTTCTGCAATGGGTCATGACTTTTAGATGACTAGATGAGATTATTAATTGAAACGTTAACTTCCATTTCTGGAGACTCTTGTCCTCTAAATGAGGTGTTTGTGGACTCGAACTTTAAGGGTAGAGTTGGAGTTTGATAAATCAACGTTTAAAGAAACAGTGATGGTAAAAAAACCTACCTTATGGATGCTGCTACATTAGTAACACTATTTTTGAAAGTTTAATATCATGATAATAAAAGCTTATTGTTCGACCGCACTTTGCCATGGAGACATTACTAAACACAACGTTATGAGGTTCAAAACTGTATTATCAACATAGTTATCGCGGCTGCAATAATTCCATCATGCGAAGAATCTCATATCAACATAGTTATGCCCTCTATTTCACCTCCAAATTGACCATTAAGCCGTAACTAAACCCAACAACGCTGGCAAACAATTGTTGTAGCTGGCAACTTTCAAGTCAAAAACATTTACTGAATCGAAAAATTGATTGTGAACCAAAACTAAATGTAAAGAGTACCAAAACTCAAAATCAAAACACCTCAGATACATTAGTAAGGCAAAGCGCAGATATCCAAATTTTACCACAAATTCACTTATACCAATTTGATGGCAAATAAGCATGAATAGCATATCCAGTTTTCCAATGATTCAACCGAACAACTTGTTTCACCGCCCAAAACGAAACAATCATCACGCTAACCATTGTCAATCTTTGCATCATGGAATCCTTCATCCTCACAACGATTCGAGTTACCAATGAAATCAACAACCCAACAATGGTGAACAAAAATCCAGCACATATACCCTCTGCACCAAACTGCATCCCATGACCCTTGAAAAAAAACACCGGGTTATTTGCATCGTTTCTATCCACAACAAACAAAGGTATCCTTCGAATCAATATGAACATAGATCCGGATACACTGAAGAAATAAACAAACAAAGTCCCACAAATCCACATCTTCTTATTGTGAAATATTGTTTCACCTGCAATTATCCTTTTTATCATGAACGATATCCATATTAAAAAAACCCCAGTTACAAACACTATTTCCATTTTCGAAAGAACAGAGATCGGAGATGATGCCGCGGCGGAGGAAAGTATAGTAATGGTTAATAATAGTGAAAGAATGAGTGATGGTTTTGGAGAAATCGTCATATCTAGATCAGGTGAGGGTTAGTAGGGGTTTGTTTCTACATGACTTTGCATGGTTATTATGGGGTGCTCAATGGTATGGCCAATGAGATAGTGCCACGTATTTACATGTTTAAAGAATAGGTCCTAAGGATCAATGGTCTTGTTTTACATAAATAGGAATTTATATATGTAAGTTTTTAAAAATGTATTCATATTAGAGATACAAATCATTACATTACATTATATGATGGATTCATGGTATAAACTAAAAGATGTGCGTGCATACAAAGAACAAAAAATTGCTTGTGGTTTGTGGCCGGGAAAAAAGCCGATTTGTGGCTAGGTCGTAGATGACCGTAGGTGAATTAAGAACAAAAAGCTGAATAGAATTTCCAACGAATTATGTAAACGAGTTGTGTATGTATGTAATTAAGACGTTGTTGATATGTCTTATATAAGCCAAAAAGTATAACTTTTAAAGTCAAAGTCAAACTGAACTGAGAAATACATTATCCTAAATTCCTAATGTGTTGTTCTCCAAGGGCATAGTTTAACACATGGTAATGTGACTTATTGTAATAGTCATTAGAATATCATTAATACGAAAATGTCTTGTTACAACCTAATTTGACTAGCGTAATCAAGACCAACTCACTATCACAATACACGACTCATTAGTGTACTAGTCTTTATAAGCATATTTTCAACACAAAATTATACTTTGTAATGGTCTAATGTTTTTTAACAACAAAAGACCATCAAACAAAAAAAAAAATTAGAAGCTACTACTTGTAACTATTGGATTTATATATGACGTATAATCTCAAGTTTGGTCTCACGACCTTATACCAAAAATACACTACTTTGTACATAAAGTTATGTAATTATGTAATTGATGTAGTAACTTGTTTTAGCAAGCCATAATTCCGTTCAGAACACAACATACACAATTTCCCTCTGCCTCACATTAAAAGGCCATGAACCGAGTAATTTTAAGATGTTTTCTATTGAAGACATATTTGTCTTAGGCATATTGCACCATGAGAATATCGCATCCCAGACCTTCAAGGCCACGACGCACTTAACCAAAACGCATAAACATGTGCTAGGATTAAAGACACATATTGAGTGATAACTAGATTTTGATATTTACAAATTACAACTTTGATGATATCCAATCCATCCCCTCACTCAATGGGTTGGTTATTCACACATCCACCATCAAACCGGTACCACTAGACCAGACCTGAACCGGGTCGACTCAGTAGCAGTGAGTCTAGAAACACCCAATGATGCCATTACGCCACCTCACTCCTTTCACAACTCTCACTCCTCATCTTCCATCTTCCACCACTTCACGTCGATTTTCACTATCAGTAATGGCCTCCGCAACACGAAAGGTAAACTAATTGACGATCAATGTCGAATTGGTTAAATTTGTTTGTGTTTTTGTTTGAATTGAATGTTTTTGATTGAGTTTCAGGTGCTTGTTCCGATTGCTAACGGAACCGAACCAATGGAAGCTGTTGTTACGATCGATGTACTCCGTAGAGCTGGCGCTGATGTTACTGTTGCTTCGGTTGAAAAACACCTTAGGGTTGATGCTTGTCACGGTGTGAAAATTGTCGCTGATGCTTTCATTTCCGATTGTGTTGATACTGTTTACGATCTTGTTTCTCTTCCGGTATACAACAGCATCTCAAATTTATTTTTTATTTTTGATTTACAAATCTCGCCTTTAGATGAAAAACCTGTTACGAATTTATTATAATGGTTGTCAATTTGTTCACAAACACAAGAGTAATGAATATGTGGAGATGATAAATTGATAATGCTTCAAATTAAAATGTTTGTTGCTCATTATCAATACAACAGTGGTTAGCTCACCTGCAGGAAAATTTCTATGAAAAAAATGGAACTTAAGGGGAAACAGACAGGGTGTCATAGTGTCATGTCTACCTTCACTTGTTACCTGTATTGTTCTTTTATTTTGAATGTGCTTTGTTCTATGTTATCCTTCTACATAACATGTTTATCAATTTCTTTGTTTAAGTTCTGGTGCCTGTGTAACTTGTTCTTTCTGGATTATATTTATCTTGCTTTTACAATAGTATGTTGTCATGATTTCTGTGAAATGTATGTTCTGATAGTTTTTATCACAAGTACATGGCAATCATGCAGCCTTTCTAATTATCTCTACAGGGAGGGATGCTAGGTGCAACTAATCTTAGAGACAATAACACGCTGCGAGGCATAGTGGAGAAACAAGCATCAGAAGGCCGTCTGTATGCTGCAATATGTGCGTCTCCTGCTGTTGTACTTGGGTCATGGGGCCTACTAAAGGGGCTAAAAGTAATAACCTCACTATGTTTTTAGTTTTTACAATATTTTCTATTTGTCATGAGATGTTCTGTTATTGACAACTTCTTGTATAAATATAGTCATGCATTACGTTTCTTTTTGTAGGCAACTTGTTATCCATCTTTCATGGAGCAACTATCTTCCTCCGCAACTGCAGTCGAGTCACGGGTACAGATAGATGGAAAAGCTATCACTAGTCGGGGCCCAGGTACCACCATGGAGTACTCTGTTACACTAGTGGAGCAGCTGTTTGGAAAAGAGAAGGCTAATGAAGTTTCTGGACCGCTGGTTCGTCCTAGAGTTTCATGCTTTTTACTGTTTTCTAAGCACCTTTCTCTTAAGAGATAATTTGAACAATTATTTTATATTGTCTTTAGTTGATGCGTTCCAAACACGAGGATCAATTCATAGTTACCGAACTGAACAAGGTGCAATGGACATGTAGCTCTGAACCTAAGGTGAGATCGATCTCTTCAATGATTTGATTCATTTGCTTGAAAAGATTTTATTAATATATTTGATTCCACGTCTTTTTAGATTCTAGTACCTATTGCCGAAGGATCGGAAGAAATGGAAGCTGTTATGATAATTGATGTTCTTCGACGTGCAAAAGCCGAAGTAGTGGTGGCATCAGTTAGTGATAAGCTTGAAATTGTGGCTTCTCGTAAAGTAAAATTAGAGGCAGATATGCTCCTTGATGAAGCTGCTAAACTTTCATATGACCTAATTGTGTTGCCAGTGAGTTTTATTTTAAATTAGTTTTTAAAAGCTATGAGCTTTACTTTAAATTAGTTTTTATAGGGCTATTAGACTATAATGTCTTTAAAACATACTTGTAGGGTGGACTTGGTGGGGCCCGAGCATTTGCAAACTCTGAAACAATTGTAAATTTGCTAAAGAAACAACGTGAGTCTGACAGATACTACGGAGCGATATGTGCATCCCCTGCTCTTGTGCTGGAGCCCCATGGATTACTCAAGGTATATCCATCTTTATGATTCTTTAGTAGTCAATATATTTTTCCATTGCAGTAGTACCGGTAAGAGATAGCTGCATGGCAAAGTTCATACAAAAGATGAAATTTCTTTGGTGGTAGTGGCATTTATATCCGCTTATGTGGAATTGAGTTGATTTTCACTTATTTCTAATGCTAATTGATCAAATGACTAGTTAAGATTCAAGAACTTGACTATAAGAGATACGGATCAACCGTTCTTTATAGGTTAGAAATAGCCTATTGTATAGATAAACGTGTAAAACCTCTAATTTTTATATAAAAATCGATTATTATAGTAGTAATCTTTCAATAATCGTATTTGATATACTAATTATACATGAAGTTAAAAGAAAAGAGAGAATCATGCAATGGGCCCATAGTTGTCAATAGCGAATAATGGTAAATAGCGACAAGCCACCGTATATGCTACGTATCGAATAGCGATAAATAGCGCCCGATATTTGTGTTTAGCAACCATTAACAAATAAGCAAATTATGCTATATACCCAACCATTTTGAGATGTTTTTACCTTTAATGGAGGCATATCTACTTCTAATAATATTACATATTTTGGGCAAATGTTTGACTAATTTGCAGATTTTGTTAATAAAAAAAACACAAAAATCGTTATATGTCGCTATCGACACATGAGACCAGATAGCAATACATGACTGCATCGCTACATAGCGCGCTAATGCGAGCGCCGAGCGCTATGGTCGCTATGACAACTATACAGGGTCGACTTGATCCAAATTGCTTTGTCATAGTCACCCCGACTCATCTATTTGGCCACAAATATGTCTTGGTGTTGATTGAGTGATTTATTAATGTCGACCTATTATTTGTTATTTAATAATGTTTAGATATAAGATACTGGGAAATATAAGTACATAGAAAGGAACTAAAATAAATGCACCCCCTTGTCAAATGGAACTGCAGGGTGTGACTTGATTTTTACAAAATTGTTTTAGATTTAACTATTAGTCAAAGACCTACAATGCATGTATGACATGCTAAATGATGTTCAGGGAAAAATATGTAATTCTTAATTAAGTCGGAAATTTCAAGCCATTTGGTTGTGAATGGGCTGGTTTGGTTTATGTTCTATCTTTAATGTGTTAGATGGGTAAAATCAATTTTTTAGCTAGATAAGTAAGGGGTCAGATAAATCAAACATGGTTGTCAACCGTCAAAGTTTCCCAAAATGTGTTGTAAGGCATTTTAAATTGCTTTATCAGAAAAGCTGTTATTTCAGTAGTTTTTATACTTGGAACACTAATTATTTAGAATTTTTAATGTACTCGTGACACATCCATCCGTCCCAATTTGACCCTTCTGTAAAGTGTCACATGTAGGCGCTATACCTTTGTTTCATTTGGATTTAAACATGTTTTTATTTATGTAATCAGGGGAAAAAGGCAACAGCTTTTCCAGCCATGTGTGACAAACTGTCAGATCAAAGCGAAGCTGAAAACAGAGTGGTGGTTGATGGTAAACTTATCACCAGCAGAGGCCCAGGGACTTCCTTGGAATTTTCATTGGCCATTGTAGAGAAGCTTTTGGGTCATGAGAAAGCGTTAGAGATTGCCAAGGCGATGCTCGTTGTTTAAATCTTCATTATCATATTACACTATATATGTGAGTTCTGTTGTCAACGCGTAATATCCTGCTAAATATAGTCTAGTTTTATGTTTTTCTATCATAAACACGACATATCGCTAATAAATGTTTTGATCACTTGGGAATTGGGCTCGTGTCGGCGGCATTATCTATATCTTTTGCTATAGGTGTCTTTATACCCACCTTCTGTATGCCTTTTTAGTGCAGTTACAATGAATGTATGTAATGTGTACACATTCCCATGATGATAGAACAGTTTTGTTTTGTTGTTCAAGGTTTTGATATGGTTGCAATTCTAGGTGAAGTCATTTCTAATAATAGCTAGCTTGCTTTTCTTATCATATTTGGATCATTCTTGTGAAACATGTATCTATCCGTACTATTTTTGCTGACGTTCTGATCTGAACCAAAATAACTGTTTTTATGATCTCAGTCTGTTGGCTAGCTTTTAAGTTCCCACTTCCTACCCACATTCACAAATCAACTACTACTCATATCTCGTCGTTATAAGATATGAATCATCTTAATATTTAGGTATTTCCTCGTATTTTATGAGTGGTAACGAGTGAAAGAAAGATAAAAGTAATAAAATAGAATAAATAAATACTATCCGAGTGAGTAAGTATATGGAGAACGAGACACGCAAGATTATCAAAAGGTGAACAAGTTTTAGTGATACAATGTGAGTTTTGACTAAATAATATGGATGAGTATTGAGAGCAAGATAAAATGCCATGAATGCCCTATGACGTTTCTTTGCCAAGCCTATCATTGTTGCACGTTATATATAGCATATTTTGTGTATAGCTTTAACTAAAACATATCTGCTAACATTTATTGGTCTATTTGCCTGTTGAATGAAACTGGTATATATTCATACCTAACTCGGTTATACATATCACACTCTTCATGGATATAATGAAACAATCTTGGATGTGATCATCTATTACTAAATTTCTTAAAAAGAGAACTTTATTTGAGTGACAAATTTTGATTCTTTGAATTAGTTACTTGTAAGATTATATATTCGATATGCATTGGAGATTTTTCGGAAACCACACGAAAAACAAAGAGTTTGTTAGCCTCGTCATGAGCGTTATCATTTGTTCGCAACCAAACACTAACGTCAAGTACGTGCTTGGCGTAGGCACTTTAAAGTATGTAACGAATAAGTAAATGTATCATAATATAAACGAGAGTAGTTGGTGTCGTATTTATTACATAGAGAGGAAACGAAGAAGATTTGATCATAATGATCCGTATCGTTGATATCTTATCTTGGTATCTACTTAATACGTTTTATTAAGTATGATTAGGTTTATTGAAATAGCACTCGTACCAATAACTTAACGATCTTCTTACGCTAAATGTCACATGATGATGGTTAAATATTTTCTTTTTCTACCGTTCTTATTATAGTACATATACTTATTCAAATAATTAAGTAGCTCATCTACATGTTAACATTCTAACTACTTCACATAGGATTTTGCTTCGATGTTATCTCTAATTTAATTTGTTAGATGATTTCAATGCGGGTCATGATATGCTCCATATTCGAAATAACCCGATATGTACAATAAAAAATTCACATTTGATTGATAATTTCAATGCGGGTCATGATATGCTCCATATTCGAAATAACCCGATATGTACAAATAAAAAATTCACAAATTATCATCAATTATCTCCTAATATGATATGTTCAAATAAAAATTTACTGATTATCATAATCTATCTCCTAACCCGATATGTTCAAGTTAAATATTTACCAATTATCATGAATGATCTCCTAACCCAATATGTTCAAATTAAAATTTTACCACTTATCATTAACTATCTTCTAATCCGATATATTCAAATAAAAAATTTACCAATTATTATAGATAATTTCCTTTATTTTAGCATATGATTTTTTATAGGAAAGTATTTGTAAATATCCAAACCGATTTAATAGGGGATATACCTAAATTTAATACCTAAATTTAGATAAAGCATATAAAACCAAAATCCCGTGTAATACACGTGTACTAATCTAGTTATCTTTATATATTTATCCATTTATATTGTTACTGACGGGTTAGGATCCTTACAGAACAATCTTAATTACAGAATTACAAAATCATTGATTTGCATACATGTAAATTAAGGAACCATTGATTCACATACCTGTACGTTAAGGAACAATTGATTTACATATATGTAAATTAATGACATTAGAATAGTCAATAACTTGATCAATAGTCAGAAATTATTCTTTTTATTCTTACAATACAAAAGTGTTCTATAACGATCCTCCAGTATATCTAATAAATATTTATCTTTCAAATCCAGCCTATCTCAATATTATCTTTCACACATAATAAAATAATTAGTTTAGTTTTGTGCACATGCGTGTTAGTGCTTCTTTTGTGGTATGTTGTAAGCAAGAATTAATGCCTGTTTTGGCGTTTCAAGCGGAAGGTGTCTTTTTGATGTCTTATGGTTGTCTACATAAACGAAAACATTTATTTATTTTTGTTATAATACTTTATAGTTTTATGCAAATTTAACTTTTAGTGTATACTTTTTATGATAAGTTTAATATTAGTAGGACTATAAAACCGAATTTTAATTTAATTCATGAATGAGGGTAAAAAATTTGTGAATGATAGTAATCGGCTAGCATAACTAGTGATGAAATAATGGTGCTAATACCAAACATAATTAGGGGCATAGAGGGTTTCTTAATCCTTACTACCCACCAATTAGGCTCCATCAGATCACAAATACCATCACATATCCTAAGGGACTATTTGGTTCGTAAAATTCATGTGAATTGGAATTGAAATTTAAAATATAAGATTTTTCAATCAAAATTATGTTTGAAGAAACAATAAAAGTGAATGTTTACCCAAATTCCCTTGGTTGTGGAACTTCAAATTTCTTCCACCTAGCGGAGGATTTCTAAATCCCACAGCCACAGCCAATGAAATTTAAAGTAAAGCATTCTCTCTTATTGATCCTCAAATATAATTTTGATTGAAAAACTTATATTTTTAATATCAGTTCAAACTCCCATGAATTTTGCTAACCAAACGATCTTTAAGTCTTTAAATGGTACGGGTGAAGGTTTCATGTACCCTCTCTAATTAATAAAACAAACATGGATAATTATTGTGTAAATGGAGAAGAAAAGGATAAAGGAGAAAGCGGTCATAGATGGAAGTTGTGGATGAACTCATGAAAGCCTCGGTGGCGGGAGTGATGTAGCCGCGTGGCTACCTTGAAGCCTCACCCCTTAGCCGTGGGTTCACCCTCCTTTAAAGGAAGAAACAAAGGAAGGGGTTTCACGCTTGAACACGTGTCACTTGAGACCATAGACGCACACAACCAATCTATCAAAACTCCAATGTATTAGAAAACTAAACTCAACTGTTTATATAATCACATTAAAAACAAATTTTAAAAAACCACTTGTTAAGTAACTGGCATTGATTACTCACCTGCTCAAACCCATCAGTAACACAAATTTACAGTAGACGTAGTTGGTTTTGGTTATACATGTATAGTTGAGTTTTACATGATGACAAGCTTTGACACTCGAGCTGAGCATTCCTTTGAGATCTCTCGATAATCCTAACGCCACTTAGGTATGTTTTTTTATTTTCTATTAATAAATTTTACCAAGACACGATCCTTTAGCAAAACAATAAATAATAAAAAAAAAACTAAATCAATAAGAGTCCTAAAACGGTAAAACATACGTTATGCTGCGAAACAAAAGTTGTGATGTGACAATCAAGGAAGTTATGAGGGTCTAACTGCAATTAAACAATTCTATATATACATTACCATCAAAGTCGCTTTAAACCCAGTTGCCGCACAGGGTTAACAACCGTGAGCTTCTTCTTACTCCGACGATCACCATCACCGGCGACTTCACCGGTTACTGTTTCCTCTTCATCTCTAACTCCGGTAGGTTTTTATAACTTCTTACTGTTCAATTCTCATCAGTACTTGTTTACTTCGTCCAAAAACAAAGCACTTTTTCGAACCGAATTTTTAGGCGAGATATTGTACTTGCTGTTTTCAAGTTGCTTTGTTTTCGTTTCCGTATAATATAAGTTAATAAGCTTCTGTTTTAGTTTTGTTAGTATCTGTTGAATGAATTTGGAACATGAAAAGTTAGTGATCGACTTGAATAATTGAAGTTTTGAGAGTTGAGAATCATGTTCTTCACCTCGCTTATTATTCACGAGATTTATGTTCATCGCTTAGTAATAGAACTTAATAGAATTGTTTATTATCACGATCGTATGCTTAGTTATCGATTTTGTACAGTAGTTGAACTGTTGAAGTATCGTATGATACTATTTGATCTGCAAAACTTGATGATTTTGAGAATGATACTTTTGAGACGATTATGTGGTTCTATGGTTGTGTTTAGTGTTTATATGAAAAGCTATTAGAATGTGCAGAATTGTGGTTGAGTTTCGATTGAAGCTATAGGAATGAATAAAGAAGTAGGTTTTTGATCATGTTATAAGTAGTTAGAATAAAAAGCATTCGGCTCATCTGTTGGAGGATAAAGCTAAATCTTATGAGGTTAACTTATTTTTGTGTTTCGATGTTTCTTCATGAACTTATCTGGCGTCTTGATTAACTTACAACATTGATTGTTTGCGTTTATGGTTTTATCTTTTTTGTGATTATTTTGATTGTAAGAAGATATAGTTTATGTATAGTTTCCTAATTGGGAGGCTTGATATATAACAGGATAAAGTTTTAGCTTATATTGCCTGTCATCTTCTAATGCACACGCATGCCTTTGAATATATGTTATTGGAATGTGATTTTGGTTTAGTTTATATAGATTTCTCTATGAAATAGTGTCTCGATTTGATATTTGTTTAAGTTGCACAATTGAATCCTGTGTTTTCGCTCTTTTGAAGCAGACCTTTACAAGCTTTCATGATTTCCATTCCTTAAGTAGTAAACATGAATAGGAGCAATGGAACATGGGTTAATAACATGTGTCAGAAACTCGAAGATATGTGTATGAATTTTGATGAATTTGTATGCAAGGTTTGCTTCTTGATGCTTCTATGGTTCTATTTATGATACTATTATGATAATTTTAGTCTTCTTTCCATTCAATTCTGCAAGATTATCATGTAATTTCCATATTTTTTAGGAGCCGGTTTCATTTGTGGGAAACCAAATGGAAACTGTTGGTGGGAACATGAGGAACTTTTTCTCTGGTTTTGTGGATGACTTTGTTCTTCCTCGGGTGGTGGATCCTGTACAGCATGCAGCACGATTAATACCTTCAAAATGTATTAATTTGCTTGAAACCTCAACAAATTCACTCGTACAAGTCAAAGATAACACTGTTGATAGTAACGCAAATAAGCCGAATGAAGCTCCTTTGGTTCCTAAAGATCTATGTCACAAACCATCATCTACTGGTATGTTGTGCCATTCAGAGCAAAGTACCTCTGAAATTAGTGGGCATCTTATCGGTGAGACGGACAGTCTACTAAACAAGACTCCAGATAAGACCACTCAAGTTAATCTGAACTCTTCTACAAATAGTCAAAATTCTGATAACAGATCTGAAGGAGATGGCGTACTTTATGATGAAAGTGAAATTAGTGGACATCTTATTGGCGAGACGGACAGTCTAATAAACAAGACTCCAGATAACACTGCTCAAGTTATTCTGTACTCTTCTACAAATGGTCAAAATTCTGATAACAGATCTGAAGGAGATGGCGTACTTTATGATGAAAGTGAAATTAGTGGACACCTTATTGGCGAGACGGACAGTCTAATAAACAAGACTCCAGATAACACCGCTCAAGTTAATCTGAACTCTTCTACTAATAGTCAAAATCTTGATAACAGATCTGAAGGAGATGGCGTACTCTATGATGAAAGTTTATTTGGTGATGCTACTGCATTTGAATATTCAGATTGGGGTATAGAAAATATTTCGGATCCGAATTTGGATACTGACAATATAATTAAAGAGGATCCTTTGATGAATCTGGAAGATAAGAAAACGCCTTCGAACAGGCCTGTTGATGAACTTGAATGGGATTCAAATACTTCAACTGCTCATGAATCATCTCAATTGGATGGTGGTGCATTTATTTGCAATGAGAATAAAGAAGAGAATGTCGGACATATTGTTGCTGGTGGGTTATCATCTGAAAATCTATACGAGTCATTAAACTCACCATTCAGTAACTTGATTATCAACTGCAATACTACAGGAACAATGGACTGTCTATCTGTATCATCAGATATTATCTCATCGTGTGGGCCTTTCACAACTCTTTCCTATGATACTAACGACGAAGATTATGTATCTTGCTCTGGAACTGGTAATGCTTCTCTTTCATAGAATTGAAAAGAAATTACTTTATTTTTTAGTTGATTATCTTTCTACTATTGTTAAGAAGAGAGTATGTAACCGGATCTTATTTTGGCTATAACCCTAACTGCTGATGTCAGAATATATTAATTTAAACCTCTTTTAGACTAATTTCTGATCAAGCAAAGTTTAACAGGATTAGCAGCTGGCTCAACAGTTGACTTTGAAGACGTTTACAAGGACAATGATCCGGTTGAAAGCTGTGTCATTGTCGAAGGTGGAAAAATTTCTGCATTCGCCAATACGTCGAGAAACAAGTCATACAAGGTACAACCTCTCTCTCTCTCTCTTCAAATAAAAAACATCTCAAAGTCATGTAATTGTGGAATTTTTCATAGGTGATTAATGTTGTTTTGAAAATTTAATTGTAATAATTGTTATATTTGCCAGAAAATGATACAAGATGCTTTCATGTCAAGAAAGAGGTTAACTAAGGAGTATAAACAACTGGCACTTTGGTATGGAGATATTGACAAAGAACTCTGCAAACCGAAAGCGTCGAGCAGCAAACAACGAGTTCAAGATCTACCAGACTCTGAATGGGAGCTCCTGTAGGTAATTTTGCTGCCTCGGAAGTATTATCCAAGCAAACTAATAATGCACAGTCTGCATATAAAGATGAGATAAATTGTGTTTATGATTCTTCTTTTTTTGCCTAAAAATGCAAACTCTTACTACTTTTCAAGGTTTCATTTGAACTTCTTTTCGAGTAACAATTTTGATTTATGGGTAAATTTGATGTGAAAAGTTGTAGAGTTGATTTTGCCCATTAACGAAAGCCATATAATATCCAAATCCAGTTGAACTTTGTCAGAAACTCGACATCATTAAAAGGTTCAACTTAGTGACATTGTGTATACACAACACAACTTGTTAGCAATCTAAATATGATTAATATCATGAGTATTGGAGTAACCAAATTTGTATAAGGAATGTTTATTCCGGATATAAGGAAATAAATTAAGCTGGCTTTTGTCACATGAATAATCATATCATTGTCATAACTAGATTATATTTTGAATGTCACTAAGATAATGGCCATTTCTTCCAACAAAATAACTAAATTTGGCGAGTGGCGGGTTGTAAGTCAACTTTTTTGTTTTTGTATGTGGACTCTGAATGATTTGATTATAATTGATTCCTCGCTTCGTGAGTTTTGATGTTGCTTTTTGTTTGAAATTTATCTTTCGAGTTGGACTATGTTTCACCAATGAAATGACATGATTTGACATACGTTGTATTTCACATTAGTTAACGCGGCAAACCATATATGTCACGCATGTTACGGTGGAAATTTTAACGTTATTAAGTATAAACATAACGTATGACGAATATAAGAGATGAAAATAGAGTTAAAAATAATAATAGTATGCGCATGTTATCACGTAAGAAATTGAAAATTAACATCATGTAAGAAATTGAAAAAGTTAATTAATGTAAAAAATGTAAGAAAAAGTATAAAAGAATAATAAGAAAAAAATGTTATGTCTCTCTTGTTTCAAAACTAACATTGAAACAACAATTGTAGTCAACAAAGAAAAAGAATTTAAAGAAAGATATATAGAATGGTAATTTTAAAATAGAAAAGAAAAATTATATCGGTTCGATCTTTCATGGATCTTTCAGACTTTTAAAGTGCAGCTTATTATTAGTGTGCATTTTTTGCCCTTAAAGTGCAACTTATTATTAAAGTTTTGGTTAATTTTCGTGACAAGGTAAAAAAAAGTTTCTTAAGTTGATAGACGTTTGAATATCAGAAATGGTGTGATGTGGTAGAAATATATTTAAATTAATCATTGTTATGTTCTATTAGGTAAATTGGAAGAATTACATAGATAATCCTGAAAACGACCAAGTAGGATATATCACATCGGCAAAGTAATACTCGCTTTTGTATTGTCGTTCATTAACCTAAAATGACATATCGGAGTTGTTTCATGCATCTTGTTACATAGATAATCCTGAAAACACCAACGTACGCATGCCATAACCATAACGTTACACGGTGACCGTGCACATATTTTGTTATACTCGAATGCATTGTATCTTCAAACTCGGACGCAAGACGAATATTTATGGCACCGAAAGAATATAATTAAAAAATCTCAATTATTTTCTCTTTACAAAAACAAAATGCAGTATCCAAAGAATAGTGAGTGATGTTAAACTGTTGACAACATGAATATGAGATCCATCATCCTCTTCTTTAATTCGCCGGAGCTACTTGTCGGAATATGATCCCGGCCGTAGCGTCGCCGTCTTTTCAGCAGACGTCAACACCAGATCTCAGGTTGCCCCTAACTAAATCATTCACTTTCGTTTTCAGTCACCTTTTAATTGTTATGTGTGGCTAGGCTAGGGTTTTTGTTTTTTAGTTAATGAATCATTTCACATCTTCTAAGTTTCAGATCTGTTGAATTTATTCACCTTAATTGATATGTGTGCTAGTTAACTTATTCTTCTGCTAGTTTTAAATCCAAACTTTGCATTAATTTTAAATCCATAGTAACTTACTCGAATCTAGTCGCTAATGTTATGAAAAATGTATTGATGTTTTACTATGTATATGAAACTTGGGCAAAAACATTAGAAGAAGCAGATATTGTTATCATTTCAGCTGGTGTATCAAGAAAAAAAAGCATGGCCTTGATGATCTTTTAGGCCATCCTTATTGCTTTTGCCGAGAGGTCTCGGTTGGTGATTTGGAGGCAACACCAATACAGGGGTCGGCATGGGCTTGTCGGTAGCAAAAGGGGAATTGTGGTGCGCTGATTTGACATCAAGTTGGAGTTTGTTGTGATGCAGGCATCAAGTACTGCCATTACTTTGTATTTTGAAATCATTTTTGGATGATTATGTTTAGCTGCAGTCATATTAATGAACATCAGTAAGTTGTTAATATGACCAGCAGCCCTGTTAACTCCAATGTGGGCATGTGGCCATTGCTTCTAAGGTTTTTAAGACAAAAGGAGGCTGTTTGGTTAGTTGATGTTAAGACAGTTTATGCTGAAAAGCAAAGGTTTAAGTTGTTAGCATGATTGAAAATTACTCATTTCATTATCTTCTCCAGCTTAATAAACCTATATTGGAGTCTAATGTGTGTTGTGCTATGTTATAGATGTCGATGCACCTGTTGTTGATGGTCATGCTGCCGTTACTATTCTTGATTGTTTTTTCCCAGGTATGACTTGCTTACTGATCTATGTTAGATGTATAATAATGGTATTGATGTATGCTTTTTGATGAAGCTAGAGCAAAAGCAGAAAAATCGTCAGACGAAGGGATAACTACTCACAACATTATGTCTAGATGTTGAACTTGTTCATCTGATCTCTGCATTTTAGGCCACTATGTTCATTTGGGCAAAATCAAACATTACTCAACTACTATTTTTTTGCGTCAAAGGTATTTGTCAATTCAAACTAAACATTCTTTGAAAATTTCAACTTGAAGCTCTCTTGCAGGTGATTTCGGACTATAACAAACAAGAATCGGAAGCCCATGAGCAATCAGGATGAAAGAAGAGAGATGAAACAAAATCACTTTGTAATTTGTACTGTTATCATCAATTTTGATGCTGATACAAGTGTTTCTTAATGTTATTTAAAACATTTACCTGTTGTCTTGTCTATTTTGCACATTGAACAATAACAAAAGTTAAAGCATGAAGCAATCAGGATGAAAGAAGAGAGATGAAACAATCACAGGAACAACAAAACAAATGGCAAACCAGATGAATCCAACAAGCAATTACTGTACATGCTACCTACCTTTATCATCAAGCATGTCTCATATGCGTTACAAAGAATTGAACGACTTATAATGTTAGGGCGAAACATCACCCATCCATCCAACTTATGAAAATCCTGCATTGGTCAAAACACAATTCGAAACCTAGCATGGGTTCCTCAAAAGGCAGCAATTCTTGGCAACCTACATTTGGCACACAAAGGAGTCCCCATATTTTCCTAAAAAAATCTATTTCATACATCCTAATTTCTAATAGAAGGCATCACCTCAACAATAACAACCAACATGTTCAAGCAAAATTTCCAGATCAATACACATCTCAACACCTTTGCAGTTTTATCATTATGCATCGAATATGACATTTCACCAGGATAACATCGGTTTGATGAGAGTCTGCCACAATCTGCAAAATGAAGAAAAAACTTCGGTTACCAATTTTTGCAGAATATAAAAACATGGTGATGAATATAGTGTCCCTCTCTGGAAATGCAGCATCCTCCATTACAAAATAAAAAAGATAGCACACGCAAAAGAAAATGACAAAACATCTAAAGTACTTGAGCAAATTAGCAGCAATCTTATCTTAGTTTCTTTACACCATTATCACAATGCCACAAATCAGAAACTATTTAAAAGTCCTACATGCTCGTAGATACTATACATAGATGCCAAGCAAATACAATTTGTGGAGGTTCTCACTTTGATACAAGCACACATTTACATAATGTATTACATAAGACAATCACTTATAAAGAAAGATATTAAAAGTCTCGTAAGCTACCTTAATCTGCTACTCCTTTTAAGTCCTAGGCTATTGCCCTGCATCCTAACCATCTGCAGAGGAACTGTCACTATCTGAATCTGCATGAACAAAAACAAAACAGTGAAAACGTTTCAACTTGTTTAACTAACAAAACATCAGCAGGACTATCAAAAGCCATTATTTTAACCAGGGAAATAAAAAACAATGTAACCAATTACCACTTGAAGAGGATCCAGAATCACTGCTTGAGCTGCTTGAACTACTGACATTATCCCCTCCTTGGTTGGGCAAACTAGCTGCAGGATTCGGCTCATCTGCGTTACAAAACACGAGCATTTGGAAAGATATTAGCACAGTTGATCACACTCTTTCAAAAATCAAGCCTATGAAAAGCATAAAAATTGGAACAAACTTACCTGCTCTATTTTCTGGCAGTGCCTCTGGTATGGATGCTGCAGGGTTCTGCAATAATGTTAAATAATCAAGATCATTAATCTTGAATAAAAAGTGTCAACAAAAAGAAAAAAAGGCCATATATGATTCATACTTGTAGCATGGCTCCATTAGTATTTGCAGCTAATGCCCGTGCCTGTGCCAGTTCGGCTTTCCTTTTGTGCTTGCTTAAATTCTTCTTGTAATTGGTGACAAATCTATCAAGTTCCCATAGAGTTTCAGCATCAACACTATCTATGTCAACTTCGATCTCACCATCGTTTTGAGGAGGAAGTGAAGTACTACTCTTCTTAATGATCTCCACAATGCTGTCAATTTTTTCAGAAGGTAAATTCTGAAGATTCGCACTCAGCTTCTGCTTCTCATCATAAGTCATGTCCCTTTTATTCGGATCCTTGGCTTTAGGTTTCTTTGGAACAGGTGTCCGACTCACTGGTGCAAAACTTGGAGGTTTTGGTCTAGCCATGAAGGGCAAACCCATAGATTGTGACCTATCAAGAGTCCTAAAATTATTAACCTTTCTTGCAACGGGTGAATCATGAACCGTTCCATACCTCCAGTCAGATTCAATCACTGCCCATCTTTCTTCAAATATATCGGATAACTGCTCTGCCATAACATGTACATCTTGACCTTTGGGATTATACGTCATGGCGTTATGAAACGTCAATCTGACATCCTCGGCAAATTCACCAGGCGTCTTGTAAAAGTTCTGAGCTAACCGGCTCTTGATCGTTCCCAAATCCATCGGATGTTTAATAATGTCATGATAATCATGAAGCCCAAGTAGTTTCGCATTAACAGGTTCATTAAACACCCAACCATGTTTATGCTTCATCAACCTCTGTAACAAATTGCTACAGTTTCTAAACGCCTGGTTCCTATGCCTTTCAAGACTAACCGAATAGTCTGATTTTCTACCTCCGTTTGATTTCAGTTTCTTGTTACTTTCAGGAGGCAATCGATCTTTCGCAAGAAGGAAATCGGAATTTCGATACAATTGATTCGCTTTCGGTGTTCTTTTCTCTTTCTCAACATAATCACCAACCGATACACTCAACTGTCTAAACCTCGACATTTCTTGATTCTCAAACGGACCCACTTCAGAACTGACTCTCATCAACGCTCTCCTATCAACGATATCAGAACCTATTTCTGAATGAACTCTCGTTAAAGCTCTCCTATCCATATAATCCGTCCCCATTTCCGAATTAACTCTAAACAACGATCTCCTATCTACTGTAACATTACCAGGATACTGCAACTGACTATAACCTTCATCATTGTTCGCAGTTCCAACAACATCCGAATAATGAGTAATTTCAGCTTCTTTATCTTCAAGCCTTTGAACTAAACCTCTAACTTGACCCAACTCCAGTTTTAGCTTCTCTCTAAGCTCTTTAATCTCATCCTTCGACGTCGAAGCTTCCAAACATATCTTCACCCTATCATCCACCAAAGTAGCAATAGGTCGAACCACACCGTTCCCCGGTTCATCCCGACCCGATAATTCATTCGATACATCCGCTGCCTGATTCAAACCATGTTCCCTTTGTAAATTTTCATTTTCGACCGGAGACGGAGGCCTTACCGCGGTGACAGGTGAAGCGACAGCAGCTCCGGTGACCGGAGAAACAACAGTGGCGGTAACAGCGTTATTAAATAGTTGTTGTTGTTGTTGTTGATGTTGTTTATGTCTTCTGGTATAAACTTTATTGAAGTCACCCCACTTACTCTTCTCTTTTCTTATCTTATCAGCGTCTAATGTTCCTGAAGCCATACATATACGAAACAACACTCACGTTCAACCAAATACGATAAACAAGAGACCCTAATTTCACCGTTTCATAACGAAATGAAACCCTAACTTTATCAGAAGACAAAAAAAGATGTTCGATTTCTTCAAAAAGGAAGAAGAAATGGAAGCTAGGGTTTGGAACGAATCGAAAGTGGGAAGAAACCAAACCCTAAAAAACGAACAAAATCAAGAGCTAGAATGAAATTGAAGTGTGATGATTCATGGATTGAACCCTAAAACCCAGATCTGGTGAGAAAAAAGGTTTGAATTGGTGGAAATAGAGATCAAAATCGAGACGGAACTAGGGTTTTAACACGATCTTGATTAGTGATGAAAGAGGGAAAAAAATATAATAATAATAATAAAAATAAAAGAAAAATGGAAGATGATGAAATATTAATATTATTATTGGATTGTTTACTCGGTGATTGGAAGGTTGAAATCAATATCAATAAATAAAGGGGATGTAATGTAATGTAATGAATCGCTCCAATGAGATGAAAATTTGGAAAAATCTTTCACTCACAAGAATATATGTCTACTTTTTTAAATGTTATTAGTATTAAATAAATAAGTTTGTGAAATCTTTATATAATATAGCAAAACCAAAAAAACTTATGTGGCACTATTTTAAAGCTTCTGGCTTATGTGGCATTATTTGAAAGTTTATCTCATAATAATGATTTTTTTATTTAAAATATGTATATAAAATATATTATAATAAAACTAATTACATTTGGTCCCCTAATATTTTGGAGAATTCTGAAAAATTTAAAAGTATTTATACTTTTAACCCTCTACTACAAGGGGTGTGCATGAGTCGGTTTATATTTGATAGGGTGTGAAAATGAAACTTATGGATAAAATTAATCATAATATACAATTAAAGACCTCAGTGTTTTATATATATACATAACTTTTTTATATGGATTTTTAAAAAAAAATAAACTACACCCTAAAACTGAGTTTTTTATTTTCTTTAATTTGAGTATAATATTGATATACTAAAAATTTAATTTTTAAAAATATATTTCGTGTTTCGGTTTACTACGGTTTTGTTTCAAAACTTACTGGAACGTTCATGAATATCCTTAAAAGCATCACTTGAATGTTGTGTTCCCGAGCGTAGCACGGGCACTAAACTAGTGGTATAATACCAACAATTCAACTTTCAAATCACTTAAAACAAATTTCACATTTTTTTATTATATTTTAGTTTCACAAAGATTAGTTTTGGCGTCTATTTTTTTTTTACATAAACATTATATATTGTATTACACTATACTAAATTAATTTACATTGTCAAGAAGAATTGAACTTAGACTTTCATATTTATATCTAATAAGTAAAGTTTTTATCAAATAGGTTAGTCTTACGTTGGTTAATTTGTATTTGTGACTTTATCACATGTGTTGATAACAAAGTCTCATTCCCGCACCAAAAAACCGTTAAGAAGATATCACCCAATATGAACTAGATAGCAAGGTTTGTATTAAAAATGAGAGAACAAGGTGCTAGTGTTACAAGCAAGATTAGAAAGTAAAAGCAAATCATTGTTTTTATTTTAGAGTTACCATATTCGTTTTTGCCTTAGATTCAAATAAATGAAAGTGATTTAATATCACCGAATAACTCACAATCAGTCTTGGTAAAATTGTTGAAGCTTTTTTCATTGAATGTTTTTCAAAGGCATAAAAAAGCCGTTAAAAATATAACTCGAATGATTTTTCTTCTCTCAGATTGGATGGGCCATGAATTAGGAAGGTTGGCTAATTATGTAACATTAAGAGAGAAAACCGGTAGTTTGCACTAACTAGAGATAGCACTCCACATTCTTTTAACCTAAAGACAATTGATAAGAATATGGTTTGCGTTTTCCTCTATTGCGTCGCATATTTGACAACAAGAATCTTGAATAATATTATTCTAACCAACGCCGGTTTAGAAGGGACTCGATCAATGGACTCTCTCCACCCGAATACATTGAATTTAACAGGCAACCGAGGAGACCAAGTGAAACCAGAGTCGAATATAGAGAACATGCTAGATTCAATGTTTGATCTTGCTAACGAAAGTGTCAAAAAAAGTTGGATTATGGATACATTCGTCAATATCAATACCGAGTTGCTCAAGATCTTCCCTATTCTTAATCATATGTTTCTACGGCCCTATAGACGATGTAAAGTGTTTAACCAACAAAGATATCGTTTGACATATCCCATAATAACATAAGTTCCTTCATATGTGTTCTATTTGAATCACATTGACAAGAGCTGAAAAAGGCGACATATAATATATAGGTAGACGGCAGTTAAAAAAATTCTAAAGTGGTATGTTGGTTATCAAAGTGATAAAAGTTAAGACCGTTACCAGTCAATTCGTTAGTTAGTTAGAACTGGCAAAGACCAAAAGATTATAGTTAAAGACCTTTTAAACCCAATATACTTATAATATTTGGTAGAATATGAAGGAAATTTTACTAAATTTAAATGCATGTAACAATAAAATCTTACATTAAACTTCTGATGAGAACATACATTACAATGACCATCAAACTTGATTAAATAAAACCACAAATTATAAGAATAATTACAAGCATAGATCAACTGATGCCCACGTTATGTACTTCCATATACACAATAATTTATAAATTATTTGATCTTCGAAACCATTCTTTTTTGTAAAAATACTGAAACACACCATCTCATTTAAAAGAATGCAAAATTTTCATGTAATGGTGTTCTTTTAGCATTTTTACTTGCGAAAATCAACCCGTTTTAACTTGTTATTCAACACACCTACTCTTCGTTTATCTCGTATCCTGGCCCGTGGAGAAACAACGGGCCGGATCACAACATGACCCTCCAATCGATAAACCACAATCCATGGCTCGGTCCAGTTCCAACCCCAGCTTTGTTTGCTTAAATCACAGTAAGCTTGACCAAAACATCTACTTGAATTTGCCCTCCACTTGACAAAGTCATTACAAACACAATAACAATCTCAATCTTGTTGATCTTAAAAGCACTAATTTAAAATAAGAATGAACAAGACTGTTACATACTTGATGAGAGAATGCATATGCCAAAGCGCGTTCGTGCTTGTTAGTTGCTTTCTCTATTTGTTTCGTCTTCAACCCGTTTTCCTCCTTTATCACGGGTCCGCTCCACCATTTCATCTGTGGCAAATCGTTTATCAGCGCTTGAAATATTTAGAAATGAATGATCAACATGGTTCATTCTTACAAAATCACATTGTTTTATTGTGTAAAGATCATGTGATATTACTACATAAGTAACACCTCAAGTTCTTGAAGTTTGGATGCAACTTTCATTTGATTTTGAAGCTTCATTTGCTTCATCCGGCCTTCTGCCACCTTGCAGAGGCGACGACCACTAACTTCCGCCTGGATTTTGCTCCAAAAATGTAGTCTTTCAAGAGCCGTTGAAGTTTGCATTGTAAGAGCATCCGATTTTATCAGCGCCTGAAATCTTGAAGTCACTTGGAGATAACGTAGCGTTTTTCTTGCCTGTCAATTGTTCATTTACAAAATAAAAGTATCTTCAAGAATTGTTCTTCATTTGGTGGGTCCCATCTTCGTTACAGGTAGATGGGACCCACAAATGGAAATAGGAAACACAAACGCATACCTTATACGCTCGAAATGCAGTTTGGATTCGTGTAGCAGCAAAATCTCTATTAGAAGTAAGAAACTTTGATATGTTAATGGAAGGATCTGTTACCTTTGCACCATTTGAATCAGTGTCATTCTGTTGAATATGCTATACAAAGCATTAGCCTTCTTTTCATAAAGATAAACTATGCTTTGACTTTTGTGGTCAAACCGAATACTTTAGAACCCATACGCTTCTTCATGGTTATTGTAAATATTTTGAATATTAGATATCTACATGATCCTATATGATGTAAAATACAGATAAAAAAAACAGTTTTGTTAAAATTTCATCAACATTCATATTTATTTTGGATATGAAAAGTAACTTGTTTGACCCTGAAAGCCAAAGCATAACTGCTTTTCTTGTAAACAAAGATTAAAAATGCGATAACGAGATTTCCTAACATCGAAAGCTGCATACTTAACACAACTTTGAGATATAAGATAGTATAAAAGGCATTCAGTTTTGTAGCCTAAACTTGAAATAAAAAGGAAAATAAGAACATCTATTAGTTAGGACTTATGTCATTACCTCAAACTTTAGAGGCATAGTTTCCTTCTTTCTCTTATTGCTATTTCTCCTCTTAAACCAACTACAAACACCCATTTACGCCGATGAAATGCTACCAAAACCTACCACAAAACCATCATATGGAGTTCAACCAACAAAGATTATTATAAAAAAAAAAGATTATAGGAATTTTTGCATGCCCCATGAAGCATTTAACATGATCAATCCTAAAATAACCAATGATGATCAAGAAAACAAGATTTAAGGAGAGATTTGACCCACTACATGAATCACTTAACTAAAGTAACCTTATAAACATTCAACATTATCTAGAAAAAAAACATGATTAAATGACAATTAGCAACTAAACAAAGATTAAAAGAAAGATTTGGCACTGACTAAGAAGAGATGTTATATAAGTTGATATGAAGATGGAGGGACCTGAATTACATTGATGAAACAAAATGCAGAGAGAAGATTGGCAGCAGGGAACATTGTAATAGTAATTAAGAAAAAGAAAGTGAATGAGGAAGGAAGGAGAAGTGTCATGATCCATGGCCAATTTGGGGAAAAAAGTTGGAATTGTTTCTTTGAGGTGAGGATGAAAGTGACACATGGGCTATATGTGTAGGTGGAAATGTTTCATCTCCATAAACTTACTATATCTGAACTTTTTGAAAATGAAACACTAACTCTTGCCGGGACGAGGTTTATCAATCATTCAAACTTCAAACCTCATATCTTATGTGAATTATTTATTATCATTGATGGGTCACTAACCCACCTGATCATCTTCATTCCTCAAGCCGACTTAAGGCCACCAAAGCTCACCATATGTGAAAATCTTCGGCATCTTATTTTGTCATATGTAGGACTTGAATACATGGCATCTCAAATATAATTTTAATTAACTTATGTTTACGATTAAGCTTTTGAAAGAGATTAAAAGACATGTGAAGTCGTCGTTAGTTGAAATGAGCATACCTATGACTATTTTATTAAAGAATAGAACATCAAAGAAGCTAAATACAACTTGAACAAGGAGATGAAGCGGTATAAGATTCTACAAGAGAAGGACATGACTCGTGTTATAATAGATACTGCAATTGGGCTCGTAAATGTTAGGTTTCTTCTTAAGATATATGCACGTGTGTCATTGTATTGAGACGCACAAAAATATATAAACCTTTATGGTTGGAACTCAAGAAATGTAACACATAAGAGAAAAGTAAAAACAAATCAAAAGGGAACTTGTAAAATTATTATTGCGGCACTAGTAACAGTAGTGGTTAGAATTTTAGAATATCGGTTATAAAATGTTACTTTTAACCATAAGAAATATGTAACACAAAAAGAGGGTTATGCCAGTAGCAAAGCCTAAGTGGTGGGTACTAATCTCATTTTGATGCATAAGTTGCTATGATCATTATTATTACTAGGGGCAAAAGAAGTATGCTTATTGTTGTTATACCAGGTGCTACTTGTAAAATCATCTACAATTACTTTCAAAATCATCACGTGCCATTTTAGTAATAATAATATTTTATCATAAAAGTTGCTTTCTCCTACTATACGTCTTTTCAAATCATAAAATTTAATTTTAGTTACTATTGATTATATATCTTGGTACATGAGACCACTTGGTCTTAATTTGTGCTTAAGGATGTTTATGATTAAGTTGCTCAATTTCTTGTTTATATGCATTGTAAGTTAACAATATGGCCTGCCAAGTTGTTTGTACTTATATTTCAGTATACATGCTAGATCTGACATGTCAAGTGTTTTGACCAAACTTACTCAAAATATTAAAATTTCGATATTCATACTTGTTTAGTATGGACTTCGACCCTCACAAGATGTTTAAAAACGTTAATTCCCATTAAATTGACTACTTCGATCCTTGTAGCAGTGAAATCAAGAACTGTTAATTCTCATGAGTTGATAGGAATCACAAATATGACTAATCGAATATATTAACTAATTAGATAAACAAATATATCTCAATATATTACGCTAATTAGAAAAATAAATATATCTCACGCCAATATGCCATGTTTAGACTTTAACAATCGCTTGTTACGGGTGAGACTTTATTGGGTATGACCGTTTCATCTAATATTATGTCCCCACCCCTTACCCCTACATGATTATTTACATATGTGTCATCTACAGACATACATTATTTACCAGTAGAGTTATTTCATCACCTCATCATTCCAGGGTTTATATGATCCTGAAACCCGGTGGTCGCACAACTCTACTATTCAGCATCTGTACACCCGTTGTTTTGTAAGCCTGTGTTTTCTGCGGTATTGATAAAATGTGATTTTAATCCAATCCAGCATTGGTAATAATCATGATCCACAGACGGTGATTCGAGAGCCCAAGGACAGATTCGTGGCATCAGGCATGATTCGAACATGAAAGCCATTGTATCCCTTATTCTGTGGGGAGCAGCGTCATTGCCTTGCGCAATTGTAGCCTGTAAAAAAGGATGTATGTTTGTAAAGTGTACCACATTGCATAAAAAACGAAAAACTTAACTGTTGTGTGAAAAAAGAAATGTTACCTCATAAGTTTTAGTGTCAGGACCATGAGGAGTCATACAGCTGTGAAGGCTTGCACCGCCAGGCAGAAACCCATCAGCTTTTGCCTGAAATAATATTTTTAGTTACTATCTAACAACATTATAAAAAGAGATTATTTTTTAAAAGGAAGAACACTAGAACGGGTCAAACGAGGCTGGGTTGATATATTATTTTTTTTAACAAATTATTGCCGTGTCAAATTGATAACAACCTTATATTTTCATAATTATAAGCTAACTTTTTACAAAGTGATTTAGGAGATTTTATGCTATTAAAATACCAATACACATTGCTTACTTTTGACCCGTTCGACCCATCTGACTTACTTCCTTTTGAGCTTTTTTCAGTTATATTTGTGGGTGAAAATGGCTGCTTCTAATTGAAACAATACCTCGTATCCTCCGTGAATAAGACCCATAAATTCACTCATGCAATTGCGGTGGTAGTAAGGGGGTCTAAAGGTATGTTCAGCAACCAACCATCGTGGTGGGAATATGACAAAATCAAGCAATGCAACACCAGGTTTATCAGTTGGTGCAGTCAGAACTGCATTAGGATTGCAAACAGATAGACAGGTTTAGATGAATATTAACTTTTCTTATGTTATTAAAATTTTATAAATGATGATACCAGCAGAATCACTTACCGGTATTAATTGATGGATCGCCATGGTCAACCAAAACTGTATTGTAAGGGCAGAACTTGCTTAGATCGTACTGCAATCAATCAATATGACACTGTCAGTTGACTCAGTTCCAATGGCTACAAGTTAAACATATATATGATGAGATTACCTCAAATCAAGATGGAGTTGTGTTTCGTTAGATTTCCACATTAATAAGATTTATATTTATATTATTTCAGATTATTATAAATTTCAATTAAGAATAATACTTGGAACTTGGAAGAAGAAAAACTTGGGGATTTATGTGGTCAGTCTATGTTTAGGTGGAAAGGACAGTTACCCTTAAGGCCTTAAGGTTATCTGTTAAGCTTAAAAAACTTCTAAAATCAAACTAAGTAAAATAACCATGATATCTGGATATTTAGATGTTTAATACAGACAATAATTTACTTGTTCAAACTTCACTGTAATGGTGTCAGTTGATCCATCAATCAAATTAAACAACAATTTATGAGATATACTTAGATGATTAAATGCACATGCAGTCATACATACCTTGTAAGGGACATAATTGCCATGCCAAGCAACCACATTGAAAGGTGAAAAATCTTGTTTAGCAGTAAAAAGTTCACCACCAAATTTCTGTATAATTGTGTAACCTGGACGAGATTCCCTTTCGAATGAGGCTTTGGGAGAGAGGAAATCCCTTGCAGAAGCAAGACCATTTGCACCTAAAAGGAATACAAATTTATAAACCATATAAGTAACTTGGTTAAATAATTTAGTTGACATAGAAATATTAACATTAATGATAATACAAGAACAAAGAGAGCAAAAAAAAAAAAAGATTAACAGCAGTCACCTATTGGCCCAAGATCAGGCAGTTGAAAATGAGTACCAAAAACTTCAGCAACATAACCACGGGACGGGCCATCTGGTAAATCTACAGAAAACCGAAATCCTTGAGGCAGGATTACTATTTCACCGGGGCATACTTGTAATTTTCCACACTCAGTAGTGATCCACAGCCCTGAATGGGTAACAGAAAGAATAAAAATGTCTCTTCAATGTCAAACCATAATGTATTAAAAAAAGCATACTATCTTTCGCACTAGCGTTGTTAGCACTTAGCATTAACATATGAAAGATGAAGACTTCTGGACACCTAAAGTAACAATAATTGCTAATTTAACATTATGCTCCATTACAACTTACTTCCTTTCTGAGGAACTATCAAGAAATCACCATCCGCATTGCAGAAAGCACAGTTGTCCATTGATTTGTTTGCAGTGTACCTAAATAATCATATTACAGCATAATAAACACCAACTTTAAATGCTACTATACTTGAACAAAACCATGACTGCAGTAAAGCAATATTGAAGTATGCATTACATGTGAATGGCGAAACCATGTCTAAGAAACGAACTTCCGGCCCCACAAACAGAGTATAGCCCATCAACAAAGTCCGTTGGTTCCTCCGGTATATCAACAGGTTTCCATCGGATCTGAGTCGGGTTAACAGCACTGTTAACCTGGCTGAATTCACTCACAAGCTTATCATGTTTAGGTACTCTTGGTTTAAATGGTTCATGAGTGACTGAAGGCTTGATCCTATATAGCCAACTGTTGAAACCAGAAATAACATATAAACATCTCAATATCTAAAACATTTAAAACACTAAAACCTATGTTCTTAATGAAATGATGAAATAACAAATCAGAACTCAAATTGAGCAGATGTATAACAGATTAAGAAACCCTGGATACTACAAATCAATTGGACTGCTGAATCTATTAGTCTTCAAAATTGATAAATAAAACCTTGCTTTTACTGATCAGAAATCGGTCTGTGAGCGACTCAGATGCAAATCGAAAGTCCAATAATGAACAACAATTTATCAACTAACAATCATTGATCCGATATAGTCAACTGTTGAAACCAGAAACAACATATAAACATCTCATTATCTTAAACATGTAAACGTTATTTCCTTAATGAAATCACTAACAGAACCTTATGGTACACAACTTAAAATTGAGTGCATGTATAACAGGTTAAGAAACTCTAGATACTACAAATCAAACTGACAGCTGAAACAATTAGCCTTTAAAACCGATAAATGAAATTGATCAGTAAGTGACACCGACGAAAACCAAAAGTCGAATCCATAAACAACAATCTATCAACTAACATCGCCATCGCCTCTCAGATGCACCGCATGAACAGCAAATCGGTCACTAATTCACTATACAAGTATACAACAATGAACTGGTATCGGCATCAATAGATGTTAATTTCCGGAAACATCTTCAAATAATAACATGAAAATGAGTACGAAATTGATCCGTAAGTGACACAGATGCAAATCGAAAGTCAGATCAACAAACAACAATCTATCAACTAAATCGTGATCTATTAACAGCAAATCGGTCACTACTCACTACACAACAATGAACTGCTATTAAGACGAAAATGAGTAGGAAAACAGGATGCGTGCGAATTGTACCTTCGTTGATTGAGCTTGCGAGGTGCAGTGAATGAAGTGCCGGAGATCTGTTCGGCGTAGAGACCAAGGGGACAAACAAGTGGACTGTTTTGGCCGTGAGGAAGAGCTCCGGCAATGGCCTCCGATGAGAGATTGTTTCCGAAGCCGGACAAATAGTCGGAATCGTCGGAAGGGAAGTGAGAAGAAGATTTGGGAGACATGAGGAAAATTACGTAAGAAATTTGAACAAGATTGATACAGTCAAGTAGAGTGTTATAGATCAAAGAAACGTGTCACGTTTGAATGTATGTAGATATACACTGACGTGTATCTATCTATTCGTGGTGATTATTACTAACACCGGTTTTAGTGGATGTTTATAAAAGACGATTATATTTCTTAAGAAGATTAGGGATGCCTAGGAATAGACCAGATGCATTGGTATAGTTTGATATTTATGTAATGTGATTATTATTTGATATACTAAAGAGTATTTATGTACATTGGGTATTATTTACCACACGCTAATCTTTTGTACGATGTATGTAAAACTAGACATCGTCTTTCGGGGATGGTGGGTAACATTGATTGTACACACTAGTTTGTAGAATGTATCCAACGAGATTACGAGATCAATATATGAATGTGATCAGCAATACATAATTATCATGTTTAAAGAGGTGATGTCGCAAGTTTTGTGGAATTGACATGCGTGCTTTGGTGATGTTAGTTTATGATGATATTAATATTTTCAATCAATCTCGGTTATTCATTAATGAAATGCATGGAATCCCGCTGAGATGTTCATTTCATGTTAGCGGGTGACAATACAAACGTGGAAACTACAATGTTGATGAGATTTACCATGTTTAGTGTACTTTTGTGAAATGTTTTGCTTGGCCAACTGAAGATAACAAAAAAGTTCAAGATGGCGTAGGATTTAGAAAAAAGGCTTCGAGCGAAGTGCTTGGTGTTATAAAATCTAAATGGGTTATAATTTAACGACAGACATAGATGTTGATGTGCATGAAGATAATGAACATGATGTACACATGTATTACATTGCACAATATGATTTTAAAAGTTGACAAAAATGTCGTATTACTCGTAGTATGTGATGGGTCCTCTGAGCGATATTCTTTCCAGTGAAAAAATACTCACTTTAGACTTCGATAAAAAAAATGTAGAACACACTGTAAGTTTACGAAACCTGATTCTCAAAAAATTTCATATGCGTAGTGACAATTAGTTAAAATTAATATTTTGATGTTTATTGGTTATCGACATATTTTTAATTACATTTAAGTTATTTTAATGTTAATGTATTTTATTGTTTAATAACGAAACTTTTAGTTTTTGTTTTTGGACATATTATTTAGTTTGATAAAAATACCAAGGTACTTTTGTGAGTTTTAGGTTCAAAGCATTCATCCCTCCCTTTTAAGGTGATTTTGGGTAAAAATGACAAAACAAGTGTTTAATTGAGTGGTGTTTTAGGTATTTTTGGGTAATAGCATCTCCAACAAGGAGGATGCAAAACAGCAAACACTTGTTACATCATTGACACGGTAGACTCTCACTTATTTTAAAAAAAACCTTATTTTAATTCTAACGATGCATTTTCTCTAACATCCCTTTTGTATATTACATGTATATATACTGGTTTTTATCGTTTCAACTATCATTTTTTGATTTCAACCAATCCTATATATTAAATTGGTTGTCAATAGTCTTAATTTTTATCACTTTGGCAACCAACGGTCCGTCGTTAATTTTTTTAACGCCGTTAAGTTTTTTTCGAATTCAAGACCGATGTTTTAGGCCTTTTGATCGGAAGGAGAATACGAGTTGATTGATGCAAAAGTAATCTCGAAACGACGCTCTGAACGAATTTTTTTTTACATTTGATAGAAGCACCGTTAGATTTAAACACACGATTGAAGCACCGTTTTGTCGTTTGGAGCGCCGTTTCAAGGTAAATTTTACATAAATAGACTCGTATTCTCCTTCCGATCAAAAGACTTAAAACTCGGTCTTAAGTTCGAAAAAAACTTAACGATGTTAAAAAAATTTAACGGATCGTTGGTTGCCAAAGTGATAAAATTTGGGACCGTTGACAACCAATTCAATAATTGGGACCGATAGAAACCAAAAGGTGATAGTTGGGATCGATAGAAACCAATATACTTGTATTATTATACTATGTTTATATTGACTCTCATGCGTTATGCGAGAGTTGTTATTACGGTTTACAATACCTGTAAGGATACATAATATAGTAACAATGGACATTAACATTGTCCGACGGTTATAACATACAATGATACAACGCAACGGAACCAATATCGGACTTCACACGCTTTATTTGTTGGGTTGAAGGCTTTTGGGTTTTTGAGTTTGGTCTGGTTTGGGCCTGGGGCCCATTGTGATTAACCCTAATTAGATATTACTATTGCCTTATTTACTAACCCTAATTATAGTCTTAGGGTGAAGGGAGTCCACCCCTCACCACCCACATTCACTCCAAATCACCCGGTATCCACCCTACACCACCCCACATCATTTTTAATTTTTTATTTCTCAATTATTTAAAACTTTTAATATTTCATTAAATATAAAACACAAATTATAACTAATAAAAACACAACAACTTAAATAGAAAAACACAAATGACGTACATAATTTAAAATAACTTAAAAATAAATCAATTGGGTAACATCCCACGTGCCCTAACAAGCCGCCACGATTCAATTTTGGTAAAAGGGCGTTTATATATCTCTTGGTATTCATTCAAGGCTTTATTTATGGCATCGGCTTCGACGACTCCTTCAATATGCTCATGAAGATAAAGACGATTGAAGTTGGTGATTAGATTGAAATCTTGCCTCCACTTTGAATGAAGTTGGTCAATTTTTCAGTTGGCATATTCTAGTTGATTGTAATGTTTAAGAACTCGATTCCAAAAATCACCTCTACTTTCGTTACCGTCAAATGAAGCATGTAACCATGCTTTTGACAAGTTCACTTTTTGAGCACTCGTCCATGGTTGACGATTAGATGTCATTGAGAGATTGATGAAGAGAGTGTGGTTTGAGAGTGATGTGTAAATAAAATTGTGATTTGTGATGTTGAAAGAAGGGTTGTATTTATAAAAAAACAAAAAAATTGAAAATAGCCGTTGGAAGGGGGGACCACATGCTCAAACGGTCAAAAGTTTCGGGGAGGGGCTCGGTGAACACACCCCAAATGGCACCCCAAACTTCGGGGCCGCGGGGGGGGGGGGGGGGCGGTGTTCCCGCGCGGAGCCGCACCCACCCCGAGTCCACTCCGGGTGCTCTTATATATACCAATTATTGTAATTGTATCTTGTGAGCACTTAATAATATAAAACATAGTTGCAAAGTGGACGTAGGTCAATCGGGACCGAACCCCTATAATTCTCGTGTCTCTAACTTTCTGCGTGATATTCGTTTGTGTGTGTGTGTTGTTTCACTTTCCGCGTACCGCTTGTTCCTAACATTATTGTCTTTCGCTTTCTCTGCTAAAAAAATGATTGATATATATTAAAAGGAAAGGTAACAAAATAGCAATTCATGCTAAAGTGAGTTCTATCTTAGTTTATCAAGGTAAAACATATCGGAACATCATGTACCACATGGATCAAAAACTAAAGATGTTGACCAAGAAACATATTTGTAGCAAAAATCTAAAAAACAAAACTATACTATGGAATGCCTTCTTACATGCATCAAACGTATGTACTAAAGGCAAATATCAAAGTTGTAAATCAAAAAAATTTGTGGCAATGGTCTAAAAACCATAATTACATAATGAAATACGTTTTCTAGTAATAGCTATAAGCTATATGAATATGTTTCGGATGTGTACCATATTAGCAGTGTGGGAAGTGTTCGAAAAAGGAGGTGCCCACATGCTTTAAATTTTAGAAAGAAATATTACGTTACATATCCCACATAAAGTTTTGAGTTTTTTCTTAGATTTTAATCCAAATAAACATATTTACTTTTATCTCCTTCACGACTGTAGATTCACCCATGCCTTTATCGTTCCGTTAAGGTCTTTTTGTTTTTCACCTTTCAAATACATAAATTTGGATTAGGTGCCATTCATATTGATAATGTTATGACTCGTCGTCTCTACCAACGCAAACGAAATGTCGGTAAAGTTTATAGTGTCAAGTACTTTTAGGTCTTGATGATGAAAAGACACGCCTTTATGATTTGTCCTTTGTGTCAAAATTCATTTTAAAAATGGACTAAATGCAAGAAAATGATGTCATGTAAACGACACTATTTTTTATAGTTTTTAAAACATCAATAGTCAAATATATCAACTAATATACACTCCCTCATTTCAGGCTTCCAGCCTAGGCTGGGTAGTAGAAGTTTCCGCCTCTTGTGGAGAAGTTGAGATTTAAATCTTGGCATAGATCGATATGAATTGATGCAGCGTAAAAGCACGTGTGAATGAGCATGTGAGTCTTTGTATATAAAAAAAACTAATATATAATTCATCCCATGTGACAAGAGGCTAGCATAGAAAACCTTCTAAATACCAACGGGGCTTTGCCCCAGCCGTACCCAAATAACACTATGATGGATGACCTACTAGGGTTCGAATCCTGAGCAAACCGGTTTTACCTTATCCTTGTCGCTTCGCGTCAAATTGGGTCAGTAGCCCAGGAGGTAGGGGTTTTCTCCGGGGGTGGGAAATTACATGGTCGAAGTACTGAGCCCAACACGTCAAGCCCAGCTGCGTGTGGTGAGTTTCTCAATGCCCCATCTAGGTTGTTCTTCGCCCTATTATTTGCCGTTTCAAAAAAAAACCTTCTAAATAATAAAGTTAAACAAGAAGTTATTATTAGTAGTTAGTAGAGTTAATTACTCAAATAGTCCATATGGTTTAGGAAAAACCATAGTTACGGTATTAACTTTTTTCAGTATTCGTGCGGGCATCACATTATGGCAAGGAATTCGAGTCAAAATTGCATCTTCCTGCGTGCGGGTATGTGTTAGAGTAAAATGTAACATAAGAATTTAACATGTTATATGAAGGCTTGCATATATAAAGCCAAATATGGTTTTGTTTCCGCTACAATGTGGGACAAAGTGAAAAAAAAAATTTAGAATTTCATTCAGATGTCCAACCAAACAGCTACTTTTAATCATTCAGCATTTAACCATTCAGACTTCTTAACATTTAGATTTCAGACTACTTAATCATTTAGCACTCGCCGAACAATTTTAATCATAATACCTAAACTGAGGAGAAAATTGAAATCACAAACCCCAAACTTCTTACTAACAAAAAGGTAGTACTCCTAAACCACGAGGACTATTTACGTACTTAAGTTGATATTATTTATTATTTTTGTGATAAGCATGTATCTTGTTGGATATAATCATGATTTTTTTACAATAAAATGACCAGTGAATAGAACATGTTGTGTCACAATCCTTTTTTAAATAACGAACCTGATCCTACGTTATTAGGGTGGAGGGAGAACCTCAATTTAAACCCTTAAACCCCCTCTAATAAGAAAATGTCATGTCATTTCACCCTTCATTAACTCTTTACTAGAGCTATAAGGACACCTAAAAAATAAACTTCTAAACTCTTTCCGGATTACATATTAGTCGCATTTATCACATTAATTTTATCTAACAAAATTATAAAGACTTACCTCTTACGAGCTCAATGGCAAGATCATGTACCCGTGAACCATCACGGTCGTCCAACCTCCACACCAGGAACTCCTAGCCCGCAAGCTCGTTTTACTCGCCGTGAACCCACGTAGGTGCTCGTGGTGCTCTTATTTGACATAAATGACCCCTATGTGGAAGAAACTATATCTCTATTAAATCTTCATTTTCATTTCGAAACGCGTCCGCGCCTCTCGCTCTCTCTCGTGAATCTTTTCATCGATCAGATTTTGATCATCTTCAAATCAACTCCAAATCCCAATCCACCATCCACAATCAATCAATCACTTACTAATTTAATCTCAGTTTCGATCACACACTCACCAAATCTCACCTTATTGTATCCAATCATGGCGGCTTACAGAGCTGACGACGACTACGATTATCTCTTCAAGTTAGTTCTGATCGGCGACTCAGGTGTCGGAAAATCAAATCTTCTCTCCAGATTTGCTAAGAACGAGTTCAATCTCGAATCTAAGTCAACCATCGGCGTCGAATTCGCCACTAGAAGTATCCGTGTTGATGACAAAATCGTCAAAGCTCAGATTTGGGATACTGCTGGTCAGGAAAGGTACATCTCTTCATATTATGCTTGTATGTTTACTGTTTTTTGTTCTATCGTTTGAATTGTTCATCTAATGTGTAGAAAAGTAGGTTTGTTAGTGGATTGAGGTTTATAGATTAGGTGATTTTTGTTTTTGTAAACACTTAGGGCTTCGATTTGTTGGAGTAGATGAGATTTGGGCGTTTTTGAGATGTGGTAGTTTAGGATCTTGATCTGTATGGAGATGATTAGGGAGTTAATTCTTGTAATTTTACATTTCAAAATACAAACTATAGAAGATGCATTATTGCATTTTTGTTTGCCTGTTAATCCTTTTAATGATAATCACCCCTTTGTTTCACATTTTGATAAACATTTTGCATATATATGAGCAAACATGTTATTTACCTTGATTTTGTTTTGGATTGTAGAGGTATTGAACTGTATAGATAGATACAGTTATAGCATTCACATCTCACTCATTACATCAGTCGCTTCGCTATATTTTTGGGGGAATTTTAAGGCTTTCATCAAATTTGACACTATATTTCATTCCTCAAAGGGATAGGCTAAACGTACCATGTGTATAAGACTATAAGTAGAGATGAAATGCCTGCATTTGTAGGAGCAAGGGGTGGGATATGTTTAGCACAACCCTTCCTCTAAACGGGGATCAAATTTAGGACCCATATACGAGGACTATCTACTTATTCTCTATATCTATTACCCAGTTTTTTTCTTTTTTTGAGTGAAAGCTAGATAATTTAATCAAGAAGAATGAAGAAATTTTATTTATTTGAATAGAGATACATATGAGGAATGAGATGCAGGATGCTTTTAAAAGATTAATTTTGTTTTTGGATAAATGTAAATGGGGATGTAGAACCATTGTATACTTAATTTAGCCCTAATTACACTTGGTAATTTTTAAGGTACCGTGCAATTACAAGTGCATACTACAGAGGAGCAGTTGGAGCTTTACTCGTGTATGACACGTCACGCCACGTCACCTTTGAGAATGTTGAGCGATGGTTAAAAGAGCTTCGTGACCACACGGACTCCAACATTGTGATAATGTTAGTTGGAAACAAAGCCGACTTACGCCACTTGCGTGCAGTCCCAACTGAGGAAGCAAAAACATTTGCAGAAAAAGAAAACACTTACTTCATGGAGACATCCGCTCTTGAGGCCTTGAACGTTGAAACCGCATTTACAGAAGTCCTTACACAAATCTATCATGTGGTTAGCCGCAAAGCACTTGATGCAGCTAATGACCCTTCTGCTTTACCTACAGGTCAAACCATTAACGTCGGGTCAAAGGATGATGTTTCTGCTGTTAAGAAAGCCAGTTGCTGCTCTGCTTAAGATTGTTTTTTTTAGGATTTGAGACAGTTTGAGCCTGCAGATTCACTGATATGGTATAAAGGTATGAACTTTGGTTTTGGATTGTTGAAGACAAGACAGGAATTGAACTGAGAATGATCATTTTGGGTCTCGGACTCTATTTAGTAGTAACATATGTGATTTTTATAATATTCAAAAGACATATTTTGATTTATATTCATGCTTCCTTTAAATTTGTTGGTTTTTCTTTAAAGTGCTCAGCATACTTGTTTTTGGCTTGATCATACCATTTAATGGACATAATTTTATAAGTAAATTTCATAGTTGCTGTTTTCTTAACCCAATTATCAAGGTTTGGTCTTTACAGATTTGATGACAGTTCCTTCTCATTACAATTTTAAGGTGGTGATTTTCATCTATTTATGATAATCTGGTAGTTAAGGGTTAATCGAATGAAAAAACTCTTCCGTCCAAAGTATTTTACTTTGTTTAACAGTTTGGTGTTTTCTTGATACTAGATAAGGTTTATTGTGATTGCATTATTATTACTAAAAAGAATAACCTCATAGTGTTGTTTTATGTTTTATGTTTTCTTGATACTAGATAAGGTTTATTGTGATTTGCATTTTACTATCATAGGTTTATTTTTGCCATTAAAGTACAATGATTATTTTGTAGATAAGTTGAGTTTGATGGGCAATTAGTATTATGGTTGTTTTATAGTCATTGGATTTTTGGAATAAGAAATGTTCATTTTTGTTTTTCTTTCTTGTTGGCTCATTCAACTATTACCGTTTTGCCGTTTCAGAACTCTTTTCTGATCGCCTCCGTCATCATCTTTGTTTCTTCAGTCAACGATGAATAGCGGCGACGGATGGTGACGAATGGTGTATGGTGGTGTTCTTTTGTTGTGAGATTCTACAGAGTGAGACAGTGATTCATTGTTATTAGCACTAGATTATGTGTGTTTTACTATGATAGTGTTTTGTATAATTGTTTTATTTTGTTTGTTTGAAGGTGGATGATATTTGTTTTTCGTTGATTTTTGCCTCTGTATGAATTTAATGGTTGTGATGACAGAACATTTAATGATATACAAATGGGTCGCGTAACACGTGAGCGTTATATGATCCTAGTTTATCATAATTGTAGGAAGGATTTTTGTCATGTCGTCACAGTTGTAACTCTTGTCATCATAGGTCTCACTGGTGCACTTTTAAGTCTATTCATAGTTCTTGCTTTGCAGTCGTAGATGAGAAAGTTGTAGCTCTTCTCATCGTAGCTAACTTCTTGTGGTCGTAGCCCTAGCACCATAACTCTATCGTCGTGCTTTTTCTGCAACCACTAGTATTAGATCTGTGACTATCGCTTGAGTTTTATTAGTGTTCCCATTTTATTAGGCTATTTTATTTTATTTTTTTTTTTGAGAATACACATGCATTACTATTATTAACTAATTTTTTTGATGTTAGGCCACCGTATTCCTTAAATTAGAGAGCCCTACTACCCCCGCTCTAGCCGGACTAATAATACATAATATCACTACTTATGCAAGAAACAAGTAAACCAATATAAAGAAATGCAATCAAAATGCTTCATCTAAATTAACCATATATACAAAATCACCAGCATTCAAATGATCCTCAATTTATATGTACCAAAATACGTAAAAGCACCCTAACCCCAAGGTTAAATACAACAATCACTCCACTGAGCGATCTGGGCTGCGCAGTAAGAAGTCTATACAAAAAGGGAGATTAAGCCAACAAAAAGTGTGTTTAAGGCGGTTATTAACACTTTCATCTCCAAAACGACAATAGACACTTAAGTTTTGATAATTATCATAACTTATAAAGAGTTAAAGCACCCTATGTTTAGTTAAGTGCTGTGGATTTGCAAATTGGACAGTTGTTCTTCACATTCAACCACTTTTTGATGCATTCTACATGGTACTCATGGCGACAATCAAGCACCCTGATTTTTTCTTCATCTTCAAAATCCATCTGTAAAAAACCAAATCAACATCAGATCATTAATTAGTTAGTGAAAAAGCAGAACATGATTTGAGAGAGATTTTTCAGTGTTACTTGATTATTGCAAACTTTTGGCGGGTTTGACCAAAGTTTAAAGCTCATAACAAGCTCTACTTCGGTGATAACCATAGCCGAAGATAGCATGTGATTGACAGAAATAACTAATTACAAGCGATTAAAACATGACAAATTAAAAAAGTTGCCCGTCAGACAAAGTTTTGATGTTAAAAATATGACGCACAATTGTGATATGCTTAAATAATCAAAACCAACAGGTATATATTGATAATTCCATATGTTAAGAAATAAATACCTGACAAATTACACAGAAATTAGGTTCTTCATCAGCAGCCACAGTTCGGGACGAGGCAAAGATTCTTGTTTTTACATGATCTGAAATAGAATCATCTGACAAACCTGGATTCTTGTTTCCAAACTGTTCAACTTGATCCTGCATAAAAGAACGTGTGAACTTGATGGTAACAATTGAGTAAGATATAAATGACCCTCAAAGGTAATATAGAAACATTTAGAAAGATACTTGGCTCATTTTGAATAAAATAGCCTTATATTGAAAAAAATTCCCTTTACATAGGCTGTTCAACAGGAAACTTTAATTTGTAAGGAAAAATAATAAAGTGATCACTGATCACTGAGTTATCTATTGAAAAAATTGCATTTCCAAAATCATATCAAAATTACTTTCTCCAATTGAGATAAGATCTCATGATTACAAAGATTGTTTAGTTTAGCGTCTGCATTTTTTATATCAAGACATTTGTTTCCCATCTATGATAATATCATATAGCCCCTCAATCTTTACTTTGTTGGTTAATTTGGTTGATATTTGTATGGAATAATGTAAATGACAAGATTATGAATGAACAAAACACGTGATTGATATAAATTTATGTTGATGTATGCAGTCGGAAAAACTACAAAACATGATGATTATGAACCAGTCAATAACATTCCAACATATTTCTCAAGCTCGGGCCAAACTCAAGCAGCTAATCATTTCAAGCTAGCTAAACCCACTTAAAACCCTAATTCAAGTGAACTTTGTGATGACTAATAGGTGCCCTACTTTATGGTAAGTTGGCAACTGAAAATATAAAGGATTGCAACTTTGCACATGAGTCAAACATGGGGGTTATGGGAAGTATGAATGTATGATACTTGATAAACCAATAAACTAATCCTAATAACAAATGCGTGACAAATAACATATTTGGCTTTTGATATGCCAAAAATAAAATAAAAAAACAATTATGGGTTGGAAGTATAGGTGCTGCGAATTAATAAAGAAAACTTTGTATTTCTCACTTTTTGCGTTAAATCCCTCATTTCTCCAAATGTATTGTTATTTTCTCTGACATGTACTAGAAGTGGCAAGATGGAGAGATGAAAACATGTACAAGTTCAAATGGGTCATTGGGTTGGGTGTTAGGTTAGCACACAACACTTTTTGTTCTTTTAAATATACATTACTAATACATTCATTAAAATTACGAGAATAATACAATTACAATGATAGTCTAAATTATTGAATAAAACGATTTAGGGGTTTGGACACATTGTAATATTTGGCCAATTTTCAGCTCGTTTGACCCATTTGACCTGTTTACCTTTTCAACTAAATTATTTAGTTGGTCCATTTAAGACCAAAAAACAGCCTGAAGTGCCTTATTCACAAGCGAATGGATCGAAATTGCCAAACCAAACATTTTCATAATGATTATTTCAAAAGCCAATCACTCTTTTAATAACTAGCAATGGGAAACTTCATATGCACACACACACACACACACACATATATATATATATATTATAGAGAGAGAGAGTAGAGAGAGAATAATACATCTACGGGAAGAAATCTGAGATGGGGAAAGCTATAATGCCTTGCAATTGAGTCGATCAACAGTGGTTGTCGACGAGCCTCATATACCATTACGCCATGAGGCATTATGGGACTCACAAACCTAGGCCCGGGATCCGCATCGTTCTGCAAAGGTAATGTGTCGGAGGTGCTAGTAGAATGCCTATTTGAAGTTGATGGTAGTTGCAAATTAATGTCCATGTTTTGTGGTTGTAGTGGTGACATAGGTGGCGGTGGTGGATGAAAAGCATTGTGGGGACCTTGATGAGGTCTCGGAGGAGGAGGATGCATAAAAGTCGGTGAATTTCTACTCATGGCTGCAAGTTGATATCCATGAAAAGCTATATCTGAAAAAGATTCATAATACACTATTATGATATGCACAACACGTCTTTTCACTAAATAAGAATCCTTACATCCTAAAATGCACAACTTATGAGTTAACACATAGTTTATTTAGAATGCTTGACTACAAAACACATATCTAGTATCCGAATATGCCTTTACTAAGGACAGAAAAGGATTCTTAGAACCAAAACCAAATTTACAACTAATTGCAATGATTACTAATGGGAAAAATATTGATATCCAGGATTGAAATCTTAACTAGAAGAAATTGTCTGAAAAGAAAACTGGTGCACTTGTGTTTGAACAAAAGAAGCAATATGATTTGAAAATAATGATAAGGATACATATATTTAGTAATTTTAAGTGATAGTATGTTTTTGGAAACTAAACAAATATAAATATAGATTTCGATTCTCGCATTTGCCACATTTGACTTCCTAGCCACTGAGGCAGTAAACTTCTTGACCAGGGTTCAGCGGGTCATTCATAGCAATGTTTCGACACCTAAGGGCCAAGGTTTTGTCTTCAGTAGGCTAGGTTTTGCTATTCAAAAGGGGGTGGCGGCACAACTTGTTGCCCGTTTACCTGCCACTTTGTTGTAAATTCTTTGAAGTTTAATATGAAATGCAATATTAGCAATTAGAGACTGAAAAAAAAATTCTCGCATTCCACAATTTGTCTTTTAATAAAAGATTTTTATCATTGATATTCATATTACTACACTAAATCTTATCACCATTAGCAACATGTAATGCATAACAAGAAATTTGAATTTGTAACTAATAGAAAAAAATATACAAAGAAACCAACACGGAAAATAATCAATTCAAGAAAAACTAACCCAAATAAAATAGAATTCTCAAATACCTTGCATATAGGGCACACCATGAGCACGATTCCATGAAAAACCACCAGTAGCACTATGCTGGTCCAACCAAGGAGTAGGCACCGCTGGAATCAGTTGAGCACCATGAACCAAATGGCTACTGTTATGCACCGCCATAGGGTCAAACTCAAACCCCATAGCACCACCGGCCCTATTACCCTCAGATCTCATAGGGACTGTAACCAAAGAACCTGATCGTTTAAATACACGATTAGATCCATCAATAAACACACTTCTGTCCCTTTCAAAGATTTGATGATTGTTTGGAAATGGCAAATGATCATGATTCGGTGGAACTGAAAAAACACTAGCACTAGGTGTAGGCATCATGAACGTATTGCAATGTTCACCATTGTAATGAGTGATCATGTAGGGAAGCTGCCCGTGATTTTCGGGCAGGTAACGTGGGTCAAAAGTAGTTCTGTTTTCAGGAAGAGGTAATATCATGTGACTATTATAAGGCTGTAGAAAGCATGTCACCCCGCCATAAGATACCATACAAGGTTCAGGATGATGATGTCGATGCGATTCCACATCAAGCATGGGACCCATGTACAATATATTTTGTTGTCCCATAGTATTTAACGATAGGCAGCAAATAAAACCTGATCACACGAAAAGGGAACGATACATTACACATATAACTTCATTTATGATCATCAAGAAAGAGGATTAAGCACGTGACATTAAGTTCCCGAAGTTAAAAACAAAGATCAAGGAATTAAAATTTTCATCTCAGACATAACCACAACCTTAAGACTTAAAAGCTAATTCCATGGTATATAAATCCAAATATAGTAACAAAGAAATACGGGGATCAAATAACTTGCATAAGATTCTTGAGAGTCATGCATTATATACCATGAACCAAACTATCACCTAAACATGAACTAACTAATATAAACATGAATCATGATACGCTTAAAAACACTAGAGCTAATACCATGTATGACAATCTTGAGATCGGTTCGTGTAGTTCCATTGATGGTTGCTAAAAAAATACGCAAATCAAATAAAAATTATATGAGAAGACACAGCCGTCCCACATCAACATTAACTTCAACTAAACTAGCACAGGCTTGTGTGCTTTGCGTTCCAAGTCAAGAAACACTTTCTTCTTTTCAAAGGCACAAATGCAATACATGAACCTCCTTCATTTTACCATAGACATTCGAATACGTGTTATAACTCTACAAAAACTCATTTTTTTCACATTACAAAGTGAAAACAAAATTTAACAACAATCAAGCATTGCCCCCAACTTTCACACATACCATAAACAAAATCAAAACATACCTTAATTACAGAACAATACAATCAGCACATAATGAAGGTACATTTTGCAGATTTAACTTCATTATTCTTTTTTCAGATATGTTTAATTTCTTACCTCAATAAACAAACAACAAAACTGAAAACCCCCCTAAATATCCTCCAAAACTAAACTACTCTTCACCAAACACTTAACAAACAACAATATCAACTTCATGAGTTAAAAAATTCAAAATCAACTATACCTTTCAATCATCAACAACAAGCTTCAGAAGAGCTTAATTAAGCAACAAATTCAATTCCTTAAACCAGAAAAAAGCCCTAAAATTAAAACCTGTGCAAATAGAAGAATTGTTAGCAAATGACATCAAATTAAGGTTGCGTGTTTAGAGATTTGAAAAGCTGAAATGAGAATTAACGTAGAAATTGATTGAAATTTGAAATAGAGCATAACCTAAAGGGTTGATCGAAGGTTTGAAGAGAGCATATTCGAACGGATAATTTGATATGTTTTTTTTTCTTTTTTAGAGAGATTTTAAAATGAAAAATGAATCACCTGTCTTTTCTTTTGTGTAATCGGTTTCAAGATCAACTTTTGTTTGCGCTCCATCATCATCATCATCATCATCTTCATCATCACCGTCACCATCAACATCAAATCATCAATATCCATTTTTTTGCAACTTATTACAAGAGGGTGCCATTGTAAATATAAACATCATGCTTTAAAAATGTAATTTATCGTAAAACTATCCGTAACGTGTTTAAGAGTTAAGACTTTTCAGATCGAGTTTTTAACTTATCTTTATTACAAACATATTTTATCTTCAACGTTAACATACTTGTTTTTTTGGTTTTTTATATGCAGTGATGAATTCAAAGAATAGTTCAGTGGTTGACAAAAATCAAAGAACAAACAAGATAAAGAAACGTAAATAAGGAGGTTTCTTAAATATAATTACTACACATTATAGAGATTACATTTATCATTGATATAATTTCATTTATTAAAAATGCTAATTACAATTTCATTTGTAAGTTGTAACTCTTTCAAGTCTTTTTTAATCAGTGTGATGATCTATAATTCTTCTCCTTCCATAGATAGAATAATAAGAAAGTTCTTAAAATGAAGAGAACTAAATTATGTCGGTTACAAAAACCTATTAATTAACAAAGCAATTAAGGCTTTAACCAAGATAAAAATTGAATATTGCCTCACTAAAAGTCTAAAACTATCAATTAACATGTTTGTTATGTCACTAAAATGTTTGTTAAATAGTTGTTTCATTCGTGGTTGTATGTTATATTGTTATCATCAATTCATCAAAACTCAACATAGTGACTACGTACTACCACGTATCCACAATTTCACTTGTGAGTTAGATCCTTGGGTTTGGCCCTTAGGTGCCTTAAAATAAAAGGCTTAGGTATTTTAAATTTTGCATATTTTAATATAAAGACATTAATTTACTACGGATGTCTTAAATTTTACAATATATTTTATTTTACAAAGCCACCAATAACTTGAATGGGTGCATGCACCTCTCTACTTTCTAATTGAATCCGTCAGTGTTTATATGTACAACCCTTTTTTAATATTTATAGGCTACGGATGGTTAAAAAAAATAACTACTTTAAAGTGCAAACTAAATCATTTTAGGTCTGGATTTGAATTATTTACCTTTCATCTAAGAGTATCTAGGAAGCAAGGACTTTTATCAAGTGAGTTGTAACTAGGGTGCCTTTAACATTTGTAGGCTTTTTCTATTTAGAATTCATGATAGGTTCTATTGGGGACACATATATTAAACTTGTGTAGGTTTTGATGGTATCATGACAATATATATATATATATATATATATATATATATGGAGGGTGACAATATATATATATATATATGGAGGGTTCATTTCAGAAGAGCAAATATTGCGAGAAGAAAAAGAAATTACTAAATTCTTCATTTTTTTAACCAAAAACGTTTTTAACTTACAAAACAATGATAGAAATCCAACATTTATTCATTAACTTTGATATTCAATATATAAAATTTAATAAATTTCGTTTATTTGTTAAACCTACACATGTGGAAGTCATGTGTATGTTAGGTTACTTACACATAACCTACACGTGTGTAGGTAAATTTAAAACGCTAAAAATACATACGTAAAAAATATTTTAATGATTTTTTTTAGTTTATACCTTACACATTTGTATGTAAGAAGTGAATTTATTAAAAAAAATTAAACAAATGAAAAGTTTTTTTTAGTGATCTAGGTTTCTTCTTTTTCTTCTCGCAATATATGAGTCTTCTCAAATGAACCTCCACCATATAGCTTGTAGAATTATGTTACAGGACCTTTGAAAATGACATTGAACTAAACATATATAAGGTAAAGTAACCATCATACAAAACCAATCACTACAAAAGTCGACGTTACTCATTTTAAAGTTGCAATCTGAACTGGCCTACAACTTACAACCTACACATGTGTTATCTATGACACAAATATGTACATCCAAACGACACTTTTATTACATGGCAAACTTTTAGGCTTGAAATCACTATTTTTTCTCTATCATTATTCCATGGTGTTAACCCGTTGTGACTAGCTCACCATCACAACAAAGTTATTCACATGACTAATCAAAATTTTTCATTCAATACCTTTTCAACAACCAAACAAACAAGTAACAACGTATATACAAAATACGTGTGTGCGTGAACCGTGAAACATACAAAAATTTGCATATCGTTTAAAGAATAAAAAAACACATCTCTGTAACGCCCCAAAACCTAAATTTTAATTCTTGGCATGTTTACTTGTGCTATGGTGTGAGATCATAAATAACTAAGCTATCTAACTTAGTTAGAATGTAAGTTAAATAGCAAGGAAATTAGTTTTCAAACAAAAATGAGGTAAATAACAAACTTGAAGGGTTGAATGTGACAAAATGCAAGGAAGTTTGAGTATTTAGTTAAGGGGATGGCTGGAAATTGAGTTCTATGGGTATGTGTCGATATTTTTGAGAAGAAAACCATCTCAAGAACTGATTGTGCAATTCAGCCAAATCAAGGTTAAATTGGGTGTTGAAACCTTGCATGATTAAGGATTTTTCATCATCTAATCACAATAAACCCAAGGTAAGTTGTAGAATGTCATTTGGTGGTGTTCCTATATTAGAGCTCTAGCAATTTAACATGAATTGATGTGGTATTTGTGTATGGAATGACTAGATTAACAAGTATGTGTGTGTAATTTGAGAAATGGATAGGTTAGAAAGAAAGTCCAAGCATGGTGTGAAGTGGGTTTATAACATGTGGATGAACTCATGATTAGTTTTAGTTAACTTGTGTGTTAGCTTAAATAACTTGAATTTATGCTAACTAGATGTTAATGACTTCATGAAACTTGTTAATTAGTAAGAAAAATGGTGTTTGATGTAATGAGCTAGAAAGGTAAACATGAATTACTTGTACATTGTGCCTAAAATGTTGTATGCACACTAAGTGTTTGATGAAATGTCTAGATGACAATAATAGGTAAATTTGTATGCAAGTAATGGATGGACATGAATGAAATGTGATAATGAAGGGACATGAATGGAATGTGAAAACGGTTGTGATTGTTTACATGCTTGGAAAGTACTTTGAATATATTACATTTCATTTGAACATAGAAAGCTAATTCAGATTTGAAGTTGGCCAAAACGGAATGTTAAACTTGCTTGTCGGAATACATTGCATATTGAATTGAACTTAAATTAGCTTCCGTCCTGTTTTTGTAAAAATCATATAAAATCATCGGAAAATCCGTTGAAGGTGTGCTATATATGAATGAAAAGCTCTTTGAGTCTACTACAATTCATCTTTAAACACGAAAGGCTAAATAAAATTGCACGTGGGTCGAAAGAGTTGAATAGTGCAGCTATGCTGAAAAGTGCTGCACAAAAGCAAGCTTTCTAAACACAAATAAAAGTAGTCGTTTGAACATATTTTATTCAAACATGAATGTTTGGTTATAGTAGATTATGTGCACCTATATGGATGTGTTAGAAGCATCTTTGATACTTGAAAATGGGTTGTACAACTATTTACACAAACGGGTCGAACGAGTTGGCATATGTATATTGTTTGTGTTGAATCTCGAACGTTGCACTATGATGTGTGAGATTGTATATGTGTATCTATGTACCTATGTTATCACAAGATTGTATGTTTTCTACAACATTTGAACATGATGCGTATTGTGTAATTAACATAGTCGAGTGTATCAATATAGACATATGTTCCTAATTTGATAGTTTGTAATAGTTGACTTTATGGAAAGTCAACAGATATGGGAATAACATGATTATACTTCCTAGCATGATTGAAAGATAGTAGATAATGTGATACATGTTAGATTTTTAAACAATGAAAGTCAACATGACATAGAAGTTGGAAATGATTATTATTATGAATGGGCATGTATGCTAATAATGTTGTGAATGTGATGGCATGAAAGGGATGAGAATCATGTCAAGATGGACTCAAGCTTGGAATGGGCTATCGGGTAAAGATGAGGCAAGTAAACAAGCATTGACTTCAAGAACTCAAGGTAAGTGACATATGAACTAAACTCTTGGTTTGTTAATGCCATATTTATGTATAAATGTAGAATGGTGAAAATCAAGGCGCAACCTTGAGTTGTTCATGGTGATGCATGAGGTGATCCTTATGTATTTAAGGTATGTGAAATTTGTATGGAATGGATAAGTTGTACGGAAATGAATGAGATACTAATATGTAATGATTGAAAGTATGAACAATATGAAGTTGGATAAATATCCTAATCTTCATGAGTAGTATGAAAATGTATAGATGATGCGTGAATAAAGTATACATATTAATAGTACGTATTATTCGGATTGTCACTCAGTTGTGACTTATTTGGATTTTTATAAGTTCCGGATGGTCACTAGATGATTTTGGTGAAAAGCATAATACTTGAGTGGAGTTTTCTTAAGTTTAGCCTCTGACATGGCCATGTCTGGTAGAAACATAGCCATGTAGCACCTGATAAGGAATATGATGGTAGCATCGCCATGTCTGGTAGCAACATGGTCATGTAGTCCCTGATAAACAATTTAATGGTAACATGACTATGTTACTTGGTACATGGCCATGTTCTGCACATATATATTTCCATTTGCTTTGTAACCCGTTGTTTCAAAGTTGTCATGGAAACCTTTAACCACAAGTATGATACGAGCAAGAACGTATTGACATTAATAAGCACGTATGTATGAAATGGTTAAGTATGTGATAGTTGGTTCATAATAATACAAACATGGGAACGGTATACACGCATGTATTATAACGCCGTTACTAGTATTGTCATGTCATGGGCAATGAAAGTGTAGGTATGCTAAGGATGAATGCATTAGAGTTAAAAGTTAAGATTCGAAGCTCGGGTTCAAGTTAGTGACCGAGATGGATCTGAACTTGCAGAGACAAGTTAACAAGATCATGGAGTTCTTATAGATATGATTTCTTTATTGTTCAAGTATCATATGAAGTTACTTATTTAACTAATGATATGAATATGTGGTGGTCGCAGGTGTTTAAGGGTCTCTTTATTACGAATTCAAGAAAGTTTGAAGATCGAGCCAGGACATGGATTATACGGGGGCGTGGTCATGTAGTCTTTAAACATCGTGTTTTAATGTATGTAATAAAAATGAAAGACGTAATGCTTGAAATATAGTATCAAATGCTTTTCAAATGTTTAAGAATGTTTTATAAAGCAAGAAATTTTCTGGTTCGTATTTTTCCGCTGCATTAATTTGTTGGTGTTACAATCTCCGACAATAATATAATAATTAAAACGCCAAGTCTCATTTTAGTTTCCATTGATATGCGTTTTAATTATTGATTGATTGATTCTTGCACTGAAAATTATCACAGTCTTCACGCCGTTTCTGATTACTAGTTACTTGACATTTAATATTCCTTATGTTAACACCTATTTTGAGTCAATAACGGGCCTCCCTTTGGAAGTTCCAACGGTATTCAGAGACGTGGAGAAACACCCTCAGCCAAAACGGCAAGTTTGGAGACAAATGAGTGTCGTTTAGGGATGTTAAAAATTATTACGAATAGGTCTATTGTTATACTACAAAAGGCTATATTATCTATTTGGAGTCACCAACCAACGAAACAAAATCGTTTATTTTTTCACTACTCGTACAGGAAGACATCTTTTTCTGTATGGGGAGAATCTGGAATCTTTTATTTTCAATCAAGATGTTTAAACAGGATAAATTCAACTATTTGAGCATCTTAAATTTAAATGTCTTTAAAGTGATATTTTGTGCACCAACAACTACCCCTACAAACAACTTCGTACGATATAATCACTCCCTCCAACCACCCCCAACCGTCATTAATTAGCTCTCACTCTCAAACCTACCATTTTCATCACAACGTTGTTGGACCACTCCTTCATCTCCATTTCTTATCATGATTAAAACTTAAACATGACCATTGTAATAACTAATAAGTAACCTAGTGACCAAAAGCTTTATATGAAGTTTCCAGTAAGCCATTAAATGTATGTTGGGTTAACGGCTTTAGGATTGTTGGGTCGAAATATTACAACATGACACAAACCATACATTTATTCGTGTAAAAAATCAATTCTAAACTGGAAAGAAAATATCTTGTAACCTGAAAGTAACATTCAACCGATATATCTAAATAGGTAATATGGGTTGACTTCGTGTAAAAATGTTGGCGAGTTGTACATGAGTTGACGTGGTTTTAATTTAACTTTTAAAAGGATAATAAATACCAAATTGGTGGGATGTAATAAATGGGTTAAAGTGTCGTTATGGGCCAACAAGCCGACCTATTTAATTAAACGAGTTAAAAATTTACCTAAAGAAGACCCGTTGAATGTTAATGAGTTAAACATGAACCTAAACACGACTTTCATATTCAACGAATTAGATACGACTGCTCATCATAACTTGATTATTTTCAAATCATGTTCGTCGTACTCAGTGACGAAGCCAGGATTTATAGCCCGGAAGGCCAAAGTAAAAACCCATAAATTTCTTTATAATGCTTTGTTTCGGAGGGGGGGAGCTAAACCCAATATATTTTAATAAAAAAACTACCGATCAACAAAACAACATTTCAAACGGAAAAAAGTGAGGGGGCCCATGACCCTCCCCCGTCTCCTATATGCTTCCCCCTGGTCGTACTTCACTTTCTTTATTAGGTTTTTCAACACCATGTTTTGATTTTCATACCCAAAAGCCCTAGCTAGTCACCTCTTTTTCGAACATATAAAATCCATATATCATTCTTGTTTGTTCATGTGTCATACTTCTTTTCACTTCAATTCCTAGATTTCCAAGATAAATATAACACGATCTGCACCGTCTAAGATTTGAACCTTCAACTATTTTATTACGAGGCACACCATTTAATCACTATCAGTCTCAATTCAATGCCTAACTTTTCTAGACAAATTTTCAAGCAAGCTCTCCGGTGAAGAAGACAACGAGTGTGACAATAGTGGCGGTTGGCACGGTTGTGGAGAGAAGGGGACGAATGTTTTGTCACACGAATATCTAAAGTCATTAAGTGGAAGATCATAAAGGTGTAGGTACTAGTGGAAGACAAACAAAATGTGACATTATGTGAGCATGTGATATGTTGTTTCACATGATGTTAGTAGGTAGGCAATCACAATCATTGGCAGGCTCGATAGATATCGTGGAGCCCAACCTCATCCACTGAATTTGTATTGGATATTATTTGGATGTGACTAGTGGGCCATCAAGCCCAAAAGGCCTAAACACTAAAAATGAACTGGTCAAAACCAAACTAGATTGAAACACCCAAGTTGTATGGGTCAAGCTAGTCACTTGTCACGTGCCATGTTGCATTTGATATGTTTAATGTATCTTGAGACTTGAGGGATAGGATATAATCTCTGTATCAACAATCTAGCCTAGGCATGGCACATAATTGAAATTGATGTATCGGCTTTAATAGCAATATTAGATTATAAGTTTATAACCCATATCCTATACGGTTTAAATAATTAAAAATATTATCTCTTTGTTTTATAAAAATAAACCACTAACATTTTGTTACATATTATTTTCTTAAGCATGTCACATCATTTTTACATCAATTTATAATATGTGTCCTCCCATATTAATCGTTTTAATTAAATTAAAAAAAGCTTGGTTATTAATTGAATCAATTTTACATAATTAATTATTAATATTCATTTCCTTCAATATTATAAAATTGGATTAGTTGCATATATACTCTTACAAACACCCCTTAAATGCATATATACCCATGTAAAAAGTTTAATTGCAAATATACCAAATTTGTGGATATAACAAGATTTATAACTAACAAAACGCAAACAAAAATTAAAAATATTTGGAAAATCCACAAGGAAAGAGTAAAAATGCAATAATAAACTAATTTACATAAACTTTTTTTAATAAAATAAATTAAAAGTGGGTAAATTTTCCAATTAAAAAGGTTTGTAAGGGGAAATATGCAAAAAAGTTTTTTTGGTTGGGTATATGTGTCATTAATGAAATTTAGAGGGGAAATATGCCAATGTCCCTATAAAATTTGAATTTAAAATTCAACTACTATTTTTATAATATATTTTAAGCAACTTTAGGGGACTTTATACTTATCAAAATTAAATGGTTTAACAAATAATTCCTAAACTTTTACTGATATAAGAGTAATTTAAAACGAAGAATTTTTATAATTTCCTCATGATAATAGGAAAATTAAATTTTGTTACGTTCTTTTCAATCTAAAGTTTAATTTGAATTTAAGAAACTATACAATTTAACATCAAGTTATTTCGTAAGAAAAATACACGATTATCTAAATATTTATTTTAACATATTTTTATTCAACCCGTGTAACGGGTATCTAACCTAGTATTAATATTAATCACAATAAACAAAGAATCGTGTAATGTGTAAACATTAAAATGAGAGTAAGTCATAAAAATGTATTGTTACATGAACAAATAATCAAAAATTGTCTAACTTATATAATATGTGTTAAAATTACCACCCGACCCACATATATATAATTATCTCAATACCAATGAACCACTATAATATTTCTAATCAGAAAAACTTGTCTTAATATCCTTAGCATAACCTAATTTGAAACATTTGGGAAAAACGTTTATTACTTAAAAATACAAATCCAAACACCAATTTTAGTCCAAACGTAGCATTATTTGAGTAATTTAAGATTTTTGTTATTTAATGTATCTTGATTTTAATATTGAATTAATTAAGTTAAGATAAAAGGTAAATGGATGATTGAAACGGAATTGCAAATTTGAAATGTTAATTTTGAGAATATCTTGATTGATGCAAATAATATTTATTAAGGTGTTAATACATAACTACATAAGCATTATGTTGTGATATATAATGTAAATGACCTTCAAAAGTGACACGTACCAGTAAGTTAGCAATGTATTAAAATATACTTTTCTTTATTATAGGTTTTGAGTTTTAATCTAAATATTAGCATATTATAAATAATTATAAAACATTATCGCTTAAAAAAAAGTTAGCTTACATTAGATTAAATTCGAATCCAGCGACCAAATAAAAATTTAAACAAATTGGCGGTTAAATGTTGCGAATTATTTATTTGTTTTATAATTATGTGTGAGGACACTTTTTTTGTGCACGTGAAATCAGTGTGGTACAAGTTCCTAGATAAAAAGAAGCAAAAGGAGAATCTATATTCACGTTACAAACATAAGAGACAATGACCAACCTTTACATATAAAATTTAATTTTAAAACGAGCTTTATTTCAACCCTATGGGTCCTAAGGAGTCATAAAAAATAATAGTGTACTTATTTTTATGGTTTAAAGACACAGTTAAGATGAATGAATGTTATTTGGTATAACTGGTGTAGTAATTCTTTGTTGTAGAGGTTGGTGTTGTGTTGTTTTGTTTGTATTTTGTTACGGCCTAACATCTTACTAATGTCCGTGTTGCGTTTGAATAACATATGCGGTTAAAAAAAGAGACAATGACCAACCTTTACATATAATATTTAATTTTCAAAAAGTTATTAGATTTTAATACTTTAAATATGAGTTGTTGGATTTTAATACTCTACCGGGCAGTTTGTTTCACATCTTAATGGTTCAGTTCAGTGCTTAATTATTCAGCATTCAGAGCGTTTGTTTCATAAAAGAAAAGACTCTGAATGGTTCAGTTAAGTGCTGAATGATTAAGAGATAGATAGATGCTGAATGGAACTGAATTAAGCATATACCCGCTTACCTTCATCTGAAGTTCTACCCCAACATCTCTCCCATTGATAAAGCCTCTTAATGGGTTTAGACCTGTTAATCATTCAACACTTAATGATTCAGATTTTGCCAAACAGCCTCTAAATATGAGGTATTGATCAATGTCACTTCCAACTTACGCATTCATTGTCATCACTATCAACTTAACAATCCACTTGTTATGTCACTCTGTTTTATGCCACATAAGCATGTCACGAATGATAAAAAAAAAAAAGTCACGTAGATAAAAGCAGAGTGTCACAGCAAGTGAAATGTTAAGTTGGGAGTGATAGTGACCAATAGTCATAGTTGAAAGCATTAAAATCAAATAACTCATTTTAATATATAGAGAGTTATGAGCAATGTTTTTAGTAACAGAACGGATAGTGAGTCAGTTGAAGTCAAATCGAATAACCCATACTATTATCATTTATCATCACCAACATCAAATCCCACACCCCCTAAATCATGTCTCGGTTTCTCACCATCAAGAACACCACCACCAAAACCACCCTTATCAGTGTCGTCATCACCATCACACCACTTGTCCCTGCTAAACTTATGCATAGATCTGAAACGACGAGGAAAATCGGAAACATGTTGCTTCCTGTTGTTTTCTTGATTTTTGCTTTCTTACCTTATGAAATTGGAAACCTAAAATTTGGAGCCTTAGATATATAGGGAGGCACGATTAGCAATGGTAGTGGCGCATTTCAGCAGTGGTGGTGAGTCGGTGATAGCTATGAGTATTTGGGTTGAAGAGGTAGAAGGGTGAAGGGAAGGTGGTAGTGGACTTGATATCAATATTGATGATGATGATGATGATGATGATGATGATGATGATGATGATGATGATGATGATGATGATTGTAACATTTCATATCGGTGGGGAAGGAGAATAGAACATGACTTATAAAGGGATGAAATTTTTTCATACCATGACACGTTTTAAAACTGCGAGGGGCGGACGCCCGAGGGCGTGTAGTTGCCAAAGAGAACAATATCATAATGGGTTTTGCTGGACTGTTACAAATGGTATCAAAGCTAGGGAACGCACAGATGTGCCAGCGGGAACGTTAGGCTCCTTAAGAGAATGAAATGTAACATCCCACACCAGTTGGTAAGGTGAACAAAACCTACATTATAAGAAGGTGGAAACATTTCCTATCATGACGCGTTTTAAAACCATGAGGGGATGACGCCTGATAGCAAGTTATTACTTGTTGTCAAAGCGGACAATATCATAATGCGTTTTAAAACCATAAGGGGATAACGCCTGAGGGCTAAAATTACAACTTTAACCAAACTTGATCAATGAAAATATCAATTATTAAAAAACTTAGCAAAAAAAATGGGAAGTGAGAACGTTTTCTTAGAATATACATGTATATATATAATAAATTGAAAAAGTAAAATTTTGGAATTTATATTTTGATTTAAAATAACAAATAATAACCTCACAATCCTTCCAAACCACATAAATCAACGTAAAGAGCAGCATAGGAAGTGAAGTGAAGCAAGGACAAGGTACCTTTATTACTACTTACTAGTCACGCGCTCATGCCGCGCGGCTTTCTATGCTGTTTATGTTTCTCTCTCTCAAAACTTAAAACAAAATAACAAATGACAATAATAAAAGCTCATCAAACAAAATCAATTACTCCGTATGAAACAAGAGCTTTTAGGGAGGAAGGAGGTCTATGACAAAGAGCTCGAATACACTTTACTCGTGCGGCTACACTGCGGTCGTTCATGCCCTGATAGGAATGCGAGTTCCAAATCTCGGGTTCTCCTACTTGATTACAGTGTCACAACAAAATCAATTTTTTTTTGTTTTTCTGTGCCCACGGTAATATTATGTTTTTTTAAAATAGTTAACTATTTTTTACTTTTTAACCCTATACACACAATCACTTTTTATATTAAGTGCAAAGTTGGCTAGCAACACATCAATAGAGGTTTTAGGATTTTTAAGGGTAAATGAGGTATGAATGTGGACATGTGGTCAAAGATTAGGAGGCATTTGATATATTACACAACATGATACCAAAAAATAATATAAAATTCTATATCGTCTGTTTCATTTTGTCATATGTTATTCTATTAAGCATCACAAATGTTTAAAATTTACATTCACTAATATAAAAGTAAATCTTTATCACATGTTCTCTCAAACATGATACAACATTGTCATCCTATAAAAATGTGAACGCCTTATTGCTAAAAGAGGAAATCACACACGAATTAAGAATTTGAACTCATGAACTCTATGTTAGATGCATAAGTTTTAACCATCAGTACCAACCTTTTTTTGTTAATTATTCAAAAAAATAATATGTATTCATACACGTATTATTTTTATTTATATTCCTTTTGTTGTTTTAATTTTAGTTTTTTTTCTTATATATTATTTTCTCATTTTTTTTCGTTTATATTTTTTAACCAGTGTAATATAATATATATATATATATATAGATAATAGATGTTATTAACCATATGCTTGGAAGATCACACGGTTCATGAATCTAACTTGGTGTGTGCATGAATATTGTTGCACTTATTTGTACGTATTGGTGTATGATTGGATACCAAATGAAAAAGATATTCCAATTATTAAAAATATAATGGTATGAGACTGTTATAGGTTTGCTTATTAGATATGCACTTATGTTGAACAACTGTCAGACCATTTTCCTTGTTTCTACAATTGTGAAGGGTTTGAAAGTTTTATTATTATTTCATTTTAGACGCATGTATCTTGATCTAAACACGTTCTCTAAGGTTTATAATAATAAATCAATAAGACAAAATAGTTAAAATTATACGAGAAAAAATAAAATTTAAAGTAAGATTTTGTTACAAAGTGTAGGAATCGATCTTGGTTATTGATCTAGTATCAATAGTCTAAAACATATATGAAATTCTCACATGTGAAAGCAATTGAAATGAGTTTAATTGAGAGGTAAAAGTGGGTAACATCCTATAATTCTTAGAGTTTTTTCAAATGTACACGTGTTTTTTAAACGTACATAATTTTTATATCACGTTATTTTCTTTAAACTAAAACATAAATCGAGCATTTATTTTTCTTTAACTTAAGTATAGTATTGCTGTATACTTTTGAAAATGGCTATTTGAAAAAATCGTGTCATGCGTAAAACTTGTGTAATTATCATGTAGTTTGTGTACTATATGTGATTATCTTGTGTAATTATTAAGATATATGTGTAATTTATCATGCATAAATTGAAGTTTCACGCAAGAGTTGAATTGTTCTTGTTTGAGAATTCCATCATGCGTGAAAACATAATCCCTGACACGTGTCGCGCTCCAATGGCTACCTACACTTTTCACGATAACAACACTTTGTATTTTAGCATTCCCTAAAATAGGTGGTGCAGCTGTCTAGCTTGTTCAACCTCCTCTCGTTCAAGAATATATTGCGCTAGTCGTCGACAAACCTAAGTTTTAATATCAACTCATGCAGTTTTTAGATGCAATCAAATGACTATAGAACAAATAATTCATAAAAAAATCATTAATAAATTAGAATCAATTTAGTGAAAAATTGTATGTGAGGCCCTAAACAAATTAGAAGAACGTGACCATCACTCAAGATCACTAAAACCAAAGGCAGCAACATAACTTCAACAACATCTTGTAGGTCATGGACGAACAAAGGAATTATTCAATCATCAACTGCTCCTATCACAGGGTTAAAATGAATCCCATCAAATGTACGTATTTGTGTTCTATCTGGAAATTGGACCTTAATTGTCATGTGTCAGTATAAGCAGCTAATCTGTTTATCAAAGGAGTCCCTTGTAGACGTATTACCCGACATGGGCTAAACGGCTCATTCCCAACTAGCCCAAGTGAAAAACCCTTTAGAGTAGTGGCGTATGATTTTGTGTTTACATCCCCAACCTTCCTACTTCTTGCTCGCTTTGTTGTAAATTATTTTTTCGTTCATTGCCCGGTTGCCCAAGAAACATGGAGGAAAACATCTTGCTAGTCAAAAGAAAACTTAGCTCATGCTAGCTTCTACTATTCGTGAACTGTTTAATTTTCTGCATTGGAGAAGGCAATCAAAGTTACATCACAAGGTACTAACTTTAGTTATATACTAGTCTTTCTACTCACTGGCGAGGCTAAGAAGGGACCAAGGAGGGTCCGGGCCACCCCAGTTTTTTCCGCCCGAAGTGTTGTTTAGTTGATCGGTTGTTGATTTTTTATATATACTGAGTTTGGCCCCCCTGAAACAAAGCATTATAAAAAAAATAATGGGTTTTTTAACTTTGGTCCTCCCGGGCCAAAAATCCTGGCTTCGCCACTGTTTCTACTTGAAAACAAATCTTGCTGTTCTCACATTGTTTCTAAACGTAACTATTAAAAACACTTAAAGGTTATGGGTACGTAGGTATCTTGCTTTCTACTAGTCTTAACTATCACATTTTGGCTTCTACTGGTCCTAACTAGTGAGTTGGATGTCAACGATCCCAACTGTTATCACTTTGGCAAACAACGGTCTGTCGTTAATTTTTTTTAACGTCATTAAGTTTTTTCCAAAACGCATGCAAGACCGATGTTGTAACCCTTTTGATCGAAAGGATAATACAAGTCGATTGATGAAAAGGTTACCTCAAAATAACGCTCTGAAATATGGAATGGTGCTTTAGTTGGGTGTTTAAACCTAACGGTGCTTCAATCGGATGTAAAAGTTTTATCGCTCAAAGAGTCGTTCAGGGAGTTGTTTCATAGGCGTAAAACATTGGTCTTGAATTCGGAAAAAAACTTAACGGCGTTAAAAAAATTTAATGAAGGACTGTTGGTTGTCAAAGTGATAAAAGTTGGGACCGTTTACAGTCAATTCAATAGTTGAGACCGATAAAACACAAAAAATGATAAGTATGACCAGTAAAAACCATTATATATCAAGTAAATAACAAAATTTGCTGTTAAAAAGATTATAAACATTTTATAGCCCAAAATATATTTTAGAATAGATTTTTACAGACATGTATGTTGACAGTTTAAAAATAAAGGGTTATTGGATTTAATCACCTCCAACTATTGGTTATTGGCCGCTGTCACCCTCAAGTATCACTTTGGCCAATATAACTCCCAACTAAACACTTTGGTGTCCGTATCACCAAAAGTCAACCAATTCAAGTCACTTTTGGTTAACATTTGATTATTTTTTGGTTAGCTTTTGGTGTTACGGACACCGTATCACCAAAATTTAACCAATTCAAGTCACTTTTGGTTAACTTTGGTTAATTTTTTGTTAACTTTTGGTGATACGGACATCAAAGTGTTTAGATGGGAGTTATATTGGCCAAAGTGATACTTGAAGGTGACAGTGGCCAATAACCAATAGTTGTAGATGATTAAATCCAATAACCCAAAAATAAAATAGTGCCGTTAAGAAAAGGGAAAATAGTATGAAATGAAGAGGATATATCACGCGCTGGTGAAGAGCGTTTGTTGAAAGTAACAATATCATAAGTCACGTGTCATCTCTCGATTCTTTCTGTTCCGATCCTCCCGCTAATCGAGACCACCCATGTGCATTAACTTTTTTTTTAGTGAAATGAATAAAGCATATCTACTCGGGTAACTGAAAGGCGAAAGACGACTCTAAAAGCTCTACGAACAAAGACAGCGCTGGATAGCGGAAGCCCATCTATTAAAACCGACTCTAATTCGGTGGAAACCCACTAACCCGTCCGCCAATAGACACGACAACAAGCTAGCGGTAAAACCCGTTTGACTCAAAGATCAAACTTATGTTGCCACAAGTCTCTCTTCATTGCCCTCATTTACTCCTTCTAAAGTGATGTCATTGCCTTTGTTCTACCACTTAATTACCAAAATGCTAACTTTTTTTTACCGACAAACTACCGCACTTTTAAATTACTATCAAATACGTTCATGTTTATAGTTTATCACGAGACCTTCTTAAAATGGTGATATTAAAGATAAAGTTTGTCCTATTGAACCACCAACCTTAATGATTATTAAAATACAACTAATAGCCCTATGTCTATTCATAATTATTATTTTATTATCTTCATTTAAACAAGCATAAGAGTGATGGGTGGGAGGGGGATGGTTCGTTAGCAATAACACACGAGCTAGTACATTATGTTGTTACATTATTTTTGCACCAATATATTTTCGAAGTCCAGATTAATTTTTGACATGATTTTTAACCCAAAAAAGCTCAAGAATTTAACCTCTTCCACAATCTTGTTAATGAGAATTGTTAACTAGCAAAAACTTCATTGCTCTATGCCCTTCAAATCACCCAATATAAAACAAGGATAGCCGTTTAGATTAGTTTTTACTCACGCACATGCATTTGGGTCGTAACTCTTTGTGCAAATCCATGAAGTCTTGCATGGAGAAAACATAACTAGGAGGTGTCATATTGTCTAGGGATCCATTGTTTCTTGTACTTACCCACACTATCTACAATAAAGGCAAGAGGTTTGTATAGTATTTCTCTCTTTTGTAAAGCAACAAGCGAGGCTAACTTGTTTCTTTCCGCAATCGAAAACATATTCTTTATTGGAGCATTCTCGCCATTATAATCATTGCTTGGTTGCGAATAGAGTGCTAACCAATCGTGTATTTCAATTGAGATTAGGCTGTCGATTGCAGACCCGTCAACAACAAAACAATCTTTTATAGGCTCAAGAAAGAACATATTAGTGGACTTGACCCATGACATCTTAGACCATGCGTGCATAGCACTCAAGAGACATTTTCTGCCATGTGCTAACCATGTTACCAACAGGCTTTTTGACCTAAAATGGTGTAGTGGAAAGAATCACCCCCGTAATATATGTAGTGTTATCGTATCTGATTCTGTATACCCGTAAATCATAGTAATCATCCGACATCACGTTTTTGTTGGCCTAAAATGAAGTTTGTTTAGGTTAATAAGTCTCACTACACACGATCTTAAGGTGAAGAGAGTGAAGCTTCCACTCTCCACTCACACTCTCAACCAATAATATAATTCGCATTACAAGTTCTCTCATATATCATTAACACCAAACTTTAGTAGCATTTCAATCCTCATCTCCCCTACCCTTATTTTGTACTAGGTTTAATACCCGTGTGTTACACACGGGTTAAATAATAATATTTATAAAGAAAATCATAATTATTATGTTTAAAAATTTATAAGTATTTAAAGTTTAAAGATTTTGCTTCATCAATTTATGCATGTTGCAAAATTCTATTTAATTTTAACTCCAAAACTTCTTATTATAGAACAAAAAGAATTTCCCCCCAAATATTTGCCTCCTAAAACCTTGAAATATTAGATAGATTTAAAGTGCACAAAAGACAAAATTGGATGATATGTTCTGAGAGGTGGCTCACTGGTACTGAAACCCGTTGTCAAGTACCCACCATGTGGGTAAGGTCAATTTTGTAGAACTTGTTAGGCGGTAGTCGGACGGTGAGATACCTTGGAGATAGGAATCTGGATTAAACGTAATTAATCGGTTTTATGTTTTCATATGTAAATTTCATTTATACACACACACACTAATGCAAACGTAATACTTCAAAATACATCAAAATATTAAGTTTTGATCTTGAAAACTGAAGCGCCCAAGGTTATGGATTTAAGGACTATAACCCATGAGTTATGGATCGAGTCGATAAACTAAAGGTTTAAAACCCATTATAATGCCTTGACTTCCTTTAACCGGTTACTACGATTAGGACCACCTAGAACAACCTATCGATTAATGAAGCGATTTTAGAAAATCAACAAGATAACTCACTAATTACCGACTAATTGACTGCATAGTCCGACTTTTACAACACTGAATAAGGCATACTTGCATGCTTCCTCTGAGCACTCCTACCCCTTTTTGAAAATAATGCTAAGGCCATGTTTCATGGTTTTGCATCTCCAAACCCATTTTGTTAGATGAGTAATACTAAACATTTTAGATATTTAAATGATTTTTTGAAACGATAATTTAAATCACTCACAGGTAAGAAGGCGTGCTACAAAGGAAAAAAAACGCTCTAGAAAATGGCCTCGCATGCACCTAGGTTTTTAGACATGCATTCATGTCCGCAGGACACGAGGACGTCGCATTGTGTCAAATAACCCGAACCAAATTTGCACCCCCTATGCGCGAGCAGATGTTAGAGTAAAACGTAACACAAGAACTTAACATGTCATAAAGGCTTGTATATAAATTAATCATGTTTTTGTTCATACACTAATGTGAGACAAGATAAATGAAGAAATATTTTGGGATTTATTTGTTAATTTTAAAATCTCATTTAGAGGTCCAACAAAACATGACTCTTAACCATTTAGTATTTAACAATTAAGACATCTTAATCATTAAGACTTTTTAACCATTTAACACATAAGTATTCAACACTTGTTAAACAACCACTAAATGATAAGCTTTTAGCTCAATTTAAAAAAAATATTGTGTGTTAGGTGTGATTTGAACATAACGCCTTTTTATTTTATAAAACTAGATTATACCCTGTGTGTAACACGAGTTGAATAACTAAATATATATAACTATTATCGAGCCTTATAAACAAATAATCATATGATGAGTAAGCATTTTAATATAAATCATTATCATATTGGGTACATTCTTTAATACCAGCAAAAACAAAACCCATATAAGAAAAATTAGAAGACAAATTACGGATTCACAAGCATAAAAATCTGATCAAAATTATACAAATGGATGACAACCTGTGTGCTGATACAAACCATGAGCTTTGGTATAGAGGTAAGAGACTGATAAGTAATAGTAGACAAAAACAATGTTTAAATAGTATTTAATACAAAAATCAATGTTTTGGAATATTTTTGATATATATTTTAGTAATTGATATTTTTTTACCTTTGTAAGAATATGATAATTATTTTTGTAATTGATAGAGAAATATATTACTAATATGGTAATTATTTTGTAACTGATAGGAAAATATATATTACATGATTGTCGTATGTTGTGTAATAGTAGGAGGATAAAATATGTAATTATTATTGAGCGGAAAAATGATGCCAACAGTGGCTCCATCACATGCCATGTGACATTAAAAATACTCTTTTATTAGAATGTATAGATTTTAAGCAATTTATTTCAACCAGTTAGATTAAAGATAAAGATGAGGAAGATATTTAATAGATGATTACATATTTACAAAAGAAACAAATTGTTGACTTAAGTGTTCAATTATTCGTAAAAACAAGAACACGATGTGATGTTACTTATTTGACGTTATTCATCATTAAACGTAGTAATATCGCCAATACAGTTGGAACTTTTGATTTTAAGGACAAACTTAACTAAAAATGATTAAAAGAAATAACAAGATTTAGATTTTGTCAGATTATTCACAACGTCGGTAAGTGTCATTCCTATATACTGTCTCGGTTAACATGTCATATTAATGGAGTAATAGATTTCTACTCACTTTATAATTTTCCACAAACTATTTTATAGCATTCACATTAAAGTCAGTATAACTATAGGAGTGAATTTTATACTTTAAGAATTGGTTTTCAATAGTTGTGATTGGAGTGGATTTTTTTACATTTCACCCGTTAAACTAGTGTTTGAAAGCTTTGGTTGAGAGAAGAATATATAAATCGATTGATGTAAAACTTATATCTAACCGATGCACCAAACGATGAACTGTTTTATGATACGATGAAAATTATAAATTGAAGCATTGTTTTGTCATTTTAAATCCATCGACCTTGTGTTTTAATAATTATAATAATATTATATTATTATTATTATTAAATACATGACTATGCTTTCCCTTTAGTTCACTGCTTTTTTTTATTAAAGTTAATAAAAAGGACCAAAACAACAAACGTTTGCAAAATCAAAACCAAAATAACAAATGCCTACACAATGAGACTTCAAAATGACAAAAATAAAATATTCACATTAGAGCCCCCATTTTTGTGAGAAAAAGACACTAGTGTTATAAATCTTCATGCATTTAATGGATGAATACATTTTCAACAATTGCAACTTAGCTTCATACCAATTAGTCAATTTCCAAATAGTTATCTTATCTACCAAATAGTTAATCTTGTCTACATTTTGTAGTATAAATACTCCATCAAAGTGATGAGTAAAAACACACCTTATGTATACACTTCAATGAGTTATACAATTCTCTCTATATCTTACTCTTATAATCTCTCTAAAGTTCTTAAGTTAAGTCACTAATCTTGTGATATTTATTGTTATATTATAACACGTTATCAGCACGAAGCTCTAATCTCTTAATCAAGAAGGTATATCCAACACAAAAGATATCAATCTTAAAGCAAGGTAAATATTTCATTGATTAATAAGAAATATACATTCACATGATAAGTACTATATAAAACATAAATGATACCTTATTATGGACATTTAACAACTATGAAACTACTAACAATCTAACTTTTATTTATGCATCTAACATTTTATTATGCAACTAATTTTTCTTTTTATGTTATTTAACTCACGACTAACATTTCTATTTCTGTTTACTAACATTTATATTTATCTCAACTAACATTTCATTATGATTACTAACATTTATTTATATTCACTAACATTTTCATTATTATCAATTCTATGTATTATCTTATAATCCTTATTTGATTATATTCTTTTACATTACTTACTAATTAATATATATACATACACACACATACAAACGGTAATACAACCGTTATAAAATGGTAATATAGCCGTTGTAAAACGGTTATAAATTTTCACTATAAATAACCAATTATCGACTCCATTTTATTCACAACAAACATCCTTCTTCTTAAGTTTATCCAATATAAAGCTTTCGAAATGATTCATCCAGTTTTGGTGTTGGCCACTATAATGCTTATATTACTTCTCTTTCTAATTTTTAATCTTCCACCTAATGATTTTGGCATTTTCCTTTTCTTTTATATGTTTATGGCTCTACCAATGTATTGTATCTCATTGCTTATTAATATATATGGATTCTAATATTTATCTTATTTGTCCAATTCATATTTAGCAACACAAATGTCGAATATATCGAAACTAGAATTCCCAGCACTCAACATTTCTGGAGAAAATTATATGTCTTGGACAGCAAATGTCAAAAGACACTTGAAATCAATGAATGTGTTAGAAACAATAGAGGAAGACAACGAATCCTCTGAACAAGATAATGCAAAAGCTGATGTTTTCCTACATAAACACATTGATGAATTACTACAGCATGAGTATTTTATTTGTGATAACCCATATATGTTGTGGGAAGATTTAAAAAGCAGATTTGGTCATCTAAGGGAAGTTTTACTTCCTAATGCTAGAGATGAATGGGACACTCTTAGGTTCCAAGATTTTAAGAGGGTAAACGATTATACATCTGCTTTATACCAAATTTGCTCAAAGCTAGAATTTTGTGGGCATCCTAAATCAGAGGAAGAAAAGTTGGAGAAAACCTACTCCACTTTTCATGCATCAAATATAAATTTACAAACACATTATCGATTACAAAATTTTAGAAGATACTCTGATCTAAATGCATTGCTCCTTGTAGCAGAAAAGAATAATGATCTGTTGATGAAAAATCATCAATCTCGTCCCACAGGATCATTAGCAATACCAGAAGCAAATGTTGCTCACAACAATTATTCTGGTCGTAAATGGGAACATGGTCGTGGACGAGGCCGTGGACGTGGTCGTGGTCGTGGTCATTTCGACAAAAAGCATTTTAATGGTCGCAAACATTCATTTAAACTGAACACTACGTCTTATGGTCGTGGTCGTGGTCGTGGCCGTGGTCATAGCCAAAGAGCAAATGAATACCATGTTCCACGTAATAACAACTCCAATCAGCAAGCTAAGTTTAAGAACGAAGCTAGTACATCTTAGAATCATGGCTCTCAATGTTTCAGATGTGGAAGTTCGAACCACTGGTCGAAAGCATGTCGCACACCCCCACATCTATGCAAACTATACCAAGCATCTCTCAAAGAAAATGAGAAAGAAGCGAACCATGTGGACACATTTGATAATGCTAACACTGAGTTGAATAACTCAGACTTCTGTGATGACTTGGAGATTTAAAAAAGGGTTGTTGTTGGATCTTAATATTACATGAAATAAACATGTCGTCATGAATTATGTTTAATTATGCTTAACTATGTTTTAGTATTTCCCTTTTCATGTAATATATTATATAGTTTTCTTAATTGTGTTTAACTATGTTTAATAATTTTATTTCCCCTTTTATATAATATAATTACTATCATAACAAGACTTATAATACCTATTATATACACTTATCATTTTCTTTCATATTTGAAGATTAAAATGAATCTTACTGGAGGACAAGATCTAAAGGAAACTGGAGATATGTGTATAGCAGATAGTGCGCGCTACACACACTATTCTCAAATCTAAGAAATATTTTTATGAACTAAAACCAACAAAGGGAATGATTGGTACAATATCAGGTCCATCAAACTTGATAGAGGGAGTGGGAAAAGCAAATTTAGAATTACCAAACGGTACTAAGCTTTTAATAGATAATGCTCTATTTTCCCCAAAAGCAACGAGAAACTTGTTGAGTTTCAAAAATATATATCATAATGGGTATGATACTCAGTCGAGAACTATTGGTGATGAAAAATATTTACACATTATGAAGAAAAATCACATATTTGAGGAAATGCCAATGCTCCATTCTGGTTTGCATTATACATACATAAATGTGCCTCAAGCACATATGGCAGTTAAAGAAAAAACTTATGATCCTAGTACATTAAACTTATGGCATGACAGATTAGGTCATCCCGGATCTACAATGATGAATAGGATCATTGAAAATACACATGGACATTCATTGAAAGGTCAAAAGATCCCTCAGGCTGATAAAATGCCTCTATGTACATCATGTTCACTTGGAAAATTAATTACGAGGCCTTCAAAATTAAAGGTTGAAGAGGAATTGCCTATGTTTCTTGAAAGAATTCAAGGTGATATATGTGGACCAATTCATCCATCAAGTGGACCATTTAGATATTTCATGGTCCTAATAGATGCATCTAGTAGATGGTCTCATGTCTCTTTATTGTCAACTCGTAATGTAGCATTTGCAAAATTTCTGGCTCAAATCATTAAATTACGAGCACACTTTCCGGATTATACTATTAAAAAAGTGAGACTTGATAATGCGGGCGAATTTACATCACATGCTTTCAATGATTATTGCATGTCTGTTGGAATTGTTGTTGAACACCCAGTTGCACATGTGCATACACAAAATGGCTTAGCAGAATCATTAATTAAACGTCTCCAACTAATAGCTAGACCATTAATAATGAGAACAAAGCTCCCTGTGTCTATTTGGGGCCATGCAATTTTACATGCTGGTTCATTGATTCGTATAAGACCAACTGCAAATCACAAGTACTCACCTATACAACTTGTTTCTGGCCAAGAGCCAAATGTTTCCCATCTTAGAATATTTGGATGTGCAGTATATGTTCCTATTGCACCACCACAACGCACAAAGATGGGACCTCAAAGGAGGTTAGGGATATATGTTGGATACGAAACAGCTTCAATCATAAGATATCTTGAACCTTTAACAGGTGATGTATTTACCGCACGTTTTGCTGATTGCCAATTTGATGAATCAGTTTTCCCTTCATTAGGGGGAGAAAACAAAAATAAAGAAAATAATATCTCATGGTGTGAACCTTCATTGTCATATCTTGATCCTAGAACAAAACAGTGTGAGACAGAAGTTCAAAGGATCATGCATTTGCAAGATATTGCAAATCAATTGCCTGATGCATTTACTGATACAAAAAGAGTAACTAAATCTTATATACCAGCTGTTAATGCTCCGGCTCGAGTTGAAATTCCTGACAAACAAAGTAATGAAAAAATGCCTCATGAATCCCAGAAACGTTTAAAACGTGGGAGGCCAATTGGATCAAAAGATAAAAATCCTCGAAAGAGAAAAGGACATGAGAAGGAGACTGATCATAAGGAACATGTTTCCAATAAATCACTAAATGATAACACATCACATCAGGAAAGAGTAAATGAGATAACTCCCCTCATGAAGAAGTAAATGATTTCACTAAAGAGATGTCAATCAACTATGGCCATAACAATATATTATGGAACCAAAATGAAGCTGAAGCTGAAGATATTAATGATATATTCTCTTATTCAGTAGCAAGTGAAATCATGAGTGGAGATGATGATCCCGAACCAAAATCTGTCAAAGAATGTCAAGATCGACATGACTGGGATAAATGGAAAGATGCTATGCAAGCTGAGTTAAATTCATTAAATAAACGAACAGTTTTTGGGCCTATTGTGATTACACCTAAGACTGTAAAACCTGTAGGGTACAAATGGGTTTTTGTTAGAAAACGAAATGAGAAAAACGAAGTCACAAGATATAAAGCCAGACTTGTGGCTCAAGGATTTTCTCAAAGACCAGGAATTGATTATGATGAAACATATTCTCCTGTCATGGATGCAATTACATTCAGATATTTAATCAGCTTAGCAGTGTCTGAAAATTTAGAAATGCGTCTTATGGATGTCGTTACAGCTTACTTGTATGGATCACTTGATAGTGACATATATATGAAAATTCCAGAAGGATTTAAATTCCCAGAAGCATTAAGTTCAAAACCCAAGGAAATGTATTCTATCAAATTGCAAAGATCTTTATATGGGTTGAAACAATCTGGAAGGATGTGGTACAATCGCTTAAGCGATTATTTGATAAGTAAAGGATATACAAATAATCTTATATGTCCATGCGTCTTTATTAAGAAGACAACATCAGGATATGTGATCATAGCTGTGTATGTTGATGACCTAAATATAATGGGAACACGAAAGGAAATTCATGAAGCAATTGCTCTTTTAAAGAATGAATTTGAAATGAAAGATCTTGGGAAAACCAAATATTGTCTTGGTTTACAGATTGAGCATACGCATAATGGCATACTTGTACATCAGTCAAATTACACTGAAAAACTTTTAAAACGTTTTAATATGGACAAGGCAAATTCTTTAAGCTCCCCAATGGTTGTTAGATCACTCAATGTTGACAAAGATCCATTTCGCCCTTGTGAAGATGGTGAAGACATTCTTGGCCCTGAGGTACCATATCTCAATGCAATTGGAGCCCTTATGTATCTTACTAACTGTACAAGACCTGACATTTCTTTCGCAGTTAATTTGTTAGCAAGGTTTAGTTCAGCTCCTACTAAAAGACATTGGAATGGGATTAAACATGTATTTCGATACCTTCGAGGAACAACCGATTTAGGCTTGTTTTATGCTAACGATTCGAAAGAAGTTTTAGTTGGTTATGCAGATGCAGGTTACTTATCCGATCCTCATAAAGCTAGATCTCAAACTGGATACGTATTTATGAATGGAGGAACTGCAATTTCATGGCGTTCTCAGAAACAAACACTTGTTGCAACATCCTCAAATCATGCTGAAGTCATTGCACTACATGAAGCTTCTAGGGAATGTGTGTGGCTAAGATCAATGACACAACATATATCAACCTCTTGTGGACTAGAAAGAAATGGAAGTCCAACTCCAATCTATGAAGACAATGCAGCTTGTGTCTCACAAATGAAAGAAGGTTATATCAAAAGTGACAGAACAAAACATATACCTCCAAGATTCTTTTCATATACTCAAGATCTGATTAAAGAAAAACAAGTTGAAATGAGATACGTCAAATCTAGCAACAACTCAGCTGATCTTTTCACAAAAGCACTTCCAACAGCAACTTTTAGAAAACACGTTCATGATATTGGCATGAGACACGTACGCACAATTTGAGGGGGAGTTATAGACTGCACTCTTTTTCCCTTAGCTAAAGTTTTTCCCACTGGGTTTTCTTTAGCAAGGTTTTTAATGAGGCAGTACTTCAACAAGCTAAAGTTTGAAAAAGTATCATCCAAGGGGGAGTGTTATAAATCTTCATGCATTTAATGGATGAATACATTTTCAACAATTGCAACTTAGCTTCATACCAATTAGTCAATTTCCAAATAGTTATCTTATCTACCAAATAGTTAATCTTGTCTACATTTTGTAGTATAAATACTCCATCAAAGTGATGAGTAAAAACACACCTTATGTATACACTTCAATGAGTTATACAATTCTCTCTATATCTTACTCTTATAATCTCTCTAAAGTTCTTAAGTTAAGTCACTAATCTTGTGATATTTATTGTTATATTATAACAACTAGGTTTTAAATGTTGTTATTAGTTGTTGCAAGTGTAAAATAAATCAAATATACGGAGAAAACACTACTCTTCATCATATTTATGGAAAACACAAGTCATCCCCGTTAATTTTTTAATATTTTTTGTCATTGCAATGAACGAGAAAGAAATAATAATGATAAAAATATTTTTTTAAAATGAGACAGAAAGAGAAATATAATGCATTTTAGTGTAATTATATGGATGTAAATAAAAATAAAAAAGCTACAGTGCATGCTCTAGAAACTAAAACGACGATAACGTACAACAAACCCATAGACTATTTTAACAATCAAAAAATAATTTTACAAAAAATTCTTCACTTACAAACTTAATTTGAAAAAGAGTATTAGTGACGTGGAATACAAAAACAGCCAGCTGTCATCTGAACATAACACGACTGTATTAGACCAACAATCTGTCATACAACGTAATTAAGTAAAAATACCAAGGCCAATATCGTAAGTAACATCACCCCTGGGTCCGGCTCATAAGCCTATGACCGTTACACTTGGCTAAAAACCAATCTTCACTGCGTCACCTTCATTTAATACCACCACCCTTTTCACTCAACTCTGCAAACCCACCATTCACCACCATCATGTCACCATAACAACCCCAAATCCAATCAATGGATCCCGACCGCCCACCACCACCACCGCATCGAACACTTTCTTCCTCCACTAGTGACCTCTTCATCTGCTTCACCTCTCGCCACCATTCATCCTCCATGAAAATCTCTTCCAAATCAATCTTGAGTCCCGGTAGAAATAACCGGGACCCATCCTTCTCATTAACCACCTCCCTTAGCCGGAGACTCAGGACCAACCGGAGTATTAAAGGTGCTGCGTCTCCGGCTATGTTTCCTTCCATTTCTGGAAAGAAACGAGGAGGAGGTGGTTTTGAGAACGCGGAACCTTCTTCTCCTAAAGTGACCTGTATAGGTCAAGTTAGGATCAAGAGTAAGAAGAAACAAGGAAAAAGGTTAAGAAGCTTGTCACGGAGACATAGTACTGGTGATGTTAGTTTCAGGAAGCTAGAACGGTCACGTGGTAGTAGTTTTGGTAGCAATCATGAAAACGTTAATGGGCAGAGAAATAATCAAAGATGGGTGCATCTGCCATTAACAATTTGTGAGGCTTTAAGAGCATTTGGATCGGAGTTTAGCTGCTTGTTTCCTTGTCGGTCATCATCGTGTTTTTCTCCGTCTGACAAAACGGAGAAAAACACGATGGCTGATGACCGGGATCGGTCTGGACATGGACCGTCTGGTTCGTGTGCTGAGGTGTTTACACGGTGGTTGTTTTTGCAGGACGGAGATGATGATGATGATGGTGGTAGGAACCGTCGTAGAGATACTGAGCTGGTGGTTAGTGTTTGTGAAGAGGAAGAAGATCATGAAGTGATGGATGAAAGTGTTAGGGTTTCGAGACGACATGTGTTTGATGATTTGAAGATTGTGAATGATAAGATTCAAGGGTGTATAGATGAAGCGAGAGTGAGTATTTGTATACCACCCAAAAATGCTTTGTTGTTGATGAGATGTAGATCTGATCCGTTGAAGATGGAAGCTCTTGCAAATCGGTTATGGGAGTCAACTGTTAGTCAAAGTGATGAGCAAGATGACGAGTTTGATGATTGTGTAGATGAAATAGAGCATGAAACATGCGGTTTGAAACACTCTGATGATGCTAATCAAGAAACAGAGAGCAAACAGAAACAGAGCATCGAAGATGCAAAACCTGTTCAAGAAGCCAATGATGAAACTGAAGATGAAATGACTTATTTTGGGTCATTGTTTGATGAAGTTTCAGATCAAGCAGATGATGATGATGTTAGAGAAAATGCTACAGATGAAATGATGAAACAATTTGCAGAGAGATCGGAGACGACGGAGGAAACGGTTGCAGAGACAAATGAGCCGGAGCTCCGGGAAGGGTTGCCGGAATGTTTATTGTTGATGATGTATGAACCCAAGTTATCAATGGAAGTGTCAAAAGAAACATGGGTGTCTAGTAAAGATTTTATCCGGCGGCAAACGAGTCGAAAAAAACCACCACCTTTGCCGCCGGTGCAGACGACAACAGTTAAATCAACCGACGGCCAGCCAAAGGTCACTGCAATCACCACCGCCGCCGCCACCACTGTTCTTCCTAGTCTGCCGGAGGCGGCGGCGGTGACGATGCTACCTGGCCGGTCGTCATGTTCATTACCGGCGCCGTCGTCAATGGCGGAGGTGCTGGAACAGAAGCTAGTGAATGCAGTGGGGTATGAGCCTTTTGTGTTGACTCGATGCAAGTCGGAGCCGATGAGAACAGCGGCGGCTAAGCTGGCGCCAGATAATTGTTTTTGGAAAAACAGGAAGCTGGAGCCGTTGCGTCGAGCTTCATTTGGCGTCGGCGCGGCTGGGGTAGGGTTTTGAATTGAAAGTGAAACTATTTTTATTATTGAAGTCAAAACAAGAAAAGAAAAAGACAAGTTTTGTTGTACTGTAAAACAGTTTGGGCAGGAGGGTGGGCTTGGTTATGTTGTACATTGTGTAGGAATTTAAATTCATGATACATTTGTTAAATTAGCATAATAATGTGTACGAAATGTTGCATTAAGTGGTTGTATGGTACAAGTGTGCAACTGGTAGATGTGAGTAGTAATTGGATGGTACAAGTATGTGATGCATGGGTTTATGCAAGTACATAATTAGCTACATTTGGAGTGTTGCCTTTAGACTAGGGACTTGATCATTCTTGGTACTTGTTTTTTTTCTTAAAAATTGATGATTGTCTATGCTTTGTTATAAAATTTAAACTTCATTCTTCTTGTATCAATGTTACCCGATCATCTTCTTCGTTTTACTAGGAATTAATGAGAATACGAAAGTGTGGCTTATTGTGCTGTGTTGAACACAATAAAGAGATTACATGTATCTCTTTAACGTTCGACTCATATGCATTGTCAAGGAACAAATGCTAAAGGATCGTTTCTCTAAGAGAATCTCCAACGTTCATGTAATTCTTAATTCATGATCAGGAGCGAGGGACTCAGTTAATTTTTTTCATCGGTGTCGGGTTAGGTCAATAATTGAAATTTTATTAGCATCAAGTCATCAAGCATGGGGTTTTTGGGGATGCTTAAAATAACCCGGTGGAATTGGGTAATGGGCTTAAAGATGGTTATGTGGGATAATGGCTAATGGACTAATGAGTTTATTTTGTTAATTTGAAGAAGAGTTATAATGAGTAATTTTCTTTATAGATTATAGATTTGGTTTTTATTTATATATTTTTTCAACAAGTTTTTTCTCCAAATTTTTTAGGTACCGATATTGGTCGCAACAGTTTGTCTAGCCATAATGTCAATACATATATATGGAGCCTCGCTTGAGTTATGTTCAAAAAATCATAGGTATAAGTTCACACTCGACCTAGGTCCACACTGATGGCCAATGTGATGACTTAGATGTTAGTGTGAGTCCTCGTAAAGCCTAAGGTAAAAGATAGTTCACCAGGTGAGGCCTCCCCCTATCCGCTAGTTTGCTATTTTCTTCGTCTCAGCTTTACAAAATTTCTCTTTCTATGTATTGATCAGTAGTGAAGACTGAATTCTACCAACAAAGAAAAGAGGAAATTAAGGGTTTGTTGGAATGAGCATACACAGCCAAAAATGAAAATGTGGAAACAATAAGGTTATTAAAGAGGTTAGTGCAAATAGATATGTCATATGTGTACACTTTAGAAAAAGTGAGGCAATAAAATAAAAAGAGTAAGGAGGACAGTTGCATGGTGATACTAGTTATTCCTAGCTTTTAAATCAAGTCAATTTCGAAAAAATACAATACACAATGGAAAGAGGGTAGGGGACAAGATCAGTACAAGGCCATCACCTTTGTCAAAATTGATTTTCTTTTATGTCATAAACTTTCACTTTATAAATTTCATATCTATATATCTTCTAGCTCTTTTGTTTTATAAATACCAGGAAATTCTCTACTTTTCATCTTCTTTTATGAAAAAGATTCTCTACATAATCTTAGTTTCATATCTATTTGCTATACTAATTCATAACTCAATAATGATTTTAGATTTTTGCTTTATAAAGTAAACAACTTTTCAGTACAGTTTATATTGGTATTTAAGTATACAAGCTAGATATATACAACATGATGGTTTTCGACACGCTTCAAAAGTTTCATAGTCTTGAACTAAACATGGATTCAAGAATGGTTAAGAATGAATCATTTTGTTTATGGCTGGACCTAAGACGGGTTAAGGGTGTCACTCGATACTCATGAACTTTTGCTTATGTATAATATGTGTTATTGAAACCCTGATAGTCCATCTTCCAATAAGTAACTAACTTCTGGTTAGTGTTATCGTGTACGATTCATTGAGTGGAACAACCTCGAGTTTGTATATGTACTCATCTGCAACAATGATTTTGTTTGTTTTGTTCTTATTTCTTGTATCCAACAAAAGGACACAATCCTGATATGTTCGAAAGTAGATTCATCGATCTTAATTCTTAATTAAGATATTTTTCTAGCGTGTTGTTTCAATTGAAACGTTTTTTGGATGTTCCCTTCATATACGAAGAAGTGGTAATGTTGCAAGGTTGCTAAGAACCTTTTTTTTATGCATCATGAGTACACTAATTAAATGATTAAGTGATTAACCATTGTTAAATGGTCCAAATCTTAATTAGTTGATTACATCAATCCATTAGACTTTAACATAAGTCACATAAAAGGCCCGACCCACAACTTACTTTATATGCCTCAAACAGTCCGGGCTAGATTGGACTGACCCACAACCTATTTCTTATCAATTTTCTTTCAAAAAATAATTGTGTTTGATATGATATATTGATATAAGTATAAATATTACTATTACTATCATAATAACATAATACGTCTTCTTATAAAAGAAGCGAAGTTTTTTTTTTTTTCTTTTTTTTTTATATATATATTTTAACGACTTTGGGTAATTCTCAACTCACTCTCTTTATTCTTGTGATTCAATATATTGTCCTACGTTATATATTTCTGATACCTCTATAATTTTTCTTTTTTGTTTTTTAACAATGAGAACTGGTTAAAGTTTAAACTTTTAATTTGATGCTAATCTTTTCTTGTAGAGTCAACCACACCCAAATATTATATGTTTTTACACACGAGATTACAACCCAGTGATCCGTTGCCACATTTGGAGTTGAGTTTTCTTCTAAATAGGTGGGCTTGAACCCAATGATGTTTGTGTTCGCAGAATGTATGGGGTGACTTTCATCGTTAGGATACCCCGGGTAGCCAGACTTTATTCATTTTGCTGTAAAAGAAAACATGAGCTAAATAATTTAGCTCTAGTTCATTTAAAGGCACATCAATTTGGTCGTATTTATGTTTTTAACAATTTTTTATAGTTTTTATTTAAACACGTCATAACTTTCTAGGATTTGAACCCTCAAATCTTTACGAATTCAAGTCTCTTTTTATCTCAACTACAATCCAAGTGACCCATTTGTTATAAAGTTCATTCGGGACTCAATTACCTTCCATATTAACTTTTAATTTAAATAAATACACTTACGAAAATATGATTGATCATTTCAAACCATTATTAGTCAACTTGGTTAATTAATTCACTAACTTGCATGTCATGTTAGGTAAAATTTTGTTCTAAAATATTAATTTCTGGAAGTCTCATAAATTAACCACATGAAAGCTTGAGTACTGAACAAACTTACAAATAGATGTTTACTTCAACCGAAGAAGATATATTTCGAATATTTAAATGCAACTTAAATCCCTCAAATGTTACTTAATTGGACTTTTAACACCAAAGTTAAGTATATACATTTTTATTTTAAATTTGACATGACATTTAGTCAAATATATATTCCCCAAATATAATATAAAAAAATTGTACTTAAAACAACATAAAATTTCATAATTATTTTATAACAAAATAATATCAAGATTGCAGATAAAAGATTTAACCAAACAAATGAAAAATGCATTGACACATTTGAACACAATGCTTGACCAGTGTGTTGCCAAAATATCTCACATGTGCTACTCTGTCAAATTTAAGGCCCTCTTTCACCTTCCCCTTGAGCCATTATTGTTTCCTCATGCAGTACTTTCACGTTCCAATGTGTTGTCAATTGTGAGGCATGTTCTGTTAATTAACCCACTGTCAATTATGGAGTAACATACATACATCGACGACACAACAAACCTACCGTCTTACCGTCCCTCTAGCTGCATTAATATCGGTTGAACTGAATTTAAAAACTGCATTCTGGATAACATCATAAATAAATTTAATAAATATTTACAATATTGATGTAGATTTGTAACTTTAATAAAATATAAACACTTAAAATCATAAGTGCCTGTTACAGTTTTACCTTTAGTAGGTGAATGTTATCTTATTTACATTATTATTATTATTATTATTATTATTATTATTATTATTATTATTATTATGAGTTAATAGTCAAAATGGTCCCTGAGGTTTACTAGATTTTGCAGTTTTGGACACTTTTAAGAATTTTTGCATAAATAGTCCCTGCAGGCCAAAACCTGTTGCTAATTCGATCCATGGCACTAACGGTGTTAAAAAAATTTCGTTAGTTGATTAGTAATTGACCAAAATGCCCCTAGGAACCAATTTGGCAATTAATTCTTTTAAAACATAAAATCAAATCCTCCTCCTCCTCCACCACCACCACCACCACCACCACCTTTTAATTCCCGAAGTGGTTTTGTTGTTATGCATCCAGACTTGATTAAGCAGCTCATAACAAATAAACTTTTGAACTGAAATTAACAAAATCTAATTTAACTCTAAGGTTTATATAAAAAGCCATGAAATTGTGCAAATTGAAGGTGAATACAAAATATACCTCATGGATGTCGGTGGAATCGACGGACCAGGGGCCATAAACGCCTTGATAAACCGTCTGAGGTTCTACAAAACCGTCATCTCCGGCGGCCTGACATTTAATTTGCAACGAATGTGCTCTGTGTTGATGGATTTGAGAAATTGAGAGTCTAGAAAACTGGTTGTTGTTGTAACTAGAAGTGAGTTTATAAGTGCAGTGAGATGATGAAAGTTTGGAATATGTGAAAACATAGGAAGATGAAGATGATGATGAACACGCAACAGTTACCATAGCCATAGACATCATTGGTTTACAATACTTGCTTACAAAACCATGTCTAAAAAAGATCGATCATGTTTCCAGAGGTGTTGGTGGTTGTGGTGGTAGAGTGAGAGAGAAAGAGAGAAAGTGGTGGTGGTGGTGGTAGTGGTGGTGGTGGTGGTGGAGGATTTGATTTTATGTTTTAAAAGAGTTAATTGCCAAATTGGTTCCTAGGGGTATTTTGGTCAATTACTAATCAACTAACGAAATTTTTTTAACACCGTTAGTGTCATGGACCGAATTAGCAACAGGTTTTGGCCTGCAGAGACTATTTATGCAAAAATTCTTAAAAGTGTCCAAAAATGCAAAATCTAGTAAACCTCAGGGACCATTTTGGCTATTAACTCTATTATTATTATTATTATATCGATTATTAGATGGCCTAAACGATGTTAGGAGCAATTAAATAATAAAAATGACTAATGATAGTACACCCACTTTATTAAAGAAAGAATAAGGCCATACTTGATGACTTGTAAATATTCATAAAATAAAATGACAATATTAATTGTTACTAGCCTTCATACTTTATAGTTTATACCCCGTTTGAACTTTAAAGAATATTCAAGTCTAATGAGGCTGCTATTATGTTTTAACCAAACCTAACCCAAAACCTAAATCTTGAACAAAAGAGTTTTCTTTCTTTCTATAATATTATTGAAGAAACTTTTTAGAACATGATGTATGTTACTTATGATTTTCTAGGCATTTTGTCTGTCAATAATCGTTTGTAAGCAATATTTTAGTTTTCTTTGGTTTCCAGTTGATCCATAAATAGGATTTATAGATGTCGCTTATGTGACAGGGTCTCTGGCACAATAAGGTTGTATATATGTTTATTTGTTAGTGACCTCCGTAAACCCATCAATTTACAGAGAAAAGCCAAAGAAAACTCAAATTTTCCTACAAATAATGATTCAAGTATGAAAATGCCTTGAAACAAGATTAGTAATGCACTTGCACCCCTTATACGCTTAGTTCCTCAGAAGTCTGATATAACGATCAGTGCCTGGGCGGAATTAGAGGGCGTTGTTCAAGTTTCTTTGACTATCTTGACGCTAAAATTTTCCATTAACATGATATCCAATTATTTTGTTCTTTTTGTAACTTTGACAGCATAAATTGTTGTTGATAGAGCAATTAAAAACCTATGATTCTTTGTCTTAATAATTAAAAGACGGCTAAAAGAGTATTAGTAATTGAATGTAGCAAAGAAAAATAATATTTTATAAGTTGAAAGTTTAGCCCAAAGAAGAATAAACATAAATTACAAGTTGCGAAAACGATTCCATGTGCAACATGACTACATCATCCAACAAGCAATTTCTCACCAAATCTCGTTGAATAAGTCTTACATTTACCAGACATACCCACACCATTATCATGCTACTTTAACATCATTCATTTCCTCACCAACCAAAACAAAACAATTAAGTTAATTAAACTTAACTAACAAAATGGGGTGGCAATGGAAGGAACAACACCTGGATTTGATCCTGGTTCCATTAGGTTTCTTCATCATGTGCATCTATCATGCCTTCCTCCTCTACCGATACCTCACGTGTCGAGAACTCACCGCCATCGGCTACGAAAATCATAACAAGAAAGCCTGGGTTGAAAAAATGCTTCTGGTATTTACAATCTAACCAACTTCTTTTTTTTCCCAATAATATTGTTAAAACGTACAAATCTAATTTTGTTAAAGCTGAGGGTCTCACTGAAAGCAATCTGTCTCTCTATTCTTTTAGATAGAGATCAGTTGTGCCTCGTCACACTCAATTGTTTGTTTGTAAAACAAATATAATTCTATTAGAGCTGAGAGTGTTAGTAGAAGCAAAATCTTTTGCCTCCATCACACCCTCAGCTATAAATAGTTCTTTGTTTTATTGTTTGTAAAACAAATATAATTCTGTTGGAGCTGAGGGTGTAGTGGAAGCAAAACCTTTTGCATCCATCACACCCTCAGCTATAAATAGTTCTTTGTTTGTAAAACAAATTTAAATTGATTAATAATATGGTGTTTTTGAATCGATGCAGCTTGACAGTAAAGACAGGGGATTTGCAGTAGCTGTTCTGAACGGTCATTTATCCGCCTCGACATCCTTGAGTTCAATCTCTCTAGTCCTATGTTCTCTAATCGGGGCGTTACTAGGAAACTCAAACAACTTTCTAACAAGTAGTTTCATCTTGGGCGATACGAGTCGATCAACCAGCACTATCAAATACATATCAATCTTATCTTGCTTTTTGCTAGCCTTTGCATGTTTTGTACAAACAACAAGGCACTTTGTACACGGGAGTTTTCTCATTAGCATGCCCACGGGTGACGTTCCCGTGGAATGCATACAAAAGGCGGTGTTGCGAGGAAGTAATTTCTGGGCCGTCGGGTTGCGAGCACTATACTTTGCGACCACTTTGTTGCTGTGGATATTTGGACCTATTCCTATGTTTGTTGGGTCAGTTGCAACAGTGATGATCTTGTATTTTTTGGATATTAATAAAGAGCCAATGATTGTGTATGGAAATAGTACGAATGGTGATCATCATGGTGGTCGAATTTTGAAGAAGATTGAACAGGGATTTACTTCTGTGGTTCATGAAGTGTTTGAACATAATGGAAGACAATAGAGATATGATCATCTTGATTAGAGATTGAGTATTTTGGAGGAGGGTACAATTTTTATGTTTCCTAGATCAATTTTACTTTTTTTTTATATTATTTTTCAATAGTTTAAAGCTAAATTTCATGTTCCTAGATCTGATCCCGTTAACTAATAATAATATTGTATGTGGATAATGTATAATTGCTTCGTAGTAAAATAAGCAACTTCTATAGCTTTGTTAAAACTAGAATTTAGATAGTCTCTCGCACGTTGCACGAGAGTTGTTATAACGGCTCGCAACATAAAAAAAATACCATGCATGTAGCATTACAAAAGTTTAGTTGCAGTAGGATGCATATTTTTCGACAATTGACTAATTTTTTACCGTACATGCATACAACATATACCGGTTACGCTAGCGATCTTGCCAGTTATATATCCAAACTATAATGCATTATGGTTACAAATAGTTGATATAGTTAGACATTAGTGACCAAAATGCAAAACTCGCAAAAACCCACATGAGTCAAAATGTAAAATTATACACAAAATGCAAAACTAACAAAAACAATGGTAGCCAACATGAAAACCCAAAAAAAATATTATTCATGAAATTTTGGTGGTCAAAATGTAAAACCCACAAAAACAATTTTGGTGGCCAAAATGCAAAACCCAACAAAATAAGGGTGTTCAAATTGCAAAACTAAAAAAAAACATTTTCGTGGCTAAATGCAAAACCCACAAAACATTTTAGTGACCAATATGCAAAATACAACAAAACAATGACGGTTAGAATGTAAAAACACAAAAATTCACTATTCATAAAGTTTTTAAATTATTAATATATAATATAATTTTTAAAAAATAAAAATTGTTGGTAAGGTTGTGACACAATGGTATCACTGGCGTGCTCTTTAATTAGTAGTATATACAACAATAATAATAAATGAAATAAACAAATAAGTACATATGTAAAATAAAACTTTTGTCAAACTTGAAAAAAAGAGTAAAAAAGGGAGAGGATACAGTCTTATAAATAAATAATATAAGACCGGGTAACGCAATACGACGGTCAGGTCTTAGTTAATTGACACATCTGAACTTTGACTTGTGTCGAGTGTTGTGGCGCTAGGGTCGTTTACTTCGTCACACTCGGTGATAAAAATAAGTTTTATGTCTGACATGTAACAGTGTAAAAATATGAAGTTTAATAGTGGATATATACAAAGTTAAAGGTCAAAATAGTAATTAAGGATCAAATGTGTAAACATGTTCAACTTTGAGGACTAAAACATAAAGTCTCCATCAACCTTGTGTTTTAGGAGGGAATTCGTTAACATCTCTCAAATAATTCATATACACATGATAATGTTACAACATCAAAGGTACGGATCGTTACCCCTCCAGAACTCTTAAACTACTTTGGAATTGTTCAATTGATTGTGCGTTCATTTCTCGTTCTGATTATGATTAATTTAGACTCTAATTACCGAACTTGGTTCTGATTTGAATGTGATCATGTAATTATGTTTGATTCTACTCATTATCGAATTTATGTGATGAAGTATGATTATAAACGCATTTGAGATTCTCGCAACACCCCCTCTGGTACGTGTTAAATCTATGCCTGGAGCATGTACCTGCTTGAGGGGGTGACCTCAAACACGACATTATGACATCAATGACGTGACACCGGCCACGATGGTGATCCTATATCCCGATGTCTCCTTAGTACAAGCGAGGTATTGTATAGAGGCTATCATGATGTACGTGTGTATATATATAGACTGTAACTATGATATATGATATGATTATGGCAAGCGAATGGTTAGTGTGCATGCCCACATTCCATCGCATGTTGATCTACAACTTTATGTGCCTAGCTATATGTAATACTAGGTTTAATACCCGTGTGTTACACACGGGTTAAATAGTAATATTTATAAAGAAATTATAACTATTATATTTAACAATTTGTAAATATATAACATTTAAGGAGTTGGCTCCATCAACTTGCATGGTGAAAAATTTAGCTAAATTTTACCTCCCAAACTTCCTATTATAGAAAAAAAATCCCTCCAAAAATTGCCCCCTAAAAGTTTGATTTATTAGATAGATTATTAAAATTCATCTTTATAGTTAATTTATGATACGATTGTCTCATTGACTTGCTTTTTTTCCTTATCATCTACGTTATATATATGTGCTACTAATGTTGGCTAAGCCACTGTTTTGTATTGGATACATATTCAGCTTGTTTCGTAAAATGGTGTGTTTTGAAGTGATTTTCTTTGATTTTTAGAAAACTTTTTTTTTGATGAAACTTGTTGGTGGTGTGTTTATATAGGTAAAATGGTGTGTTTATATAGGTAAAATGGTGTGTTTTGAAGTGATTTTCTTTGATTTTTAGAAAACTTTTTTTTTGATGAAACTTGTTGGTGGTGTGTTTATATAGGTAAAATGGTGTGTTTTTGAAGTGATTTTCTTGGATTTTTAGAAAACTTTTTTTTTTGATGAAACTTGTTGGTGGTGTGTTTATATAGGTAAAATGGTGTGTTTTGAAGTGATTTTCTTTGATTTTTAGAAAACTTTTTTTTTGATGAAACTTGTTGGTGGTGTGTTTATATAGGTAAAATGGTGTGTTTTTGAAGTGATTTTCTTGGATTTTTAGAAAACTTTTTTTTTTGATGAAACTTGTTGGTGGTGTGTTTATATAGGTAAAATGGTGTGTTTTGAAGTGATTTTCTTGGATTTTTAGAAAACTTTTTTTTTTATGAAACTTGTTGGTGGTGTGTTTATATAGGTAAAATGGTGTGTTTTGAAGTGATTTTCTTGGATTTTTAGAAAATTTTTTTTTTATGAAACTTGTTGGTGGTGTGTTTATATAGGTAAAATGGTGTGTTTTGAAGTGATTTTCTTGGATTTTTAGAAAACTTTTTTTTTTATGAAACTTGTTGGTGGTGTGTTTATATAGGTAAAATGGTGTGTTTTGAAGTGATTTTCTTGGATTTTTAGAAAACTTTTTTTTTTATGAAACTTGTTGGTGGTGTGTTTATATAGGTAAAATTGTGTGTTTTGAAGTGATTTTCTTGGATTTTTAGAAAACTTTTTTTTTGATGAAACTTGTTGGTGGTGTGTTTATATAGGTAAAATGGTGTGTTTTGAAGTGATTTTCTTGGATTTTTAGAAAACTTTTTTTTTTATGAAACTTGTTGGTGGTGTGTTTATATAGGTAAAATGGTGTGTTTTGAAGTGATTTTCTTGGATTTTTAGAAAACTTTTTTTTCGTTAACAGAATTGGTCCCGAACACTAACTCCATCCAATTTTTCGTTAAGTCTCTCACACGCACTTCATATCTGAAGGGTAAAAATGTCATTTCTCCCTCTCTTTTATCTAATTCATTATGTAGGTTAACATTTTTATTAGGCGTTTGTCAAAAAGATCGAGAGAAATGACATTTTTACTCCGCATGTGAGAGAGACTTAACGGAAAATTGGATAAAGTTAGTGTTCGGGACCAAAACTGTTAAAAAATAAAAACACAGGGATCAAAACTGTTAAGATAGAACTAAAACTGTTAATGCTATCAAAATATAGGGACCAAAACTGCAGTTTACTCAATTTTTAATTAAGTTCCTTGTTAGTCTGGTTATCTATGTATATATTATTCGCCGTTAGAAAAAACTTAACTACATTGGCGAAGCTAAGGTGAGACGTCACTTTTGTTACAATTTGAAACTAGTAGATCGAGTTTCAATATTGACGAAGAAATGAGAAACATGAACTGGATTCATCTTATCATCATTAGTTGATGGTCAAACATTTCTTTAAAGTTAATACGCATAAGCAAAAGATTGATACAATATATGTTTAATAAATATATCCATCCTAGAAAACTTATTTTCTCTTTAATACATTATCCTTTACAAATAACCTTTCATTTTCACATGCTTATCACATTTTAAATTTATTAATCACAGCAAGTTATTTAGTATAATAAGTTATTTATTTTTTAATAATTTAAAAAACTACATTAAAATATTATGTAATAAATGTTTATTAAATATGAATTAAAATAAAAGTGGATATGATATATCTTAAACCGAACATATATTACACGCTAGTACAAGATATCATTTACCTTCTTTCTATTTCAAGTGGTTATATACGAAACCACTACCAAAAAACCGTTCTAAAAAATGTGGCTAAAGAACCATTTCATTTAACACTTTATCCAACGATAGCTGATAGAAGTAAACCGCTTTGGGTTGGACGGACACAACCACAACCGACACAAGTAGGGTAAATAGCAGGGCTGGCCTCGAGGATTTTAGGTCTTGAGCGAGTTGGGAAAAATTGCTCCTTAAGCCCTTATCCTCTTCCTTTTGATTTTTTTTTTGTAAATGTAGTCAATTTGTTTTGCCAAAAAGGTTTTTAAATGTAATTGATTACTTGTTTTAAAAATTTGACAAATTGTTTAAAAAATACACACATGTATAACTCTATTAGTTATATTGACACAAAAATATAACTCTGTTAGTTATATCGACACAAATAGAGAGAAAAATGAAAACCAGGGGTGCAAGTAACAGTTTTAAATTTTAGGTTTCAGATGATTATTTTCGACAAAACACAAGCATACAAAAGATATTTTACTCTAAATAAAATAATTATATTATAAAACTAAAACAATTTTCATTAATAAATAAAAGTTACAACTAAATAAAAAACAATTTTAAAAAAGTCGATAATTTTTTTAAAAAGACAAAAAGACAGAAAAAAAAAACTAATTAAAAACCTAAAAATCTAGAGGTCATCCCTCATCTCTAAGAGATTTCATGTTTCATCTCGACCTCGACCGTCACTGTTTATTTGGTTCTTTTAAATAATCACAAGACTCATTATAAAATTTTATTCCCTATTTTTTTCTTCTCGGTCCATCATTGAAATCAATCGACTAGAACCGATGTTGCTCCTTATTGAGCTTGTGGTATTCGGTTTAAGGATTTTAGGATTGTGGGTTCGAACGACTAGAATCGATGTCGCTCGGTTTTCGTCATCGTTTCATGAGAGAATGTATAAGATTCAATTGCATATTTACCCCTATAAGGGTGAGGGGAGTCCACCCCTCACCACCCCACATCACCCCACACTTTTTACTCCACCCCACATTCACCCCACATTCACCCCAAATCACCCGGTATCCACCCCACACCACCCCACATCATTTTTTAATTTTTTATTTCTCAATTATTTAAAACTTTTAATAATTCATTAAATATAAAACACAAATTATAACTAATAAAAACACAACAACTTAAAAAGAAAAACATAAATGACGTACATAATTTAAAATAACTTAAACATAAATCAATTGGGTAACATCCCACGTGCCCTAACAAGCTGCCACGATTTAATTTTGGTAAAAGAGCATTTATATATCTCTTGGTATTCATTCAAGGCTTTATTTATGGCATCGGCTTCGGCGACTCCTTCAATATGCTCATGAAGATAAAGACGATTGAAGTTGGTGATTAGATTGAAATCTTGCCTCCACTTTGAATGAAGTTGGTCAATTGTTCGGTTGGCATACTCTAGTTGATTGTAATGTTCAAGAACTCGATTCCAAAAATCACCTCTACTTTCGTTACCGTCAAATGAAGCATGTAACCATGCTTTTGACAAGTTCACTTCTTGAGCACTCGTCCATGGTTGACGATTAGATGTCATTGAGAGATTGATGAAAAGAGTGTGGTTTGAGAGTGATGTGTAAAAATAAAATTATGATTTGTGAGGTTGAAAGAAAGGTTGTATTTATAAAAAAAAACAAAAAAAAAATAAAAAAAATTGAAAATAGCCGTTGGAATGGGGGCCCACATGTTCAAACGGTCAAAATTTGCGGGGAGCGGCTCGGTGAACACACCCCAAATGGCACCCCAAAATTCGGGGCCGCGGGGGGGTGGGGCGGTGTTCCCGCGCGGGGCCGCATCGGGGCCGCACCCACCCCGAGTCCACTCCACCCACTCTAAACACCTCTAATTGCATATTTTCCCAACTAAAAAAATCAATTGCATATATACACAATGTTAACTAAATGACCTTATTAAAAATGAGTATATTTGCAAATTAAAGTTGTTTATTCGGGGAAATATGCAATTGATTTTTTTGGTTGGTTAAATATGCATTTAAAGTGTTTTGAAGGGGGAAATATGCATTTAGCCCGATGTATAAATATATGAGTGTAAGAATATTTATGAGATTGAGAAGAAAAGATGAGAATTGATGTGATTTTTGTTTTGTTAAAATGGTTGAATATTTATAGATTTTAAAAATTGTGATTTATTATTTTTTAAATGTAACAACATATTTGTCATATTTGAGGGGGTAAATTTAAAATTGTGTCAAACAGTCACTTTTCTGACCTTGTTGTCCTTGTATACAGACGAGTTCTACAACTCGTCCATATCCTCACTGCCCAACTTGTGGCCACAAGGGCCGGTGTTCAGACCTAACTCGACGAGCTCGTGGCCAATCTCATGAGGTAGTCCCTGTGCCCTAATATAGTCAATACTTCCTAAAAGTTTGGAAACTCATGCTTGGGTGAATGTCATTTTGGTAACCATTACTAAGATTCGACATTCATAAATATAGTACCAACAGAACTTAATAACACATAACAAAACTTTTCTACATCACGGTACGTTGATTATGATTCTTTTACTAATCCGTGCATATTAAATGCATTGGTCACTTGATCTGCCATATGCAACAACTTAACAAGACATATGACACATGGGCATTTTTATGTAGCAAAGAGACCATTTTACCAACCTTTATCATATATATGTATTTTTGTAAAGTACACAAAATATGTACAAATCGATTGAAAAATTGAAGTGTAGTCAAATAAGCATGCATAATGGAAATTAAAAATAGTTGTGGACAAAAATAATTACTAGCTCCAAGTACGTACAAGAATATCCATCTTCACGATTCATCTAGCTTTATACATGATAATGTGTGTTTCTTTATTGGAGACAAGAACATGACCTCTCCCTGTCCATTTTCTTTGTATTTTTTCTATATCAATTGCTTATATAAGTTTTCAATCTCATCACCATGTATTAGACATTAGTTCCTCAACTCTATTTGGCTACATTCCAAAATGATATACCCGGCCACTTCATTATTTGAGTTTGGGTTTACATCGCAATTGCCCCCCTTTGGGTTTGGATTCATGATTTTAGTGGATAACAACATTAGAAATGATAGATTAATTGAAGGAAACAAATAGTGAAAACCTGAAAAATTAAAATAAAAGAAGAGATTTTTTTTATTGATAGTGGTTTTTTATGACATAATAAAATAATTAGTTCAATAAGTTAAAAAAACATAAACTATATTTATAAATTATAACCTCATAAGTTAAATAAATATGAGAAAATTTAGAGAAATATATATATAAACAAGAACAAAAAAGTTGAAACCTAATCTGGCTGACCCTTGGTTTTTATCAGCCCATGACCACTAATGTGTTTGTGTAGAACCTCCAGAACACCCATCAACATAGCACCACAATGGGTATTGTTTTGGTTGTCGCTTATACGTTTCTCGAGGAAAAAAAACGCACCATTCGATCTTATGAATATGAAGCTATATGCGTGAGTACATCTAATGCATCTTATGCTATAAAATAAGTTGTGTTGTAACAATAGACTCATGCCATTAGGAAGTTTACTATTTTTTTTTAAGTTAGCTGAATGGCTCAACACAAAACATAAATGTCATTGCCTCGTCATGAAGGTAATTAGACCTCTATATAGGCCAGTACTTGCATAAGGTTTGATCATACCATTTACCCTGAAAAAGAGCGTTAGAATTAAACATCTCATCTCTCTCCCTCTCTCCACTCTAAAGAATTTGTTCTCCTTCTTGTCCCATCTTGTCTAGAAGGTTCGTACCCTTATCTCTGATGAAGCATCTTCCCTAGGATTCAATTATCGTAAGTCTGGTACTACCAGCATCTAGAGTGTGGATTTACCAACATAATCACTCATTAAGTCTGATCCTATCCAGTCATATTATCTCGCTTAAGCCTGTCCATGCCTAGACTATGCACGTTTTCTGTTTAGCTTGTTATCACTCATGTATTTATACAATCCTATAATACTACTCCATTTACATACATATATCTTGATATAGATATTTGACTTAAGCGTCGGAGTACCCTTGGGCCCTCTAACGTAGATCTTCCTTGTGATTACGACTATGTGCTAAGCTCGGGGATGGATTGGGGACGCCCGACTTAGCCCGACCAGACAATGATACTCAATGCGGATTTTGTTGTAGCAACAAATACGTACCTTTCTACCTCTAAGGGTGTGTAGTTAACATGCACATTTGTACTCTCGATCGTTTACAGCGCAACGCCATAGGTTTAGTTTTCCCTTAGGTGTGTAAGTTTGAGTTCTGACAGCTTAAATTAAAATCGGCCTCTGTCCCTCCTATTTTATACGATTTTTTATACCTTATATAAATGACATTGGTAGCATGGATGATGAGTTACTTGAACACATCCCTTAATGTTTGGAATTAAAAGTTCTTTTCTTTCTGTGGAAAATAAAAATTTTAAAAACACAATAAGACGTTAAATATTTTTAATTTTTCGTTTATTGTTTTAAGTGAACGACAAAAAAACAAGGTCTTTGAAACACACTTTTTGAAAGTTTATTTAAATTGTAATTTATAAACTTTTTAACCTGCATTTGCGTATTCGATGCGTGAGTGTGTTATTTTCACTTTACTTCAATATTTTCTTTATTTTTTTTTTGGTTTTCTCCCTAGCTAGAGCCAAGCTGTTTAAATATATATTTACTTAAATTAAATGTACATCCCACTTTGACCAACCTTAAACGTGTGTAGTTTGTGTGCTACAAAAAACCTCCTGATCGATCGAAGCATCATTTTGTATCACATCATACGGTCCTACCTTAAATGTATACATGTACTTTGACCTCCTTTATATTTGTCAAAAATCAATTACTTGTATGGTTGTATATAAACCCATTATAATAATAATAATAATAATAATAATAATAATAATAATAATTTATTACCTTATTTTTGTTAATAACTAATATTTTAGGATGTTGCCAATATTCATCAAATACATTAAACTTTTCTTTAGTTCATATATACTTCATACTCTACTATATATATAAAGCATTAAAGGTTTCAAGTCTAATGAGGCTGCAACTAATTCTGGAAGAATAAACATTTGCAAGTTGTGAATATAATTGCAGATTGCATGTGAATGAGCCACCAATTGAAGTAATTTACTGGCAAAGCTATTGCTAGCTATTTTACAAAAGTCAAACCCACCTTCAGTTCCATAACTTATATATAGCTACATCATACTCAACAAATTAATTAACAATCACATTACACAGTTACACAGAACAAAAGATACATTACATGGGGTGGACATGGAAGGAAGAACATTTGGATCTAATACTGGTGCCATTAGGCTTTTGTATCATGTCCACTTATCATCTTTCTCTTCTCTACAGATACCTCAAACATCCCGCGTGCACTGCAATCGGATTCGAGAATAATAACAAGAACGCTTGGGTCCGAAAAATGCTCCAGGTATATTAACTCAAACCACTAAGTTTCGTCATATCAAACTAATTTAAGCAGCCAGTTTTAGTTTGGTTTCGGACATAGTCAGAAACCAAACCAAAAATACCTAGTTTTTGTTTTTTTTGTAGTATTGGATATTAACGGACCTAACTATTAGTTTTTGGCCGCTACCGGTCCCAACTTTTGAAATATGTGCTGGCGGTTCCAACTTTTATCATTTTGGCCACTAATGGACCCGTCGTTAAAAAAGTTAACGGCGTTAACTTTTTTTTTTTAATTTCAGGTCGACGTTTTATGGTTTTTGATCGGAATAAGAATACGAGTCTATTGATATAAAAATTACATCGAAACGATGATCCAAACGACGAAATTTGTACATCCGGTTAAAGAACCGTTAGGTTTAAACACCCCGATAAAGCATCATTTTGTCATTTGAAGCACCGTTTCGATGTAAATTTTATATCAATCGACTCGTATTCTTTTTCCGATCAAAAACCATAAAACGTCAACATGAAATTCAAAAAAAAAAAAGTTAACGCCATTAACTTTTTTAACGGCGGGTCCATTAGTGGCTAAAATGATAAAAGTTGGGACCGCTAGCACATATTTCAAAAGTTTGGACCGGTAACGGCCAAAAACTAATAGTTAGGTCCGTTAATATCCAATACACTTTTTTTTCCAGTTATGCATAATTATGAACATCTTCAAATTCGTTTAGCGATTATTCGGTTAATTTCTTGAATGGATGCAGATTGAAACCAAAGATAGAGGGATTGCTGTTGGTGTCCTTAGTGGTCAACTATCAGCATCAACTTCCTTGAGTTCAATTTCATTAGTTCTATGTTCCCTTATAGGAGCTGTACTCAGCAACTCATCTGGTAACTATCTTACAAGCCGATTTATCTTCGGCGACACAAGTCAAGCCACCAACTCCATCAAATACATTATGATTTTATCTTGTTTTCTCCTAGCATTTGCTTGTTTTGTACAAACAACAAGGCATTTTGTGCATGCTGGTTTCCTTATAAGCATGCCTGCTGGTGATGTTCCCGTTGAGTGCATCCAAAAGGCGGTGATCCGAGGAAGCAATTTCTGGGCAGTAGGATTGCGCGCGCTTTATTTTGCAACAACTTTGTTGATGTGGATTTTCGGTCCGATTCCTATGTTTGTTGGTGCAGTGACCACAGTGATGATCTTGCATTTTTTGGATGTTAATAAAGAACCAATGATTGTGTATGGAACAAGTAAGAGTGGTGGCAATGGTGGGCAGTTTATGAAGAGGATTGAGCAGGAAGTGAGATCTGTAGTTCAGGGTTTTGAACATAATGGAAGAAAATAGCTAGAGATATGAAACAGACAACAGTTGCTGTGTTTTTTTTACATCTTTCATGTTGTATCAAATTTCATTACTATTTTAGTGGATATAAATAAAGTTATGTCAAAAGGTATGCTTTTATAATAAACCATGGATTTATGTAACTTGATAAAATTAATGGTAGTGCAAAATATATATATAACGTTATCTTGATTTCGACTACATATTGAGACCACTTGAAATTGTGGATCATTAGAGCAGGGTGTCGGTAAGTCGCTTATAAAATATAATGAATCAATAATTAACGAGGATAATTATTCTAATTATTCTGAGTTGGTTTTATAGTTAGACTAGGTTTAATACCCGTGTGTTACACACGGGTTAAATAGTAATATTTATAAAGAAATTATAATCATTATATTTAACAATTTGTAAATATATAACCAGAGCCGGCCCTAGGGGTGTGCGGGGTAGGCGACCGCACAGGACACCATCTCTCCGAGGGGCACCATCATAGAAAGCGACCCAGTAGTTTATAGGGGATGGATTAAGGGTTTGGATGATGTTCTAGAGTTCGAACCATGTATTTTAAGGGTTTAGAACTGAAAACAATAATTAATTTCGTCTAAAAATGAGTTTTCAGCGTCGCCGGAGTTGCTGCCGGAATCCAGCAACTCCCCGGAGAAGACGACTGAACAGGACGCGGTGGGGTTTGGGTGAATTATTTTAAATTTTACACTTAAACCCCCTTAAGTTTAATATTGTTATATTTTTATTTGAAACTTTAAAATGAGTTTTAAAACTTGTCACTTTCGACCCAATGTTAAATAAAACTTTAATTCAACCAACTAACTTAACGAACTTAGCTTATAACTTTTATGAACTTGACGTTTTATGTAATTACGTTCTTTTTTACGTCAATGGTTATTTTTAGACTTAATAGTAATAGTCCCATTATTGTTTATAAACTCCATTTTATAATTTAACTAACAAATCGAAACCAACTAAGCCCCCAAAAACCCACCAAGACATAATAGGGGGCACTTTTTTTATTGCTCGCACAGGGCACCGGATTTCTCAGGACCGGCCCTGTATATAACATTTAAGGAGTTGGCTCCATCAACTTGCATGGTGAAAAATTTAGCTAAATTTTACCTCCAAAACTTCCTATTATAGAAAAAAAAATCCCTTCAAAAATTGCCCCCTAAAAGTTTGATTTATTAGATAGATTTGTGTATAAATTTCATGTTCTAGACGAGTTTTGAAATTTGAATACATAACCACTAACCATGGCATATGTTTAAGTCCTCGATACTTTGACATAACATTATTGTTGATTTTTGCAATGGGAATATTTTATTGTTATTCCTAGCTAAAGGTTCATCAATCTATCATACAACCAAATATTAAACGCAGCTTGACTATAGAAATGATTAAAACTTCTAATGGATTAAATATATCATTATATATTTAATTTCATTGTTAAGTCAATATAGACTATTTTTATTATTATGAAAACTAGGAACACGATATTATATGAGCAAATCAATATATTGGTAAGCTACAAGTGTCAAATAAAAAAAATTCACGGGAAACTAAAAGTGTTTAGGGGTTGTTTGATTAACCGGCTATCGTTATATAATAAATTTAAGTCCGTTTTGAGTTTAATCATATTAAAAAAGGGTAAAATGCAATATATTTCCCTATTTAAAAAACATTAAATGCATATTTCCCCCTCAAAAACATTAAATGCGTATTTCCCTAATACAAAAAATCAATTGCAATTTCCCGATATAAATCATTTTTATTTACAAATATACTCATTTTTAAATGCAAATATACCCATTTTTTAATAATTTTGGGATATACGACATTGATACTTTAGTTAGGTAAATATGCAATTAGTGTATTTTTATATGGGTAAATATGCAATTGTTCCTAAAGAAAAAATCAACAAATTAAATTCGAGAGTTTATAAGATAAATTTTCAATTTTACTTTCGAGGAATAGTTAATTATGTGGCTCATAAATTTTATTTTAAACTAAATTAAATGACATAATTACATAAACACGATCAAAATGCCTATTCTAAGGTTGGAGTTTGTAATTTTCAAACCCACATAGTCCTTAATTAAATAATCATCTACACAACAGAAATAGCCAAAAAGACATTAAAACGCGATAACCTTACCTCAGGATTACTAGAATTTGAGTTTGGAAGGGCGGTGATCAAAGAAGACTAATTGAAAATTATTCGGTATAATCAAAGAATGAGATTAAATGTTTAATTATGCATATATCAAAAATTGGTTTAAATATTGGGTTCAAATATTTTTTAGAACATCGGTTGGTGCAAGTGTACAACTGTCTATGACCGATGCATTAAGAGGTGCAAGGACCGAGATTGAAACATCGCCTATAATACGAATAGGTGTTTTTCATCGGCATTGAGGCTCCCCAGTTACTGCAAACCAAGCGGAGGCTCACCGCAACCCTCCTTATGGGTCAAGTTGATCGGGGTCGAAATTTGTCAACCATTAGAAAATTTTATAGCAACCGCTAGTATTTTGATGTATATATAACACTGAAAAAAAATTGGGTGAGAAGGTGACCCCCCACAACTACACTTGGGTCCGCCCAAGTATGCAACGTAACAAGTGAGATAGGAGCGGTTGCTTCATTGTGGCTCAATATTAGATAAGGATCAAGAAAAGGACACATATTGGATTACCTAATTTTTCGTTCCATCTAGGTTAATGTTATTTTTTTCTAAATTGTAGTCTTATTTTATCGTTTTTGTTTTATTTTTCGGTTTTATGCAACTTTAATCTACTTATTAGCCCCTTTATCTATATATTAGTATTTGTTTTAAAAAAAAGTAAAACATGTAATGATTATTTGATGATCGAATATGCGAGTAGGAGAAGAAATGAGAGCTTACCAAGTCTTAAGGTGGTTATAAAAATGTCAATTAGATTGATTATTCAATAATTAGAATAGATAGCCTAATAAAATTAGCTTTCTTTAGAAAATATATTATATCTTATGACTAAAAGTTAAAAGTTTAAATTTTATAGAGGCTATGACCGAAGCCAGAAGTCCTTAAACCAACCTATTTTAGACCAGTAAAGAAGTTCCAGTTCCCGAACCTTAGCTACTACTTTGGTCCAAGAGTTTGTAAAAACTCAAAAAAGAGATCATGTAACCAATGAATCACACTAATATATTACCAATTTTAGATTGTCATGAATCATATTTAGCACCTTTGACCCACTTATGCATATGAAGCTATTAATAAATAATAACATGAAAACAAGAAAAGAACCAAATCTTAAAGTACTACAAATCTACAATTAAAAAACCAACATATGCTTTTCATGTAGGCCAGTTCCAGTAAGGCCCATTTTAATAAGCGTATATTGTATGGACAGTTATAGTTAGGCCCAATAACTTCTATAAAGTATAAACTAACGAACTGTCTAGACATTATGAACCCGACATTTCTTATAAACACAATTAATGTGACATTTGCCTATTATGTTACACAAAACTGATACAATATCATAATTGTAACATAATATAATTACATTATTCATCAAGTTAATCATAAGTTTAAACCCCCAAAAATAACGACAAAATGATTTAGGTTAGTGTCGTATGTATGTATGTATGTCTTAACCGGATCAAACTTATAACTATCAACATGTTGGTCTAGTAATAGCTTGTGCTTTTGGTTCTTAACACTCTTGATGCAAATTGAAAGCCACTGCTCTAGCCCAAAACTTGATTTGTTCCTTCATGTCTTCTGATGAACCCTTATCAACCCATCCTCCAGGGATCGTCGGTGTACCGCCGTTGTTCTTCCCCATCTTCTTGGAGCTTTTGTTTCTGTTTCTCCCATTCGTGCTCTCCACTTTCCTCATGTTCATAACCTTTTCTTGATTTGTTTCGGGTTTTTTTGACAAATAGCGCGGTAAACTCGAGCTTCCTGCCAATACCTTCAAACAAAAATCATTATAATCATGAAAAAGGTATCATATTTTATAGGATGGATGGTTAAGGAGGAGTGAAATGAATCAACCGCTTTAGCTTACATATTCTCAATAAAATTTAGGCTTCGATTTGAACTTTGGTTCTAAAACACAGGGGGCCCTAGAGTTGGGTAGTCAGGACATCCGTTTAGGGCCCGATGATCGTAGAGGGCTCGAAAATAAAAATTATATACATATGTTTGTGTATGTGTGTTTGTTTTTTATAAATAAACATTGGGCTGCATATTCAAGTGATTATGTTTTAATCCAACAAACTCATTTTTATAAAACAAATATCATTTTGTATTTTAAAGTTTTTTTGACAAAACAAATAGCCCACTACAGTTAAAATAAGTAGGTCATGTACAATTCGTTAGTATACGGGTTTTTTTTCCGACTAGCCGAGGTCCCTAAAATCCTCCGGACCAGTCTTGCTAAAGTTCTTTGAAAAAAATGTTCCAAGATTTTATGAGTTTATTTGAGACTTTATAATATGGTTTTCTGAAAAAAGTCCTAAAATTTTATTTCCCTTACAAAGTGAAACTAATGAAGGGTCAAGAGGGTCTTCTGATCTCGTCACTAAATTTTAAATATAAAAGCTTGGGTATTTTTTGAAGATGTATGAATATATACCTTAGTGGTTTGTTGAGGAGTAGACATATTAGAGGAGTTGAGAGATGCTTGCCTAATCAACCTTCCCATCTTGAACTCACTCTCTTCATCTTCAACGTCATCTTCGTCTTTTCCAACTATCACAATTGGCTCGGCCCATTTCTCGTTGCACTCAAGACCCGAGTTTTGTATTTGTGAAGGAAAGCTCGAGCCTATTTGGTCGTTCGATGAATCATCGATCAAGATTTCTTGCCTTTGAACCAGTGGAGGATTAGGGTAACATGTAGACATGGGTTTTGTTGTACTTGGGTAGATCAATGTTTGTTCCATGAGAAAAAGAAGGGGTTGTTTGTTTCAGTTTATTGGTTGTATTAGCAAATGGGTTGTCACCAAGTGGCTTGCAACTGCTACTAAATTTATAAGTTATAAGCCAAGCCAATATATGGTATGAGATCTAGAAAACTTGTGAAATGTGTCAATGAGGATGATTGTGATTGGAGGGAGCAAGTGGGCCATGTGGGTTTGAGATTGTTGCAAAAATTTAATGCCAAGTAATATGTGGTGTCTGATGTTTTAATGAACGTTACAATAATGTTTATTTAAATACTTATTATGTTCATAATACAATGTTACAAATTATCATCGTGGATAATTTATCAAAATATAATGAAAATTTTGATTTTAAAAATCTCAACTTTCATCGATTGACCAGAAAACTTTGATAACACAACCAAATTACTAACCGTTCATTCGAAATTAATAATGGGTGATTTAGCCTTGCATATTCACTACAAACCCGAAGTTAATCCATCATAGCATGATGATTCTTGATAAACTGATGTTTGGTAGTCTCCAAATGAAGGAAAATCGTCCCCTAATTCGTCCTAGCAACATAATATGTTAGGTCAAAAACCTAGAAAGATCTCTTAATTAAAAATCTCAAAATCAAAAGAAATTCACGAATTCCTGATATACTAAGGACATAAGTTACGCCCTTACAACGTAACTTATGCCATGTCCTAGTCTGGACGCCCTTCCCCCTTCCCCCTTCAAGTTTGGGGAACTTCTTTGTTTTCGCTTCCTCCTGTTTACACCCACTCTTTTCCTCGCCCCTCATTAAACCTCCAAAATAGCACTTTTAAGTATCATAACCTGCGTTTCACACTTTCACACAACTAGCAGCGTCAATGTTATTCAACATTATAAATAAACTTAAAAGATAGTTTTAAACATAAAAAACACATACAAAATACAAACGCATCAAAAGTGCGTACTATATATACATTTTGAAAATATATATGTGTATTCACTTGTACATACGCACAGTTTAGTGTATTCACATGCGCGTGCAAACACTACCCTTAAAGAACACACTGATTATGATATTTTTATTTAGTTTTTTAACCGGTGAAAAGTTGTCTAGTTACTACTAAGTATTAACTATTTACTTTTATTAATTGTTCTCATTTCATATGTTATTTGATTTGTTTTGTGTGATGTTCTCTCAATCAATTATTGTTTGATCTAAACTATTCTCTTTTTATATGTTCTTGTTTGTCTTAGGATTATTTTGGTGATGTGCGTTTGTATTAGACCATAGTTTGGTGTAGATTGAAATCAGAGATTGCAAATTAAGTAAATGGTTGTTTGGTTGGTTGGAAGGATTAGAGAGGGAATTAATTAATTAATACATGCATGGATTGGGTGTTGCCAGCAAATCATTAACCAACCACCCATGTGCTTCGGTCTTCGTTTATGGACAACAATCGGCCATGTTCATATTGCATAATTATACAAAACAACCCAATAATTACGCCACAATCATTTACATAACGACCGAGTACCCATAGGAAATAGGAATAGCTATTTAATAGTTCGATTAACTTTTTATACACTTTTTTTTAGGTCTAACCATTAACCGAATTGAATTCAACCAACAAAACAGTTAAAACTGATAACAAAACCAAATAAAATAGTTTTTTGGTAACCTTTAATCGAATCGAAAACTGAATTCTCAACTCAATTATGATTAATAACCAAAGAAATTCACAATTCAATTCGGTTTTTTAGGTTATGGATATGCATGGTTTATTTTCGGTTATTTTGAATACTCCTACATAGAAAGCAAGTTGTTTCAACCACCGATTTTAAGAGCACACTACTTATAAGGCATTAAGCTTTGTCTCGTGTCTCCATGTTGTTAAGTCAAACGATAAAGTGCTATGGGTATTTATTCTTATTAGAAACTAGTTTAGTGCCCGCGTTACGCTCGAGATTACAAACTCAAATGATGATTTTAATGATATTCATAATGGTTCCAATCAGTTTGAGACAAACCATGGTAAACCGAAACAAAAGATTTATTTTTTTTAAAATTGTTAATTAATATAGTAATATTATACTCAAATTAAAAAAAATTAAGAGTTCTGTTTGATAGTGTAGTTTGCTTTTAAAAAATGTTTGTGTAAAAAAATTATGCATGTTTGTAAAGCACTAAGGTGTTAATTGTATGCTATTACCAATTTTATCTCTATGTTTCATTTTTATACCATATCAAATACAGACAGACTCATTTACATCCTGTTGGCAGAGGGTTAAAAATGTAATTATCTTTAAATTTTTTAAAATTCTCCTAAGTATTAGGGGATCAAAATGTAATTAGTGTTATTATAATATATTTTATACACATAGTTTAAATAAAAAGGAGAGAAACTCTCAAATGATAATGTAATTACCCTTAAACTTTTCAAAATACTCCTATATATTAGGGGATCAAAATGTAATTAGTGTTATTATAATATATTTTATATACATAATTTAAATAAAAAATCGTTATCGTAAGAGAAACTCTCAAATAATATTACATAACCAAAAGCTTTAAAAAGATGTCAAATAAGTTTTTTTGTTTTCGTTTATTATACTAGAAATATGTTTTTGATAGAAATAAAACAAAGTTGACACTTCCAATCATGTAAAAAGTTATAAATGAAAAAAATTGGCATCATTATCCTTTAATATTATTCTTTAAAAACTTTTATAAAGCTTAAAAAATGAACAGTAGCATGTCTTACAGGTAGGACTTAAAATTTCTGACCCGACCTAAACCTAATCTGAAAATTGTGGGTTTGGGTTTACATTGAATGGGTGTGGGTCAGTTTCGAGTTGAACCTGCTGACCTAGTTTCAAAAACAGGTCAGGTTCGGGTCAATCTACTGGGTTCACGGGTTGACCTGATTTTTTATATAAATATAAAATTTAGAGTATGTTGTGTAAATATACATGTAGTTTAGGGTGTTTTACGTTAAAATTATAACAATATCGAATGTCTTATATGGTTGTGCGTACATTTGGGTGGCAATTCCCGATTTTCCATAAGCTCGCTCTCCTTTAAAGAATGCATTTCTTGGTAATTTTGATTTTTTAACTCTTGGAGAATGTATTTTGTGATAATTCAGGTCAAATGGGTCGGGTTCGGGTCAACCTGCTAAAAATTAGGTCGGGTTCGGGTTTAAGTAATGTCTAAATTTTCAAGTTCGGGTCAGGTTTGGGTCTGTATAAATTTTGTCAGGTTAGGGTTGGGTTCAACCCACCAATCTGATAACCTGACCCATTGCATTAATGTACAAGTGTGTGTTGTCCTAGGTAAAATGTTTGATGGGTATGAGAGAGGCCAATCAATTTCTTCCACCTTGCTCATGCCTTAGGCATATAGAAGACTATTATTAGGGGCAGGGCATGTGGAGTGCGAGACGAACTCCCTCTATGATTTGCATGGCGAGCTCGGCGACAACACCACACCCGGTGTGGGAGTTGGAATACGTGCTTCACTACTACAACAAATAAACAAATTAAGATATAATATAGTTTTTATAACGGTGTGTAAGTATCCAACCAAAATATACATAGAAATTAAAAAATAAGAAAAAAATCCCAATGCAAGCCCTTTTTCACGCCCACTCGGCGCGGTGTTATGGGCGTAAAATGGAGACATGGCAAGGGGCATAGTGGGGGCATGGTAGTGCACCACAAAGCCTTAGGGGCTGTTTGGTAAATCTAAATCATTAAGTGCTAAAATGTTAAGATTTCTGAACCATTAAGAGGCTCTATCAATGGAAGAGATGTTAGGATGGAACTCAGATGACTAGATGAGGGTAAAGTTGGTATATGCTCCATTTAGTTCATTCAGCATATCTCTGTCTCTTAACCATTCAGCACTTAACTGAACCATTTAGGTGCTCTTTTTTATGAAACGAACACTCTGAATGTTGAATGTTGAATGATTAAGCATTGAACTGAACTATTAAAAGATGAAGCAAACAACCACTTAGTTGAAAAGCAAACAAAAACAACTCAACTCTAAAGGCTCTCTCATTATATCTTTCTAGATTTTTCCAACAAATATTTGATCTTGTTCATCTCTTTTCTTAAGGTTCAACTCAGGTTCTTGAATTCATCCTGACAATACAAACTCCTTTGGTTGTTATACCCTGGAAAACAAACGCGTTTTCTTGAAAGACTCGAAATTTGTTTTAAAGGACCCGTGTTAAACACAAATCCTCAGCCATAGTTATAGTTTTACTTGTACTCCTTTCTTGTATTGCAAAGTTTTTAGTTGTAATTGTATTATAATTTACTTGCTTTGTTTATTTTTCTTGTATTGTAATCAAATTTATAAAAGTAGTTTTAGTTTAGTGCGAACGGTCCCTTAACTATTAAAAATAAAATCAAATAGCATGTTTTCTTATGAACAAATATATTCTAGGTTTTCAAAGTTGATGATTTAAACACAAAAGTGTTACTTCATTCGTCTCATTTTAAATGTTCTTCTTTTTTTTAGTTGTCACAGTTTAAATGTCTATTTCTAAAAATATAAGTGAAAATTTCAGTTTTGCCAATAATTATTTGAAACAAAAGATGACATTAATTTCAAGTTAAGGCCATTAAAGTCATTTTATTGCTAGGAAAGTATAATAATTTAATATTTTATTAAAGTATGTAATTTGAGTCCCATAACAACTAATATGAGACGAATGAAGTATGTTAAATAAGCCACTAATCATATGGTAAATCAAGGCGGAGTTTATATAATAGGATATTAGTAACTCTGAAAGAGTGAAAGGCTAGCCAAAACTTTTTCATTATGTAAATTGACATATTCTTTAAATAGTTTACGATCGTTTTCTTATATTCTCTAAAATAAAATAAAAATAATAAAAAAGTTTCAATTTGGATTTTGATGTTACCATAATAATTTATGTCAAATATGATTATATGGGCCTACACACATGAAGGCTTCCACATTTGGATTTTGGACCAAGGACAGAGGTGGTTGGTCGAATGCTCAACGATATAGATTGATCACTAACCCTCAGTCACTACTTACTTTGTGTCACGTATTGCTCAATGCTTCATTCATATCATTCAACTGTTTCACATAAAAGAATAAAAACATTAATTAAATGACCCAAAATCTTTACCATGAATAAAGTTACTAACTTTTTTAAGGAAAATTTACCAAAATGGTTAAACGATCTTTTACATGTAATGAGAACGATGATTCATGCATACTACTTTTATGTTAAGCTTTTAGAACTCGTAATTTATTTAATGATTGTTAAGCTTTTATGTTGGCTCCTCGCTGATATGCTTCGCTGCGAAGGGTTGTCAATGAGAATGGAGCTTGTTGGCTCCTCGTGTCAACGCTTGGGATGACCTAACCATTTAAGATACTATTTTATTTATTATATAATTATGTAATACATAAGATTTTCATTCAAGCAGTGTAACACGTATATTTAATCTTGTTAATAATAATATTAAAACAAGTCTCTCCGGTTCTATCCATAGCACTTATATAAAAAGAAGTCAAGTTGGAGCATCACTCATCACATGTTTGCTAAACGATCCAATGGCTTTTTAAGAGCTAAAAGTGACATTTATGATGGCATCTCCAATTAAGTGATTTAAACATTTCAAACGGTCACTTTCTTAAAAATGACATCTTTGTATTGTATGGTTTAAACTGCCAATAACTTGTGACGACTTGTGGAGGATAGAGTTTGAGTATGAAACTGCAATATGTCCGCATCATTTCAATCAATGTAAACAAATCCAAATGAGCCTCTTAAAACTTTGGTTACAATTAAAAAACACAACCAACGTATCATGAACCCCGGTAAAACCACATTTTAAGGATAATTCAATGAATGTTGTGAGTGATAGGATAATTTTCGTTTAGACAAATGTTAGTCCTCGTCTATAAGGTATGGATGTCGAGACTGTGTAATGACCAAGCACTGCAGCAATAATTTTAACGCATCGGCTAGCTGCTGAAAAGACGCACTATGAACAAAAGAGATATATAAAAGTATAAACAAAAACTGTTGGTAACTATGTAATAACATAATGCAAAACGGTTGAGTGTCGTAAAACACATATGTCATACACTAAATGAACAGCAACTTGAAGAAGAACATGTCCTTTAACAACAACTACTTGATACGATTTTCAAAGAGGAACTCAACCTTTCCTGTAACTAAAGGGTTTCTCCTTGCAGTGATCTTCAAAACCGCACCATCCACGAGCATACGCTGCAACACTCTGGTTATGTTCTTCGAGTCATCGATTCCAAGATGATGACTTCCTAAAAAGGGTATCTTCAATTCGTTCATCATTGTACGCATTCCAGGAGCCTATATTTGTAAAAATCAAATCAATCTTCCACATAGTCAAGCAACAGGTTTGACATCAAAAGTCAAACCACGCGTCTTTTATTGATAATATAGAATATATATACATCAACAATTGAGGTTTAGGCAATTGCATACTCACCCGTCTATTGTAGAAGTTGAGATATATGTCCTTCAAGTTGATCCATTCCATGAAGTAGGAAGGAAGCTTCATTTTCGAAACTTCACATTGCGCGGGTATTTTTGTCTTTATATCCCAGTTCCCACTGGTGCACATAATAAATTAAGTTAGCATATCAAGTAACAAAGAATTATACTTTCAGCAGAAGATCATAGAACCGAATATAAAGCAAAATTTCATATCTGTTGCTTTACTCAAAGAATTACGAAATTACCAAGTTACAAATGCAGCTCGATGAAGTGGGCTGTCAGGTTCCTTACTGCGCAAGTTATGTATTCCCATCCATTCTTCAAACTGTGCGATAACTTCATCAAATGGAAGAGCTGTATCATGCCAGACACTGTAAAGCCGTTAGCCAAACGTTTTGTCACATGCCCATCAATATTTTTTTCTTTAATAACAAAGGATAGTGATACAAAGATATCACTTGAAGGAGCACACGTAAAACGTTAAACAGAATAAAATTTATCCAAAATCATGAAACAGATAAGTCATCATACCGGTCAACTCCTAGTTTTCCATATTTTCCTTTAATATACTCGTTAACTCTTTCTTCACTCATTTTTGAAGGCCTAACAAACCTGAAACAGAAGGTCAACAAGAATAAGATGAAACATAGAAAAATTGTTTCTGGTCTCAAACAACAATACACTTCATATCTACCATTCTTTTTCTATGTTCATGTATGAACACATTACTATTGAGCAAAAAACATAAAAGATGCAAAGACAGATATGTAACACCCTGCACTCATACTAACTACTATTATCCGCTACACTCACAAGGAGCTCACGGCATCGTTTTTGATTGCCTGAGTAGAGGCTTCCGAGAAGGTCATACATCGGAAAAAATACTCCCACGATCCTCAACCAATGCACCCAAAACGCACAAGTGGAATTTGAGTTTAGACATATCTTATGAACGAAACGTGTCACTAAATTCTTAATGCACTTAACTACGATGAATGAAGACAATAAGAATGAGATATTAACCTGTGAAAGAAAGCTACAACATTCATGGTTCGGGCATCAATCATCAAAACAGGAAATTCAAGAATCTCAACTTTACCCTCCAAATCAAGCACGAGGAAGAAATCGAAATGCTCCGAGTGCTTGTTCACATACTCATCAACATTTAACTCATGCTCTAAACACAAACTATGATTAAACTTCTGCAAGTGACTAGTATCCTGCATCTGTTAAATTACAAAACAGCCAACCAAATTATTTCAATCATAAGCTTTGATACAAATCATAAGATTTCAAACACAATAATCAAATAAACTCTAGCAAAAAGTGAAATTCAGACATAAATTTACCATAGTGCATTTGTCTTGAGTAAAATACAAGCACATCGGCTTCCAACGAGTGGTCAAATTAGGTTTTTCAGATTCATTGGATGTAATTACAGCTTGTTTGGCAGATTGTGAAGCAACCAACAACGGTTCATTTGAAGAAGATACAACAAATCGACGAGTAGATAAAACTGAGGGAGAAATGGCAGAAGTGCGTATAAAAGAGTTGAAACTGAAACTATGGCGAAGCAGAGAAACCCTAGAATTTGCCATTTACAAAACCTGCATACGAAATGATGCAACAAGATGATGATGATGATATAAAAGGGTTTAAATGTTTAATTTATATACATTTATTGAGTTAAGAAGAGTATAATAGCCCCTATAGCTCAGTTGGTAGAGCGCCAGTCTTGTAAACTGGAGGTCTGTAGTTCGATTCTGCATGGGGGCAATTATCGTTTTTTTTTTAACTTTTGGGTCATATATTCCATATAATAGTTGACAAATATACACATTAAAAAAAAATATACTTGGTTCTATACTTCTATACCCGACCTTACACAAACCGATTTCAGTGGGTCGGGATCAACATCCCTAAAGGCTAAAACCCAGGTCCAGCTCGTACCTAGTTTATTGATGTACTTGGTTTCATTCATATCGGACAAGCTTATAGCCTGTCTCTATCCGGTTTTGGATACGACTCAATACCCATTTTGTGCACCTTGAAGTGACAGTGTGACACTGTCATTTAATAATTAATAGTGGCACATCCCAAACGATAAAAATAATAAAATTAACATTGGCCCAACAAATTAGGGTTAAACTGAGATGGACTATGTGCTGGTGGTACTGGGCTTAAGTTTTAATATGGTTTCAAAGCTAGGATAACGTCATCTCGTGTTTGTCCTTCATTTCTTACGTTTACACTTTTTTTTTTTTTACAATTTAGAGGTGTTTAAAGTTCAAACCAGTATTTTAGGATGTTGTTATATACACCTCATTTTCAAGTTTTTTTACTTGTTACACCCCCTCTCTAAGGTTTTAAAAAATTACAATTTCAACATTTTTTTAGAAAATTATATTTTTCTCTTAAATTAAGATTCTGTTTCTTATAATGTTTGATTAAGCTATTGCATTTAGTTGTTGAGTATCGACTATAGGCATCAAAACTAACCGAAACCAAAAAGAGTCGGATTACATCGTATCTGTAACCGAAAAATGAACCGAATTGCAAATTTGGTTTTTGGTTCGGTTACTAAAAGTATCCAAATTGTAAATTTGGTTTTCGGTAACAAAAAACATGATTTATTCGCTTCGGTTATCTAAATAAACCATATAATAATTGGTTTCATCATATAACCGGATCGAATAATCATGCTAAAGTGGATGAATACGGTTTGATCATGCAAAAAAAACACTCTGTAACCAACTAAACATACTAAAGCGGTTTAATTCGGTTAGGTTAGGCCAAAAAAATGATTTCACGACTGAATAAAAAGATTTTACAACCGAATGAATCGGACCGGACAAAAAGTTAACCGCACATTTAAATACTGACATCAAACATTTTTTTATATACGCATATTGTTATTTTCATTTACAAACATAATTTTTTAAGAAATAGGACAATAAAAGTTTCAAGGCATATTTTGACAAGTTTCAAAAAAAATTTTAAGAGGGTGTAACAAGTAACAAGGGGGGGTGTATAGATACACCCGTATTTTATTGTTTTATTACAACCGAATGAATCGGACCGGACAAAAAGTTAATCGCACATTTAAATACTAACATCAAACATTTTTTTATATACGCATATTATTATTTTCATTTACAAACATAATTTTTTAAGAATTAGGACAATAAAAATTTCAAGGCATATTTTGACAAGTTTCAAAAAAAAATTTAAGAGGATGTAACAAGTAACAAGGAGGGTGTGTATAAACACACCCGTATTTTATTGTTTTACCAATTTTAGTTTGGGTCAACAAAAGTTAAAATTGGTTTTGAAGGAAGCGATTCGGGTTAGAAAGATGCCTACTTAAACAAGTATTTAAAACTTATACAAATATTCATCAACATATATAAGTATATATGTTGTGACCGGTGGTTGGTGGTAGTTGGTGGTTGTTGTGGTGGTGAATGGCAGTGATGGTGACTAAGAATGAAAAAGGCAATAAAAGTATATATTAAAGTAAAAAAAAAGTAGGAGACGGTCAAATGAAATTCCTTAAGTTTTTTTAGAACGACGGTTGGTACAACGGCCTACGACCGAAACACTCAGAGGTGCAATGATCGAGATCGAAACTCCGCCTTTAACACCAATAGTTGTTTTTCGTCGGCATTAGGGCTCCCGGCCTCCCCCGTTACTGCACACGCAACAGAGGCTCACCACAACCTTTCTTACTGGCCTAGTTGATCGGAGTCAAAACTCGTCAACCAACTGTTCCAGGGAAAAAACAGACATGAACCTTTAACCATGCCACGTAAAATTCTTAGACTCAGACACAAAGTCAAGTGGTAGCCCGGGATAAGCTTCATTGCCAATATCCACAAGAAGTGACACTAGTAGAAATTAAACACGAGTCTTCTATGAAAAACTAAATTCATCTTATTATTAGACCACAAGTGAGGATTATTAATTCTTTATGTAATACTACATTTATTCCTTTACTAGGTTTAATACCCGTGTGTTACACACGGGTTAAATAGTAATATTTATAAAGAAATTATAACCATTATATTTAACAATTTGTAAATATATAACATTTAAGGAATTGGCTCCATCAACTTGCATGGTGAAAAATTTAGCTAAATTTTACCTCCCAAACTTCCTATTATAGAAAAAAAATCTCTCCAAAAATTGCCCCCTAAAAGTTTGATTTATTAGATAGATGTCTTCATTAACCGAACATCATTTTTTTTTCGATTGTTCATTCCATTATGCAACTTATTGCAAATTATTCCTGCATATTAAACTTACCTTAGTCACCAACTCAAATTCAATTTTACAAGTTGTGCCAACTAAGCTAATATTTTTATAAGCTCAACCCCGAATTTAGGTAATGTTGCATGGTTCGTTATTTCGTTATGCAATCATGCGGGAAGTGGGCATTCATTTTTTTATTAATTTCTTATTTTATAGATCTAAGTTATTAAGGATAATTCATTTGGTATAGGTCATTATTGTAAAGTTAAAGGTGTCAAACTTCTTTTGGACTTTTCCTTATATTGCAACTTTTGGGCATAAACATAGGAAACTTTATGCACAATATATATTTTTATTCTCTTTTATTTATGCTAGAAATTAGACAAACACAACTTATATGCACACACAAATATTAAACCGTAAGTATTACACGAGTTAGAGCTAGAGATGAGCTTTTGGTACCGAGTATCGGTACCGTACCGACTTAACAATATCGGTACCGGTACTCACTTTTTCTGAAATTCGGTACCGGTATTAGACGGTACCGGTACCGGTACTTTACCGGTTAGTATCACGTTGGTACCGGTTAAGTGAAAACTAGTTTTTTTAGTATATTTTAAATAATTTGAGATGTTATGAATGTTGTGTATTAAATGTTTAATGTTATAAAGTGTTTTCTTTACAACTTTGAGTTATTTTATAATATTTTTTAGATTATCAACTTTTAAATTTAATGAAGTTGATATGATTTTTAATTAATTTATACCATAATTCATTTCTTTTTCTTATATTCAAGTATATTATAGTATAGTTATATTAAAAAGTATAAAATTAAACCGAAATAAGCGAATAATTTTTATTAAAAAAAAGATAAAATATGAAATCGGTACTAACGTGGTACCAGTACCGAAATACCGGTACCGGTACCGTCCCTAAATTCTGTACTGGTACCGATATCCACTTTTCTTAAAACTTGATACCGGTACTGGTACCGGGCGGTACCAGTACCCATCCCGATCTCATCCCTAGTTAGAGCACTTCATTATATGTTAGAAAAAGAATATGTCTTTAAATTATGTAATTTAAATATTCTGATTTTGTCTTAAAACAACCAAACTTTATTTAGTTTTTAAATTTTGTTGGAAACAGGGGTGGATCCTATAAGGGGCTGGGATAGGGCTGCTCTCTGAGCGTTTTCTTGTCAAAGGTTTGATTGTTACCCTGATATCTTAAATTTTTAAATATATATTAATCTCACCCATGTGTAAAATGTAAAATATAGGTCCTATCATTTTCAGCCTTTGTGTTAAGAAGTACAGGATCCGCCACTGTATTTGAAAAGAAGCTAAATGTAACACCCTAGGCAAATCCCACATCGGCCGTGGGCAGGAGAGATCTGAGATTTATAAGAGATGTCCGACCTCAAATACCAACAACGCGTTTTGGGGCTTAATGCTAGTGGATGAGTGGAGAACTCCACAGTTAAGCATGCTCGGATGACAGCAGTCTCAGGATGGGTGACCATCCTGGGAAGGTTTCACCCGGGTAACCAAAGGCAAATCCGTGAGCTTTAATGTAGCAAAGCGGACAATATTGGTGGTATGAGGGGCCGGATGTTACAAGTGGTATCTGAGCAACTCCTGTGCCGTTCGGGATGGTCATCGAGGATGGTGAGTCCCATGGGGTGTTCAGAGGGACACCTTAGGCAAATCCCACATCCAAGAGATGGATGGTGAGGCAAACCTCATCGAGGACGATGAGTCCAAAAGGGGGGGTGTTTGTAACACCCTAGGCAAATCCCACATCGGCCGTGGGCAGGAGAGATCTGGGATTTATAAGAGATGTCCGACCTCAAATACCAACAACGCGTTTTGGGGCTTAATGCTAGTGGATGAGTGGAGAACTCCACAGTTAAGCGTGCTCGGATGACAGCAGTCTCAGGATAGGTGACCATCCTGGGAAGGTTTCACCCGGGTAACCAAAGGCAAATCCGTGAGCTTTAATGTAGCAAAACGGACAATATTGGTGGTATGAGGGCCCGGATGTTACACTAAAGTTATAGTTAATAATGATAACATAGAATCCTTAATCATAATACATTTGTCTCTTTTTAAAAATGAAAAGAAAATGATAAGAAAATGACAAAATGGGTGACCTTACCCATTGGCCAACATATAATAAATCCGTCGATCTTGAATTTTGTTTAATATAGTTCAATAAAAAAAATTAATAACGAAGTCAGCACCAAACTCATGAAATTCGTTTGAACTCTTTATCTATGAGTTATAGAACTATAAGGGTTATATACAAAACTCAAAACAATAATAGCTAAAATAATAGCTAAAAGCATTCACACACAAATCCCCGTGTCTTGTTTGAGATTGAAATTATATGCTCTCTCTCTTTTGCTACATAATCTAGTTATCTAATATATTTGAATTTATTTATTTTATTTTAGTGAGCTTTAAAAGTTGTATTTGGTGATGGGATCACAAAATTAAGATGTAATATCTACCTATTATAATAATTGAGTACTCATTCAAATGTCATTATTTTAGCTACTTCACATAGAATTTTGCTTAGGTGTCATGTTCTAATTAATTTGATAGAGAATTTTTAGACGGGTCATGATATGCTCCATATTTGAAATAACCCGATATGTTTAAATAAAAAATTCACAAATTATCATCAATTATCTTCTAACCTGATATGTTTAAATACAAAATTTACTAATTATCATGATCTATATCTTAACCCGATATGTTCAAATAAAAAATTTACCTATTAGCATGAATTATATCCTAACCCAATATGTTTAAATAAAATATTAATCAACTATTATGATCTATCCTAACCCAATATGTTCAAATTAAAATTTTGTCAATTATCATTAATTATCTCTTAACTCGATATGTTTAAATAAAAAAATTTACAATTATCATGAATTATCTTCTAACCCGATATGTTCAACTAAAAAATTTATCAATTATTATAAATCATATCTTTTATTTTAACATATGATTTTTTATATAAATATATTTGTAAATATCGAAATCGATTTAATAAAGGATATGTTAAAAATAAATTTGATATCTAAACTTAGTTAAAACCTATAAAACTAAAATCCGTGTAGTACACGGGTACTAATCTAGTTTAATTAATGTATATGTATATTTGTTTAGTGCTCACGCTATGCTCGGAAATATAATACCCATATGATTTTAATAAGAGTTAATTACATAAATGGGTCCTATGGTTTATTCAAAATAACAAGTTTGGGTACTAAGGTTTTTTTGTTATACGTTTGGGTATTGATCTTTTAAATTGTAACGAGTTTGGGTACTAATACTAACAAGCGTTAGTTGTTCTGTTAACTTCAAGGGTTTTTTAATATTTTCATATTAGAAGGGTTATTTATGAAATTTATTATTTGTAGTTACATAAAATATTATACCATAAAAATATAAAAAATAAAATATTCATTTTCTTACCATATTTTACTTCATTGTCAACTAATTAGCACCACTAATGTGATCTAGACTATATATAAATATTTTTTATACTTTTGATAGTTTTTGGGTTACTTTTAATTGGATTTACTCGTAATTGATTCATATCTGGATTTTAATGATCTGAAAAGAATATGAGCTAAAATGGTGTATTTCAAACTAAACTTGAGATCGCAAGTAAAACTTTAAGTGGGTTTCACATATTATTGTTATGAATTGTCCTTAAAGGTTTGAGTATTGATCATAATCATTTGCAAATTTAAAGTGTTAAATAAAGCAAAAACACAAGCAAATTCGAATACTAAAGTGAAGCTCACATGAAATTTCTCATTTCAATAATGTTATTACTTGTCGTTTATTTTCTTACCGTATTTTCTTTCAAGAACCACTAGCTAACACCACAAACCCTATTCATAAGCCTAGTAGCACCAACCTAAGTACCTAACCATTTAGTAAGAGTTGGATGGTGTCGATTAGGGTAACACGAAGTGTGGTGGTGTAATGAATGGTGAAGACGTCGCGAAATTGGGACGATGATGGGTTTCAACAGTGGAAAATGAGTGTTAATTAAGGTTGGAGCTTGGTGAATCTGTTGGTGATAGTAATTGGGGTTTGTGATGGATGACTGTGGTTCAGTGAATCAGGGTGAATGGTAAGGTTAGAGGGTGCCGAGTGGTGAGGGAAATAATACGTGGTTGACGATAATGATGAAGTGGTCTCTAGATAATATAACTCTTAATAGCCGAGTTAAGTTACTTATGTCAAAGAGTTGTGAAAAAATATAAGGTGGTGCTAACCGATGTCATATAAATATGTTGGTGGTGCTAACTAGTGGTTCGTAAAAAAAACAAAGAAAAATATGAGTGTTTTGTTTTAAATTTTATCGTATAATATTTCATGTAAGTTACAAAACAAGTTCATCAATCATAAATTAATTTCATAAATAACCCTTCTAATGTGAAAAGATTAAAATGCCCTTGAAGTTAACTACAAAACTAACATTTGTTAGTGTTAATACCCAAACTTGTTACAAATTAAAAGACCAATACTCAATCTTGTAACAAAAAAAACCTTAGTACCCAAACTTGTTACTTTGGGTAAAGCATAGACACCATTTATGTAATTAACTCTTTTAATAATATTCATAGGGTATGGAAGGTTTCAGTCAGTTATTAGATAAAATCGTTGTAAAATCAAAACACAAGATTTATTTAAAAACAAAACACAATATTTATTTAAAAACTGTTTTTTAGTATAGCATATCTTACTAAAATTAAAGAGAATTAAATGCTCGGTTTTATGGTTTAATTTAAAAAAAGTAATAAAATCACATAAAAAAGTTATGGATGGTTAAAAGATAGTAAGATATTTAACTATACCATATTACTAATTAATTCTTAAATTTTATTTATATACCTTATCAAATATAAACCGACACATGCACACCCTAATAAAAGAGAGTTGAAAATATAATTACTCTTAAGTTATTCAAGTTTCTCCTAAATATTATGGGGTCAAAATGTAATTCATGTTATTATATTATAGATTATGTATACATATTTTAGTTATAAAGTTATTATTATGAGATAAACTCTCAAATAATGCCAAGTAAGCAAAACATACATAAATTGTTAACACATAAGTATAATTCATTTTCCTATATTATATAGAAGATTCTTGTAAATTGACGGTTTAACGAAATTTGTATTTGTATCTAATATATAGATAGATAGTATCATAAACAAAATAAATAGTAATTACTGTTTTGTAAAAAAAAAGTTAGATTAAAAAAGTATAAAAATACCATACTCAAAATAAAGAAGATAAAGTGTTTGTTTTTATTGTGTATTTGCTTTTAAATAACATATAAAAAGTTCATTTGAAAATGAAATTAAAAGAACTTGTATCAAGAATTAAAGTGTTATGTGAAAATGGTGAGTGTGTAACTACTATAAATTTTACAAAACTATCTCTAAATGTTAAGGACTAAATTATAATTAATAATATTATAATATGATATTTACATATTTTTTTATACTAATAAAACATTAGTTTTTTTGTCACATTTTTTTTCTTAAGCATGACAGAGTGTTGGCTTATTATTTTATCATATGTGTCATTCTCATATTAATTCTTTCAATTAAATTTATTTTTTATGCATTAACATTATATGCGTTGACCTAGAAAAATATAACACAATATCTTGACTAATATAACACAATGGGCTGAAAAATATAACACAATGACATGACGAATATAACACAATGGGCTGAAAAATATAACACAATGACATGACGAATATAACACAATGAGCTGAAACTTAAAAAAAATTTGTTTTTTATACATCAACATTATATACGTTTTGAAGATAAAAAACGGTCGTTTTTTGGTGTAATTTTTATTAAAAAAATATTATCGTATGTAAAAGTTATGGACGTTTAAAAAGAGGATAAAATTTGAAAATGAGACAAGACTAATATACATTTAGCCTACCATTTAAAGTTATAATTTCTAACTATTTACCATTATGTCACATTATGTTTTTGAGCCATTGATCTTTATTTAATATTAAATCTAATGGTTCAAATTAGTTGTTAGACTTTCTAGTTAAACCCCATTTATCTAACCTAATAATATATAAATAAGAAGACATGTGTGCTAATAACGTATTATGAATCAAATATGTTTGTTGTTTAAATAAGTTATAAATACTTACGTAGTTACGTTGCTAAATAATCAATTTTATCTAAAAAATATTGGAATTTTATTATTTTTAAAATTCTTATATTTTTTAGTATATACTAAATAAATTATGTTCGGATAAGTATTTTGATTAATTTTAATACGAAGGTTTTATTAATTATCAAGTTGTAGGAATGATTTTGATATATTACAATAGACACACACACATATATATATATATATATATATATATACACACTGGGTTAGTTGCTTGTGTATTACACGAGCTGAAGACTTGTCACGATATATTATTAAAAAATATGATAATATGATGTTTTCAATATATTCAATTTGTTTTTTAAAATTAGTTTATCAATAAGCTTGCATTGAAATCGAAGAGTACTAGCATTTTTTAAACATATTATAAAACAGTTGTTTAAATGTTTTATAAAGAGTTTGTTAAAAATCCATTAAAATTATAATTCTAATCATTCAGAAAAATAAAATAAAAAAGAAAAGACATTTATAAATAAATAATTCAATTTGCATGAGTTTAGTTGAATCCAAAAGAAGACAATACTATGATTTTTTATGCACATTAATATTTTCATAATTTATTGCATTTAGATGGATGACCTAGTTGAATGTCAAGTACATATTATAGATGTTCACCTACAAAGAAATTTAATCTACGCTGGCTAAAAAGGAATAAGATATTGCATGTGGCATCTAGTTACTTAAATTAGGAAAAAAAAGTGTACGCGTTTTAAAGATAATAAAACGTTTGTGTGTTTTTATTGTGGTTTTTTAATAAACATAATATCGTATGTAAAAGTTATAAAGATTTAAAATAATGAGAAATTGACATGTGTCGTGTATATAAAAAAAGAAGTTAACAAAAGTGAATTTGGCTAAAATATTTTTCTCATGCCAAAAAATGTTACCTTTACCGATAGACCACAAGGCTTATTAGATTTAGGAACCTTTGCAGTTTGGATGTAGGTGATATACTTTGAAATACTATGGATGTTTATTAGTAGCAGCGTGTAGTAATAAAGTTAGAAGATGTTTCACGTACAAAGTATCTTTTTAGTATAAAGTTTGAGAAAGATACAATGATATAAAAATAAAATAATGGTATAAAAATGAAAATGCGGTGCTTCAATTGGATGTAAAAATTTTATCGTTTAGAGAGCATTTTCGAGAAAATTTTACATCAATCGACTCGTATTATCCTTCCGATCAAAAGGCCTAAAACATCGGCCGGTCTTGAATTTGAAAAAAACTTAACGGCGTTATAAAAAATTTAGCGACGGACCATTGGTTGCCAAAGTGATCAAAGTTGGGACCGTTGACAACCAATTCAATAGTTGGGACCGGTAGAAAACAAAAGATGATAATTGGAACCAGTGAAAACCAACATAAAAAAACCCTATTGAGGGCTTCTATCGAAGGCTATAAAAATCACGTTTAGGTTTTGATTACCGAGTACTCGTAACTTTTCAGTTGATCAAGTTGTTGAGTAATCCCATCTAAGACAAGTACTCAGTGAATCATCCTAAATACTTTTCAATTATGACCAAACACTCATAACTCCTCATAACTCCTCAGTCGATCGAGTTCACAACTCCTACCGAGTTATGCAACTATGCTCCTACCCATCTTTTATATAATTATATTCGGATCATGCAATCTTAATTGGAGTTTATTTTAGGCTTTTAGCTTTTGCCTACTAGTTAGTATTTATTATTAACCTTATCACGATACAAAAGGAATATTGTGATGGGCACGTGACACAGCCCATCTTCCAAACTTTAGTGACGTACGAAAGAAAATAAAAAAAATTAATAAAAAAAATAAGACCCGATTCGTGGGGGCTGTACCCGATTCCTCGGCCAGTCAAACAAAGAAATAATTGCATTAATTATACGCGCTTGTATCGTTCCTCAATGTCACTCGCTAGCTTTGCACCAGCAATACACAACATTCACACATTTATAGCCTCTTAACACGTTAAGTTATTAACATTTTATTTATGATTTAATAGAAATAGTTCGTAACATAACTTCTGTCTATAATTATATTAGTTGAATGAGATCAATTTTATTATTTTTTTATATTTACAGATGATGAAATATCAAGAAAAAAACAATAATGTCTCTCACGTGTGGGACATGTGAAGGGGAATTAAGATGGACGGAAGCTTGATAATGAATGATTTCTATTACAACATACATGTTAAGAATAGTATGTGTTAAATTTGACATAGCCTTTTAACACTATAAAAACTTAGGGACCAAAACTACAATTTACTTCACTTATAATATATTTAGACAGTCTAAATGTTATTGTTAAAAAGATAGAAAAACTTTTAGACATGGAGAGGTGTAAAAAAAGTTCATGTTCAAAAATAGATTATCTGAAATAATTCAAAAACTCAAAATGAACATAGGATTTTCGTTGTATCTTTAAATGTTTAATGTCTAGGTTTTCCTTCTATAAAATTTTAGGACTTATGAATAAGTGACCTCAAATTTGAGAGAACAATCATGCTTTTCCTTAGAGTTTCGATGAATTTTAGCTTTTAGCAATGACATTTAACACTTAGTAGGGGTGAGCAGAAAACCAAATTAACCGAATCGGAACCGAAAAAACCGAAGAAACCGAACCGAAAAACCCGAACCGAACAAAAAAGCAAGAAAAACCGAACCGAAAAAAACCGAAACCGATAATGTCGGTTCGGTGTCGGTTTTACAAGTGAGAATAACCGAACCGAACCGAACCGATACTTTTTATATAATTTTTGTTTAATTTTTTATCCTAAGTATTAACATATGTATGTTACTTTTATATTATTTAAACTGAAATAACATACATAAAGACTTTACTATTTGAGATGAAAAAGACTTGACTAAATGGACTATACCATCCTAAAGTGGTGTAGTGAACTCATGGAAAGTGATTGTAGAAATGTGAAAGATTTCCTGCACAAGTTTTGTTTGTTGGTTTTAAGTTAAAAATTGACATATATAAAAATATCATCTTCTTTTTTGTTACAAGATAACATTAGGGGTGAGCAGAAAACCGAATTAACCGAATCGGAACCGAAAAACCGAAGAAACCGAACCGAAAAACCCGAACCGATAAAAAAAGCAAGAAAAACCGAACCGAAAAAAACCGAAACCGATAATGTCGGTTCGGTGTCGGTTTTACAAGTGAGAATAACCGAACCGAACCGAACCGATACTTTTTATACAAGTTTTGTTTAGTTTTTTATCCTAAGTATTAACATATGTATGTTACTTTTATATTATTTAAACCGAAATAAGGCACATAAGACTTTACTATTTGAGATGAAAAAGACTTGACTAAATGGACTATATCATCCTAAAGTGGTGTAGTGAACTCGTGGAAAGTGATTGTAAAAATGTGAAAGATTTCCCGCACAAGTTTTGTTTGTTGGTTTTAAGTTAAAGATTAACATATATAAAATTATCATCTTCTTTTTTGTTACAAGATAACATATTTGACTAAGTGATTATGTTAAATACATTTTGTTGGTCCATAATGATCGTGATTTCAGTGCTTTGTTGACTTGTTTAACACAAATATGTCAAATACTTGAAGAACAAAGTGAATAAAGTCCAAATAACCCAATAACAAGATCCAACACAAGATCGAGGTTAATAAGCTACAATGATAAGTAAAATAAGCTCCTAGCACCTCAATAGAACGATTACACAACACAAATCAGTGAGAAATGGTCTTGGTAAAAGATGTGCAAAAGTTTTATAAATGTAAAGATAAGGTTACAATATATAGTAGTGTTAGGTTCGCTGATAGATTCGCTCTAGCGAATCTATCCAGCGAACCAACACAGGTTCGCTGGGCACATAGGTTCGCCCAGTCGATATCTAATACAAAAGACATGATCACCTGCGGGCGAATCTATAGATTCGCCCGTAGGTTCGCTAGCACAAATACAATAACAAGTTAATCAATTACAAACAAAAGTAACACCGACAAGCCGGTGGGTCCAACCTATACATAGTGACTATCAATACTCCCCCTAGGTTGGACCTCACCTGGGGAAGTCTTCAGATTAGCTCCGTCTTGTAGGCTTCAAAGGTGTTCGATAAAAGCTCCTGCCCTTTCTTTGATCCCGGCCATTGGGTTTGTATAGTCTTCAGTTCCGGCCTCATCTTCACTTAGATTTAGCATTGAATCCACAAACTCTGTATCAGCGACCTCAGTATCAGGCTCAAGTTGAACTGTCGTTTCCGCCTGTTTCTCTGCAGTTGGCTCCTCGCTTTCTACTTCCAAATCAATCACTTCAACTGGTTTCTCAAACCTCTGCTCTATAGTCCGATCAAGTTATCTTGTCAAGTCATCCATCTCCATTCTCAGATCATCCGTCCTCCTCAATCTTTCATTCACAGCTTTCAGCTCAGCACGAATCCCCCGGGCTTTATTTGCGACCTTTACGAACAGGTTCGCTTCAGCAGCAGTGTCATCTCCAGCCCCGTGCTTAATTCTGTTCTCGCACAGCACCTTCAGATCCTCATCACAGAAGGAGAAGACCTCCATTGGATCAAATAGACGGATTTCTGGACGGTCATCTCCTTGTAGTCTGATAATAGCCTCCCCAGTACTGTTATCGTAGAACCATTTAAAGAAATCCTGCAGCCTGGGTGGCTGAGTGTCAGGAACCCTGACTCTGGTCATAACCTTCGGTGCTTCGATCTTCAGAACAATCTTACCCTTCCACGATACCCAGTGTCTATCCTTTTTCTGTCTCATTCTCCTCGGCTTCTGGTATCCAAACTCAGCAAAATTTGTCTTTGCGGCCTCCCTGATTGTCACCTCGAACGCACAGGCCCTCCCGCTGTCTTCTTTACCAATCAATGGAAGATCAGCCAACCTCCTCAAATCCCATCGAGGCAAGGTTGCGAAGTGCTTCCGGTTCTTGATGTATGTAATGTCACCGCCCCTTCTTTTAATCATATAGGCATCCACCAAACTATTGTACTTCCATGCTATGACCTGCCTATCAAGCTGTTTGGTGTTGGGTTCATCTAGGTGTTGAAATATCGGCACTTCGGGGACAACTTCTTCTTCTTTCCGGAACCATTCAGATTTGTCTAACTCAGCATGTTCAAACTGATAGCTCATTCCCTTTTCTTCCACTTTGTATGTCTCCGGCTCATCCTCAATATCCTCCTCACTTTCAGCATCAATATCAACTTCCGGTTCATCTACCAATGTATAATCCATACTAGTTCCACCTACCACTTTCTCTCCTTCAAATACGTCCATATCAATCCCCATTTCTTCATCGAACTCTTCCTCCACGGCTTTTCCCTTACTTTTGTCACCAAAATCAACATCCATTAACGGATATCTTGTAATATCCGTTAAGGAGTTCAGTTCCGCTTCAGACATAGCCGGTTCAGTTCCAGCATTCACCTTCAAATCGTTTAGCTCTTTGAAGATCCTTACAATCAAACACTGCTGGTCCTTCATCATACGACCCATCTCGTATATGACAGTGGATTTCTCAGCATCCTGTTTCTCCAACTCTTCATGTTTATATTTTAGCTCAGCCAGATCAGCCTTCAATCTCTCAACCTCATCCTTCAACTCATTCCCAGACCCAGCAGATGTACCCCCTATATCATGCTTCGCTTTCTTTGATGCCTCAGCATGTATATCAGATCTTCTTTTCGTTCGAAGTTCTCTGCCAGCATCAATCTCGGCCTGAATTTCATCCACTTCCCGTTCAAATGAATAATCTTTATCCTTTGCGTATGCCTTTCTTTTTCTAATCTTCTTCTCAATCACCTCTATATTCTCTCCTCCTCTTTTCCTTTCTGTCTCAATCAACCTCTGTATATATGCCCATCTCTCAGCCGTATACATGTTCTCCCAGAGATATGCAGTCCTTCCTACACAATCCGACCTCACCGATTTGCAATCCTTGAAGATCCTGGAATGCATATCCCATATTTCCAGTACATCTCCAACCACCGACAGATTCGGTAGTTTATCATTCAGAATCATCTGAATGAATCTGGGATACATTAGCCATTTTGCCCCCTTGCTGGCATGGATGTTCTCGAGCATGTAGTTGTAAATCAACTTAGCAAGATTTGCTTTTTGCCCTCGGCAAAACAGCATCATGGCTCGAGCCCAGTCCAAGTTCAGCCCGTCCGTACCCCCCTTTCTGTGATCCAGGCACATAATAAATACATGTGCTATATACCTCCATTCCTGGATCAGGTACGACTTCACAAATTCCATTTTCTTTTCTCCGGGCATCGGTCCCTCATACCCCGCTGTCCGGAATGCCCCGTACACTTCCTCTGCGGTCATTCTAACTTCCTCTCCTACATCCTCTTCTAATCTAAGGATCCTGGCTAGATCAGCCTCTGTGAACTCCAGGTCATACCCACCGACTTTGGCACAAATGCGTGACGGCTGTACCGACACGTTCATAACAGCAGTTCCCCAAAAATCCCGAACATACGTCTCATATATAGCAGGAGAGTGAGAAATAGCATGATGTATATGAGACGATTTCAGCCATTTGATTGCGTCTCTATAGCTCCCGGCCTTTTCATGGTTTTCGTCGAGTAAAGCACACATGTTGTGCTTTTTCTCGAAGAATAAGGTCGACATTTTGCCTGAAAAATAAACGGAGATTGATCAGAAATGAAGATTTGAAAAACAGAAAATAGATTCGCTGGAAATTAGGTTCGCTGGTATAGCGAACCTAAGATTTTGACACCAGAACCTATAGATTCGCTGACATGAAAAGTCAGTCATTGTGGTCGAGCGAATGTATAGGTTCGCTAGAAACAGTAGGGCGAATCTATGTTGTTGCGCGGGCAGCATAACGACATAGGTTCGCTCTAAGTCTTGAACTTTCGTTCAGATTCGCCAGACGAACACTTAGGTTCGCTGGAAACCCTAGTTTTTGAAAAACGGCCAAAATCACATACAGTCCACCATTATAAAGCATACATAGCAACGAACAGGTAAACAAAACATTAAACAGGGCTATTATGAAGAAAAACTCTAATAACTAACAACAAAACAGTCATTCAATCAACACATAATCAAAGATCGACAGTTAAAAACATGGTAATGATGCGATTAAGGGTTTAGACAGAGATTTAGAATGTAATCGATTACATACCAGACAATAAGATGATGTTTAATGTATGAAAAAGAAAGAACCGGTTGAAGTGAGAATCGAACGTTTGTGTTTTGAATTTGAAAAATCGTGCTACAGTGCAGTTTGAACAGCGAATAAGTGAGAGAAATTCGCTGTCACAGTATATATATACAGACATAGGTTCGCTGGCAGTCAGTCCAGCGAACTTTAGGTTCGCTGGAAGACCAAAAGTCAAGGCCACCTACAGATTCGCTAGCAGGTTCGCTGACACAAAAACAAGCATGTTTCATTTCAGCGAAACAAAGACATTCCGGGCGAACCTTAGGGTCCAAGCGAACCTGTAAGTTCGCTATAGATTCGCTAGTCAAACAACAAAAATATTTTTGGATTTTCTTAAAAAATTTTAAAGACTTTGTAAATCCGTGAAAACGTCCCACGATATCAACGCTCCAAAAATGAACATAAACACATATAATCCTAAAATTTAAAGTACAGAGAAGTAAAATTAAAATAAAATAGAATTAACCGGAGACGGTTTTAATCGCAAGAAAGGATATATATTCATCATGATGTTTTGAGCGGAATCCGGAGAATCATCGATTGGCGGGATTGCAGATATGTTTGTCCTTTTAAACCCATGCCTTAGTCCTTTCAACAAGAGATCAGCAGCTTCTTTTATCATGTTTTCGGTTTGATTGAAGAGTCTCTGACAACTTGGTCCCCACAGACGTCTAGGTAAAAAGAACAAGTTCTGTCATCAGGGTATATCTGAGCAATACGATTCACTTTGCTTGAGTTTCAAAAATCAACTTTTGAATGTTGACCGATGCATTAGCTTCTTTTGACACTTGTGCAATTTTGCATCTTTTCTTTGTGAGTGGAGCTTGTCAGCAATTGATTCTTTTGAATACAATGCGACTTATTATATGGGAAACTCAAATAGTCTAGAGCTCCAGGTCTATACTGACGTATAACAGAGGAGATAAACATTTGAGCATGCTCGGTGAATCTTCAGGTCAATACTTCCGTATAGCAGAGAAGATCCACCAACTCCAGGTCAATACTTCCGTATAGCAGAGGAGTTGAGCACTTTGACTCAATACGATCTGAGGAGTTAACAAGTAACTCACTCAGAGGCTTTTCCGAAGAGCATCACTAGCAGCTTTTTATTTTTATTTGTCTTGCATACTAGAAACTCGATTCGGGGATAGGGCGAGGGTGATTTGGGATGTTTAGGGAAATCAAGACAAAGATTTGACACTCTCAACCCATTTTTGACAGAACCATTATCTTTGTGCAATCCAATCACGTCAAGGAGATAATCCTTGTTGTCGAGATCTTGAGCGTTATGTTTGGCTGCACAATCACTGTTTACTTCGTTTTCGGGCTGAGCCTATCTGACATATCCCAAACGCAATGCTTCTGACCTCCTTCAACGACTCTTCAACATCAATCAAAACGGAGATCCTGAAATAGCAAGATTTGAAAAACTATAAATAGTTAATCTTTTATATCTCCCCCTAAATTTCTATATAATAGCCGTCTAATAAGAAATTTTTGTTTTCCAGATTTTCTTAATATATATATACAGAGTAAAGAAAGATAAAATAAAATAAGGAAGCGGAGCAAAGAAACGAGTGACCCACGGATTTTTCAAAGAAGATAAAGACCAGATTATTTACATATTTACAAAAAGATTCTCACAGAAAAGGTTTTCAGAAAGATATAAGTCCAAGCATGGAGATCAGTTCATAAAAACGTGGTTTATCAAAAGTTTTTGTGAAAAGATCAGCTTTTTGCTTTCTAGTTTCGATAGGAATAATATCAATAAACCCCTTTTCCTGTGCATCCCTGATTGCATGAATTCTTGTTTCTATGTGCTTGGTTCGAGTGTGATGAATGGGATTCTTGGCAATTCCAACAGCAGCTTCATTGTCACAAAAGAGTGGCGTGTGAAGAAAGTTGATGCCATAATCCATCATCTGATGTTGAATCCACAGCACTTGGCAACAGCAACTTGAAGCAGCAATGTATTCTGCTTCTCCTGTGGACAGAGAGACTGTTGTTTGCTTCTTGCTTTGCCAGGAAACAAGACATTCTCCAAGGTATTGACATCCGCCAGTGACTGATTTCCTGTTAATCCTGCAACCAGCATGATCACTATCAGAGAAAGCATGTAAATCAAAGTTCCCACCTTTTGGGTACCAAAGTCCCAAACGAGAGGAACCCTTAAGGTAACGGAAAATTCGTTTAACAGCTTTTTCATGTGATTCTTTTGGATTGGCTTGGAAACGAGCACAGTAACACACAGCAAATGTAATATCTGGACGACTTGCAGTCAGATACATGAGAGATCCGATCATCGAGCGGTACCGATGAGCATCCACAGGATTCCCATTATCATCGGAAGTAAGGCATGTTTGAGCTGTAAAAGGAATCAATTCAGGAGACGAGGCATCCATGCCAAACTTTGTGAGGATTTCCTTGATATATTTCTCTTGGTGGATTAGAATTCCATCAGGCTTTTGCTCCACTTGCAGCCCCAAGAAGAAACACATCTCCCCCATTATTGTCATCTCAAAACGATCCATCATCACCTTCTCAAATTCTCTACACAACCCTTCATTAGTCGAACCAAAAATGATATCATCAACATACACCTGAACGATCAGTAGCTCGCCATCCACCTCCTTCTTGAATAATGTCATATCTATAGCCCCACGTGAGAAACCTTTACTGAGGAGATACTGTGTCAGAGTTTCATACCAGATCCTTGGAGCTTGATGCAACCCATACAATGATTTATCAAGCTTGTAAACCTTTGACGGGAAATCAGGATCCTCGAAGCCTGGTGGTTGACATACGTAGATCTCCTCATCAATGTCTCCGTATAGAAATGCACATTTCACATCCATCTGATAAACCTTAAAGTTTTTGTTCGCAGCATGTGCAAGAAAGATTCTGATGGCTTCCAGGCGAGCGACTGGAGCAAAAACTTCGGTGTAGTCGATCCCCTCCTCTTGAGCAAATCCCTGAACAACCAGTCTCGCTTTATTTCTAATTACCACACCACGATCATCTGGCTTGTTCCGAAAAACCCATTTAGTGCCGATTGGACACTTGTTAGGAGGAAGATCAACCAGTTCCCAAACTTTGAGCTTCCTGAATTGCTGCAGTTCCATTTGCATGGCATCCACCCAACTCGGATCTTCAAGTGCCTGTTTATAATTCTTTGGAATGACTTGAGACAGAAAGGCAGCATAAAGACATTCATTAATCAAACCGCTCTGACTCCGGGTTCGCACACCATCAGTAATAGATCCAATGATATAATCGTGAGGATGGTTTTTCAGGGTTTTGAAGTCAGTGTTGAGTAGTAAAGGATTTTGGTCGGTTGAGGGTGTTTGATTTGATGGTTGTGGAGGTGTAGGTGTAGGTGATGGAATGATGTTGGATGTGGATGGAATATCTGATGTGGAAGTTTGAACAGTTTCAGGTGGTGGAGGTGATGGAATATCAAATGAAGTGGGTGGTAGTTGTGAGGCGGATGTGGAAGGTTGTGATTGTGATTGTGATGGTGTAGATGGATGATTGAAAATAGAAACCGATGGGTGTGGGATGATGTCATCATCGTCAGAGTCAGGAAGATTAAATGATTTGAAAATGGTGGTGGCATCATAAAACCAGGCCGGTTCACTACCAATACTTGTAGTGTTTGATTCTTGCCAATCAACATAGTAGGACTCTTGCACGATCCGCGTTCGCTTGTTGTAAACGCGATACGCCTTTTGCGTGTTAGAGTATCCCACAAAGAAGCATTCATCAGAGACAGCCCCAAACTTCGTCTTCTGGTCTTGAGTATTCAGAAGAGTGCAAGAACATCCAAAGGGGCGCAGAAAATCAATCAGCGGCTTAATCCCTCGAAACAGTTGGTATGAAGTCTTCATCTTTTCTTTGACTATCAGTACCCTGTTAAGAACATAAGCAGCACAATTAACCGCTTCAGCCCAGAAAATAATTGGAAGTTTTGACTCGATCAGCATAGTCCTAGCGGCCTCCACAAGAGTTCGGTTTTTCCTTTCAGCAACACCATTTTGTTGTGGTGTTCGGGCAGCGCTAAACTGTCTGAGAATACCCCGTTGTTCACAGAAGGAGTTGAAGATGTGGTTTCTGAATTCAGTTCCGTTATCGCTTCTGATGGCTTGAACCTTCTTCTTTCCAAGAACCTCTATTAGAGGTATTAACTTCATCAATTCTTCTGCAGTCTCACTCTTGTTCGCCATGAATCTCACCCAGGTGTACCTAGAGTAATCATCTGTGACAACCAAGCAATAAGACTTTTTAGCTATAGATTTGACACTTATTGGACCGAATAAATCAGTATGTAACAATTCGAGGGGTTCTGAGATAGTATTTGTAATTTTGAGTTTATGAGGCTTTTTGTGCTGTTTTCCTCTGGCACAAGCCATGCATTTCTCAACCACAGAAAAATCCTTTTGTGGTAAACCCCTAACCAAATTGTTCTTAACCAATTTATTCAGAATTTTAAAATTGATGTGTCCTAAACGTTTATGCCACAAAAATGATTCAAAGGATGATGCTTTAGACAGGAGACATGTCACGGTGGAATTTGATTCCTGTGAACCCATATTCAACATATAGGTGTCATTTCGTCTCGGAGCTCGCATGATCACCATATCTTCGGGAATAGTAAACTCTGGCTTCAAGAACAGGCATTCATTTGGAAGAAACAGCACAGGAATATTCTTATCACAGATTTGTGATACACTCAGAAGATTGAATGCCAGCTCAGGAACATAGTTGACGTCTTCCAAAGTAAGTGAGCCATTTGACACTTCTCCTTGACCAATCATCTTCCCGCCTTTCTTATCTCCCGCAAAAGCAACATAACCTCCATTTATGATCCTATAGTTAGTAAGAAGATCCTTCAGTCCTGTCATATGTCTGGAACATCCGCTGTCAATATGCCAATGACTATTTACAACGGCATTTGAATGTTCCTGACATTTATTAAATGAAAAGAAAAGTTAGACCTTTGCAATAGGCACCCAAGTCTTTGTGTACTTAGGTGGAGAAACAGATGAAGTATTGCAAACGAAACTATTTACAAAAGTGTTTAATCTTTTTCTGATAGATTTTTGCTTTGGACTATTTTGGATTAATTTGGAACATTGCTTGACAGTGTGACCAGTATTTCCGCATTTAAAACAGTGAGACTTCAAACCGGTTTTGGGAATTCTGTTGACAGGAATTTTATCCATTATAATTTCCTCATCACATTCAGACAGTTGTGAGTCACAGTCACTGTAAGTGTCATAGAGTTCTTTTAACTTACTTGTTGTGACTTTAACTGTATCAGATTCAGACTTTGGTTTAAGAATGTATGAAAAAGATGATTCCTTCTCTTTTGGTTTTGAAATTCTCACAGGTGTGAACGTTGGAATTTGGTGAGTGAAGAACTTTTGAAAACAGTTTGTTTTAGTTTGACTTTCAGAGACATGGCCTGAAAGTTTGTCCTTGTCATTCACACACACATTTTCATTCAAATCATCATTCAACACATTAGGGTTTGAAGTGGAGCACCCTAAATTACTATTAAACATGAAATTGTCTGAATATGTCACATTACTACAAACAGGATTAACTAAACAAATGTCTTCAAAAGACTTCTTGGAATTAGAACTACTGCAATCACTACTGACAGAACAACCGAGCCCAACACTCCCACCATACGCGTACTCCTCTCTAACTTCCTTAAGGTTTACTTCACTCAAACCTGCAATGGAACTGTCAGTATCGTTCTGCATAATCTCTTGAATTAACTCATTTGAGGGATGAGGAATAGGTGTAGGAGAATAACAGAAAGTACTGGGTGGAGGATATGCATATGTTTCATTTTTACTAAAACCCAAACCTGTCTTGACCCTGGCCCCCCTTTGATTCTTGCACAGTTCCTCCCTTTTCATACCAGATATGGTCCACTGCTGCAATTTGTTTTTAAGTTTTCTTGCTTCAAATTCAGCAAGTGTAACTTGCTCAGTCAAGTAGTTAATTTCACAGTTCTTTTCTAAAAGAGTTCTTTTTAAGTGTTCATTTTCTTTTAAAGCCTCTCTTAACTTGACAAAATATTTTGATTCACTTAATTTAAGCTCTTTGTTGGTCCTTTTTAATTCATTTTCGTTTGACATTAACAATTTGTTAGCTTTGTATATGCCAATTAAACGAATTTTGCAAGCAGACGAACACATATCTTCAATAACATCGTAAGGAAGACCGATTACCAGTTTTTCGGCGGCCAGAGCGCGATCACATTGACAGTAGGGAGTGCTTCTCTTGAATTCATCAACTGCATCCAGCCTTGCCTTTTCGATCATTTCTTCCAAGCTAGCCTTAGACTCCTCCTCATGCTTTACTTCATTAACAGCGGCTTCACAAACTAACCCTGAATGATTCAGATGTCCTTGAGCAATAACATCTGATTGAATTTGAACAGCATCCTCCACTTTCTCTTCTTCTTCATTTCCAAAAAATTCTTTGAACGGATCAAAGAGATTTATATCATTGTCATCAAACTCAGTAATTTCAGCAATAAGGGCATGGTTGATCTCCTCCTTGGTTTCTTCGATTTCAGCACTCCAGTCAAAGTTGGTAAGAAGTGCAGTTTCATTCTTTGACTTTGGTTCCTCAACCTTTTCTTGAATTGGAGCAGATCTTGGACTTACAGAGTTAACTGGCTCAGAAACGATTGGTAATGGGCATTCTCTCTTGAAGTGGCCCAGTTGTTTGCAGTTATAGCATCGTAACTTTCCCTTGTCATAGCCCAGCTTAGCATTCTGTCCTTGATTTCCAAAGTTTCTTCTGCCAGTTCTTTCCATGAATCGTCTGGCACGAAGAGTGAGCATAGCCATCTGCCATTGAATATCTGTTTCCTCCAAATCATCAGGATCCACCTGATACATATCTTCTACTGTCATACCCTTCCCTTTCAATTCACCTGCAACAAGAGCTTCATAACTATGGACAAACATTCCAAATAAAGCCATAGTATCTGACGGAATCTGTGTGGTGACAGACGCATTCGAACTTGAACCAACACTTGAAGGTACACCGGCAGATTTAGCAGATACATGACTTGATGGTCCTCTAGATGCAGCACTGTACATATATGAGTTTGCAGCGGATGAGATAAGTGCAGCATTTTGAGAGGGAATGTTTGGAACCATCATTGACTGGTTATATTCTCTTCTTTTCACGTCAAGGTCGAAAGACTTCAGCTTGTTGATGACGTCCATCAGTTTGTAGTCAGGAAAGTTTCTCTCTTGTTTCAGCAGCTTGATTTGAAGACTCCATTGCGGAGGAAGAGAATCTAACAATTTAGCAACTTGTTCATGATTGCCCAGCTTATCATCATATTTCTTCAAATTACTTGACACAGATAGAAATCGGTTTGTGATGTCAGTCAAATTCTCTTGTGAGTACCCCACAAAAGAGTTGAATTCCTTTTCGGCTTGAGCTTTTCTATCAAGTTTCAGATCTTCATTGCCATCATAAAATTCACACAAGGCATCATACAGACTTTTTGCTGTTGTGTGTTCGGCAAACCTGTTAAAGATGTCCTGATGTAAGCAGAGTATTAATGCCCCGAGTGCCTTCTTGTCTCGATCTAGTAATCTGATGTCTGCTTCAGTGAAAGTGCTTGGATTTGTGTTTGTTGAAGTAACAGTTCCTTCAACAGTTGTTGGCATGTGCGGACCATTTACGATAGATTCCCATTGGTTGTAATCCGTGTAGTAGAAAAAGGCTTTCAGACATCTTTTCCAATCTTCAAAGTTTTCACCACTAACAAGCCTCGGAGGCCTATTAGGTTGAACGCTATCCAGATCATTCATATTCAATGTTGATGAAGTCATAACTTTGAACAGATAATAGATTCGCTGAAAAATGACAGATTCGCTGGCTAGTTTCGCTAGAAGAACACAGCAGATTCGCTGGTAAATTCGCTGGAATCAGATTCGCTGGACAGTCAAACAGTTTCGCTGACGAGCAAGCACAGATTCTCTGGCCTGATTTTGGCAGCAGTTTCGCTTGCACAGTCAGCTAGACAGGTGAACTTTCGTTCGATGAAATCTCAGATTCGCTGGCCACAACACATACCAAAACAGGACAAAATTTGAATTAGGTTCGCTGGAAGAACACACAGTTTCGCTGGTTGAACAGATAGTTTCGCTGGTAGCTCAACCACCCTGAAACAGTACGGAAACAGTTCGAAAACCCTCAAAACTTGACCATTTGCCTACACGTTTGTTTTAAAAGCTTTGTATGTCCAAATACCACAAACCTTGACCAAAATACAACTCCAAAACACAAGAAACAAGCTTGAAACAGAATCAAAAGTGTTTTGACCCAAAAACTTCAAAAATCAACACAAAAATCACTAGAATCAAACAATCAAGAGCACTAAGGCTCTGATACCATATTGTTGGTCCATAATGATCGTGATTTCAGTGCTTTGTTGACTTGTTTAACACAAATATGTCAAATACTTGAAGAACAAAGTGAATAAAGTCCAAATAACCCAATAACAAGATCCAACACAAGATCGAGGTTAATAAGCTACAATGATAAGTAAAATAAGCTCCTAGCACCTCAATAGAACGATTACACAACACAAATCAGTGAGAAATGGTCTTGGTAAAAGATGTGCAAAAGTTTTATAAATGTAAAGATAAGGTTACAATATATAGTAGTGTTAGGTTCGCTGATAGATTCGCTCTAGCGAATCTATCCAGCGAACCAACACAGGTTCGCTGGGCACATAGGTTCGCCCAGTCGATATCTAATACAAAAGACATGATCACCTGCGGGCGAATCTATAGATTCGCCCGTAGGTTCGCTAGCACAAATACAATAACAAGTTAATCAATTACAAACAAAAGTAACACCGACAAGCCGGTGGGTCCAACCTATACATAGTGACTATCACATTTGTGTACTTTTGTTTCATGTTGACATCTCGTTGGTGATATTTACAAGTTTTCAAAAGTTCAAATATTAATGGGTTAATAAGTAAAGATGAGAAAAAACCGAAACACCGAAAAACCGAACCGAAACCGCGCAAAAAACCGAACACCGAAAAACCGAAACACCGAAAACCGATCGGTTTTTGTAGTGTAAAAACCGACCACTTCGGTTTCGGTGTTGGTTAATGGTAAAAACCGAACCGAACCGAACCGTGCACACCCCTAGATAACATATTTGACTAAGTGATTATGTTAAATACATTTGTGTACTTTTGTTTCATGTTGACATCTCATTGGTGATATTTACAAGTTTTCAAAAGTTCAAGTATTAATGGGTTAATAAGAAAGATGAGAAAAAACCGAAACACCGAAAAACCGAACCGAAACCGCACAAAAAACCGAACACCGAAAAACCGAAACACCGAAAACCGATCGGTTTTTGTAATGTAAAAACCGACCACTTCGGTTTCGGTGTCGGTTAATGGTAAAAACCGAACCGAACCGAACCGTGCACACCCCTAACACTTAGGGCTACAAGTCGTCGCTATAGGTTATTATTTTATTTTTTTGTTTGAGTATCTGAAGTATATGATCAAATTGCATAATTTTTTTTTTCATAATATAAAGCCATCTAAACAATAGCTTTTAGCTTGCTTCTTGATTGTGACGATCCCCTCGTACCTGAAGCTAAGCCAGAAAAAAGGAGGCTTCAAAGCCAGCTCTTCGTCTTTCATATAGAAAGGAGACCTCTCCTTCTCAGGTTATTCCATTTTTACTTGAATCCGGCCGTCAACTTCTTCAACTGCCAATGCCGCTAATCTATACGGTGTGTTTTTCTTTCTTTAATGTTTTTCTTGGCGTGTCAAAGACACATGCGCGTGGGTTAGTATCACCACAACTCGTGCGCCACAATATTATTTTTATTTTAGTTGGTGCACCGACTCACTAGTGATGGCACGTGAGCACGTGAAACCTTAATCTTCATTTATATTTTTTTAAATAGTAGTAAATCCTTGATTATTATAAAATATTAAATCCAAATCTAATCCCTCAAAAATCCCGTCCTGCTTTTGACCGGTAAAGATTCCCTTCTCGTCCTACTAACAATATATTCGTAGTTTTTTCTTATCACAAATAATTTGACACTTGATATATATTTATTTATTTTCTACTTTATTTTATCAAATATATTAATATACGTAGTGTAATTTTTTTTATGCATGAAGTAAACTTAATAGTTATGGGAGCTCTCAATACATCACTAGCAATGAGAATATGAGATCAGTTAAATAACAGTTCCGCTAGTTAGACAACTGGTGTCTAGAAAATCGTAAGAGGAATCTGGTAATGATAAGTTTCAAACATAAGGTATCTGATATCTGTTAGAAAAAAAATCAAACATTAACACTATACCATCTCTTAAGTTATATTTTTATTTATAAAGTATGTTGATAACTTGATATAAGATGTTTTCTTATAGAAGTTATTTTCCTATTAATAAGTGGTAGATTATGTAAAATGAAAACAAAACCTAGAAACTCAATAATATCGACTTACATTTATATTTATTTGTATTTACTACCCTGTTCTTAATATGTGTCGTTAGGATACAAGTTGGATTCAATTTAGAATACTTAACTAGAATTAAAATAGAACTTGTTAATGGAAGTCAAAAGTTGCTCGCATGACCCTAACAACCTTTCAAAATCTGTTCATACTGTGTTTATTATTAATAATAGGGTTAAGAGATTTAATCACCTCTAACTATTGGTTATTGGCCGTTGTCACTTTCAAGTATCACTTTGGCCAATATAACTTCCAACTAAACCCTTTGGTATTCGTATCATCAAAAGTTAACCAATTCAAGTCACTGTTGGTTAACTTTTCGTTAATTTTTTGTGATACGGACACCAAAGTGTTTAGTTGGAAGTTATATTGGCCAAAGTGATACTTGAGGGTGACAACAGCCAATAATCAATAGTTGGAGGTGATTAAATCCAATAACTTTTATATACGACAATACTTTTTAATGAAAAATTACACAAAAAAACGAGCGTTTTTTATCTTCAAAACGCATATAGTGTTGATGTATAAAAAATAATTTTTTTAAATTTAAGCTCATTTTGTTATATTCGTCAGGTCATTGTGTCATATTTTTCAACTCATTGCGTTATATTAGTCAAGACATTGTGTTATATTCGTCAGATCATTATGTTATATTTGTCATGTCATTGTGTTATATTTGTTAGGTCATTGTGTTATATACCTTAGGTCATTGTGCTATATACCTCAGGTCATTGTGCTATATACCTCAGGTCATTGTGCTATATTCGTCAGTCATTGTGTATATATACCTCAGGTCATTGTGTTATATTCGTTAGGTCATTGTGTTATATCCGTCAGGTCATTGTGTTATATTCGTCAGGTCATTGTGTTATATGCATATGGTCATTGTGTTAAATTTATCTGGTCATTGTGTTATATTCGTCATGTTTCATCAGGTCATTGTGTTATATCCATGTTTAAACTCATTGTATTATTTGTCAGGTCATTGTGTTATTTTTCAGGTCATTGTGTTATTTCATTAGATTATTGTGTTATAACACAATGTCCTGACAAATAACACAATGACATGAAAAATAACACAATGACTTGACAAATAACACAATGAGCTGAAAAACGTGATTTTTTTTGTTTTTATATATGAATATTATACGTGTTTTAAAGATAAGAAAATGCTCGTTTTTATGGTGCAATTTAAAAAAAAAATCAATATCGTATGTAAAAGTTATGGACGCTTAAAAAAATGGGGTCAAACTTAAAATATAGAGACATTACCAATTTTACCATCTCTTCTAATTTTAAAGAAGTGTCACATGTCATGACTTTTTATACTATCTAAGAAAATTAGAGTTTTTAGTATAACTCCACTTAGCTAGGTATCGTCAAATACCATTCTTAGCCCATACCTCACTAGTCACTACTATAAAAATATAAAATACATTTTTTTTATTATAATACCTTGTCACAAATCTACCACAACATAGTATTTGCAATAAGTTTGTCATACTTTTTTTAATAAAAGCTAACAAGCTTTACATTTCACACAAATTTCTAGCAAAATAAAACTTACCATTTAGTTTAGTTTGGAACTCCTTGTCGCACAATGCTCCGGTAGTTGCTCTCCATCTACCCCAGCTCGTCTAGACGTGGTGAGTAACATCGCTACCTATCTTCCTATCTCTTCTTATAAATCATCCTAAATACTTAAACTTAGTTTTCTTACGAAGCAAATTACATTTTCTATTGATTTGTCCCCTGAACCACATGTAGGGCCATATGGGCATCGATCAAAACAATCACTAAATACAACTAATCATAAATAATTTCGTTACAAATAGCATGGATCAATAACCAATTTAAGAAGATTAAATAAACACTGTCAAACAACTTTGACGTAAAAAGCAAACAAGGAAAAAAAATCCAATAAAAACCAAAAACGAATTGAAGTTTGTGTAACACACTAACACATGACATGAATATATACGTATAAACTTTAATACACTATTTGTTACAATTAAGTAAAAAAAAAAGTACACCCTTTTAACCCATTAAAAGAGACGAACAACATCAACAGACCAAAAATCACAGACATCATCAACTCCAACTCATACTCATCGCCATTGAATTGAAGAACAGAGGTTCATAGTTCAATCACCATTTCAGAAACAAAATGGCTAATTCAGGATCAACAGACAGAGGCAAAGAAGCTTTAGGCATGATGGCACTTCATGAGGCCCTTCGAAACCTCTGTATCAACTCCGATTGGACTTATTCTGTCTTCTGGACCATTCGCCCTCGCCCGTATGCTTCTCATTTCTCTTCAATTGAAAATCAAACCCTAGTTTATGTTGTTTGCTTAACTTAATTTCATTTACCCTTTTGTTTCAGTCGACTTCGAGGTGGTAATGGGTGTAAAGTCGGAGACGACAATGGCAGCTTGTAAGTTCATCAGTTCATCTCCCCTGTTGTTATTTTTCATTCATTTTTAAAGTACTGTACATCCACGATTCCACGTAAGCAAACGAGCAACAAACTGCGTCTGCTAGCTTTTTTTTTATAGCAAAGCAAAACTAAGTCTTTTATAAACTACATTTTATTTATTTATTTATATAGATCTTAGAGTCGTAAAATTACTATGCAAATGTTATAAACACTTGTTTGTTGTCAACTAGGACATGTTTTTTCGTGTTTGGTCACTTTGCAGGACACGGTTATGAGTCGTGAAATAAAACGATTGGCTGATGTGACTTGACGGTGAATTTGCAGGATGTTGATGTGGGAAGATGGATTTTGCAGAGGAAGAGTTGAAGAAATGGATGGATGTGAAGATCAGGTTAAGAAATCGTTCAGCAAAATGTCGATTCAGCTTTATAATTACGGCGAAGGGTGGGTACTTGGTAGGTGTTAATTGGATTTGTTTAGTGAAATGTATAGATGATTTTATTTACTTTTTTATTTTATTGATTGTGTTTGGTTTTGAGATGCAGGTTGATGGGGAAAGTTGCTTCTGATAAATGTCACAAATGGGTGTTTAAAGAGCCTTCTGAATCTGAACAAAACATGTCTAATTACTGGCAAAGTTCTTTTGATGCTGTATGATTGTCATTAACATATGTTAATCATGGTTAAAAGTTTTATTTGTGTTTTTAACATGATTTTGTAAACTGTTTTTGTATTTGTGTGTTTGCAGATACCTTCTGAATGGACTGAACAGTTTGATTCAGGGATTGAGGTGAGATTTTTTTGTAAATCACCTCCCAATTTATGATCAAGTTTTCAACTTTATGTTGTTTGATGTCATTATTGTTCTTTTGACATCCTCATCATCGCCGATGAAAAAGATCCAAGAAATATCAATATCATGTTTAACTTTAAGCTTTTTTGTCTCTAAAACCTTTTAAACTTGTTGTTAGGGTGGAACTAGGAGTGGGTCAAGAAGGTCCACCGACTTTGTTCACTATGATTTGTCGTTTTTTATACATAAAAGCTGACTTTTTAAAAAAAACATGACTCGGACCTCATATTATTGAAGAGAATCTTATGATGACCCTCGACTAAGAAACACCGGTTGCCACTAATTTTTTTAATGCAATTATTCTTATAGAAAGATTTATATACCATAACATTTCGTTGATGAATTATTATACTTCATACAGACCATAGCTGTCATTCAAGCAGGCCATGGACTGTTGCAGCTTGGTTCATGCAAGATTGTAAGTTTATTCTATTTCGCTTCATATATCATGTTCGGGTTGGGTGGGGTTGGTCGTTGATCTTATTGCGAATGTGATGACAATCATATTAGAATTAACTGTCTTTTAGTGATTAAATTGACAAAATAAAATTAAAAAAATAATTTTTGTTACTAATTTGGTCTTTTGTTATGTGGTCAGATCCCTGAAGACCTTCATTTTGTGCTTAGAATGAGACATACATTTGAGTCACTAGGGTATCAATCTGGTTTCTATCTTTCTCAACTGTTTGCATCAAATAGGAGCAACATTTCATCACCTGCCACCACCACAATCCCTCTAAATCAGCCCACAATCCCGACCCGTCCGCCACCACTCTTTAACTGGGCCCCGCCAAGAACAATGCCATCACCCAACTTCCACAACCCGGCCCAGCTCGGCTACCCATCAAAAGATGAACCCCACATGTTCCTCCTCCCTCATTCCTCCGAACCCCAAATGGAAAACATGATGGGTCATGACCAAGTCCAAAACGATATCAAATGGCCTAATGGGCTGAGCTTCTTTAGCGCGCTCACGGGAAGAAGTGATGATTCGAAGCTACTTTTTAACTCAGACGGGCTCGGGAACAAGTCTGAGGGGTGGAACCCGGAAATGAAGAACCCTAATGATTTCTTGAGTTTGGATAATACAAACTCGGATCAAAATGTCGGGAAAGTGGACCATAATAAGTACAAAAGGAGCTTCACTTTGCCTGCAAGAATGGCGACGTCTTCTTCGTCATCTTCATCACTCGATCACCACCGGAGGCAAAACCCGAACGGAGAATTCAGTAACCCAGATGGGACAATGTATTCTGATGTCATGGAAACTTTCTTGGAGTGATTAAGGATATGAATTACAGGACTAATATTAATACTAATATTATTCTTAGCTATTGTCATTAGTTGTATTTCATAGTTTGTTCCTTAAAAACACTTATGTTTTAATATAATGTATGTTTCTTTGATCCAAGTTAGATATAACTGGTTTTTGTTTGCATAATTTGTGAATGGTGGTTGTTAAGAGCTATACAGTACAACTTACAAATGCATCTACATGAGTGCATGATGTATGCAACAATGCAACTCGTCCTTATGTTTTAGTTTCGGTATTTTTCAATAATGCAACAAGGTACAAAATCGAATATAAAGTTAGAACACAAGATTATGAATAATGCCCACTTGTATTAAGAAAAGTAACTTTAAAACACAATACAATCTTTTTGTATATATACAACTTACAAACTCGGATATATATAAGTCTAACCAAACTTGCTAGACTGGCAGACTGCTAATTGTGTATACCGTAAGTTAGTATATATATATAGGTTGAAAACTAAACCTAATTGAATATATACAATTAGGATTGTTATACTTTTGGATTTAGCAACTTGTTAGAGTCTTACTCAAGTATAATACTAATCACTAAACAATTAGGAAACTAACATAACTTGATTGATTTGTCAACTTAGATACCCTAGCTTCACCGACCTGTAGAGTTGTAGGTAAACAATAATAAGTTTTAGTTATAAAGTGAAATGGTGAGACTATGGACAGTAGAGCTTATGGACCCAAAAATGAGGGTTTAAGGGCCCATCTCAGCTATTAACAACACTAATTGTCTAATTCACTCCACTCATCTCATTCCATCCAAAGTTCAAGAGAATTTAGAGAGAGAAACTAGTGTGAGAAGTTAGCAAGAGAAACGGAATGAAAGCCCTATGAAAAAAAATTTAAAGGTTTGAAGATCTTTGCTGTAATGATTCAAGATCGGGTATTTGAGGATCAAATCATCAAGAAAATAGCAAGAATCCAAGTTAGAAACATCTCCAAAACACATATGTAAAACTGGAAATAATATAGGGTTGTGTTTTAGAAAAGTGAGAAAAATCATTAAAATATCACATTTTTACGATTGGAATCGAATAAAAACCATAGATCAAGCATTTTGGATAGTACTAAAAAGGTAAAATTGTTGCACAGGCCAAAAATTAGAATACATTATGGGAAAATCAAACTTCCATCGAAGAGAAGCAAATGAAAGGCTTTCATAAAATTATCGTAGAATCGAGAATAAAGTTTTCATTCTGTACATACCAGATCATGAATTAGTAACTGCATCCAATTTCTAAAAAAATCCCAATTGTTTCTATTTTTGAAATGGGATATTTATGGAATCTCCATCAATATGATCAAACCTTATTCCATGGTATTTACATGAGGTTCTTCTTTTTTATTCTTAAGAAAGTCCTCGAGAGGGCTTAATTGATCCATTCAAATCTTTTAAATTATTATTTGTTAATTCTATTTTTTTTAACTCGTTGCCTTTTATTTCAAGAATGGCTAATGACATACTGACATCTAACATAAAAATTCTTCATAAAAAATCCAACATTTACTCCACATAATAATTCATAGTTTTCAACCTGTAAAATGTAATTGTGTCCAACTATTGATATTAACAAAGTAATTATTGATTAATAGTATTTATGGGTTGGGCTCAAACCCAGGTCTAAGTACCAGCCCATGAGATTAAGATGGTGAAATATTTCCCACAATTACACTTATCCACACTACTCTGGTTAAAGGTTAGAGTTAGTACTTAGTACAAAGGTCAAATATGTGATACAACTAGAACCAGTGAACCTTCATCAAACGTGGAATGAATGGTTGGTGTTAAGGATGCTAAATTGAACATTTTGTTGGCGAAATCTTAAACTGATATGTTTTTGTTACAATATCAGAACCTAAGAGTTCACGTAAATAGACGGAGGGGATTATTCTTTCATATAAATGTAGAGGGACAAAGACCAATTTTTTAAGCTATTGGACCATCTTAAATCCTCTTTTACAAATTTGGTAGGTCTCTCTACCGTTAAAAATGTAACATCCCTCTTACAAAAGACGGTATGTTCATCATATGATTAGTACGTTTAGCCACTTTTAAATTAATCATGGTTTGGTGATGTGACTAATGTCCGACTTGGTAAAAATAATCATTAACCGATTCAATATAACTATAAGTTTAATTTTACGTGTATCAAAAAACAAACCAGCTTATACCGTTCACTAAATTTAAAAACCAAACCAACGGGTTTCGTAACAATTTGGTAGTGAAAAGTTATAGAAATTTTGTGTCGAGCATTGTTAAGTATAGCTCTGTGTAAACCGAATAAACACATTATGACACATAAAACCTTCTCACGCATGCTCAAAAGTCAAAACCCAAAATTAAATTTATAAAAATAAATTACATATTCAAACCCATAAATTTATAAAAAAAAACAACAAGTAAACAATAAATTATTATAATCAAACACTCACTTTCAATCTCTTAGCAGGTTCAATAGCATGACACTCTTGGCATGTAGACACAATCCACCCAAAAAACCTCCTGCAAATCCCCTTTCTAACATCTCTATCTTTCCTCCCTTTACGCCCCTTTCGTTTCTTCGAATTCCGACGATTCATCATCGGCACTGGAGATATAAACTCCCATCTCTGTGAACGTCCATAGCCGTTACAATAACTCCGGTTTCGACACTCCTTATTAGGCATCCTGCGGCTGATATTGTCCGATTTGACCGCAACAGATTTGACATGATTGATAGTTGATAGTTTCCGCATTGACGAAGCTTCACTAGTGCTTGTTCGTGCACTGGTGCAACTACTGTTACTGTTACTGCTACTGTTGCTGCTGTTGGTGCTGTTACTCCTAGAAGACATCAATGAACCTTTGCTACTGATACTGTTACTGATACTGCTTGTCCTGGACAACATTACGGATCTTGGAATCGTGAAGTTCGTTGGTTGAACCGGGAAATCACAAGGAAGGAATTTGCCATTGGAGAATAACTGATCTGCTAGTTTCGATTCGAGTTTTGAGTTCATGGAAGGAAATGTGAATATGTCGCCGGTGGAATTCGCTTTCTGACGACGATGAGTTTCCATAGTTTTGATCGGAAATGAGGGCTGGATTTGGATTGAAGCATTGGCATGGTTTTATAATGGTGATGAGTTTGTGAAATTGAGAGTGATGAGGAATTGGAGATTGGGACCAGTTTAGCATATTGAATTTGTTCCTAAAGTGGATGTCATATGGGGTCGGGGTAACAAGTTTAACGTGGCCAACTAGTTTTTATGAATTTGTGTAGCTTTTAGATGACGTTATCTTCCATTTGATGTGACTTCAAAATATATATTCTATTCTATAAAATGTATTATCCACAATTAGCCTTCAAAAATGTGTTTATAGATATAGTTTTTATTATGGAGAGTATATTTGGTTGATTTGTTAATTCTCCATTTCAATCTAGGTGTAATTTACTATAATCAATAATCGACTTGACTAATTACTACTATAGACTGTGTAAATAGGCCGACCGTTGACGTCAATCAAAGAGATATTAGCTAAACTCGACCAACTCAAACACAAGAAAAATCCAACTGTTGACGAGATGGCTGGCATTATGGCAGAAAAACAACTACCCCCTTCATCGCTCAACATTCCGGTACCAAACCCGCAACCTCCAATACCCGCCACAACCCTCATCCCAAATCATCACAATGAATCGCCACCATTGCCCGCTTGCCCATCACCCACAACATACCTACTTTCAATACCAAAACCAACATCTACACCACTGCCACAAGAACAAATTATGTACCTCATTCTTGCCAGTATAACATTGCTACGCCCACAGCCCACTACTCCACACACTTCATTGACGCCGCCACTAATAGTGGGTCTTTCAGGCACCTTTGTTCAACATCCATCAACACCACAAACTAGCCCCGAAAACCGCATCTGCACCTACTAAAAGTGGCAACGAGGAACCAAAGTTTTCCAAAAGATGTGAGTTGTGACCACCATAGCAACCACGTACTGTGGCAGCCGGTTTTGACTACACCAAATGCTTTTGGGAGACTCGAATGACGACCCTCATGGGATTTCATACCATCCTTGAGGACGGATATATTGATGCGGGTTGGATTACCCGTGATAAGTCCATCCACTCTAAATAAATACTCCGTATTAAGTTAGTTTTATTCTAGTCACTCAGAAGAATAGATTATTCCATTTTTGTATTTACTTATCCCATATTAGCAGACAGCAGCAAGTTGGATTTTTATTTTTTAGTGACTACTAGTAAAAAATTCAAATTGTATAAATCAACTTTCAGTATAATCATTTTTTTTGGGGTACGATAGGCATATTCAAAATTGTTATTAAGGATATATATATGATATATTAAGATTTTGTAGGGGGTATATATGAAAACTTTTCTTTTAAGATTTTGTAGTGGTATATATGAAAAACAATACAATTTTTTATAGCTTAACTCGTGAAAGGAACACCGATGTAGTTTTGATCATCATAAACAACACCAAGAATCCTTAATGAAGTTTAAACATTATTAGAACTTATAGGATACAATTGTTAAATCTTGTCTGGATATTTTGTATACTACTAATAGAGGGGGTCGGTGCCTCCTTTTTTGTCTTTTAGTGATGTCTTAACAATTTAGTCTCTCAGTTTCAATTATTATAACTTTCACCTTATTATCATTTTAGCCTCATAATTTTAGATGGTTTTACTTAAGACAAAAGAATTTTTTTAATATATGTGTGTGACTAAGTCACAAACATGAGGCATGCCGCTTCATCGTGGTCCGATTACTCTCACAACTCAACACGTCGTAACACACGACACAAGTCAAAGTGAAAAATTACGATCAAGCCGTCGCACCACCGGCCTGAAGTTATGAAGCTAGTTAACCATGATCTAATGGATCATGTGGAATTCAACTTTTGAGGCTACTCCTTATAGTATTGACCAAGTCATTGAGTGATGAGCAAAGAACCATTCAATGTGGAACACATGGAAATCATTAGTGTCACAAAGTACCTTTGAGTGTTTATAAAATGCTATACTTATATGGTTCCTCAATTATTCCTTTTTAGTACTTGAGTAGGCTTCTAATCCAACCATTTGAGTCCACCTCATTTAGTTGTTTAAATTTAATCCAACCATTTTTCACATCTTTGAAAAATAAATAAAGAGTTAAATACCACAAAACAGAAAAAAGGACAAAAAATTAACTTTGTTGCATTAACCCGTTAACTATATATATTTCATAAATACACGGTAAAGTTAACACATGACAAACAATCAAATTTGAATATGTTCATTGTCACACTTATAGTTATAACAAGATACATGAACAAAGCATAAAATAGCAAATTATCAACCTAGGGATAAATAATTGTTAGTAACTCCACATGCTAGAATTTATAAGGGCTTTGAAAACAATAGTTAGTTTTTCACCTTATAACAAAATTTGACCACAAACAATATTGACCCTTGACATCATTTAATTATAACTTGAATATCACACTTGTCATGTTACAAATTCCAAACAGGGAGACAACTCAAAATCCTACCAAAGCCATTGTCTCCCATTTGGTTTTATGCTAGGATACCTTTTTGGAACCTAATACTTGTTTCTCAAGGGGTATGTGGCACTTCTTTTTGACCAACTTACCTACCATTCATGCTTTTTCATAATACTTTTTATACTTAACTTATACCACACTACTTACATTATCTTTTACTTATCTATTATGAAAATTGATGATACTTATATATTGAAATCCTTAAAAAAAATCCTGATTAATCATGTATCGATATTTGATCTATATGCAATACTAGATTAGTACCCGTGTACTACACGTGATTTCGGTTTTATATGTTTTATCTAAATTTAGGTGTTAAATTTATTTTTAACATATCACCTATTAAATAGGTTTAGATATTTACAAATATTTTCCTATCAAAAATCATATGCTAAAATAAAGGAAATTATCTAATGATTGGAAAACTTTTTATTTGAATATATCGGGTTAGAAGATAATTAATGATAAGTGGTAAATTTTAATTTGAACATATTGGGTTAGTAGATAATTCATGATAATTGATAAATTTTTAACTTGAACATATCGGGTTAGGAGATAGATTATGATAATCGGTAAATTTTTATTTGAACATATCATATTAGAAGATAATTGATGATAATTTGTTAATTTTTTATTTGTACATATCAGGTTATTTCGAATATGGAGCATACCATGACCCACCTTGAAATCATCCATCAAATTAAATTAAAGGATGACACCTAAGCAAAATCTTATGTGGAATAGTTAGAATGTTGACATGTGAATGAGTTACTCAATTATTAGAATAGGTAGATTTGTGGGTAGAAAGCATTGACTAACGAGAGTTAAAACGGGGTTGAATCAGAATATTAGAAGGTTAAATAATCGACTTTTTTCTTTATCTTTCAAAATTTATTCCAACATGTAGAAAGGCCTTGGCGCCCATGGGTGAGGTGGCATGTTTGTGGGAATGGCACAACGTACACCTAATGCTAAACCTACTTTTTTTTAACGACGACTTTTATTAATTGTGACGGACGCAACCCTCCGTCACATGAGGGTCCCTAAACTAAGTCAGGCAACTACATACGTTGTCTTAATTAACCGGGCCCGCACGTGATGCATCTAACTTGGCAGGACGCTCACAGGAAAAACCCACATAGGCCGACGTAGCAACCATTAACAAAGATCGAACCATCGTCCGTGGGTAAAACCTGTTTGTCTCAACAGCGTTAACTGGATCATTGACATGTTTCGATGAAAAATGAGGCTTGTGAGAGTTGAACCTGAGACCTTTGTTACACCAAGCAACAACCTTACCACTCCACGTAAATTCTTTTGATAATGCAAAATGCTAAACCTACTTAATTAGCTAATAAATATCAAATCTAATTCTCGTTCTGACATGTCATAATATATAAATAACGTGTCTCAAACTTCAAATTAATAGCCCCGGATCCAATATATATAAGGTGATTTGGGTCGGGTAATTGATCCATGGGACTCGGACCCATGAGTGATGACTAGATGTTTATAAGCTTGTGAAATACGTGTCATGTTCTAGTTCATTGTCCCACATAATTTTTAGGTTTCTAAAGATCTATTTTGTATCAAGTGTTCGATTTTGCGCAAGACTTAATACATTAATGACAGAAATGTTTATACATCACTATTTAATATATAGATGTGTTTTGACCAATTAAATACCTCGAAAGACTGCTATGATATGATATGATGGACATATAAACAAGCAAATTTGACCGACAATATTTTGAAATTGAGTCTTTTTAACACAATTGGAGTAAGAGCTTATGCATGGACCATTGTGGATAACGTACAAAGCCCATAGTTGAGTGTTGACTGTTGACTATCTCATCGCCATTGTATTATAATTTTGAGAACATTAAAATATTTTGTCACTCAAGTCTCAAAGTTCTACAAAAAAAAACAACTCTTACCTATCTAAAAAAACCGAGTGTCTTAGCTTAATTGAAACGCTTAGTGTTTAGGTTAATCAGTTAATTGATTTGTTTTATTAGCATGTTTACAACTTGGTTACTATCTGTTAATCTGGCAACCCCTTTCATAGATTTAGATAAAAGGGTTAATTAAACATGCTTAGTATCTGGTTTCAAAGTTTTTAGGATATGAAACCAAAAAGGGTCCAAGATTTTTAAGGCTAGTTCAGTCGTGACTATCTTGTGACTCGATGTAACATTCTAGTTTTCTATATTATATATATTTATTATTTATCAGAGAATACTTGATCATAAAAGTAAATAATCATTTCTGATTGTTCACGTCTATTCGTTTTTATCATTTGGTAAATGGAGGGACTAAATTGTAAAAAAAAAAAGATTTCTTGCATGGGTTTAAAGTATAGATATTGTTTTATTAATTTCGTAAGACTTGATCACACCTCACGCATGAGGCCTTTGTGGCAATGTGATTACGATTAGAACAATACTTTACGCGTGAGGCTTGTGTCGCAATGTGATCACTTTTGCAACAACATGGCCTCAAATGTGGTCCATGCTAGCGGCTGGCACGAGTGAGGGTGTGGTCATCAAAGTGAATGGTGTTAGGAGCCCCCTAACTCACTCTCTCTTATACATATAAGCTTAAATATAGATTGGAGAAACCGGAAAGACAATTTTTAAATTTTTATAGTGGACGAACTTAATACGGATAAGTTTTTTTAACTCTTCAGTCTTCAGATAAAAAAATTAGCACTATTGATAAGGGGCGGTGGTTCTCATGACCCCTATTAAGCTTCGTCAATGATATATGCATTTAATTTAAATAATAAGAAATGGAGTGAATAGTGGTGGGTGTGAAAACCTATTTTCAATGTGAAGTGAGTAAAATGCGAAGAATACTAGTGTGACATAACTGTAACAGTGGATGGAATGCGAAATATAGTATGTGGGTCGGATATCCTAAGGGTAGCAAGGGGCTAGCATAATTTGTTAAAAATCAGGCTAATTAGTTATGTATAGAGCTCTAAATGAACCGAAAGAACACGAAAGAGTTCTTGTCTGTTAAAAATCAGGCTTATCCATGTTCGTTTGTTAACGAAACAAATGTCCATGAACTGTTTACGAACGCTTATCTAACGAGATTTCTTGTCTGTGTTCATTTATTAAGAAAACAAACGTGATCATGAACCGTTCATGAATATTTACCAAACGTGAATGAAAACAAAAAATGTTCATGAACATAAATAAACACAAACAAGCGTCCATGAACACAATCAGCTACAAATGGACATATATTCATTTTAAAATAAAATTTCTATTTTTCATCACAAAGATTACGAAGAACCCGCCAAAAATAAATAAGTAGTTAATGTAATTTTTAGAATTATAATTAATACAAATATTAATAAGTTTGTCAAGTTTTAACATGAACTAAAATTAAAACAGCCAAATGAGGGATGGTACGTGGTGAAGTTGTACAGTATAAAAATAAAGTGTAACATATAAAACCTTTTAAATGAACGAAACAAACTAACATAAAGAAATGAACATAGATGAAAATTTTATCAAATGTTGACTAACATAAGTGAACGTATAAAACTTCTAGTCCGTGTTTGTTTGTTAAATAAACAGCACAAGTAAACTTCCAGTCAAACAGTTCACAAGTAATTATTCATTTACGGTCCTAGTTATGCACCTCTTTGATGATAGACTCGAGTGGGGCCTTTCCCCTCCAAAAATCATTAAACTTGACCAATGTATATAAAAAGTGAATAAATATATCTTTCTTAATTCATTCTCCTATATATTGAAAAATGATGAGATTGAATAGTAATACAAGCAAGTTTAGTAAGTTTTCAATTTGACCATCATATATGGTTTTGGATTATATATATGTTGAAGTTTCTAGAAGAATTTTCAAGTAAAAGCCATGTGAGATTTGGATCCGATTCAAGCAAAAGATAAAGTGTGCCAGCTTTATTAAGGAGTTTGAGCTAAATTCTAAGTATGTTTATCAAGTTGGATTAAGCGCATCTGATCTAATCTATTGAGCAATACTAGTTTAATTTGAAAACCCTAAAAAAAAAAAGATACTACACAACAACATTATACAACTTTTTAAATTGGTAAAGGAGGTAAATTAAAATGAATACTTTTCAAAGGTTAAAAGTTAACTAAAATACTTAGATTGACACACTCTTTGCCTGATTTTTGTTTTTAAAGCAAACTGATTATTAATTGGGCATGGGTTGTGAGCCCATAAAACCGTTCATGGGATCCCCTCTCACAACATCTAAACCTGCGAGTTTTCTACCTCATGAACCTTCTCTGCACCACCATCCTTATGAACCCATCAAAGGCCTAGGCCCCTACCCCAATTAAGAGACAATTAGGGATGGCAATAAAACCCGAGTCCGATGGGAAAAACCGAAACCCGAAGTATTCGGGCCGGGTAATGGCCCGGATTTTAGGGTATGGGACCGGGTATGGGATTTGTTTTTAAAAAAAATCTGGGTTTGGGTACGGGTATGTGATCATATGAACTCGTCCCATACCCGGCCCAAAAATATTGTATATATATATATATATATATATTTGTTTTCCTTATATATAATCACTAATATTTTTTAGTTAACATTTGAATGAAGTAGTTTTTTTAATATGTTTTATATTAGATGAGCTAGTTTTTTTGAATATGTTTTATATTAAATATGAAAGCAAGTGAGTATCTTTGTTTTGGGTATTTTTTTCATGGATCTTTTCTTATGAACTAGTATGAGCTTTGTTTTGGAAGATGAACTACTACACATTTTAATATTGTTTAGAAAATGAATCATCTTTTGATATTTACCGTGATTGCTTCTTTTAAATTCATATATCATGAGAATTTATTTATTTTGATATGATACATTTTACTATGTATGTACGTATGTATCATTTTAATATTGTGGAAGTAATTGACGGGTATACCCGATACCCATGTGTATGCCTGATACCCGACGGGTAATTACCCAATTGATACCCGATGAGTATTGGGCCGGGTATGGGACTGGATTTTACATTCGGGTACGGGCCTAGGATTAGTAATACCCGGCCCATACCCGGCCTATTGCCATTCCTAGAGACAATCCGGACCAAATGTCTAAGCATGGCGAATGTGAACGTTTATTAATTTGTTACCAATGCTTTGGTTACTTAAGTCTTCTCACTATTATTTTTAAGCTTTGCAGCTTCATAGATTATCTAGGTGATTAAAATTCAGTGAAAACAATTATGTTTTTCACTCATTTTGGACACCAAAAGTTTTTGCATTTTTACTCATCTCATTTGTGTTTTAAATCGTGTTTAAAACAGAGCTAAAATGAATGGGATACCCTTTTAGGCGAGTGATTTGGGATCAAAATCTCCAATTTTTTTTCTTATATATTTTAGTTTTGTTTTTAAAGTAAATAATTTGTTTAAATTAACCTTTTCTACTTTTCTTAGGTTGTTTTTCTTTAAATCTCATAAACCGAACACGACGTACTTAACCACATTATTATCGTTAGAACAGTACTCGTAAAGAAGTTTGCAAAAGTGTGTACAATGAGTTATTAATCATGTTAATATCATTGCATAGGTCCAGCACAACGTGCGTTGTGCTGGTAACGGTACTAGATGATCATTCAAAGTTTATTAAGTAGACAACCGATCAGGTTGTTAGTTATATGTCGTTATTAATCATTTACATCGTTCAATACAAAAGTAAAATAACGTCATACTTTCAAAAATTAAAAAAGAATAAAACAAAGGTAACAAATAAAATACTTTCTTATTTGGAAATTTATATGATTAAAATTTTGAGAAACAAACAAAAATTGAAAACCTAAGACGTGTTCACACAAATCTTTCAAGTTAGACACCATCGATCGTATACGTGCGTTCAACTATATCCACCAGGGCGACCCCTCACATCTTCACAACTACTATCGGTGGATTCAACGCCGTGATTAAGTTCGGGGTTGCGGCTTGGTTTTGACGTGCCGGTTTCAGTGCCCGTTACTCGCTCTTTCAACTTCTGACTTGTGTCTTTGGTCGCACCCAATACATCATCCATTGTTTTCTTTGCCTTCTCTCCCACCCCATCACTTCCACCCTAGATAAATCTCATGTTTAGCGTCATTAGTATAAAACAACTTTTTTGCTCTCGAACTTTTCTAAAGAAAAAAAAGTAAGTGTCTGGAAATTCTGACAAGTTTGCGACATTTTTCCAACTAGGTATAATATAGCAACAAAAGATACTTTGTTGGAAACGCATTGGATTAGATCCATAATATTTTATATATTTATTGAGATAGCATTAGCAATTTTCAATTCATTGTTGACATTTTTGTTACAAATTTTTTAGAACTTTATCGGAAAACTAAACCCTCACCCGCTTTCACAAAAAAAATCTGTTGGAACATTGTTAGACCATAATTTTTTGGGGAAAAACAAATTTTTTTTGTCAGAAAGGGGTCGTTAACATTCTAGCTAATTCATCGACAATCTAACCAAACTCATTGTCGGAAACAAGAGAGTTTTCTAGTACTGTCTGAATTCAATAATGAGAATTTTTATATGTGGGTACCTCAGGAGGAGTGGAAACGGAGGCGAAGCAAGCGCTAGAGCGATGTGGTCTGATGGCTTGAACAAGAGCAGGCAGACGAAGGGCGCGTACTATCATTACTTCTTGTGCTATTTTCATTGAATACATTTTATCAAACACTTTACATGCATTTGTAAGTACCTTTCTTTCGCAATACAATTGAAAGGAGACAATTCTATCTATAACATAAAGAATGGAGATCAAGAATGGAGGGGTGATTAGTGACCAGAGATGAGATATGTGGATTGGCATATTTATCGGTTAATTTTGACATCACATCCCCCCTCATTTTTCTCAAATCCAAAAGACAAGAAAATAAATAAGCAACTTTTATCAATTTAGAGAAAAACTGAAAGAGTGACATTTGTGTGAACGTTAATCCTAGCTAACAATGTTCACCTAGTGAATAGAAGCAAACCAAAATATGTGCACAAAATAAGGTCAACTTCGAACATCAATATCTCATTTATTTTCACTTTGTTTTAAACGCGCCCCCCATATTGTAAATAAAAAATATCTGCCTGTTTGCATACATTTCCACCTTTGAATTGGTGAGTAGCATTATTTTTTATAAATATGATGAAATATATACATACACTTTTGTTGTAGAAAAGTTAGAAGCAAAATTTGCGCTTGATGTGATTGACAAAATAAGTGATCGAAATGAAGTTCGACCTGTTTCAAGCTCCTAGCTTGTTGTTCTTGTTTATGCTCGATCTCTGAAGCCTAAACAGGGTTAACCCAAGCAGAATAGAGCCATGGATGAGAAGAAACCCACGTGATGAAATGAATGTTTTTTTATTTATTCGTGTACGTGTTGCGTTCTTCATGTGTTTTTGGAGATTTGATTATCGTTTACAATCATACGTGTTTGTATAATTCGTCTTAAATCATTGTCTTTCAAGATGCATGTTGAGTTTGGAGCTTATTGCATAGATGCATTCAATCTTGATGCAACTTGATTACATTTTGATACAACATTTGAGATTAAAAATATGAGACAACACTCAAAATACAGTCTTGTGTTTATATAATTAAAATCAATATTTACAGAATAAACTAAATCTAACTTATACTTTTACGGTTTACTTTTACCTGACCCGCTTTGGGCTTTGGTTTATCAACCAGCCCAATAACATAAAACCAACTATATTGACCCAAATAACAATTAACATCGTTCACCTTTAAATCTACGGTTCCATCTAGCCGTGCACAAAAAACCGGTTCCGGAACCGACCCGGTGTACCCGAATCGGAACTGGAACCGGTCGTACCCGAACCGTAGGTACACATGGGTTCCGGTTTCTCCAAGAAAGTGGAACCGTACCCGGAACCGAACCGGAACCGCTGGAACCGGTTCCACCTCAACCCGGTCAAAACCGGACCCGAACTTACCCGGAACCGAAAAAAACCCGGCTAAACCGGTCAAAACCCGGTCAAATACCCGATCATACCCGGAACCGAACCCGACCCTACCCGGTTGTTGACTTTGTTGACCAAAACCGGTTCCTACCCGGAACCGGTTCCTAAAAAAACCCGGTTTGTGCACAGCTAGTTCCAACTATCAAATTGATTGATAACGGTCATAACCTTTATCACTTTGGCAACCAATAAATTGTCGTTAATTTTTTTAATGTCATTATGTTTTTTTTTCGAATTCAAGATCGATGTTTTAAGGCTTTTGATCGGAAGGAGAATACAAATCGATTGATATAAAAGTTATCTCGAAACAACGCTCAGAACGACAAAATTTTTACATTCGATTGAAGCATTGTTAGGTTTAATCACCTGATCGAAGCATCGTTTTGTCGTTCGGAGCGTCGTTTTGAGGTAACTTTTATAATCGACTCATATTCTCCTTCCGATCAAAAGCCCTAAAAATCGATCGTCAATTTGAAAAAAACTTAATGGTGTTAAATTTTTTTAACGACAGCAGGTTAGTTGCCAAAGTGATAAAAGTTGAGATTGTTACCAGCCAATTCGATAGTTAAAACCGATAAACCAAAAGATGAAAGTTAGAACTGTTTAAAACCATTATACCTAAATAGATTACACTTCACCTTAGTGAGATTAGAACCTAATGTTCTAAACATAAATACGTTACCATAAAAACATCATATCTCATCTTCTAATAAATTGTTTAAAACCATCACACTGCGTCACGTGTCACCACCACATTCATCCTCACCTTTTATGTGGATATATGGATCTGACCCACAATAATTCTTTGCCCATACCGTGAATACTGCGGATCTAATTTAAACACCAAACCATCAATCATCCATTCATTCTCATCATCTTATCACATCAAAACCTAAATCGGCCGCTCACCTCAAACCCTAAATCGTTCAATCTCATCGTCCATTCTGCCAATGCATCGTCATCTTCTCCGATTGATTCTACAGATATGTGTTCCTTCGTTTCATCATCTTCTTTCGTTTCATTGTTTACTCGATTGTCATCAATTTCTTTGTATGTTATGTCGATTTCCTTTGTTTCCATCTGTTTACTCGAGTGAATCTAGAGATGAATCGTAACTCATTGTTTTTGTTCCTTAATCGTTGCATTGTGTTAATCGATTACCAATAAGCAACACTTTCAAAACATGTGTGATTGACTGTTACGTAAACATTATTATTGTTTGTTTCTTTCAAAACATGATTAACTCTATTTCATCGTTGCTTCAACTATTGAAGATTTAAGTTCATGTTTAGTTATGAATCTGATATAAGTTTTATGAAATCATTTTAATTTTACCCTATTTGGTTGTTTAAATATTTACAAACAGTTAGACTTATGGCCTTAAGTTGTTTGTACTCACTTCTTGAAGTAAATGTTGATCAGTAACTGGTTATAGTAGTTTTCACTGACCCAATGATATATAAACCTTATCAGTTTCTTCTTTGTATGTTATGTCGATTTCCTATGTTTCAATCTGTTTACTCGAGTGCATCTGGAGATGAATCGTAACTTATTGTTTGTGTCCATTAATCGTTTCATTGTGTTAATCGAATACCAACAAGCAACACTTTCAAAACTTGTGTGATAGATTGTTACGTAATCATTATTATTGTTTGTTTATTTCAAAACATGATCAAAACTACCAATCATGTTTATTCGTGACACTTGTAAACATTATTATTGTTATACATAATGGCTGGTTATTTTGTTATACACACCATATATGCTGCAGAATTACTATTTTTTTTAAAATATATACATGTTACACTACACATCTATATCATATACAAGCATTCTTTATATTTATATAATTGTAAGACTCAACTTCACTACTTTTATACAATCATTCCTTGTATTTTGAATTTTAGTTTTAAGATGAGATCAGACAACTTTGTTGTAAGTTGTATATACTTTGGTCACCAATAATAAGAATTTGATCTGATCTATTTCTTTTCTTTTACAAAAGGTCTTGCATATATGTTGTTTAAGTTTTCTTACCCAATTTATGAAAATTCTTGCTTAATTAAGAATGTATGTAATAAGACTTTGCTTAAGGAGTATGTAATAAGAACTCGCTTAAGAGTGTATGTTTTACCTGGGTTTATATCATAACTAACTTCTTTTTTTATATTTGTATAGAAAAATAGAAAAATCTTCATTGTCGAATTCATTCAATAACATAACTGAATTAATAGAAGGAGATGATCAAGTATGTGTACGTCAGTACGTGATAAATGATAATCATCGAACTCCATGAATTCCTTAAGTCTTAATCTTGGCTTGGGTTGATTTTCTTTACAGTGTGATTTTTTACAAGTGATGTATTTTAGCAAAGGTGATGCATTTTTTGTTAACAATATGTGATTATGATTGTATAAAGAATCGAAGATAATGGAAATTATTATAGGTCTTACATCAAATATGGAAAGGCTTTAGATGGTTTGTGAGTTGTGACATAAACGGGTATAAATTAGTGAATAAAGTACTCTTATAATGTGTATTGTGTTTTTGCTTTAGAATGTGTGAATTATTTGCTTCTTTGGCATTGAAATTTTGTTTTGCCAACTTTTGACTCATGTTTGTGTTGATTAACATTTGGTGAGAAAATCTCATGACCCAATTTCGAACCTTCTATTTTATGAAGTTGGAATTGGTTTGTTTAACAAGTATATCTGTAAGTGTTTTTAACTTTTGATCATAATAATATGAGCTCCTTGCCAATCAGAACGCCTTGCTTTTATAAGTTGGGTCATTTGTATTTTGATGATTGTATTAATAAGTTTCTTCAAGAAGGTATGAATTGATTACCCAGTCGCGGCATGTGGGAGTGAAACTAGAAACAAGGTATGAATTTTGATAACAAAAACCGGTCTATAGGCATAATCTCATTGTTTCAACTTTCAAGTTACCCAATTGTTAAATATGCAGTCCAATATTCCAATGAGCCAGAACAAAACCTACTGCACACTGGACATGAATAAAAGGAACAAATTGCACAAATCTTCGTTCATGTTGTTCATTCATTTCTGATTCATGTAGGTTTTCTGTATTTTTGTTTGACTTTTACTATTACGATTTTCAATATAAATAAATATAATATTTTTCCGTTCAATCCCGTGGATATCTACGGGTGCTAAGTTAGTAATTATTGTATGCTTATTTAATTATTTATATCTCTGAGTTTAATTTATATTTAAAAGTCAGCATGTCCAAGTTAGGTATACACAAGTTAATTTCCTTTTGTCAGTCAACAATTGTATGCCTCCCTATAGCTTTTCACTATTATTTATATGAACTCACAAGTTTTTTTATGTCATTAGTTAAATAAATTTTAGATTCAACTCCAAAGAATCATTTATAAATAGTCAACTTGATAGTTTCACTATCGACACGTAATTGTTGTGATTATTCAAAAGGCGTGACCGATTCATTCATACGCGTAATTCAATTTTTTTTTACCGTAGCAATTTATATATCATCAAACTCTTATATTAGAGTTAATTACTAAAATGATCCTTAAAATTTATTTATTTTTTTAAAAACTACACTTTTAAGATTTTTTTTCTAAATGGTCTCCGATGATAGCGTTAATAAAATTCTCTCTCTACTCTCTCTCTTTCTACTTTCTCTATCTGTACTCTTTCTTCTATCTCAATCATAAGTCACTCCCACCACAACTACAATTCTAGAGTATAATTTTGCAAGCATTATTAATGAAAACTCATAGTAGATGTGGAGGGGAAATAAGGTTAGAAAGAGAAAGTTGGATCAAAGATTTTTCTCTTAACCTTAAACTTGGAAACCAATTCATAGCAAAGGAGACACAAAACCTACAAAGATGGTTAAAAGACGGGTTCGTTAGATCAGGAGTCACATCGTAATTACCAACCGAGTCGAAAAATTATTGGTGACGATCGTCTATATATCATTATGGTTGAAGATCAGGAATGGAGCTATGAAGAGCCTAGGGGTATCTCGGGATACCCCTTAACTTACATTACAAAGTGTAATTTTTACCAGTTTTAGTATCATGATTCCCTTTTTTTTACTATTTTAAGTATCAGGATACCTCTGAACAAAAATTCTGATTCTCTCGAGCGAAAATTTTCGTATGGGATACCTCTAATATTTGGTTCTGGATCCGCTATCATTGAAGATGGTAGTGGTGGTTGAAGATGGTGGTGGTGGTTGAGAGAGAAAGTGATGGTGGTGGTGGAGGAGGAGAATGGTGATGATTGTTTCATATTTTTTTTTAATTTAATTAGAAAGGGTATTTTAGTCAAGTCACCACGAACTAACGGAATTTTATTAACGATGCTAGTGTCGTGGACCGATTTAGAAACACATTTTGGTATGTATTGACCATTTAAACAAAAATTTCTAAAAGTGTAATTTTTTACAAAAACAAGCAAACTTTAGGGACCAGTTTGGCAATTAACTCCTTATATTATATGAAATTGTATACATTATTAATGATAAAACTTTTAACCTACATATTCAAGAAACAAAAACTTTATCAAGTAGACTAGTTTTACATTTGACGGGTACGATATTATCAGGACCGGCTCTAGACAGATGCGAGACGGGTGTCCGTCCAAGACACCATTGCTCAAGGGGCACAAAAAAGGGTGTTGCGTTTCAGTGAGTTTTTGTGTTTATCGGAGTTTTTTTTATGACTGATATGATGTTGCATGTGGTTTAGAAAGGAAGAAAGAAAGACGAAACGTTTTAGTAATTAAAGTCACATAACCCAACGTAGCCTTGTACTTGTAAACTTTAATACTATGTATGTCATATTTTAAATGTCTATATTTTATTTTTTCATTGTCTCAATTTAAATGTTTATTCCAAAACTGAAAGTATAATTTTTTTTCTTGTCATTTTGGTTTTTGGTTTTGTAAAAATTTGCCATTTTGGTCTTTCCGTCAACGTTTTCCGTTAATTTAATGTTAAATGACTAAAATACCCTTCCTTATTAAATTAAAAAAAATTATGTATGTTGCAGAAAACAAATTCAACATCCCATCATCATCTACATTGAGTAGATTCATACCCATCACCAAACATACACCATCCCCATCCACCCACAAACACACAATCATCTTCATCCAACCACACCACTCCTCTTGACTCGCCGGAACCACCACTACACCACCATGACACAACCGAGAACCACCATACCATTTCCAATACACCACAAACCCATAACCAATACACAAAAAATCCTCACCAAAACTATAACACCCAAATGGAATAGTCAAATCAAACACCTAAATCGGTTCTCACCTGCTACACCACCCAAATCATTGCAGTAGTTATTCAACAACACCACAACTAACGAAAACATAGGTGACGGCGGCCAAAAATCCTAGCCGCCACTGCTGCAACACGAACACCACCACCATCGTCACCTGAGCTTCTACTTCTGCCATTAAAACAACCGCAACCATCACCACCACCATCTTTTCAAGTCGGTTCATTGTATTGTTGGGAAAGTATGAGGTTTCTTGAGTTGTTTAGTGATCTAGAGGTGAAATCGTGAAAAAGGATTATGTAGGTGGTTGTTACGGTGTTGGTTTTCATCAGAAATGGGTCGTGAGAGGTGGGTGACCGGTGGTTTAGCTCGTCAGCCGGAGATAAGACATGGTGGTAGGTGGTGTGGTGTATATCTTGAAGAAGAAGATGAAAGAAAGAGTTTGATGGTTGTGATGGGGGTGAGTGGGTGGGTAGGTGGGGTATTATATTACTAATAATAATAATAACAACAACAACAAACATTATTATTGTCATTTTGGTCCTCGGTGTAGTAAAAGGACTAAATTACGCTCGGAGGTAATCGGAATTTCTAACGGACGTTGGACGGAATGACCAAAATGGAAAATTTTTATAAAACCAAACACCAAAATGACAAGAAAAAAAAATATAAGGACCATAGTGGTCGAAACGATACAAACACATGGACTATTTTGGCAATTTACTCAAGAAATAAATCTATTATAGTGAAAAATATGTAAAGTGTTAGAGCACTCATATTTAGTTTCATGTTTATATCGTTGAAATTACACTAAAAATCTATAATATTTTTCTATGTTGGTTAACTAGTTTAGTTCCCGCGCTACGCTCGGGAACAACATTCAAGTGATACTTTTAAGGATATTCATGAATATTCCAATTAGTTTTGAGACAAAACCATAATAAACCGGAACACATGATATACTTTTAACGAGTACACCGGACTCGCTAACCGGCCTGTGACACCCACGTCACAAGAGCAAGACACAGGAAGCAATCAGCTCATATGTCACCCACAACCAAGGGAGCGAGAATTAACCCGCCGTTCGCATAACACTCAAACCCTGGTTGTGGTCTCTCCATTCATTACTGGTGACTGGCCACCACAAGATAACCTAGTATTTCCCCCTTAATGTCTCAAGTGAGATTAGAACTTGGGTCACTTTGGACACCAAGCTCTTACACCAACTCCTTTTTACCACTAGGCCATCATGTGATGGGCATTTACATATATCCCCTTCATAAGATTATTTATTACCTATTACCCACTCCTTAAATTCAATTACATATTTCCCCTTTCTAAACCACATATATTACATATTTACCCAATTTCTTTAAAATAGTCTTTTGATTTACTATTTTACCCTTAATGATCTTGATAAATTTATTTTTATATTTTCTTATGGTTTGTGTAAAAGAATGGGTAAATATGTAATTGATAGGCTTAGGAAGGGGAAATATGTAAAAAAACCTTTAAAAATTAGACTTTTAGTATAGAAATATTATGCTCAAATTTACTACACCATAAAGTGCTCAGTTTTATGATGTAGTTTATTTTATTTTTTTAAATCGTATAAAAATGTTATGTATATTTATAAAACACAAAGGTTTTTAATTGTATGTTAGTATTAACTTTATCCACAAGTTTTATTTTTAAACCCTACAAATATAAATCGACTCATGTACACCCCTTGTAGTATAGGGTTAAAAATACAAATACTCTTAAATTTTCAGAATTCTTCAAAATATTAGGGACCAAAACATAATTAGTTTTATTATAATATATTTTATATACATATTTTAAATAAAAAAATCTTTATTATGAGATAAGCTCTCAAATGATGTCATATAAGCCAGAAGCTTTGAAAACATGCTTAATAAGTTTTTTTCATTTTACTATATAATATAAGGATTAATTAGTGATTTTTCATATCTTTATTATTATCTTTTATCACCGCTCATTCGATGTATTTATCAAATATACAGATAAATACTACTCCCTCCGTCTCATTAGAAGTGTCATAGTTTGAAAAGCACAAAGTTTTAGGCACATTAAATGATGGGTATTTTTGCTTGTCATTTGACAATAATACCCTTGACAATAAATATTATTGTGGGTCCATCATATTGTTTGTTTTATGTTATTAAGGGCAGATTTGAAAGTTTACCAATAAATTTTAAAAGTGAACACTTTAAATGAAACAACTAAAAAAGGCAATATGAACACTTATAATGGGACGGAGAGAGTAATATTTTTTAATAAAAATTTATGATCCGGTTTCTTAATACACCAAAAGTCACTCACTCACTTACTCACGTGTTTATATGCTCCGGAGACTTTATAACATTGTGCACGTCATTAGTATATACCAACCACCCTACGACCACTGATACTCACTCACAACAAAACATTTTCCGTCATGCCCGAAAACACCACTCCGTTAATAGCCAATTCCGACACCGGCGGTTCAGATCATGGCGGAGACGATACGCAGAAGATACTGGATTGGAAAGAAGCTAAACACCAGATCTTATTTTCACTCCCTATGATACTAACAAATGTCGCCTATTATTTAATCCCATTAGCCTCCGTCATGTTCGCTGGTCACATCGGAGAACTTGAGCTCGCTGCTTCTAATCTCGCCAACTCTTGGGCCACCGTCACCGGTCTCTCCTTCATGGTAATTAATAATTAGTTTGTTGTTTCTTCTCTCAATTGTAATCATTAATTAACTGTTAACATGATAGACCTAAATTTGGCTAAATGTGTCGCCTGGTGTTTCATGGTTCATATTTGTCTTGATTGAGTGGATGTGATTATACTATAAATTTGTTGGATAACATAATATTGTATGCATATATAGTGACATTGACACAATTCCCCACATAAGATGGTTATTATTATTATTATATTTTTTTGTTTCTGGACCTTAGCTCAAGCTGCTGCTGAAGACATACTGATGACCAGTGTAAAGACCGGTAAGTGTAGTCGTGTAGACCACCCTTGTTGCGAACCCAAGTACCTCAAGCCAGCTGCTCATATAATCTAAATAACACACACATATATATATTGTTTAGACTTAAGTGATTAAGGAAGGAACTAGTGGGTGTCCTTATAAGGTGTTCTTTCTAGCATCATACCAAATTATATCGAGCATTTGTGACAACGAATGCTTGGTAGTTGGAGCATTGTTTCGTTACTAATGGTTAAGAACATGGCCTGGTGGGTAGGATGTGTTGGGAGGTGCCAGTCGGCTTTTGTTTTAGTTGTTGAGTGTTTGACGTCCAAGGCTGTCAAGGGAACGGATGATGCTTGTGGCGAATGGTTGTTGAAACAGTCATTCGTCTTTATGTGGGTGTAAGGATACATGTTATTGGAATCATCTGCAGCTTTGGGTAAAAATTCAGCAGGACAAACTTTTAATCCCACACGTCTCCTTCCATTCAAATAAAAACAAACAAAATATATATATATTTTTTGTTTTTGTTATGAAGATTGTGTTTGTTCTTATTATGAATGTAAGGAGACGTGTGGGATTTTCATTCTTAACTAGTTTATGTAATTTTCTATTTACATACTGTTGAGGTCTGGTTTTCCCTAGTCCTTATGTGCTAAAACAACTAGTGCATAACATTTGACTATGAACAACCAAACATGACATAACTATTAACTAGTAGCTAAAACTGGCTGTCAAAATGGCTAATATTGTAATATGAAAATTGAAAACTCATGATAATATTTTTATTTTGATCAGGTTGGACTAAGTGGTGCATTGGAGACATTATGTGGGCAAGGATTTGGGGCAAAACTTTACAGAATGTTAGGAATATATCTACAAGCATCTTGTTTGATATCAATTTTCTTCTCTGTCATCATTTCAATTCTTTGGTTTTTTACTGAACCTATCTTGATTTTACTCAAACAAGATCCACAAATCTCCAAAATGTCCGCGCTCTATATCATATATCTTATCCCGGGGCAATTTGCATACGGCCTTTTACATAACTTATTAAGATTTCTCCAAACACAGTCATCTGTATACCCTTTGGTATTATGTTCTCTCGTCCCGTTCATCCTTCATGTTGGAATTACTTATGTTCTCGTGTATTGCACTTCTTTGGGTTTCGTTGGAGCCCCATTGGCTGTGTCAATCTCATTGTGGATTTCGGTAGTTATGCTGGCTGGATATGTGCTTTTTAGCAAAGAGTTTGAGGATACGTGGCAAGGTTTTTCAATGGAGTCGTTTAATCATGTTTTTGTATGCTTAAAGCTTGCTCTTCCCTCTGCTGCTATGGTTTGGTTGGTAACTTTTGACTTCTTTCAAGTGCATGTTGAGAACATACATATATGTGCATAGTATTTAGAAACTATGAATATGCATTGCATTGGTCATTTCCTTTGAAGTTGACATTTTTTTGTACATTTGTTGCAGCTTAGAATATTGGGCTTTTGAGTTACTTGTTTTACTTGCCGGGGTTTTGCCAAATTCAGAGATAACGACTTCTCTGATTGCAATGTGGTAAGAATTTCTTAATGGTTAAATGAATTTAGGAAAATGCATAAGGATGTTTTAGATGCACATTTAAACCTGGTCAAAGTAGTTAAATTTAAAAAAAAAATACATGTAAGAGTTGTAAAAACTCTTTTAAGTATCTAATCAACCGAATGACTGATTGTTCAATTATCATATTTTGATCTTCAAGTGTCAAGTCTTCATTGAAATGAAAGCAAAAGAACCTGTTATTTGATTGTCTCATTTTAGTTCTGAAAGTACCGCAATCTTTATGTCAGTGTAAATACAGAAGCTATCGCCTACATGTTTACATACGGGCTCAGTGCTGCTGCAAGGTTAGATGCACCGATCTTACTCCATTCCAAATAAAGAGAGACATATAATTCAACTTTTAAATTTGAGCATATATAACAACATTATCAAATTGACAGCACACGTGTTTCGAATGAGTTGGGAGCTAGGAATACTAATGGAGCTAAGCACGCCATGGCGGTGACACTAAAGCTTTCTATCATCCTTGCACTTGCTGTCGTTTTAGCACTTGGGTTTGGTCACAATATTTGGGCTGGCTTTTTTAGTAACAGTCCTGTGATTATAAACGAATACGCTTCCATGACGCCCCTCTTGGTCATCTCCATCATTCTCGATTCTATCCAAGGAGTCCTTTCAGGTATGCATATATCCAAGACTTTAGAATTGTCAAGATGGACGAGTCGTAGCGGAAATGGATCACTTTTAGTAATGGTGTGCCCAAGTTGATTCACAAACACTGTATACATAAAAAAAATACACCTAATGACTTTTAGCCATTTTTACCCGTTGGACCCGTTTGAGATATAACATAACCAAATTGAGTTACTAGAAATGTGATGTCAACAACGCATAATTTTGCAGGAGTGGCAAGGGGATGCGGTTGGCAACATTTGGCAATGTACATCAACTTAGCAATGTTTTATCTCATTGGCATGCCGGTGGCAGTTGCCCTTGCTTTTCTATTGAAGCTCTATGCAAAGGTGAAGTTTGTATGGCATAATGTACAACAACAAAATTAAGTCGGTTTTGTTGACTGTGTTTGTGTTTAAATTTAAACATTGTGTGGTTTATGATTTGTAGGGGTTGTGGATTGGCTTGATATGTGGTCTCGCGTGCCAAACTGGTAGCCTTCTACTACTTGTGTATTTCAACAAGTGGACGCGAGTGGAGTTCAATGGGAGCAACAATTTAGACAATGTGATTCGTGTATGAGATATTAATTAGCTATTGCCTATTGCCTGCCGGTTTTTAATTAGTCAGTTACACCTGAATTGAAGTTTATTCCTTGTCTTGTAACTAATTAGTATTATGATGATCAATATATTATCATGAATCATCTTTTTTATTAGTTATCATGCATTTTAACTAGAGGTAGCGGGCGGGAAATGCTAATTGAGAGCAACATATAAATCCTTGAATGTATACATAAAAATCAGTCTGTTAATAAACAAGAATGGATAAAGAAGCTAATGAGGGCCGAGAATGAATATGTTGTTAGTAGGCTCAACACAATAGCTCAAGAATAAAATGAGTTTAATGCTCAAGCCCATAAAATATAAAACTTGACTTGACTTGGCCTAACATAACATAACACGTCAGTCAAGTCAAGTTTAATGCTCAGTGTATTTCTCCTTGAAAATCAAGGTGTTGCTGTTTTAAAAAAAAAAGTCTAAGTTTTATAAAAATGAGAGCCTAAGATTTAGGGGTGTACACGGTTCGGTTTCAAACCGCGAAACCGCCCAAATCGCTCATCGGTTTGGTTTCGTGGTCGGTTTATGTTTATACCAAAAACCGTTCGTAAAAAACCGGACCGGACCGTTATGAACGGTTTGGTTTACGGTTTATACCAAAAACCGTTTGTAAAAAACCGGACCGGACCGTATACGCACATGTGTGTGTTGGTGCTAAAATAGGTCATACTAGAATATAGATCATATATTAGATCTCATATATGAGTTCTTGCAAATAAATTATTAAAACATCTATTAGTTTGTTGGTGCTAAAATAGGTCATACTAGAATATAGATCATATATATATATAATATCATTATATCTATCATTATATATGTATAAATAATACTCCATATAATATAAGTATCTATCGTTATATTGTTACAACACACGTAATCTTGTACTATTCATATATATAATCAATTTTCAATACCGGTACTTTTGAAAGTTTAATAGATTTTGACAAGATTTTGAGATGTTTTTTAGAATTTTTAAACTTGGACTATAAATCTCAAACCGCGAAACCAAACCGGACCAAACCGCTCGTATGGTTCGGTTTAGGTTTGGTTTTTTACTTTAAACGGTTCGATTTTGGTTTTTAATACTAAAAAACCGCAAGTAACGGTTTGGTTACGGTTTTATCCAAAAACCATAAAAACCGGACCGCGTACACCCGTACTAAGATTTGTGGGGAAAAAAAAACTTAATACTCTTCATATAAAAATAGACAGTTATAAACCAACCAACCAACCAAGTAACCAACCACCCTGCAAATCACATCCCGTTGGTCGACACGCCATGAAACTTACCATCGTTTTTCTTCCAAACCATTTTCCACCACGGAGATGTCGGAAAACGCTACTCTACCCAAGGCCAACGCCGGCGGTGGAGGCGATAACCGGCGGTGGAACAATATTCTCGATTGGAAAGAAGCTAACAATCAGATTGTATTTTCTCTCCCTTTGGTTCTAACAAATGTTGCTTATTATTTGATACCCTTAGCTTCCGTTATGTTCGCCGGTCACCACGGCCAACTTCACCTCGCCGCCGCTAACCTCGCCAACTCCTGGGCCACCGTCACCGGACTTGCCTTCATGGTGCGTTGTTCTCTATTCTCCCAATTGTAAAATTAACACCGTATACCTAATTTAGTCAAATTGCATCGTCACATGGATCAATTTTTAGGGATAATGATGGTTTTGATAGCAATTGATTGTGTTTGATGAAATTATACAACCTTAATTCATGAAATTTGCAGGAATTGGGCCAATAATTGGAAACATAGGTATGAGTGATTAACGATTTAGCGAAGCTATTGAAATGTGCTAGAATTTGTGTGTATTGATCCTCAGTTTGGGGTTAACAATCAGCAGGATAAACTTTAAATCATTGATTAGCATATTGATTATTCTCTGTCATTGTTTTTATGTTATTTGTCTAATTTGGAATGGTGAGGGGTTTAAATCATTGATTAGCATGCTAACTTTGTTTTTCATGTATCTTTGTGGTTTTAGTAATAAGAATTAGCAGATGAAATTGGCTTAAAGATAGTAAGATGATGCCTCATGTAGAGTTGATATTATTTGTTTGATCAGGTTGGACTAAGTGGTGCGTTGGAGACATTATGTGGGCAAGGATTTGGAGCAAAACTTTATAGAATGTTAGGAATATATTTGCAAGCGTGTTGTTGCATTTCCATTTTTTTCTCTGTACTCATTTCAATTCTCTGGTTTTTTACCGAACCTATCCTGATTTTACTAAAACAAGATCCGCAAATCTCAAAAATGGCGGCTCTCTATATCAAATATCTTATTCCTGGGCTATTTGCGTATGCGCTTTTACAAAACTTATTGAGATATCTCCAAACACAGTCCATTGTATACCCTTTGGTATCATGTTCGCTTATCCCGCTAATCCTTCATATTGTTATTATTTATCTATTCGTGTGTTGCACGTCTTTGGGTTTCGTTGGAGCCCCATTGGCTGTTTCAATTTCATTATGGATCTCGGTATTTATGCTAGCGGGATATGTGGTTTTTAGTGAAAATTTTAAGGAGACATGGCAAGGTTTTTCAATGGAGTCATTTAATCATGTTTTTGTCAGCTTAAAGCTCGCTCTTCCCTCGGCTGCTATGGTTTGGTTGGTAACTTTTGTCTTCTTTCAAGTTTTAGAACATGTGTGCATAATTCGTAGAAACTTCTTTCAAGTTGACATCTTTTTTGCATTATTTCTAGCTTAGAATACTGGGCTTTTGAGTTACTTGTGTTACTAGCAGGGCTTTTGCCAAATTCAGGGATAACGACGTCTGTGATTGCAATATGGTAAGAATGTTTTTTTTATGGTTAACTGAGTTTGATATAATGTATAAGTACATTTTTAGATGTGCATGAAATTGAGTCACAATAAACAGTTTTTTGTATTTGACTATTTAGTTTAGACTTTAAAGTGATTATATTGTTTATGACTTCTCATTAGTTAGGGTCGAAATAGTTAGATTTATAAAAACACATTTAAGAGTTGCTGTAAGAGCTGAGTGTTCTTTAATCTAAAGATACATATAAATTACATGGATATTTCTAGCATAACATCAATCAGCTGGTTATTTGATTATTTGGTTTTAGTTCTTATTTATCAAGTCACAGTAATCACTTTCAGAACGCACATCTAAGAACCACGATCTTTATGTCAGTGCAAATACAGAAGCTATCGCTTTCATGTTTACTATTGGGCTCAGTGCTGCTGCAAGGTTAGATGCATGATCATACTCCATTCCAAAGAAAGAGAGACATTTAAAATTAACCATGTTTAATAACATTATTAAATTGACAGCACGCGCGTGTCAAATGAGCTGGGAGCTAGGAATACTGATGGAGCTAAGCATGCCATGGCTGTGACACTAATGCTTTCTGTCATCCTTTCACTTGCTGTCGTTTTAGCACTCGGGTTTGGTCATGATATTTGGTCCGGCTCTTTCAGTGGCAGTCCTGAGATCGCAAAGCAATACGCTTCCATGACACCCCTCTTGATGATCTCCATCCTTCTTGATTCTATCCAAGGAGTTTTATCAGGTATGTATATATCGTAAATCACATAACTGTCAAGATGGGTGGGTCATGGTGGAAATGGGCCATTTTTAGTTCGTGCTAGGTCAAGTTGAGCCAGAAACACATATAGTCGAATATATAAATAAAACAATACAGGACGTAGCATACATAAAAATACACTTTAGGACTTTCAACCCGTACAAGATAAAACATTAACCAAATCGACTTACACAAGACATGAGTAAGCGGGTCAAACTTGAAATGTGAGATGAATGGGTTATAATTTTGCAGGAGTGGCAAGGGGATGCGGTTGGCAACAAACGGCTATGTACATCAACTTAGCAATGTTTTATCTCATTGGCATGCCGGCTGCAGTTGCTCTTGCTTTTTCACTGAAACTATATGCAAAGGTGAAGTTTTTATCACAAAATGTACAAGAAAACACGGTTTGCTTGACCATATTTGTGTTTTAACGTTGTATTATGCGATTTGTGTAGGGGTTGTGGATTGGCTTAATATGTGGTCTCACATGTCAAACATTTAGCCTTGTACTACTTGTGCATGTGAGCAAGTGGGAGCAAGTGGAATTAGGTGGTAGCGACAGTTTAGACGATGGGGTTATAGCTTGACTGAATTTCAAGTTTCTGGTAAGAACCTAAAACACAGAGAAGATAGTGGTTCTAGCATGGTGTTATATGTTTTTAATTGTAGATATTCTTTAACCTAGGTTAGGTTAGCTTGATGAAAATGAACATATAACTCAATTGATTGGATTAGTTTATTAAAGAAACTAGTATTATCTCCCTCCGCGTGTTGCGGCAGAGACTCTTCTTCTGAACCGAGTCATTGACTACTTAACATAGGAGACGGCTAAATATTATTACTTTACATTCAGGAGGACTGATTATTTATAGATGTAGTGACAACAAAATACTTTCTAATTTCCAAAGATTGCATCAGTCAGCAGATCGTGGTTGCTAGAATGTTGCCATCATTTATCAATTACAATTCCTTCAATTGTTTGATTTAATATAAACAAAAAAGAATCATCAACGATTACAATTAGATGTCATAAACCAAATGCATCCCGATCCAGGTTATTAAGATTTGAAAATTTGAAAATCTTGATATTGATACTGATTTTGCGGTTCCATCCAAGTACCAAATTTCTCAATGATGAGCATGTCTAGAAAGAAAGTCTCTTTTCAACTATTATCTTTTTTTTCTTCAGATGTTAACCATGAATTAAGCACTGATGACTTAGTCAATTTATAACTTTGATACCCCTACTCGATTATGAAATAATTACGACCTTAACCCCTTGGCTTAATTTTACTTAGTATCATTTTGATGTTTATGTAATTTAGATAAATCTTCATTTTTTAATATGTGACACAATACAATTTTACGTTATAACATGCGTGACGAAACTCATGGTCGCGGCATCACGATTCATGTGACATTTTCACATATATCCGAAATATAATTAAATATTAGTTAGAGAGAATGAGGACATGCAGGCGAAGGGTGTCAAGATATATGTATACATGTGTCCATCATGTAAGAAAGAATAAAAACAAAGAAAGAAAGAAAGAAAGATTAGCCACAAGACAATAAAGATGTCGGAAAACACAGGTCCGTTGATACCAAAGGTGGTGGGTGACGGTGGCGGGTGGTGGTGGAAGAAGATAATTGACTGGGAAGAAGGTAAGAAACAGCTAATATGTTCACTTCCGATGATCCTAACAAATGCTTCTTATTATGCAATACCCTTAACTTCCGTCATGTTCACCGGCCACCTCAGAGACGTTGAGCTCGCTGCCTCAAACCTTGCTAACTCTTGGGCTAACGTCACGGGTTTTTCCTTTATGGTAATCATTAATTAATTACGTACTTAATTGTTGCTTCGTCTTATTACTTACATTAATCAGACAATATTAAATGTTTTATCATTTGTCGGCCGGTATGAATTGCCGAATTGGTGTATCTGCATTTACTCGATCTATTCATATATTGTTTTTTCGGATCTACCAATGTTTGAGTTATTAGGATGGATGGTGACAAGTGGCATGGAGACTACACTACTGCTATATGTTAAAGTCATGTTTTACACTCGTTGCAATATTTTAATTAAAAGGAGTGATTTTAAATTTTGTAGTGGTTTTCAGGCTTGAAAAATTAAAAAGTATAGTATGTTTGTGGTGACTTTCTTCGTTGAACGGGCGAGTCTGGAAAGTTGTTAAAGATTATGCTCAACGTGCCATCTCACAACTTCGCTTGCAAAATTAGCGAAATGTTGGATCCGCTTCACACATGAGGGTAGTCTCGGATAGATTTCCAGACTTCGTGTGTTCAACGAGTGGAGTCATCATGAATTACATATAATTTGAATTTTCATCCTACAGATCACTACAAAAATTTAAATCATCCAATTTATTTAAAAATTCAAACTTGTTGAGCAACCATTTCTTATTATCCATCGTTTATGCTTAAAAAAAACCAGTTTGGATCTTCATTATCCGAGTCAAATTCTAAACTCTCCTTTAAAAGTGACTAAACAATCATGTTGAACCTTATACTAAAAATGGGTGAGGTTATACTAAAAAGTCTTTTGAAACTGCAAATTAAGGCGTAGAAAGTCAGTCAAATGAACTCCGATTGACCTTATTCTAGCAGTGTTGGAACTATCTTGTCAAACCTTTCAAAAACCTCTTTCGGATTTACCTGAACCCTCACCCCCAAGCCTAATCAAAGTTTGTTTTATCACATTTATACGTCTTTATAGAATCAAAAGATTTTGTATTGGAAGTTAACCTTTATATCTTTTCAGAACAAATTACACTTTTTCCTCGTTTACATATGTTTATACAAAACTTCTTTGAAGTAAAGATATAACATAGGTTGTTTGCTAGCTGAGGAAGTAATGAAAGTTGTTATAAAATAAAAAAAGAAAATCTTCTTATTTTTATAGTTTACCAACGAAATAAAAAATTTATATAAACATAAAAAATGAAAAGTGTAACTTGTACTTTTTTAAAACATAAAATACGGTAATATAATATATTTTTATGTTGGTGAACGGATTTGACCATCTCCATAGTAGATTTTTTGGCTTAAAAATGCTTATGTGGCTGTTTTTTATTATTCCTCACCATTGTGTGGGTTTGTTTTTAGTACTTAGTTCGAACATGAAAGAATTGGTATATAGTGGGGGGCCATATGCTATTTTGGTTATATTAAATTGCAGCATAGAGAGATGAATATTTTAAATAAATAAAATGTTTTTGATGTGTCTATGTTTTTTAGAATGGTTATTGTAGTGGTTTTTAAGATTTTAAAAAAATAAGCGTTTTTTGACAAAGTATATTTTTAAATATTTTTAGTTCTTTTTATTTGTGATGCTCTTAGCTAGGTTGGTCAGATGGATATCAATTGATAGCCTGATATCATACATACTGATCACCTGAAGCATGAAAAATTTAAACCCGATCTTATACCTGGTTTCATGCCCAAATACCCGTCCCGGGCGTTTCAGTTCGGGTTACGGCCCATTAGCTAGGTTCGATTATTTTGCCATGCATCTCTAGACTAACTTAATTGATCAATATATGTAGTGAAGTTAATTACTAATTAAAGTTTTTCATTAGATTGGGCTAAGTGGTGCACTAGAGACATTATGTGGGCAAGGATTTGGAGCAAAGCTTTACAGCATGTTAGGAATATATTTACAAGCATCTTGTTGGATTTCAATTTTCTTCTCTGTTCTCATCTCACTTTTTTGGTTTTTCACTGAACCTATTCTCATTCTACTTCACCAAGATCCTCAAATCTCAAAAATGGCTGCCCTCTACATCAAGTATCTTGTTCCCGGACTATTCGCATTCGGGATTATACACAATGTATTGAGATTTCTCCAAACGCAATCCATCGTGTACCCTTTAGTATGGTGTTCCTTAGTCCCGTTCATCGTTCATATCGGTTTTAATTACGTGCTCGTGTATTGCACTTCTTTGGGTTTCATTGGATCCCCTTTGGCTGTTTCAGTTACATTTTGTATCTCAGCTGTTATGCTGGCAGCATATGTGGCTTTTAGCAGCAAGTTTAAGGAAACATGGCGAGGTTTTTCTATGGAGTCGTTTAATCATGTTCTTGTCGGTTTAAAACTCCCGCTGCCCTCTGCTGCTATGATCTGGTCAGTTAGCTACTAGTTCTTGCTTAGTTCATAGTAACTATCAGTTTTTAATTTCAATCTAAGTTGACACCTTTTTTTTTGTATCTTGAAGCTTAGAATATTGGGCTTTTGAGATACTCGTGCTGCAAGCCGGGATTTTACCGAATGCTGAAATAACTACTTCCTTGATTGCAATGTGGTAAGAATGTAGCGAGTTTAGATTGAAATATACAACTTGTTTGATTAAGCATTTTAAAAAGTCAACCTGTGCGCGGCGTGTTTTCAAAATAGACTAGAAAAACACATATCTAAGAAGTACTTTCTTTGATTATGTAGTGTAAATGTTGGAAAAATATATGAATGGAAGGTGTTGGTTTGGTTGAAGTTTGAGTTTGTCCCACATAAGAGGGGAGACCAAACTTAAGCTTGGTTATAAGCAACAACCTCCTAGACATGTTTGAATTGTCATGTTGTGTTTTACTCGAGGGCCTACCCGCGCGCAGGGGTGCAGAAAACTGGATTCAAGGTTGCATTAGACTTGCAACGCCCGCGCGACCTGCGGACACGAATGCAGCTCCGAAAACCCAGAATCGGACCGGGTCGTTTTTGTGTTTTAACAACAAAACCGGACCAACCTTTGAGATTCTTTTCCAGTTTTTTGACTTTATGACAATTGAATTGTCATAAATCAAGACCTCTTGTCATCCCTCTTGGTTACGTATACTGCCAACACAAGTCAGATACACAACAGCAACATTACCAACGATTTCAGTTTCACAGCAGCATTTTCGTCTTTGTTTCAGGCAAGTGTTAAGTCCGGCAGCACCCGCTGTTAGCATCCGGTGTATCCTGGGAACAGACCGAGAATCTGTTTAAGGGAACTGTGTCAAACACAGGCCCGGATAATTTCCATCGCCTTTTCTGTTTCTGATTCTGTTTTGCAGGACTCAACCAGCACCCAGTTTCTTCCTCTTTTCTGTTTTACGAGCTTTATTTCTAACAGTAAATACGCAAGCTATCGCCTACAACTTCATGTACGGGCTCAGTGCTGCTGCAAGGTTAGAATATGCAACTATCTAGCTAAGTGACCCGTTTCAAATATACATAGACGCTAACTTCAACCTTTAAACCGTCCCTATTTTGCAACATTATTATCATGACAGCACGCGTGTGTCAAATGAGTTGGGAGCTAGAAATATCGAAAGATCGAGCTAAGCATGCAATGGTTGTGACTCTAAAGCTTTCTGTTATCATTGCACTTGCACTTGTTTTAGCTTTGGGTTTTGGTCATGATTTCTGGGCTGGACTTTTTAGCAAAAGTCGCGTGATCATAAATGAATACGCTTCCGTAACGCCCCTCTTGGTGATCTCCATCATGGCTGATTCTATCCAAGGAGTCTTATCAGGTTTTCGCATAAATTTATTTCTTATAAATGTGAAGATGGGTATTTAGTATGGGTCGGGCTGGGTTGACCCGTTAACAATATTGCAGGGGTGGCAAGGGGATGCGGTTGGCAACATCTGGCGGTGTACATCAACTTAGCAATGTTTTATCTCATTGGCATGCCGGTTGCAGTTGTCCTTGCTTTTCTACTGAAACTATACACTAAGGTGAAGTTTTAATAGCGCAGTTTGGTTGATCGAGTTTGTGTTTTAACATTATATAACAAATTAACGAGTATATATGATTTGTAGGGGTTGTGGATCGGCTTGATAAGCGGTCTCTCGTGTCAAACTGGAGCTCTTCTACTACTAGTGTATGTCAACAAGTGGACGCGAGTGCAACTCGAGGATAACAACAATATAGACAATGCAATTCATGTATGACCGAATTTTTGTGTTTTCAGTAATTAAACCAAGAACATGAAGTAGGCTTGTGTACGAACTAATGTTTTGGTCTATATCGAAGGCATCTATACGTCTTGAGTTAATTTGTGATTCTCGCATTGTGGTAGAGGCGCACAACCAAACTGGTCTATGAACTAAAACCAGTTTAAGATGTGACCTGAACCGGTATTGAAAAGGGGTTAGTGTGAGCCTGAAGCGATCGAGCTGTAGGTTTGAACCAGGATGACATGTTACCATTGGGTTGCTTTAAATGTTTTACTTACGACCTAATTATAATAAAATTAAAATTTGATTATGTTTAAAGACAAGATATATCCTTCTAAAATCAATAAAATATCATATTTGTACATTTTACCATAATATAACCAATTTACGGTACTTAATCTTCTTGAACCCGAAAAATCTCATATCCATCCAGCTTTAAGGATTGTTTGTTTTAGCCTCTTAATAGTTAAGATGTCTGACTGGTTCAACACTTAATGGTTCAGACTGTTTGTTTCACAAGCAGATGTCTAAATGGTTCAGACATTTGTCTCTGAATGGTTAAGCATTATACTGAGTCTGAATGATTAAGATGTCTGGTCAGCATTGATCAGACATTTGCTTTGAATAGTTAAAAAATATCTTAGCACTTAATGATTTAAACCTCGTACTGTTTCAACACTTACATGTAAAAAACTTTTTTTCTCCTAGATAGTTTATTTTAGTTTATTAATTACCTAGCTATTAATCTATTATCCATACTTGTGGGAGTGTTCTCAAGAGTTAAAAGGAATTACCATTTGTGATTTCAGATTACCCTTACCCTAATAGTAAGTTAATAACACCAATACACCATTGTTAGATCGAGTCGGGCCGGTTTGAGTGTTACAGTACTATGCTATGATTAGGTCCGACGTTGGTTTACCGGTACGTACTTAATTAGGCCGAAAACCTAAACTATGATACATACCTAAAATACTCATATTTGCAAGAACACATGAGGGTATCTTTTTTTCTAGTCATGTTATCGGTTACAATAACAAACATAAGTGTCGGTAGCTAGCCTGTTGGGTGCTGCCCACATTTGCATACAATTCTTGGTCTAACTAATTAAACAAAATATCTTCTCAATTCACCTTATTTTTTTGCCCCGTGTAAACATCGTGTGAGCTTCGATCTCTTCTTTAATTACAAACATATCCCCATTTTGACTCGATCACAAATTTCATCACCAATATTCAATCAATCATGGCCACCATTCAAAAAACCATCTGGTTTTTAATAGCTTGCTTCATCACCTTCATATCTTCAACCCATGCATACACGTTACAAGTTGGTGGCAAAGATGGCTGGACGTTACATCCATCTGAAAACTACAACACTTGGTCTAGCAGGTTGCGGTTTTTGATCAACGATACGCTGCGTATGTTTTTTTTTTTGGTTTGTGATTATGTTTTTGTTAATTAGAGTACGTTTTTTCATTTGGTTGTTTTGATTGTTTGCAGACTTTAAGTATGATAATCGGACGGATTCGGTTTTGGTTGTGAATAAAAGTGATTATGATGGATGTAATGCTAACAATCCGATCATGAAGTTGGATGGTGGTGATTCGATGTTTAAGTTTAATCGATCGGGTCCGTTTTACTTCATTACTGGTAATAAATCGAATTGTGATCAAGGTCAGAAGATGGTGGTGGTGGTTTTAGCACTTAGAAACCGATCACCACCGCCTTCCGTCGCCACTCCGCCTTCTCCGTCAACCCAACCGCCATCTCCCGCCGCATCTCCAGCTCTTCCACCGTCAGCCAGATCTCCTGTTGTTACACCGTCTATGTCTCCTGGTGGACCAGGACCATCACCTTCCGAAGATATAACTCCAGTAACATTTTCCCCCGACGGAGGAAGTGTAGATCCTCCTAGTGGAGGAAGCACTAGCTCTCCTAACGGGGGAAACGCTGACCCTCCTGGAAATGGACAACCTCCGGAAGGTGATCAGAGTCTACCGTCACCACGAGGGGCGGCGGTGGCAAAGCTACCACATGATAGCATAATTGCATTAGTTGTAACGTTGATGGTTGCTTTATGGGCGCTTAATTAGTGATTTGAAACAACAAATTGAATTAAGGTTTGATTATATGGAACATGTTAGGGGTTTTCTTGATCGATTTTTTTAGTTGAGTGTTGATAATTAAGAGTGCTCATATCGTGACTACGTAGTAAATAAAAAGTATATGTATCCATAGCTTCTAGCTACATATATGTGCAATAAGTGCTTGGGTGAATAAATCTTTATTAATATTATTTTATTACATTTTACAAAGATTTCTAGTATATACGGGTCATTTAACCATCAAGATTTTTTTCGTATGTTATTTTAAAAGTATATAATGATAATGTGAATGTGTGAAAAATCTGTTACGTGCGTGGTCTTTAACCACACTTACTCACTTAGATAATGTGTAGGGAACTCACACAGCGTCCTAACACCGTCTTTTAGGTGTTATACTAGAATAAAGATTAAACTGAGTATTTTTTTAATTATAAAACGCCATTCATCTCTCTCTGTTCTCTCTTTCTCTTTTTAAACAACTAACTTTATTAAAAAAAATAAAAGAAAAACTAACTTGGTAGTCATTAGTGACACAAACCATTTTTTATCATGTGTGGTAGAAAACGTGTAGAGTCATTAACTGTAAGTATTGTTTTTCACTCACTTAAGGTTATGATAATAGTGTACTATATTGAGTACTGATATGGTTGTATCTTGCTATCTTGGAGTAACGGTAAGTTTATCGTCATGTGAGCTAGCTGAAGTTTACTTATTCGAGCTGTAGAAATAGTTTCTTTGTAAAATATAGGGTAAAAAAGCATACACCACGTTCTAGTTGATCCAACACCCATCAACGACGGTCGTCACACATGTGAAAGCCTTGTTCACTAGGTGTATTTTTAATTTTTTTTCATATCTTTCGTAAGATAAATACTAAGAAATCTGATTTGCATATACAACCAATGAAATAACGTTTAAACTAAAACGAAGATTAAGATTTAACGATGGATGAATTTGAAACTTCAAAGTGTTATACATCTTCACCCATGTCGACATAGATCAAATATTGACAAGTCAAAGTAATGGTGTGTCATCATTTTTCCCCTGTTACTTTTCAAATCATTTTAATAAAATAACTTATTATAATAATATTAAAAGGACGTCGTTATAACAGTTAAGACAAACATGTGTAAACTATACAAAAAGAATGTCGGTTTTGAGTCTTCAATATAAACGTTTTAATGTTTATTTGCATCCTAGTTTAGTTAACGTGTTGATAGATATAAAACGAATGAAATATGGTATTCAATATGTTAGGTGAAGCTTAATTACAAAACTTCATAGCGAGTTAGTGACATTCACTTATTCAGGCGTTAGTATAGTTAGCCCGGGTTACGGCTTAACTTTTCGTGCGTAACGTAAAATTTAATGTTTTTTTCTCGTTTTATATTTAGGATACATCTGCACATTTAAAAGGATACCTCTGAACAATCAAAACATATTTTTAATGTCCATTTTTTTTTAAAGTGTCAAGAAAATGATGATATTGGTTAAAATGGTCTAAATATTGTTAATAGTTTTCAAGAAAATATTGATAAAACTCCAGATATTGCTAATGATATGCAGGAAAATAATGTTTTGTATGAGTGTACGAAAAAAAAACTTTTTGTACAAGTGTGCGCAAAAAGTTATACAAGTATAGGACAAATTTTTTTTCGAAGGATACCCCTGATATATTGGGCTGGCTCCACCACTGGTTAACATGTCATATATGGTTACAAGGTGGAGTATTTAATTTAGTTGGTGTTACACTACTATGAACACTAATAACAACTTTTTGATCCGTTTCTTGTTCTACCTCTTCTTATAGTCATAACTTCTGAACCAACCTAGCTAATTAATCCAATCTTTAATTAAAAAAAATTTACTTAAACAAAACTCAAATTTTCACATACTATCACAATCCAACTTTTTAATATATAAATATTTTTATTATTATTTTTATAATATTAGATGATAAGTTTTATAAAAGAATTTTCCAAAGCAATAGTATAAGGACACATTACAAATAAGATGAATAAATAAGTTTTGTATACTAATATTATAATACTAGTTTAGAGCACGTGTTACGCTCGGGTTTGTTTTTTAGTATCTAATATTATACTCAATTTAAAGAGATTTAAATATTCGGTTTTATGGTATAGTTTTTAAAAAAAATAATGTCGTATAAAAAATTTATGTATATTTAAAAATAATATTTTTTTAAAAAATATTGAGTTATTTAATTGTAGACTATTAATAATTTTATCCCTAATTTCATTATTATACCATATCAAATATAATATGACGCATTCACACCCTTAGTAGGAGAGATTTAAAATGTAAATATTATTAAGTTTCTAAAGATTCTCATAAATATTAAGGAACCAAAATGTAATTAAGGTTATTATAATATATTATTATTAATAGATATACATATATTTCAAATATAAAAATATAATTATGAGAAAAACACTCTTATTATGTCAACTAAGCAAATATCACCTCTAATAATGCCAACTAAACAAAATTTATTTTCCTATATTATATAAAGATAAACATTTATTTTCAAAACAACTCAGTTTTTAAGAAAATTTATATTGACATGTGTGGAAGAAAAAAACTAAACAAGGTTGTAAATTTAGATTTATTTTTAAAATTAGATATTATAATTTATTAAAGAAAAACTAAATTAGTTGTGTAAACTAATTATTAGAAAAAGAAAAGAAAAAATACAATTAAAGTTCAACAATAAAGAAATAACATGTGATATGAGACCACACACATTTTGGTTGTGAACTCCGTCTTTAAAATAGTCGGGTTGTAAGCTTTTTTTTATCATTTTTTCTTTTTTTGTTTTAAATAAAAATCACAACTCAGCTATTCAAAAGTTTCATCCCTATTCAAAATCACTGCAATTCCTTTTCGGGCGACTGTAGGACGGACGGCCGCCTATAGGTGGTGGGTGATGTGAGGGTGATTAAATGGATGTTAAACGGTTTAATGATAGAGTTTAGATGCTTTTATATGTGTTATTCATGTGGTTTTTATGAATAAGATAACTATGCATGCGTATGTGAATTGTAGGTAAAATGGTGCGTTTAGACCATGTATTAGGAGGGATGGAAGAGGGACATGGATTACACGAATGTTGGAGGCTAAAGACAAGGCAAATGAAGATTTCAGCAAGGCCTCTGGCGTAGGTTACGCCATCCCAAAATCAAGAGTAACAGAACAGCCTCTGGCGTAGCCTACGCCAGCTCGCGTAGCCTACGCCAGCGGACTTTAGAGCTAAACAGAACACATCCTGGCGTAAGCTACGCCAGGCTATTTTTGGAAATGTGTTTTTAGGTCGGATTTTGACCTATTTAATCATGCCTTCAATCCCATTCGACTCTCTCGATTTTTTTACGACCTTTTGGAGTTTAACTAAGGTCTTGGCATCATTTCATCACTTCCGAACATCATTCCATCATCTACAATGCTTAGTTCATCAACTTTTGAAGAATCAATCAAGAGCATGAGCGGCTAAACCACCCGTGTTCATCTCCGGGTGGATGGTTAGTGTTAGTTAAAGTTTAATTAGGGTTTTAATATGCTAGACACAAGTTAAATGTTTGGTTTTGTTTGAATATTATAATTTGTCTATGAATTTATATTTAAATGCAATTGAATGTTTGGTAGACTTGTGAGTTTGTGATTAATAGTTTAATTAATGGTTATAGCATTTTGTTTGAGAAACTTGTATGTCATTCACTAGCCAAGCTAACTAGTAATCAACATTCGAGTCGTTTTCCTACATGGTTATAACTTATACTTCTAAACGAAACCACCAAGTCCGGCATTGGTTTGGATCCGGCCAACACAATGAAAATTGGTCGTGAAATCATCTAATTTAACTACCCGTGAGTGAAGTTATTAGCACGCTTTAACCTATGATCGCAACTATCTATGTCTATGTAGATTCTAGCATTTTAAACCTAATTGCATATCTTTCCGAAACCTAAACCCGGAGGTGATCCATTTTTCCATTATCACAATCAACTTAATTACTTGCAATTGTTTTCTTTATAGTTTTCACTTTTACAAACAAATCATCTTTTCACAGCCAAGAAGCAATAGCATAATTTAGTTTAATTATTTATTTGTTTTCTCAATCAATCTAAAATACATCATCCACTAATTCCACGTGGTTCGACATCCCTGCTTGCCCTAACTAATCTTAAGGTGAATAGGACATTTTATACATCTTATTTGATTGTCACTTCGACACCGATCAGTAGGGTAGGGTGGGATAGTCTTATGTGTTTAAGGGGAAACAAATTTAATTTCTCACTTATTTTTATTTATTTTTTTGAACGGCAATTTCTCATATTTAAGGGGTCACGGTCCTTAGTATCTTACATGTCTATTTTTTGTGAGCGAACATAGAGAGAAGACAAATAAAAAAGGATTAAATAAATACTATTTATTTAATTAATAAAGATAGATATGTGGAATGAGATGTAAGATGTTTTTATAAAAATGAAAGATAAATTTAATATTAATGTTTTTAGTTAGTTTATAATGATGAGGATGATGTGAGATGAACTTTCTATGAGGAGCTCTAACATTGCATAAAAGACAACAAACAAATGCCAACTGAACAATATTATGTGTTAGAAGGTCTTAGTTTGTTTGAGACTTGTTACTTGTTAGAATTTTTTTCGAGAAAAAAAAAGGCTCGGGTGAGTCCTTTCGTCACAGCTCTCTCTCACAAACATACATTAAAGAAGTGTGGAAGCGATGCGACGATGATTATAACATAAACACTGATAAAACACTTGAATAGTTTGTTGGTGAAATATCATATAACTTTGAACTGATAACATGTAATAAAATCGACCAAACTCACGTCGCATAACACATGCGAGAAACAACCAACATCCCGCCACGGAGTGTAGGGTCTCCCCTACACAAGATTACGTAACTAATAAACAGTGGCCAATCAATAAACAGTGGCCAAAGTCACACCGATAACTCGGAGAAAATACGACCAAACTAAAGCCACAAAGCACGAGGGATAAAGACCATAGTCACACCACATAATGTAGGGGAGAAACAACCAAACCCCGTTGTGGGATGCCGGAGAGAAACTAACTAGTTAAATATGAAATCATATAAAATGTCATAACTCACCTTCAACTACTAACCCCACAACTTTTTGAATTTTAGCAATTCTTACTTGCTTTTATACCATTCTCTTTAGGTACGTAATCTTGTTGATTTTCTTCGTCGTAAACAAAACATGCCCTGACATAACCCGTGGTGACACTTTGCTAGTTAATATTCATTTTTAGTCGTTACCAATTCATACGATTCGTCTATTTTTTAAGTTAGATTTTTTAATTTCCTAAACATGTTAGAAATAAGTTTATTCAATCCAAGCGTTCACTTGATTAACATTAACCGATTGTATGTCAAATCATAAACATTTTAGGTAACATGATACCATTTTCAAATCTTTCATGACATATGTTTGTTTTTATATTCCTTATCCTACACATTTAACTCAAAAGAGGGATGGTCACGTTTGCCCTACACGATCCTACACCCCATGTCATTGGCCAAACCACATTAAATATACATAAAATTGCTTAAGTATATCACATGATATAACGTTGTTAGTCAATATTATTTATTAGTTACATTGAAAGGGTATATTTGTTAGGACCAATTATAGTCCGGTCTAAAGTTAAAAAAAAAGTTCTTTATATTTAAAGATCATGAATCCAAACCACAGAACATATATGTTATTTCTCCCTCACATTCTTAAACTCAGTGTTCCCAATCAAACACGACTCGACACCAAAACACGACCTAAAACCTTTATTCATCGTTTTTCAACTCGTGTGATCATGTCTAAAATGACTAATGATATCGTGTTTCTTATCATGTGGGCATTGACGTTTTCTTGTTTTGCAGTTTCTTCGTCCACGAACGTGCCTTTTAAACCAAATTTGGTGGTACTGAATCACCTGTCAAATGAATCAAGTCAGCTAGTAAGGGACACCATCGACTTTGATGAAGAAATGATGATGGAGTCTGAAACTGCTCGTCGGGTCCTAGCTGGAAAGAGATACATAAGCTATAACGCAATGGCAAAGAATAATATTCCATGCAATCAACGTGGTCAGTCTTATTATGACTGCAATAGAAAAGGTCAGGCTAACCCATATACCAGGGGCTGCAATGTTATCACTAGGTGCGGTGGCCGCTGATGAAACAAAATCTAATGCTATGGATCATTAGATGTTATAATTATATATGTAGGACCTTTTTCATATGAAGATGAGATTGTATCTTGCTGTCTTGTTAAATTTCATATGCTTGAATTTGGTTAGATTGTTGGATTCGAACCGAGAAAACTGAAAACCTATACAGCGAACACGCTAACCAAAAGCAGGATACAAATATACAATCACTCAAGAATTTTGATAATCTTTAAACACTGATTGAACCAAAAAATTTAGTAACTTATGGTTACACAATTTAACTCAAGTGTAGCTTATATATTTTAAACATAAAACATAAATCGATTACCTAGCTAGCTCTGTTACCACCGTGTCTCAGAACAACTGGTGCAATATATCTCATGATCAAAAAAACCACCACCTTCTTGGTCGACGACGACTCTGTTATACATGAAAATAAATCAGAAACTTAAACTAAACAGAAAACAAAGCGGGTGTCACAAAAAAAGCAGGTAGAACCTTTTGATCGTTTTTCGGTGGGCTAGATAGTATTGGTTGAGGAAGAACACTCTTTTCAATGTTCTGAATGTATGGTTGTAGCTTCTCTTCCAACATCTTGTTCAACTGGAACACACACACAACACCAACATCGTTCACACGCTAGTTTGGTGAAATCTCATAATAATTCTGCTTTTTTTCAACTATTACCTGTTCTTGGCGCCATTTTGTTTCCCACTGATCATCCAAAATCTTTTCCGCAATTTCTCTTTGGGCATTCAGAAGAACCGTCATTTCATACAACTTTTTAGGATCTTTTAGGTCTTCTTCACTCCATGAAGATGCATTCAGTGGAACATCAAGTTCCTGCACAATTGATTTCACAGTATCATATGCATCAATCGTCATAAAAAAACTTGTTTGTGAAAGTCAACCAACCCATTTTGACCTACACACTTAAAAAACTTGTTTTAAGTGGAGAAACAAAAACATACCCCCCAGTTTTGAGGTCGTGGTGGCGGACTGAGTTTCAAAACTTCCGTCTCTAATGCAGTTTTTGCTTTGTAGTAAGGTATGTTTTTAACAACCACCGGATCATTCCTTGCACGTTCAGGATCTAATGAGATCAAGCCCTGATTTTAATAACAGAACTTGTAATTAATTACTTGAATAAATAATTTTTCAGGTTAACAATTATGTCTCACTTCTTGCAAGTACTCCCATCCGGGTTTTCTCTTGGCTACAGCATCTCGAAGCTGATCATACCGCATATTTTCCTGAATGGACGTCATAAACACGAAACAATGGTCATTGGAAACCAAGGAAGCAACGGCGATGTCTAATATTTTTAGGTTATGTAATAGCTAGGAAAGCATAAAAAAGAAAGAAACCTTGTATTGCCACCAAATTTTCTGTTTGACCTCGTCATCATATTCAAATCCACCCATAATCTGGGGCATCGTGATCAACCAAAACGCAGCAATGCTGGGGTCTTTCATGCTGTCGATAATATGCTGAAATGTAAATTTTTAGGTGAGAATAACTTTGGAATTGTTTTTAGTTTAAAAATAAAACATATGCAAGAGTGTTTACATCATGACACCTACCTCGTAAGGATAGTCCATTTTCTTCATTATGTTGTACGCTTTCCATGGAGGATCAATAATCTGCAGAGTGCTAAACATTAGTACAAGTTCAAATTGTAACAGATAAACGACGATCAAATACTGCTTATGTACTTACATCATCAGCAGAAATCCTGACTTGTAACTTACCCTTGCACTCGGGGCATTTCATCACACCCTGCAACATTTTTACGCCAGTTTTACACAGAAATACTTAAAACATTTAGGTATAACTAATGTTTTGATGTGCTTACGGATCCATCACAGGTATCGCAGTCTTTGGAGGGCAATGGAACATTAAGATCCATGGTGGCCGGAAGATGCACAAGCTCTGCTCTGTTCTCAGCTATGGCATCTGCAATAGCTTCGGCAGTTGCTTTCTCTCCACTGAAGACATTTGTTTTAACATAGTTAATTGTTTCAAAACCTATATATGGTCATAATGCACTTGACATTGTAACTGCTAAACTTACCTTCTTAATGCGTAGTTTTTCACCTGGTACATGACCTTCCCTGTGCCTCTGCACATGGTACATCTTAAAGCATTCCATCCATTGCAAGTTTGACAGTCTCTGCAATTCAAATCCGTACACGACAATAGCGAAGATGAGAAATCAAAAACGGCTGTTAGGTTTTATTATCATATTCATACAATTATAAGCTACAATAAGTGGTTCAACAGTTTGCTTAAATCCACCATCACTGCAAAGGATTTTATCATTCTATAATGCTTTGTAGGTATACATATAGAAACAATCCTTCATCATATCAAGTGAATTGTATCCCTTGTTCGTATTATAAATCCTCAAAAACAATTCAACACCGACTTTCTGAACTTAAATTCAAAGTTCCTCTCATGCATACGACATTTACACAGCTCATCACCACATACCGCATTTTGTAAAATACGCGAATAAATGAAATATCACGTAACTACTAGACACAATATTTCACTCAAACAGCTAAAATCATACTAATTTACTTCTAACCAACAAACAGAAACAATAACTATCAAGCGCGATATCAATCAAACCAAGTAATCACCTTTGACATATCACTTTCTTCCCCAACTCGAGCACGATATCACACGTCCCAAGAGCAGCAACTGCCTGAATACAAACAACAATAAACATATATCAGTCAACTAGTTATATCCTACTAAAAACCCCCAATTCACACAAAACCCTAATCAGTTTTCAACTTAATAACACCAATATTGAATGAAAAAGATTAAAAATTCCAATTGAACAAATGAAGGATGAAATGAATTGAGGAAAACATACGAAGATTGTGGAGTATGAGAGCTTGGAGATGAACTCAGGGATGCCAAAACCACGAGGAGCAGAGCCGGAAATGTCATTAGCGAGAGTGAAGGGAGAGAGTATAATTTTGACAGGTAAGTCGATCAAATGAGCTAAGGGTTCACCTAAATGCCGATTCAAGAACTTGAATTGATTGTCAAATAGTTTCTTGGTGTTGTTCACGAACTTATCAGTTCCTTTACCCATTGTTAATGGATATGGATAAAGGTGGGCGATATGCACAAAACCCAAATGGCTGGTTTTGTGGATGGGTTATGTTGTTGCAGACCAGATTGTTTATATCCGGGGTGTTACAAACTAAACTCTCTGTTGTGTTGTGGAAGAAAAAAATAACTAGTTTTAGTTGACAATAATAATCATAATACACGTTAGATTGTGATGAAACACATATTAATGGAATAGAAGTGTACTACTTTAAGATAAACCGGTTCATTGATAAAGATCGGTTGGACTATAACTTTTAACGATTTAATATGTAAATCGATACATTAATTAAACCGGGTTATATTGATACTCAACAAAACCAGATTGAACGTTGAAACAATGTCTTTAACGTTCCACTAGTTAGACACGTTGAATTGTATTAAAGACCAAATGATGTATTGTATATTTTAATTATATATCACATCAAATATATAGAAGTATCAAAAAAATTTCGGTCCCCGACCATCTTTTTTCCCGTTCCACAGTTAATTTCCGCCACATAGGCTCAAAACTGTTCCGACTGGTCCGGTTTTTCAGAACTTAAACATCTAATTTAGACTAAAATAATCAGCAAATCAATTTATAAACTCCTCCAAAAACGAAGACGTTAGATACAAATTACAGAATAACAGAAATCAACATAAATGTATCAGTGAAATTGATGACCACGTGTGAATTTATTTATATCTCTTTAAAATAATTTTTGTGGCGTTGATTATTTTGCTTCCCAATTTTGTATCAAATGTAAAAAAGATAACATTTTTAGGGTTTTATGATTGATTGAATATATTTGGTTTCAAAAATAAGCAACTACGGTAGAAGACAAACATGTTTGTGTTATCTTCAACTCGATCAATCTTGTTTTCCCCATTGCTACAACTTCCCAAATCCTCCCCTCTTTTCATCAAGGTACCTGTTCTAATTCACCCTTTTTATACCAGTTTCATCATTCACCATATACATATATATACTGTCATTTTACTTTATGTATCTATGATTCACCAAATGAAACTATCATTATCAGCATTACAGTTGTATGCTTCTTGAGCTTGGTTATGTATACATATTCTTATCTGATACATCTTTAGTGCTTGTTTGAGTTGTTACTTATCACTTGGTCAATGTTGCTACAACTCCAGCGAAATCTGGGTCGGGTCTTGTCATTGCGTTAGTCCGCGTCTAGCATTATTGAACAGTTACCTAGCTTAGATACAACCTGCAACAACACATAAATAAACTCATTAGAACTGTCACCAAAAATGACAGCTAAAAGAATTAAATAGCATTAATGTAGTATCTGGTCAATAAACGGCTCTGATGGTGTTTGCGTTTTAGAGCCGATTGTCTGGTTTTTGCGGCTCTCAGTTTCTATTGTTTGGATAAATTCAGTTTGCAGCTGATTATCAAGTTAACTATAAACTGTGGTTTTGTTACAGTTCATTATGTTTTTAATTTTAGGCAGAATGCTATCACTGTCTTTTTGACACTACATTCAAACTTAACCAATTGGACCTGAACTCGTCAAACCGAAATCATGGTCCCATCCAAAAATCCAAAATAAGTTTGGACCTTCGGGCTACGAACACATCTCTCACAGCAAGGGCACTTTCAACCAATAATGAGGCTGGGACATCTCCTGTAAGTTTTTCTCTTATCGAAGAAAAGTCGCACTTAAAAGTCCATGTAATAGTTATGATATCCTGATAATATAATGAATTTTTTTGTAGCGTTGTGTTGTTTTGGACATTGAAGGGACAACCACGCCTATTTCATTTGTCACAGATGTTCTTTTCCCATATGCCCGTGACAATGTGCGCATGCATTTGGAAGAAACATATGATACTGCTGATACTAAAGATGACATCAAGCTGTTACGATCTCAAGTAAGATCCAATAAATCCATTAGATTTCTTTGGAGGTGTCAGTTTCGACTGATTTACTCATAAACGGGTTGATTTAAAACCTTCTAGATCGTATCATAAAAAAATAAGCAAATCATCGCTGAAATAGTGTAACTTTGGTAAAAGAACTTTCAAGAAAGTGTTTGGGTCCAACACAATCGATGAAATAGTGTAACTTTGGTAAAAAAAAAAAAAGAAAAAAAAATATTGAAAATTCAAGAAAGTGTTTTGGGTCAATCCAGCCCGTACAAAATTATCCATTTGACCCGTCGTTCAACCCGCTTGACGAACCTATTGTGATTGTTTTTCAAGGTAGAAGATGATTTAAAAATGGGAGTTGTAGGTGCAGTTCCAGTTCCATCAGATGATGCGGGCAAAGAAGAGGTCATCGCTGCTTTGGTTGCTAATGTTGAAGAAATGATAAAAGCCGACAGGAAAATCACTTCACTAAAACAGTTGCAGGTAAATAAAAACAACATTTATAAAACACATCTTCAATTTAGGACCCTGCGTCTAACACTCAATAATGCAGGGTCACATTTGGCGCACTGGGTTTGAGAAAAATGAAATAAAAGGTGTTGTTTATGATGATGTTCTTCAAGCTTTTGAAAGATGGCATGCTTCTGGTGTAAAGGTAGGTGTCAACAAAAAGTTAACCCGTTTTGACACTTCTATTTACGGTCTTAATGGGCTATATCTTTGTTTGAACCAGGCGTACATATACTCAAGTGGTAGCAGATTGGCACAACGGTTAATATTCGGATATACAACATATGGCGATTTAAGAAAATATTTATGTGGATTTTTTGACACCAGAGTGGGGTAAAACCTGTTCCTTTTGATTGTGAATATTTAGTATGAAGCCTCATTCTATTGTCTACAATTTGCAGGAACAAAAGAGAAACAAAAAGTTATATTGAAATCTCAGAGTCGCTTGGAGTCGATAAACCATCAGAGATTCTATTCGTAACTGATGTCGTTCAAGAAGCGGAAGCAGCCAAGGCAGCAGGTATGGTACAACTAAGTGTTGTTGGGTTGTACAGGTGCACATGATGACATGAAGTTGCAGAGTTGTATTATCGTTTTATTTTGAGCTAATTTCTAGTGTTCTTGTTTCAGGTCTAGAAGTGATCATCTCAGTTAGGCCAGGAAACGCACCGCTTCCTGATAATCATGGATTTGACACGATCAAAACGTTTAGTGAAATACCATTTTAAAGGTTTTTTTGTGACATATGTGAGGTGAAGGATCTATAACTATGTTGGGTTGGTCAAGAAAACAATGTTTAAATAGTTATAATAATAGCACATTTGGATTGAACTATTATTCTTTCGTTAAATAAATTTTTATGTTTTTTCAAAGAAAGTAGTTATATTGCCATACAAGAGGAAGTGGCAGAAACGCCTACACTTTTGTTTTGTTTAATCAAGATAAGTAAAAAAGAAAAAATAAATAACTTCTATTTTATTAATTAAAAAATAATCTTACTACTTAGGCCAAGGACCACCAGACCATAAAATACTAAATTAATTGCATTTTTTCCCCGATTTTAGCCGGTATATATAATTTATATTATCTGTTTAAAAAGTTATAATTTTTATCTATTTGAGTAAGTAAAAGATGCTGCCTTTATTATAGTGTTATCTTGAAAATATTACAAATGATTATATACGTTTTGTATTTTATAACCAACTAGCTTTAACACCCGTGTATTACACACGGGTTGAATAAAAATATTTTTAAAAAGCTATAACTATTATATTTAAAAATTTATAAATAATTTAATAAATTATTATTAATCACAAAATTTTGTCTTTATTAACTCTCTTACTCAATTTTCCCTCTAAACCTTCCTTTTATAAAATAAATTATGTTTTTCCCTCAAAAAATTGCCCCCTAAAAACTCTAATTTATTAGATAGATACTTTCATTTTCTTCTATGGGACATGTTTGGTCGACTAACATAGTAACATGTGAGTTAGTGTCTCAACAACCTTAATAACTAATATTTTTTTATTTTAAAAGTCACATGCTAACTTAATAATAAATACTTTCCCATTAAATTTCATGAACGATAGATAGTAGAAGACATCTTGGTAGTTAAGTGGTATGTATTATGGCTAAAATGTTTAAATCATAAATAATGCATGGTTTGATGTATTTATTCTAAAAGATGAAGGTTCATGCGATAACACTAAGTATTGTAAGAACAATAAAAACAAACTAAATTGTTATTTTTTTCAACTAATTTTTTTAACATATAAGAAAATGATTGAAGTGAATATCTATTCACAAATCTTGAAATAAAAGAAAACAAGAAACTTTTGTTTGTTTGTTAACTTACAAATGTGCAAGTCGTATGTAGGTTATGTTAACAGCATATAACCAACATATGTGTATTACTTTTAAACGTAAAAGTTATATATGAAAAAATTGTTTTAATGTTTTCTTTATGTACATACCATACACATTTGTATGTAAAAAATAATATTTAAAAAAGAATCTAATTTTTATTATGATTTAAGTTTGTTGTTTTTATTCTTGCAATATATGAATGTTTCACTAAACCTTATCCGAGTAACTACGTTTGTAAAGTAATAAACCTTAGCATATGTTAAAGAAACCATCATCATCTACGTGATAACGTTACGAACATCAGTTAACTCTGACAAATGCTACCCTTAATATTCTTTCCATGATAAATTATCAGAAGAGCACCCCTAATAAATACTAACACTCCATCACAAAACAGTTGTTTCATAAATGAATTGGGGTCATAGCACTCATCCACTCCTACTACATACCGATCCAATTTAATTAACTATATAGGTCATTGACCAACATGTCGGGACCAATATAACTAGTTATAACAAACTAACAAAATAATGACACAGGTGGAAGTACCACATGACATATGAAACGTTAGCTCAATCACCAAACAAGTTACAAGTATAAATATGACGCATCACAATCCCTACTCTCGTGTAGGCAATCTATATCTTTAGATTCATATTTATTCTTGTGTCGGAGTCGAGTCATAGAGAGAATCCCTCATTGTGATAAGAAATCATTCTAAGATTAAGCTATTTCAAAAGTAAGACTTTTTTAGTCAATAAAAAAGATATACATGATTAAAAACATGTACCATAGTAATAGAAACATAACACGTGTTTATTTACTGTTTACATGCTCAAACATAATTGGTATCATTGCAAACTGGTTTTCCGGCAAAATTAACATTGTAAGCGTACAAATTTTAAAAATATGGTTGTATGGGTTAAACGGGCAAGATCCCACCACATTCATTGTATATTTGATTATAGTTTTAGCAATTTTTTTAGAATCACGCGAAACATTGAATCGTTTCCTGATTGTACATGTTGAATCGGTTAGATCGGATTGAATACTGAACGACATCAAAAATATACTTGAATTGATAAATAATGTGATTTTAGAAGAAGAAAAAAAAACAAAGTTAAAATATGCTTTTAACAAACCTTGCCACCCAGTTTAATTGGACATGGTTCAAAAATGCATAACCAAACCAGTTAGACGCTAGGTTTCCGGTTCAATCTGTCCAACCATTCGTTCTACATTGCTTCCGATCATCAAGTTCTTTCATTCTTTCTTTTCTCATATACTTGCAACAAATGCGCTTCAAACGAGCCTCTTCATCCCTTTTGAAATCTAGTTTAAGGTTATAATAGTTATTCTACCCTTCATTAAACCACGGCCAATTTTGACCATTACAACTCTTGACTTTGATGATCTTTAATGGCAAATTGGCCTAAAATAATCCCAACTAACACCCATTGGCCGAAAATAATCCCAACTCAGTTTATTCCCTCCAGTGGTCCCAAATCCAACTTTTTTGACCTACAGTGGTCCGCCATTAAGTGCACTTAACGGCCGTTAACTTTTTTTCTATTTTTTTCGAATTTCAAACCGATATTTTAGGGATTTTGATCGGGAGGAGAATATGAGTCTGTTGATGTAAACCTTACTTCCAATTGTTACTCCAAATGATTTAATTTTGATATCCGGTTAAAGCACCGTTAGGTTTTAAACACCCGATTGAAGACCGTTTTGTCGTTTGGAACACCAGTTCGAGGTAAGGTTTACATCAATTGAATCGTATACTCCTCCCGATCAATTTCCATAAAACCTTGTTTTGAAATTCGAAAAAAATCAAAAAAAAGTTAACGGCCGTTAAGTGCACTTAATGACGGACCACTGGAGGCCAAAAAAGTTGGATTTGGGACCACTGGAGGGAATAAACTAAGTTGGGATTATTCTCGGCCAATAGATGTCAGTTGGGATTATTTTTAGCCAATTTGCCATCTTTAATTTATGTCAATTTGAACACCCCTATTGTCAAATTGTTATATTTCCACTAACATGTCTAGGTTTATTAAATTTGATGTTTTTATACATACACTAAAACTATATACTGACAAATGAAATTAAGTTCAAACCTAACTAAATATGCATTTTGGTCTCAAGAAACAAGTATACATGACAAATTGATTGTGACAGATTATTACAAGTTCAAATAATAACAAGTATCTGAAAAATTAAAAGTGTTAACAAAGTGGTTATTCTCAACGTTATATGAAAATGACAACGTTAAGTATCCTTATAAATAGAAAAGTATCCTTACAAGTAGAAATTTGACTAGTCTATTTTGTATTTTTGTCTAATGTACATGCTATTATTATTATATAAATTATAGTTTTATATTTATTAAGTCAAAATATTCTGTTTTAACACTCATAAAACTCAATATTCGTATGTAGTTTATGCATACTCTCAAATATTACTGCAAATCATAAATCACATACTCACATTTATCGTCATCCTTTACGAATCCAGAAAATTTAGAAAGTGATTATATTCAGTGAAAACATGTTTTATTCCACAAATTTAAAATAATTACTCTGGGTTAAATTATTTTTATGAACTGCTAACCTCTCTCATTTTTACTAACTTTTGAAATTATTTAAATATATATATGAACGAGTCTTCCTTAGTCACGAATGTTTTACTAATTTTAACATTTTAGATTTTCATGTCTAACTTACATAAAATATCAAGGAGAAAATATAACACTAAACTGTTGACCAACCTAAACCCGTTATAACTTATAACTCATGTTGATGTTTCTTACTTTCCTTGAAAAAACTGATTTCTTCGATTTGAAAATTTCAAAACAATTGGGACATAAATCATTGTGGTTTTAGTTAGTTTAAAACTAATATACATCGTTTTTTAAATATTGTATTTTCTTATCTTAAAATTCAGCTAGTTGACATCCGCTCTGTCCTAATCTCTCCGATGATTAAGTTCAAACTCACCTAAAACGACGAAGAAGGGCAAAGCTACCTAGTTAATTTCTGACGGGCAAACCTATCCTACCATATATATATACACCATTAGGCTATTCATATATATTAAATAAGTTATAACTTGATGTTATACACATTTATATTAACTACAAGTTAAATAAAATCATATCTTAATATGTTAGTAATTAAATTAAAGTATTAAATTGTCACAACATTAATATACCTTTGGTTTAGGTGAATTTTCCAAATATTGAAATTCGACACAATCCTAGTCAGTTTTAAATTACACCATACACCAATAATAGTTTCAACAAAAACATCAACAAAAAAACACATTCCAAATTAAATATAAGTTATTATTTTAATCTTAAGAAAAATGGAAAATTACAGGTATCCAAATTATACAACAGTAACACATCTCTAACCTGTATGTTTAATTATTCCGGCGAACCTGTAACTCTCGGAGACGTCAACGGAAACAGCGGCAACAGCTCCGGCGTGGCCGTTCTCGGCGACGGATGAAGATAAAACCCTTTTTCCGCAATCACTCGATCTTCCTCCGACGAATTTCCCACCGACGGCGACGATTTATTAAACGGATCTTCAATCAATGGCGTCACCGGACTTAAAACCAACGCCGGAAAATCAAGAATGCTCGGAGACAGTATTTCGTGAAACCTTGGTGATAACCCATGTCCGAATTTCGGACCCGGATTCGGGTTTATCATCAACCCGTTTTTCAAACTGTTTCTTCGTTCGTAAAGTTTGAAGCTTTGTTTCTTTTGTTGACCGGTTTTGATCGGAGGTATTGATCCCTTTGCCGGATCTGGTTTCTTGGATGGTTCGGAGGATCCGGTTAACATCTGAACTACTTGTTTGAAGTTATTGGTGTCTGCTTGAACAAAGGTTGTTGGGTATGGATTCGGGTCGGATCTTGAAATGGGTTTTGGGGTTGATGGTGGTGTTTGAACGGTGGTGGTGGTGGTGTGGCCATTGCTGTTGGTGCTGCTAGTGGTGGTGGTGGTGGAAGATGGGTTATCTGTTTGTTGTAGAGTTGAAGCAATCTCCATTGATAGATAGATAGATGTATTGGTTGTTTGTTTGGGTTGTTTTGTTTCTCTCTCTAAGTTTGAGTTTTAGAGAGAGAAGGAGTGAAAAACAAGATGATTTTGTGGTGGTGTTTGTTTTTTAATGTAATCAGTTGAAGACTTGAAGCCACACTTTGTGCTTTGCTTCTCTTTCACTTTTATAGCATTGTGTCAACTTATGGTTGGATTTACACTTTGCTCACTTTGTGTTTGGTGTTGTGTTAACACATTGCTTCTCATTATTTGGGATTGTTCAATTTGGTACCTATTTGGAAGGTTAGTTTTTTAGATTCAAACTAGATCTTTTTAATAGTATAACGACTCGTAGTCTATCCTTATTAGCTATTTGTTATCAGAATGTCTTTTTAGAAACAAATTTATACATGATAGATGGAGGATTTGACATGTTAATATCTGGAGTAATTTGACAAAGCAAGAGTTGGCAGATGTGTGTGTAATGACTGTGTATAGTGTGCGAATGTGAGTATGTATTTGAACACAAAACGAAATGATGTGTGTATGTTCATGTGTATGGAGTGTGTTAATGTGTAGGTTTAGGGGTGTGGGTGAAGATACATGTAGTAGTATGTGTGTTTGTACATTGTAACACTAATGATGTGTATACATGTTTCATGAGCAGCGTTGTGTAAATTTCATAGTAGAATAATGTGTGATATATGGGTAATCATAGATGCATCATTCATGTGTATGCATTAATGAGTTTATGAGTGGATCCGTATGATTAGTGTGTTTGGGTGTGTGTATTTAACATATGACATTGAGTAATGTGATATGTACATGGGATGGGATGTCTAATTTGTGTGTTAGTTGTGAGTGTATTGATAAATATTGACTTAACTAAAGATAAGAACTTGTGTAATATAAAAACAAGAGCATAATGGGTTGGATTTTGTAATAAATGTTAGGTTCACTAGATTTTCAAACTCAAATTTCTTCTCCAAAAGCTTTGATATGACTGGGGTGTTTTGTCTAAATTTGTTTTCTATCAATTCAGACAAATACTTGATTTTATTCGTTATATTAAGATTTTGCATATATTTAAAGCATGGTGTACTATTTGTTACATTGAAATGTTTATCAACTTATTCTTAAGATTGAGTATTCTTTTGTATCTTCCATAGGACTCTTCAAAGAAAAATGTATGTAAGCTAAACAAGTCGTCAAAGTGTTTATTGGTAGAATGATAGCAATGCGAGATGGAAATTATTATGGATCTAAGAGGTAGTCCATTTCTAGCTCTACCTGAAATCAGCATGAGAAAAACTAACCGTGTTTCTAATAGCTTTTACAGTCTATAAGAGCAAAACCACACCTAAATTAGACACATATGTTACATGGGCCTATTATTTAAACACTATATATTATAAAATGGCATCATCTATACGTTTGTATAGCCCTATACGGGAAATATAGTGACAAATACACCGTATCCAAAAAAATTTAAGGGCTGACAGTTTTCTATACATATTATATAGTTATATACGAGAGACATCTATACTTTGCATAAGATAATACGACTAATATATATATATATATATATACTTTATGAAGTGTTAAATTTATAATTCTGAAGTGTCCCGATAAAACAACCTTTATTATATTATTCTGGCTATATGAGGGCATTGATTCCTAAAAACACCAATTCCATTATAGGAATACTTTATACTTATCATGTCATATTTTACTTATGGTAAAAAGCATAAAACAAAAAGTGCCAATATGGAAAAGGTATGAATCATGTTGAATGTCAAACCGACTAAAGTTGATGGATGAAAACTGACAAGAGGGTATTGTGTCATTGTTTTGTGACAAAGAGAATCCTTTTTGTTTTCCTTCTTTTCTGATTTTAATGCTATTAAAATATTAAGCATTTTAGTTTTTAACCTCTAGACTAGATACCATACTTGTGTAACATCCCAAACCAATGTGACTAACACGAACACCTCCATTCATCTTTTGCCTCTTTCTCCTATCATGACCGACCCGACCTTACCCGTTCATTTTTCATGATGTGTCTATTGTCTCACACTTATTCAATCCTAACTTAAAATTTAACAAATTCAAATGAACTTAAGCCTAGACTCAGATCCGATACACCTTTATTATTAAATGTTAAATTAATTAAGGAACTATATATGGTTATCTATTAACATAATTTCACATTTAATTAAAAAGAGTTTTTTTAACCGTTAGTTAAATTGAATAAACTAACCTGAATCCAAGTGTGAGCCATTTTCTCATAATTGCTTCAAACCATAAATTACTTTACGCGTTGGTTCCTTAATAAAATTTCAAATTTATACAATAGTCAAAAAGATAAAGTTAATAAAGTTCTTAGTTAACCAAATTACTCGTAACACTTGCCACCGATTATTCGTGGGATTGATACTCTATCTACCCTAATTAGTTAAGGTATTTAGGAGCACATGTTACATCTACTTTTATTGACCTTCAGACATTGATCAGAAGGCCGATGGTGATGGTGGCCAGACGATGGTTTGAAGAAAAATGAAGGTGGTTGTCGCGATGGTTGTAGCTGTGAAGATGATATTTTTTAACGGCAATATAGATAATTGATGGGCCATTGGTCCACGTAATTTCTCGGCCCACGTAATCACGTGTTGTGTGAGCTTTGTTTGTTGTTAACCAATAATGGTGCCCGCTAACAATCCATACGCCACCACCTTCACAATTCCACCATCGAACCAAACAATCGCCTCCGAGGGTTCAAAGACGTCTGATTTGGGCAAATAAACCCTACCATCGACCTAAATCCGACAACGAAACCGGTGACAAACCAATAGCCACACAACTATCATCGTACCAAACGGGGGGCGAACATATCCACGGATGTCTCTCTCATAGTCTCATCGTACAAAAATCATGTTGAAAAAACAAATATAACAACAAAACCCTTATACAAATTTACCCTTCTATTAATTGTTACTATTCATTTTACAAAAGCAAAACAAACAAAATTTTAACTTCTATCATATAACAAGTAGTTATTTGGGTACACTATTCAATAGCACGTATAATAATATATTTAAAAACTATAAACAACATTAAAATGCATCTAATATGAACCAAGGCACATTTCTCTATCTTTTGATGTGATTACGAACTTGACAAAAAACGATATTGCATGTATTTATCACGTGAAGTTAAACGAGCAATAACATGTCACTTTTTTAGAGAGATCATTTTCTAGAAGAATGTGGTAAGTCATAACTCATAAGATACAAGCCACCTAATTTTAATTAAATTTTAAAATAAAAATATTCTCGTTTACTTATTTACTTTTTAAATATAGAATCATCAGTGAATCATATATATGTTTTTTCAACTTGTAGTAATATTGCGTCGTGGATTTGATGTTTTGTTGGTAAATTGTTGGTATGGATATGCCGGATGTTAAGTTTCTAGCCCGATCGATCGATTTGATGAATTGGAGACATTCTGAGTACATATTTTGAAAAAAAAAGAAGATGCATGTTAGAGCCTACCGTGAGACGTCTTCATGGTAAGTGACGTTTCCGGAATTTTTTTTTGAACAACGTATGTTTTATAGTATCACACAAAACTAATTAATTTTACACTATTTTTAAAAATTAAACGTATGATCTTCATATTTAAAAAGCAAAACCTTTACCAAATGGAATGGTCCTCACATTGGCTGATGTTTCTGGATTTATTGTGCGTTCGAAAAAAGAAACTTTTTCATAAAATTATTTTTTTTAACGTTCTCAATTACTCATATTTATGGTATGCTAATGAGAATATAACATACTAGGTTAATACCCGTGTGTTCACACGGGGTTAAATGGTATATATATATATATATAATTATATATCAATATACTTGGTTAATACCCATTTGCATGCATGAAAATAATGTTTGCCATTGTTTAGTAATTTTGGATGGATATCAAATCTTTAGCCATTAAAATCAGGATGAATGTGGTGGTGACACTTGGCGTAGTGTGGTGAGATGTGTTACCAATTTATTAGAAGAGGAGATGTAGCATTTGTTGGAAAGTGTGGTTTAAAAACCTAGTTTCTAACTGTTTAATTTGGGTTTTTATCCCTCTAGCTTCTTGCTAGGTTGTACTATTAATATATAATGAACTAGTTACTTATGTATTTATGGCTGAAAATTTAACACGATATGTGTTAAATAAAATTAGTAACTATAAGTATTTTCTATTAAAGTTGATAATTGTTTTGACACACAAAAATAAGAATTTACATGTGTTTTTTCTAATTTCTAAACTTATATATTTATTTATTTACAGTTGCATATCTTTTATGTTTTATATTACTAAAGATATTCTCGCTTCTTGGTCGATTTTTTTAAGAATCAATTCGCATTAATGATTAGCTACATTAAATTATAGTGAAACAGATTCTACTAATTACACAACCGGGTTGATAAAGGATGAACACATATTATAGTTTAAATAATTGGGTTTAATGTCAAACGATCCATGGTAAACATAGTGACTAACTAAAAACATTTAAGAGTTAATTACATAAATGTATAGTCTTTGTAGTATGGTCCATATTACAATTGGCAAATCGTAACACCGATGGTCATTTAAATGAATGCGTGAATTAATGAAAATATCTTTTGCAACTCGGTTAGACGGTTGATCAACTCGCTAGCAAAGATGCCCAGCTCAAAGTTAATGCAAAACTAAGTTATTTTGGTTATGCTATTTTGCTTAAGTTTTAACAAGACCTAACATAACAATTAAACGAGTTTTTTCCCAAACTATTGTAGATGGAAAAAATATTTACCATTTTATGGTACTTCTAAAAATATTTACCTTTTTATGTAGATTTAATTACTTATATTATAATTAATAAGAAACAAATAAGGGTTTAATAACTTCTACCCCACGACCATCGGTCTTCTCCACACCACCACACTTCATCCACGACCATCGCTCTCCCTTGCACGACTCCACCAGACGACGATCAAAATACGATCTCAATTTAGACGAAGACCATCGCTCTCCCATTATTCGATTTTAGTTCATTCGAAGCGGAGCACGATCAAAATACGATCTCAATTTAGACGAAGACCATCGCTCTCCCATCAAAATACGATCTCAAGATTAGGTAATTATTTTGGGTTGAAAAAAAAAGTATCGATTAGGTAATGATAAAAAGGATAAAGAAAAGTACATAAAAAGGTAAATATTTTTAGAAGTACCATAAAATGGTAAATATTTTTTCCATCTACAATAGTTTGGGAAAAAACTCACAATTAAACAACTTATAGCATTTTATATCAAGAAAAAACTAATTGTTGTTGACTGTAAAATAAGTGGAATATTAATTTCTTTAATGCTCTATATATTAATGTCATATGTTGCGAATATTAATTAGAAAATATATGAAAATGGCAAGTGTGTTAGGAATATTAGTATCATATTTAATTTACCACTACAACTCTATTCCATTATTCTTAAGCACTTTAGATGCTACCTTTTGATAGTTATTTTTAATTTCATGTCATTCCCTCCCAACTATGATTGATTGCCAAAAAAAATCACCATTGTTCTTTTTTGAGTCAAATACAATACACAAGTAAAATCAGTATTGTAAAACTCGACCAATTCAGTCTTGGAATTGATATGTACTCAGGACCTCGAAAAGATTTCGAGAAGCTTTTATTCTAATCGGTTAGGAGTACTCAGACTCTTTTAAAATTGGTTAAACTCGGTTGTACTCGGCCTTTTCAGTTCAACTCGATTTTTCATAGATGTTGGTTGTTTTCACCGATTCGTGTTTGATCTTTCATTGTTTTTCATGGAGATACTAATTTCCAATAAGTCATAATACGAAATAATACAAACAAACATACGAGTAAAATCTCATATAATAGTAAGTATCAATATTTGAAATACTTTAATGATAAACTTCGTTTTGTTCTCTAAGGATTGCCTAAAATAATTGTTTGTATTCAATAGTTTCAAAATTGCGTTCTACCTCCCTAAATATACCAATTTGTTACCGTTTGCTACATCTGAATTAATTTCGTCAAAAGCAAACGTTAGTCAGTCTCATATCTCTACCACATATCTCTACCATTGATTAGGAAAAGGCTTGAAAATTAATGACTAAAGTGCCCCTCACGTGAGGGGCACATGGGACTGATTAACGTTGCTTTTGACGGAATTAATTCGGATGTAACAAATGGTGACACATTGTTAAATTAATTGAGGGAGGAAAAGTTCAATTTTGAAACTATTGTATGCAAACTGTTATTTTAGGCAAACATCATGGAGGCAAACCGAAGTTTACACTACTTTAATATATGAACATGTCACGTGTTAATTTATATTCATATTCACGTATTTTTATATAAATTTTAGTTAACTTATGATATTTAACATATATAGTTTCACAAAAATTAATTTCTTTTAATTTATTGTGTCCGAGTACTCCTCGATCGATTGACGACTTTTGCAACCATGAGTAAACGTATAAACAGAATTTGTGTTTTGAAAACCATACCGGACATCATTGTTCTTCTTCATGTAAATACAACCCGGATTACGCAGTGCCCGCGCGTAAGGCACGAACCATTTGTACATCGTTTATTAGTGGCTCAAATTAAAAAATTCTCGTCATTAAAACCGTTAAAACCATACACGGGTTAAAATCAACGAAAAAACAAATGTTATTCAATTTCTAACAAAACCAAACAAATTAAATAAACCGAAACAATCAAACTATCGAGATAAATCTATTTGCCAAAACGTTATTTCATCAAGAAATATATCCCTTCACACTTATATAATATAATACATATAAAAAGTTGTATGATTCTAGATATAATTAGGTTATTACCTCTTTAAAAATATATTCTAGATGAACCCCAAGGACGTGACAAAATAGTAAGTGTTGAGCTACTATAGCATACGTATAAACACAATTTAATTTTACGTAGATTTTATTTTATCTAAACTAATTGGTTAATTAGGTATTGGTGTAATGTGAGGTCACTTGATTTTCCCCCCATCTAATGGTTTATCATGATTGAAGAATATAGTTTAGATGCATATTAGCATATATATAATATAATATATTAATATATTAGGTGTAAACAGGGACGGATGTAGAAGGGTGAGAGGGGTAGCGGCTGCTACCCCTCAACTTTTCCGGCGTAGTGTAAAACTAGTGTAAAAAATTATTTTTTTTTTATCGTTTTATGTATTGGTATATCTTTAGGTCTAACAATTTAATTTTCTGTTACCCCTGAACTTTTTTTCTAGATTCGTCACTGGGTGTAACTATTACATGATTTGCATGTATAGAAGAGGAATCAAATGAAAATCGTCTCCGTGTATAAAACCAATAAACAAAAAAAATTTGCCACTTACATACTTTAGTTATAGAAAGATATTACATGTTGACTTTTTTAGGGTAAAAGGATTCAAATAAATAAGTGACCGACTTTTGTTTATTACTTTTAGATTTTCCATTTAATTTCCTGCCTTGTGTTGTATACCCTAGGCAAACTCATATAGTCATATCTATTTCAAGAGAGAAAAAAGTATTTCATAATTAAACTCGGTATAAAAATAAAAAATGTAAATTATCCAAAATTTGTGATGCGTTGAAGATTGCTAAAGAAATACCAAGTGTAATTTATGTATTATTTATTTATTATTTGTTTATAATAAAAGAATATTTTTAACGATTAGTATACTACTTATACTTTATACCGAATCTAGCATTATATATAGTTTATAAAACCAATCCCACTCAAGTAAGATATATTCAATAACAAATTCAACTTATAGAACAAGTCACTATCAGCATCTCTTATGCTTATTGTGTCCTAACGCCTCATCAAACTCCGTTACGTGTGTTACACCAACTAAACATCCCCACTCTTCTTCATATTATATGGTATCTTTTTATTAGACCATATGTAATGTGACTTTATAAGCTTGTGGTAAAGAAAATTTATTTGGACCTGGTGACTGGTGAGGATATATAGCACCAAACATATACACACTTTTAACCGCACGTTAGTCAACCAATTTTTTTAAACCTTATTAAGACCATAATTTTTTAGTCATTAGCGGGGCTTTATGACGTTATGAGGCTTTATAATACACCTTTATATATTACTAGATTAGTACCCGTGTACTACACGGATTTTAGTTTTATAAGTTTTAACTCAATTTAGATATCAAATTTATATTTAACATATTCTCTTATTAAATCGATTTGGATATTTACAAATATATTCATATAAAAATATATGTTACAATAAAGGATATGATTTATAATAGTTGGTAAATTTTTAGTGGAACATATCGGGTTAAGAGATAATTCATGATAATTGTTAATTTTTTTATTTGAACATATTGAGTTATGAGATAATTAATAATAATTGGTAAAACTTTAATTTGAACATATCGGGTTAGGATAAATCATAATAATTGATAAGTTTTTTATTTGAACATATCAGGTTAGGAGATAATTCATGATATTTGGTACATATCGGGTTAAGATATAGATCATGATAATTGGTAAATTTTGTATTTGAACATATCGGGTTAGGAGATAATTGATGATAATTTGTCAATTTTTAATTTAAACATATCGGGTTATTTCGAATATGGAGCATACCATGACCCGTCTAAAAATTCTCCATCAAATTAATTTACAATATGACACCTAAGCAAAATCCTATGTGGAGTAGTTAAAATGGTGACATGTGGATGTGTTACTCAATTATTAGAATAGGTAGATTTAAAATAAAGCTTATTGATAAAATAACAATCATGTTATACATAATAACCTCAAAAGTCTTTATCATGGGCTAAGCAAACACTCATCATTCACTGTCGTTCATCCCATTTTCTTCCTTAAAACATGTTATATATTATTTAACATAAAGCTTATTGATAAAATAACAGTCATGTTATACATAATAATCTCAAAAGTCTTTATCATGGGCTAAGCAAACACTCATCAATTCACCGTCATTCATCCCATTTTCTTCCTTAAAACATGTAATACTTACTTGTTTTAAAGCAATGACCAAATAAATAAATTTTAAAATAAAGATTAGATGCTAATCCAAGTTATTTAAAAATTTTAAAAGTTGCACACAATATTAAAATTTTTAAAAGTTGTAGTGATATTAATAGACATGATATAATGATGCTTAGTTTTTTTTCTTTGATATTAATAGTTAACGTCTCACTCATGAAACAATAATAAAAAATTTAAAGTCACATTTTGTTTAATAAAAGAAAATGAAATACACAAAGAGTGTGTTAGCCATTATGGATGAGTCAAAGCTGTACTTTTATGACTCGACTTTTAAATTCAAACCGATCTCTTTCAGAACGTATTTACTATTCATTATAAAATTTGGTCACATTAACTAACACTGTCACTTGCGTTTAATATGCTACTGTCCTTGTTTATGTGTATATCTCCGGAAGTTGTGAGAAATAATAGCATTAAAAATAGATATTTCTACAATTGAAAATTTAATACATAGATGTACAAGTTCAGGATTTATTTATAGAAGGGAGATTATAAAAAAGATATAAAATAGATTGATGATTGTGACTTTATATTTAAAAACACCATGCCCACTAGTTTCAGTTTGTATGCATAAAAGGATGAGTTCACATGACATGTTTGCTACATGGATATGATTCAGGTCATTTGGTCACTACTACAAAACTATATGTAGAAAGAATTGGATACAGCGTTGCGGATAGTCATCGGTAGCCTTTGTTGATGTGTGATAACTACATACTTTAACTAACTTTTAACACGGTTAATAACAATTATATGACTGTTAATGTTTCATTCTCTCTATTTGTTCTAAAGTCTAAACAATACTACGTCATAGACAACGTCAACACACTAAAATATTTATTCAGTTCTTTACTAAAAACTGATAAGATTTAGTTCTATATGCACACACGATGCATCCCAAATGTTGTAATATTTTAAAGTGTAAATTACACGAATGAACCTTATCATTTGGTCCCCAACCAAAGTTACCATTCTACCCTTAGCTTAAAAAAAACTAATGGTTAATTTTCGAGTTAAATCCATATAAATCCAACATTCTACCCTCGGCTTAAAAAATAAAACCATAATATTTCTCTAGTATATGCATACTCCCTCTACATCTTTCTTCCTCAACCAAAACCCATATTTGATCGTAGAATTAAATTTAAATTTTTGTATTTTTTAGTATAAGGGTAAATGTAAATTTAAATTGACTTAACAGAAAAGTAACTTTGTGGACCAAGGTTGAAAGCAAAAACGATAGTTGAGGGCTATATTAAAAAAACTAAAGTTTAGGGACCAAATTCATTGTTTGGCCTAATGCGTAGGGACAATCCTTGTAATTTACTTCATTAAAAAATTATTGAATCTGAGGCTTCATATGCAACATAAATTTGTATCAATAACATGTGACTAATAAGTCTAGCAAATCTTTAAAATATCACTTGGATAAAACTCTAAGCAAAAGCTAGATGCTGCTTAAAGGAAGAGACAACATTAATCAGTTATTGAAAGCAGAAACCAAGGAATTTTATATTTAAACCACCTTCCAGCATATCATCACTTTACAAAACTATTTAAAAAAACAACCAAACCAAATTACATGTGATTTAATGATCAGAAATTACTCACTGTAATGAACACTTGCTGGTTTGATATCTGCATTCAAGATGGAAGCAATGATCTCCATTAAAGTGATGTAGCAACAGATTTGAATTCAGACAAACAAGTATGCAATATCTTTTGACGTTTCTGAAGAGAATCTCGTTCGTTTTGGAGGCCGTTAATTGCTCCTGGTGCAATGAACATATCCATAAATTTTTCATCATTCACAGCGAATAGATCCAGTCCCAATGCCACCATAAGCCGTTCGCGACTGCCCACAAAAAAAGTTAAAAATACCATCATTGTAGCATCAAAATGTGTAATTAATCAAGAAAATTGTTGAAAGTAGAGATCGTGATAACTTATAAGTGAATGGGTCGATTTGGATAACAAAAGAACTAGCTTACAAGTTAACATTTAAAATGTCTTAGAAAGTGTATAAATGATGCATGACTTTCTAAGTTTTGCCAAGTGACCTGACCCGAGGCAGTTTACCTGGTACAAAAGATGTTAGTTTTGACCCATTACCCAACCCGCTCATTTAACCACCTTGATTCAGAAGCCTTACCATGGGGTTAGAAAGCCAGAATGCAACGCTGATGTCACGCTACGTTCAATCAGGACTTCACGTATGCGTGCAAAATGCTGTGCGGCTAAGAAGCAAATCTCAGTATACGACGAGCCTTTATTTTTAGCTCTTACATTATCCAACAGTCTGCTGTTACCCTTGATTCTAGATTGCCGTTTCTTCAGGCCACCTTCAACATAGTTGCCGTGTTCCTTCTTAATTACATAATTGCCATCAGATGGCTGGTCAGGTGATGGAGTCTCCGGCACAGTGATATAAGCTTCTCGTGTTTCCATAACTTTTCCAGGTGTCAGGTCCTCATCAGCATTTTTTGTTTGAGGTACATTTTCTTGGTCTTTTAGAGATTTCTGTGCTGACAAATCAAATCTATACGGGTTTCCACCACCACCAAATGGAAAATCACTCTCGTAACATACTTGATAATACGGGCTTGTAACTGAATCTAACTGATGGTGAACAATTGCTTACACTCTTCTGCAAGATTTTTTATAAAACAACTGTAAGAATGCCTTAAAGCAGCATGGAAACCTACATATCCATCCATGTCCACATCCCTTTTTGCATCTGTCAAGGAACAAACAGTTTGTTAAAGTTTTAATAATCTTATACAGAAAACACATTCTGTTTAAGTTAAAGAGCTTACAATCAGCTAGGTGGAGTTGATTCTGATTTCTCTCCATGGCGAGATCAAAGAGGTTTTTTAACACAAATGCAAGCCGTTCACAAGCTGTGTCAAGCAGCGGTGCAAGCCACGACCTGGCAGCCAAACGTGCAATCTCAGCAGCCGCCTCTGCAGTTCCTCTTCCGCCACCTCTGCCAGCATGAGCAAGTATTATATTTGCCACCTGTGCAAGTAGCCGAATACTTCCAAATTATATTACCGTATATTTGATCCAAAAATGAAAAAACAATGACTCATTTTTAACCCAAATGTTACATATACCTTTTCTTTTGACACTGGAGGACATTCAAGTGAATATGTAGCACATCTAAATTCATGCATAACTCTTTCAAAAGCAGCACCACCATAAAGTCGAAGGGTACTGTTTGGAGGCTTTATATCAGTTGTAAGACCAGGCCAGCTTCCAATTCCACTTTCTGATTTCTCTTCTTCCGTTGTTCTCCCCCATTGCTGTGGGTCAGGGTCTGCTGCTCCATCCATCAGTGCTCCCTTTTTTTAAGAAACGAACAAAACGCACTCAGTCAGATCAGACAAACATAAATTTAACTAACTAATATATAATATCCAACCATAAAAAACTTTGTACCAAATGGTTACAGATGGCAGATGCAAACAACATTGATGATCTGCGAAGGTAAGCAACGTCTGAAGTAGCTTTTATTTTGGAGTCCATGGAGCTTAATTCAGTAGTAACTTCACTGCAACGTTGTTCTAGTAATGCTAAAGTTGCTGGTGCAGCTTCTTTATATCTTTTTTGGAGTTCATATTCTAGATAATCACGGAGTGAGTTAAAGCCAATTTGGGATTTAAATTTTTCTTCATCAAATCCACCTTTGATAGAATTTTGTAAATGGTGTAATATATCAACATCCACTTGAGATATTTGCCTGCGAAATTCATCATTTGAAACCATGGTTTTGTCCTTTGGTAAGGCTACAAAAAAGGGCCGTGTGTTCTCTCCAAGATAGCCATTGGCACTTAAATAGCCGTCCACTTCCCACCGTTCAGTAAATTCCTGAAACACAAAATATACAATGAGCAGATTGACTTCATCTTTTAACAATTTACTTTCAATATACATTAAATGTTACAATATTATTATTATTTTCATTATTTACATCTAGTGTATATAGTGTTGAGTACCTTAAGCCGGTTGTCGAATTTGGAGACAACAATTACAGTTCTACGAAGGGTTGGATCAATATCACGAATGACATCAAGCCACAAAGATGAGCACCATTCGACACTACTTTGTTGAAGGAATACAAGAATGCGTTGAGGTGGGTTAGCCAACAACTTAACCATTGATAGAATTTCATCTGGTGTGCTCTCTGGTTCACCCTTTTTTGCCTGCCAATATCAGTTAAAGTTTATAACTATACTCTTTTGATGTTAAAACAAAAAACCCTTTCTCTTCTAATACAAAAGCATATGTTTATATGCTTTACCTTGAGAACAAATCCAGGAGTATCAATAACAGTAAGATTAGGACAATGTGCATATTCAGCTCTCATCACAATCGGCTTAGAAGAGACCGATGTTGTAGTTTTCTTCAACATTGCATCAGTTCTCGATTTAATGGTGTCTGCGATCACTGATGCTAACATGATAGGACTGCCATATTCCTCCGAATCCTCCTCCTGTTGATAAAACTCAATTTGAACAACCACCATATACAGCAACAAACAGCTTAACAAATTATTATTCCTAATATGTTTTCATATTAAAATAATGTGAAAAAGCTTCTTGCATCCAATTGTAAAGCTTGTGTTCTTTTGTACATACTAAATTCCAGTGTTGTAGCAAATCGGTAGGCGCGAGTTAGGTGGTGAGATACCGACTAGGTAGAGCTCCGCCTAGCGATTAACCGACTGGCTAGGCCGATTTTTACAACACCGCAAAATTCAATTTGTCACTCTTGTTACTCATTAGCCTACAACATTAACACATCCTCAAACAAAGTGTATCTAAAATCCCCAAACTAAGCATAACTTAAAAAGTCATGAGCATGAAACAAAAATTTCATATTCATAATGATCAACAACCATTTGCAAAACAATCAGTTCAATCTCTATTACCACTAATGTCAAGTTCAATTTAGACCAACACAATACATAAACCCTAACTACAAATAACTCCTCAATCAACTATTACAGGCTATATAACAGGGAGAAATTGAAATTAACCTGAAACCTGCATCTAGGATCAAGAGCAGTGGGATCATGAACCATCTGAAGTATAAGAGGCCTACGCGTACCCATCTCAACCTCACGAACATTGAATCGGAACCCGAGAAGTGCTTCGAGTAGTGAGCTCTTGCCATCTGATTGACCTCCGATGACTACAATCTCAGGAATAGGAAGCTTTTCTCCGAACGCAACCGCTGCAGCCTGAAGGCGGTTATAGGCCTCGAATCGAGCTTTAAATGAAGAAGATGCCGATGAGGCGGTGGCTTTTCGATGAGATTTGTTGTTTAGGGTGGTTTTGATTGGCGTTGTTTGGAAGCCATTGGAGGTTGACATTGTAGGCAGAGGGCGGGAAGTAGAAGGTTTGACCGTTTGTTTGAATTGTTGAAATGTGAATTATTTTATAGCCGTTGTAGAACTATAGTTATGGGTTCTATTTAATTACTTTTAACGATTCGAACTGCGGAAACCCTCAATGTAACGGGATAAGGAGTGGAGACAGGCCAAAACTGACTTCGGATTAACAGATTACGCATGATTTGTTAGACTTGCACATCTCTAAAGACATAATCGTAGATAGGTTTTTTAAATACATAGGATTAAAGTTAAAAACTACTAAGGAAGGTTATAGACCCGTCTTGAGGACATACTTTGTTTGCGACACTTATATTTGTGTTATCTTGTATTCATGCTTATCTTATTTTTTTCTTTGGTTTTTATTGGCATGTCATTTTTTGTATGTCTTAGCCAACTTTGTATGTTTTATATCTTCCCATATTTGAAGTGGACCTTATATGTATTGCATTATGTATACGTATGCTTATGTGTTAGACCAATGATGTTATGCATACTCATACTTATTTGTTAACATATACATGTATTGTTTAAGGTAAGGACTATCAATATGTAGATACATAACTTGAATCTTGTCTTATATGCTTAACTAGGTTATGTGCCCGTGTTATACACGGGCGGTGTCTAAAAAAATTTACTAAAAGATGTTAATAATAGTATATTTTCGAATAACAATCTAATCAATTATAAATCTTTAACAACTTATTTTTCAACAACATTAGAATAATCAATTACAAATCTATTAAAACTTCTTTGTCTACAATATTAAAATAATCAATTACAAATCTCTAAAAACTTCTTTATATACAACATTAGAAGCTTTATTTCAAACATTACCATTAGTATCTAGTATAACTATTTTTAAGCCGTCACGTCTTGTAACTCTTGATAATGCTACATATAGCACGCTGACCATGAGTGAATACCGGATCCTTTAAATACAAACCCACTTTAGACAACTCCTTGCTTAGTTGACTGGTATTAATTGGTTGTAAATTCCTTGCTTCCATTGTTAAGTTAGAAAGGAAGAGAATATTGTGTTGAGTGATTTGAAAAAAAAGTGGGTATTTATAACCATGGATGTTAAAGAAAAAAGAGAGGAAATTTAATTTAGGTAACTGGGATTTACAAATTTGATTTCATTAGTATTGGTAAGAGAGTTTCTAATATAGTTAGTGAAAGAATCTCTATCAAGCATTCAAAGAGAAAAAAGACAAAGTTATTTTTATGTACGTTGAAAGTAAAAAATGGGATAGTTGATGTTGGATAGAGAGTATTATACATTTTTTTGGAAAAATATGTCAGCTGATACAATGTTCTATTTTGTCCTCTTAGTTGAAAATTTTAAACTTCGTACCCGTTTTACAATGTGTAAAGCAAAAACTGCTTTTCAAGATCAAAAGTTACTTCAAAAAGATTGGACATGTCTTTTTTAAACATTAAACAATTAAGAAAACATAGTTATGATGTTGAAAAATGAGTGATTTTAAACGTTTGCATTATGTTTTAGGTAGTTTTAAAAGTTAGAAAGATTAGTAGTATGTTGTCTATATGGCTCCTGTTGCATAGAAGCCATTTCAAAGTAGTAGTTAGATTTGTCAAAATTGCTTTGGAATAACTGATTTGGAATAATTTATTTAATGAATCTATCTTTATCAAAAATGGTTTGGTTGATACAACATGTGTTACAATCAGCTCACACCGTTTTCTTTTGAATAGTTGGCAAACTTAAATTAACAGTCAAACAGGTCAAAATGTTTAAACTGTTGCATAGAAGCCTAGCAAAAACATTTTTAAGAATATGAAAAAGTTAGAAATAAAGAATGTGACTTAACTGGATTTCTATACTGTTGCATAGAAGCCTAACAAAATTAAGCATTTGCGAATACTAACACCTGGCCAAAAAACAAAAGAAATTAGAATGAGAAGAACTATTAATTTAATGGTCAAACAGGTCAAATTGTTAAACCATTTCAAAGTAGTACTTAGATTTGTCAAAAATGAAATCATCCATCCTCATTCTTATATTATTAGATTATGTATATAAAGATTATGTGTAATAATCCATCATCATCATCAAGAACTTAAGACACCAAATGAAGATTAAATAACACTATTTGATAACAACTGAGGCATCATTAAGTGGCAAACTCAGACCATTTACGTATGTTTAAAACTTATTTCCATTTCTCTTTTTAACAATACTACTAATTAATATAGGAGACGAACTCTTCAATTTAAGTGTATGTATTTTTATCAAGAAATTTAGTAATCATATTCAAAACAAACAAACTAATCAAGAATTGTAGAAAAATTAAAAATCAAACATTCAGTATCAATAGTAGGCTTGACATTATGATGTATAACAATCAAAATCAAGCAGCAATATGAATGATTTTTTTTTAAAAGTCAAAAACGTTATGTATGAACCCATTCATAAATTGTACAAATAGCCACATCTAAAGATACTATTATTAAAATATGACTATACCATATGAGCATCATTTGTGTACATGCCAATCACCAAGCTAATCGAGCTAAACCAACTTCAGAATTATATCTTTAAGTAAGATTGGAATCATTAATGTCTACACATAACTATGAGTTAAACATAACCCAAAATACAAATAAAAAAATGGCACCTGATGGTAGAAATTCACATCTATTTCACTTTTATTGGTTGTTCTTCTAATGTGCAAAACATAATTCAAAATCCATTAGTCATGTTTGTATATTAGTCGTTTAATAAGTTTTATAGGTGCCTATATTTTATCTATAAATTGAAATGGTACATAAAGTTAAAACTTCATTGATAGGGAGTGCACTACTTAGTTAAGGATGTTTTAAATGAAACATAACCAAATCAAAATAGGCCACATTAGATAAAATAATATCAGTTAAAAAAAGATAAAATCATATCAGAAAAAATAAACCATAAATTCCAAATGTGTTTTAAAGACATTCAAGAAACACAACAATATAAAAACGTGCCTGATAAAACCTTGAATCGGTGAGATAAAACAACATGAGCAACACATAGTACAGATCTGAAGAAACATGACAACAAATTAAAGAAACACCTCATAGAATAATAGATCTAGAAACAAAATGGGATATATAAAGATAAATAGAATGGACGAGAAATACCTTCAATCGACGATATTGTTGTTGATGTCAAAGGATTTCATAAACCTGCTGATTGTTGAAATTTTCCAACTTTGAGTAAAAACGAAAAGAACAGATATGCAAACGAAGAGAACAGATCTGAAGAAAGATGACAACAAATTAAAAAAACAACTCAAAGAGTATTAGATTGACGATTACGGTTGTTGATGTCAAAGGACGATAAAGGCTGCTCATTGTTGATGTTTATGTTTCAGAAAATAACTATAAATGAAAAGAACAGATCTGAATAAAGATGACAACAAATTAAAGAAACAACTCAAAGAATAATAGATCTGGAAACAAAATAACTTCAATCGACGTTTATGGTTGTTGATGTCAAATGACGATGAAGGCTGCTCATTGTTGATGTTTATGTCTTACCGTGAATCAACTGATGAAAGTTTGAAAGCACCTAAGAAGAAGGAGAAGAACAATGAAGAAGCTATGGGATTGTGTGTGTGAGAGAGAAGGTGAAGTGAAATGTTTAGGGAGAGAGTGAAGAATGATGAGTGTTTGTGAAAGACATTTGAAAACGGGTAGGTTAATGAATTCGGGTAAAACCCGCGTGTATGTAAAATGGGCGACGTGGCCTAGCCACCCATGGAACACATCAGCTCAAAGAGACGTGGCCACTTTATTTGAGTGACAAATCACTCAAAACATCTTCTTTTATTATATAGATAGATTTTCGTATACTCACAAATGCACAATATCACAAGTCTATGTGCCTACATGGTGTGTTATATTTAGATATTTTACCCCGTACGCATTCTTGTGCTATTATTTTTTTATAATTATTTATACCCCAAAGTACAATTACCACACTAACGTCTAACATGCTATATTTCTTTATGTTTCTTTATGGGCTTTTGTACAAGTCATTATTAGAGGTGAGGGTCTCATTAGGAGTAACATCTTTACTCATACGAATACATGGTTTGCTTGCATCCACCATCCTCAGACATTATTAATAGCGTTGTTTTGGGTGTGATATGCTGGATATGGTTGGTTGGTCACATTTTGAGACTGTTATTGTTATCGTAATATTCTGGTTTGAAAAAAAAAAGTAAATCTCAACTTCTAAAGTACAAATATGATCAATCGCCACCCAACAAACGGATCTGCCACTCAAATAAAAACAACTCACAAATCTGCAACTAATGAATCAAAATAAATTGCAGCACCGTCATAATATTGAAATGCATAGATCAAGAAACCTGCAACCAGGGGCGGACCCACCTTAGTGGGGTGGGGGGCGCCCGCTCCCCCTGCGAATTTTTGTTTTTGTTTTTATATGTTAAATTTTCGATCGACCCCCGTAAATTTTAAGTCTCGACCTCCATCCCGTCTTGAAAACTCAATAATTGATTCTCAGTTCACAACCCATTTGAGAGTTGAGACACATAATATTTAACCATGTATGGGTTAAATTATAGTTAGAAGAATAGTAATATTTATTTATATTGTTAAGTATTGTCAAGCATTGGGGTATTATAACCTCAAGTGTTTCACCATTGCACAAAACCATCAACATAATTGATGATTCGGATGGTCATAAGTACAAGAAAGGAATACATAAATAAATTAACTATTTTAGCTAAGTAATCAAGTGAAAAGTGAGAAATGATGGAAAATTTAGTTGTAAACTAAGGTTCTCAACATCACAATTTTTATACCATAACACAAGTCCTCTAACATAGTCTTGTTTGGAAACATGGTTTGGTTTCATTCACTTTTTATTTGTATATTAACTAATGACTTAAGAAAGATGTAGAATAGATATATGAGGTTTAAGAAACAAAATAAAAAAATTATTTTATAAGGTTTAAGAAAAACAATCTTAACTTGAACCTCAAATTGGTGGTTTACCAAACTTTATTTACCTAGGTAAATATATGGGAAATTCCTAGAGGATGTTTCAAGTATTTAGGAAGAAAAATAATGCCAAAAGTTTATGAAAAAAAAAAAAGATGAAAGAAAAAAAAAAAACTTACAAGTTGGTACTAAAAATTTGTTGCAAAAATATATAGTTCTTAGATAGATTTAGAGAGTTTGAGAAAAAAGTTTAGAGTGATAAAGTTTAGAGGATGTTTCAAGTATTTAGGAAGAAAAATAATGCCAAAAGTTTATGAAAAAAAAAAAAAGATGAAAGAAAAAAAAAAACTTACAAGTTGGTACTAAAAATTTGTTGCAAAAATATATAGTTCTTAGATAGATTTAGAGAGTTTGAGAAAAAAGTTTAGAGTGATAAAGGTGATTAGAGAGAGTTTGAGAAAAGCTTTAGAGTGATAAAGATGATTAGAAAGATTTTTTGTTAGTATTTATAGATAAAAATTAGGGTTTGACATTAAAGAAGTTAGTTGAGTGGAGGAAAAATGGAAAATTAAAAATTTTCAATTTTAAATATAAGTGGAGGGAAAAAATAAAAAAAATTCAATTTTAACCCCTTAAATTTAGTTTTTTGTCATTTTTTATTTTAACCCGACCCGGTTTAACCCGAACCAAGTCAAACCGGATTGAAAAAAAAGTTATATATCGATGTTTACAAGAAAAAAATTTCTACCAAGTTTTCGACCCCCATGAAAAAAATTCCTGGGTACGCCACTGCCTGCAACTTCCGTCACCGGTGAGTTGTCACCAATGTCTCGATGAACTTCAACCCAACGAATCTTTGTGCAAATTTCTCCCTCCCTAAACTATTTCCCCGTTCTTTCTCCCTCCCGATTACTATACAAAGAGAGCTGCTGTGGACGCAGCGAGAAGGGATGCGACAAGGGCAGAAGCAGAAAGCTTCCCCAAGAATTTCAGTACAAAAAATATGGAGCATTATCATTTCATTACAAAACTGAACACAATTTCAGTATAAAATAACCAAGAGTTTCGGTACAAAAGATGGAGCATTATCATGATCATCATTTCTTACAACTGCCACAAACATGAACAACTAACTAAGCAGATAGTATCATTTCAGTACAAAATACAAGACAAAGAACTATCAACTAAAAAGAACCAAAAAACAGGCTGTCTCCAAAGGAACTTACAAGTTTAAACGATCCGAAAGCATATCGGGTCTACAAATTCTGGGTAACAATTCCTTGAATTTATAAAATGTCACTTTTATGTTTTGACTTCCAAATTTATCACAAACTATAAGCCTATAATCTCAGGGCATCCAAACATCCATCTACACAGTCTGCAAAATATAACATCACGATGACTAAATTAACCCACACGTCTAACTCGTCATTATGAACAAGCTTCCCTTCTTGGTTACTTAGGTTCGCTAATCTAACTCACATGTGAAACGTGAATGATAAGTGTTTCGAATAAGTTAAAACACATTTCCATCTTGAATTAAAAAAAGGTGTTGTTTGGTATACATTTTGTATGGAACATTGGTTTAGAATAATAGAAATGGTAGAACCATATAATCATCCAATCCTCCTAGTTTTATAACTAACCCATTGTATCTCCGTTAAGTCATAGAAACCGAATGAGCTCAACCGCAAACTTTCCTTTCTTGGTTTCATTCACTTCTCCAATCTGGACCCAAATGTAAACAATATAATATTCTAAAAAACAGGCATATCACATACTTTTAGAGGTAACAAAATGATCCGGTTGGCTAATAGGTCAAAAAGGATTTTAAACTGGTCAGTCTGTTGACCCAAAACAATTGTGAAATTACTTTAAATGAGTGTTTTAACTATGATTCACATGTTAAGCTAATGTTTTACCCATTAGAGATAAAACATAGCCTATATCAAGCAATCAACCATTAATAAGTAAACGATCAATATGGTCAAAGAATATGTTTAGAACATATGACATGTTTAAATATCTAACCTTTAATCTCCCTTTCCCACTTACAGAGATCATGTCTCCACTTTTTATAGTCGTATTATTTTTAGTCACTGTCGCCCAATTAACCCGTACATCTCCATCACTGAAACAAAGGGAACCACTATGACCAAAAGAACAAGATGCAAGTCGTTACGAATATCAAAAAGGTACCTTATCAACCCAACTAGTTTCGATCGTGAGATCTTGAATCCTGCACTTGCTATGGCATCAATCCTCATAGATGCTTCAACGGTTTTGAAAGTTTTAGTCCTACAAACAGCAAATTCTATGTCAAGATTATAGCCATTAAGGATTTAGACATTACTAGAAAAGAAAATAAGAGTCGTTAGTGACCTTGGCGGTTCATATTCAAGGGCAATCAATGGCATTTTCTTACATGTGACGGACACATTCCCCACCTGTCATCAACAAGTTAGGAAATATTGGCTCGTGTAAGTTATTGAATTCAAATTTATTTGTTTCTTAATCTACTGATCAAAAGGATGCATAGAATATAGATATTGTTACCTTCTCGAGTGACATAGTGAGGAAGTCAACTAGCTCCGGAACAACAAGAACATGAGCTCCCTTTTCGCCCTGCAACCAATTAAATTCATAAAGTCTATGCCTTTTATTTGTTATTTTTCAATCTACATCTTTTCTTGTTTGCTTGTAATAAATATTACAAACAATCTTTCTACTTATCTGGCTACTATTTGGATGCTTGTAGAACAATAATATGTTCTTGGTCTTTAAGCAATACCTGTAAAAGAATATCCCCCAATTTATCTCTCACAATCCCAGTGCCAAGAATAGAACCAAGAAAATCACCATGCGAACACGGTTGAAAGCTAAAGTTCCCTGAAATACTGCAACCAGATCGAACTTATAACCATTTAAATAAATTTTCTGAACCAAACTGAACGCGAATAATAACCATGAACCACCTTAATGCAGCCACAATGTCAGGATCAGTTGTCAATGCCTCTGGATGTCCAACTGACAGCCGACATCGTTCAGCCTCAGGGTAACCACCTTGAACTGACGTTTTAACGTCTGCTAGCTTCTCTATAAGCATCATTGAGTCCTTTAACACAGGTGGTGTGAGAAAATCTGTATGGAGAACTTCACGCCTTAGCGATGCTCGTTTCGCCTATTATCACCGAAATAATAACCTATAAGAATCAAGAAATTGAACTTTCTCCATCACATGAAACATGTAAAACCTTCCATTTTACAATGTTGGGTATAAAAATGCAACCTTTTCTTCTTTCACCATGTTACAAAAGCAAAATTACCCGTTGTCATGAGTTTAGCATAGTTACCATTTCAATAATTTGCTTCACTTCTTCATTGTAGCCCCCAACTCCCTTAAGTAAAACTCCATTTTCACCCTTTACAGCTTGTGCCAGGTGACATATACCAATACCTGTAAACCCACAGTTCAGAACACAAAAATACTCAAGATTTAGGGCTTTGACATTTCTGAAGTCAAACATAATGTTTCCAAAATACATCAAATACAGATAAACCGATGATTAATAATGAGTTTGAAATTAAAATATATGACTAAAAATTGAAAAGGAAAGAAGATGAAACCTGAAGGGGGATGGAATAAAGATTTATGGTTGAAGAAGAAGGTAGGGTTTGGTATTGTGTGAAGGGCTCTTTTGAAAAAGGGTTGTGCGAAGCTCATCGATGCCATGGCTGTTTGGTATTATCTTCAATTCTTCTTGTTTCTTGTCATGTTGAGGTGCATAGCGTAAACAAGCAGAGGTACTCAACATCAAATTGATAAAAAGCTCGAATGAGCCGAGCTTTTTCGAATTTGAGTCCGAGCTTAAGAAAACGGCTCATTAAGTTTTCGAGCCCAAGCTTGAGCTTTACACATCGAGCTCAAGCCGGCTCGCGAGTCTTATCAAGCTTTTTATTTATATATTTTTTTATTTATTTTATAAATATATCTTATTATTATTAGTTAAAATATATATAAATTATGATTAAAAATATATAATATGTATTTTGTTATATATAAAATACATATAATTAAAAGTTTATGTAAAATTAAGTATAAATAATTAAGAATATATATATAATTAAATATAAATAATTAAATATAAATAATTAAAAATAAATAATAAAACATCAAACGATTCGAGCCGAGCTCGAGCTTGAGAAGTTTATAACGAGCTCGAGCTTTGAAATTAAATCTTGAAACGAGCCGAGCTCGAGCCTATACGAGCTCGGGCTCGACTCGTTTACACCCTATGCATAATCAAACAACCCCTCTGCTCTACTCTTAATTTCTATAAACCAAAATCCTGGCAAAACTTCATATACACTCTATGCGGTATAATTATATTTAATCATCTATCGAGAAATGGGATCAACTATAAAATCTAAATTTCCTAGAAAGTCTAAGAAGCAATTAAGACCATTAGATTTAATATTAAATGAAGATCAATGGCTCATAAACACAAGGTGGCATAATGGTAAATAATTAGAAGTTTAAGTGTTAGGCAAAGGTATATTTGTCTTGTCTCATTTTCAAAATTCACCATCTTTTTTAAACATCTATAACTTTTACATACGACACTACTTTTTAATAAAAATTACACCAAAAAAACGAACGTTTTTTTATCTTCAAAACGCATATAATATTGATGTATAAAAAATTAATTTTTTTTAAAGTTTCAGCTCATTGTGTTATATTCGTCAGATCATTGTGTTATATTTTTCAGTCATTGTGTTATATTTGTCAGGTCATTATGTTATATTCGTCAGGTCATTGTGTTATATTTTTCAGCTCATTGTGTTATATTAGTCAAGACATTGTGTTATATTTTTCAAGTCGTTGTGTTATATCCGTCAGGTCATTGTGTTATATTCGTCAGGTCATTGTGTTATATTATTCAGCTCACTGTGTTATATCAGTCAAGACATTGTGTTATATTTTACGGGTCATTGTGTTATATTCATCAGGTCATTGTGTTATATTCGTCAAGTCATTGTGTTATATTCCTCATGTCATTGTGTTATATCCGTCAGGTCATTGTGTTATATCTGTCAGGTCATTGTGTTATATTCCTCAGGTCATTGTGTTATATTCGTCAGGTCATTCTGTTATATTTTCATCAGGTCATTCTGTTATATTTTCATTAGGTCATTGTATTATATCCATGTTTTAACTCATTGTGTTATTTATCAGGTTATTATGTTATTCGTCAGGTCATTGTGTTATTTCATTAGGTTATTGTGTTATAACACAATGACCTGACAAATAACACAATGACCCGAATAAATAACACAATGACTTGACAAATAACACAATGAGCTGAAAAATGTGAATTTTTGTTTTGTTTTTTATATATGAATATTGTACGCGTTTTAAAGATAAGAAAATGTTCGTTTTTATGATGAATTTTTTTAAAAAAATAATATCGTATGTAAAAGTTATGGACGTTCAAAAAATTGGGTGAAACTTAAAATATAGAGACATTAGCAATTTTACCATACCTTCTATTTTTAAAGGATTGACACGTGTCATCATCTCATGACTTCTTAGACTTTCTAGAAAAACTGGACTTTGTAGTATAACTCCACTCATCTATCGATTAATATGAATGAAAGAAGATATATTTAAAATTAACTAAGTATATAAATATAGGATAATTTAATTATAATTGCAAGATATATAAAGTAGTACTTAATCGTAATAGAATTCGTACCCTAAGGGTGATGGGGGTGGGTGTGGGGATGGCGTGGTCGGGGTTCAACCTCGAGCGGGCACACCGCCGCCGTTCGTCGTGCGGATGGCGGGGACGGTGATGAAGGTGACCGGGCATCGCTGCGGTGATGCTTGTATAGATTGTGGGGCCCGCTGATTTTTTGACCGTTGCATTTCAACGGTGGGGTGGTTGGGTTGGGTTTATTTAATTAAAAAAAAACTTTTTTTAAATTTAAATACTTATATAAACACTCATTTTCACCAAAAACACTCACACATTTATCTCATTCTCTCAACTATACAAATTTATATTTTTACATCTTCATTTCTTTTTATAAAACCCAACAATGTCTAGCTCGTCTTTGGCCTTGAATTATCTCTCGTCTTCAAGCGGCGACGAGAAAGATTTTGATTTTCTTACGTTGGTTGTTGTCGCTGCCAAAGAACAAGAAGAGGCGGATACGGCCACTTCAAAAAAAAGATATGTGCCACGTGATCGGATACAAGCGCACAATCAGTTACTAGATGATTATTTTGGGGTGGCATAGATGGCCCGAAATATGATGCGGAGACATTTAGAACAAGATTCCGCTTGCTGAAAGAATTGTTTACGAAAATCGTTGACGATATTGAAGCCCGTTTCGAATGGTTTCAAGAAGGGTACGATGCAAGAGGGAAGAGGAGTTTTGCTGCAATTCAAAAATGTACATCCGCTATTCGTCAACTCGGATATGGTAATCCGCCTGACTCTTATGATGAATATCTTGCTATGTTCGCTAGAACGTCTAAAGAATGTTTAGAGTTTTTTTTATGCAATGCGGTTATTATTTTATATGAAAAAGAATTTTTGCGTCATCCGACTAGTCATGACGTCGCACTTTTGCAAAATGCGTTGGAAGTTATCATAATTTACCAGGGATGCTTGGGAGTTTAGATTGTACACATTGGGAGTGGAGAATGTGTCCAACCTCGTTGCAAGGTCAATTCCAGAGAGGCGGTCATCCACACCCGAGTATTATGCTTGAAGCAGTTGCTTCACAAGATTTATGGATATGACATGCGTACTTTGGTGCCCCCTGTTCAAACAACGATATCAACGTTCTACACCGATCTCCATTGTTCAACAATATAACTCTTGGCACGGCACCTAATACTTCTTTCTACTTAAACGAGCGACTATACAAATATGTGTATTATCTTACCGATGGGATTTACCCAAAATGGGCGGTTTTTGTTAAAGCTTATTTGTATCCAACCGAGCCGAAAGAGATAAAATTTAAAAGGGTGCAAGAAGAGGCAAGAAAAGATGTGGAACGAGCGTTCGGTGTTTTAAAAAGTAAAACGAGCGACTATACAAATATGTGTATTCTCTTCGTGTTCTTTATATTCACATGTCTTCGGTACTATAGTCCTGCCTTTTTCAACATTTTACGATGTCATCAGAGGTGGTACCTCATGATGACATTATCACCCTATCATACAACTTGCCACTCGATTCTTCCTAGCTTCTCTTGTAAGTACGCGCACGCATTCTATGTAAAACAAATTAACTCATACTTTCGGTGATAATCAATTTGGGTCGGCCCGTTGAATCGTGTGTTTAAGCTCGTACAATATGCACGTAACTATCCAATATGGTGTGATACAATACATTTTTTTTACTTTTTAGTTTTTAGATAATCTAGTTATAATATTTCAAATTTTGGAGTTTATTGAAGAAGATAATTTAATGATCAAGAGTATGTGACTAGGATTGTTTGTAATATCCGAATAACCAGTAAGATGATACATCTTATTTGTTTAAATGTTTATTAAATGATAAGTTTTAAAAAATTATGATGACTGATGAGGTTTTACAACTCAGAGACTATCTTCATTTACCACTTAACGATTCGGAGGTTTTTAATTATTAAAAGGTAAGTCTGTAAATGACAATTAAAAGACTACTAAATAGCCTCTAAGAATATATAATATTGTTGGTGCATACATACCTATAGCTTTTTTTAACAACAATGAAAAGATTTTTATTCAAAGAAAACCATGGGCACCTCATATAGACACCAAAATCAACAGAAACAAATACGTACAAACAAGATAACCAGATTACTAGATCTTCGTAATCTCAAGTTTTGGGTTTAGTAACCACCTCCCCTATTGCAAGTAAGTTTTTTACCCCTAGTTTCAATCCACAAAAATGCCGTACCTTTTATGTTTTTCATTAAAGACTCTACTGATTTCCTTGTTCTATTAAAGATGCAATCGTTTCGATATAGTCAAATGTGCAAGAGGACCGCATATGTTAGATTATGTTCCATTATTGCACCAATATGAAGGCTCTGTTTGTTCCACACTTCCAACGAAGTATAGTCGTCAGTCGTGACTATTCCACCAAGATATCCGTCTCTAAACCTCTTGGGTCACCATGCAACAACGAAACAGGTGTTCACAGTCTTCATTTGTCAGGATACATAAGTCACATGTAATTAGCTTCTAGAGGTCAGTTATGTCTTGTAAGTAGTCATCCGTTATACTAACACGATTCCATTCCCAAGTGAATGAAATAATGCCATTTCCATCCCTCTTAACACACTGAGATATGTAACAATTTTTTATAGCTTCAAGGTTATACAAATCCGGGAACACAATTTTTTGATGCAGTGAGACCGAACCAAGGGTGCTTCTAAAGAAAAGTGCTATTACCATTACCAACTTGTTTTCTCAATAGATTTGGGATATGCTTACCTATACCCACGAGTTTATTTCCAACATCTGTGATGGATGACCAAACAATTCTAAGGCTCTTCATCCTCAAGTCATCCAATAGAGTTTGGTCACATAAAGACAATTTTTAATTGCTGAGTAATTATATATTTGATGTTGATTTTGGTTTTTATTGAATTTTTATTGTTCTTGATAGGAATAAGGGCAAATATGTGACTAGTCATAAACCCATACTTGATTTGATTAAGTTTATACAACTAATCAAACATAAATTTAGCTAACAGCTTTATTTCATGTATACGGTTAGAAACTAATATTTTTCTCTGGGATAATTAAAAATATTCATCTTGATCGTGTGGAAGGTACAACCATAAGGTTGTTGGGCTGGCCCTATTTGGAAGTTGACATTAAATTATACAATTCAGAAATTAGAAGTTATATTAATTAACACCCTCTAATGTAACGTTCTATCAAATTAAACAGTAATGATATATCTACTTCATAAAATGGCTTTTGGTCACCTAAATTCTAAATTTTAGAATCAGTACCTTTTAAATTAATAAAGTGGAATTAAGTTGTAATGTTTCACATTAAGTTGTGCGTATTTAAAAGTAAATGAAAGTTATAGTTAAACTAAACGTCCATATGTTTGTTAAACTCTTTTTTTAACTTAGTTAGCACATCTTATTCAAAAGAAATGTGGTTTATAAAAATATATCACATGAATTTTAATAGTAAAAATCATGTGATGTCTAATATAATAAATCACGTGATGCTTTAGTTCTCTTTTTGCTCAAACTTTTTGTAAACAAGATGTTTCTTTTTGGTATTACATGATTTTTAATTGGTTTGTGTACGATTCATGTGTACGAGAGTAAATAAAACGTCACTTTTGTTACTTTAAACACATTAAGGAGGAGGGGTGTGTGCGGCTAGTGGCCACGTCTAGGCGGTAGCCGAGCAGGTACACCATCGCAACCACTGTGGCTTTGAGGAGGGTTCGATGTCCATGGGTTTACAAAGTCGTGTCTCTCTTTGTTGTTTTCAAAAATTGTGCAACGACACAATAATTTCCAACTAATAATTTCCAAAAATTCTAATTAATACCCTCTCTCTCCTTATATTTTCTACATCAAAAAACCAAGACGTGATATGGTCAAAAAAACTGATATGATGTACCAAAGCTTGTTGCTTAGTGTAAGTTTGATGGACCAATCGGGTCCGATTAAGACATCGTATGTGATTGTCTGACTTGATTTAGAGTCTCATATGACGGAGGGTTACGTCCATAACAATTCATAAAAGTCGCCGTTAAAAAACTTTTTTTAAAAAATACTTTTATATAAGTAAAAGTCTTTTATATATATAAAAGTATGAAATAAAATGATTGCTTTGACATGAGGAATAAATTTAAAGGTGCCTATTGTGTGAAAGAAAAAAAAGGACTTAACATGCATAGACACATGTCTTCTATTGTAAGGCTTTCCATTAAAAGAGTTATTATTACAAGTCAAATTGTACACTCATACAAACACAATAATAATTGATCTTGATCCAACTACAAAACATTTTTCAACCAAATTCTTTTACTAAAACAAAAAAGAATTTCGAGTTATTGCAACAAAAACAGCCGTCTAATATCGTGTCAATTTAAAAACAGGATTTTTAATTTATAATAAAAAAGTAATCAATCAATCTTCTTCAACAAAAACAGTAACATGAAGATTCAAACAAAAAAATAAATAATATAAATCCAATCAAATCAAATCAAACCGATCAACACTTTGTTCTTCTCTCCACTGCATTTACTTTTCTTTATATTCCTTTCTTTCTTTCTTTCATGGTGGATGCTTTCACTCTATCAACAAGGTGATTCTTTTCTTCAATCTTTTTATTGGGTTTTGATTTTCTTGTAATGGGTATGTCATCATTTTCTTGTTTTGTTTTGGTTTGATTTTATCAAAAGGTGTTGTTAAATCTGATGCATTTGTTTCTGGGTTTGGCTGTTCTTGAGCTCTGATTTGCAAGATTTGATTTGTTTTCCCCAAATTCTAATTCAGTTATGTGAATCTTGGCATTTGGTTACATGGGTATGATCTGATTTGATTTTATTTTGTTAAAGTTTCGATCTTTATGCTGATCTTTCATTTTGTGATTAGGGTTGGTTAAATTTGATTACACACTCAAAAGTTTATGTTTATATGATGATGATACACATGGACATGATGTTCTTATACTGTTTGCAGTATATGTTTAAGAAGTAACATGTCAAGTAGCTTAATTTTGGGGACTTTTTGTCTGATCTCATATTGTTGATACTGTTCAGTACTATGATAGCAAGTTTTTAATTTGAATTAAGAAAAAATAATCATGAATGTTTTCATTTCAACTGAAGTTAGTCATGGAAACATGAAAAATGACCTATTTTTCTTGGTTTTGTTGTTTAACAGCCTTCAATCGGACGACAACGATCAGTATATGAAGATCTTGTGAGAATTAGAGGATATTGAATTGTAAGAAAACTAAGGTTTTGAGAAGGGGGAAGTTAGATGATGATAAAACTAAAAGAAATAAAATCTTTTCATACAGAAAAACGATGGGCGTTCCCTCTTGCTATAACCTCAATCGTATGTTTATTCCTTGTAGCAACTTGTTTCAATATGGGCTTACTCCCTCCTTTGTACAAAATCAATTCATTTTTCCCATTATTCAACACTCATGCTGCCTCAAATCAATCAGTTCCACATTTTGCTGAAGATAAAATCAAGTATCCTACTTTACAATCTCGTTCGTCTCTTCCTCGGTTTGCCTATTTAATTTCTGGATCAAAGGGGGACTTGAATAAGCTTTGGAGGACACTTAGAGCATTATATCATCCATGGAATTATTATGTTCTTCATCTTGATCTTGAATCTGAACCTGAGGAAAGAATGGAGCTTGCATCACGAGTTGAAAAAGATCCCATGTTTGCTCAAGTTGGGAATGTTTATTTGATCACGAAAGCGAATATGGTGACTTATAGAGGGCCCACAATGGTGTCGAACACTCTTCATGCGTGTGCTATTCTTTTAAAAAGGAATAAAGATTGGGATTGGTTTATTAACCTCAGTGCATCTGATTATCCTCTAGTGACTCAAGATGGTTAGTTCTCTGCTACACATGATCTACGAGTTATTAAATGTTTTTGGACACATTGTTGTGTTTAGGTTCTCATAATTTATCGAATATTGCTCAATCATTCATGGTATACTGTCTCCATGATAAATTTGGTTTAGAGGCGGAGATTCTTAACACATTAAAAAACTAGCTTAAGCGGAAATGGGTCAAATGAGTCAGAAGTTGCCTAACATGTATTTTTAGGCAAAATCTCCCCTCGGTCGTTTTATATAAAGAACTTATTTATATTGCAATATACAACTTATGATTTACAAAATAAAAATTGACAAAGAGTGTTTTGGGTCAACCAACTCATACCCAAAATACCCATTTTGACCCAAACCCATTACCCAATCTGCCTATTTTTCCACCTCTAATCTTAGTATAGATGGTTGTCACTTGTCATAATTCATAATTTTTCCATCCATCATACTTGTATCTTGTTACAAAACTACCCATTATTTGTACTGGAATGCGAAGAAAATGTGTGTAAGAATTAAGCAAAGAAATTATGGTGATGAAAATGCAACTATCTTACATGACACTTCTGTTTGAAACTGCTAATTCTAACAAAGCACAGTGCTCTTTTTGTCATTTTTGCTAAAACAATTGTCCATTTGCAACTAAAAGTCAACTACATTGGTTCAGACAGTCATATTTCACAACAAATATCAAATCAACTACTTGAACCAAATTGATTGATTTCTTGAATGCTTTTTCAGATCTTCTTTCTACATTTCGTAATCTTAATCGAGACTGGAATTTCGTTGAGCACACAAGTCAGTTGGGATGGAAAGAGTAAGTTCCCTCACCTGCAAACACCACAGTGGCAATGTCAACCCATTTGTTTGAAAATGGGTCAATTGAGCGTTAGTTTCATGCTAAAGGGTCAAACAGGTGATATTAAGTTATAACAAAAAGGAAAACGGTTTAAAAGATGCCGTGTGACCAAATCAAGTGTTGTTTACTGGAAAAAATGGATCTTTACTATTATAGGAGTTTTATAATCATATTTAGTATATTAATAATTTGTGAAACTAAGAAGACAAATATGCTTATATATGCAGGGATCAAAGAGCAAAGCCATTGATGATTGACCCTGGACTATATGAGAATAAAAAATCTGATATCTTTTGGGTGCAACCAAACAGACCTCTTCCAACAGCATTTAAGTTGTTTACTGGTAAGTTTTGCCCCAATCTTTAATTCATGCATAACAACACAAGTATCTCAATATGTTTCAATTTCTTTTGTTTAAAAATGCAACTCTATAACAACTGCCAATCTCTTAAAAGGGTTATTAGGCAATTATGGTGATCCTTAATGAGTGATTTTCCATTTGAACTTCTGTACTTGTCTTTTGTTAAATCTAAACCATCATCCTTAATAACTGTACAGTTTTTAGGTATAATAGTTCAAAAGAAATTAAAAAAATGTCATTTTTTTTGCAGGATCAGCTTGGATGGTTCTATCGCGTTCATTTGTAGAGTACTGCATATGGGGTTGGGATAATCTACCAAGAACTCTACTCATGTACTACACAAATTTTGTCTCGTCACCCGAAGGTTACTTTCAAACCGTCATATGCAACGTTCCAGAATTCATTCCAACCGTGGTTAACCATGATATGCACTTTATATCATGGGACAACCCGCCAAAACAGCATCCACATGTCCTCAACATAAATGATACTTCTAAAATGATAAAAAGCGGGGCAGCATTTGCCCGTAAATTTGACCAAGACACCGCAGTTTTGGATAGAATCGATAGTCAGTTACTACACCGGCCCAATGGGAGCTTCACTCCGGGCGGATGGTGCAGAGGTAGCCCGTCTTGTTCTAAGGTTGGGAAACCCACACGGGTCAAACCCAGTCCAGGAGCTAAAAGACTTAGAAGACTTATTAACAAGTTAATTCAATCAGCGAAAAATGGCAATCAATGTCGATAGGTTATATTCTTTATTTTTGAAAAAGATCAGAAGTTAGTTTTGATCATATGTTATAGCATTTTTGTATTATCTGAATATATATATATTCAATTTACCCATTTTGACTTGTTGTTGAATTACCGTTGACTTTGACCTAAGAAGTCAAATATTGGTATATTTGTTAACAAATGAAACGAATCTGAACACAAGATATACAAGAACAAGATCTTTAACATCTAAACCATCTCCAGAAGTTTGATATCTCCCATGGAATTTGCAGCAACCAAAGTAGAAGATTGATTCCTCCAGCACACGGATGACACGAACTGCTCAGTGTCATCCACTTCATCACCTGAAATTGGGTCGATGGTGTTGAATCTGTATGATAAAGTAGGCATAGGGAAAGCTTTGTGGTAGATGAAAACCTGGGACAGTTTTAGAAGCATATCAAATTAACATTTGACCAAAATCCGAGTCAAAGAACAGATTGTACTAGGTTGTGTGTTTATGTACCTCGTTTGTTTCTGAACCGGTGGCAATGTAACCGTCAGATACAGATAAACCAACAAAGTTCTGAAGGAAGTTTGAAAACAAGACTTAAAGTAAGTCACTTCAAGATTGTTTACAGTATTTTTTTTTTAACCGCAGTGGCCATCAAAAACGAAAAATCTAAAAAAACAAGAAGAATTTACCTTGATGTTCGTGTGGCCTGTAAATGACTGAACTGGACAGTCAACAACATGGGACTGGCACTCAGACAAATCCCAAAGCTTTAAAGTATTATCAGTAGATGATGATACAAGGGTCGTCGAGTCTATGAACTTAACATAACTAACAGTTTTCTCGTGTCCAACAAACATGCAAACTGGTCTACTTGGATTTCTAAGATCATAATAATAAATTCTATGATCTGCTGACCCGAATGCAAGTGAGTTACCGGAGTCCAAAGGGAACTGAACAGAACAGACATTTGCTTTCGTCTTAATGGTACCAACACTTACTCCCTGCAGAAGAAATTAAAAAAAAAAGTCAATATACATCTTGATATTAATCTGTACAGCATTATTTATCTGATATTGAATTGCCTGATTGATAATCCGATAATAGAATTGCCTGATTGATATTCCAGAGTTTAACACAACCATCATCGCTTCCGCTTGCTAGCAATGTGGGGTCCACTGATGAGAAATCCACTGACCATGCACGTCTCTCGTGCTCTCTCATTTCCATAAACACGTCACTTCGTGTAACATCCCATACCTGAAAATAATAACTTTCCATATCAGCAACTGATGCATGTTGAATAAAACTAAGGGTGTGTTTTGACATTGATTGTTATGAAAATAAGCCATAAGATCAGTTCTAGTGTTTGATACCTGTATTACGCCTTCAAAATTACTTGAAGCGATCTGACCTTTAATATAACTATTCCAACATATACTACTAAGCTTTGAGCTGCTTGCCATTTCGACAACAGGATAATGAATGTCATGGTTTTCATTCAAGATTGAACTGTATTCAAAAACTTTAATCTTCTTATTCACACCAGCAGTTGCAAAGACGTCTCCATCGCGATCAAAACTCAAAGAACACACAAGATTTGAAGAACTCAAAAGGTCAGTTTGTTTCAAATCTGCTTTGACTTTGAGTTGACTAAAAGTCATATACTTGCATAATCCATCCAAAAATGAATTTATCCATCTACTTTGTATACCTGCAAACTGATCTTTTGATGAAAAATCATTAACAGAACTTCTTTCTGTAAGAACAACTGATTCTTTGCCATTGCTGCTAATTGGTGTGTTTTCAAGAATCACTTTGTTTATTGGTCTAAACGCCCTTCGTCTAGTCAAAAAGTAAGCAGCTTCCAGTTTCCTAAAGTTCTTCATTAATCTTGAACTTTTGGATTCATTTTGATCGACATTAGTGACTAATCTGATGCGTTTTGCGAATCTTGAGCTAGAAGAATCATTAGGGGAATCTTGAATTCCAAGATTCAAACTTGATTCTACTTTTTTGTTGATTAATGTTTGCAGTTTTATACCTTCTTCCAAATCCGAATTCACAGCTGAAACAATATTACGCAAATTATCTGCAGCTTCTTGTTTTCGTTGTTGCATCACTAAAAGAAATTCCAGCAACAAATCCTGATCGTCGAACTTCTCTTTAAGGTCTATTGCGGCCATGCGTTCATCTAATTTGTCTTTGACTTCAGTAAGAAACTCACTTTGCAACACTTCACTGATAATAGCACGTAAAATGTTGTTTTAGCACAAAAATGCCGCGTTAATATAAATTAGGGATAACACGAATGGAGGTTACTGAATTATTGTTGAAGAGGTCATCCAACTATGCAGCAGGTTCATTTAACTAGAATTTAACCAATTTTAACGTAACATATTTTTTAGCACAAAATACCCCTGGTACACAATTATTTGGCAGTTAGAACTTAGAATATAAATTATGAAAACTTCAAGGATCTTAAAAGTTAGGGTGGTAAAAAAAAGTCTAAATAAAAGTAAAAGGTGGCATAACTCATTTGCATTTAATTAAAAATAAAAACTCCATAATGTATTTGGGATTTAAATGCAAAGTAATATACAAACACAGTTCCGTTGAAGCAACAACAAACCAAGGATTTATATTGAATTCAGCAAAAACAAAAAATAAAATAAAATAAAATTGAACTTTATGTTAGTTTTTGTTTAGAGACATAAATTTTAGATTGAATTTGATGAGAGTAACTTTAAGCCCTTTCGGGTAGGGGTGTCAATTCTTGTTGGGTTGGCGGATTGGTGTCACCTAACACACAACCCTATTAGCCATTGTGTCGAAACATCCATTTATCTAAACAAATCAAACCTGCTGGTATGTTGTAAAATGTAAATGGATTAAACTAGCCGTAAACAGGTTGAGATGTTGTAAATGGTTTATGGGTTGGCGAGTTTTTATATTTTTAAAGTTCTAATTTTAAACGGGTTGGGTTGACCCGTTTATTAACGGGTTAGGCCGGTCAACGTACCCGTTAACAACTTGAACCCGTTTAGACCCAACCAAAAACCTGACTATGTCTGTTTTAGGTTTGGGTCCTGTCTGGAACTGACACCTCTACTTTCCAGTATCCTTTGACTGCATTGGTAATGTGACATAGTTGGATGGCCTCTTTTAACTTTTTTTTAGTGATTAAATCTCACATGAAACTTAAGCAGCTGTTAAATAGCCTCCACAGGCATTATGAATATTGCAGATTGCATAAGTTGACTAAAGGCAACTCACTCGATTTTGGGTCTACTAGCTGGCTCAGGATGCAGTAACCACAGACAAAACAATGCTACTTTTGGCCATTTTAGTAGCAACGGAGGAGGAAAAACACGATGTCTCAGGCTAGACATGGTTGCATTCTTGTCTTCCGCCGAGTTACATGTGCAATACAACTGTTGACACAAATAATAACACTTTCAGTCTGATTAAAATCCAGGATATCATCTACTGCCACAACATTTTCTTAGAAAAATTATAACAATATATTTGAAGGTCACCCACATGTTCAACTTTTTACATATGTATCAAAACGGTCGTATAGGTCATCAGTCATCCAACTATGTATCCGTTTTCATTTAAACCAATTCCAAAATACATGTGTGACGACTAGAACACATCAAAAGACAAGTGCTTTAAACAATTCCAAAACATACCTCAAAGAGAAGGACACCAAGACGATAAACATCAGAAGCGAAAGAACCGAGCAAGCCAGCAGCCTCCTCAGGGCTTGTATACCACTCAGTTTCCAGTTCTAATACATGTTTCATGGGAAACTGTTGTTTCTTTTCTGTTCGTTCGCTACAACTCGCCTCTAAATTCTCCAAACTAGATTGCAACCATGTGTTATCCGATACCGAATGAGCAAGATTTTGGCCCTTAAAACCAGTTTTGTGGGTGGTCAACAACACATCCTCATTAGAATCAGAATCTGAATCAGAGCAAGATGCAGATTCTATGAAAGCCACACGGTTTAACGAAGACGTTACAAAGCAAGAGGGCCGGATATTATGAACAATAATCCCTTGTGAATGCGCCAAGTTCACAATTTCTACTATCTGCATAAATATATGCAAGCATTCAAACTCATTAATGACGCGTTTTCCGTCATCTAACCATTGCCTCAAGCTAATATCTTTCTGTTCCACTTGATCAGTAACTGCACCATCATCTTCCCGAAAGTAACCAAACCGAGTTGCGACCCGGTTCAACTGAGTCAACTCATCCTCTTCTTGAATTTCTCTATTTGCTATAATCCCAGAATCATCATCTGATCTAAGGTTTCTGTTTGAAGCTTCTGAAGAATTTAACCCCATTTTCATCCACAAATTGCTTCATAAAAATCACATTTTAGCTCCATAATAAACTCTCCAAACACCCATCATGAAAACACTTCTGAAAACATTTACATATAAGAAAAATCTTTAATATCATACATGCAGAAATGAACCCTCAATGGACTATATAAATGCAACCAACAATTATATTTAACAATACAGATTAACATGATATCTGTAATAAACTAGTATAATAAAATTTATAAACTAACTGCAACAATACAGAAACAAGAAACATACATTAGAGAAGGTTGAGAGGTTAGTTGAGCTTCTGCAAAAAAAAACCCACAAAGCACAGAGCTTTGTTGTTGAAGCTTTTGTTACCATAAAAGGGTTTATTTTATGTTATTCCTTTTATGTCAATAAATAGGAAAAATCTTTAGCCTCTTATTTAATGTCTTCAAAGTTCATAATGCATTTGTTTATTGTTTAAAAATGTATTGAAAAATGTTTCTTTTTGAACCCCTAGACAGATACCATTGTCTGTAAGTGACTTTAACCCACTCATTCTGCAACAACATACGTGGCACTTCCATATCCTCTGCATTTGATTGCTTGTGCAAAGAATAAACAAACATTTATGAACATGTGGTGGAGATAAATCTTGGAGTAGTGGGGTTTAGTTATTTATTATTATTATTATAAGATATGTATGTCATTGATATCTTGGATTAGAAAAATGAAGATCAAAGAGATTAATCTTGAAACTATGAGCAGGTTTTTGCCTGGATTATTATAGCATTGGATTAGGATGAAGACATAAATCGTGTATAGAAAAAAGATAACAAAGATCTTGTGCAATGTCACAGTTTCAACTTTCAAGCAAAAGCAAAAAAATATTCTAAAGACAAGATATATTAACCATCAAAGATTCATAAAATTATTTTATGTAAAATGCATAACAAAGAGTATATTTATTAGAGAGATGTGTTTATTCATTCATCAAGTGTCCCACACTAATATATAGAGGTGTACATGGTTTGGTTTCAAATCGTTGAAAAAAAAAAGGACCGGACCGCTATAAACAGTTTGATTTACAGTTAATACCAAAAACCGTTCGTAAAAAATCGGACCAAACCATTCATGTGTGTGTATATATATGTTATAAATAAATATATAACATATGAAAGAAGAGATTGCGAAACGTTAGGGTTGGGAGTAGGAGTCCCTCAAATGAGAGTGATTATCAACATTGAATGATAGTTGAGTGAGAGTTGAATGAGTGTGATGTGACGTTTACTTAAGAAAAAAAAGATGGTGAATGAGTGCACTCATTGAGCGACTACGCTCTCCCCTTGAGAGCACTTCTAATGGTTTTGTGTTCAAACACTAAAAAGCAATACACATCACGTCACATCACATTTCTACTATTCCTTAAAAACACATAATTTTGCTTCAACAATATTCAACCACCATTTTTCTAATATTATATTATATAATAGGTTAACACACGGGTTGAAAAAAATGTATGTTGTATATTAAAATAAGTTGATAGTAAATTGATATTATACACGGGTATATTAAGTGAGATCTCGTGTATCACACACAAGTTGAATGATAAAAACAATAAAATTAATATAATTGTAACAACTTGTTATGACTAAGATAAAATATTATTATTAAATGTAATGATTCAAACCGAAAACTTACAACAATATTTTTTTCAAATTTTTATCGTACACAACTTTTGTAATAGAAAACTTGACTTGCTAGAATCCCTTGTAAGAGGTCGCTTTTAACTCACTCTGTTAATATAGAATCCGATGAGTGTTTGATGTGTTTCAATGAAATAGAAACATCGGATCACTTGCTTCTCAAGCACCCTTTTGCTTCGAAAATCTAGGGTAAGGTGTTTAAGTGGTGCAATGGACTGGAAATGTGAGGGTTACAATTAGAGACTGAATTGATTACCATAAAAACTTGAGCGGATGAAAAATAACAAACAATAAAATTCAGACAATTCTTATTGCAACGGTGTGACAGATTTGGTTAGCCCAAAACAACCTTACTTTAATGAGGTTCTTCTCTTTGTGGATGTTGTTGTAAACAAAATCATGGTCAGCTCGTTTGTGTGGCTCAAATACCGAGTAAATAGGTTTGATGCCATGTAGCATAATTGGTAGTTTGGTATCCTAATCCTTGTGAATAGGTGTTTTGTTGTGTTGTTGTTGGTGTTTGTTTTCGGTCTTAGCGTCTTGTTAGTGACTTGTTGGTTGTTAATAAAATTGTTGTTAAAAAAACTTTATTAGTTGGACTAATATAATATATATAAGGCATTTACTAAAATAATTACTACGCATATCCGGGTGTCTAACTCTATCGGGTTTCGTTATGTTTCTTGACTAAATGAATCAACCCCATTAAGGTCATTGGGCCAAGTACAATAAGGTTCTTAGGACAAGCCTAATAGTGTGGTTGAGCCGGTCTCAATAAGATTGTTAGGTCTTGACCACTTGAAATCAATCCGTAACTACTATAACACATATTTTTCCGTATAATTTTACTTTTGTTTGGTCAAAAGTTATTTCTAAAAAAAAACTCGGACTCTAAAACCGAGGTTGTCACACATTTTCTTAAGTTTTAAATATATCTTTTTCTTATCGATATTTTTATTTTAACTAAAATCAACCCCTTAAAGATCACACATAATTATCTACTAGTTAATTTCAAAACATGATCACCACTTTTTACGTGTGGTATAAGCCTTTGTTGCTGATCATAACATCTCGACCACTTTCGTCGGCATCAAATACTCATAAAATTATAATTAATAAGATATAAACACCCAATACAATAAATACCCCACCATCGTTATCGATATTCAACAATCTCTCATACTTTGCCTTCATAACCCTTTTCCCATCTTCAACATTACGTTGAAATTAGGGCTCACACGCTTAGTATCTCATCTCTCTTCATTCATCTGCATCCTAAAGTAAGAAAAGCTTCGATCTTTAATTAGGGTTCTTGTTATTTATCATAATTTTGGGATCATTGACAGATAATTTCATCTGGGTGTGGCGAATTAAGTTAAAAGTTTGTGGCTTTTTCAATCAATTTATGTTCTTGATGATGAATTTTGTTGGATTGATGCTAGGGTTTGTTTCTTGATAATTTTGGGCTAGTTAGTTTATTATGTCATATGGGTTTTTTCCTTTAGCATTGATTAAGTTCAAGGTTTTGTGATTTTGTGAGCTGAAGTGTTGAATTTGGTGATCTGTGAGATGGGTTCATCGGGTTTTTTCTCGATTTGTATGATCTACTCTGTAGTAGCTTTAAGTTGTGGAACCCTAATGATGTTTAATAGTCATGAGGTTTCTGCATTCAGTCATGGAAGTGAAATTGCAAACAAGTTATTGGGATCAACGCCTCATGATCAGTTGTTGATTAAAACATCTGATTCGTTTTCTGGGTTGCTTTTATTTGCTGTTGGGATCTTGTTGTTCATGGTGGCATTTGTGAAAGATAGGGACTTTCAGAGCTTTTTTGCAAAAGGGTGTGTGCTTCTTCACATTGCCATGGCGGTTTGGAGAATTTGTTTTGAGAGGAAGCTTGAAGATCTTGGTCGTAGTTGGCTCAGGCTAGTTCTTGGGGATTTTGTGTTGGCAGGTTCTTGGGTGTTGTTTCTTGTGTACAGTTGGAGAGAAAAATATGATTAGTTGAATGCACAATCAATTCAAGACTCGTTCTTGGAATGATTCAAGATTTGTTCTTGAGTCGGTGTTGCAGCCTGCAGTTTCTGTCTTTTGGTGAGTTTGGAAGAAATGGCTCTTATCATTCTTGTTTGATTTGCGAGGGCAGATGCACATATATTATTTTGATTGTGATTAGTAAATCTTTTGGACATTTCATTTTTTCAACTTTGTTTTCTTTGTTATCTTTATTCATGTTTATAAGAACTTTTGATTTCAACTTATTGATCTCATGTTTTGGTTTTTTGGTTAGTTGTTTTGTTGAATGACAGAAAAATGATTCATTCTGAGATTGGATTGATTATTGAAAAAAATTATTTTGGTGTTTACACTATTTTCCTCCTCCCTGGATAGGGGAAAAATAGAATTAGCAAACTAATTCAATAGCATATGTCTCTGTTATGAACTTTTATTAATCGAAGTGTCATTGAAACTCAACTTTAAGACCTTTTATTTTCTACAAACCATAAAACCAATGTGTGTGTTTGAAGCTTTGGTGGTGGGGTTGGCTGTTTTTGGTTTGTGTATTTTTTTGTCAAACCCATAAAAAGTGTCCTCTTTCTTTTAGTTTAGTCCACATTTTGAGGATAGAGGTGTGTATTCGGGTTGGTGGGTTGACGGGTTAAATAAGTGAACACAAACACGACCTGTGTATCTGAGCCAAATTTTCTACCTCCCAAGCCTTCACCAACCGCTTGTCTATCGAATTCTTCGTCGCTACTGCTTTAATTGCTTCCCGTTTAGCTTCTGTTTCTATGTAAATAACTTTTAATATGAATGGAAACATTTAATTCACGTCATCGTAACTTTCCTTGTTAAATTATGATCAAGCTTCTAAAAACCGATAGCTCTAATACCACTTGAGAGAATCAAAACAAGAAGCCAAAAAGACGAGAGGATTCGAATCAATCAAACCCGTTTTTCCGTCTCATTAAAGCAACTGTCGTTACTAACCAACTAGTAACTAACAAGTTGTTTGTTGTTTATTTGCAATATTTGCAATATTGGTCCTTTTACCTATTACAATCCCACAATCAACCCATATACAAATTGACATGCAACAATATTACTCAAAATAACTTGGTTTGATATATTTTAGTATACTTCGCAGTTATCAAAACTTCAAACGCGTACATTATTTGGGTCATTGCAACAAAGCCAAAGAAGATCAGTTGTGCATGCATGCCCTGACACTAAAAAGCTGAGAGATGAATGTATTGTAAAACATGGTGATTTTGCTTGCTCAAAATGGATCGAAGCTCATCGATTATGTCTTCGATCCGAGGGCTTCAATGTATCACTTTATTACAATTTTATTTGACTGCTTTTTGTGAGTGTGTATATGTATTTATGTTACAAATCCTATAGTTCCTGGTGAGTTTTCTTGCAATACCCTGCAGTTCGCACCGCACTTGCACTTGCCATTATTCTCAGCTGCAGGAACATCCATCACAATAGGCTCCATAGTACTGCAAATGAAGAGAGTATATTTTGTTAAAATCTTTCGTTATAAGCTATATTTAATATTTATATATATTTGTTTTACATGTTAGATCTGTTGAACATAACGCAGATCAATCCATTCATATGTAAATGAGTATATAAACATGATCATGTTACTTACGCGCGGTTGTAGCAGTCGGAAGACATGGTTAATTTATGATTTGAAGTGGCAAGAGGGAACTCTAGTCTATAGACTTGTAGCTTCAATATTTATGCATAGTGTGATATATATAGATGTGGTGGCCATTGAGACCTAACATGGAATCAGCATAATGGTTGCAATTTGAGGCTGGACCATACAAGTGGTATGGTGCTTCTTGATTATATTCTTTCCATAGACATTGCATTGGATGGTTAAGATTTGAGGCGTGTTTTGTTCTCCTTTCCATTTTGTTTTTCTCTCGTTGGAGAGGTCATAGGTCCAAACTCCAAGTTCCACCTACAACAAAAAAAAATGAGGTTTCAGGTTGAGTCACCTGACTATAAGGTTTTTCCGCCTAAAGTGAGTTTTCTCTTGAGAGGGGATGGAGATAATTGGATAGGTCGTCAGTGATCCAAGTTTCGGTTCAAAACAAAAGATACAAGTTCTTATCATAATCAAAATAAATACAAGCGTTTTACAATGTGTGAATTGTAATCGTGTATGCTTCTACATCTCTGTTAATGACATTCTAAATTTTTGTTTGATTTTATTCAACGACTCCCATCATCAAATAGGAACTATGCTCTGCCGCCATTTCTTCGTGTTAAGGCAATTCCAGTCCGAAGGTTTGAACACACGACCACCTCGTGAGGAATTTTTTTTAGAAAACCTTTTAACTCGAAAAAAAAATGTTGTTCTGAAAAGAAATTAAACGTCATTGGTTTAGGTAACTCAATTTTCAAAAATAAAATTACCACTTATTCGGTTCTAATAACTCAAATTTGACTTGATGAACACCCCTAATGATGCATTACGATTTTTTCACGAAAACGTGCGAGACATTAATTTTTTTTATAAACATATATGACGAAGCCATATACATGAGACATAGCCGTTGCACCAAGCGACCCCGCCACATATCTAGTTGTTAAGTATTACACACCTTGTTATTTATGTAAGTATTTTACTAGTTATAAGATAACTAATCAGACGATCATGCATCAACCTATTAGAAAAATTTAGGGGCTGTTTGGAAATCTGAATCATTAAATGCTGAATTGTTAAGAGGTCTGAATCATTAAGAGGCACTATCGATGAGAGTGATTTTGGGGTAAAACTGCAGATGGGGTAAAGTTTGTATATTCTCAATTCAGTTTCATTCAATATCTCTCTGTTTTTTTAACCATTTAGCACTTAACCAAACCATTAAGAGGCTATTTTTTATTAAACAAATGCTCTGAATGTTAAATGCTGAATGATTAAGTACTGAACTAAACTATTAAGATGTGAAACAAATAACCCTAATGTGATATCAAGAGTACACTAACATGTTAGTGGAGCACCTTTTATACAACTCATATAGGTTTGTATGATTTGTATAGGCATATAGTCACAACCAAAATTAACAAAGTTGAAATGTGTTAAATTAATCAACTTTTGTATGACTATGTGACATATCTACATCAATACGAGACACGTTATACAAGTAGTATAAGATTTAAAGGTTTTTTAAAGTTTATAAAATCCTTTTCAAAACATATTATCGTTACTAACCACATTTTAACATTATATATTAGATAATAATACACTCATTTATATTAGTGTTAAACTCAAACTCGTTTGTGTTGTTCTTAAACTTATTTTGTTTGTCTAAAACTTTGATAAATAAAAATTAAATAACCGCAAAAAGCTTTTGCGGCTATAAGTGAAGAAGATAGAAATTATCCTTATATAATATAGGAAAACGTAAAAAGCTTATGGTTTATGTGGCATAATATGAGAGTTTATCTGATAATAATGATTTTTATTTAAAATATGTATATAAAATATATTATAATAAAACTAATTACATTTTTGGTCCCCTAATATTTTGAAGAATTATGAAAAATTTAAGAGTATTTATATTTTTAACCCTCTACTACAATGGGTGTATATGAGTCGGTTTATATTTGATAGGGTTTAAAAATGAAACGTATGGATAAAGTTAATAAGAATAACATACAATTAAAGACCTCGGTGTTTTATATATATACATAACATTTTTATACGATTTAAAAAAAAATAAACTACACTATAAAACTGAGCATTTTATGGTTTAGTAAATTTGAGTATAATATTACTATACTAAAAGTCTAAATTTAAAAGTATATCATGTTCCGGTTTACCACGATTTTGTCTCAAAACTGATTGGAACATTCATGAATATCCTTAAAAGCATCACTTGAATGTTGTGTTCCCGAACGTAGCACAGGCACTAAACTAGTATTATTATGAGACAAATTCTCTTATGATGCCACATACACGAAAACCACCTCTATTGATGACAACTAAGAAAAAAAAAATTTGCTATATTATATAAGGATTCTCTAAATATATAGTTTTAAATATTTCAATATAAGATTAAGGAAAACAGAGTATTTTTCAGAATAAAGTATTTTTAACTTTTTAAGTATCATATATTTAAATATGTTTTATTGTTAAAATGACATGATTTTTATTAGAAGGGTTATTGGTTTTTAATGATCCACCACTCCACCTTTTGATTGATGGTTGTTCCAACTAATTAAATAACTGTCTCGTTAAATTTTGTTTAACGACTTTAAGTTTTTTTGAATTTCAGACCGAAGTTTTAGGGCATTTGATAAAAAAAAATACGAGTTAATTGATATAAAAATTAACTCGAAACAGTGCTCCAAACGAATAAACGGCGCTTCAATCAAGTGTACGTTTAAACATAATGATGCTTCAATCGGATCTAAAAATTTTGTCGTTTGATGCACCGTTTCGAGGTAACTTTTACATCAATCGACTTCTATTCTCCTTCCGGTCAATAGCCTTAAAATGTCGGTCTAGATTCGAAAAAAACTTAATGCCGTAAATTTTTTCTAACAATGATCCATTGGTGACAAAAATGATAAAAGTTGAGACCATTACCAGTGATTTCGTTTCGTTAGTTGAGACCGTAAAGGACCATACTGTGATAGTTAAAATAGTTAGAAATCAATAATTCTTCTTAAATTGAATATTGGAATGTCGACGGTATAAATTAAACAAAACAATATTTTTGACTGCTTTAATTCTATTGAAACTCTGGTTAATTAGCTTAATCCGCTAATCATTTAATTATGCTTTAACTAATAGGGCTTGGTGTAAGGAATAATTAATGAGTAAATTACATTTTTTTAATAAGTCAAATTATGAATCGTGAACTTTATTTTAAATTTTTGCACTGGTTGGCCTTTATATAAATTTTTCTTACGGTTTTGGGCCTTTAAGTTAACGAAAGTTAAGTTTTTCCGTTAAATCAAGAGTATTTTGGTCGGGTCATTTCTGTCAATATTAAAACTCTTTTTAAAAGCTTTAAAACAGAAAATGCCAAATATAAAAACTTAAGGGGCTGAAAATGTAAATAAAATAAAATCCATCTCTCTTCTCACTCATGTTAATGCCGGAAAACATGGGTGGGGAGGGGAGAGAGATGAGTTTTATTTTATTTACATTTTCAGCCCCCTCAAGTTTATATATTTGGTATTTTCTGTTTTAAAACTTTTAAAAAGAGTTTTAATATTGACAGAAATTACCCATGACCAACATACCCTTGATTTAACGGAAAAACTTAACTTTCGTTAACTTAAAGGCCCAAAACCGTGAGAAAAATTTATATAAAGGTCAACAAGTGCAAAAATTTAAAATAAAGGCCACGATCCGTAATTTGACTTATTATAAAGGCCAAAATATGTAATTTACTCATAATTAATCTATCTAATAAATCAAATTTTTAGGGGGCAATTTTTGAAGGGGTTTTTTTTTCTATAATAGAAAGTTTGGGAGGTAAAATTTAGCTAAATTTTTCACCATGCAAGTTGATGGAGCCAACTCCTTAAATGTTATATATTTACAAATTGTTAAATATAATGGTTATAATTTCTTTATAAATATTACTATTTAACCTGTGTGTAACACACGGGTATTAAACCTAGTTATTGTATATCTATAGATACGAAAAACACTCTTCATCTAATAATTTTTTAATATTTTTTGCATGTTGTTATGAATGGATAAAAAGATTATAAAAAATATAAAAAAGTATTATTTAATTAAAATCTTTTCAAAACTCAACTAGTTGTATTCGTTATGGCTCGCACGTTGTGCGAGCCTTTTGTTGTTATCGATTGGATTTTTATATCAGGTTACGTGTTGGCGTCTAAATGTGTTGTTAATTTAACTTGTTTTACACTAATTTTTCTTCTTACACATTAGCTCAGACTAAAAAACGAAATAGTCATAGAGTAACGGAATCAAAACTTTATAACCGGAGGGCCAGATTATAAAATTTTCACATATGAACCAGAGTTATGGATCTTACTGTAATTCTCTATATATTAAAAAAATGTGGTATATACAATGGGTTGTATACTTTTTTGAAGGTGGAGACTGGAGAGTGAGTAATCTCTTTTTTACCAAAGACACATACACATACACTACAAAACTTTTTACTGGATAGTTGATTTAAAAGTACATCCACAAATAGTCTTGAAATCTTATATCTTATCTCTAAACCTTATTGATAAACCCAGCTTCACGCTACCTCTCTTTTTCATGATCAACCCCTTTTAAAGAGTCAGACTACAAAACATGCTTATGCAACGTATCACGGTCAACAGAAAAGTTAAAAAAACATTGGCTGCAAATCATTTTCATTATCATGATGCAACATATCATAAATTAGTCCACCGTCACTGCAAAGCCCCTTCTCCGCCTTGATCGCACCACGTACCACCGAAACCTTAGAAACGACCATCGTTGTAGCGCAGATAGATTAGCCCTCCGTGACTGAGAGAGTGCTAAAAATGTGACACCCCGCCCGGTGGCGGAAAACACCGGGCTGTCATAGAATTGGATATCCGTAGTAAACAAAGCTCATGGTATTACTTTTATTAAAGTCTAATAGTTATTGTCATAAATTTGGCAAAACCCAAGTCTTAAATGCGAAACGACAAATTCAATACAGCAGTAAATGAAATAGTCATGTTTAGTATTATTTCTAGGTCCAAAATCCCTATGTCTTGAAATAGCAAAGAAACAAGCCAAAATCACGCGCCACCTGAAATACGTGAAAATAAAGTTAGCTACACAAGCTAGTGAGTAAAACCCAATTGAATAGTAATAGTATTGAAATCCGAGATCAACAAGATATGCTGCGCAATCCCATATGTATAGTAATTTTGTAATATTACTCGACCAGGACCCCTAGAATAGAATAGCACACCAACCACAATAGAACCCATAGTATCTCGTCTAGCCATTAGTCATGAGAACCACTCATGTAGTAAATAATGATGACTTTTAATAACCGTCGTTTACCGTCTCGATATATAAGTCATCATTTAGCAATTTAGGGACATGGCATAGTATAGCATCATAGCATAGCAACATAGTATAGCAACATAGCATCTCGACATAGTAAACATGGAATTAGAAAGGCCGGGTTTAAATCACCTATCGATGTTGTACAAGCAGGTGGGTTTGTCAAACCATTAGCGCTAACATTGTACCGGTGGGATTACAAAGCAATAAAACTACTTTTAACTAACACATAAGATTGCATCAAGCCGCGAACTAGATTAACATATTTGTATGATCTCTTTTAGAAAACGAATAGAAAACGCAATATAGTAAAAGACATATTTCAGCCCCAAAATAGTAAAATGGAAAAAGGGGAGTGAGTTTACTCACCTGAATATAGATACTAGCAAACGTAAGAAAGTAACTAAATAGAATCGAGGATCGCCCAGATATTAGAATCACCTAATTAACCGGGAAAACCTAATTTAGAAACGAGACAAATAATATAGTAACTAGAATCAAGAACTTAGAAATTCTAGGGTTTTGGATTTGGGGTTTTAGGGTTTTAAATTATAAATTGAAAATTAGGGTTTCAAAATATAATTTGGGAATTTAGGGTTTTAAATCCAATTTAGGGTTTCAAAATCCAATTTGGGAATTTAGGGTTTTAAATCCAATTTAGAGTTTCAAAATCCAATTTGGGAATTTAGGGTTTTGGAATACAATTTGGGGATTTAGGGTTTTATACGAAACGTTGCAGTATTTTGTATTAAATATATTTTATACGAAACCATTTTTAGATTAAACGTATATTTTTAAGCCAATAAAATAATTTCACCTTAAATATATTATTAGGGTATTTAGAAAGTATAATTAAATGGTTCAAAAGTGACAAAATATGAAAATTAAAGGAATGAGGCCAAGGGGTTTCGAACCCGTGACCCTGGTGTATAAACCAGCAGCACCAGACCAGTAGACCAGAAGGTCTTTTTGTTAATAATCTCGTTTTTAAATGTTTTTTAACATTTGTTCACCAACAAACCCATTTCCAAATAAACCTTAGAATCAAAACTTCCAAAATTGATTGATCAAACGATCTTGTATCCCAAACAATGATAGGGCTTTTGATCAATGAACGATAACGAGTATTTTAACATGTTTTACTTACTTGATTGATGATGTTTTGGATCGGTAAAGATGAAGAACATGAACGGCTGTGGCGACAATCACACAAGGATTTTTGGATGCTTAAACCAGAAATTGATGTTACAGATAGGATGAGCGAGCAATGAGGAGCATGTAGATCGATTGAATTGCGTTTTGGTTACTAGAAAGAAGTCATTCGAGTTGAAAGTTGAATACGAACATAAAAGCTTAATTGTGCGTTTAATTTGATATTATTAAACCAACTGATTGCTTCTAATGATCTCAAAACGTCGTGATAATGGTTTTAGTTACTGGAATTTAATGTTTTAGTGCGTTATGTAACGATTAAAGATTGTGGGTAATGAACACGAAACCGAACACTATAATATTGAGTTTAACCGGTTGATTCGCGCTTTATAACAAAATTAATCATAAGCCATGGGTTCGAGACATGTAGGGGAACATTTTAGATGATTTATTTTGGACTTAAACAACTAAAAACTTGATTTTTGGAAGCAACCGGAGACTAGCCGGAATCTCGCCGGCGCCGGCGAGTGAAATCGCCGGAAACACGGGATGTGAGCGAGGGAGGGGGTTTGGGAACTTAAACTTACCCCTTTGGTCCCTCAGGTTTAGTTGATGTTATAAATAGTTGTTAAAACTTTAAAATAAGTTTAAAAAGTTGTCATTTTTAACCCAAAGTTAGTTTAAACTTTAATTTAACCAACTAACTTAACCGAGTTAACTTGTAACGTTTATAAGGTTGACGTGTTTATACAATTACTTTGTTCTTGATGTTAAATGATTAGTTTGAGACTTAATAACATTTATCTTTCATAATTTTTATAAATTTCTTTTCTAAAATACAATTTATATACTTTTGAGATTTTAATTATTGTATTTAGTAATTAATTAGTAAACGTTAGATAATAGATTGGTCGTTTCATTAAATATGGTATGACATAGAACTTTGACATATTTATTTATATTAATAATGATACGTTACATCTTTAAGAAAAAAAAAATACGATTACAATTTAAAGGATAACAACTTCGGGTTCGAGTCGGGCATTCGGGTTCGGGTTTGGGGCAGATGTCACAGTCTCCCCTCCTTATAGAAATTTCGTCCCGAAATTTGCTCAAACCGAAGTAGAAGAAGTTGAAGCGAAGAGATCATCGTTAGGCGGCAAAAGATAACGATTTTTATTTTATTTATTTTTACTGAAAGTTTCATCGAATTCGCGATAATCGGGACATATACGGAATGGGTCATCTTTCTTTTTCTTTACATCAACACGAGCCAAAACGCGACATAACTCTAACGCATATGCTTTTGAGTTTCAACGCAAGACAAAAGTTTCAACCGTCGAAACTACTGAGAGTCATAGACAAAAGAGAAACATGGAGGAAATGTGACCTTGAAATGTAAGTTCGCACCATAAATATAAAAACCAATAGAAACATTTTTTTCGCTCCGACTACCACATAAAGATTATCGAGTCTAACACAATTAATAGCAAATGATGAAACACCATCTAATGAAACAAAAGTCTTATCGGCCTCCAAATAAAATAGAAACGTAGAAATCATTTGGGATTCATATCGTTCACCACGTCATTGTTAGCTTGAGCTTGATTAGCGATGATATTGAAGGTTCTAGCACGACCAGCTTGGTTAGCATTAGCGTTGGTGTTCACGTTGACATTGATAGGTTGAGGACAATCGTTGCGGAAATGAGTTGGATCACCACAGTTGAAACAAGCACGACCTTGATTACCCCGATTATTATTATTCCAACAATCTTTAGCCAGATGCCCATAACGTTGACAAACAGAACATTTAAAACATGGAGTTTCGGGAGCATGATGAAAAGGACATTGGTTGCATTTGGGCAAGAACCCCGTATAAGGCTTACGGTTATCATTACCCCTTTGCGGTGCCATAGGAGGAGCAGGAGCAGCAATAGCATAGTTGGTGGCATTGTTCTTACGCTTCTTGGAATTGAATGAGGATTCGGGCTTAAAACCCTTATAAGAATCATCCTCAGATGATTTAGAGTCATCACTAGAAGAACTTTTAGACTTTTTGTTATCCTTACGAAACAGAGAGCCAGCTTGCACATGATTTTCAGTAAGGCGACCGGCTAAAGTCATTGCCTCACCTACCGTAGCTGGCTTACTACCCCAAACAGCATCTTGGATAGTTATTGGCAGACCTCCGATATATTGCTCAATGCCACGGGAATCAGGAGTAACCATATTAGGACACAAAGTACTGAGCTGGGAGAAACGATCATTATAAGCCACATTATCACCACTATCTTGCTTAAGACCCCAGAATTCGCCCTCGAGTTTACGAATCTCGCTAGGAGGACAATACTTATTAGTCATGTTGGTTTTGAACACGGTCCAGGTTAAAGCTGTTACAGCGGCTTCACCGAGCCTACGCTTTTCATCATTCCACCAAGTCAAGGCACCCTTTTGAAGAACACTTGTTGCATATCGGACTTTGAGATTTTCAGGGCAACCACAATTAACAAAAGTACTCTCCATGCTTTCAAACCATTGGAGAAGTCCCGTAGCCCCTTCGTTACCGATAAATTTGGTTGGGCCACACGAGTTGAAGTACTTAAGAGTACACTTAGGCTCATTGTTTTGATTAGCATTATTAAGTTGGTTCACGAGATTAGGCAACATATTAGCCATTTGGGTCGCGATAACATTAGCAAGTCGTTGATTTCTACCCGCCATTCTACAAGATAGAAAACGATTTCGTGAGACATGGAACATTCTTTTTAAAACATAGTTCATAGTAAACACTTATTGAATTTGAATGGTATTTAGAAATATCATAGAATCTCCTTAGAAAACACTTCATAGTAAACATTTAGAAACCATAGAAACACAATCAAATAGTTTAGGGTGACATTTTAAAATCACAAGAACTCATAGAAATAATTAGAATTTATAGAAAAATGATAGTATTAGAAAAATGATTAAATGGAATTTGAAGGCTTAGGAATGTGTCTGGGTTTGGACACTCAAGACTTATCAAAGTGTTAAGTTCGTTCTCAACGTATTCGAGAAAGCGTGCTTTAGCCTATAGGTTCACACTCATCTCGAACATCCCCAGGTAAGCATACAGGTCTCTTAAAGAGATTTATACGAAATGCTTGCCTTAGACAGGATGTCCGTGATACAGGCGTTCCCCCTTCCAGATTGCACACGTTTCCCACGTTTTCAAATTCACTTAAGACGATGACGAGATTCCACAAAGAGAAAGATCCTAATCTTACAGACGAGTCTCTTGTAGCTCCTTCGCGAAATCGGTTAAGAATTGAGATAAAGAAAAGACATAGAATAGTTCATAGAAATAATAAATAAATGAATAAATAAATTCTGAAGAGTTCTCTAAGCACATTAATTTGCACTAAGGACTCTTAGGTTATAGTCTAGGTCGGTGTGTTTCTAATACCCTATCCTAGTTCTCTATAACCATGGCTCTGATACCAACTGTGACACCCCGCCCGGTGGCGGAAAACACCGGGCTGTCATAGAATTGGATATCCGTAGTAAACAAAGCTCATGGTATTACTTTTATTAAAGTCTAATAGTTATTGTCATAAATTTGGCAAAACCCAAGTCTTAAATGCGAAACGACAAATTCAATACAGCAGTAAATGAAATAGTCATGTTTAGTATTATTTCTAGGTCCAAAATCCCTATGTCTTGAAATAGCAAAGAAACAAGCCAAAATCACGCGCCACCTGAAATACGTGAAAATAAAGTTAGCTACACAAGCTAGTGAGTAAAACCCAATTGAATAGTAATAGTATTGAAATCCGAGATCAACAAGATATGCTGCGCAATCCCATATGTATAGTAATTTTGTAATATTACTCGACCAGGACCCCTAGAATAGAATAGCACACCAACCACAATAGAACCCATAGTATCTCGTCTAGCCATTAGTCATGAGAACCACTCATGTAGTAAATAATGATGACTTTTAATAACCGTCGTTTACCGTCTCGATATATAAGTCATCATTTAGCAATTTAGGGACATGGCATAGTATAGCATCATAGCATAGCAACATAGTATAGCAACATAGCATCTCGACATAGTAAACATGGAATTAGAAAGGCCGGGTTTAAATCACCTATCGATGTTGTACAAGCAGGTGGGTTTGTCAAACCATTAGCGCTAACATTGTACCGGTGGGATTACAAAGCAATAAAACTACTTTTAACTAACACATAAGATTGCATCAAGCCGCGAACTAGATTAACATATTTGTATGATCTCTTTTAGAAAACGAATAGAAAACGCAATATAGTAAAAGACATATTTCAGCCCCAAAATAGTAAAATGGAAAAAGGGGAGTGAGTTTACTCACCTGAATATAGATACTAGCAAACGTAAGAAAGTAACTAAATAGAATCGAGGATCGCCCAGATATTAGAATCACCTAATTAACCGGGAAAACCTAATTTAGAAACGAGACAAATAATATAGTAACTAGAATCAAGAACTTAGAAATTCTAGGGTTTTGGATTTGGGGTTTTAGGGTTTTAAATTATAAATTGAAAATTAGGGTTTCAAAATATAATTTGGGAATTTAGGGTTTTAAATCCAATTTAGGGTTTCAAAATCCAATTTGGGAATTTAGGGTTTTAAATCCAATTTAGAGTTTCAAAATCCAATTTGGGAATTTAGGGTTTTGGAATACAATTTGGGGATTTAGGGTTTTATACGAAACGTTGCAGTATTTTGTATTAAATATATTTTATACGAAACCATTTTTAGATTAAACGTATATTTTTAAGCCAATAAAATAATTTCACCTTAAATATATTATTAGGGTATTTAGAAAGTATAATTAAATGGTTCAAAAGTGACAAAATATGAAAATTAAAGGAATGAGGCCAAGGGGTTTCGAACCCGTGACCCTGGTGTATAAACCAGCAGCACCAGACCAGTAGACCAGAAGGTCTTTTTGTTAATAATCTCGTTTTTAAATGTTTTTTAACATTTGTTCACCAACAAACCCATTTCCAAATAAACCCTAGAATCAAAACTTCCAAAATTGATTGATCAAACGATCTTGTATCCCAAACAATGATAGGGCTTTTGATCAATGAACGATAACGAGTATTTTAACATGTTTTACTTACTTGATTGATGATGTTTTGGATCGGTAAAGATGAAGAACATGAACGGCTGTGGCGACAATCACACAAGGATTTTTGGATGCTTAAACCAGAAATTGATGTTACAGATAGGATGAGCGAGCAATGAGGAGCATGTAGATCGATTGAATTGCGTTTTGGTTACTAGAAAGAAGTCATTCGAGTTGAAAGTTGAATACGAACATAAAAGCTTAATTGTGCGTTTAATTTGATATTATTAAACCAACTGATTGCTTCTAATGATCTCAAAACGTCGTGATAATGGTTTTAGTTACTGGAATTTAATGTTTTAGTGCGTTATGTAACGATTGAAGATTGTGGGTAATGAACACGAAACCGAACACTATAATATTGAGTTTAACCGGTTGATTCGCGCTTTATAACAAAATTAATCATAAGCCATGGGTTCGAGACATGTAGGGGAACATTTTAGATGATTTATTTTGGACTTAAACAACTAAAAACTTGATTTTTGGAAGCAACCGGAGACTAGCCGGAATCTCGCCGGCGCCGGCGAGTGAAATCGCCGGAAACACGGGATGTGAGCGAGGGAGGGGGTTTGGGAACTTAAACTTACCCCTTTGGTCCCTCAGGTTTAGTTGATGTTATAAATAGTTGTTAAAACTTTAAAATAAGTTTAAAAAGTTGTCATTTTTAACCCAAAGTTAGTTTAAACTTTAATTTAACCAACTAACTTAACCGAGTTAACTTGTAACGTTTATAAGGTTGACGTGTTTATACAATTACTTTGTTCTTGATGTTAAATGATTAGTTTGAGACTTAATAACATTTATCTTTCATAATTTTTATAAATTTCTTTTCTAAAATACAATTTATATACTTTTGAGATTTTAATTATTGTATTTAGTAATTAATTAGTAAACGTTAGATAATAGATTGGTCGTTTCATTAAATATGGTATGACATAGAACTTTGACATATTCATTAAACGTTATATACTTTTGAGATTTTAATTTTGCATATATCCCCCTACAAACCAATGTATTTGCGTATTTACCCAACTCAAATTTAATATTGCGTATATACCCATCTTTTATGATAATTATTATGTTGACCAAACTACCCTTTCAAATACTAAAAACCCTACTACTAATCATCTACAAAACACCATATAACCAAATGTCGAAGTCTCCTCCACCTATATCGTCTTCTATGTATCAAGCATACGTATCCATCCTTTAATTAGTATTAGTGTGTACTTGAGATTAATATTTTGGATGTTTTTGTTGTATGGTGGTTTTCAATATCCAATTATGATTGAATATGCAATATTTTTATAAGCTAATTAAGTAAGGGTAAAATAGTCAATGTATAATTTAGTTTTTCCTAAAATATATCAAAAAGGGTAAATATGCAATATTATTTCCTAATAAGGGGAAATTTGCAATAAAATTTTTTTGTTGGGTAAATATGCAATTAATAAGATTTAGAGGGGGATATATGCAAATGCCCCTATTTATATTAATAATGATACGTTACATCTTTAAGAAAAAAAAAAATACGATTACAATTTAAAGGATAACAACTTCGGGTTCGAGTCGGGCATTCGGGTTCGGGTTTGGGGCAGATGTCACAAAAAACGTCACCGATCTCACCCAAGGTAGGTCTTGTAGTCGGCGGTAGATTTTGAGCACTTTTTAGTCGGTTTTAGGGACTTGACCCGACCATTACACGCCGGAGAACCATCGGTTTTCCCACTCACCGGCAACTCTTCTAGTTGTATCTTCTCTCTTACTTTTTGTGACCGTGGCTTTAATGGTGAAGAAAGAAAGTGACATAGATTGAATGCAATAATGAGTTGTACTATCAGCTTATTTATTTGTATCATCACGAATTTACTTAAATACCCTCATTTTACTGCTCATTTTCTTTCCTTTTTCAATAAAAGGATAATGTGTATTGAATATTATTCGGTAAAAAAGAACTTTTATTTTTATTTTTATAAAAGTATACTAAAATTGCGATGATTAGGTACGAGTTTCAACACATCATACGATGTTTCCCACATTTTATCAAGAAAACGCTACGAAATTTGCTACTTAACTTTTTTTGTTTTGTTTATTATTATTCTAAAGGCTAATTCGGAAGTTGCTCAATCGTTTCTCGATCACATCACAACACCACAATCACCGCCGATCAAACCTGAATTTTTCCCACTAAAAACCACTTCTTTTCTAGGTTTATTGCAGAAAATGAGACGTATCGGATGATTACGATCGAACAACAAAAAAGGGCTTTTATTTCCTCAATTCATCTTCTGTTTTCAACATAAAAAATGACCACCGGAATATGCATCCCTCAGAACTCAAAGTTCATTTCTTTCTGTTTCACTTCATATATTTATATCTTCTCCATTACTTTACTTTATCTTTTTTGTTCATTTGTTTCTTGCAGGAAAAGAGTGTTTCCTGGAAGTTCATTGGATAATCACCCTCTAAACCACAAGCATAAGTTGCTTAAACAAAATGAGGTAATGTTGCTTTATTGCCCTGTTTAAGTGCTATGATCATGCACAGTTTCTTCATCTTTATAGGTTTTGATGTAGTTTAGTACTTTGATATGAACTGATGTGATTATGGTGTTGATGTAGACTTGATTCATTCAACATGTAAGATGGTTGATTTGTTGAAATTGTGTCACTTTATAGAATTACTAACAATGAGCATTTCATATGATTGTTTCACATTGTAATAAAAGAAATTTGAATCGTCTCTAAGCTTACTTTAGGGTGCAGCGTTGAATGATTCGTGCTTGCAGAGTTGTAGTCTAACCGTTTTTTAAATACATGAAATTTTGTGTTCCTAGGATTCTAGGGAAATGATATCGTCGGGGAATATGAATATAGACGGGGTTCAGTCTTCAAAGGAGGTCAAGTTAGATAAAAAGGGAAAGGTATACACTTTGTTTTTTTTTTCTTTCGTTGCTTCTTTTTATAGATATAGCATGGTTAAATCCACCGTTATAGAGGTTCTAGGTTGGGTCAGGAGGTTTTCTCACCAAAGGTGGGTTTCAGCCTGTGGGGGTTGGGGTGTGGTCTGGCTGGGAAACGGATAGATGGGCCTGATTAAGATAACACCTATCCTCCGAAGCAGGGTCCTACATTTGTCGTTCAAAACAAAAAAAAACACCGTTAATAGTTTGTGATGTTTTTATTTATTCTTAGGGCGTTGTTATCTCATCAACACTTGGTGATGCAGTAGAGCTAGATTCGGATGATGCTTATTCTGATTCCTGTAATGGGGAATATATGAATGTATCTTCTGATGAGTCTGAATACGAGGATGAGTATGCAGTTTTGCAATCTCATTTTGATAGCATAAATCTTCCTACTGGAATAGAAGCTTCAATTCCACAGTTTTCGGGTTCTATGAAAAAGAAAAACAAAATGACTTCTAGAACAAGACATGCACTGCGTGGTTTTTCATCAAAGAAGGATCAAGCCGAGCCTACTAAGGGTTCAAAGTTATCAACAGGTTCTGGTCTGCAGGTACAAAGGCATGCAACGGAGGTTCAGGTAAAGAAACTGATTAAAACTCAGCTTCATAAAGGGTCCTCGGGTTTAGTAGGAAGTAGTTCTGATAATAGGCATGACCAATTAGACGGTGAATCAGAGGATGGACAAATCATTGATTTGGGAGATGAGACTGCCGTCCAAGATTCTGACAACAATGATGAGGTACCTAGGAAGTATAAAAATTTCAAAAAGTTTGATATTGTTGAGGATTATTCAGATCATCACTATTCACAATCAAGTTCAGCAATGATGGAGGCAAGTCTTGTTTTAATTGAATTTATTACCATTAGTTCATCTTTCAGTTATTTTTATATGCTTAATACAAATTGCAGCCACCTAGAAACTGGGCTAAAAGGATTCAAGAAGAATGGAAGATTCTTGAGAAAGACTTGCCTGGTATGTTTTGCTAATTTTTGCAAGTTTTATGCTTTACGTTTGGGTTGAGTTAACATTTGTTATATCGTTACAGATATGATATTTGTCAGGGTTTATGAATCGAGGATGGATCTTTTAAGAGCTGTGATAATGGGAGCTGAAGGGACTCCGTATCATGATGGTCTTTTTTTCTTCGATGTGTGCTTCCCTAAAAACTATCCTTATGATCCACCTGTATGTCTTATTTTTTATTTTGCCACTTCCTTTTGTGGTTTGATTTTATTATGTGATAAGATCTACAGGCTACTAATATTATACAATTCTTTTCAGCAAGTGCACTATCACTCTGGTGGCCTAAGAATTAATCCAAATCTTTATCACAGTGGCAAAGTTTGCTTGAGCCTTCTGAACACATGGGTTGGTTCCAAGAACGAGAAATGGACACCTGGCGGTTCAACCATGTTCCAAGTTTTGCTTTCTATACAGGGTCTGATATTGAATGCAAAACCCTATTTTAATGAACCTGGATATGAAAGCTCAAGTGGCTCTGTTAGTGGAGAAAATAAAGCATTGCAATACAATGAGCGTACTCTAGTCCTGTCTCTTAAAACTATGGTTTACACCATGAAGAAACCACCAAAGGTATGACTGTATTCGCTAAGTATAGGATGCTATCATTATATACTGAAAAGGTGATAACTTTACTGCATTTACTTAGGATTGGATAGATTCAGGTTGTGTTTTACTCAAATAGGTGAAGTTAAAATTTTAGTTGAAAAGGGAATTGGTTAAATAGGTCGAACAACTTGAAAATCTCATAATTTTAATTTTATGCACTTCGTCTCTGAAACTGTTTTGTTCAAAGATTCAGATGATCAGTATAGTTGTTTTATAGCTTTAATAAGCGAGTTAGGTTTTTTTCAGAATGGGAAATTGTAGTACTTAAAAGTACTTTGTGACAGCCTCATCCCATTTTGACCCGTTAACCATCCCCACCCATCTGGCAATTGTTGTTATATTAAGGGTAAAAGGTTTTTACGGTCTTTGGTGCCAAATATTGTTGTTTTGGCAAGAGGGGTTTAACTGTTAAGAAGAAACAGGAAATTACGACATGAGCGTGAAATAGTATCCACCTCTGCGAACATATTAGTTATTAGGCATGATATGGTGAAATTTAATGACACTGGAAAGAAGATTTGAGCAATTCCATTCAGCTTTTTTGTTTTCTTGTCAGATTAGTTTACGAGGGGTCTAAGTGGTGGTTCTAACGTAAATAAATATTTTTTTTGTAGACTAGTAGTAATGAATACTTGTAAGTTGTTTTGAAATGGTAATAGCAATGGTCCACCACTGGCTTTGTGTAAACCTTAATCTACATTTATATCCATTGAAAAAATAAAAATAAAGGTAACTTTGTTATAGTAAAGCATATACTCATTTTTTTGGCCATGGTAGCACATACCACTGGCTTTGTGGAAACCTTAATCTACATTCATATCAAGAAGTTACTATGTAGTGGTAATGCAAATCAAATCTCTGTCCGCCACTTTGTTTAAACTTTGGCTTAAGGGTGGGTATGTGCACGAATATCCTTGGTTGTCTTTTTGTAATTTGAAAAAAGATTGTTATGCATATCCGTGTTAGAAAATATTGATATGCCGCTGACTATGTGTAAACCAGAGTGAACACGCTCATTTTACACATTATGGTTCTGAATGCATCTGTTTGCTGATTTGAGGTTTTTTTGGATGCAGCATTTTGAGAATTTGGTGATTGGACACTTTCATGACCGTGCACGGGGCATTTTGACAAGCTGTAAAGCATATATGGAAGGCATGAGAGTCGGGTGTGGTGCTGATGAGAGCAAGGAAACAGGTTCACGAGGATTCAGAAATGACGTGAAAGGGTACATGAAGACGCTTGTAGGAGCATTTACACAAATAGGAGTAGAGAATTTGGAGGAATTCGTACCCCCAGCTCAGAATCTTACCCAGAAAATTAGGGCCTTTTTCGGCATCTAAAAGAGTCTAATTATGTAAATAACACTAAGGCTTGTCTATATCATTCGGATAATGACGTGATAGGGTGCACTTTCTTAGCGCACTTCTTAGATACTCTAAACCTACTCTTAAATCTACCCTAGCGTCCTCAGCCACCAGGGGACACATGGTTCCGCTATTGTACAAATCCTTTGGATTTTATGCCCTCAACATATAACATAAGGGTCTATTTGGGGAGGTAACAGATATAGTCCTACATTCATTATGGTTCAAACTTGAAAGTATCATATTTAAGTTATGGGTTTGAGTCGCTTTCGAAAATGATAGAAGACTTGGAAAATAGCAAGTCTCCCATTATTAGCTTTGTGGAAAGTGATGGCATGTTAGACTTGGTAAGTAACAAGTGACTTTTGGAAGTTAGCAAGTCTTTGCAACTTTTTAGTCTCAGTATTAACTGATTTGTGGAAAACTAGTAGGATACCAATACCTAGGAAATATCAACTTTGGTTAATTGTTTATGCACATTTAAGGGCATGTTCTTGTAAAGAGTGTTTATAGTGAACATGAGATAACATAGCATGTCAATCCACTAACCCGTTTATGACATGTTTAACCCATTTCTACAACCTAATAAACAATATTATTACTCACCAATATGTATGACACATTAAGATATGTAGGTTAAATAGGTCGTGTTCAAGTTATACTGTTACACCACTTAACATGTGTGTGCGATAGGTGTAATGTAATTGAGACGAACAAAGATATGAATCGTGTTCGGGTCAGAAATTCAACGCGTGAACATACGTGTCATCCATTATCTCTTTTACCCCTCTGAAACCATAGCAGCTTGATTAATACTAATCAAAGCTTTGTTAGACTTTCTAAGGGTGAGCAGAGTGGTTATGGCGAGGAGGTGACAAAGAGGTGGTGGGGATGCTCGTGGATGAATTTGGCTCCTCGCTGGAGAGCTCGTGGTGTGAAGGGCAAGCTCATCGTCGTCTCGTCTTCCTCGTGAGGATCACACCTCCTCCGGCAAGGTGGTGTCGAGAACCATCTCGTTTGTGCCGGCGAGGACCATTCCTCCCCCCTAAGGGTGAGGGGAGTCCACCCTTCACCACCCCACCCCACACCACCCCACACTATTTACTCCATCCCACGTTCACCTCAAATCACCCGGTATCCACCTCACACCACCTAACATCATTTTTTAATTAAAAAAAAGTTGTTTCTAGCCTTTGAGGCTGGGCCCCCACATGTCCAACGTTCAAAACTATCGGGGAAGGATTCGGGGAACACACCCCAAATGGCACCCCAAACTTCGGGGCCGAAGGGGGGTGGGGCGGTGTTCCCATGCGGGGCCGATTCGGGACCACACCCATCCCACATCCACTCCGTCTACTCTAATAGAACTAATTTAACATAAACCAAATTTTCAAAAAACAGATAAGAAACTAGTTAAGGCAAATTCTCAAACATCTCCTAAAAAATATTATCTGACTACAACTTGATTAACACTAATCAAAGCTTTGTTAGACTTTTTTGACAGAACTAATTTAATATAAACCATTTTTTATCTTAAAACAGAGTTTTATGACTATTTTAACCCCACTAACATAGTAATCATCTTACTTTCTTGGAAGGTGGCAAGTTGCACATATCATACATTGACCCATTAAAGTATTAAACCCATTATAAACATCATCAAAATATCTCTAAACCAAGTCAAACCATCAAAAATCTTTCACTGCAGCAATGAATCTTGAAATCTTGTTCATGATCTTCACCCTCTTTACACCAAAAGCCTTTTCTTTCCCCAAACAAACAATCTCCTACCATGATCACTGCAATTCTTTTGCTCCTGCAGCCATTCCTACTGATCATAAAATGTTCACCAGGTTCCCGTTTCTCGAACAAGTAACTAGCCATTACGCAGGCGGTCATAACATCCTGGAACAAGATCCCCCATTGCAACACTCCATCCACTTTCAAGCAACACGCAACATATTCAGGACAAACGTCGCTGACACCTACAAAATCCAGGCCCGGTTAACTTTCTTTCCATCAAATATGTATTATCACATGTCCAACTTCACGAACAACGGGTCTAACTATTCAGAGGCTGCTTGGAAGTATCGTAGCACGTTGGTGTTTTATTTGGATGGGTTCTGGTCAGTGTCTACGAGTAAGCTTTGTATGGTTGGATCAACTGACTGGTTTGTAAAAGAAGGTACTCCACTTCAACTGAATGCTGTACTTAAGCTTAAATTCGCTCGGTTTATAAATTTGAGTAACAGTTTAGTAAGTGGAACATTGGAGAGTTTAGTTCCTTCTAATGAATTTGATTACTTTGACACGATTTCATTGTTGGGATTCCCTCGAGTGGCTCCGTTTAAATACAGCTATACATTGGTATCTAATGAAGAGTGTAATGTAACTGAAACGAAAACACTGCAAGATTCAGTAACTAGTATGAGATCTCTGGAAATATGTTCGATTTTCAATCAACGATTCATTACTTACAAGTTGGAGTATCCAAGTAACTGTAAGAATTGCTCTTTATTTGGTCAAGATAACAGTTACTTGCCTACTTTCGTGTCACTGTACTCGATTCAGTGTTCCCGGGAAAAACAAAAACTTCGTTTTTTGGTTGAGTTTCAAGACAGAAGGTTTACTCCATATGATCAATCTTTCCAACCTAACATATCGTTAATTGGAGAAGGAACTTGGAACGGGACAAAAGACGTGTTGTGCATTGTCGCCTGTCACATCTTGAACCAGAGTGATCCCTTGGGTCATGCCCGTGTTGGGGACTGCTCGATCAGGTTGACTTTGTGGTTCCCTGCGGTTCGGTCAATCATGAAAACGCATACCACTGAGGGTCAGATTTGGACTACCAAGCTAACAGATGATGCAGGATCGTTTAGAACGGCTAAGTTTCAAAGCTTTGATCATAGCCTGGAGAATTACGGGTCAAAGTATGAGTATACACAGATAGATAAAGTAAGACAGATATGCCCGAAAAAGGAGCATGTTGAGGACAAGTATCTAGGGGACAAGAATCAATCAGGGTTTTATAGCTTTGACATATTTGTCAAACATGAGAGCATGGTTTCTAGTGGTTCAGTAGTCGCGACTTTTGTGGGAAGTCGAGGGTTCAACGATTACACGGCTAAGGATATATACTCCACTCCATGGCAGGACGCAGTGGGAGATAATTCAACGACTGCATACAGCAGTACAATGAACATCAGCATGGAGATCATTTTTATGTTGAGCATTAGTCCCATTTCAAGAAGCGGGATTTCGTCACTAAATCTATCCTCTACTGATAATGATAGAGTGGAGATATCTGCAGAAGGGGTTTATGATGATGAAACAGGACACATCTGTATGGTTGGCTGTAGAAACTTGATCAAAAACGCTTCTTTTGACTGTGATATTCTGGTGAACTTACAACTCCCGCATGGTAGCGAAAGTTTAATGAAAGGAAATATCAAGAGCTTACGTGAAACAAATGATGCATTGTACTTCGAGAAGCTCGATATCATCTCACTGACAGTCACGGAAACGGAAGCAATAGAATCAATATGGAGAATGGATTTGGAAATCGTCATGGTGTTGATTACAGACACACTTATGTGTGTGTTTACAGGAACACAACTGTTTCATTTAAAGAAGAGACCTGAAACGGTTAACTTCATTTCGGTTTTGATGATGCAGTTTCTGACTCTTGGCCACATGGTTCCTCTAGTGCTAAACTTCGAGGCACTATTCGCAAACACTAGATATGATCAAAGTGTACCAGTTGGGAGTAATGGGTTGCTTGAAGTGAATGAGGTGATTGTAAGGATAGTCACAATGGTGGCTTTTATTTTGCAATTCCGGCTTCTTCAGTTAACCTGGAACGCAAAAAAGGATCGTTGGATTCATGAGATACGAACAGTTTTTGTCTGTTTACCGATGTATATTATCGGTGGGTTAGCAATGTTGCTAGTGAACTGGAAGAGTAATGACACTATGTCAAATGAATTGATGAACTGGAGTAACAATAATGAGACTATTTCAAGTCAAATTTATAGTCAAAGTCAACGTTCGACTTGGGGTGATTTGAGATCTTATGCTGGATTGACTATTGATGGTTACCTATTCCCACAACTAATACTCAACATTTTCCAAAACTCAAAAGGAAATGCTTTGAGTCATTCGTTTTATATAGGTACCACATTCGTCCGATCATTGCCTCATGCATATGATCTTTACAGGGGTCAAGAGTATATTAGCCATCAGATCAATAAGTTGTATATTTATGCAAATCCGAGGGCAGATTTTTACTCACCTTCTTGGGATATTGTCATTGTTTGCGGAGGCTTAGTGTTTGCAGCCATTGTTTTCTTGCAGCAATGTTTTGGTGGTCGGTTTATGTTTCCAAAGCGATTCCAGGACCACGTTGAGTACGAAATGGTACCTGTAACAAGCGACAAGTAATCTTTCACTTACTGTTTGTATGGTGTTTTTTTTACAGTTTTTTAAAGTAGCAATACAGCTAGTACACCAGTAAGTCAGTAACATGTTACAATATGCATGATGCCATGATGTATTTCCAATTCATGTAAAACATGAGATCTTGACAAAAATAACAGACGAGCCAAACAAACGCAACAACATTCACCAACGATGATATCAAAGCCTAAACTTGTATGTTCTTGCTTTGTCTGTTTACTAGATAATCAATAACATCCACCATCTCCGCGCCATCTCAAGTTTTTGGCATTAGCCCTACATGTTATGTATAAGATTTCAATAATTTTTCGATATTTACAAGGCACCTATTCGATACTCGATAACAAGGTTGCATCAACCAATAGTACAATACATGCTCATAGTGAAATAAATCTAAATTTGTTTCTAGTTTTGAATAATGTGTTTGATTAAAGTGACAATAAATACAAGTTAATCAAAGTGTGGATGCTGTTTTGTTATCATTTACTTACATAAATAGTCACAAACAATCAACACAGGAAGTGATTATTACACATTAAAGCAAGCAAACAGATCCAATTGCTATCAAATAGCTGACATTGGTCCCTTTTCCCCAAACAATCTGATAAACCCTAGATATTTTCAAGGCAATAAGCATATAAATTAACAGCTCAACATTTTCAACAATGTGTGTGTATGTAATTATGTGTATATTAGTAAACAATTGAATATAAAATGCGGAAATGGATACCTAAAGATAACTGGGAAAAAGTATCAACCATGTTTTCTTATTACAGATTTTTCAACCACTTCATTCAAATGCTTCGTGGCATCACAAGTTTAAAAAATAAAACATCAACCAATTAGGAGTGTGCAAACGGATTTTACCCGGATCGAATTGTCAAAACCTGGACCAGACCAAGAACCAATTAGTATAAATAAAAATAACTGAAACCGTACCATATAATTTGTTACTTAACCTGCAAAATAAGCATGGTTGATAAAAAACTAATTTTTTATCGCATATGCAAAGTGATATGAGCATTTTTAACTTTGCTAGTATTGACCATTAAATAATACCAAAATACAAACTGCATTCTATAATACCAAAATTTAATACTAATAATTATAAAACAATCCAACATTTAATAATACCATAATACCAACCGTAAAATAATCTAACATCAATCCAGTTATTTAATAATAGCAACTACAAACCAGTTATACCATTAAAAAGTTTTAGTTTTTAATCTTTATTCTTCAACCATCTACATCTTCTCAAAAAAATTAAAACAATTAATATGAGCATTTAGTTTTACAAACAAGACACCATAAATTTATTAGCAAAACTAATATATTTAGTAGGGGTGTAAACGAGCCGAGCCGAGCCCGAGCTCGACTAAGCTCGAGCTCGGCTCGTTTAAGTTTAATCAGGCTCGAGCTCGGCTCGATTCAAGTTTTAATTTCAAAGCTCGAGCTCGTCACAAACTTTTCAAACTCGAGCTCGGCTCGAGCTCGGCTCGTTTGATGATTTAATATTTTAATTTTAATTATTAATATTTAATTTTATATATATTTTTTTAATTTTTTATATTTAATTTTATATAAACTTTTAATTATATGTATTTTATGCATAACAAAATACATATTATATATTTGTAATCATAATTTATATATACGTTAACTAATAATACTAATATATATTTATAAAATAAATAAAAAAACATATAAATGAAAAGCTCGATAAGGCTCGCGAGCCGGCTCGAGCTCGATGTGTAAAGCTCGAGCTCGGGCTCGATAGCTTAATGAGCTTTTTTCTTAGGCTCGAGCTCGAAAAAGCTCGGCTCGTTCGAGCTTTTTATCGATCCGATCTCGAGTAGCTCACAAGTAGCTCGGCTCATTTACACCTCTAATATTTAGTTATTTACCTATTGTTTCCAAAATCCCCGTCTTCAATTAATATGGACATTTAATTTTCTAAACAAGACACCATGAATTTTTTTGCAAACACGTCGAATTTTTCAAAATCCATGTCTTCATTTATATTGTTTCCAAATCCTTGTTGAATTTTTTACCGGTCATTCTCAAATAGTTAAATTTTTCCAAAACTAAAATCCTATTATAATACATAACTAAACCTATTAGATTAAAATTCACCTAAATCATGCAAACGGGTTTAAAATTCACCTAAAAATTATAGTTAATCTATTATACAAGTTAATTATTTAGAATGAGAACCGTTATCGTAAAAAACACATGCTTCCTAATTTTTTAGCGACATGTACCTACCGCTATAGAATAAGTACCCAATCTACGATCACGACACATGTAAAATCACCCGAGATTATGCCGGCCACATCTCTAAAACCCTAAATCACTAAAACCCTCCTCCATATACACCGTCGCCTCCACCGTTTCCTAAAACAATGGCTTCCAAAATGATTTTCCGATCATCCAATTCCGCCGTCCGTACACTCATCAACCACCATCTCCGCCCCACCGTAGCAGCAACAGTTATTCAAACAGAGTTAACTCCGGTGAATGTTTACAACTGGCACTATATTCTTCCTAACAGTTTTGTTCAACAACCGGTGAATAATGGTTGTGGATTTGGCCGTGAGTTCGCCGGATTGTCGGTGTTGGAGGCGGCGAAGAAGAGTAAAGTGGACGAAGAGAAGATTGATGAAGAAGATGAGGTTGATGGTGATGATGAAATGGATGATTATGATGATGAAATGGAGTTTACAGTTGATGATGATGATGATGATGATGATGATGATGATGATTATGAATCTGGAGATGATGATTGATGATGTGGTGTTGTGTTTGCAAATTAAATACTTGATTTAGATTGTGTTTTGTTTATTTAGAATTAATGTTTTTGTTGTGTTCAGTTCAATAAGATTAATAGTTCTTTGATTTTCTAATGATGTGGAGTATATGAGTAGGTACTTTTTTGTTCGATTGTATCTCAATTGATTTTATTCAATATGGGATGATTAGATCAGTTCTTGGAAGCTTACTCATTTACAATTGTGCACCTATTAATGTGATAAATGCTATAGAACAAATCCGGAGAAATTTTTGATGGGCGACAACTGGGGACAAAAAGAGATTGTTTTGAATTGCTTGGGAGAGAGCATTGGCTTCCAAAGCAAATGGGGCTGCGTGTATTGATTCAATCGGTGTGACTAACAAATCTTTATTGTCGAAATAGGTTTAACACCCGTGTGCAGGGGCGGACGTATATATAAGTTAGGGGTAGCCCGGGCTACGGCTGAAATTTCGTTACGAAGCGTAAAAAATATATATATTCTTTGATTTTATGTATAAGGATACCCCTAAACAATTAAAAGGATACCCCTAAATCTTTGATTTTAAGCCATGAAATAACAAAGGAGATAAATTTATTAGGTATTTTTATAATTTTGTGTTGTTATTTTTATTACTGTATGAACGTCCAAGAATTTTTTTTTTCAGGCTACCCCTGAATTTTCGGGCTGGCTCCGCCACTGCCCGTGTGTTACACACGGGTTAAATAATAATATTTATAAAATCATAATCATTTTGTTTAAAAAATTATAAATATTTAATATTTAAAGATATTTTGTTTCATCAACTAATGCATGGTATTTCATATCTTTCCTCTAAAACTTACTTTTATAAAAATATTCCCCCAAAAGTTACCCTCCCTAAAACCTTGAATTATTATATAGACTGGGTATGGCGATTCAATCATGTGTGGTTATATGGAAGACGATGTTGATCACATTCTACTTCATTGTCCCTCTTCTAAACGGCTCTGGAGTGGTTTATCCATATGGTGCAAACTCCTGCTTTTCTCTATAACTAGCATATCGGATCTTATAAACGTATCGGAGACGTGGCCACTTCAGTAGGAGAAAAGGAAGTTAATTCACTAGATTTTCCTAACTACATCATGGTGCATTTGGAAAAAAAAGAAATAAAAAAAACTTCAACAATATAACTAAAGCCGAGTGTGATATTTTGGGTGAGATAAGTTATCGTTTATTTGGATAAAGGCTAGAGCGAGAATGTGTAATCTTAAATGTAAACTGTTAGGGCTCGAATTTTGGCTATCAAGGATGCAGTATCCTTAATGCGCTAAATCCATTATCCTTGGCGCTTGTAGAATTAAAGATTCTTAATGTTTATAATTGTCGAATAACTAACTATTGTCTTCTGCGTGTTTTATGTATTTCAAGTGCAGGTAACGTTTTCAAAGACTCAGTCCTCCACCAAACACGGTCAATATAGTTGTGGAATTAGTTGGGAACGTGATCAAGTCTTTCAATGGCTAATGGCATAATTTTAGGTGCTTGTTTGTTATTATTGTTGACTATATAATGAGTCTATGGCTAAGCTCCTCACACGTGATTTTACACACTTTCTTCCTCTCTCGACTAAACTCTCTGCTCACACACACATTCTTGTACCAAGTGGCCATAGCTCTCGAGTTGTAATTCATTTTTATCATTAATATAGTGGTGATACACAATTGTCATCACTTAAGGTTTTATGCCGGCGATCATCTATCGATCAAGGGTTTTTCCTAGTATAAATTTTGTGTTTATCTTATATTTCTGCTTAATTTTCATTAAAACACACAACCTCACTTAACTAATTTGGTTTATTCGTTTTTGACCAAAACATAAACAATGGTGTAGTTTTTTGTTTTGATTGTATTATTCTTTAGCTTCTTGCTAGTTATAAAACAAAATTTGCTGTTAAAAAAACAAAATTGAACATGAGGACAATTAAATTTAAGTAATAGTTAATGTATGCTTTTAAAAAAAATAGTTAATGTATGGCTATTTCGCAAGGTAAAATTTTGGTGTTTCACAATACGAAAAAACTATTATTACCGATGTGTGCGACTCTTCAATAAATAACACACTCGAACGTGGACAACGTCTTTAAGGATATCCAAAAATCTATTTTGGGTCAATATAAGGAATTTATATTTACAAATTTGACTATACATGACACATGAGGCTTTTGAGCCACAAAACCCTTGCAATTGGAAACAAAATGAAAGGATGTGGGTCACATTGAGCGGACTAAAAACAAAAATCGAGTCAAACTAGGCAGATAACGGTTTTTTGGCATTAAATTGAAAGATTTTCCCGTGAAACGGATTTGTGATTACCATATCGAAATGTCTTTTGCGGATTATGATTCAAAAGTTTATATGATATAGTCTTGTTCATACCTGCGGTTCGCGCACAACAATCATGATATGAGTTCGAATTTATTATAATTTACACTCTCGCACAAACACGAGATATAAATGGAAAATATAATCTCCCTATTTTCAACCGCATTGGTGATTTCTCTCTCAAACACCGGAAAAAAGTTTTAAACTCAAATTGAATTCGAATCCTCCTAAATGTCCCTCAAGAAATGACGTTGGCGACCGTATAACAATGTTGGAGATGCGGAAAGAGGAGAGGTGGAACTGCCCATCCATGTATTCTTGAAAGAAAATTTTCTTTTTAAAATTTGTACCGTATTTCTTTATTGTTCGTGAATATATGAAATACCCATACCAATGTAGACGCCAACGTATTTTTTGTAACAAAACTTTAGAGATCGAAGTTTGGAGAGAATTTTATTCTGTCCGTCCCAATTTAAATGTTATGGGACCCACAACACAAAGATTAAGAAAAATGGATTATTATATTATTTTAACCTATAAAATGATAAAAATGTCATTAAAATATTTTATCTTTTAGTTATAAAGTAGATTTTATGTTAAATAATTAGGGATCAATTAAAAATGATATTTTTACTTTTGAAATAAACATTTAAATTAACTCAATAAAAAAAGCAAATTTAAACATTTAAAATAAGACGAAGGAACGAAGTAAATAATTTCAAGTTAAAATTTTAGGAATTTTCATTTTTGCTAAGCTATACAAAACCTATTAACGTCTTTTAGACTTAAAAGCAACCTGAAATCGTACAAAAAAAAATACCAAATCAGAGGCTTCACCAACCGTCCAGGAACAAAAAGTCAACTTTGACAGAAAACACGGACGGAGACACCGCCAACAACGACACCGGCAACCATCCACCGGATCCACACATCACCGACGTTATTTTCATTTCATATTTTAAGTTTCCAACTCTATTTTTTCATAACCAAATTTAGCATCTGTGTTAGAAGAAGCAACTGAATTAAAACCTTAAGTGTAAAATTTCCATTTACAGGAAACACAACTGTAACACAATTAATTACAACCACAAATCAAGCATCAAAAGTTTTGGCAATTATCACATGTCGTAAGTTCAACACCGGGGATCGTCGGAGATCAAATGCACCTCTGTTTTGAAAAGCAGAAACGAGTACGAGTCTACAGAGAAGTAAACAAATCCTCCCGGTGAATGCGTCACGAACGATCCGAAACTTTTTCCGGCTACACAGTGCCATGCCAATCCGTAACACCGATCAAACTCCTATAACATTTCAATTTACAAACTCAAATCACTAATCCAAAAATTTACATATAAACGCGTATATAAAAAAGTTACATTAGACCTAATACAAAAAAGTTACTGTAACATGTAACAATAATTTTGTATCAGGTCTAATGCAACTTTATCTAAACATGTGCTAGAATAATTTTTTATTGGGGTTACCTTTTTGATGGAACGAGCGAGAAGAGTGAGATTAGGTCGACGAGAAGAAGACGAGTCGATGAACGATCTAGCAAGACGAACAGCGTGTTCTTGCATTGAAAACGGCATATCGGCTGATCGCAAGCGTATGTTGAGACCGGCAACGATTGCAGCTAGTTTAACCTCTTCGGATAGAGTTATTTGGTCCGGTGAAGAGTGGTATTTTATTACCTGCTTCTCCTTCCACTCACCGGCTGTTTTCTCCATTGGTGAGAGAATTGAAACAGAGTTGAAATGAATTTTTGGTCAAATGAGCAGAGAACTTTGAACGTATGATATTGTATGGAGAGAGAGAGTTGAGTCGTGGAACAATAGTTTGACTGGTTGTTGTACGATAGTGAAAGGATGAAAGAATATTATTCATACAAATGGATTTGATATTGGACTAACATCCGGCAATAAAATATTTTGTGCAAGACAACAATATATATTGTATGATTGACATAAAACTTCTAGAAAAACTTGAGAGCGTTTGTTACTTAGTTTAGAATAATGATGTTGTACGGTTGTTACATACCGTGATTTAACATTTTATTGTGTAAATGGTTACATATACAGGAAAGATATGACAAATAAATATTATATACTATTTCTAATCGGTAAATATAACGTTTGCATGGGTGAAGACAATAAATTTGTAATTGATTTAAAGATTTTAGTAAATTTTGTTGTTATTAATAGGAGTTGTAATTGGCCTTTTAAGATATATGAAGTCAGGTTTTACGAGTTAATCACGTTCCTAATAAATTGAGTTGACGTTAAAATAATGATTAACAGTTAAATCCAGTCGGAGCTATAGATATACATGAGCTATGAAGAAACACACTGCTGAGCCTAATAGCATCGTCGTTCAAAAAATAAGAATATTTAACTATTTTATTAATATAATAATAAAAAAACAAATGCACCAAAGAAATGCCGTAAACCAGTTAAACATCGATTTACTGCTGACACGATTCAAACCCAGGTGTTAACAATTGTTTATTGTTAACGAGACTCAAACACAGATCTTCACACCCACATTTTTTATTATTTAAATAAAAGATAACACGAATTAAGATGAGTTGAAACTCACGTAAAATCAACATCACATATTCACATGTTAAAAGTTAATAAAGTTCCATTTGATTTCAGCCTTATATATGCAGTTTGATTATTAGTAGTTTCGAGTTGTAGGTCCGAAACTAGTGCTAGCTAGGCTTGTTAGTGTTTTTCATCTTCGAGGTCAATTCATTTGTTTTATTATATTTAGTTATTTATTTACTCGTACAAAAACATATATAAGATTTTAATATATAATTGTGAAAATTCTACTTATTACACAACATATATTATTTAGTCTTCTGTTTATCGTACCTAAGTCTTATAATATATACTAATTGTGTTAGATAAAAGTTATTTTATTTTTATATACAAAATGCTACAGTTTAGTTATGTATGTGAGCTTCGTCAAACAATCTAAGGGGCTGTTTGGCAGCGTCTGAATGAATAAGTGTTGAACCAATAAGAGGTCTGAATCATTAAGTGTTGAATCAGTAAGAGGTGTTAATCATTAAGAGGTAGTATATTGCTTAACTATTTAAAGGCAAATGTCTGACCAATTCAGATAATAGCTCTTAACCATTCAGACTCTGTATAATGTTTAACCATTCAGAGCCAAATGTCTTAACCATTCAGACATCTGCTCGCGAAATAAACAGTCTGAATCATTAAGTGCTGAACCATTCAGACATCTGAACCATTAAGAGGCTGAAACAAACAGCCCCTAAACTTTTAAAAGAGTTAATCGTTAAAATGGTGTCTAATGACTATTTTGACAATTCAGCCATCACGAGCAACATAGTTTGTTTACCCTCTCAATCATGATAGGCTGTTATTTTATAAAGCATTCAAACATTTATTTAACAGTGTTTGACGATGAACATATCGGGCCCAGCAGGAATAATAAATGATAAAAATCTTGTAAGATAATAGGAACCAAATTAATTGTTGAAGATGGGGTACAGTCAACCATTTCAGTTCGTTTACACGAGAATCGCATGATACCAAACAATTACCGACCACTCCGTGAGTTTAGGCGCTTTTCTTGACCCTTCTTTTCCTCCCCTAACAAACTTACATTCGTCAATTATCTTTTACTCAAATGGTCAAAGTAAGGCATCGAAGACTTATAAAAGTAGAGAGGTATTGGGTTCAAGTTACACTTAGAACAAAAAAATTGAGGTTTTAGGTTGGGCCATGAGGTTTTCTCATCAAAAGATGAGTTTCCGAATCTGAGGGTTAGGGGTGCGGTTCCGGCTGGAAATTGAATAGATGAGCCCGATTAAGATAACACATATCCTTCCGAAGCATGATTCTACGTTTGTTGTTCAAAAAAAAATAATAACTCCCATCCCATGTAATTAATCATCAAACAAATATTTTATTCAAAGGTGTAACCTGATGATGATGATGCTCAGGGAAAGAGTTTGGTAGTTGAGATGGTTTGTTTTCTTATGGTTAGGTAAATCTTATCTTGTTTGATTAGTACGGGATTCATGGATGATCTGGTTTCTCTTTGATGTGGATGTTTTAAAAGATTAAAAAAAACATCTTTTTTGAAAAGGGATTTTTTTAGTCAGTCATATTACGGGTTAACTAACTCCGATTAAATTCATTATAGTAGCGTTGGAATGTGAAGCTGGATCGTCAAAATCTACAATCTTTGCTTTTAGAGTTGACCTTGTATGATTTAGAGTTCTTGTGTTTCCAGCTTATTGTGTTTTTTCATGCGCATCATTATGTTTTTCTTATTTGTCATTGTATATCTTATTGCTAGTAATTGTTTTAGAGGTTATCTTTATTGCGTGTCAATGTATTTTTCATGTTTGTCATCGACTCATTGTGTCCTTCATTTTTGACATTGTATGTTATTGTTCAATTATTTTTTATCGTGTCTTTATTACATATTATTATTATGTCTTTTTACCCTTGTAAGAATAAATGGCATTTTACTTTAAGAACTTTAACACAGTTTAAAGTGGCAAACTAGTCTAACAGTTACCTTTAAGCAATTAAAATAATTATGATTAACTAATGTTTGATGATGTGTCACAACTCACAATGCTGTATTCGGTCCATTTTTTTGAACGGCCGAACCAAAAAGAGAAAAGAATACCAATTATGAGAACTAATTTTATTTATTTTTGAACTACCAACTTTATTATTAAGTGTCAAGAAAACGTGATACACAGAAAGATGCTTGTAATATTACTGGAATGAAATAAACGGGAACCAAATTAGAAGTGTATGAAAAAGAACAAATTCATGAATCAAACACATAATCTATAAACAAAAAGAAGCGAACAACAAAAGGCAAACATTGATCACTCCTCTGATTAAGGGTTATAAAAGAATACCCTAAATAGAGGTGATGAAGATGATTACATGGTGAATTGGTGATTGTTGTTAACGAAAAAGATGATAATTGGTTAAGAGTCATCATTGGCTATGAAACACAGAACGCTATTATATTGATGCTCGTGCCCTAATTCTTGTTGCAACGACTATAAAGCCCAAATAGTAGCCCTATAGCAATCCAAACAGGCCCAACTTCAAAACACTAGTGGTCCAAACAAACCCGTCTTTTAACCCTTTAGCAGTCCAGAAGACGTCTGCAATAAGAATAAAATAACCAACATTACTAATAACGTTTGATATTGAATTGAAAACTATCTCATATTTCAACATTAAGAACCAAAAAAGAAAAAAATACAAAGAATGAGAACTAAGTTACAATATCCCTGATGTTAAAATCTACCCAACGGTTCCAATCTAAAGAACTCAAAATCAATCTATTGCAAATCTAAAGGAACGATTCCGCCTTGATGTTGTTAATTATGCTTTGCAGAGGAAACATAGAGTTGTTAAAGATGATGTCATTCCGCCTAGACCATAAAACCCAACAAGTGGTGAAAACAATGGTATACTGTAACCATTAGACTAGTTTGCCATTGAGTCAATTAACTTCATGAACTACACTTTTACGCGTATGAAAAAACTCAAGTACTCGTAACCGATTTTCGTTAGGCTCACCATTGAGTCCTTTGGTCTATTTGGGTTACAAAGTTTATATTGTAACTAATGATATTTGGTCCAATAACAAATACAACGAAGATTTTAACTCAGGGAGACCTGGGTTTAAATCCAAACATAATGGTTTTAATTCTGGAATGGTTGGTTGACAAGTTTTCGACTCCGACCAACTTGGCTCTGAAAAAAGGGTTGGGGTGAACTTTCATTATGGGGGAGCCCCGAAAACGTCGCACCCACTAAATGTGGGTGCCAGAGCTTCAAACTCGACCATTTCACTTCATATGAGTGCAACGATATTTCCGTTATACTAATCACTGTTCTAAAAACACTGATATTAACATTATGATTGAACTTATTGTGTTATGTATTTATATATTGGGGATGAAAATTGTCATACAAATAAACAATAACATTTTCTTACTCCACTCCTCACAACCACTTCCTAACATATGTAAAATTCACTCACAAATATATAGAAGAAAAATCCAATATGAATGGTTCTAAGCTGATCTAAATCGTACAAGATCTTAATTTCACTTAAATTACTTTGACTCTAAAGTTAAAAAGACAAATAAACATCATACAAATTCAACCCATAAACCATCCTTTAGTTCTCAAATAAACATAACACATCTAAACATTACAATTCCAAGCCACAACCCATAACATCATCCAAATAAAGCCCTATCAGGCTATCATGTATGCATTGCATATATGTAGTATGATTGTATGAATTATGACATCTATTTTAATTATTTGTATATATGTGGTGTTTGTTAATTGTTACACACATGCCAGTATGCCACAACTAGTATATCTAAACTAGTGGTCCACTCGGCTCCAACTCCAACTCCGTCACTAAAAATCAAAAGCCCAAACACACCAATAATCCAATCCAACACCAGAACGAGGCACGTGCAAAGCATGTGACACTCATCCACCCAATCAAATTATCCAATCCTATTAACAACCACCACTCATCATCCACTCACAACAACAACAACACACATTCTCCATTTTCTTCTGCACAATTCTTCCGGCGATGGCTACTGTGCTTGAAACTGTCAATCTATCCCGTTCCTCCGGCTTTCCGGCGACTTCATTGTCTCCGATCGTCTCTTCTCCATCTGTCTATCAGCTCTCCGGTCGCCGGAACTTCACAAATTTGTCGAAATTAAAAGGTTTGAAAATCCAGTCGTTAGCATCTTCTGGATCGGTGAGTTTCAGGTCGAAATTAAACCGCCGTGGAGCACGTTTTGTATGCCAGGCTCAGGAAGCTGTTCAAGGTTAGAATCATTCTCTATTCAATTGTGCTAATTCGTTCTGTATCGTACTGTTGACCTAGTTTTCAATGTCTCTTATAATCGTTATCTGTATATAATTTTTTATTGATGCAACGATTGTGAACTAATTACCTTGAACAATCTGTTCTAAATCCTTTAGTAACGTGCTATTTACCTAGTTTTCGATGGATCTATCAGTTATATTCGTTGTGTGTATAGTTTTCCATTGATGCAACGATTATGAATATGTACAGTCAAATTATGTTTGAATCATTGATGAATTTGTGTAAGTTATACTGTTTTGGCTGTTTGTGATGATTTTGCTCTGTTTACCAGTAGCTTTTTTATACTGTTTTGTAGCTGAAGATGTATTGTGCTTTTTGTAGAAGATTGTTAAGCATATTGATTTGTATTGGTAAAACAGTTAAAATTTGGATGCAATTATGCAAAGCCTAGTTGTTTTCAATAGCAAAATTGATGTGCATTCTAGTTTATAAGAATATTTGTCAAATTCATATATGATATTGAAGTCGTAATGAGTTTGCTTGACAACAAAATCAAAAGTTAGTTCTTAGAGTATTAAAATGATGCATATGAACAAGTTATGGTCTATCAGTTTTACATTGTATACGTTAGTATGAACTCTAGTTGTCAAAGGATTACATGCTCACATATGTATTTGAATTTTCACATGATGTGCATTTCCTGAAGCGTCTAACATGTTGCAGTATTTGAAATTTCACATGATGTGCATTTTCTTAAGCGTCTAACATGTTGCAATCTTGGAAATTGCAGTGCTTCCTGTGACCGATACAACATGGCAATCGCTTGTCTTGGAGTCTAAACTCCCTGTCATGGTTGAATTCTGGGCACCGTGGTGTGGGCCTTGTCGCATGATCCACCCTGTCATTGATGAACTTGCAAAGGAATACACAGGGAAACTCACTTGTTACAAGGTTAATACTGACGAGAGTCCTTCAATTGCAAGCAAATATGGTATCAGAAGCATCCCGACTGTCATTATATTCAAAGATGGAGAGAAGAAAGATGCAGTTATTGGTGCAGTTCCTAAAACAACACTATCTACCTCCATAGAGAAGTTCATCTAGAGGTATTATGTACATAACTACTCTAGATTTGTTCGTATTAGTTCTATACTATCCTGTGTGATGTCAACCTATTGATATTGCCAATAATCTCTATATTGTGTCTTACTGTCCAAAATTTCTAATGTTTCAAGTATATAGCCAAGATTGGCCACCATTCCCTGTCGATGTTGTTACATTGTCGGTTTTTTGGGTACATTGTTAATGTTATCCATGTTTTCTTACCGTTCTCAATTATAATTATGCTAATGAATTTTGTGGTACAGTACATGCACCCTAATTAGAACATTTTTTTGTTAGAATGGGTATATATGACTCCAAGTTCATAGGAAATTGTATTGTTACTTTTTGTGTATGCCATTATGCCAATGAGTTTTTAAGCTAATCTTGAAGTGGGTTGGGGAGAAAATATGTAAACTAATAACGTAATTGATGAAATACTTTTGTATCATTTTAGGCAAAATTACATAAAACATCGTTTATGTTTATATACACTCGCATGTTTCATCATTTATTCTCACGAATCATACTAAAGGAGAATTGTGTGTAACAAATTATGCTCTTTTGATGGATGAGCGCTAATCATGTACACTCCTGACTCCACACGAGGGAGATTTGTTATTTTAAATTTGAAAAGATCATTTATACAACTTGAATAATTTAAAAAGTTAAAATAATTTAAAAGAGTTAATTTCATTTTTTGTTAATGTGGTTTGATGGTTTTAACACTTCTAGTCAAAACTTTTAAAAACTCCGGTTTTTACTTTTTATAGTCATTGTGATTTCATTTTTGTTTCACTTGTGGTCACTCCGTTAATATTTTTCTGTTAAGTTACTCTGAAAAGTTTAAAATGCCCCTTTTCTTAAAAACTAATAAATTACTCCACCATAACCTAACTCTAACCAACAATGGCAGATGAAGATGCCAACCATCGCCGTCTCCTCTTTCTCACTGTTATCTTCTGTCATGTCCAAACTCCAAACTCCACACCTCCCTGACCCTATCCAACTTGGTCGGTACAGATTTCTGTTCATGGGATTATATTAGATAAGACATCTCAAAACGCGTTACTACCATTAATCTAGGTCCCAAATCTCTCACTAGAACACTTCCACAGATCTGAATCGACCCTCACAACAATCTTCGGTTGTCCCCCATCATTAATTTTTGAAGGAGTTTGTGTCATTTTGTGAAGAAGGGTGGTGGTGCCCCTGATATTCGAAGGGGTATTTCTGTCTTTTTGTTTAACAGAAAAATATTCACGGTGTTAGGCGATTGACTATATGAGAAAGGTTCATGTACAAAGTTTGATTTGGGTACAAAGTGTAAGAAGGATTTATAGCCATTAGATCTACTTTTAAAGATTAAGATAAATCAATTGGTGGAGGGTATTTTTGTCATAGCCACTTTTGTTGACTTTTTCTCTCTCCACATGCAAGACACATGTCAATTCCTCCATTTTTTTAAACGTTAATAACTTTTACATACGACATTATTTTTTAATAAAAATTACACAAAAAAACAAGCGTTTTTTTATCTTCGAAACGTGTAGAGTATCATGATATATAAAAAAAGAATTTTTTTTTTCAAAATTTTCAACTCAGTGTACAATAACATTGTGTTATATTATAAGCTGTGTAACATCATTGTGTTATATTATAATATCATTGTGATATATAAAAAAAGATTTTTTTTTAGATTTTTCAGCTCATTATGTAATATCATTGTGTTATATTATAAGTTGTATAAAACCATGTTTTTCAGCTCATTATGTCATAATATAACACAATGATATTACACAATGAACTGAAAAAACATGCATAAGTTGATGAGCCAAATACTTATATATTAAAAATTTACAAATACTTAAACATAATGGTTATAAATTCTTTATAAATATTATCATTTAACCATGTGTAACACACGGGCATTAAACCTAGTATAAGTATATAACCAAACAATTCTCTAATATAATATAGAAAAACGTAATTTGCTTATGTGGCGGATTGAGAGTTAATTTTGCTTGTGTGGCATCGTTTGAAAATTTATCTCATAATGATATTTACATTTTAGCTCCTTAATATTTAGTAAATTTTGAACATTTTAAAAATAATTACCTTTTCAACTCTCCTATTAGGGGTGTGTATGAATCGGCTAATATTTGATTAGTTATATAAATGAAACTTATGGATAAAGTTGGTACTAGTCTACAATAAAATACCTAAGTATTTTATAAGCATCCATAGCTTATTATACAAAATTATATTTAAAAAACACACGCCATAAAATCAAACATTTAATTTTATTTAATTTGAATATAATATTGTTATACAAAAAATATATTTTTTAAAATAAATATTATGTTTTGGTTTACCACGTTTTGTCTTAAAAACTAACTAGGTATATTCGTCGCTCGCGCGTTGCGCGTGCGTTTTGTATGACTTGATTTCATTCTCAACAACGCTAATTACGGATTATGTATCTAGTTACACAATTACATATTCTTTTTACACAACATTATATGTTTATCTAACCATCAATAACAAAAACTCCAACAAACAAAAGAAAAATGTAATCAAACGACACAAATTAAAACAACGAAACCAAAACAACATGGGCTCAGAGAATTTTTGTATCAATGAAGTGTGGCTGCTACAGGGTTGCACGTGTACAACGGCCATCCACCAAATCTGCCACGCCAACACACATTACCGTTGATTTAATGTCACGACGTTTTACTCATTATAACCCATCATAAAAAATAATCAAAAACACAAATACCAGGCAACAAAGCATGCCCATGCTGACCAACAACAACAAATACCAATTACATCAAACCCAAAGGTTCAACATTATCCAAGTTAAAAAATCAAATGTACAAAATGTTAATCCCATTATAGATCAACACCAACAATCAAGTATGGTGTCTCTTTGAAACAATCAACGCATCAATTGGAACAACAATAACAATAGCAGGAAAACCAAGGGTTTCACCCAACAATCACCACCATCACAACAACCACACCAATCATCGACGGCCACCACCATCGACGACAACCAACACATGCTTAAAATCCAAAAACGGTTACATGCAGAAGCAAAGATCTGCCAACCATCACGAACCACAGATAGCATAAATCAACCATCACCGACACAAACGGCGATAAAGACTATGCAAAACCAAATCAGGCCACGCAGATCGACAGATCGGCAACCATCATCGGGAAAACCCCAAGCCACACAGATCCATGAATCGATAACCATCAATCCCAACATAGAGAATGAAAACGGACAAAGGAAGTTTCCCGATATGCATATAGAAACCACCGGTAATCACCGACACAAACGCCGATAAAGACAATATGTAAAACCAAATGAGGCCACGCATATCGACATATCGGCAACCATCATCGGGAAACCCCTAGGCCACACAGATCCATGAATCGATAACCATCATCCCAACATAAAGAATGAAAACGGCCAAAAGAAGTTTCGAAACCACCGGTAATCACCGTTATCAGTGCCGGTTTCTTTCTCTCACTATCATGAGGAGAAAATGAAGCAACACATAAACTTTCTCTTTCTAAAACAAAGTGAGAGTAAACCAGAAATAAGCAAGAGAGAACCAATTTTCACTATAATTCAATGGTCACATGAAAAGAAAATTGACACCTGTAACCAACAAAAACGTGTAAAAAAATGCTACCTCATAACCCACATATTTCACCAATATGACATTTTCAACCCTAAAGTATCATCAAATTTAACAAAACAATTAATTACAACACACCAATACAAATCAAACACAACATCCTAATAAACTACTAATTACCTACTAATTACATTACACTATTCATTTCATTTGTCTTTCAATATAGTTAAATTAGAATCGTCCCTGTCCTCATAAATATCCCTAAAATCACCCATTGGGTGTTGCTTACCCGAACATACGTGTGCACTAAACTAGTTAAAACTACAAATAATAGCAAGAAATCGATTATGCCATAATAGATCATTGAAGTTAGTTCGATATCAAGTAATATATATGTGAAAATTCATCTATAATGTATCCTTATATAATATAGCAAAACAAAGAAGCTTACGTGGCATTTTTTCAAAGCTTTTAGCTTATGTGACATTATTTGAGAGTTTATCTCACAATAATGATTTTTTATTTAAATTATATATATAAAATATCCTTATATAATATAGCAAAACAAAAAAATCTTATGTGGCATGTTTTATAGCTTTTAGCTTATGTGGCATTATTTGAGAGATTATCTCACAATAATGATTTTTCTATTTAAAATATGTATATAAACTTATTATAATAAAACTAATTACATTTTTGGTACCCTAATATTTTGGAGAATTCTGAAAAATTTAAAGAGTATTTATATTTTTAACCCTTTACTACAAGGGGTATACGTGAGTCGGTTTATATTTGATAGGGTTTAAAAATGAAACTTATGGATAAAGTAAATAATAACATACATTTAAAGACCTCAGTGTTTTATAAATATAAATAACATTTTTATATGATTTAAAAAAAATTACACCATAAAACTAAGCACTTTATTCTCTTTAATTTGAGCATAATATTGTTATACTAAAAATCTTATTTTTAAAAATATTTTCGTTTTATCATGGTTTTGTCTCAAAACTGAATGGAACATTCATGAAAATCTTTAAAAGCATTACTTGAATTGTGTTCCCGAGCGTAGCACGGACACTAAACTAGTATTATAATAAAATCAATTACATTTTGATCCCCTAATATTTTGGAGAATTCTGAAACATTTAAGAGTATTTATATTATTAATCCTTTGTAAATGAGTCAGTTTCTATTTGATAGAGTTTAATAATGAAACTTATGGATAAGTTAATAATAACATACAATTAAAAACCTTAGTGTTTTATTAAAATATACATATTTTTACATGATTTTTTTGAAAAAATAAACTACATCATAAAACTAAGCACTGTATTCTCTTTAATTTGAGTATAATATTGCTATATACTAAAAATCTAATATTTAAAAATATATCATATGTTTTGGTTTATCACGGTTTTGTCTCAAAACTGAATGGAACATTCATGAACATTCTTAAAAACATCATTTGAATGTTGTGTTTTCAAGCGTAGCGTGGATACTAAACTAGTTAAGTATATGTAAGCGTATAATAATGATAAATTAACATCGCTGTTTTTTCCGTGTGCTACTAGTAAAAATGTAACCGCTATGACATGTGTCTTGATACACGAATATTTTAATATGCACGTTTTTGGGGGTGGTTTGCGTGGCGCACTTGGTGCCAACACGATATATGACGTATTTAATATTTTATGATGCATTTAACTCCTAACCATGCGTAGTTATGATATCTATTTATAATTTTTAAATTAGTACCCATATCATATGAGATATTAATTTAATATGTTCTTAATTAAACTTTGATCAGTTTTATTTTTAATATATCATCTATTAAATTGGTTTAAATATTTATAAATATTTTAAAAAAACCATATGTTAAAATATAACAGATGATATAATAACTGGTAAATTTTTTATTTGAACATATTAAGAAATAATTGGTAACTTTGTTATTTGAACATTCGGGTTATGAGATAATTTATTACTAGTTTAGTGTCTGCGCTACGCTCGGGAACACAACATTCAATTGATTCTTTTAACGATATTCATGAATGTTCCAATCAGTATTGAGATAAAACCGTAGAAAACCGGAACACATGATATACTTTTAAAAATTAGTATTTTAGTTAGCAATATTATACTTAAATTTACTACACCATAAAGTGCTCAGTTTTATGGTGTAGTTTATTTTTTTTAAACAAATCGTATAAAAATGTTATGTATATTTATAAAACAATAAGGTCCTTAACTGTATATTATTATTAACTTTATCCATAAGTTTCATTTTTATACCCTATCAAATATAAACAGACTATGTACACCCCTTGTAGTAAAATGTTAAAAATATAAAAACTCTTAAATTTTTCAGAATTCTCCAAAATATTAGGGCACCAAAAATGTAATTAGTTTACTTATAATATATTTTATATACATATTTTAAATAAAAAAATCATTATTGTGAGATAAACATTCAAATAATGCCACATAAGCTAGAAGCTTTAAAAAGGTGTCACATAAGTTTTTTTCGTTTTGCTATATTATATAAGGATAACTGCTAAATTTTTTATTTGAACATATCGGGTTAGAGGATAATTCATGATAATTGATGAACTTTTTATTTGAAAATATCTGATTATTTCGAATATGGAGCATACCATGACCCTCCTTCATCAAATTTAATTAGAGTGTGACATCTAAGAAAAATTTTATGTAGAGTAGTTAAAATGTTGACATGTGGGCATGGTACTCAATTATTAGAATAAGAAGATATATTTTTGTTTTTTTTAACGACGACTTTCATTAATTGTGATGGATGTAACCACTCATCACATGGGGTCCCTAAACCATGTCAGACAACCACATACATTGTTTAACCGGGCTCACCTGTTGCATCTAATTTGACATAGCGCTCACATGGAAAACACCACAAAGGTTGGTATAAAAACCGTTGCATACGTTAATTTTTTTTACAAAAAATTACATCAATAAATTAAGAACTTCTTATTTGAGTATAAATAACATTATAAAATCACCTTTCTGGGAACACGATCGAGGATAGGAGTCTGTGGATGCATAGGATTAAGGTTAAAGACTATTAGGATTTTATATTTCGGTTGATGATTCAAGATTAAGGATAACGACACCCATTTTGAGATTAAGGATCAAGGTTAAAGACTACTAGAAGCACGATAGATTTAGATTCTTGTCTAGGAGTATAACTTTGCGTAGTCGCATTTACTTGTTATCATTTGTCTATGCTACCATGGTGTGTTATATGCCTTTGTTATACCGCCTCTGACATATCATTCACACTGGCATGTTATATGTCTTTATATGTTTTTATGCATCTTTTTAGAATGATATGTCTTAAAGGAAACAACATCTTTATCATGTAAGATAATTATTTTTCTACATGTCATACTCCTTATACTCTTATTAACAGTTTTGCTATGAGTGAGATTTACTGAGTATAGTTGTTATACTACTTCATATGTATGTAATATTAAAAAAACTTACAGTGCGTTAAATATTTAAGATATAGCAGTATTGTACTCTAATAAAAAAAATTACAGTGCGTTAAACTTCTTGAATTTGGGTGCAACTTAAAAAAATAATCTATGAAAAAGTTATGGATGTTTAAAGAAAAAAGGGACAAAGTTCACTAATTCTTAATTTAATATTAGTTTTTTCATAAACCATACCTTATCTCTGTTTTTTTTATATATTAGATTAGTTACATGTGTATTATACGGTTGAATAAAATATACAATGTCAAGTAAAAATGTTTATTATATGTTATGTTACACGAGTTGAATACATAGACAACATTAAGGAGAAATGACCTTATAATAAAGGTATATTGGTTTTCACTGGTCCCAACTATCACATGTTGTCTTCTACCGGTCCCAACTATTGAATTGGTTGTCAACGGTCCCAACTTTTATCACTTTGGTAACCACTGGTCCCGTCGTTAAATTTTTTTAACGCCGTTAAGTTTTTTTCCCAAATTCAATACCGATATAAGTATTTTGATCGGAACGATAATATAAGTCGATTGATGGAAAAGTTACCTCAAAACGGTGCTCCTAACAACAAAATAGTGCTTCGATCGGGTGTTTAAACCTAACGATGCATCAATCAAATGTAAAAATTTTATCGTTCAGAGAACCTTTTCGAGAAAACTTTTACATCAATCGACAAGTATTATCCTTTCGATCAAAAGGTCTAAAACATCGGTCTTGAATTTGGAAAAAACTTATACGTGTATATTGTAGAATTTAAACCTAAATAACAAGATTCAACTCCACCTAAATTCCTTTGGTATAAATTTTATTTATTTGATTAGATTTTTTTAATTAAGAGATGACTCATTAATTATAAGGTGAGCACTAAACAATTATAAAAAACAAATGAAATTATAAAAAAGTTAGAATTTATTTCAATGAATCAATAAGATTTATAAATTGTCATGTCATTTAAAAAGATTTCATGTCAGAGGTTCCGTCAATATTAAACTAACATTATAAAAAATTTTAACAGGAGACCACTAGCGAAAAATAATAAAAATTAAAACCATTAAAAATGATTTTTAAAGATACGACTATTCTAAGCCAATAGTTAAAATTAAACTACTTACATACTTAATGAGTTAATGGTACCAAACCAAAAAACCTAATTGTATGATTTGGTCGTGTTGCCGGAAATTAGTCCTTCAAAACAGCTGGCCACATATATGCTATTTCCTCTTTCCAAGCTCCATTCAAATCAATCACTCAAAGATCCATCTCCAAACGCTTCAAGGTTTGTTTTCGCTTATGATTGTTCTTTTACTTGCTATTTAATTGCTCATCTTCCTAGCTTACGTCTGTATTTAAAGGTTTGGGTCAGTTTTTATTGTATCTACTGTTATTGGAAATTAGGGCAAAAAAAGGAAATTAATCTGATTTGTCTTAACATATGATGTTCTTGATTCATTTATCCACACTTTGGTTTAAATCTGGTTCCTTTTTTCCATAAAGATTTCACTTTTAGGTGTCATCACTAATCAGTCTTCTTTTTTATATATGTTTTGACAAACACTATGGAGATTGGAAACTTTTAGGGCCTTTTGACTTTATTTGTTTTGATTTTTGTGTTCGTCCGACCACAATTTATGCGGTTACATGTTGGCGTGTCGATTACTTCAATGTTTTTGTCTCTTCACAACTGCATATTAAACACCACACCATTTCTCTTTCAGGCTGCAACACATTTTACTATACCTAATCATCATCTGATTGTGATCATTCTATACTGCATAATCAAGATTCAAAACGCGCATCCAAACACCCTGTAGTCGTTAATACTATTAATAATCCATTGTCTCGTGCTGGTTTACTTAATCAACTAAGTTAGTTGCAGCCTTGCAGGCTGTATTTGATCTGTGTAAGGCGTCTTGTTAACTGTTTATGCTCTTTTGTGACCCACATACACATGTGTGATGCGTATATGAAATTAGTTATCTTTATGTATTTTAATGAATGATTATATGTTGTTGTGCAGTGCTAATGGCTTTTCAACAGACACCATTGTTTGATCCTTCAGGAGACACGTCACTGAACAAGAACTCGAAATCAGTTTCTGAAAATGCAACCGGATTTTGCGAATGCAACATATGTTTGGACTCAGCAAGAGACCCGGTGGTAACTCTATGCGGCCACCTGTACTGTTGGCCCTGCATTTACAAATGGCTCAATGTTCAAACAGACAAACAAACCAAATGCCCTGTCTGTAAAGCCCACATATCCAATTCATCACTAGTTCCACTATATGGGCGTGGCAATTCCTCAACATCAAGTGAACCTGAATCCAAACTGAAAACGGCTCGTGAATCGGAGCTAGTCATACCTAACAGACCATCGGCACTTGGTGGTTCAAATTTGCATTTGAACCAACAAGTACATCCGGTCCCTTTTCAGCCTCAGCCTCACCCGCACCCTTTTGGAAGCTATGCGTTTGGACCATCTAATATCATTGGTCCAAACCTGGTTGGGACTGTGGCCCCAACCAGTATTTCAAACCCCATAGTGGGGATGGTTGGTGAAATGGTGTGTGGTATGATTTTCCGGAGCTCTGATTCAGGATTTTTTGCTGCTTATCCTTATGGGCCATACCAAAACCCGTATATGGTTTCGGGCAATAGTAGTCCACGAGCGAGAAGACAAGTGATGCAGGTCGAGAAGTCGCTAAACCGGTTGACTATTTTTTTCTTTTGTTGTTTCATGTTGTGTCTTTTCTTGTTTTGAGTTTTTGCTTAAGTTGTATAGCAAGATTCAATGGGTGTATGTAGAAAAATACATTCACATGATGAGCTGCTCATGTAGATTCACAGTAATTTGTGATGCTACCTTTAATCTTTATGAGCTTTGTTAAGTGAACACTTTTTATTGTGTTTGATTAATGTTTGTGTTATCTTTTTGGTCACTATATCGCAATGTGTATCCAACAAGATCAGAGTATCACGAATTTGTTCCCTTGGCATATTTTTAGACTATCTACGTATGGTTTGTTGAGTTGTCACTCTCATATTTACTTTCGCTTGAAAAGTTGTTTCACGCGGATGTTTGCTGGACCCATTTCTAATACGCGAATCTTAGGCTTGACACCCGTTTTGAATACGTGAATGTTACACTTGACCCAACAAACAAAACAAGTTTTGGTTGCACTATTATTCACATTTGTTCTATTTGGATTAGCGTTTTCCCGTCACAATTTTTGTCAACCTAAACATCAATGGACCAACCTCTTGTTCAACCCGTTAAAGTGGACGAAACCCAAACTCTAGTTGTAGTGTGAAGACAAGTATTACAAGAGATTATGGTTGTTGGGAAGTAGATGATCAAAGATCATCAGGGATTATGGGCAATAGATGGACCCAACACAAACTCTGATTTTAAATTAACTATATAAACAATTCTTCAACTAATATTTTTATAAATGTAAAAAGACAAAAATATCATGGTTACAACCATTACATTATAAAAATGTAACATAAAAGTTTGATGAAATTTATTTTTAAACGTAAACGGTTAAAGTGTAAAGTGGGAAGCGAAATGAAATTGTTGTCTAGTGTTGTATACACGAGCGATTTTTGTTTTGTGTAATAGGTTTGGTTCTTTTTCACTCACGATCCATAAAAAAAAAACCCCTTATCAAATCTTCAACAGCAATGGCGAAGGATCGAGATGGTTCTTCAGATGACGACGATAGCAGGCATCTAAAAAAATCGTCTTCATCCAAAAGAGAACAACACAAATCTAAGAGGAGATCCGAAGAAGAAGACGAATCAAACATCTCATCCGAATCAGATCACAAAACCAAAAGGAAGCGCCGCCATCGTTCCACCTCTAAATCACGACGCCACGACGATCGCTCCGATTCATTTTCTGATTCTGAATCGGAAACTGAGTCGGAGACGGGGAGCTCGGAGTATTCGTCGTCGGAGGATGAGAGTGAGGAAGAGAGACGACGGAGGAAAAGGAAGGAGAGGAAGAGGAGAGAGGAGAAAGAAAGAAGAAGAAAAGAGAAAAAGAAGAGGAGAAGGAAAGAGAAAGATGAAGATAAATTGAAGAAGAAGAAGAAGAAAAAAGATAAGAAGAAGAAAGATAAGGTGAAAGTGGGTGCTGCTACTGATTCATGGGGGAAATATGGGATTATTAGAGAAACTGATATGTGGTATATGTCTCTCTTTTTTTATTATCATTGTCTTTGTTTTCTATAATCTGTTTCAATCACTTAGTAATATAACCTTACATGCCTACTTAGGATTTTTAGAATCATGACAAGAGTTTTTTTGTTTAATATAAACATGTCAATCTCAATTTGGGTGGCACTGGAGTGATTTCTAGTAGACGCAAAGGGTGACGCCTAAAAAGCGAGCATCTTTCTATGCATGATGCACAGAATAAAAGGTCATTTCTAGTTGTTTTAGACATGTTCTAGTTCACTTTAGGTGTTTCAGAGTTCAGACCAGTTTTGGCTGGAATCCTGGCTTGTGCACTTTGACAGACCTTATGACTACGCCACGAATTGTTTGACTACCTAGACGAGTGCTTTATGCACCTTTGAGTATAAAACATGTGAACCTTGACAATGGAGTATTAAGTGTACTTTGCTAACTATGTTGTCAAAAGCCATCTGGCCATGCACCTAGGTCTTCAGCGTGAAGCGAGATGATGCCTTGTGGCCATCCTGTTGCTCTGGCGATGTTTCGACAAGGTTCTGGCCTAACTTGTTCAAAACATCTAAAATTGGCCTCTAAACAAAGCCTAAAACATGTCTAAAACTCTTAAAAATGGTATGTGTATGCTATGCGTCATGTTTATCTTGGGCTCTCGCTTTTTAGGTACTTGTATTTAGGCTCAAGGCTCAGCCTTTGTGCATTGAGTGTGTCTTGCGACTTTGGTAACTATGCTTGCTACCTCAGTGTTGGATTTAAATGATTTTCTGTGAACTTGTTGACATTTCCTCTTGCTTGAAGTCTATAAAAGATAATTTTTTGCTATCACGCTAGTCAACCATTTTTTTGCTTGTTGAGATAAGAGAGAGCTTGTGGAGCACAAAAAGTTGTATTTTTTTCTAATATTCAGTGTAAGACCGGCGGCATATTTTGTGGGATCACATAATATTACAGTAGTTTGTTGTAAATTGAGTTTTAGGTATGCATGGTAGAAAAGGCGAAGGTGGATTATTGGTTAAGCATTTCGTTTTTACATGGCTACTCCTAGTTTTTGTTTTCTTTTCAAGCTTCTTTTGTAGTTAATTTGTCATACCCCTAGCTTTGTTTTTCTATTTAAGTAAAATGATACTCATAAACATAGCACTTAAGATTATGGTTAACGTCAATTTACTTTCACATCTTTTACGATTTATGTAAATATACAGTTAGCCAAATCCATAGGTTGCTAGTTACTAGGGCCTCATTTTTAGAGGATGGAATTTTTATATAGATGAAAGAGAAGAGAGAGATGTGAACTTCTAAAAATGTTATCTAAATTGTTATCAGTATTATTATTACCTTTCATTTTAAGAACACTATTGACTCCTACCACATTTACTTGGTTTGGTTCTACCCTTTTCATAGTTCTATTTGTTTGCAGGAACAAACGGCCAGAGTTCACTGCATGGCTATCAGAAGTGAAACAGGTATTCAGTTTGCACATTTTGTTAACAAGGTCTTGAAGTCTTTGCATATCAACACATGCTAATGTGTTTTCATTTTCATTTTCATTTTCCAGGTGAACCTTGAAAGTCTGCCAAATTGGGAAGAGAAGCAGATGTTCAAACAGTATGTTTTACACTTATATGTCGGCTTCTAAAAACTTGTATATGCTAGGTTTAGCTAACGGAAATCAAGAATTTTTTATCTTCTCAGTTACTTTTTTTATTTGAGACTAGTGAATGCAACAAAATCTCTAACCTTAGTTTCTTTAGGTTTATGGAAGACCATAACACAGCCACATTTCCTTCGAAAAAGTAAGTAAAAGAATCCCCAATTTTCTGTTCCCCTTTTGTGATCATTACTCAAAATTGTGTTAGATATTGTAAAATTAACATCTTATGGCTGCAGATACTATAATCTTGATGCGTATCACCGAAGGAAAATAGAAAAGGCTATGAAAAAAGGCTCCGTGAAAGCTACAACATCAGAACGTGTTGTGTTTAATGATGAAGAGCAACGACGGTATGTTTCACTCTGTTTTATTAACAAACTACCATTCAAAAGATGGGAGTTGGATCTTTTGATTACAAATTTTGATGTAAAATTTGTTTAAAAAATGGTATTTTCATTTGTTAAACATCTGTTATGCTCTGTTTTCAGACTAGAATTGCAGAAAGAACGTGAGAAACAGAAGGAAGCCGAGGTGGAAGCATTGAAGCGCTCAATGCAAAGTGGAATGGTACTTATTACACTAATGAAAACCCTGATTTCTTAATAAATTACAACACTTTAGCTTATTTACATGTGCATCTTTTTTATTTCGTAGGCACAAGCAATGAAAGAACAGGCTCAATTGAGAGAAGAGATGAATTATTTGTTCAAAATTGGCAATGTTGAGGTGTGTGTTAAAATGATAAGCAAAAAGAAAAAGGTTTCCAATTTTTAACCTTACATAAATTGCTGATTGGTTGATCTTATTGTTGAATCACAGGCGGCTACTGCTATTCAAAGACGATTGGATCCTGATCTTCCTATGTGAACCAGTGTATCTGAAGCTCAACCATTAATGGTTTCTAGTTTTAGCATATTTTGTTTTACCTCTGCTTGTGCAAACCCATAGACTAACTATTAGCAAATGAGATTAGTTTTCAGTTTTTACTGAATAAACACTGATTTCACACATGCACACACACAGACAGAGGCAATGTTTCGTAATGTTTGGTGAATTCTAAACTATATTAACAGAAGAGTAAATTCAAGAGACCTTCATCTTAAATGTTTTCCAGAAGGCAATGAGTATGATCTAGTAACAGCTTCTTGCAGAAAGCTTTGTGAAACTGAAGAAGATATAGAAACAGATGGACGAATAAGAGGCGTGCCACTGCCAGATGTCATGACTGTAGGTGGTGGTAATTCAACTGCCAAACTATCGTCAGGCGTTGTCTCTGTTGGAGGGCTATCAAACTCTTGGTGGTCAAAATCATCTAAAGATACCACAGTGCTGTTTTCTGTGCGAACTGTCGAATAATCGCTGTATACTCCCAACTTCTTCCTTCTCCTAGCATCCTTCCTCCATCCTTGGATTGTTTCTCTTATTCTTTGTGGAATTAACGCCGCCTTGTAATTTGTGCCCATCTGCAAAACGGTACGAGGTCATTCATCATTGAGCTTTACCAGCTACGGTGTGACAAAGAATCAGTTTTGTTAAATGGGTTATATGGGTCGTGAGTCATCTCTCAAACGGGTTGAAAGTAGCCTAAGACTATTTTCAGTGCGTGCGTCCTCTAAAATCTTTTTATTCAGATTTAAGATAAACCAAATGGTAGTTCTAATATCTCTAGTTATATGTATATGTCCACAACGCTTACGAAGATGGGGTTAATGACTCACAACATTCATGCTGTTAAGCATTATACCTGAGTCACTAGCGCGTGCAGTGGTAAAGTGCTGTAGCTGCAGAGGAACTGCCCAGCAAACCTAACATGTTAAAAGAAATAAAACATACTTAATAAGGGGTGGATCAATGACTAAGTAGACCCTAGTTGATATGTGACTTTCGTAGTTTATGCTAACCCCAAAATCAGTCTTATATACACCATCATGTGTTGCTTCAGGAAGCAAGAATTATATCCAAATTGCCACTGCAACAAATATAACACATAATTATACACAATGTTTTTAAATAAATAACCACCTCAAACTCCCTTATCCATGATTACATTATTATTTACCAGAAAAATGATTCAAGCATAAATCATTAACATAAGGAGCAACAGATAACGAAAATGACTTCAATTCAGTGCGAGTTGTTTAAAGTTTCAAAAGTAAATGTAACCAAGTCGAAAAAAACAAATTACCCAGAACCAAATGAACGAAGCCAGTTCGAATGCATTCTGAAACAAGTATGAAAAATGTTTATTACATTATTAGGCAACAACGCTCAATAACAATAATGATAACCAACTCAAAACCAAATAAGGGTCAGGATCATAGAATAACATATGTAATACAAAAGGAAGACATATTTCAGGAACTGAGATATAACAACACAGCTAACCTGAAAAAGGATAAAATGAATCAGTGACAACAATAGTTCTGGCTTTTTAAACCAAAAAAGCTCGTCTCGTGGCTTTAACTTGGCTTGTGGAAAATACCCAGTAATTGCAGCACTCTCCAGTGCCAAAGTAGCTATAACATGTTGCAGTTTTACCCCCAAGAGTAGAACAAGCTGATCATAAACACAAACCACAAGAGACCATGCTTATGATTATAATTTTTACGGAATTATAGAAAACTAAAAACCATAAACCAGTGCAGAATTTTAAAGGCAAATGATATCATAAATAATATACATTAGCAAAGCTGGCATTATATATAGATACAAAGTTTTTTTCTTAGCATAGGAGGAAACTGGGGCTGGATGACATTCGTCACGAAACATGAGATCAAAAAATAATTTCCTGCGACATGAAATTAGTAAAACTGCAATAGGAAAATAATTTAGTACTTACAGCAACAGGAACTAAAGAAATCCAGAAATAGAGATTAGATCCTGCAAAAAAGGTTTAAAATCTATTTAAAACTGCGTTGTCGCGACACAAGCCTGACATAAAAGGGTTATTTCTTGTATTTCAGCATTATCTATGTGGTACCAGCATTAAGCAAAACTTACCATTTACATTAAAACACATAAAAGCCACCACGAAAATCCAGAGCGGGCCGCTGCAAGTAATAACAGAATTTCAGTAGTTTCTACTTTGTAAACATAGTAATGAGTAATGATCATAAAACCAACAAACAGACCAAGAAAGGAATTTTCACGTTTTTTATTCTTATTTTAGCCAAAAAAATATCGCTACAATATATCGAATTTGAGAATGTATATTATTTTTACCTCAAGCCAACTATCCTCTGAAATTCTTCTTCCATAGAGCGAATCATATAGCTGTGGAAATCATATCTTGATGTAAGGTTGTGATTCTGCATAACAAGAAAAACAAAAAAAACGTATAAACTGTACAAAAATGTTTATATAAAAGATCTTGCAGCATTCGAACATAAGTTAGTAATAAAAAAACTACATACTCGGGGGTCATACCATGATGAAGGCTTCACGTAACATAAGGTAATCAGCACGAACAACTGAGCTGCCAAATTGCCGAAAGAAACACACCTGCAGTTAATTTGATTTCAAAGAAAACTAGATTAAAAAGTGATTTATTTGCCAACTTTATCACAAACATTTTTCGTAAGTTGAAAAATTATTCGTTGTTTAACAGTCTGATAGAGATAGTGTACCTACCATCCAAGTGAAGAAGCCATTCCTAACTAGGGGACTCGATATGTGGATTTTTAAAATGGCTGATTGCCTCTTCATTATCTCGTTTCTTGATATTTCTACATACGAAAAATAAGCTCCAAACAATTTACCTGATGACAGTCGATTAAGTTAACTAACTATGACCATATCATACCACTTAAGACACCATGATGGTCCATTTGAGCATCATCCTCCCATTTCCTCCAACTGCGGATCTGGTTAAATTGCCACCATAATAATGATATTAACAAGATCATCTACATTCATGTGCAGTTAAATAAAATTGAGTGTCAGTAAAGAATAGGAAGAAAAAGAATAAAACCTTCATCACTGCTAGAAGCATGGTTAAGCAGCTATAAGATACATGTGTAATTGCTATGACAAAAATAAAACGATGCAGTTGCTCGAGTCCTTTGTGTGAAACAAACGGCTCATAATTCTGTAAAAGAACACAAATTAGTAAGATATTACTTTAAAAAACCATAATGACCCATAAAGATAACTGGCTTACCTTTTTACAGTACATTTTGTTGTTTGATTCATTCAAAATTCTATGTTTACTATGCTCAACTTGTTGATTGTTATGAGGCTTGCTGCATGGATAAAAACCGCCATTGTAGAACTTTGAAGGGATGCAAATATCAGATATGCCATTAGAGGTGGCTGTAAGAAGGAGTGATATGAAGCCAAGAAGCATCAACTCTGCAAACGACCAATCATCAGCTTACAAATTTCGATAATCACACGCTTAATTATAATTATCTTTAATACCTTCTTTCATTTTCTCGACAGCAGCAAGCAATGGACTGCGGTTCACTTTCTTTAACCACTAGCATGTAAGTAAAAACACATATATATTATTTCACTTGAGGAAAAGAAAAGATGCAGGATGGTTAATTATAAAATGAAGTAAGTAACTCACGTTGACCAAGCGATGAATTGATCGCTCCACGAGCAAAGAGACGACAACAAAAAATGTCAAAACTATAGCAACAGACCATGTTGGAGTTAAAGCCAAAGATCTTGAATCTTCTGAAGTCATTTTTCACCTCTAGCTTCAAGATATATTATTCCACAACAAGAAGTTGTGATTAACCGAAACCCGTATCAAACTTAAACAATGCTAGAGCTGTTTAATGTCTGTCTCCAACATCTTCAGACAAACATTGATTTTAAAGTGATTAAACAAGTGAAGTGATGATGTTTTTTAAGGTTGTTTTTTTTACTAGAAAGAACTAGCAGTCCCTCCACATGGAATTGGTACTTGATACTGATACATATAATAGTAAAATGTATCAATGCAGGCGTACGAATTAATGCTGATGAAACTACGTGTTCAGTTTTTTATTTTTTATTTATTATGTCACTACTTAAACATTTGTTAATAGTTTTTATGATTAGTTTTTTATAATTAAAATATTTATTTTGATAAACTATTTACATTGTTTAATTGGTTCGTTGAAAATTTTCAATTTAATTTTTTGTAAACGTAAATGAAAACGATAGAGATATAGTATTTATTTATTAATCTATGATGAAGTTTAAAAACCTGTATGGACAAATTTGGTTTATGCATATGAAGTTTAAGTTTGATTGACTTTTATACACAAACATTCATGACTTTAAAGTATTTTCTTGTAATAACTTAGCTTAACCATAACCATAAGTTCATTTTAAAGATCCAAAATTAATTAATACAAATATATGCAAACTCTCACTACCATCTTTATTATGTTCACCCTCCTCGCACTTGTCACGCTTAGACATTAGAGCGTGGTGTGACTTAATCGGTTTACATATGAAACTATTAATTAAAGTTATAATCTCATGAAAAGACTAGAAACGATTGATACAAATAAAACTAACATCTACCATATTGCTTAAAAGACCAGGCGTGTTAGATTAAATATCTCTAGCTTATTGTCAATTGATTTTACAAGAATAAGGATGTCATAAATCGTGATAAAAAAGCTAATTGCATCAAACATGTCATATTCTTAAAATGGAACAAGTTTGATTACAAAGACGAACACTCAAAGCCCCCTTATAGCAAAGCTCTTAATTACAACAATGGCAACAATGGAGGATTCACATTTTTTTTCTTTCTCTCACACATAGCTCAACAAAATTGATAAAAACCAACAACTACAAAATACTTGCACTAGAAAAGATATAGAAGACTCTTTGTAAGCGGAATGGGCGGGACACAGCACGGTGCTGTTGGCCTCCCGTGGGGAGCACCATCCCGCTCTAATGGTATCGTCAAATTGGGAAGAGTTTTGGGATTGGATTCCCGTGTTAACCACCCCCGGTACACACTCAATTTCACCAATTTTAACCAATTCCAACAGCCCTTGATCAATTCTAACGGCTAGTTTTATTAAAAAAAACTTATTCCACTCCACCAACTCTCCTATAAATACATTCCATTTTTTAAACCACACTCATTTTCAACAACAAAATCCAACAAATCAAATACCCTACACTCTCAAACCCAACAAAAGAATGTTGAATCCGTTAACAATCAAAGATTCAACCACATGTTCGTCTTCGTCCTCTTCCAAGACTAAATGGCAAAAACAACTAAATGTTAGTTGTAATTTTTTTAATTCATATTTATTTAATAATATTATTTGTAATTTGTTTACTTTATTTTATTGAGTTATTTAAAAATACTTATTAGTTAATGAATTAAAAAATAAAGAAAAAATTTATCTTTAGGATACAAAAGAGAACCACTTCACCTAAATTAGGATGAAGTTAGAATGCACTTAAAATATTTAAAATTTCATTTTAATTGAGATGGGATTGAGTACCACTCTTTCTCTTATAATTTTACTGACATAGACAAAAAAACAAATTAGTGTAAGATTCATCTTGACGCCAATAGATACTTTCATGTAAATGTTCCTCGTCTCATGTAATTACATACATACTTTTGACGTTAAAAAAAAACTTTTTCTAGTGTTCACCGTATCCTTAATAGAAATGTTTACATGAAAACAAGCCCTAAACACATCAAATCACATCAACTATTACATGAAAAGATCCAACGGGCATACTTTCATTATCATCAACCAAATAGATCTTATCATTCAGCTTCACCCTAACTCAAATCAATGCATCATCAATCAAATTTCATAATCTCCTTCTAACAAATAGATCAATGGATCGGATGCTAAAAGCCGCCAGAGCCTCTGGTTCTCTCAATCTATCAAATCGCTCGCTCAAGTAATCACCTCTCTCGATTTCATATCATTCAATTGGATCTAATTTTCCTTTTGTGTTGAGGCATTGAGCTTTAGGAAGACATACTTTTTTTTCAATTGTTTGAAATCACATTCTAATGACAATTGGCAGCTCAATCATGATGTTTTCAGTTGGAAAAATGCGTTTTTTTCGAGTTTTTGATCGATTGTGTTTTTTTGAACCAGGGAGGTGCCAGATGAGGTATACAAAAGTTTGGATGCAGTTGGTGAAGGTGAAAACTGGTGGGAGGTAAATTATCAACTTACACTATATGTTCATACACAAAGTAGAGGTTTTACTTGTTTAATCGAGCATTTTGCTATCGTGTTGCAGGCGGTTGAATTGCAGAAGCTGATATTGGCTCATAATGATATTCAATTGCTTAAGGAAGACATAAGAAACTTACCTTTGTTGTCTGTGTTGAATGTTAGCCATAATAAACTTTCCCACCTTCCAACCGCTATAGGAGAGTAAGATACTTCAACGCTTCTTCAAATCCAGATCGTTTAACGTTTTCATAGTTATAATATTATCTTTTTATTATAATCATCAACAGGCTCAAATCACTTAAGGCATTAGACGTGTCTAATAATTTGTTGTGTGAGATACCTGAAGAAGTTGGATCAGCTATCTCTTTGATAAAGTAGGTTTTTTTCCTTTTAGTTGTAAATTTATAAGAACTATTGAAAGTATCAATACTAATGAGACATGATTGGAACATATACAATGAGAAGTTTTGTGAAATATAGTTTAACGTTCATGACAACATGGTTTTGTAGGTTTGATTGTTCTGGCAATCAAATTAAGGAACTTCCTTGCTCTCTTGGAAACTGCCTAGATTTGTCAGATCTCAAGGTTGGCTGTATAATGCAACATGTTTTAAGATTTGTGTTTATAAATAGTGGTGGTATACTGTTTAATGCTGTAATTTGGGCTTTTATAGGCATCAAATAACGGCCTCACCAGTTTGCCAGAAGATCTAGGCAATTGTTCAAAAATGTCAAAGTTGGATGTAGAGGTATCTCAAACTGCTGAGTGCTGATAATGGTTCTTTACACACGCATTTTTTTTTGTTCTTTTCCATGTTTATGTGTATTTGGTAGTGGGCATAAAACATTTATTGTTTTAGGGAAATAAGCTGACAGTGCTATCCGAGAAATTAGTTGCATCATGGACTTTGCTCACTGAACTTAATGCAGGCAAGTAATTCTTTGTTTTGATGTTTTTAGTTTATATTTGAATCCAATTTTAGTCTGTGGCTGTTAACAATCATTTAAGCTGAAATAGTATTACCGATGATGCAGCAAAAAATACACTTAGTGGTATCCCAGATAGTATTGGAAGTCTTTCACGTCTCATTCGCCTTGACTTGCATCAAAACAGTGAGTCGAAGTTTCTTTCTGGCTTGATTTTCTTTGCTGTTATATTATATCGCTTTATTTGGTGATATATTCTCCATGTCGTTCTGGTGCAGGAATCGCATTGATTCCGTCATCAATAAAGGGCTGCTCTAAGTTGGCAGAATTCTATATGGGGTATTTGTTTATGTTGATAAAAACAAACATTGCTAATTTATATTCTAACTTATATGGAGTATAATTTATACAATCTGTCTTCTTTAATGCGTAGGAATAACATTCTGACATCATTACCACCAGAAATAAGAGAACTTATTAATTTAGGGACATTCGATCTTCATTCAAACAAGGTGAAAACATTAAAGTCATTTTCTTTTGTAATTAATCCGCTCTTCATCGTTGTTCTTGATTTTCCCTGTGCTTCTGTTGTATCATTTGTTATAGTTAAAGGAATATCCCGTGGAGGCATGCAAATTGAAGCTTTCAGTTTTGGATTTATCTAATAACTCACTGTCTGGTCTTCCCCCTGAGATTGGTAAGGTTAGCATTTTAATTATACAAGCAGTATTTGATAGCAAAAGAGAGCTATATTGTTTATATAAATAGTTGCTATGTCAGCATATATTTTTTAATCAGCATCTTTTATGGTCTTCCATATATAATGTGGTATACGTACTTGTTATATCCCTTTAATAATTTCAGATTCAGTTATAATATTTTCTAAAATCTTATTACCTAGGCTTGATGACAACTTTGAGGAGGCTTGTGCTCACCGGCAATCCTATACGCACTCTTAGAAGGTTTGAACCGCCTCTGTGGCTTGCTTGATCATATCTGGATTTATGTTTCTGAAGGAAGTTAAGTTCAGCATTCTTTATGGTTTTATATTTAGCTCACTGGTGTCGGGACCCACTCCTGCGTTGTTGAGGTTTCTTCGAAGTAGACTTCCAGCTGAAGAAGGTGCCAGTTCTTATATGTTTATGTATAACACAAAAATCCCTGTTTATGCTTTGTGATACAAATATCCCTATACATGCTTGAGTGAGCTGGAATAAATTTATGATGCAGAAAGCGGAACTTCTGAGAATAAAGAACAAGTTATTGCTAGAGCCTCTCGGTTATCTCTTGGTTCAAAGGTTTGGTCTTCTAACTATATTGATTGAATTGATAACTGTATTTTTAGGAAAATGAACCATATTTATGTTCGTATTAATGATAATATGTCGCTATTTTTCCATTTCAGGAACTTTCTTTAGGAGGGCATGGCTTAAGTGATGTTCCACCACAAGTATGGGAGACTAGTGATATTACAAAAGTTGATCTTTCAAGGAACTCAATTGAAGAACTACCCGTTCAACTTTCTTCATGTGCTTCATTTGAGGTTAAAGTTTTTCCGAGTTTTTGTCATATTTAAAAAAAAGTTGGTACTAATTTCATGATCATTGTTCTTGCAGACTTTGATTTTATCAAGGAACAAGATTAAGGAATGGCCAAGTGCAATCCTGGAGTCACTTAATAATCTTGTGTGTTTAAAGCTAGACAATAATCCACTTAGACCGGTAAATGAATATTTTTAATGTTGTTCTCATTAAAGGTTATCCAGCAATCAGTATGTGATTTGAATATTATCACATTTTTCGTCGTTTGTAGATTCCATCAGATGGGTTTCAAGCGGCTTCCAAGCTCCAGATTCTGGATCTAAGTGGCAATGCAGGCTGTTTACCAGAAAACCCTGCATTTTCTTTTTTGATACAGTTGCAGGAACTATATTTAAGGTGACCTTTAGTAATAATATGCTTCTTGGTTATTATGACTTGGTAACTTGATAAACTTCTACATTTACTGAACAGGAGGATGCAGATTTCAGAGATCCGAGCGGATATATTAAGTTTGCCTAAATTAAGAATTCTTGATATGAGTCAAAATTCCATTCAAGTGGTTCCTGAGGTGACTTTCTCCCTGGTTTAACTTCAGAGAGCTTCAGCTTGTTCATTATTATTTATTAAATTGTTAGTATTTATATTTATATACATACACAATTATCTTTACATATATTTATGATTTTTATTTTATATATTAACATAATATATATTATTTAGTTATTTTTGTCAAAAGTGTTTATAATATTTATAATGTACTTGTACATTATTTTTTGTAAAACTGTTATATTTATTTTGTAAGCTTGTTTAGGTTCGTGAGCTACTTGGCTTGTTTACACCCCTAGTTAAAGTGCTTTTAAGATCAGTTTACTAATTGAATGTTTGTTGCAGGGTCTAAAAAATGCTACATCTCTTCAGGAGCTTCGCCTTTCAGACAATAACATCAGTACACTTCCTCCCGAACTGGTTTGTACACAACTTTTTCTTGGTTCCACACTTCTTAATTTGTGCACAAAATAAGATCAGTGGGATTAGTTATGATACCTTTTTTCTAGTTCCGAGGTTTTTCATTTGCACACAAAATTCGTTTGTTTTTTAGTAATAGACTGAATCCTAATTTTGGAAGTTGGGTTTTGCAGGGTTTACTAGAACCCACTCTTCAAGTGCTACAGCTTGATGGAAACCCTTTGAGAAGGTATACTGAATTTTTTATTTTTCCGCCTTATCAGTAAAAATGTAAACTAAAATACGAATGGGCTAAATATCATCAAAACCAACATGTCTTCTCATTCTACATGAAAACGTCACCCACTTAATTTTGGTATATTAAAGTTTAAAAACACTATTTCATGAAATTAACGATAAACATCAGCTTTTTGTGCACTCGTTTCATATGTAGAGGCTATGTAGATGGTTTTTTGTTGATGTGGAACGCTACCTCATCACTTTTTTAATCATTTTATATACAAGTTTATACCATGATCAAAAGAATTATCCATGTCAAACACCATTTTTTTTCAAGTTTTGACTTGTTTAAAGGATAACTAATTCAGTGACTACATGATTTGCATCTGGCCATTCTTTTCAATATTACTTGTTATTGCAGCATACGAAGAACAATTCTTGATCGCGGAACCAAAGCTATATTAATGTACCTGAAGGACAGAATACCCAATTAGCAGTAAAACACATTCTTTAAAATAGATACTGCGAAAACTATTCTATGTGATGATGTGTGTTGTATGTGTTTGTGTAATTGTGTTGGTGTTTGTTTGTATTTGCAATTTTTTTCATTTCGAATGTGATGCTAAATTTAATGTTGGCTGGTATTGATTACTTAAATGGCATCTGTGCTGAAACCTTGTTACCCTTTAGCAGTTATAATGATCATGCATCAACTACGTCGGATATTTTCGTTCTTATTATTTAAAGTCTCATATGGTAGTACAATACCAGCATAGATTGATACAACAAATCATAAACAGTCACAGGTCCAATACAATGAATGATTTATGAGTCTGTAATTGATTCAGGAACTGGAACATCTTCTTCATCAGGTGGTTGCAAAGCCCATTCACCATCATCATTCAACACCATACCTTTATTCTTCTCAATCCACCATGACCCTGGTATCAAATACTCATCTTTCAAAAACTCACTCGACTTATTCACCAACGCCAAACTACGCTTCACCTTCAATTCAAACTCACCATCTTCCCCATTCCACCCTGCAACCACATGCAACATCCCCTGCAAGTTATGCCAATCCCCTGTATTACTCGACATCTTCAAACTCCCCGATTTTCTCGTATCTATCTCGAACTGTACCCCTGTATCCACATACCCTAATAAACGACTCGGATAAAGCGGAATTAGATCAATTTTGTTCCTGATGTGCAGGATTTTGACATTGCTGAACTGGTTTAAACGATCGTTGAATGCTGTGTTACCCACTTGTGGTGATCCGAAGACGAATGCGGCAATTGGGATGTTTGTGATGCCGTTTTCAGCGAGATCGAATGCGGATATGATTGATAAACTTGCACCTAAGCTGTGTCCGGTGATGATTATGCTTATTTCTTCGTTTTTGTATTTGTCCACCAAGTGTTTGATAGTTTTCAAGACTTGTGTTCTTGCACTTAGTTTTGTGAACGATGAATTTGGATCGGTTGATGTGTAGATCGTTAACCGACCTTGCATAACTCTTGGTGTACCTGTTGCAAAATGTTGCGTTATCTAATAAAAAAAACGTTGCTTTAGATCTAATGCTACTTCACCTAATAAAAAAAACGTTATTTTATGACATGTATATGTTCATTATGTTTCTGCACACTTGTTCTAAACAAAATGGCATCAAAATCATTTCCTAAGCAATTGATATCCAAACATTACCTTCATCTTCATCACTACTGCTACTGCTACTAGTGACATCAGTAATACGATCATCCTTCGTGAGAGTAAACGTTTTCTGACGTAACAAAGGTCCAGCAGACGCGGTCTGAGCTCCTAAAACATCAATCCACTCGAAATCCCGACTGGTTCCCCTCCACGCGATATAAATCTCCCTTCGGCCCAAACTTTTAGTGACCTCGTCACTTGTAGTTGCAATATACCCAATCCAGTTAGACTCCCGGTCCCACGACTCACGGGACCGGGAGTGAAGAAAAAAGGCTTCAGGAAGAGAGATTTTGGCGGTGGCGTATATGAAAGCTTCCACTTGGTAATCAGAAGGGGATGGTTGGAGCATAACTTTGTGGAAAAATGATTTTTTGCCGTAGCGGCTGCTGCCTGCGTATTTGGAGTTTTTGTCGTTGTTGAAGGCGTCGTAAGTGGCTTGGCAGAAGTCGCCGCAACGGAGGATGAGGGTTCGGAGAGTGATGTCGAATGGGTCGAGAAGACCTTGCCAGTTTTTGCTTCCGAGGATCTCTAGCCATGGTTTTGTTGATTGAGAATTGGTATCCATTGGTGGATATGGAGTGATGAATTGGTGGTGTGCATGTATTTTTTATAGAGGGTGGGGTAATAGACAAGGAGATTGTTTCACGTGAAAAATCTATCTCCTTATCCGTATTTTCAAATATTCAACACAATATCAAGTGAAATACATACCTCGAAATAGAAAGAAAACACTCAACAAGTTACGTCGACACGTATAAAATATTTATGTGATTATTACATCGACTGTCTGTTTAATGTGAACATCTTTTTAATCAATCCGTAAAGATAAAACTGTTGTCTATTTTAGTGTAATTGGATTAACTTGTTGATCAAGATCATTATAGTGTGAATTGAAATAATCGGGGTGCAAGGTGCACAATTATTTTGATCAGATTATAATGGGGGTTTCAAGGGGGCATTGCCCCTTTGGCGGGGGTCCGGGGCAGTACCCCCTGTAACAGGGTCCAAGGGGTGGCAGCCCCTGACGGCGTCCAAGGGGGCAGAGCTCCTGGCTGGGGTTAATATTGATTCATTAAAAATGTATTAGAACTTTAATTATTTAAATTTCCTATACATATTTTAATGAATAAAACTTCTGAAAACCGCTAAGTAACTGCAAAAGTAGTTGTGTATCTGATATTATCTTTCTTGATCATAATTTTCGAGTTTTGGTTCAAGAGATTCTCTCAAATTTATACTTAATTCTGTAATTCAATCTGAGTTTTATCCGATCAAAGCATTTGTGAACCACAAATAGTTTTGATCTGAAAGTGTACTACGACTCTTAGATATCCGAAGTATTTCCGTTTGCAGAAATTCCCCAACAAAAACTTAGTAATCATTTGGGGTGAATGTTAGATGTTTTGTGGTGTATATGGCTAGTATATACCTATACGAATAATACATATCATATTAAAAAAATATTTTGTGGTTTATACAACTAGTATATATCAATACAAGTCATATAAGTTAGAATTATTAGATTTTAATAATATGCAATTTAGTATATTGGTCGATGTTAATCTCAATTTAAGAAATTTATCGTAGTAGCATAAAATTAAACTATTTTCCTCCATTGAGCCTTTTCTAATGAGTTATTTTTATGTCTCAAGACAACCTACTTGATCATTTTTTTGTCATAAAAAACCTACATGACCATATTTGTGTCACATTTAGAAAATGTTTGACGGAAGAAAATAATTTACAAGTTATGACTAACAGAATGAATTTTTTAATGAGTTATTGGATTTAAACACCCCCAACTATTGGTCATTGGCCGTTGTCACCTCCAAGTATCACTTTGACCAATAACACTCCCAACTAAACACTTTGGTGTCCGTATCACCAAAAGTTAACCAAATCACTAACGCCGTTATGTTTTGCTGACGGGACACGGTGACGTGTCCTATCTCTCCTTACGTGGCATGGTGATGACAGCCAATGATCAATAGTTAAGGGTGTTTAAATCCAATAAGGAAATAACCCATTATTTATATATATTTAACTAGGAATTGACCTGTGTCACGTGATGTGACGACCGGGTTTTAGTTGGTGCATATGTCGTGTCATATTTGTGATTTCGTTACATGCGTTACGTTAATTATTGATTATCTCATGCACGTTCTGGTGTAGTATAATGCCTCGTAGCTTGCAATGTAACGTGTCAAAGTAATTAAACGTTTCCATCACCAGCAAGAACAAAAAGCGAGTAAGGGGGTCCCCCTGTTTCGATCCTCTTTTCAAGTGAACTTCCTTGTAAGCGACCTATTTAACAAAATTGATGACTGGGCAGAATTAAAACAACATTTAATCCATAAACACCATAAAGGTGAAAATTTATTTATACCATTATATTGTACAAAAAATCCTAGTTAACAGTGTCATATTGGATCAAGTGGTCGTGATGTGCATTGAACATCTACACGAGAGCCGGATATTTTTGTTTTTTTCTTCTTTTTAAACTTTTTTTTCCTTTGTATATTATTTTGTTTTAGTTAGTTTTTTTAATTACTTTGACGGCGTTACGTTGCAAGGTACGAGACATAATATTACACCAGAACGCGCACGAGATAATCAATAACATAACGCATATAACGAAGTCACAAATATGACACGACATATGCACCAACTAAAACCCAGTCGTCGCATCACGTGACATAGGTCAATTCCTAGTTAAATATAGATAAATAATGGGTTATTGACTTATTGGATTTAAACATCCTTAACTATTGATCATTGGCCGCCATCACCGTGCCACGTAAGGAGAGATTGGACACGTCACCGTGCCCCGTCAGCAAAACATAACGACGTTAGTGATTTGGTTAACTTTTGGTGATACAGACACTAAAGTGTTTAGTTGGGAGTGTTACTGGCCAAAGTAATACTTTGAGGTGACAACGACCAACAACCAATAGTTAGAGGTGTTTAAATCCAATAACCCTTTTTTAATTAATATTAATATCGATCAATATACTAAATATTAGATTATTAAAATTTAATAACCTTATAATTTAATACAAATCACACAGAGTGATACGAGTCTTTTAGTGTAATTAGTAATGTACATCTAACCTGAGATATTTGTAGCATCAATAACTTGAAATTAGTAGTTCGCTCGAATTGACAAAAATGCCATGTCTCAATGATTCCAAAGAGAGCATAAAACGATAAAGTAATACGGTCCACGTTGAAGTTGACTGACTACTCACTCACTTTATTAGCTACTTTATTAACATATGAAGACCCTACGTGTCGTGCTATTTTTTATATAAGTTTTCTTATATTAAATTAAAGTACAGCAATTTGTTAAAAGATAAATTCAAATAAAGTGTCAACGTGATTTTATTATATTAAAACGATTACAACAGTCTAGAACACACGTACCGGTGATAAAGTATTTAAAATGGCAACTCTTTGCCACTTAAATTAGACAAAATTTGATGAAGTAAATTCAACTTTTTTACACAAGACAACAAGACAAGACAAGACAACACATTAAATATAAAAGAAGACAACACATTAAATATAAAAGAAGGCTTAATAATGTTACTTTTTTTTGTATTCCAGACCGAAGTATTAAAGCTTTTGATCGGAATAAGAATACTGTTCGATTGATGTAAAAATTACCTAGAAACGGTGTTCCAAGCAACAAAATCCACATATGATTGAAGCACCGTTAGGTTTAACACGCGTTTGGAGCACTGTTTTGAGAAATGTTATTATCAATCGACTCATATTCTTCTTCCGATGAAAAGCCTAACGCCATTAATTTCTTTTAACAATTGTCCATTGGTGTCAAAAGGATATAAGTTGGGATTGCCAGCACATATTTCGGTATTCAAGACCGATACATGTCATTAAGATTGGGACATCATTTCATTAGCTTAAGCAATGTTCAATAAGAATACCCGTGTCGGACAAAACAATCTACAGCAAAACGGACAACTAAACCCATTGTTGCTTGCGCTACTTTGGTTCCACGCTTCTCTGTTCACCTTTTGAATCGGTTTGAGCCTCTGATAGCAGCTTAAACCTAAGAATTTTTTGAAGTTGACAAACAGGTTTGACTTCCTTCCTAGGAACCTGATTTGGATTGATTATATATTTCCCAGAAAAAAGATTTGCCTCTGATGGTCCAGTCTCTTCATGAACCTCAGCAGGAGCATCTGCAAACGAAACTCAATCAGTACATAAAGTTAACAGGATGAATGAATGTATTGTGAGATTTAAAACCATATCTGCAAAGACCAAAGTTTTTAACTTCTTTTAGTGTTTCAACTAACCATTTTCACTTAAAACAATACATGTCCCTATAGTTTCCTCATATTCACCAATCTGCAAAAATAATATCTTCAAAATATGTGAAGTAAAATGCATCTAACAAGAGTGGCGCCTGGAAGTCAAAACGAATAGAAATGATGTTTTATTACCAGCTTTATTTTGTCATCAATAATTAGAATCGGGTTCAACGTGTCCAGGCCCTGCATTTAAAGCAGACGAGTCACATATGAGATACTTGACAATTAACAAACATATTTATATTACTAACTGTGTATTTTTTGCAAGTTTACATACGTACAGAGAGAACGTAGGGTGCATTAGGTGGAATGTGTATTTGCTCAGATACTGAATCCAAGTCCAGAATAACATATTCATCTTCTTCACTTTTGACTTGATCATGAGAAGTTGCCATAGCCTTCAAGATCTGTATACAAAAGATAAGGCAACATACATATGTTGTTATTAACCTAACTTTAGTAATTATATTTTGAAATTAAACTTCAATTGTGATTAACCTTCAAACGCGTAGCGCAGTAGAAAACGCATGGTTTTCTGCGTTTTAACTGATTCCATTGGTTAGCAGGGTATTGGTGGGGTCTGACTCATGGTTAACAACAAACTTTAATTATGGTCTACAAGTTGTTTTTCCTTATTAAAGGACATTTTCACTGTATAACATCATATATCATTATGTAAATGGCAGACAAGATAATTGCAGTTGATAACTAATCAGATGTCATAACATTTCATCAACCACTTTGTTCTTATGAGCTACCATACCTACATTAATTTTTGTAACTACTTTATCAAAATAAAGTGACAATTAAACTGGCAAACAAGCTGCATCGCAACCACCTTTTGAACAATGAGACCAAGTCTATTAAAAACAAAAACTTGATCTTTAGGGGTCGAAATATAGCTTTGAATGACGTGTTAACCCTGTTTTGGAAGTTCACGGCCGCCCGGACTATAAACCCAAAGGTGTCGAAGAACTGGCAAGGCCGGCTCAACCAATTTAGGGCCTTTATAAATATGAATAACTCACTTATTTGACATTATGAAAATAACCAAGCAAATCAAAACCTTAAAACCCTTTCCCTGTAATTCTCTATTTTAGAAGATTGAAATTTAAAATTAACCAACCAATTAGCCAAACAAATCAAAACTTTAAACGAAAAGTTCAAATTAACAAACATAGCAACAAGCAAAAAAGTTATGAGAGCTGAGATTGAGAGTTTAAGAGCATTAAAGGATTAAACCCACCCTAAGTTTAAACAAAAATCAAAATTATTAAATTAAAACCAACCTCTGAGGAGTGGTGGCAGCGGGCGGAGGCCTGGTGGCTGCGGCTGGATGCACTCACGCACCGGTGGCGGTGGTCTAGTGCTACACTGCTGCTGGTGGCTGAAGCAGAATGGGAACTGGGAAGAAGAAGAAACAGAAGCGTTTTTTTTATTTATAAAACGTGGACTTTTTTTTTAATGGGTTAGGGGTTAGGCCTAGTAATGAATAATGGGTAATGGTTAGTCATTTAGATCGTTGGGTTTAAAAAATAAGGAGGTAAGTTAAAGGACTAAATCGTAACCTATTGATAGTTAAAATAAGAACATTTCTATCCACATGAGATATGTCGAGGCTATGATTCCAAAGATACAAACTGTTGTTTTGACGTAAAAAATTAACAGTTAGCACGGTGAATAATTTGTGCCTAGGTATTTATGTGTTCAACATCAAATACGAAATTTTTTTTAATTAAATAAATAAACTTTTCAATTAAAATATTAGAAAAGTATCCTACAACTTACAAGCAATAAATCTAGTTTATTTGATAGACAATATCGCCTTTAGTGAATCTAGAAATGTTAAAGTAAACTCACTAGTTCTTAATGTTCATCTAAGTGCTTGAGAGAATATGAAGAACATCATCATCGTAACAATTAAAGATATGTTTGGTTTGTGGATTTTGGTGAATTGGAAATTCAGAATTAGAATTCAATTTAAAAAAAGAATTTCATTGAATTCTATGATTCATAAGTATCTTGAAATCTTTCCACCCTCAAATTCCAACTCTACAAAATTTCATGAACCGAACATCTTTTAAATGTTTTTTTTACTTTCTTTAGTTAGTTTCATGTTGAAATCTACCTAATAAATCAAGGTTTTAGGAGGGTCATTAAAACCTTTTTTTTGGGAAAAAATAGGGGGAAATTAAGAAAAGAAATAAAAGAAAGTTTGGGGAAAATATTGGGTGGGAAGTTGATGAAACAAATAATTTGTGATTAATGATACTTGTATAAAATATTTACAAATTCTTAAATATTAAATAGTTACGAATTCTTAAATATAATAGTTATATTTTTTTAAATATTGTTATTTAATCCATGTGTATCACACGAGAATTAAATCTAGTCAATGAATATAAACTGGGTAACAAAATAGACCTAATATGTTATATCTTGTTGTCTTCTTTGTCTTTAACTTAAATTTGTGTCGTATAACTCTTGAATCGGCAAACATCTTACTAGTCTTTTACTGTGTTGGTATCGTTTTTAAATAAGACGTGTCTCGATCATTTAATCAGGATCAAGACTTTTTATCTCAAAACTTGATGGTTTTCCGTTCTTAACTAAGATATTTTAATAACTCGACCTTCTAAAGTTTTATTTATTTTTTTTTGAACGGCGGGGATATATTAAAGAAAAAGCTAGCAAAAAGCTAGATGAACAACATAGGAAAAAACAAATTACATGACATCCAAAATATTAAACGAGGACCATTTAACCCAATTTAAATTACCCAGCTTAGCTCTAAACTTGACCCATTGATAACTTAAAATCTTTATGTCGTCCATAACCATAATAAAAGAGGGGATAGTGCCACGAAATATTCTATCATTTCTGGACTTCCAAATGCACCAGAGAGTAGCTTTAAAGATAGAGTCAACCATCCTTTGATGGACGGAGCCTTTCTTTAAGCCGTAATTTGAAGTGTCTATTGTCTCCTTTAGTGATTGTGATTGTAATATGGGAAGACGGATCCAACGTCCTACATGAGCCCACACCATCCGAGCAAGGGAACAAAAGGCAAAAATGTGGTCAACATTTTCGTCATTTTGTTGACAAAGAGGGCACCTCACATCATTGATTTGCATGCCTCTACCAATCAAAGCTTGACGAGTAGGAAGACGATTGAGAAGAGCTCTCCAGTGTAGGAAGCTGACTTTTATGGGAAGCCATTTATTCTCTTCATAATGATCATTGTAATCAGGGAACATTTTCTGCTCAATAGATTTACGAAGAGAACGTGATGAGAAAGAATAATCATCGTTGTGTTCCCATTTCCAAAAATCCGAACCATTTGTGATCGTCATAGTGTTTAGAAGCATTTACAAATGTTCCATTGGTTATACTCTTCGATAGAGTTAAAAGGTCTCTTCCAAGGGACTTTCCACTCGATAGATCCATTGTTGAAGACGTAACATTCATTGATGTTGCAGTCTGACGAGCTTGCCATCTTGGCAATGGCAGGGAATTGATCACCAAGCGTGGTATTACCAATCCAAATGTCGCTCCAAAACATCAACTTGTCCCCTTTTCCAAGAGCTCCACTAATACTGTGACACAAATCAATAGATATAGTTAGTAGATCCTTGTTTATGGATATTATGTTTTTCCACATACCTGAGATTGAAGGCATAAGAGGCAGAGGAAAGAACATCTTGCTGTTGTAGTGTAGGGATTTGATTGCCTCGAACCACAAAGACTTGGAGTCAGTTTTCGCTCTCCACCACCACTTACTTAAGAGGGAACCAATACCGAGACCGCCAAGATCTTTTGGAGCCATGATTCTGTCCCATTTAAGCCAATGAATTTTCGTAGACGGATTTGTTCCGGACCATAAGAACCTTTTTCTTATCTTCTCAAGGCTATTGATGACATGAATAGGAGCTTTAAAAAGAGAAAAATAATAAATGGGGAGGTTCCCGAGAACCGATTTTAACAAGGTGATACAACCTCCAAAAGAAAGTGAATTAGCTTTCCAAGATGATAATCTATTTTCAAAAATATCTAAAACATCTTTTCAATTTTTTATATGATTCATATTCACTCCCATTGGAATACCTAGATATTTAAATGGAAAATTACCCACTTGACATTTTAGCAACCCCGCCATGACATTAGTTTCATTGTCATTTACCCCCAACCCAAAAATTCTAGATTTTTTGTAATTTACTTTTAAACCTGAAGCAAGATAAAAACATCTAAGAATGCGAGAAAGACTTTTTGTAATTTACTTCTAAAGTTTTATTTAAGTGAAAAGTGGTTGAAACAAAGTTGTTAGTATATATTTTGGTCCACTTGAGTCGTCTTTTGAACGGGGGTTATCGATCACATGACACCAACCAACCCCCACGTACCCATCATTCCTTGCAACCCTCCATTCAATTCTTTTCAACTTCATCAACCACCCACCATATATAAAACCACAACAAAATCACCTCAAACAACTTAACAAACATCGATCATGGTGGTTTCAGATAACACAAGAGTTGAGAGCTTATCCAAAAGTGGGATACACCAAATCCCAAAAGAATACATCCGAACACAAGATGAACTAACTACCATAACCGACATCTTCACCGAAGAACAAAACCAACAAGGTCCACAACTTCCCACTATCGACTTAACCCACTTCAACTCTGACGATCCAAAAACCCGAGAAAAATGTCGTAATGAGCTCACAAAAGCAGCCACTGAATGGGGTGTCATGCACCTTGTGAACCATGGGATCTCCAACGAGCTGATCAACCGTGTGAAAGCGGCCGGAGAAGGGTTCTTTGATCAGCCTGTTGAAGAGAAGGAGAAGTATTGTAATGATATTGGTTCAGGAAAGATTCAAGGGTATGGAAGTAAATTGGCTAACAATGCTTGTGGCCAGCTTGAATGGGAAGATTATTTCTTTCACCTTGTGTTCCCTGAAGAGAAACGTGATTTGACCATTTGGCCCTCCACGCCTAAAGATTACATGTAACTACATCATACCCATGCACACCATACTACACATTATTTAAGTTTACTGGTTTTTAACCGAACAAACGAACGGACACAAACAAACATAGTTTTTTTTTCTGTGGTTCTATCAACAAAAAGTCAAACCGGCTTAAGTTTCAAAATGGTTTGCGTTGAAACCGACTTTTAACCGGCGTGGTTCGGTTCAAAAACTGGTTTTTGGTGCATCTTTTTTTTTTAAAACATATATGCAATTTGCCTTGATGGTTGTCTTTTCTTACTAAACAGCCCTGCAACTGCGGAGTACGCAAGACAACTGCGAGCACTTGCCACCAAGATCCTGGCGGCGTTATCTCTTGGGTTGGGGCTGGAAGAGGGGCGGCTCGAAAAGGAGGTCGGAGGGATGGAGGAGCTACTCCTTCAGCTAAAAATAAACTACTACCCGAAATGTCCTCAACCCGAGCTAGCTCTGGGTGTTGAAGCTCACACTGACGTGAGCGCGCTCACATTCATACTCCACAACATGGTTCCCGGGCTCCAACTCTTCTACAACGGGCAATGGGTGACGGCAAAATGCGTACCTGACTCCATCATTATGCACATTGGTGACACTATTGAGATCCTTAGTAATGGCAAGTATAAAAGTATCCTCCATAGAGGGCTTGTGAATAAAGAGAAGGTTAGGATATCTTGGGCGGTTTTCTGTGAACCGCCCAAGGAGAAGATCATCCTGAAACCTCTTCCGGAGATGGTTTCTGAGGAGCAACCACCACTCTTTCCGCCACGAACGTTCCAGCAGCATATGGAACACAAGCTGTTTAGGAAGAATAATGATACAGTTGATCCGAAATGAGGTTGTGTAAACTTGTTTTGTTGTTGTCTGGTCATTACAAGCTCTTGCATTTCTTTGTTCAGTTGTTGGTTCAGTGTGATCAATATCTTTTAAAAGCATTTTGGCATACAAACAATAACAGATATTTCAAATTGATAATTGATGTGTTATTATATTAAATGTTCACTTACACACATAGGAACTTCTTATATGATACACAAGTTTAGTTAAACATTAAATGTACCTCCATAGAAGAGTTTCAACTCCTCTTGCCAAAAGATAGAAGCTTTTTGAAAGTACTGAGAGCTTTACTTGGGGTTTCAAGACTGCTCCATTTCTTCCTGGAGTTACTTTTTTCCGGGCTCGCTTTAGCGGCTACCGAAGTCAAGATCTCCACCGCAGGAATTTGATGGTTCATTTTGGCAATACAGTTTCTTTTACCTCCATTAATATCTTCATTCAGTTTGAAAGAAACCGAATTTACGGCTTTAGTGGTTGATCCACCCTTACTGTCTGAAAGAGTGATGTCTTTATGAGGAACCACCGATGCAGGTGTAGATAATCCAGTGTGACTTACCCCATTGCCAGTTTTCTTGATTTCAGATGCTTTTGGCAGTTGTTTGGACTTGTTTTGATCTGCAGGCTTCTTTTTCGGTCCATATGTGTTCTTTGAAACTGTATTTTTGTCTAGAGGTTTAACTTTATCCGGCTTTAAAACTTTGTTCTCCTTGATGGTTACTTTAGTAGGTTTATAAACAGGTTTTGGCTCACCATTCCTTTTGGCGGGTGCTTTCACAGGTTTATTACCGGATTTTGATTCTGTAGGTAACACCTTAGGATTAACTACACGTGCAGCTGACAAACGATCGATCGTGGAACTCCTAATGACAGTCTTTTTTGAACTTTTCATGTCTCGAGATGCCAATGGGACTTTTGGAGTATTGTTGGTTGGTGTCTGTTGGGCTTTCGGTTTCTCGTTCTTTGTTATCTGTTGCGCTTTCGGCCTAAAGTTCTTTGCTGTTTGTTGGGCTTTTGGCTTATCGTTCTTTGTGATCTCTTCAACTTTCGGTTTATTGTTCTTTGCTGCCTGTTGGGCTTTCGGCTTATCGTTCTTTGTTGTCGGGTGGCGTTTCGGGTTATTGTTCTTTGCTGTCTTTGCAGTAGAAGCAGTAGCACTTCTTTCAGCAATCCGTCTTTGACGTTGAGTTAATAATTCCTCCATTTTCTTTCTTCTTTCTTCTTCCTGCGTAAAATGATCAACAAGACCGAAATATAAATAAGTTTGTTTCCCGATTCTCATTCTTAATTCTTAGAATCTTTATTACTAGCTATTTTATGTTTAATTTAATTTAACATTTTCTTTACTCAACCCGTGTAATACAAAAGATTTCTAGCCTAGTTACAATAACATAACACAAAAAAGGATGCAACTTTAAGTACCTTCGCTGATCTGCCCTTTAGTATTGGTGTTTTAGTTTCTGCAGGTGGCTTCCTTCTTGATTCAACTAAAGCTTTAGACTTTGCTTCAACGGTCGAACCTTTCTTTTCAACCGAAGCTTTAATCTTTGACTTGTTGACTTCAGGAGAATCCATTTTAACGATCTTATTATTACTACTGTCCAACTCCATTTCAGGAGTCCAAGCTGGCACATCTTGCTGGTCAGTTGTACCTCTGTCAAGCACCATGTGCAGGTCGTTCGGCTCATTGACATGTGGCGCTTCAACTGTTTTCCGGGTCAGATTACTCTCTGGAAACATTAAACTGTCGTGTGTTTTTAACTGCGAATCAGAATATCCGTTTAAAGATTGAGGTTCAACTGTCAATGGATATTTATCAAGAACATCTTTTGTACTTTCAACAACCTTGATACGGTCTTCAAAAATGTCTCTGGTTCTATCCTGTGTTTCTTTATCTGGTTGGCTTCTTAAATACCAATCTGTTTCTTCATGTTTTCCAATGGTGGATGATATCGTCGTAAATTCGGGTTCATTTCCAGATGGAATAATATTCTGATCATCAAATTTATGGGAAACATGTTCCTCCTCAGACTCTTTGTCATCCACATCCATCAATAGAAGATTCTGGAAGATATCCCATTGCTGTTTCACCTTTTGGCCCTCATGTTTTTCTTCAACTGTATTATCAACACTTTGGTCGGCTTCTGATTCGTGTTCTGATTCTTCGTTTCTTGAAGAATTGATGTAGTTAATATTTTTTATTATAACTTTCTTTGCTGAACTCCTTTTATAGCCACCAGAATCACTCGAGTCAGAGTTCCCATCTTGGGTCAACTCCTGTGATCTTTTCTTGCGTGAACGTCTCGTTCTACTTCTAGAATCTTCCGTATTGGCAGGCCATGGAAGATTGCCCTGATAATATGGAAAGGGGTAGCCTTGATACGAAGGGTGATACATGGGTCCCGCGTGATACGAATGCATATATTGAGGAAGATGACTCTCATTACTTATGCCATCAACAGAACCATTGTATATCTTGGTAGCTAAATTACCATTTTGGACATTAATCCTAAGTTCTGTAGCAAGATCATCTTCCATATACGAGTATTGTGAACGAGAGCAAGCCTGCATTGCTGCCACCTCATCCATCCATACTCTATCATTACTCTTTGTGTTACACAATTCCAAGAAATTTAAGCATGCTTCCCTATTGTAAGTTGTAACACTACTTTTAGTTCTTCTGCTAGTTTCTAATAACCGACATATGTTAACTGATTATTAGACGTGTCTATACCTTAAACGAGGAGATCCAAAAGCATCAGCAAAACATATGAGATCTTGTAGGACATCTGTCTCAAACCCAACAACTAAAGCACGTGCATACACCATTGCTTGCTCTCTTTGAAGTACCGCCTTTCTGCTTTCTAGCACGCGCTGAAGATGTAGCCTATTCATGATATTTAAATTTTTCAGAAAAAAATTAAACAAAATTAATAATTTTTTTTTATAATAGTGTACTTTACTTGGAATCTTCTTCATTGAGGGAATCTTCTTCATGCTAAAATGCATTGAAAGTTGAAATATAAGTGTTAGAAGAAATATGAAACTGGGAATAAAATGTGCAGAATGATATATACCTTTTGAGCAAAAGCAGCTGATTTGTTTAAGTGTTCATCTAAACTATAGACACCTGCTCAGGAAAAATAAATACATTTATCACTTGAGAACATACACCTTTTGACTTTTTTAAGAGTCAATCTGTTTAATTTTAGCTTAACAAATCAAAATACATGAGAATTAATGAACAATCTAATAGATTTTGAATCTAAGATGGTTTTTGGAGAAGTGTTTAACAAATGACAACTCAATTTTTAGGGTGAAAATGATCAATTCTGAGAAGCAGGTAACTGTAACAAAGTTGACTTTTGACTGCAAATGTAAAATTACTCAACTTTAATCACGCGTTTTTTCTAGTTATTTGACTATGAAATCTTGATTGTTACGATAAACACAACACTTTGAAATCACACATCCAGGCAACCTCGTAGATATTAGGGGTGTTCATGGGTACGTTCGGCTGGTCACTAGGCCAAATTACTAATCATGGTTTCTTAAAACAACAAACTAAACCGCTCGGTTTGAATGGGTGCCATTAGCAGTTTGACAGTTTGAACAGGTAAATATAAGGTTTTAAAACATAAGTAAAGATTAAAGAGTACACACTTTGTGAGTCTGATAATCCATTGTTGTTGATTGACCATTCTATGTTCTGCATCTCCCTTTCGATTATCACAAATCTTTCAAGAACCTCTGGTGTACTTACAAATCTCACAAATCTAACACAAAAATAAAACACATTACATAAAAAAAAAAAAAACTTGTATACCCGACATGCTAACTGGCCAGTGACACCCCACTCCAGAGCAGAGATGGAGCTATGAAGAGCCCAGGGGTATCCCAGGCGACCCCTCAACTTTCGTTACGAAGTACAATTTTTATTGGTTTAAGTATCAGGATACCATTTTTTCTTATGGTTTTAAGTATCGGGATACCCTTAAAAAAAATTTATGATACACTTGAGCGAAAAATTTCTCATAGATACCCCTGATATTTGATTCTGGCTCCACCATTGCTCCAGAGCAACACACACAGGAGGCAATGCGGCTCCATCGGTTGGTCTAGGTCCAGAGTCGGGGGTGGGGTTCGAACTACTATCTCTGCCCCACAATTTCACTACCAAGAAATCATTGAACAACAATAACAAACCTTTCAAGAGTTGATTTAGTGAACCAGGAAGCAGAATGAGGTGCAGATAAAGTTACAGAATAACCCCCTTTCAAAACCTCATCTTTAACAAACTTTAAATGAGCAATAAAAGGCTCCAACAACCCAGATGCAAGTTTCTCTTTACATTCACCACCACATATCAACAAATCACATCTTCCAAATCACAAAACCAAAATGTTGTTAAAAAAACAAAGATTTGAAAAAAAAAACAGAGCATGAACAAATTAGGGTACGTACCTGGTTCTAGTAGGAGTGAGTTGAAACAGAGCATAATCTAACCGGATTGTTGGATCCATTGTCATTGTAAGTTCAAGTCACCACAAAATGATAATGAATTTGGATTGAATTTAGGTGGGATATGATATGTTATGTTAGGATGGTGAGGGGTTACTTGATGATCACGTTTCCGCCATTGTTGGAAGTGAAGGAAGTAATGATATGATAGGAGCAACCACCTCAACTGCCGATGTGCCATTGTCATATCATATTACAAATTCTATCGTTTTCGATGTTAGGTTAGTTGGGCTGTGTATTTATTTTCAAGTTTATCCCAAACATGTTCCGTCCGTTAAACGGGTTATTTATGTGACGGAGGTTGCGTCCGTTACAATACGTAAAACTAGTCGTTCATAGATAACACTACACATGAATCATTTATCCTAAACTTGTTCCACAACAATTTCTTTAAAGAAAACGGATAGTATTTTTTGTAGACTGTTTAGTTAAACGGCTCTATATCATATTTGCATTGATATGTTTAACGTGATTACTTAAATTTATCAATCCATCAATATGTTTGATGAAACTGGATGAATAGATAGTCCGTTTATGGTCTTTTTGTACAAGGGCATCTAGCCCGATGGTATCTAGGTGTGATAAAAAATTCATCGACAATTTGGATCATCTTCATTGGCTTCATGTGGTAAATGGTGCTCTCTTCTTTCAGGTAGAGGGTTTTAGTTTCATAGTGAACACTGTAGTACATTATGAGTAGATTATATGGGTGTGATAGTTGTCGTTCTTTATAGCCGGTCAGAAGTGGTATATAGGGCTTTAAAATGGGACATTGTTAAAAAAAATTGGGAGTATTGGATATTAACGGACCTAACTATTAGTTCTTGACCGCTATCGGTCCCAACTTCTGAAATATGTGCTGGCGGTCCCAACTTTTATCATTTTGGTCACTAATGGACCGCCGTTAAAAAAATTAACGGTGCTAACTTATTTTTTTGAATTTCAGGTCGACGTTTTATGGTTTTTGATCGGAATAAGAATACGAGTCGATTGATATAAAAATTACATCGAAACGGTGCTCCAAATGACAAAACGATGCTTTATTGGGGTGGGTGTTTAAACCTAACGGTTCTTTAACCGGATGTACAAATTTCATCGTTTGGATCATCGTTTCAATGTAATTTCTATATCATTAGACTCATATTCTTATTCCAATCAAAAACCATAAAACGTCAACCTGAAATTAAAAAAAAAAAGTTAACAACGTTAACTTTTTTAACGGCGGTCCATTAATGACCAAAATGATAAAAGTTGAGACCACCAGCACATATTTCAGAAGTTGGGACCACCAACACATATTTCAGAAGTTGGGACTGGTATGAGGCAAAAACTAATAATTAGGTCCGTTTATATCCGCTAACATGTTTGACACATTTAGAAAAATTGATCAAACGGATTGTGTTCGATTACATGATTTTACACGTGTGTGTGTTTGGTTGATTTTTTTGGCACAAATAAAAATACATAACAACTAGATTTAAATCAATAAAGAGGAAAAAAACATTCCAGCTTCATGTATCAAATTTTCTAGTATTATCTTATATTATTGTACACGAGAAACTTGAGTGTCTTGGTCGCAACCAAATATAACTTCCAAAGCTAGGTTGGGTCGGATTTGGTTTCGTGGGTCACATTAGCTGATAATATTAGGTGAAACAATTAGTTTTCATATATAAACTATTTTTTAAAAATATTTTAACTATCCTGTCAATTAACCGTGCCTACGTGGTCTACTGGCGTCTACTAATGTGGTAAAGAACTCTGAAATCTTAAAGTCACAAGTTCAAATCTCACTAGTGATAAAATCTTGTTGCCATTGAGTTGTGTATAAATATGCACGTCATGGGGTTTTAAGAACAAGTCAACTTCCTCTTAGAACGGGTTGGCACCATCCACGAGCGTCAAATTGACGATTGACGGTTTAAATCTTGTTTGAAGTATGGACATACCTAGTCTATAAAAAAGCATGCCGGTTTAAAAAAACTATTTTGTCAACCAATGGTAATATAAGGTAGTCATCCTATAAAAAAACAATGACATTGAATATGCTATTAATAGAAAAAATTTGACCAACCAGATGGTTAACGGATCCTCTCTAGAAAAAGATAATACCAAAATACAAACTTAAAGATTAAATGCGATTAACAACACAACATAGTAATGTTGCATACTTACAACACCAAATTGTTTGTCTAAAGTGCAAAACAATGAACACGTAGGCATTATGTATCACACGATCAACGAATATTACATCAAACTCTAATGGACGTTATACAATCAAGTTACGCTAACTATACAAAAACAGTTAAGTTTTAAATAATATCTTCTCTGGTGTACTGTTGGTTCAAGAAATCTTGATACCATCTTGCAGACAGCTTGGGGATCCGATCAAGTGTTTTCCGATCAACGTAGTACAACCCGAATTTGGGAAGGTACCCATGAAACCACTCGAAATCATCCATAAGTGTCCACACAAAATATCCTCTTACGTCAGCACCATCACTGTCAAAATGCATGGTGTGTTCTAGTGTAGTTAGCAAATTTGATAGTATGGATGAGATTATTTTGACTCACTCCTGACTCAGTTCAGGTTTTGTTTAATCTCGAGAAGCAAAACGAGTAAAATAAAATATCAACTTTAGACAAACAGTATGCGTATCAAGCAACCCAACCCCGCCTGTTTGGAACTTAACCAAAAGATATCCAACTTAGATTGAAGCAGTTTAAGTACCCAGCCCGTCAACCTTTCCAGATCATATTGCGTCTCAACAAAAGTAAAAATGATATGAATACCTGATTGCTTGGGCCAAAGAAGATAAGTACATTTTGTGAAATTCTATGCGCTTGTAGTCTTCAAGTGCATTCTGAGTTTCATCTTCTACTATCGGCTCGCTATACCCTACAGCAGCATAACCCATGCAATAAATCAGCACAACAATGCCGCTCTAATGTTTATTCAAGATTGACTTTAGAGATCAAACGAACATAATTTTCAAAACGAGTATGGAAAAAAAAGTATTACAGCTTATGAAAGATACTGCAATCAGGAAGTGTTTGGTGTTTAACTAATAACAACCCGTATCAACTTTGGATATGTAAGCTGTTAGATTGACTACATTCAAAAAGTCAACATCAAACTATATTAGCATACCATTTTCAGTGACAAACATGGGTTTATTGTTATATCTCTTCTTCAGATATTCTATCATTTCCCCAATGCCTCTTGGAACTACGAACACTGATTCTAAGCCCGTCTGTCAACATAACTAAACAATAAACCAAATGATAAACCAACAATAAACGAAGGGCAAAAAAGGTAGACCATACATACCGGATCACCAATTGGAATACCATCTCGTTCTGTAGTTGTATCCATAAATCCATTAATTGTTCGGTTTCCAGTTATGCTACAATTAGAATGAATACAATCTTTTGCATATTTAGTTGTGTAATGGTTGACACCAATAAAGTCAATACCATCTTTCATAAAGTTACTTTCTTTACTGGAAAATCTTGGCATTTGATTTCCAAGATACTGGCGCATCTCCGAGGGGTAATCACCAAAAATTAATGGATCCAGCACCCTGTTTTACAATAACATAAACAATTTTTTTGAATTTGATTGTGAAAAAGTTTAAAATATATGTGTCTGTATGATATACCAGCCTATGTAGAAAGCTAAACCCCTGTCAGCAGCTTCTTGATCAAGATCATTATCTGTCAGAGGCTCGTACATTGAACAATCTAAAGCAATCCCAACTAACCCACCTTGTTTTTGCTGCACATACATTTATTTAGTCAATGAACGTTCGTGTTATAGTAAAAAGAGTAACTTTAAAGTCAATTGGTTGCCTGATAATCTCTTCGATAAATCTTTACAGCCTTTCCATGTGCTAATAACATGTTATGCACAGAAATTAGAGGCTCAGTGTCAGAATTTCCAGCTGAGCAATTGCCAAAGGGTGGTGAACAACGGGCAGGCGGATACTTTCCAATTTTGTAGGCCATTTGTGAAACTAAATTTGGCTCATTGATAGTGATCCAATGCTTTACTTGGTCACCAAAGTTCTTGAAGCATGTTTCTGCAAAGTGGACATAATCTTCCCTGCAAAGAAAACATTTAAAGGGTCATTTTTTTCGTGTAACTTTAATGTATTTGAACTGAAAAGATGAAACGAGTTCACGTTTACTTACTGCATTAACGGGCTGAGCCAAGACCCGTATTGATCTTGAAGTTCTTGAGGGAAATCATCATGGCAAATCGTGACAAATGGTGTAATTCCTGAGTTAGTTGAAATATACAGTTAGTGCGTTAATTTTGTAGTCACAATTTTGATCCATTTACTTGTCGACGCGTCAGATTGGTTGATTGAAACCTCAAACATGTCATATTAGTAAAAGGAAAAATCTAACTAAAAAGGAACATGTCAATTGGGGTGGAACTGTCCTATGTTTATTTCTGAATTATACCACATTAAGCCTACTAAATTGTTTACTTTTAAAATAGGTAACTATTGAAAAAAATATCCTTGACACACTAATTGTCTGAAAAATTCAAAATCTTCTATTAAACATAACAAGCCAACCCACCCGACTCGGTTCAATCTGTACAAAAGAATACTCATTTTGACCCATAACCCAAACCTGTCTATTTTTCCACTTCATGTGATGTCATTTCCATGAAATCTAGAAATTGATGTAACAAGCATTGCAATATTACCTCTTCGTAAAAGTTCATTCAATAGTGTCTTATAGAACATGATCCCTTTAGGATTAACTTCTCCAAATCTTCCTCCTGATACACAACTCAAGAAGATCTTTAATCAAGAAACAAAAATATTTGATCATTTTAAAGTAAGTTATATCCTACTTGGAAGAACTCTTGCCCACGATATAGAGAAGCGGTAAGCATCTACACCAAGAGATTGTATGATCTCAATATCTTTCTGTAAAAAAAAAAGATGTTTACTTTATCAGTCCCAAAAAGAACCAGCAACATAACACATTTCTTTAGTCAAATCTTAATAAAAGAAGATGAGAGTCAAAACATAGTTACCAGATACTGATGGTAGTGATCATTAGCTATGAATCCATTGTCACCATTTACAATGTTGCCTACAAATGGAAGAAACAAAACACACTAACCACAATTAACTAAGTGTGTTTGTTGATGTTAGTTATCACTAATTAATTATTATTGTTTATTTGTATATTCGCCACAACCAAATAGGTTATAACTTAAAGTTGCAAGGACCAAGATCAAAACTTCGCCTCTAAATGTGATAAATATATCTAACACAAATGTTGATGGTAGGTTAATCTAACCCAAACCAAACATATCAACATTGTGATGAACCATGCTTTAATATAGAACAAAAGGTAAAGATGACCTGGTGAAAGAGAAAAAGCATCCCAATTGTTAACACTTTTACCATCTTCAAGATAAGCCCCTTCAATCTGCGACACAACATTAACACTAACATTTAGTTAGTTAATCAAATCAAAACCAAATTAACTTGTGAGCAACAAGAAAAAAAGAAAAGAAAAGAGATAAATGTACTTGATAAGAAGAAGTTGATACACCAAACAGAAAATCATCAGGAAAATCTGATCTTTTTATAATTTCTTCTCCATTAATGCATGATTCAAGTGATGATGCTATAAGCAGCATCAGCAACACAAAACCAAGCATCATAACTGGATATTGAGTTTTGTTTAAAATTGTTACAACATTTGATTTAACTATAATATATGTAGATTGAGTTCAAGTCGTTCAAACATTATGAGTTTCCTATATACTATATATGTAAGTTATCTATTTAATTTTTATGTAAATAGTACACGACACAGATTTAGCATGTGCCTCTTTGAAAAAGAATTGTGGACCCATGAATATCAATTATTATGCTATGGCCTCGACTATTGCCACACCAATCATTTATATCCACACATCTTCAGATCTTCTAAGCTTCACGTTAGCCCATTTAATTTTAAATTTATAAAAAAATGTTAATTTAAATTTTTTTATAAGAAATACACATGTTTTTTTGAACGTTAATTATTCCATATACAAATGTTAACTATTCAATATAAGAACGTTAACTATTTTATTGAAACAAGCATTCAAATCACACGTGTTAACACTTTTTATATTAAATAGTTAACATTTAACTATTCAATATACAAACGTTAACGTACTATATTATCGAAATTAACATTTAAAACAAACGTGTTAACGCCTTTTATATTGAATAGTTAACCTTTAACTATTCAATATACAAGCGTTAACTATGTTGTGAAACAAACTTCTGGAACAAACGTGTGCTTACACTTTTTATATTGAATAATTAACGTTTAACTATTCAATATAATAACGTTAACTATGTTATGTTGATAAACAAACATTAGAAACAAACGTGTGCTAATTTTTTTATATTGAATAACTAACATTTTTTATAATTAAAAACTACAATTTTTTAACAAAAAAAAATGTGTATTTTAATAAAAATGTGTGTACAAAACAACCAAAACGTTAATATAAAACAACCCAAACAAAACATGTTTTTTTAATAAAAATACAAGTTAAAAAAATAAATTAAATTGCTTAGCGCAGAGCTATCAAAGTTAGCCATTTGGGAGACTTTCTAAAAAATCCCATATGGCCTCAAGATGTATGCATTTGGTTTTTAAAAGACCGGTTATGTTACTTAAAAAGGATTAGTGACGCAACTTGTTGTCCGTTTGCGTTCTATTTCGATTTAATTTCAACTATAATATATATTTCAAATAAAAATAATACAAATAAATTTTTTGTTTAGGCTAGCAAGTTTGCTTGAGTCGAGCCCGGTCACTTAAACTCGAGCTCACCATAAGCTCTAGCTTGGTTAAGCTAAACTATTGAACGATGACTAATTTTGAGATAATCTTATTTCTGATTCCCTAAACATCCACCTCAAAATTAATATTCAGATGGTAAAATTTTAAAAATTGAATTTAAATAATCTTGAACTTTTGATTATTATTGCTAACTAGGTTTAATACCCGTGTGTTACACACGGGGTTAAATAGTAATATTTATAAAGAAATTATAACCATTATATTTAACAATTTGTAAATATATAACATTTAAGGAGTTGGCTCCATCAACTTGCATGGTGAAAAATTTAGCTAAATTTTACCTCTCAAACTTCCTATTATAGAAAAAAAAATCCCTTCAAAAATTGCCCCCTAAAAGTTTGATTTATTAGATAGATAATGTAAACTCTATGTTTTTGTTTTTATCACCGATCTATACTTTGACACTATTTTTTTTCACTGGACGACTGGCCTTTTGTTAAAAAACTTCATTTTGTAAAGTTGTATCTTTATTTTAAACTAGTTTAGAGCCCGTGTTAATCTCGGGTTTGTTTTTTAATATACAATATTATACTCATCTTAAAGAGATTTAAATACTCGGTTTTATGGTGTAGTTTTTTTAAATAATGTCGTCTAAAAAATTTATGTAAGTTTAAAAACTATTGAGTTATTTAATGTAGATTATTAACAATTTTATCCTAAGTTCCTTTATCATACCTTATCAGATATAAGATGACTTGTTTATACCCCTAGTAGGCAATGGTTTAAAATGTAAATAGTATTAAGTTTCTAAAGATTCTCCTAAATATTAGGGAATCAAAATATAATTATGGTTATTATTATTATTATAGATATATATACATACTTCAATTATAAAAATATTAGGGTTATTGGATTTAATCACCTCCAACTATTGGTTATTGGCCGCTGTCACATTCAAGTATCACTTTGGCCAATATAACCTCCAACTAAACACTTTGGTGTCCGTATCACCAAAAGTTAACCAATTCAAGTCACTTTTGTTAACTTTTGGTTAATTTTTGGTTAACCTTTGGTGATACGGACATCGTATCACCAAAAATTAACCAATTCAAGTCACTTTTGGTTAACTTTAGGTTAATTTTTCGTTAACTTTTGGTGATACGGACACCAAAGTGTTTAGTTGGGAGTTATATTGGCCAAAGTGATACTTGAGGGTGACATCGGCCAATCACCAATAGTTGGGGGTGTTAAAATCCAATAACCCAAAATATTATTATGAGAAAAACACTCTTATGATGCCAAGTAAGCAAATATACTCTCTAACGATGTCAATTAAACAAAATCTATTTTCTCATATTATATAAGGATTAATGTTTTATAGCTTTTAAACGGAAAAAAAACGAGACGATTGTCGTAAAGATATATCAAAATAGTGCTATAATTACCGCTATAAGTTGTCTCTCTTTTTTTAAGAAAGAACATAAAATTATACATGACCCCAACAATGTGGGTTTTCAACTTTACACACACTCTTTTACTTCACTCACGAGCACTTTAAAAACTTTTTTTAGCATGTGCCTGTCTTGACGTTAAAATATAAAAGATGAACTGTGGACCCATGTGTTATCTCATAAACTAATAATAAGCAAAGGACGATTATTTCATGGGGCATTTGCATATATACCCTTATAAACCTTATAAATTGCATATTTACCCAACCCAAAATTTTAATTGTGCATTTCCCCTTCACTAATAAATAATATTGCATATTTATCCATTTTAATTTATTTTACTAAGCTGAAATTATTCATGGACTATTTTACCCTTATACTCAACCCAATATTAAAATTCTTGACTCGTTGATGATCTGCATTTGAATTCAACAATCGAGATTTCTAACATAAGCTAACTTAAGTGTACTACTAATGAAGCTTGGTGTATAATCCATCAAAGCACAACAAATTAAAGGAACTAAAAAAAGATAAGGTTATGAATGTATAAACTATATATTCACGTGATTGTATACACCGCTAACTTTTTATTCACAAGCATCAAAATCTATGTTCAAGATCGGAATCAGAGATCTAAAATTACATGATCGGAAATGTGAAATTAACGATAACCTCAAAATCGGAGCGCATGCCTTAGATCGAAGGGTGGAGAAGATGAACAATTGGGTCAATTGGTTGCTAGGGTTTTTAATATTGAAAAAGGGTAATTTTGTCAGTATGAGAATTGTTATAAAGGTTGGAGATATATGCAATATTAGTTTTGACTTGGGTAAATACGCAAATAAACAAATTTATAAGGGAATATATGCAAAAATCCCTTATTTCATTATTTGTCTTCTATAAATCACAACAACAATAATTTTTCCATTATTTGTCTTAAAAAGTATGTGTATTTTATGGAATGGATCTAAGAGATTACTAACTGAGGATAAAGAAAATATATGAGAAATTTATTGTATATCTATATATTTGAGAAAAGAGAAAAAAAATGATAAATATATTGTTCCACTCATAAGCTTTTTAATAATTTTTAAATGTGATTGAAAGAAGAGGATAGAAAAATGTACCGATCAATGCATAAATAGTATTATTAATTAAAAATACGAGAAAAATAGTGTTTTTTAATGTAGTTATATATGAATATGAAAAAGGAATAAGTTGTGAATAAAACGCAAGAAAGATGAAAAGATTATTAATTAGGGTGACTTTCACTCCTTTTAAAAACACCTTCGCTATTAGACTATATGTAATGGTTAATGCTCCGAATGGACATTTTCCGCCATGTGAACGATGACTATGCAATGAGTATTATACTAAAAAGTGGCGTAGTGAGATAATGCCTCTTAATCATTACCAAGAGAGAGAAGTGGGAGAGATTGTGTGAGAGAAGTGGAGAAGAGAGAGAGGGGCACACGCGTTATGGAGGAAACGCCCACGCCCATAACGCCCTCATAACGCCCTCGCGTAGTGTGGTCTTCAGGGCGTTATTGGGCGTTTTTCAAGGGACATAACGCCCATTACGTGTAGTCTTACCAAATCATAATGTTTCACCTTTCATGTACCCTTATCTACCTCAAGCATAATTTTTAGCGGCAACACCACCATTATCATCCCTTAACTATCATCGTTCTTTTTATAGTTTTTATTTTTAAATAGTTATCTAAAGATTCAAATAATAACAAAATTAAAAATAACAAGCTATTTATTTAAAAGAAAAAAAGGTGCATAATCTAAAATAAAAATAATTGCATAATTCAAATAAATATCTGGTGCAACATTTCATGGGTCTCTAACAAGTTTTCACGAATCATCTTGGGTGAAAGTTTTTTTGTATGTCTCTCAGTAATCATCTAACGCTCTGTTCATAACATCCAATTCAAAGGCTCTGGCAAACCTATTAATGTGTGCATTAGGCGATTAAAGTTGGACATTTGAAGATTCAAAAGCGCCAACTTTGAATGAAGATGGCTAATAATTCAGATTATATCAAGATTCTCGCCTAATTAGTCATTTTCATCCATAGTTTTATTTTACCTCATTTTCGCCTTTAGTTTTCACTTAGTTAAGTTTTTACAATTACTTTATTCTTATAAAATTTCATTAGTCTAAATCTTCTTTTTAGGATAATTTTAGATAAATTGTCTTTTTTTTTTGTTTTAGTTAGTTTTTGAAATAAAACACAAGTCTTTTACATTTGTTAGAAGTCGATAGGGATTCGGGATTAGAGGACACCAAACAAGATCTCTTGGGTACTATATCCGGACTTACTTGACATGCTACATAAGACGTATACACCTGTCAATTGTGTGAACTTGTTAGGTTTTTCCATTTCATAGATTTAAAACCTGATTTTCTAATCATACCGTAAGGCCCTATTTCCAGGGAACCTCACAATTGGTCATACATAGCATAAAACATTTCAGAAAAAACCTTCATTTAATTAAAATAGCCACAGCGGAAGTCTTAAAACATAATACGCCGTTACAAACCATAAAAAGTTAAATATCTATCTTTAAAATTAAACATAAACATTCTTCTTAAATTGGATACCAGTCTTCACTTGCCGAGTAGCCTGCTATCCATGCCATCTATTTGATTCACCATTTCACCTGTCAAACTAATATGGATACAAAAGTCAGCTTTGCTGAGTGAGTTTTAGTTTTACTTTATCAAATAATGTTTCATAATCTTTGTCAAAATACTTTAGTTTTATCACATAGACAGTCTAGTACATTGGCAATACTTCAGCATTAATTTGTATATTATTTGGATAATACTTTTATCTTCTTTATCCGTCAATTCTCTTTCTGTCAATTCACAATCTGCCGAAGGACCAGACTTCTCTATCCTCGTCTCGGATTCGCCAACAGGCCGAACCTGATCTGTGGCCTTAAGCCCCCATCAGGTGAATAAATTCGTGGCTAGCTAAGCCTCTGACAGTTTAACCCACTAATGCCCAATGACCCTTTCGCCTGCTTTAGTATGTTTTTAGATGTAGCACCACTGTTTTAGATGTAGCTCACGAGAATGCAACGAATGCAATTCTCCCCATTTGCTTGCAAAGCTTTCTTTTAGATGTAACCCCTCTTTGGGCCCAATGATCATTTCTTTCTTTCACTTTCGTCTTTTAGGTTTACATAATATAATGTAACACAATATAACTATATCATACGTCTACACATGAATCACACATAATAGTCCAAACACTTCAAAAAGGAAAACATGTCTTAAGTCCATATATAAGTCTTTAAAGGAAAATTCATTAGGAAATATTCATTTTCATAAAAGTCTGCCATAAATTCTTTATTTGAAATCTCGTCACTGGTATGCATATCGCCCCAAAACAGTTAAAACCAGTGAAAAGAGGGGATCTATAACTCACCTGATATGAAAATTAACTTCAAGTCTAAGCAATCACACTATGGTAGCCTGCATAAGGGTCAACGTACAATTTGTTCAATTTTTTGCTAGGTTCGCATACAGTTTCACAGCTAGTTTCGCATACAATTTTGCATGTAGTTTCTCATGCAGTTTCGCATGGCTCATGCCCAACTTTCGTTGGGACTTATCCTAGTTTCTCAAGCACACTCAGACACACAACTTCAGATCTCAGACACATGAGACACTACAGTTTCGCAAAAATGAGACACTTAGTTTCGCAAAATGAGAAACTCAGTTTCTCAAAAAGAACACTAATTTCGCAAAACGGGGTTTCAGCTCGGTTTTTGCCCAAAATCTTTATTTTTCACCAAAAATCCAACCTTTTAGCATCCAAATCTTTGGTTTATCTCCCATAATACTCAATCTAAGTTTTTTATACCATTTAAAATGTAAAAACATAATCTTTTTATGATTTTGCTCACTTTTTCTAAAAACACAAAAACCCAAAAACCCTAGAGTTGATCCAGATCTAAAGGGATGCTTTGGAGATGTTTCTTATCTGGATTTCCTTTTCTTGATGATTCAATACACAAACAATCAGATCTTGAATCCTTAATCCTAAATTCCACAAATCTTCAAATTTCTTCACTTTCTCTCACTACTCTCTCTCTAAGATGGATGAAATGATGCAAATGGAGACTGATTAGGGTTGCTTATGGGAGGTTTATGGGCCCTTAAACCCATAATTTTAGGCCTATGGACTCATTAAGTCCATAATCTATCATTCTCTTTAACCACAAAACCCGAAAATAAAGCCCAACTATATTAAACGCTTGATTCGACTTTTGGGGTGTTACACATACCATATTGTTTGCATCATCTTCAAAATTCAAGAACTATTCTTAACTAATATCAAAGTTTTCCAGGAATCGAAACCATAACACTTATTTTAACAGGTTTCAAGTATGAATCATGAAGCAATTAAAGGTTTATTCAAAACAATGTTTTCTGATTTTAATTCCAATTTAGGGAATGAAACGGAACTGATTAATCAATATCTCTCTTACCACATGTTGATCAATTCCGTAACATGTAATAGAAAACAAATATTAAATCATGTGTATCTATGATTCTAGCTTGAGCAGTAACCTTCGAAGTGGATGAAGACATGATTCTGTTCCCTTTTAGTATGTATGATAATGATGGTTGCGTGATAAAAATGATTCACGAATTAGGGAGAGAGGGAAGACGGATTTATTATGTAGGTGTTGTGTTAGCCAACATCTAATGACTTCATGACGTTGCAGTAATATACCCAAGGAGTGACCTAAGTCAGTTAGTAATGGTAATTATATCCGTCAAATAATTATGTAATTAATGCCTAGGGGTATTAAATCACCCATAATTTTCTCTTCCAAAATTTCAATCTACCTTATTTACATCTCTGAAATCACCGTGAAAACGGAAAACAAACAACTTAACAAATAACTCATCACAATTTACGACCCAGAACCATGCATGCCAACTCGTACGCTCGACCTAGTACATGTGTGCCACCGTGAATTTTGCCGGATATCTATCATCTAGATTATTTGTACCTCTGTTTTTCTTAATCTTATTTTATATTAATTGGTAGGATTTATAAGAAACTCATTCTAAAAGCATCGACATTTAATTTCGTAGTAATAGTGTATTTGTAGTTTAAATATATTTGTTCAATGCTCAAATTAGAGTTTGAATGCAAGTTGCGTTTTTATTTTCATATACCTTTCATGTAATAAGTAGTTTATTTTCAAATGTTATTTTTTCGTAAAGTTTTAGAATTATGTTTTTTATATTTTCACTCGTGTAACGCACGAGCTATAATCTAGTATGGTAATATAAGGTAGTCAATCCTACAAGAAAACAATGACATCAATTATTTTTTAATAGAAAAGTTGACAGACCAGATGAGCAACACAAACTTACAGATTAAATGCGATTATAACAGCACAACATGGTAACGTTGCATACTTACAACACCAAATTGTTTGTCTTAACGAATACTATTGTGCAAAAGAATGCATATGCAGCTATTATGTATTGCACAATCAACTACAAATAGGTGTATGATCTTACATTATACAGTAAAACTTTAACTAGTATATTCTCTGATATACTGTTGGCCCAAGAAATCTTGATACCATGTTGCAGACAACTTGGGGATCCGATCAAGTGTCTTCCGGTCAACGTAGTACAACCCGAATTTTGGAAGGTACCCATGATTCCACTCGAAATCATCCATAAGCGACCACACAAAATATCCTCTTACATCAGCACCATCACTGTCAAAATGCATGGTGTTTTCTAGTGTAGTTAACAAATTTAATAGTAGGGGTCCCCAGAGATTATTTTAACTCACTCATGAGTCGGTTTAGGTTCTGTTTAATATCAACAATGTATCAAGCAAACCCAACCCCGCCTCCTTAGAACTTAACCAAAAGATACCAAAACTATACGATTACGTACCTGATTGCTTGGGCCAAAGAAGACAAGTACATTTTGTGAAATTCTATGCGTTTGTAGTCTTCAAGTGCATTCTGAGTTTCATCTTCCACTATCGGTTCGCTATACCCTACAACAGCATAACACATGCATTAAATCAGCAAAACAATACGGCTCTAATGTTTATTCAATATTGACTTTGGAGGTTAAACAAGTATGGAAAAGGTATTACATCATATAAAAAATTGACCACTTTCAAAAAGTCAACATCAGACTATATTGGCATACCATTTTCAGTAACAAACATGGGTTTGTTGTTATATCTCTTCTTCAGATATTCTATCGTTTCCCCAATGCCTCTTGGAACTACGAACAATGATTCTAAGCCCGTCTGTCAACATAACTAAACAATAAACCAAATAATAAACCAACAGTAAACGAAGGGCAAAAAAGATAGACCATACATACCGGATCACCAATTGGAGTACCATCTCGTTCCGTCGTTGTATCCACAAATCCATTAATTGCTCGGTTTCCAGTTAAGCTACAATTAGAATGAATACAATCTTTTGCATATTTAGTTGTGTAATGGTTGACACCAATAAAGTCAATACCATCTTTCATAAAGTTACTTTCATTACTGGAAAATCTTGGCATTTGATTTTCAAGATACTTGTGCATCTCCGAGGGGTAATCACCAAAAATTAGTGGATCCAACGCCCTGTTTTACAATAACAGAAACAATTGTTTTGAATTTGATTGTGAAAAAGTTTAAAATATGTATGTCTGTGTGTATAATATACCAGCCTATAGTGAAAGCTAAACCCCTGTCAGCAGCTTCTTGATCAAGATCATTATCTGTCAGAGGCTCATACATTGAACAATCTAAAGCAATCCCAACTAACCCACCTTGTTTATGCTGCACATGTATATATTTAGTCAATGAACGTTTGTGTTATGGTAAAAATGTCAACTTTAAACTCAATTGATTGCCTGATAATCTCTGCGGTAAATCATTACAGCCTTTCCATGTGCTAATAACATGTTATGCACAACAATTAGAGGCTCGGTGTCAGAATTTCCAGCTGAGCAATTGCCAAAGGGTGGTGAACAACGGGCGGGCGGATACTTTCCAGTTTTGTAGCTCAGTTGGGAAAATATATTTGGCTCATTTAAAGTTATCCAATGCTTTACTTGGTCACCAAAGTTCTTGAAGCATGTTTCTGAAAAGTGGACATAATCTTCCCTGCAAAGAAAACAATAAAATGGGTCATTTTTTTTTCTGTGTAATTTAATGTATTTGAATTGAACAGAAGAAACGAGTGCACGTTTACTTACTGCATTAACGGGCTGAGCCAAGACCCATATCGATCTTCAAGTTCTTGAGGGAAATCATAATGGTGAATCGTTACAAATGGTGTAATTCCTGAATTAGTTGAAATTTTTTATCTCAAACATGTCTAATTAGTAAAAGAATAAATTTAGCTAAAAAAGAAACATGTCAAATGGGCGGAACTGTCTAATGTTTATTTCTAACACATTAAACTCCTAAACTGTTTTACTAAACAATCGGCAACTGTTGGAAAACTACATTAGACACACTAAATGTTAATTTCTAACACATACTCATTTTGACCCATAACCCAAACCCGTCTATTTTTCCACTTCATGTTAATTGCCATATTACCTCTTCGTAGAAGTTCATTCAATAGTGTCTTATAGAACTTGATCCCTTTAGGATTAGCTTCACCAAATCTTCCTCCTGATACACAATTCAAGAAGATTTTAAATCAAGAAACAAAAATATTTGATCCTTTAAAAAAAAGCTGTATCGTACTTGGAAGAACTCTAGCCCACGATATTGAAAACCGGTAAGCATCTACACCAAGAGATTGTATGATCTCAATATCTTTCTGTAAATAAAGATATCAGTCACACCAACATAACACATTTCTTTGGTCACATCCTAAAGTTTCTAACTTTAAAAACCAATTTTACAATAAAAGAAGATGAGCGTCAAAACATAGATACCAGATACTGATGATAGTGATCATTAGCTATGAATCCATTGTCACCATTTTCAATGTTGCCTACACATGGAAGAAACAAAACACACTAACCACAATTTACTGTGTTTATTAAAGTTAACTATTCCTAACTATGTAGGCAAATTAGCCCAAAATAATCTCTACTACGATCTACAGTTTTCACTATTTTGCCTAGAATGGTCTCACGTTAAAAAAACACTATACGCCCTTAACTTTTTTTTCGAATTCCAAACTGATTTTTTCAGGCTTTTGGTGAGTAGAGGATACTGGTCAATTGATATAAAACTTATCTTGAAACCGGTGCTTCAAACAACGAAACGGTGGCTCGAAAAGCCCTAAAACGATAAACTTCATAGTTTGGAGCAGCGATCCGATGTAATTTGTACATTAATTGACTTATATTACCCACCCGATCAAAAGTCCTAAAACATCAGTTTGAAATTTGAAAAAAAATTAATAGCTAACGTGAGACAATTTTAAGCAATATAGCGAAAAGTTGGAACACTATAGGGAAAAAACTTTGTTGGGATTATTTTCTACCTTTAGGTTGCACAAGAGATTATTCTATGCCTAAAATAAAATGATATTGATATATATTATTATTATGTATAATTAAGCATCTAAAATGATATTATTAGCAAAATATAATCTATATAAAGGCCTAATTTACAACCCATTAACACCACATCTTTAACCCAATTACCTATAACCCAATAAGTAAAAAAACTTTATTTGTGGATAAGGAATGTTGTCATATTGTTTTTGACAAGAAAAAGTGGGTTGCCAAAAATCTCAAAACCAAGAGCCATAAAACAAACGTTACACGTAGGACCGGCCTGACTAACACAACTGTTCATGGTAGGTAAATTAAACATAACGATTCAACAATGTAAACAAGAAAAGCCCCAATAAATCAGTTTCTTGGTTTGATTGAACAGAAGGTAAAAATGACCTGGTGAAAGAGAAAAAGCATCCCAATTGTTAACACTTTTACCATCTTCAAGATAAGCCCCTTCAATCTGCAACACAACATTAACATTAACATTAACATTAACATTAACATTTAGTTAATCAAATCAATACCAAATTAACTTAATTGTGAGCAACAACAAAAAAGAAAAGAGATAAATATACTTGATAAGAGGAAGTAGATACACCAAACATAAAATCATCAGGAAAATCTGATCTTTTTATCATTTCTTCTCCATTAATGGATGCTTCAAGTGATGATGCTATAAGCAGCAGCAGCAGCAACACAAAACCAAGCACCATAATTGGAAACAAGACAGTATCACACCCTTTGTGCCTATTTTAACTATACCAACACAGAAATATCTAAAAGACAAATTTAGCATGTGCCTATTTTATTTTATTTTAATGCGGACCCATGCGTCATGACTTTATCATTGTGGTATTTCATTTATGACTTTTACAAGACATCAAGGAAAGCAACAAAAATGACATTATTATTTGAACAACTTTCAATCTTATTTTAACATATATATATTTTCATTTAGACGTTTGTTTAGTCATATATGAGTTGTATAGGTATAAGCCTATACATGTTGTATAAATCTTAGGCCTCCTGAATTTTATCGGATTTAATACAATAGTCATTCTACACTTTGTATAGGGCTATACAAGGTGTATACAACTAGGGATGGCAACAAGGCGGGTATAGGTAATTTCATACCCGTACCCGTTTAGAAATGAGTGTCTCATACCCGCCTTCATACCCGTCAGGTATATGTCGGGTATCATACATATGCTTGTTTTGGTTTCTCATTTCTAATATGTTTAAGATCTGAAATGGCAACTGATGATCAATTTTCAGTAGGATCTGTTGAATATGCTTCTAACAGGATCTGAAATTCACGTTGATATAGGATATGTTGAATATGGTTCTTTGATAGAATATGGCAACTAATGATCAACTTTTTGTTGTTGTTGAATATAATATGGATTATGATATGGCTTATGTTATCTTGTATTTGATACGGATTACGTAAGACCCCGATCCAATCACGGTCCGACCCCGGTCAGATCGGTCCGAACAGTAAAATAATAATACATGTTCGGTGTCCGGTTCATTTTTCAAAACATTGGATAGATAGCTCGATGGAGCATGAGGGGTTGGGTCCAGATTAGTAGGCTTGGTAGGAAGTTTGTAGCAATTTATTAAATGATTTGTTAGATTAAAAATATTAGGGGTCTCTAGCTTTATTGAACAAGTCGATTGTTTTATTAATCAAAATTAGGTTCTTATACCTTGAATTTTAATTATGCTACTATCTTGTGATTGTTCAACTCAGTTTACTGACTTCCTTGTTTCTATCAGAATAATAAGCCAAGGACCATTATTTGTCTTTGTATTTTCTCACACAAATAATAATTCTTGTATTATTTGAACTAGAAAATTTTGAATGCGCGATGAATTAACCGTGGTAAAGGGTGCGTTTGCAAACTTTAAACCAACATAGAATGTTCTCGTGAATACGTTCAACTCGAAAAGTTACATACGCTACGTATAGAGAGATTAAGAAGTATTAGGTTTTGAGACTGAAAACTAAAGAGAAGAGAAAAAGGGATAAATTAAAACATTAGAAAATAACGTGGTAATATGGTTTTATTGGATCCGAGTGATGGATCTAGCAATACCCGAGATCCACAGATGGCTGAGAGTCATTCTGGTTGCGACAAGGGGCACAATTAATGTGGTACATTGCTTAGCAGTTTATTAGACGAGAAGATGTTTTCTGGTTTTAATTCCAAATTAGGAAATGATACATAAATGATTAATCAACATTGTTATGATATCACACATTGATCAATTCTGTAACATGTAATAGAAGCAAATATTAAATCATGTGTACAAGTGATTCCAACAAAAGCAGTCACCGTGGAAGTGAATGAAGACATGATTCAGTTCCCCTTTAGGATGTATGATAATAATGATGGATGGCTAATAAAAGTGATTCATAAACTAGGGAGAGAGGAAGAACAAACTTAGTATAATGACCTTTGTGACGTATACCAAAGGGGAAACCTTAATTAAAGAATTAAAGGTAATTGAATTCATCTCATAATTACCTAACTAATGCCTAAGGGTATTTAAGTATTTAGGTTAATGAATTGTTTACAAGATAAATAATAACGAGATCATAATTAAATCTCTCTATACTAATAAATGAGCAAATAATTCTTCATTTGTCATTCAACTAAGTCATCCACCTAAACGCAACAAATTATGAAAGTATTTGTATACATATAATAAAACATAATATATTTTTTTTAAGTTCAACTAGAACCATGAATATTTTGAATTACATGTTTATAATTTTTTCTTTTGTTTATTTATGAATGATTTGAATTATACTTTTAATTAACTTTTAATGTACAAACTGTTTATAAAAAAACATTAAAACAAAGATTTTATAATATTTAAAAAAGTATTATTACTTTTTGATTTGATTTCAATGCAAACCTTTTGAAAACATATCAATCAAATTTTCAAAAACACAAATAATATTGTCATACTTTTATATTATATATCATGTTAACATAAGGTAGTCAAAATGACATCAAAGTTTCTTTTAATAGAAAACTTGACAGACCATATGATGAACAAAAACTTACAGATTAAATGTGATGATAACAACACAACATGATAAGGTTGCATACTTACGACATCAAACTGTTTGTCTTAACGAAAGCTATTGTGCAAAATAATGAACAAGTAGCTATTATTTAGTACACAATCAACTATAAATAGGTGTATGCTCTTACATTATTCAGTAAAACTTTTAGTATATTCTCTAATATACTGTTTGTTTAAGAAATCTTGATACCATGATGCAGACAACTTCGGAATCCGATCAAGTGTCTTCCGATCAACGTAGTACAACCCGAATTTTGGAAGGTACCCAAGATTCCACTCGAAATCATCCATAAGTGACCACACAAAATATCCTCTTACATCAGCACCATCACTGTCAAAAAGTATGGTGTGTTCTAGTGTAGTTAACAAATTTGATAGTAGGTGTGAGATTATTTTGACTAACTAGTGAGTCGGTTCAGGTTCTGTTTAATATCAACTTTAGACAGACAGTGTATCAAGCAAACCCAACCCCACCTGTTTGGAACTTAACCAAAAGATACCCAACTTGGATTGAATCCGTCAACCCTTTCCGGATCATATTGCGTCTCTACAAAAGTAAAAATATACGATTACCTGATTGCTTGGGCCAAAGAAGACAAGTACATTTTGTGAAATTCTATGCGCTTGTAGTCTTCAAGTGCATTCTGAGTTTCATCTTCCACTATCGGTTCGCTATACCCTACAGCAGCATAACACATGCATTAAATCAGCATAACAATGCAGCTCTAATGTTTATTCAAGATTGACTTTAGAGGTCAAACGGACAAGATTCTCAACATAAAAATCAATATGAATTCTAGCAGTTGCAACAAGATTTTAGAGAGAAAAAGCATTAAAATTATTCAAGGTACTGAAACTAGGAAGAGTTTGGTGTATAACTAATAACAATACGTATCAAATTTAAATATTTAAGCTGTTACATTGACCACATTCAAAAGTCAACTCCATACTATTTTGGTATACCATTTTCAGTGACAAAGATGGGTTTGTTGTTATATTTCTTCTTCAAGTATTCTATCATTTCCCCAATGCCTCTTGGAACTACGCACAATGATCCTAAGCCCGTCTGTAAACATAACTAAAAATGAACCGAATGAAAAACCAACGGTAAACGAAGGGCAAAAAAGGTTGATCATACATACCGGATCACCAATTGGAATATCATCTCGTTCCGAAGTTGTTTCCATAAAGCCACTAATTGCTCGGTTTCCAGTTAAGCTACAATTAGAATGAATACAATCTTTTGCATATTTAGTTGTGTAATGGTTGACACCAATAAAGTCAATACCATCTTTCATAAAGTTAATTTCTTTACTAGAAAATCTTGGCATTCGATTTCCAAGATACTGCCGCATCTCCGAGGGGTAATCACCAAAAATTAGTGGATCCAACATCCTGATTTACAATAGCAGAAACAAAAAACTCTAATTTCGATTGTGAAATTTTAAAAATATATGTGTATATAATAATATACCAGCCTATAGTGAAAGCTAAACCCCTGTCAGCAGCTTCTTGATCCAGATCATTATCCGTCAAAGGCTCATACATTGTACAATCTAAAGCAATCCCAACTAACCCACCTTGTTTATGCTGCACATGCATTAATTTAGCTAATGAACGTTCGTTTTATGATAAAAATGTCAACTTTAAAATCAATTGATTGCCTGATAATCTCTGCGGTAAATCTTTACAGCCTTTCCATGTGCTAATAACATGTTATGCACAACAATTAGAGGCTCGGTGTCAGAATTTCCAGCTGAGCAATTTCCAAAGGGTGGTGAACAGTGGGCGGGTGGATACTTTCCAACTTTGTAGCCCAGTTGGGAAAATATATTTGGCTCATTGATCGTGATCCAATGCTTTACTTGGTCACCAAAGTTCTTGAAGCATGTTTCTGCAAAGTGGACATAATCTTCCCTGCAAAGAAAACAATAAAATGGGTCATTTTTTTTTCTTTGTAATTTAATCTATTGAACTGAAGTGATGAAACGAGTTCACTTTTACTTACTGCATTAACGGGCTGAGCCAAGACCCATATCGATCTTCAAGTTCTTGAGGGAAATCATAATGGTGAATCGTTACAAATGGTGTAATTCCTGAATTAGTTGAAATTTACACTAAGTTAGTGTGTTAACTTGGTAGTGACAATTTTGATCCGTTTACTTGTTGATAAGTCAAATGAGTTAATTTCTTTTTATCTCAAACATATCAAATTAGTAAAAGGAAAATTTTAGCTAAAAAAATACATGTCAAATGGACGGAACTGTCTAATGTTTATTTCTGACACATTAAACTCCTAAACTGTTTTACTAAAAAATAGGCAACTGTTGAAAACCTACACTAGACACACTATATGTTCATTTCTAACACATACTCATTTTGACCCATAACCCTAACCTGTCCCTCATGTTAATTTCCTCAAAGTCTAGTCATTGATGTAACGCGCATTGCCATATTACCTCTCAGTAAAAGTTCATCCAGTATTTTCTTATAGAACAAAATCCCTTTAGGATTAACTTCACCAAATCTTCCTCCTGTATAGATACAACTCAAGAAGATCTTTAATCAAGAAACAAAAATATTTTTATCATTTTAAAGTAAGTTGTATCGTACTTGGAAGAACTCTTGCCCACGATATAGAGAAGCGGTAAGCATCTACACCAAGAGATTGTATGATCTCAATATCTTTCTGTAAAAAAGATATGTTTACTTTATCAGTCCCAAAAAGAACCAGCATCATAACACATTTCTTTTGTCAAATCTTAATAAAAGAAGATGAGAGTCAAAACATAGTTACCAGATACCGATGGTAGTGATCATTAGCTATGAATCCATTGTCACCATTTTCAATGTTGCCTACACATGAAAGAAACAAAACATAAAGTAACCATAGTTAACCAAGATTGTTTGTTGATGTTAACTATTCCTAAGTATTTAGTCCAGTTGGCATAAAATAATCTTTACTACTATGATATATTGGCCGAAAATAATCTTAACTGTGTTTTTTCTCTACAGTGGTCCCAATTTTTCATTATTTTACCTATAATGGTCTCACGTTAAAAAAACAACGTACACCCTTAACTTTTTCTCGAATTTCAAACTAATTTTTAAGGCTTTTCATAATGTTTATAACAACATCGATTTTTTATACTCAAGAAAAAACTGGTTCTCAATTGAATGGATCCTCCCGGTGTCTATGACCAAAAACTTAATTTGTATTCAAGGGGTTGAAAGTGGAAACTGCTTTCGGGAACTATAATAAACTCAAACAAGCGTTCACTTCCAATTGTTGAACAGAAGGTAAAAATGATCACCTGGTGAAAGAGCAAAAGCATCCCAATTGTTAACACTTTTACCATCATCAAGATAAGCCCCTTCAATCTGCAACACAACATTAACATTAACATTAACATTTAGTTAATCAAATCAAAACCAAATTAACTTAATTGTGAGCAACAACAAAATAGAAAAGAGATAATTAAATGTACTTGATAAGAGGAAGTGGATACACCAAACATAAAATCATCAGGAAAATCTGATCTTTTTATAATTTCTTCACCATTAATGCATGATTCAAGTGATGATGCTATAAGCAGCATCAACAACACAAAACCAAGCACCATAATTGGAAATTGAGTTTTGTTTAAAATTGTTACAACATTTGATATAACTATAATATATGGAGATTGAGTTCAACTCGATCGTTTAAACATTATGAGTAAATTTCCTATATACTATATATAAGTTATCTATTTTGTAAATAATACAGAACACAGATTTAGCACGTGCCTAATTTAATGCTAGAGAAAGAATTGTGGACCATGACTATTTATCTGTATTTCATTCATGACCTTTACAAGACATCAAAAAATCAAGAAAATGACATAATTAAGTGTGGACCAATATTAATTTTTAATGGTATCCCATGACTTTAATTTTATTGTACACCCATTCTCACACCTAGGGGTCACGTATAGCTCTCCTATTGGCTTACATAGGTGGTATAGAAACATCACGGCCCTTTGAATTTCAACGAATTCAGTGTAATAATTGTTATACACGTCTTATAGGGCTATACAAGACATATACAACAACAAAGGTGTCTGAGGAGGGTGAAATGTGAGCAAATCATACCTTTATTCCAAGGGGATATAACGAATTGCATAAAGTTATATAAATATTTATAGCTAGGAAACGACCAATAACAGAAGAACGTGTGAGAGGGTATAATAGGAAAATATAACACACCATGAGACTATACAAGGCGTATAGGGGTGTCAGTTAATTTGTAGATGGAGGTGTTTGAATATGATACATACCTGATTAGGAAGACAATATGTTGTGAATGGTGAGTTGCATATGAGAGAGCCCCTCTTTTTTACTGCTTTCTGTAGGAACCGTTCGTACAAAAACATAAAATTCTTCTATAAATTCATTTACAATACAAAGAAAATAAAGAAAACAAATACATTACAATACGATTACAACTAAAAAATTGGAAATACAAGAAATGAGTAGAAGCAGAAGCATAATTGTGACTGAGGATTCGTGTTCAACACGGGTCCCTTAAAACAAATTCCGAGTCTCCCAAGAGAACTCGTTTGTTTCCCAGGGTACAACAGCCAAAGCAGTATGTACTGCCGGGATTGACTCACAACCCAAATTATACCAAAAAAAAAAAAACATGAACATAATCAAAGATTTGTTAGAAATTATATAAAGAGAAAGAATGAGAGATCTTTTAGAGTTGATGAAGTTATTGGTGTAGTTTGGTGTGTCTTCAACCAAGGTTCACCTTGGTATTTATAGGACAAAAAGAGTTCAAACATCATATTCAATGTCCATAAACATGAGTTGAAACATCCAATTAAAGATGAATAATGAGATGAAACATCTCAAGTAATAAATTACCCACATTGAATAAAAAGTTGAAACACCAATAAATTATTATTTTGTATTTTTCACAAATTAATATTTGTGCTTTACAAAATATTCCAACAATCCCCCACATGGGAAAAAGACAAAATCTCATTTTCTCAAATGAAAAACATATTTTCTCATGTGAAAACTCATTTTCACATATTATTCCAACACTCCAGATTGATCGTTACATACAAGTTTCTTAGATATAATTTAGCGGTTGAGTACTGCCGGATAGGTAGGTGTTACCTTTGAACCTTCCGTTGTGATGCATACTTAGTCTCCTAGTGGTTCGGTAGACGTGATGTCTTTGAACCAACCACCATTTATGGAGATGACAATACACTTCACACAACACTCTCCCTGGTTCGGTCAAACCCTCATTGTCGTGTCCGTTATGGTCTTGGAACACTAGCCTGGTTCTGCGAAAGCTCTAGGAATTGCGCACCCCACAATTTCATTCGAAGCGACCCCACTTCTCTTTCACATAGGTGATTTATCTAAAAATCATTAAAAGCATTAAGGTTACTATGATTACACAAATCATTAACCATACGATATGCTTAGCCTCACAATGTGTCACTGTTGTTATAGGAATGGACTAGGAAGTATTTAAGCTCCCTTTATAATTTAGGAGGACATATATAAACATTTATACATATTAGCTTATATATCGACTGATATATTAACTATGCCCCCACAGTGACCACCCTTAGATATATGAGTAGGTTGTCCTATTGAACTTAGATCTTGGGATCTCCAGTCAACTAAGTTAGGTTTTCCTTCATATATCATCTTTCATGGGCTTTAGTCTCATTCCACAACTCCATCTCTCATGTTGTTGGATCCAAAACTATTATCTATGACTCCGTCGAGTCAATATAGATAATTGCAGTTGAGATGAGTTGTTATGATGTGTTATTAACTCACAAGTTAATCTTGCCTTTTGTCATTTTTAAGACTATAACCCCGAGTATCAACTCGAACTGAGGTACATTTTTGTCTTTAAAATGCATTTCAAGCCTAGCATATCCATGCCATTAGTAATTAGATGTTAAATCTAACCAATTGACCTTCGAGTCTAGCTTGTAGATTCGGTCACATGGTTGCATTATATTTGGCTCAACAAAAGGTTCTCTTTTGATATGGGTTTGAGAAAACTTCTCAAATACCATTTCTCAAATGGCTTCCCCCCACATTTCTTCCATTTAGATAGAAAATGTTTAAATATACGATTAGACATCCATGATTTGAACAAGATCAACGTCTTGTATCAAAGATGTCGTCAATGTTTGTTTGCCGACTAAAGCAACGCATACCTTGTCATAAGTTGTTATCAACCATCTCAAACTTAAATACTTTTAAGTTATCATCTAGGTTAAATCTAGAAAATTGAGTTCTCCATGAGTTATATGACTTTTCTTTGATTAAATGACAACCGTCATTCAAATTGTCTTATACACAACTTTACTTTTATGTTGTATATGAGTTGAATGTTTCACATTAATAGTCTCCTCAGAGCACCATAATTAACAAGTACTAGTCTAGCATGCTTTAGACTACAATACTCTAGCATGTGAACAGAAGATGCATCATTCTGATTCTTCACAGCTTTTAAGGAATATCCCAATATTCGTTCAAAACATTCATCTCATAGTTTAAACAAACAATGAGAGTTGTTCAACATCCCAAAATCTCAATATTTAGGAACGTCTAATATGTATGTTACGTAATCGTACATAGACCGTCATTCAATCTAGGATCATAAACTTTTTTTTTTCCTCAAAAAGTTTCATCATTGACTCATATGGACTTTGAAGAATCACAAATTGATCTCCCATAGTGGTACTCCCACTTTGAACAATCACAAAATTGATATAAAACTTCATGTTGTTTATATGATGAATTGTTCACATGTATTAGTATTTGAACAATTATATATGTTCATAGCAACAAAGATTTATTTTTCCATCAAATAGTCAACTTGAATCTATTATTGCTTTATGACATGTTACTTTCACAAGAGTAACAAACTATGTTAACACTTTATGTAAACTTTTGATTTATTTCATTTTAAACCAAATCTTAGTTTTGCCAAAACATGCACTTAGCAGTTTCGAAATAAACTATTTTAATTTTATGTTTTGATTACGGAAATCAATACCCAAAATTGTAAATAGTTTTGTTGAATAAAAAACTTCTAACGCACATGTTAGAGATAAGATGTTTACATAAAACACTCTTATTCAAATTTTATCATTAACACAAATGTTAAGAATAAACGCCTACATAAGACGCTTTTAGACCATAAAATTAAAGTCATATCTAACACACATGCTAGATAAGTAAATGGGTTCTAACACGCACATTAGTCAACAAAAGTCTACATCAAACGTTCTAAGCATATGGATTCATGTAATGAAAGATTCCAACAAAACGTTTGCAAAATGTTTTGAAACGAAAAGTTTTATAAAATGGTCATTTGTAAAGCATGCACTATTAATGATCATGATTGTCAACGTTTTCGAGTGAATAATGATTTCATCGTTTGTTTCTAAAAAACGATTTTTAAATTTAAAAGATTAATACTAAATCAATACAAAATTGATTATATTATAAAGAATCTCTTCTAATACTTAATTAGAATAACATTAGGTTTTAACACACATGTTAAAACACAAGTCTCACATATGAACGATTTCTTACTCGCAAATAAGAAATATTCGTTTTCGTATAATGCGTACACAAGCATAATCATTCTTAACACGCATACGGAAACTGATCTTCAACCTACAAAAGGTTAATTTAAATTTCTGATCTTAAAACCACATAAGGTTTAAAACCTTTTATTTAAAACAACATTGGATTTTCAACCTTTTTGTTTTAACACATTGAACCATTCAACAAACTATTTTAATGAAAATAAAACCACTTTTGAATGTTAAAGAAACTCATGAGAGTATTAAACTCTCTAAGTAATTGAGTCAAGTTTTATGAAAAACTACAAAAGCTTTTAAATGGTAAAACCAACAAATGGTAAAAATTACACTCAATCAAAACCAACTAATGATAAAAATTGTAATTTTTGAACGTTTTCTTTGTAAATAAAATCCGGTTCTAGAAAAAAGTCAAATGTAAGTTCTCTAAGTCCAACTTTGAGATACGAACAATGACTAATATACTTTTTTTTTAAATACGAACGGTGATTTAAAAAAAATTTGTTTTAAGATTGTAGGAACCGTTCGTACAAAAACATAAAATTCTTCTATAAATTCATTTACAATACAAAGAAAATAAAGAAAACAAATACATTACAATACGATTACAACTAAAAAATTGGAAATACAAGAAATGAGTAGAAGCAGAAGCATAATTGTGACTGAGGATTCGTGTTCAACACGGGTCCCTTAAAACAAATTCCGAGTCTCCCAAGAGAACTCGTTTGTTTCCCAGGGTACAACAGCCAAAGCAGTATGTACTGCCGGGATTGACTCACAACCCAAATTATACCAAAAAAAAAAAAACATGAACATAATCAAAGATTTGTTAGAAATTATATAAAGAGAAAGAATGAGAGATCTTTTAGAGTTGATGAAGTTATTGGTGTAGTTTGGTGTGTCTTCAACCAAGGTTCACCTTGGTATTTATAGGACAAAAAGAGTTCAAACATCATATTCAATGTCCATAAACATGAGTTGAAACATCCAATTAAAGATGAATAATGAGATGAAACATCTCAAGTAATAAATTACCCACATTGAATAAAAAGTTGAAACACCAATAAATTATTATTTTGTATTTTTCACAAATTAATATTTGTGCTTTACAAAATATTCCAACACTTTCTCTACGTCCATAATTAGCGACCAAATACGTTGCAACGAAACGATATATTTCATGTTAGTTCTAATGAAGTCATTCATGTAAATCACGTTAGAAGCAAAAGTAACAGCCAAAAATCTGGTGAACATAGTAACCAGGAATCAAGCAAAATAAAAAACGTACAATAACCGGAAATCAAGTAAAATAAAAAGCACAACGACGCAAACTATAAGGTGTGATGGAACATGTTAAAAGTATTAAAACACACGGACAAAAATTGCAGTTAGTAATATTTACCACATATAATTTTAACACGTGTAATAACACATGTCACTAACCTAGTTTTAATAATAAAAAAAACAGGACCTTAACCTTACAAGACTCAAACTCAAGCCAAGTAGTTCAAAGTATTAAGACTCGTCCGCTACACCCAAATTAATATAGCTGTCAAGATTCAAGATTTGTTTAGTTATGATTTTAGAACGGTTAGTGAGTCCTTAAGAGCGACGTTTTCGGGGCTCCCCTATAATGGAGGCTCATTCCAACCCTTCGTTCCGGAGCCAAGTTGGTCGGAGTCGAAGACTCGTCAACCAATCGTTCCAGGGGAACCATGGATGATATCTTTAACCATACGATGTAAAACCTTTATGTTTGGATTTAAACTCAAGTCTCCCTGAGTTCAAATCTTCATTACATTTTCCATATATCTATACAAACTAGATTTGGTGCCAGGCAGCGCGTTGCTGTTGTCGGTGTGACATCTGCCCCAAACCCAAATCCGAATGCCAGACTCAAACCCGAGATTATCTACTTTTATTTATATTTGTATTTGTATTTATTTTCTAAAAATGTAACTTTCGTTATTATGATTATTAATAAATATATCGGATTCTACGTTATTCCCGTTTTAATTAACCGGTCGTATTTATGTCATAAAATACCTACGAGTATCAAATAAATACTATTAGTAATAATTAATCTCATATATATATATATATATATATAGTTCATAAAAGAAATTTATTGAAAACGTTAAAGAAAAAAGCTTCTAAGTCTAAATAGAATCCTCCAACGACATAAACGAGTTAAAAATATGAAAACGTTACTTATATAAATTTCGCGTCTCGACTCGGTTAAATTAGTTAGTTAGTATAATATTTAGGTATATTGGTTTTCACAGGTCCCAACTATTACCTTTTGTCTTCTACCGGTCCCAACTATTGAATTGGCTGTCAACGGTCCCAACTTTTATCACTTTGGTAACTACTGGTCCGTCGTTAAATTTTTTTAACGTCGTTAAGTTTTTTCAAATTTAAGACCGATGTTTTAGGCCTTTTGATCGGAAGGATAATACAGTCGATTGATGTAATAAAAGTTTTCTCGAAAAGGCTCTCTGAACGATAAATTTTTTACATCCGATTGAAGCACCGTTAGGTTTAAACACCCGATTGAAGCACTATTTCGTTGTTCGGAGTGTCGTTTCGAGGTACAGTTTCCATCAATCAACTTGTATTATCCTTCCGATCAAAAGGTCTAAAACATCGGTGTTTTTTGAATTTGGAAAAAACTTAACGGCGTTAAAAAAAATTAACGACGGACCAGTAGTTACCAAAGTGATAAAAGTTGGGACCGTTGACAACCAATTCAATAGTTGGGACCGGTAGAAGATAAAAGGTGATAGTTGGGACCGGTGAAAACCAATATACCTAATATTTAAAACTAACTTTGGGCCAAAACTGTCAAAATTGAAACACTTAATAAACTTTAAACATTAAGTATTTAACATTTCAAACTACAGGGACCAACTGTGTATTTTATCTTTTAACCCAGTCCTCCCCCTCGACTGCACCCCCGCAAATCCGGCAGACCTCCGGCGCCGCTCCGGCAAGGCTCCGGCGATGCCAAAAACTTACCAAAATCATCATTTTAATTCCTAAAAATCATTCCTAAGTTATCCTTGACCAGTCTCGAACCTTCCTAATCGACGAAAACATGTGTATAACTTGATTAACGCCCGAATTGTTTATGTGATTCAAATCGAAAAATCTCATTCCGTAAATAAAGCCATCATCGACGATTAAATCTTTCCATAATGCTCATTATTGACCGACTAACACTTTCCAAACACCAAAACACTTCGCTTTATTCTGAAATTGCCGAATCAAAACACCAAATTTACTTTTTCCGGCGACTCAATCGATTTCCATCTTCCGGGCATATTTTCTGGTAATTTCTAGATTCATTCTCATCCCCTTGATCATCTACAACTTCCTAATCCATCAATTTTATCTTATTTCATTCCAGATTCACAAAATTGATCAAGAACAGTCGTGTTTTTCAACCCATTCGAATCTGTATCAAACCTTCATAATCAAGTAAGTTCTATATATCAAAATGACCGTGATTACATGTAGATCAAAACCCCTATGTTCGTTTGGGATTAGATTATCAGATTAAATCGAATTGGATGGATCTTTGAATCTAGGGCTTGTGTTGATGTGGGTGTTGTTGTTTAATAAAGAATAAAACAATCAAAATTCAAGTTGATTAACAAAAAACGATTATGGTTCAATGGTTAGAGTGTTTGCTTTGAAGACGTTGGTCCGGGGTTCGAGTACCCCTTCCTCCTTTTCTTAAACTTCACATTTTTAAAACATTAAACTATATTTTAATAACCTAAATAACACCTTTTAAGTTAAATATATTTTTAAATATTAAAAAAATGTAGTTTTAATACATATATGCAAATAATAATATTTTCATGGTTATAAGTATTCATTACAAATATTATTTAAGAAAAACCAACATGGATTCTTATAAAAAGTATATAATACGAAGATACAATAATGTTGCATACAAAAATCCCAATTTGTAGTTTAAAACCCTAAATCCCAAATCCGAAACCGTAGATCTCGGATTTTTGATTCTTGTTACTATCATTTCGTTTTTAAACTAGGGTTTTTCCCAATTAATTAGGTGGTAACAATATTTGGGCAACCCTCGGTTCACTTTAGCTGCGTTACTAGTGATTCGATTATGTTTGCATTTCAAGGTGAGTAAACTCACCCCCCTTTTTACTGTTTTGCTTTTGGGGCTGAAATATGTGTTCCACTATTATACTACGGTTTTTCCTTTCTTTTGATTCTATTTCAAATGAACTCATTAAATGTGTTAATCTTGTCGACTGCTTGATGCAAAATTATGTGATAGTCAATAGTAGTTAAATTATCTTGTAATTTCCACCGGTACGATATTAGCGCTAATGGTCTGACAAGACCACCTATATGTATTTCAAAATAGGTGATTTGACCCGGCGATTCTATGGTTGATTCTATGTGTTGGTTACTAGTTACTATTTGTGTACTTATTGCTACGTTGCTATGTCCTTTAAATGCTTAAACAATTATTGATAACTTGTACATCGAGACGGTTAGTTGACGGAAAAACGAATGTTATCATTAATTGTAACATGAGTGGTTCTCATGACTTGTTGCTAAAGGTTACCCTGCGGGGTCTATGGTTCTTGTTTCTATGTGATTCTTATGGTCAAGGTTGAGTAATATGATGAAATTGCTACGCACATAAGTTTGCGAAACATATTTATAATGATCTCGGATTTCATATTATGTACTATTTACTGTGGTTTTACTCACTAGCTAATTCTTTAGCTAACTTATTTTACACGTATTTCAGGTGGAGTTTGAGACGTTTAAGCTTCGAGACATTTAGGATGCTTTTGGACCTAGAATAAATGAGAATTAGACACTTTAAATTGTCGGCTTTTATTTCTGTTTTAAGACTAATTATTGCTTCATATCAATAGTACAAAGCCGACAATTGGGACACTTGTTGTGTGTTGTTTGCCAAAGGGTCACATATCAATTGTGCCATACAAAGTCTTGTAGTGTGTTGTTGCAAGTTGTGCATGACCACGATGTGTCACAATTCATGTACCTAATTGTAATGTTTTGAGTATTGGATCAGACCGTCAGAACAATTACAAAACCGGAAACAACCACCATGACGATGACGAACACAACACTGATGATCACCGTTGATTGGGGTAAAAGGCCGATCAAAAACAGCTATCTACTGCATAACGAATCAGACCGTTAGAACGATTACGAAACCGGAAACAACCACCAAGACGACAACGAACACAACTTCGATGACTATTGATGATCGGAAAAACTCACCGGAACACCGACAAAGAAAATAAAGAAGATCGACGATAGCCAAGAACTGCATGTAGAACTAACACCCGAAGAAGACACCGAACAACCGACCAAAGAAGAACCACAACAATCGTCGTTGCACAACAATAAGTAAATAACCAATCAGAAGTGCAGGAAATAAAATAAAAGAGGAGATGATCAATAAAATAGCAAGACAAACACTTGAAATAAACGTCCAAAAGTACGTGAGATAAGCATGCAAATCAACCGACCTTACTCTTCAGGAGTAAGGTAAATATTAGTTTAAGAAAAAGAAAAGAAAAATACTCCATAGCTCCTTCCACCGACATTCTGATTTTAGTAGACTAAATTGTTGTTTGCATCCTTGTGTTTTGTCAATTTTAGCAATTTGGCGCCTCTTCACTTTGACCACCACCACATCTTCAGATTCCACCGTCTTCAACACCATCACCTACCACAATTCCACCATAACACCATCGCCTAACCACCACATCACCGTCGCCTAACCACCACATCATCACCACCTACTACCAATGTCACCGTCGAGGAGCATCTTCGCTACCATTTATTCAGATCGACGTTGCTCCCTGCCGATGGCTACCAAACCACCTACGTCCTCTGTCACCATCTCACTACAACCCCCATCCTCGATTTGATTTGGTTATCCGATTTGGGTATTCTATTTGGACTTTGTGGTGGTAAGGATTCAATTTAAAGTTTCTTTCCATTTGAGGTATCAATTTTCAAATTCGACAATATGGAAGAGGATACGAGGAAGGGAACGAATACGAAGGAACCAATGCTGCTAGTGGTGTGTAGAGATTGGAGAAGGTAGCTGTAGTGCTCGACTATGGTGTTCGATTTAATTGTTATACATAATTGTGGTGTTTGATTTATGGTTGGATTTAGGCAGGCGATGGTTATGATGGTAGTAGTTGACGATGATGTTACTAGTAGGCGTCGATGATGTGATGGTTAGGCGATGGTGATGATTATGTCATGGTTGAATGGTGGCAGCTGATGGTGTTGGATCTTCAACTTGTTCTTCCGCTTGAGGTTCGGAATATCCTGTCGTAGAGGAATCTATACTTTAAAACTGAATCATCGAGATTTGCAGTTCCTTGTTCCATTTTAAAGCATTGACTTTAAAAGTCAATGTAGCATGAATTTTGACTCCAAAATGGAACACAACTGTTGCAGCTTAAATAACAGTTTGGCAAATGAATTACAAATTGTAAGAAATATGAAATGTTTGGTGTTTGGTTAGTAATAATATCCATGTCAATACTGATTCGGTTTGTATTAGAAATTTAGTGATGACCCACATTAAAAAGGTCAATAGTGAAGTATTAGGCATACCATTTTCAGTGATAAACATGGGTTTGTTGTCATATCTCTTCTTTAGATATTCGACCACTTCTCCAATGCCTCTTGGAACTACTGGCAGTGATCCAATGCCCGACTGTCCACAGAAATAAACGATAAAAAATGATAAATAAATTAAAAAAGAAAAGAAAACCTAGTATGCTAGAGGCAAAAAAATATTGCTATACTATAAAAAAACACTTTTTTAAAAATAAATTTTGTGTTTCATTTTTACTACGGTTTTGTCTTAAAACTAATTGAAACCGCTTGTGTTTCCGTAAACATCCTTAAAGTCAATAACTAGGTGTTTTCCCGATTGTAGCGCAGATAGTAGTATATTCACCAAACTTCATATCAACGAAGCAATAAATAGAGATCTGCTCAAGGACAGAAAATTATCATTTTAACTTAATGTATATTAAGTGGTAAAAGAATTGACTGTTTCATGCATGCATATATTTTCTAAGTTTGTTAAAATTCATAATCTAAGTACAAACTTTCTTATTGTGCACATGGTGGCAAATGTTGAACACTACACCAGCCATCTTATTCCTCAATATATCTTCATCAAGAATTAAAAATAATAATGACACTCATAATAAAGATAAATTCACAATGTAAAAGATAAAAAAAGGCAACTCAAAAATTCGTTAGAACTCATTAGGGGTGTTCATTATTCGAATACCATTCGAATTATTCGAAATTCGATTCGAATCGAATTCGATTAAGGCCATTCGAAATCGACTTTCGGTCATTCCAATTCGATTCGCATTCGATTCGAATAATTTTGTCGAATGTGGATCGAATACGAATATGATTTTCTGTATTCGCATTCGATTCGCCCAATTCGAATAAGAAATTTATATATTTTTTAAGATATATTTTTAATATATCTAATTAATTATCTATATATGAGTATGATTTAATGAGCTTGAAGTAAAGTTAAAAATACCTAAATCCAACCCATTACCCAATTTTAATTGTTGTTTCTACATATGAACATGATTTGGTGCTGTGACAACTGCTTAATTGTTGTTTCTATAGGTATTTGAACTTGTTTATAGTCTTTTTTGTGTTTGATTATGCAGTTTTAGACCTTTTGTTAACATATTTTAGACTTGTTGATGTGCTAGTATATTGCATATTGTTTGGGTGATGTTTTGCACATTGTTTGGGTGATGTTGTAGACTTATGTTATGTTGGTGCTACATTTGTATTGTTACTTGATGTGTTTGTTTATTTATATTTTCTTAAAGCGAATACATTCGAATTCGAATAACTTAATCGAATCGAATACATAGATTTTTATTCGAATGTGGATCAAATACGAATACAGTTTTTAAAAGTCTCAATTCGACCAATTCGATTCGCCTAATTCACCCAATTCGCATTCGATTCGAATAAACACCCCTAGAACTCATACATTTGAAGAACAAATTAAACCTTATCCACTTTAGTATCCTTTGATTTATTCTTTGGATGATTGACAATAGAAAAACCTAAACAAACACTACTAGAAAAGAAACTAGTTTCCGACAAAGATTTTGGTCGGAATTTAGTAGATAAAACATATTTCGGATACATTTCCGACCAAACTTTTTTTTTCTTCAGATGAAAACTATTTCCAACCATTTTCCGACAAAACATTTTGACCAACTTGCGACAACAAATTGGAACTTTTTTTCCGACAACCTTTCCACAAAAATGTGAGAGATTATTAATTCACATTTATTTTATTTTATTTAACATTTCCGACCACTATCCGACCTAGATTTTCCGACCAATTTCCGACAAAGCTATTTTATATTTTATTTATATTATTTAATATTTTCCGACCAAATTCCGACAAAACGCTGGTTTCTTTTCCGACCAAATTCCGACTACTTTGCGACTACATATAATTAACTATAAAGCTAAATAAATACTAAAAAACTTTTGAATTTTTTTACCACAAACTATAGAAATCCATTACATAGTTCAGTCCAAATACCATAAATCCATTACACAATCAGTTCCAAAATTTAAACCATTCCAAAAACCGTTAATCCATTACACAAAAGTAAGCAACTATGGAGGATTTCGAATTTTACTTAATAACAAGTCCATTTGATGCTGTATTTTTTCTTGCATTCGGCGTTCCAAATCAGCGACTTGTTGCTGAACCTGCTCACTTACTTTCTGCTGCACCTGCACCAACTATTTTATACTATTCAGATGAGTACCTTAACATCCCTCATCTAGCACAGAGACATTCAGATGAGTATAAAGTTAGTATATGCTCCATCTAACACATAATCTTCCCTGCAAAGAAAACAATAAAATGGGTCATTTTTTTCTGTGTAATTTAATGTATTTGAATTGAACAGATGAAATGAGATCACTTTTACTTACTGCATTAACGGGCTGAGCCAAGACCCATATCGATCTTCAAGTTCTTGAGGGAAATCATGATGGTGAATCGTTACAAATGGTGTAATTCCTGAATTAGTTGAAATTTACGGTATGTTAGTGTGTTAGTTTTGTAGTGACAATTTTGATCCATTTATTTGTTGGTGAGTCAAATGGGTTAATTAAGAAAGAAACATGTCAAATGGGTGGAACTGTCAAATGTTTATTTCTAAAGTAAGCTATAAATTACATTATTTATGTTTTATTGTTGTTGTAAGTTGGTCCTTTAGCAAACTAATCTACAATTAACGTTCTTAAAATCAAGGTTTTATACCAATCTAGTCCTTGTAAGTAATTGACATTTTAACTCAGATTATGTGCCTCTCACATGCGGGCATAATAGTCTTTATACAAAAGGACTATTTGTATAATTTTATTTTTGACTCTTGTTTATAATATTCGATTCAAAACATATCAACAATCATAAGCTAGATCCAGATCTCATCGTAACATTCACCAAAAATATGTCTCTGTGCAACAGACATCTTAATGGTAAGTATAAATCAAATCCGTTTTACGTGTTATTTTATATATACTAGCTACCAATTAAAATGTAGTTTGATTGATTTCACTTGAGGATTTACCTAAATTGTGAGATTTGAGGAATAATAGTATCACCTTTGAAGTTGTTTAGATTGATCCTCGTGCTGAGATTATAGCTATGATAGCTTTACTCAGATGTGTTCATTTTTGTTGTGTTTTGCAACTTCAATTAGTGATTCCAACCCATCATAGAGACATTTAATTAATATTACATGTACAAGTGTGCTTCTTTTAACATGTAAAGATCTAGCACAGAGACAAGGGAAGACCCACTGTAGAGTAACAAGGTCAAAGGACTCATTTATGTAAAAGGTCAATTTTGTTTGCTATTAGTTGATATTGGGTCACAAGGCAAATAAAGATAAACATAACAACAAAATATAGTTATAATTAAACCCAAAATAATTATTTTTTAATAACACCAAGCAATAGAAACTGGCTGTTTGGCAAAATCTGAATCGTTAAGTGCTGAATGGTTAAGAAGTCTGAACCATTAAGAGGTTCCATCAATAAGAGGGATGTTAAGGTACTACTTCAGATGAGTATAAAGTTAGTATATGCTCCATCTAGTTCCATTCAGCATCTTTCAGTCTCTTAACCATTCAGCACTTAACTGAACCATTCAGAGGCTATTTTTTTTCTGAAACAAACGCTCTGAATGCTGAATGGTTAAGCACTGGACTGAAGCATTAAAAGGTAAACAAACAGCCCCTTAGTGACTCAAATGACGTAAACTAAAAACCTTAAAATGCAACATAAGTTAAAATACAAATAAGAAAAAACATGTAAATGTCAAGGTGATCCCACTAAACTATGATTTCAAATACTCTTACGTTTGGATCTTCATTTGCAGTTTCAACATCATTTAGCAATCCTTTTATATTATTAGTCTAGCTTTAGTAACTAAAATAAGAAAAGGATAACAATAAGATAAAGTAAAATACAATACAATTCATGTGAAACTTATTGATATGCATGAATGTAGCATATATTAGTTTAACAACCTACATACACAAAACAACTGTATAAGCGACAATCTTCATAGTTTCTTTCATCTGCTAAAATTTGGGAATATTAAGCTCAAACTATAGATGAAACATAGGTTGTTTTAATATACATCCAATAAAGGGTTATTGGATTTAATCACCTCCAACTATTGACTATTGGCTGCTGTCACCCTCAAGTATCACTTTGGCCAATATAAACATTTTGGTGTCCGTATCACCAAAATTCAACCAATTCAAGCCACTTTTGGTTAACTTTTGATTATTTTTTGGTTAGCTTTTGGTGTTACGGACACCGTATCACCAAAAGTTAACCAATTCAAGTCACTTTTGGTTAATTTTTTTTTAACTTTTGGTGATACACACACCAAAGTGTTTAGTTTGGAGTTATATTGGCCAAAGTGATACTTGGGGGTGACAGCGGCCAATAACCAATAGTTGGAGGTGATTAAATCCAATAACCCTCCAATAAAACATATAAGTATCCTATGAGAACAATAAGTTATATGGTTTTAAGTAACAAATCTGAAATACAAAAAGGCTCATTTTGGCGGATGTAAACTCCTTTTCGCCTATAACGACCCTTTAAGGTGCTATGCTTTTCCAATATTAGTACCCTTTTCGCCTCATTTTGAATTTTAATATTATATCGTTGATGAGTTTGTACTCTTGCAATCACTTATACATGTTCTCTTGTGTTTTCACTTTTCACCAGAATAACAATAAAACAGAAAGCTAAATAAATCAACTAAAAAACAATATGCGGTTTAGTGTGACACAATAACACAACTATGTATATGTACATTCTAAAAAAAGAATTAGTTTGAATCAAAGCACAAGTCATTAAAGAAGAGTAAAAAATGATTGGATAAGCTACAAAAAAACCAAAGCCCAAACATATACATCTAAACCAAATTGTCTGCACATAATTACATAAAGCCTACTAACTAAAATTGAAATTAACAATCTCTTTAAACTCAATATTTTACTATGAATGTCAAATTGTGTCACTGCTTTTGAAAACGGGCTTTAATATAACACATTCCGTCTCTCTGAAAAATGGTCAAAATTTAATATATTCTCTCCTTGTCTATAACATATTTAATCACAGAGCTAGTTATAATTTATAACTTTCATGAAGTTGCAAAACACAACAAAAATGAACACATCTGAGTAAAGCTATCATAGCTATAATCTCAGCACGAGGATCAATCTAAACAACTTCAAAGGTGATACTATTATTCCTCAAATCTCACAATTTAGGTAAATCCTCAAGTGAAATCAATCAAACTACATTTTAATTGGTAGCTAGTATATATAAAATAACACGTAAAACGGATTTGATTTCTCATCAGTTTTGCAAGTCATGTAGAATGTTTTCTTAATTTCTATCTTTTGTGAACAATACAAGTTTCTTTTCTTGCAAGTGAAACCTATAACACATGCATAGTAAAAATGGTAAATCTAACATCATAAACAATTAGCAAATTAGCATGTTAAAGGAAGATATGATTTGGTGCTACAACCTGATCAACTTGTAACATTCTTTTGATGGGCAAGATTATATGCTCCAAACAACTCAGCTTTGTTAAAAGTAGCAAAAACTTCATCTAAAAGATGCAACATTTGACAAATTAGGTGAAATAAAGTTATTAAGATCAACAATATAAGAAACGACAAACCAATCTCCTCCATGGTTCCCTTTCGTCCTCCACAACCTGTGAAAGCATACAGTAACATGATAATCTCAACTTTCCTTTTATTCGGAATTAATTTCCAATACCCCTTTTTAAGGTCTTAGATGTAAGGTTTTAAATTCTCCTCTCACTTTTTTTTTTAATTTCTATTCCCAAGTTTCCATTAAATCATTATATTGTCATACTACCATATGCATCATACAAACTAAGCAGTTAATGTAGAAAAATATCGGTTATCGGTCAAGGACCGATATTTGAGATATCAGTTATCTCGGTGGGATATCGGTGAGATATCGGTAGCTAAAATATAATGCATAAATTTATATTTAATAATAGTTAATAATAAAAAACATGATCTAAGCCACAACTCAAAACAAAAGTATCAACATTTTATATTAGAAAACTCGTAAGCAACAAAAAGTCTTCCTCCAGCCTACATCAACCAAGACATCTAGTTGTAGACGTGTAGTTATGTTTTTTTAGGGAAATATGTTACAAAACAAGCATATTTTGTCTTGTGAGAAGAAACTGGGCCACTTGACCAACAACCTATCGTTTTAAAAAACAAAAAAAAATAGTCCAACAAGGCAAAACCGAGATCTCACCGATATTACCGATATTTTGAACTAAAATATCACCGATATATCGGTAATATCGGCCGATATTCTCGGTACCGAGATTGTTACCGATATTTGGACCGATATTTTGTTAGAGCACCGATTACCGAGATATCACCGAGATCCCGAGATATCACCGAGATTAACTGCATAGCATACAAATCATATTAGCAATAACCAAACATCATAATACATTCAATACTTGTTTCATTTATAAGAAAGAAAGCGTAAAAGTGATTATAAATGACAAGAATCAAACAATTATTAACTGTATAAAAGGCATGTAGTGGTGTCAACGAGTTCCTTAGGGAGCTAATGACTGAGTTCAAACTTCATACAAATGAGTAGTCAATTCCACGATCAAAATCAAGTCTTAAGTGAGTACGTATGACAATTTCTTGTTGCATTCATTTGTATATCTCGTTTACACAATCATCAAATAAGCATAAAATGATAAGAAATTCAACAACAAAGTTAAATCTTACGATAAGAGAGCAAGAACGGAGGGTAAATGTAATATAGTGATTAAAACATGAATTCAAATGTATAAACACATCATGTTCGGTTAGAAAGAAGTTTGCAAGCACCGACATGTTCAACACTCTCGGGATCACATCCCAAGAATCAAATTGCCAATTTCAACACTCTGAACCTAGAATATGAAATCATAAATTGAAAAGGTAACATTCTTTTGATGGGCAAGATTATATGCTCCAAACAACTCAGCTTTGTTAAAAGTAGCAAAAACTTCATCTAAAAGATGCAACATTTGACAAATTAGGTGAAATAAAGTTATTAAGATCAACAATATAAGAAACGACAAACCAATCTCCTCCATGGTTCCCTTTCGTCCTCCACAACCTGTGAAAGCATACAGTAACATGATAATCTCAACTTTCCTTTTATTCGGAATTAATTTCCAATACCCCTTTTTAAGGTCTTAGATGTAAGGTTTTAAATTCTCCTCTCACTTTTTTTTTTAATTTCTATTCCCAAGTTTCCATTAAATCATTATATTGTCATACTACCATATGCATCATACAAATCATATTAGCAATAACCAAACATCATAATACATTCAATACTTGTTTCATTTATAAGAAAGAAAGCGTAAAAGTGATTATAAATGACAAGAATCAAACAATTATTAACTGTATAAAAGGCATGTAGTGGTGTCAACGGGTTCCTTAGGGAGCTAATGACTGAGTTCAAACTTCATACAAATGAGTAGTCAATTCCACGATCAAAATCAAGTCTTAAGTGAGTACGTATGACAATTTCTTGTTGCATTCATTTGTATATCTCGTTTACATAATCATCAAATAAGCATAAAATGATAAGAAATTCAACAACAAAGTTAAATCTTACGATAAGAGAGCAAGAACGGAGCGTAAATGTAATATAGTGATTAAAACATGAATTCAAATGTATAAACACATCATGTTCGGTTAGAAAGAAGTTTGCAAGCACCGACATGTTCAACACTCTCGGGATCACGTCCCAAGAATCAAATTGCCAATTTCAACACTCTGAACCTAGAATATGAAATCATAAATTGAAAAGGTAAAGTAAGATTAAATGCCAAATCCCGATTGCAATATGAGGTTGATGGGGAATTGATGAAATCAAGACTCTGTTCACTAATTGATGATGATGACTTCGATTTATAATAGCAAAGTAAAAAGCTTTAACTGGAGAGAAACCGATGTATTGAATGTTTTGTATTGATTGATAAAACTCTGATTTACAATACAATATAAAGACAAATAAATTACATTTTGGACCCTCTAGAATGATATATATAAAATACTTGGACTGATATTCCCCCGCAAGTTAAGGACGGGGAACGACCTGCAACTTGGACCTTAAAAACATAAATCTCTGAGAGGGTAGAGGTTTTGTAAATACATCAGCAATTTGATCACTTGTAGATATGAACTGGACATTCAGTTGTCCTCGAGATACTTGTTCACGAACAAAATGAAAGTCAACTTCAACATGTTTTGTACGTCCATGAAACACAGGGTTGGCTAATAGGTAGGTGGCTCCCAAATTGTCACACCAGAGTGTAGGTGGTGGTGTTGGGATGCCTAGTTCATGTAGTAATTAATGACTTTAGCCAAATTAATTCCGCCACGGTGTCTGCCATGGCCTTGTATTCAGATTCGGTTGAAGACCTCGATACAGTTCTTTGTTTACGAGCAGACCAGGAGATAAGATTAGATCCTAAGTAAATGGCAAACCCCCCCCGTGGACCGACGGTCAATTGGGCAGCCTGCCCAATCAGAGTCAGAGTAGGCATGAACCGTGAAAGCATTCGAATTTTGCCAGCACACATCGGTGAAAGCTTGTAGCGAAGAGCCAGACGTGTGACGGAAGTGAAGACCCAAATCAATGCTGCCTTTTAGGTAACGCAAAATACGTTTAACAGTGGACCAATGATTTTCTGTCGGAGCATGCATAAATTGACATACACGATTCACAGCAAACGCAATGTCTGGTCGAAAAAGAGTGACATATTGTAATGCTCCAACAATCCGACGATACTCAGTTGGATCAGAAAGTAGCGGACTATCATCCAGGTGCAAAACTTGAGAAGTACTCATTGGAGAGTTCACTGGTTTACAATCTGAAAGACCTGATCGATTGAGAACATCCAAGATGTACTTCCGTTGCGAGAGAACAAGATCCTTTTTATGATGAATTACTTCAATCCCTAGAAAGTAGTGAAGTTTGCCAAGATCTTTGATAGGAAAGCTGGAGCTGAGATGTTTAATTATTCGCTCAATTTCTGGATTGTTGTTGCCCGTAACAATGATATCATCTACATAAACAAGAATATAGACAAGAGTTCCACCAGATTTGAGAATAAACAGGGAAGGATCGGTTTTGGATCCACGAAACCCCATCTTTTGAAGAACCGTCGACAATCGATTAAACCAGGCCCGAGGTGCTTGCTTGAGCCCATAAATGGACTTGTGAAGAAGACATACATGGTCAGGTTTATTCTGATCAACAAAGCCTGGTGGTTGCTTCATATAGATTGTTTCAGATAGGTCACCATGAAGGAAGGCATTTTCGACATCCAATTGTCGCAAAGACCAATTTTTGGTCACTGCAAGGAACAAAATGGCTCGAATAGTTGTTGCTTTAACCACTGGACTGAAAGTTTCATGATAATCAACCCCGGGTTGTTGATTGAACCCTTTGGCAACAAGACGGGCCTTGTAGCGAGTTAAATTGCCTTGTGAATCATCCTTCAACCTGTACACCCATTTACAATCAATCACATTAGTATTTTTAGGATAAGGCACTAATGACCACCTATGTAGCACGGGGACACCTAAACATGTGTCGTACCCGTCTCGGGGACGTTTCGGGGACGGAAACACCTAGGGGACGTTTCCCAAATGTTTCCAAATTCCGGGGACGTTTCCAAACCGTTTCCTATTATTTTTAGGGTTTCAAAGCTCATTAAATAAATAAAAAAGGCCAATTACCCATAAATATTATATACGACTTCAACGATTTTCAAACATAAGATACTATTCTATACATATAATACGGCTCGCACTAGATGAACCGGAGTTTGAAAATGATTTTATTATTGATAATTAATTACTTTTGAAAGATTTAATACTTTTAATAGTTGAAACATTAAATCAATATATCTATTTCAAAATTATTTAATATATTTATGTTTTTTCATTGCCGTACCTTAGCCGTACCCGTATCTTGAATTTTTGAGTTTTGCCGTTTCCCGTCCCCGTATTATCCCCGTATCCTGATCCCGTACCCACCCCAGTGCTACTTAGATGACCACGTTCCATTCTTATGAAGCGCTTCCAACTCCTTGGTCATGGCAAGGCGCCACTCCGGAGATTTGTTGGCAACGGTAAACAAGGTGGGTGCAACTGGGGGGTTAGTGGAGCGCGTAGCATGAAACGCAGAGGGACTGTAACGGTTGGTTCGTTTAGGATTTGGACGAAGGTGAGACGGTCGAGATCGGAATAGCGGTGGTGGGGGTGGGGTGGATTGTTCGGATGGAACAGTTGTGGCGTTGGAAGGAGGTGATGGAGTGTTAGGTGTAGAGAAATCAGATTGTGGGGACGATTGTGATGTAGGCGATGATTGTGGTGTAGGTGATGATTGTGGGTCAGTTGATAAAGGTGTGTTGGTTTGGACAGGTGGAGGTGGGAAATGTGGGATGGGTGTAGGATAAATAGATACATAAGGGGTAGATGAGGAGGATGTTTGTGGTGAGGTGGAAGTTTGGAAAGGGAAGACATGTTCATTGAAACGGACATAGCGAACGATGTAAATCCGTTCGGTAGTGGGGTCAAAGCAGCGATACCCATGGTGATGAGAGCTGTAGCCAAGAAAGACACATGGGGCTGAGCGGAAGTCCATTTTATGGCGATTGTACGCTCGTAGATATGGAAAACATTGGCACCCAAAGACACGGAGGAATGAATAATTCGGTTTGTGGTTGAAAATTTGTTGATAAGGAGATTTGTTTGAGGAGGTTCGGGAGGGTAAACGATTAATAAGATAGGTGGCAGTTTCAAAGGCGAAGTGCCAGAAACGTAGTGGAAGGTGAGACTGGGCAAGAAGAGTAAGCCCGGTTTCCACAACATGACGATGACGCCGTTCAACAAACCCATTTTGTTCACTAGTGTAAGGGCAAGAACGTCGATGAATAATGCCAAGTTTTGTGAAGAAAGAAGAGAGATTACGGAATTCTCCACCCCAATCAGTTTGAACACATTTCAGTTTTGTGTTAAATTGTCGCTCCACCATTGTTACAAAATTGGTGAAGGTAGTGAAAACATCAGATTTTTGTGTGAGAGGATAAAACCACATGTAACGGGAATGATGATCTACACATAGTAAAAAATACCGATGTCCATCAAAGGAAGCTTAGATGATTTTCCCATTTGACATGGGGTACAAATGGTAGAACATAACTTATTTGAAACTGGTAACGAAAAACTAGAGACAATAGAATTAAAAACACGTTCATGTGGGTGACCAAGACGTTGATGCCAAATATTTGCAGGAGCTTTTGTTGCGGTGAATGCCTGCTTCGGGATGGTTTTGAGGGTAGGAAGGTGGATGGAATATAGCCCGTTGTCACTTCGACCCATGAGGAGGGTAGTGTGTGAAGACTCGTCCTTCACAACAAAGAAAGAAGAGTGAAACTCAAAATAAACGTTATTATCATGGCAGAATTGTTTAACAGATAATAAGTTCTTTTGAATGTGTGGAACATGAAGAATGTCAGAAAGATGAAATGTTTTGTTGGGTGAAAAAGATTTTGAGGAACCAATATGTAAAATAGGTAAAGGTTGACCGTTACCAACAAAGAGTGAATCGTTACCTTGGTAGACCTCAGAGTTGTCAAGGTTTGATAAGTCTGGAGTGGTGTGGTTACTGGCACCAGTATCCGGGAACCATGTTGCTCCTGATGTTGACCCGGTTTCAGAGAAACTCGCGAAATTAGCTTGTGGAGCAGACCGAGCAGCAGTGGTATGGTTATGAGCAGGGGCTGTTGGGCATTGAGACGGGATGTGAGCAATACCACAACGATTACAATGACCATAGACGGTATTAGAGGTTGAAGCCCATGCAAACTGTCGGGTAGGAGCAGAAGTGTTTGTATCACGACCACGGTTAAAGAAGTTGTTGCGTGAACCACCGCGGGAATTGCCCCTGCGATTGCCTCTATTGTTGAAGGGTTTTGTAGCAGCATAGAAGACCTGTGGTTGAGGACTGTTTTGTGGCATCGGATTTAGTTGGTAGCCCAGTTGAGATGCTAGTTGCTGTAAGTTACTGAGTTGAGGGAGGTTGGTGTTGGATGCCCCCGTTGCAGCAGCAAAAACCTGTGGTGTTTCAGTCAAGATTGGGGGGTTGGGTCTGTTAATCATATAGTCATGATCAGACAAGAGACCATGCAATTCATTGAAAGTGATTGGTGGATGACGAGCCAAAAGGTTTGCTTTTAAACCGTTGTATTCATCTCGAAGGCCGGAGATGGTGAGCATGACAAGGTCTTTATCCTTCATTGGTTCACCAATATGGGCTAAGGCTAGTGCATATTCTGTTGCACGACTTAGATAGGCAGTCGGGGTTTCATCACCTTTCATCATTATTCGAAGCAGTTGAGTTTTTAACATGTATTCACGGGAGGCGGTGTTTGGTGCATAGGCACGTTCTAAAGAGAGCCAAAGATCTCTAGAGGTTGTTGTACCTTGAACATGTTGGAAAGAGGCTTCGGATATGGTTGATGTAATGATCATCCGGACATGAGCATCATTAGCTATCCAACGGGAATAACTCGGGTTGTCAGCGGTTGATGATTCTTCCGGTTTGCTTGATGCAATTTTAATTTTTTGTGCTGGACATGGTATGGTACCATCCACATAGTCAAATAGGTTATTGGTGATTAAGAACGGTTCCATCATAGCTTTCCAGTACTGGTAATTGGTAGGAGATAGAGTGAATGCAAGTTTGTGAGTGTTGTGAGCTGTTTTCTCAGCAGAGGTAAAGGCAGCGATGGTGGCCATTTGATTTCGTTGGACTTTGATCGGAATTGGTTATCGGAATTGTTGACCGGAGAATTGGTGATTGAAATTGATTGCTTGGTTGCAGTTTGATCGGAAACGGTGGCAGGGCAATCGATCGAATTTCCTTGGTTGCTCTGATACCAAGAGAAACCGATGTATTGAATGTTTTGTATTGATTGATAAAACTCTGATTTACAATACAATATAAAGACAAATAAATTACATTTTGGACCCTCTAGAATGATATATATAAAATACTTGGACTGATAACTGGAATCAAGGACTACATGGGGGGTCTATTGAATTCATTATTGACGGTTTATTTATGGAGGCAACGTGGAGTAAAACAGGGAATACCTTAACCACTCGAAACCGCTCCGTAACCGTCCACTTTTCACTCAACCGCAGGGTTTCTAAGGCTGAGATTTCGTTTCAGCATGATCCTATGGTCCAGATTGAATCTTCCCGGTGGTTAGACTCACCGGGAGCAATATAATATAATGTGGTTTACCTGACCCACGGTTTCAGTTTGATTTATTCCAAAGTTCGAGTTTGCAACTATTTTGGCTAACACTCACTAATTATTGGTTAAACTTTTCTTATTTAAGGCATATGCCTATATAGACCAAAGATGTGAGCCCAGCCCAAATGTTAACTTATTTTAGCCGAGAGAAACAATTGTAAAAAAATCATGGCAGTCATGGTGACAATCGGTTGTAGAGAATTGGTAGTCTGGATTTTCCAAAATTCAATGGTGAAGATGTTGAGGGCTGGTTGTATAAATGCAACCATTTCTTCATGGTTGACAAAACTCCAGCCAACATGAAATTTCATTATGCTTGCATCAGTCTTAATGGACCAACACTACAATGGCATCAAGGTTTTATCACAAGTCAAGATGTGATGTTGATAATATAATTTGGGAAGATTATTGTGATTCTTTTGATGCATTGTTAACAAGGGTTAAGTTGAGTGAGTGTAATCGCTGGGCTGTTTGTAGCTGAACAGTGTGGCGCTCGGTTGACAGTCAGCACCAAACCAAAGTAGAAAGACAACTCTTTAGCATGCATACTATGGTAGAAAGACATCTCAGCACCAAACCCAAGTAGTAGATGAACAGTGTGGCACTCGGTTGGCAAAATTGTGGTTATTAATGAATGGTCTACGCCAACAACCGTCAAGCAATTGGGAGGATTTTTGGGGTTAACAGGTTATTATAGAAGATTCATCTCTGCCTATGGTAGCATTGCTAAGCCTTTAACTCAGCTATTACAAAAATATGCATTTAAGTGGGTCAACAGAGGCTCAAATGGCATTTGAAAATCTGAAGCAAGCCCTTACCCTGGCCTCAGTGTTAGCTTTATCTGATTGGTCTGCGTTAACGCAGAATAATCACCCCTCTGCATTTGTTAGTAAAGCTCTTTCAGTTAGTCAATTATCTGTGTCAGAGAATGAGCTTTTGGCAATCCTCATGGCTGTCAAGCATTGGCACCAATACTTGATCATTAAGCACTTTACTAAGAACTAATCAGAAAAGCCTGAAACATTTACTTGAACAGAAGATAACCACACCCTTGCAGCACACATGGTCAAGCAAGTTAATGGGTTACGATTACACTATTTTTATAAAAAGGGTGGAGAAAACAATGTTGTTGATGCACTATCAAGAGTACATGGTTCACCATTGTTTTACATCGCTATTTCATCTTATCACCACTTTTATTTTCTTGGGATAGTGAACTATTAAAAAGGAAAGGGAAGTTATGGGTTCCTCATATTCCAGGTCATTCGGGTATCTACTCTACTTTATAAAGGCTGAAAAATATGTTTTCTTGGAAGAGGGTTACTAAAGATGTGAAAGCCTTTGTTGAAAGTGTGATGAGTGATTAAGAGCTAAGTATGAAACTATAGCATAGCCTGGTTTACTTAGCCCTTTGCACGAGCCTACTGCATTATTTTCAGATATATCAATGGATTTCATTGGGGGACTTCCTCCTTCATTTGGCCATGATTCCATTTTAGTGCTGGTTGATAGATTTTTTAAATATGGGCATTTCATTGGGCTTAAACATCCCTATACAACCACCAAAATTGGACAAGTAGTCTTTGATAATGTGTTTAAGATTCATGGTTGCCCTCAAACCATAGTTTCAGACATGGATGCTTTGTTCCTTAGTCATTTTTGGAAAGAAATTCTGAGATTGCAAGATTAGTGAAGCCTTATCCTCCTCTGCTTACCACCCACAAACTGATCTTAACAGGTGTTTGGAAACACATTTGAGATGCATGGTCATGCATGAACCAACAGTGTGGTATAAATGGTTAACCTTGGGTCAGTGGTGGTACAACTCTACTTGGCCTTCAGCAATTCAAATGTCTCCATACATGGCTTTGTTTGGAACTGATCCACCTATCAATTTGCCTTATATTCCCTTGAATACCAAGATTGCTGCAGTAAAGGAGTTATTTGCAAAAAGGGAATCCATGATTGAAACGTTGAAGCATTCATTACACAAGGCTGTCAACCGTATGAAGCAATTTACAGATGCTAAGAGGTCAGAAAGATCATTTGAAATGGGATAATGGGTTTAGTTAAAGCTTCATATTTATGTGCAGACAACCCTCACATATTCATAAGATTTTGGCATATGTGGGACCAGCTGCTTCCAAGCTAGATTTGCCTCCTAATGCACATATTCATCACACCTTCCATGTGGCTTTACTTAAAAAACAACTGATGCTATACCTCAACAGAGCATACCAATTTCTAATGGGTGGGAATCAGCTGATGAGTTTATGATGCGATTTCCTTTATTGGATGTTCATTCTTGAGAACAAGAATGTTATATGGGAGGAGTTTTGTTAAGGCAAAAAGATAAAGGGCTGATTGTGTAATATTCCAAAGTATATTAATTGTGTTTTAGTCATTTGTAATAATTGTTAGTAGAAGGGGGTAAGATGTAACTTGAATAGTTGCAACTACCAGAGTTGTTAGTCGTTAAAAGATGGTTGTAACAGCTCATTTGAGCATCGATGAAACGAATTAGAACCTTCCTATCAGTTTTCTATTCTCCATATTATCGTAACAAAATATGATTAAGAGAGTGGTTTTTATCCCATGACAAAAGAACTAAAAAATTAAAGAATGAACATAAGAAGAGATTGAAATCCAGATATATAGCAAATATTATCGTGGGTTGTTTGGACAGTCGGCCCAGTCAACACCTGAATAAAGTTGTAGAGAGGATTTTAGGGTTGATTGCCAGTGGGCATCAGTAAAAGGCCTGTAAGTTAAAAACGCAGTCATATGTGATTAAAAGACCTAATTCCAAGGTGCCCATTAGAGAGCGTAATAACACACACTATTGACCTTGAAAGAGTAAGTAGATGATTCTGCAAGCGATTTTCCAGTATGCTTTCCAGCTCACAACCGTTGGTGTATGCATGATCTAGCACACTTTATTCACCTTGAAAGACTAACATGCTGAATTGCCCCTACCATTTGGCAGTATTTAGATGGATCTGCAAGGGGCAAGTTACGGAGATCTTTAAGTGCAAATGTGGTGCTGAGCTGATGAATGATGTGTTCAAATGCATGAGTTTTGTCGCATGTTACGATTACACATCAACATACGCCAATACGTAGACGAGATTGTGACCTTTTTTTGAGAATGAAGAGAGACAGGTCTGTTTTGGAACCATGAAACCCAAACTGTTGAAGTGTGATGGATAGTGGATGAACCCAAGCCCTAGGGGCTTGTTTGAGTCCATACAGTGACTTGTGAAGTAGACACAAATGATGTGGTCTTTTTGGATCGACTAATCCTGATGTTTGTTTGAGGTAACCGTGTAAGAATGCATTTTGCACATCTAAATGGCAAAGAGGCCATTTATTTGTGATGTCTAGAGACAACACAACCCGGATGGTGGTGGCTTTGATGACCTTGCTGAATGTTTTAAAACAAAATGCTCAAATGTAGATGGTAGAGATGTCAGGAACAATATTGCATGATCCTCTTTTTCAATGGCCACAAAAAGGTTCTCCAAGTTCGGCTTGTACATGCTAAAAATGGTTATACAGGTTAAATTAAAACAGTTAAATCATTGAAGTTTAGAGTACAAAAAATGTGATAAGACGTGATAAGACACTTAAGTGATGTCTAAAGTTAGAAAATTATTCAGTTTGAAAAACACGAGAAAAAAACAACCAAATTGAAAATTGAAAACTTGAGTATATAAAAAAAATATGGCTAGAAACTAGATCATGTGAACTTCTATAATAAAAAAACAATATTTATGAACTACCAATGGTTGAGAATCCATAACTTGGGAATGACAGAGGTAAAAAAATATATGATTTTGATGAAGCTGGAGAAGACTTGAATTTTCAAATAATGGAACAAAAGTACAAAACCTTAGTAACGAGAAAAAAACTAGAATGTGTGTGTAGCAAAAAGTAAAAAAACTGAGTTTCAAGAAATCAAGTAGAAACAAAAATTCATATTTAAGTTAAAACAAAAGACTTGTAAAACATGATTTTTGTCAAAGTTGGAAAGTAAAGATTCATAAAAAGGAAAAAGAAAACGGATTGCTAGTGAAAAGTAAAGTGTGAGACACAAACACATGAGAAAGAAACAACCTAATTGAATTTTAAAGGCTTGAAGAAAAAAAGTTTAAACTTTTATAAACAAAATATTTAGGTTGATGCAGATTGAAATGAAGTAAAGATGAAAACAGGAAAGCAAGTTGAAAGGCGTGAAGGTTTTTAATTAAAAATGTCAAAGTATTGAAGGTTAATGTTAATGGTTTCCGTATGTTAACTCAATGAAGTTGGTATTCGTGGATGTTTAAGAAGTAAGGGAAAGAGCTTAACAAAGTTAGAAAATCTTAAGTTTTAAAAAGAGAAGGAAACAAAGAAGAAAATAAGACACTTCATTGATGTTTAAAAAGTTATGGAATGAGCATAATAAAGTTAGAAAATAAGTGAATATAAAAACATGAGAAAGAAACAACTAAATAGAAAATCATAAACTTTAGTAGTAAAGGAAATAAAATTCTTATCGATAGATCATCAAACTTAAATCATAAAAAATTAATGTTATTGGTAGCTGATGCAAATGGAAGAGAAAACAGGACTTGGTGATGTGAAAAAAAAATTGAAAAAAAAAGATGGCTTAAACTGTTATTATTGTTAATTAATGCCAAAACCTTAGTAATGAGAAGACTTAAATTGTCAAAAGATGGAACAAAACCTTAGAAATTAGAAAAAAATTTGAATGTGTGTACAAAGCAAAAAAGTATAAAAACTGAGTTTCAAGAAATCAAGTAGAAGCAGAACTTCATATTTAAATTAAAATACAATAGTTTTTAAAAGACAAATTTTGTCAAAGTTGGAAAGAAAGAATCATAAAAAGGAAAAAGAAAATGGATCACTAGTGAGAAGTAAAGTGTGTAAAATGAGAAGTAAAAAGTAAAGAGTGTAAAATGAATTAAACAAATGTGCTTAGAAAAAAAAAAGAGGAAACGCTGAGAAAAACTGTGCAGCAGTTTTAAACAAAATTAAAGTAACAGGAGAAAGAAACAACCACTATATCTAAAAAAATAGGTTAAAATTTTGAAAGACATGAAGTTTTTTATTAAAAAAAGTAAAATTATAGAACGTCTATGGCTTTGGTACATTTTATCACTGAATTTTAAAGTACATAGATGTGATAAGACACTTAGAAGATGATTAAAAAGTCAGGGAACGAGTTTAATAAAGTAACAAAATTATTCAGTTACAAAAACAAGAGAAAGGAACAACTAAAATGAAAACGTGAACTTTAGGAGTATTTCAGAGAAAAACGTAGTGAAGGATATAAAATGTTTATATTAATGGTAACTGAACTGATGAGTAAAGAAGTTTGATAAACTAAGAAAAGAAATAAAGCATGAGAAGATGAACAATATTAAGAAAATTAAGAAAATATGTGAGTTTCAAAACTTCAAAGAAAAAAAAGGTTAAACTCCTACAAAAATGTTGAGGTTTTATGTAAAAATTGAGAAGATGAACAATAGTAAGAAAATTATTGAGTTTCAAAAACTTCATTATTTCAAAAACAAAAAGTGTCGATTTCCTTAAAAATGGAACTTTTAAGTAAAGTGGTAACCAAGTAAATGTAAAAATTGTAAAGCAAGTAGAAAGAAAAAAAGGTTTTATTTAAAAAAGTCAAACTATTGAAAGTCAATGGCTTTGGGAGATTAATTTGCCAAAAGATGGAACAAAAACTTAGTGATGAGAAATATACATTGAATGTGTGTAAAATTCAAGTTTTAAGTGCCGCATCCACAGGTAAAAAGATGTAAAAACAAGTTGGACCATCAAATTTAGTTGGTTATAAATCACTAAGTTAGGTGAATACATAAAGATAGAATGGTTGTGAGAAAATGAATTTTTACAAAAGTATGTAAATGAATTTGAAGTTGTAAAGCAATTGAATTTTCAAAAGATGAAATAACAACATAATAAAATGGAAAAGAACAGAACTCTCGTGAAAATGAGAACAAAGTAGGAAAAGAAGAGAATGAAGCAATTGGATGTGATTTAACGTTTTAATTATTATTGAAAAGTAATAGAAGTAGAATGCTTATGGGATGTGAAAGAAGTGAGCTTTAAGGTGTCAAGCACGAGTAAAAAGATGTAAATAAAGTTAAACCCACAAATTTGGTTGGTTAAAGCACTAGGTTGGAGGAAAATATATATGGACATAACGTTGGTGATGGTAACAAAGATAAGTAATCAAAAGATGAATAAAAACAAGTAAAAGAAGAAGAATGCTAGGTAAACATTTTGAAAAATATGACTTTTTAGGTGCCAAACTTTTAAAATCCAAAGAACAATGTTGTTTAAATCAAGATCATAAGAATAGCTAGTAAAGGTGCAAACCAAGTTACTCGTTTTCAAAAGAGAGGCTTTTATGCAAATGGACGTTAAAGGTTGCTAAAAACTCATTTTTTCCACACATGATTGGGAGCAAAATAGTTATTTTTAAGAAGAAAAGAACTAACGAAGTGTTAGTTTGGGTAAACAAAGATTTTCTAAATGACGCAAATGAACAGTAAAAAGGTGAGGTCAGAAAAAGACAAAACAATATTGAGGTCAGAAAAGAGAGGCTTTTATTCAAATATTTTTAAGAAGCCATAAGGAATTTACATAGATTTATGGGTAAACATAACATGGTTTTCTAAATCTTTGGTAAAGTTAGGAAATACTTTAGTTTTTAAAACATGAGCAAGAAACAACTAAACTGGATTTGAAAAGGCTGAGTATGTATCTCAAAGAAGAAAAAAGGAAAACTCTTATAAAAGAACAAAAAAAACATTGAGGTCAGAAAAGAGAGGCTTTTATTCAAATGGATGTTTAAGGGTGCTAAAAACTCATTTTTTTCACGTGTGATTAGGATATAAGAAGTGATTTAAGGAGCCAGAAAGAATTAACAAAGAGATTTTTGGGTAAACATAACATGGTTTTCTAGATCTCTATAAAGTTAGGAAATACTTTAGCTTCCAAAACATGAGCAAGAAACAACTAAACTGAATTTGAAAATGCTGAGTATCTCAAAGAATAAAAAGGGAAAACTCTTATAAAAGAATAAAAAAATTGAGGTCAGAAAAGAGAGGCTTTAATTCAAATGGATGTTTAAGGGTGCAAAAAACTCATTTTTCAACTCATGAATAGGAAGTAAAAAGTGATACTGAAGAAGTCAGAAAAGAATTAACGAAGTGATTTTTGAGTAAACATGGTTATATGGTTTTCTAAATCTTTGGTAAAGTTAGAAAATATTTTAGTTGCAAATTAGAAAAGAAATAAAATATGAGAAGATAAAGAGGTTGAATTCCTTTAAAAAAAATGAAATTTTATGTAAATTGGAAACCAAGTAAAAATAAAAACCGGAAAGCAAGTAGGAATGGCATGAAAGTTTTTATTTAAAAAAAGTCAAATGTTTGAAAGACAATGGCTTTGGTAGGTTAAACCAATGAAATTTAAAGTACAGGAATGTATAGCACACTAAACTGATGTTTAAGATCTTAAAAAATGAGGTCAGAAAAGAGAGATGTTTATATTGAAAAAGGATGTTTAAGGATGATAAAAACTCATTTTTTTTCACACATGATTAGGAAGTTAAAAGTGATTTTAAGGAAGTCAGAAAAGAATTAACGAAGTGATGTAAACATGGTTACATGGTTTTCTAAATCTATGGTAAAGTTAGAACATATTATAATATTTAATGAGAAAAGCAATAGTAAGAAAATTATTGAATTTTAAAAACTTCATTATTTCAAAAACAAAAAGCGATGAATTCCTTTAAACAACAGGGAACGTTTATTTAAAAAAGGCAAACTTTTGAAAGTCAATGGCTTTAGCAGGTTAAAATGTTAAATCAATGAAGTTTTGAGTATGTAATGTGAAAACTGATGTTTTAAAATCTTAAAGAAAGAGCTTTAATAAATTGAAAAACAAATGACACTAAAAAACATGAGAAAGAAACAACCTAATTGAAATTTAAAGGATTGAAGAAAAAAAGTTTAAACAAAAAGAATGGCTAATAAAGGAGCCAGATCAAGATATTCATTTCAAAAGAAAGGATTTTGTTCAAATGGATATTTAAGGATGTTAAAAAGTCATAATTTCATGCACGATTAGGAAGTAAAAAGTGATTTTTTTAGAAGTCAGAAAATAATTAAAAAAGTGGTTTTTGGGTAAACATGGTTTTCTAAATCTTTGGTGAAGTTATGAAATATTTTAGTTTCAAAAAAATAGCAAGAAACAACTAAACTAAATTTGAAAAGGCTGAGTATTTCAAGGAAAAAAAGGCCATCCTATTGAAAAAGTAAAAATATTGAAAGATATGAAGGTATATAATAGGATAATAAATACATGGTTTTCTAAATCTTTGGTAAAGTTAAAATGTTTTAGTTTCAAAAAAATGAGCAAGAAATAACTAAACTGAATTTGAAAAGGCTGAAAAACATTTATAAAAGGATAAAAAAACAGAGAAGTCAGAAATAAGATGTTTTTATTCAAATAGGATGTTTGAGAATGATAAAAACTCTTTTTCACGCACGATTAGGAAGTAAAAATGATTTTAAAGAAGTCAGAAAAGATGTAACGATGTGATGTAAACATGGTTTTTTAAATAATTGGTAAAGTTTGAAAATATTTTAATTTCAAATGAGAAATAAAATAAAAATTGTAAAGATGAACAATTGTAAGAAAATTACTGAGTTTCAAAAACTTGGTTTTCTAAATATTTGGTAAGGTTAGAAAATATTTTGGTTTCAAATGAGAAATAAAATAAAAACTGTATAGATGAACAATAGTATGAAAATTACTGAGTTTCAAAAACTTCATTATTTCTAAAACAAAAAGCCAAAAATTCCTTAAAAAAACAGGGAACTTTTATGTAAATTGGTAACCAAGTGAAAATAAAAACCGCAAAGCAAGTAGAAAGACAAAAAAATTATTTAAAAAGGCAAACTTTTGAAAGTCAATTGGCTTTGGCAGGTTAAAATGTTAAATCAATGAAGCTTTGAGTACATGAATACGATAAGACACTAATAAATTGGAATTTAAAGGAAAACAATTGACACTCAAAAACATGAGAAAGAAACAACCTAATTGAAATTTAAAGGATTGAAGAAAAAAATTTAACCAAAAAGAATGGCTAATAAAAGAGCCAAATCAAGATATTCGTTTAAAAAGAGAGGATTTAATTCAAATGGATGTTTAAGGATGTTAAAAGGTCATTTTTTCACGCACGATTAGGAAGTAAAAACTGATTTTTAAAAAGTCAGAAAAGAATTAACGAAGTGATTTTGGTAAACATGGTTACATGGTTCTCTAAATCTTTGTAACGTTAAAAAATATTTTAGGTTCAGAAACATGAGGAAAATACAACTAGACTGAATTTGAAAAGGCTGAGTATCTCAAAGAAAACAAAGGAAAACTCTTATAAAATGATTAAAAAACATTGAGGTCAAAAAGAGAGGATTTTATTTAAATGCATGTTTAAGGATGTTAAAAACTCATTTTTTCACGCACGATTAGGAAGTAAAAGTAGATTTTTAAGAAGTCAGAAAAGAAATAACAAAGTGAATTTTGGTAAAGGTAGAAAATATTTTAGTTTCAAAATCCAATGTTATTAAAACAGGCAGGTACAACCGCGGATGGACCGGATTTTTTTTTAAGAATCACGGTTCAAATAGACACGGTTTGATACGTGCTTATGAACCGAATTGAACCGCTCGAACCTGCCCGGTCGGACCGAAACCGGACCGTAGTTGAACCGGGATAGTATTAAAATATATATTTTTGTGTTTGATTTTCTTGGATTTTATGTTTAGGATCTTATGTTTAGGATCCATTTATTTTTGTGTTTTTTGTAATGAAAATCCAATGATTTAAGTGATGAATATGATGAGCTCGTTTTATTTTGGCGTTAAATCTTGTTTTATTTATGATTTTTTTTGTGATTCTTGGCGTTAGAACTTGTTTGGATTATTACATTTGTGGTATAATTTAATATTATTGAACTAATGTTATGTTTAAGTTAGAATTATTATGGTATTACATATGTATATATATATATATTTCATCCAACCCCGGTTCAACCCCGGTCCAACGGGCCCCAACCAATAAAATATAACACCGGTTCAGAACATTGTCAAAACATTGAGCAAGATCAACTAGACTGAATTTGAAAAGGCCGAGTATCTCAAAGAAAACAAAGGAAAACTCTTATAAAAGGATAAAAAAACATTAAGGTCAAAAAAGAGAGGATTTTATTCAAATGGATGTTTAAAGATGTTAAAAACTCATTATTTTCACGCACGATTAAGAAGTAAAAAGTGATTTTTAGGTAAACATGGTTACATGGTTTTCTAAATCTTTGGTGAAGTTATAAAATATTTTAGTTTCAAAAAAGCGAGCAAGAAACAACTAAACTGAATTTGAAAAGGCTGAGTTTCTCAAAGAAAATAAAGGGAAGCTCATATAAATGGCTAAAAGAACATACAGGTCAGAAAAAAGAGGCTTTTATTCAAAGATGTTTAAGGATGCTAAAAATCATTTTTTATGCATCATTAGGAAGTAAAAAGTGATTTTTAAGAAGTCAAAAGAGAATTAACGAAGTGATTTTGGGTAAACATGGTGATTACATGGTTTTCAAAATCTTTGGTAAACATAGAAATATTCGAGTTTGAAAAACATGAGCAAGAAACAACTAAACTGAATTTGAAAAGGTTGAGTATCTTAAAGGCTTGAAGAAAAAAGTTTAAACAAAGACAATGGCTTAAACTGAATTTGAAAAGGCTGAGTATCTTAAAGGCTTGAAGATAAAAGTTTAAACAAAGACAATGGCTAGTAAAGGAGCCAAATCAAGATATTGTTTTCAAAGATATTTGTTTAAACAAAGACCATGGCTAGTAAAGGAGCCAAATCAAGATATTTGTGTTCAAAGAGAAGCTTATATACAAATGAATGTTTAAGGAGCTAAAAACTCAATTTTTCGAGCATGATTAGGAAGTAAAAAGTGATTTTTAAGAAGACAGGAAACAATTAACGAAGTGATTTTTGGGTAAACATAATTACATGGTTTTCAAAATCTCTGGTAAAGTTATAAAGTGTTTTAGTTTCAAAAAATTGAGCAAGAAATAACTAAACTGAATTTGAAAAGGATGAGTATATCAAAGAAAATAAGGGTAAACTCTTACAAAAGGAATAAAAAAAACATTAAGGTTAGAAAAGAGAGGCTTTTATTCAAATGGATGTTCAAGGCTGAGTATCTCAAAGAAAAAAAGGCCATCCTAATGAAAAAGTAAAACTATTGAAAGATATGAAGTTTTATAAAAAGGATCATAAATACATAGTTTTCTAAATAATGAGCAGAAAATAAGTAAACTGAATTTGAAAAGGCTGATTATCTCAAAGAAAATAAGGGTAAACTCCTATAAAAGAATAAATAGTACGGATAAAAACACATTGAGGTTAGAAAAAAGAGGGTTTTATTCAAACAGATGTTTACGGATGCTAAAAACTCGTTTTTTTCACGCATGATTAGGAAGTGCAAAATGATTTTTAAGAAGTCAGAAAAGAATTAACTAAGAGATTTTGGGTAAACATGATAACATGGTTTTCTAAATCTTTGGTAAAGTTAGAAAATATTTTAGTTTCAAAAACATGAGCAAGAAACAACTAGACTGAATTTAAAAAGGCTGAGTATCTCAAAGAAAACAAAGGAAAACTCTTATAAAAGGATGAAAAAACATTGAGGTCAAAAAAGAGAGGTTAATTGTGTCCGTATGTTAAATCAATGAAGTTTGGTGTTCGTAGATGTTTAGGAAGTAATGGAAAGAACTTAAAAAAGAGAGAAAATCTGAGTTTTAAAAAAACAGGAGAAAGAAACAACCACAACTTTAAAAATCCCAAGTATCTCAAAATCCTAATGAAAAAGTAAAACTATGAAAGATATGAAGTCTTATGAAAGGATCGATAAAACATTCAGGTCTGATGTAAATTGGAATAAATAAAATAATTAAAACCGGAAAACGAGTTAGAAATCGTGAAGCTTTTATTAAAAAAAAGTAAAACTGCTGAACGTCTACGCTTTGGTAGGTTTTATCACTGAAGTTTAGAGTACATAAATGTGATAAGACACTTAATTGATGTTTAAGAAGCTAGAGCATGAGTTTAATAAAGTAAGAAATAATACAGTTTCAAAAACAAGAGAAAGAGACAACAAAATTGAAAATCTTGAACTTCATAATATTTCAGAGAAAAAATGGAGTAAAGGATATATAATGCTTCTCTTAAAAAAGTGGAACTTTATGGAATATTAATGGTAATTGATGAGTGAAGAAGTTTGATAAGCTGAGAAAAAAAATCGTGAGAAGATGAACAATTAAGAAAATATGTGAGTTTGAACTTCAAAGAAAAAAAGTTAAACTCCTACCATAAAAAATAATGAGGCTTTATGTAAATTTGAAACCAAGTGAAAAATGAAAACCAGAAAGCAAGTAGAAAAACACGAAGGTTTTTATTGAAAAAAATTAGTCAAACTGCAGAGTGCAGAAAATCAATGGCTCTAGTAGGTTAAATCAATGAAGTTTCGAGTGCATGAATGTGAAAACTGATAGTTTAATATCTTAAAAAAATGAGCTTGATAAACTGGAACACATTTGAGACTCAAAAAGATGAGAATGAAACCGCCTGTATGACTTTTAAGCCTTGATAAAAAAAAGTTTAAACTTTTATAAGCAAAACATTTAGGTTTGATGCAAATTGGGATTAAGTATAAATGAAAACAGGAAAACAAGTTTAAGGGCATGAAGGTTTTTAATTATAAAATTCAAAGTATTAAAGGTTAATGTTAATGGTTTCGGTATGTTAAATCAATGAAGGTGTTCGTGGATGTTTAAGAAGTATTGGAAAGAGCTTAACAAAGTTGGAAAATCTTTTAAAAACGAGTTTTAAAAACGAGAAAAAAAAACTACAGAGTTTGAAAAAACTGAGTATCTCAAAAAAAAGGTTAAACTATTAGAAGACATGAAGTTTCATAAAAGATCAATAAAACATTGAGGTTATAAAAATAAAAGAATATTAAAACCGGATAATAAGTTGGAAGACACGAAAAGATAAAAAAATTTGAAGTCAAAAAAGAGAGGCTCTTATTCAAATGGATGTTTAAGGATGCTAAAAACTCAATTTTTCACCCATGATTCGGAGGTAAAACCTTATCTGTAAGAAGTCAGAAAAGAACTAACGAAGAGATTTTGGGGTAAACATGGTTAGATGGTTTTATAAATCTTTGGTAAAGTTAAAAAATATTTTAGTTTTAAAAGCGTGAATAAGAGACACAACTAAACTGAACATGAAAAGGCCAAGTATCTCAAAGAAAAAAAAAGAAAAACATTTATAAAAGGTCAAAAAACAGTGAGGTCAGAAAAGAGATGTTTTTATTCAAATAGGATGTTTGAGGATGTTAAAAACTCATTTTTTTCACGCACGATTAGGAAGTAAAAATGATTTTAAAGAAGTCAGAAAAGATGTAACAAAGTAATGTAAACATGGTTTTCTAAATATTTGGTAAAGTTAGAAAATATTTTAGTTTCAAATGAGAAATAAAATAAAAACTGTAAAGATGAACAATAGTATGAAATAGCCAAGAATTCCTTAAAAAACACAAGGAACTTTTATGTAAATTGGTAACCAAGTGAAAATAAAAACCGCAAAGCAAGTAGAAAGACAAAAAAAATTATTTAAAAAAACAAACTTTTGAAAATCAATGGCTTTGGCAGGTTAAAATGTTAAATCAATGAAGTTCAAACATGAATGTGATAAGACACTAAACTGATGTTTTAAAATCTTTAAGAAAGCTTTAATAAATTGGAAAACAATTGACAATCAAAAACATGAGAAAGAAACAACCTAAATGAATTTTAAAGGATTGAAGAAAAAAAGTTTAAACAAAAAGAATGGCTAATAAAAACCTAATCAAGATATTCGTTTCAAAAAATAGAATTTTATTCAAATGGATGTTTAAGGATGTTAAAAAGTCATTATTTTCACGCACGATTAGGACGTAAAAAGTGATTTTTAGGTAAACATGGTTACATGGTTTTCTAAATCTTTGGTAAAGTTATAAAATATTTTAGTTTCAAAAAAGCGTGTAAGAAAAAAAACATTCAGGTCAGAAAAAAAAGTCTGAGTTTTGGTAAACTGAATTTGTAAAGGCTGAGTTTCAATTCATTATTTCAAAACCAAAAAGCCAAGAATTCCTTAAAAAACACAAGGAACTTTTATGTAAATTGGTAACCAAGTGAAAATAAAAACCGCAAAGCAAGTAGAAAGACAAAAAAAAATATTTAAAAAAACAAACTTTTGAAAGTCAATGGCTTTGGCAGGTTAAAATGTTAAATCAATGAAGTTTGAGTACATGAATGTGATAAGACACTAAACTGATGTTTTAAAATCTTTAAGAAAGCTTTAATAAATTGGAAAACAATTGACAATCAAAAACATGAGAAAGAAACAACCTAAGTGAATTTTAAAGGATTGAAGAAAAAAAGTTTAAACAAAAAGAATGGCTAATAAAAACCTAATCAAGATATTCGTTTCAAAAAATAGAATTTTATTCAAATGGATGTTTAAGGATGTTAAAAAGTCATTATTTTCACGCACGATTAGGACGTAAAAAGTGATTTTTAGGTAAACATGGTTACATGGTTTTCTAAATCTTTGGTAAAGTTATAAAATATTTTAGTTTCAAAAAAGCGTGTAAGAAAAAAAACATTCAGGTCAGAAAAAAAAGTCTGAGTTTTGGTAAACTGAATTTGTAAAGGCTGAGTTTCAAAAAAGTTATAAAATCTTTGGTAAACTGAATTTGAAAAGGCTAAGTTTCTCAAAGAAAATAAAGGTAAACTCATATAAATAGCTAAAAAAACATTCAGGTCAGAAAAAAAAGCTTTTATTCAAAGATGTTTAAGAATGCTAACAACCCATTTTTCGCTCATGATTAGGAAATAAAAAGTGATTTTTAAGAAGACCCAAAACAATTAACGAAGTGAGTTTTGGTTAAACATAATTACATGGTTTTCTAAATCTATGGTAAAGTTAAAAAAATGTTTTAGTTTAGCAAGAAATAACTAAACTGAATTTGAATAGGATGAATATATCAAAGAATATAAAGGTAAACTCTTATAAAAGGATTAGAAAAACATTAAGGTTAGAAAAGAGAGGCTTTTATTCAAATGGATGTTTAAGGATGCTAAAAACTCATTTTTTTTTTCACGCATGATCAGGAAGTAAAAAGTGATTTTTAAGAACTTAGTAAAAAATTAACGAAGAGATTTTGAGTAAACATGGTTACATGATTTTCTAAATCTTTGGAAAAGTTAGAAAATATCGTAGTTTCAAAAAACATGAGCAAGAAACAACTAAACTGAACTTGAAAAGGCTGAGTAAGTAAATAAAAACAAAGGAAAACTCTTATAATAAGATTAAAAAAATTGAGGTAAAAAAGAGAGGATTTTATTCAAATGGATGTTAAAGGATGTTAAAAATTCGTTTTTTCACGCACGATTAGGAAGTAAAAAGTGATTTTTAAGAAGCAAAAAAAGAAATAACAAAGTGATTTTTGGGTAAACGGGGTTACATGGTTCTCTAAATCAATTGGTAAAGTTAGAAAAAACTTCAGTTTCAAAAACATGAACAACAAACAACTAGACTGAATTTGAAATGGCTGAGTATCTCAAAGAAAACAAAGGAAAACTCTTATAAAAGGATAAAAAAACATTGAGGTCAAAAAGAAAGGATGTTATTCAAATGAATGTTTAAGGATGTTAAAAACTCATTTTTCACGCACGATTAGGATGTAAAAAGTGATTTCTGGGTAAACATGGTTTTCTAAATCTTTGGTAATGTTATAAAATATTTTAGTTTCAAAAAAATGAGCAAGAAACAACTAAACTGAATTTGAAAAGGCTGAGTATCTCAAAGAAAATAAAGGTAAACTCATAAAAAGCTAAAAAAACCATGCATGATTAGGAAGTAAAAAGTGATTTTTAAGAAGTCAAAAAAGAAATCGGAAATGCATAAAAACTCAATTTTTCATGCATGATTCTGAAAGTAAAAAGTAATCTTTAAGAAGTCGGAAATGAACTAACGAATAGATTTTGGGGTAAACATGGTTACAAGGTTTTCTAAGTCTTTGGTAACGTTAAAAAAGATTTCAGTTTCAAAAACATGAGCAAAAAACACAACTAAACTGATTTTGAAGAGGCTGAGTATCTCAAAGAAAAAAAGAAAAACACTTAAAAAGGAAAAAAAACAGTGAGGTCAGAAAAGAGGTGTTTTATTCAAATGGATGTTTAAAGATGTTAATAACTCATTTTTTCACACATGATTAGGAAATAAAAAGTGATTTTTAAGAAGTCGGAAAAGAATTAACGAAGTGATTTTTGGGTAAAAATGGTTACATGGTTTTCTAAATCTTTGGTGAAGTTAGAAAATACTTAGTTTCAAATGAGAAAAAAAAAATAAAAATTGAGAAGATGTTTAAAATGTAAAGGATAGGTCTTAATAAAGTTAGAAAATCTGTGAGTTTTAAAACAGAAAGAAACAACCACACTGAGTTTGAAAATCCTGAGTATCTAAAAAAAAAGTTGAGCTATTGGAAGATATGAAATTTCATGATGAATCAATAAAACATTGAGGTCTGATGTAAATAGGAATAGAAAAATATTAAAACTGGATAACAAGTTGGAAGACATGAAGTTTATTATTAAAAAAAGGTATAACTATTGAAAGTCTACGGCTTTGGTACATTAAATCACTGAAGTTAGAGTACATAGTTGATGTTTAAAAAGTTAGGGAGTGAGCTTAAAAAAGTCAGAAAATAATGAGGTTTCAAAAACAACCAAATTGAAAATTGTAAACTTTAGTATTTCAAAGAAAAAATAGAACAGATATAAAATACATCTGGAAAACAGATCACCCGAACTTCTATTTTAAAAATGTAAATCTTTATGAAATATTATTGGTAACTGACGCAAATGGATGAGGATACAAGACTTTGTGATGACAAATAGGTAAAAAGATTATTTTGATGAAGCTGGAAGGGACTTAATTTGCCAAAAAATGGAACAAAAACTTAGTGATGGAAAATGTAAATTGGATATGCTTTGATGCAATGGGATTTGATACCTTACTTCAAGTGATGAGCAAGAAGTTTGATTAACTAAGAAAAGAAATGAAAAGTGAAAGGATGAGCAAAAATAATTAAATTATTGAGTTTCAAAAACTTGACCGTTTAAAAAAAAGGGTTAAACTCCCAAAAAAAACATTGAGGCTTGATGTAAATTTAAAATCAAATAAAAATGAAACCAGAAAGCAAGATTTTTTATTTAAAAAGGTCAAACAGCTTATAGTGAAGGCCTTCGGCAAGTTAAATCCTTGAAGAATGAGCTTAACAAATTAGAAAATAACTGAGTCTCAAAAACATGAGAAAGAAAAAACCTAATTGAGTTTTAAAAGCTTGAAGAAAAAAAAGGTTAAAACTTTTACTGAAAAAAACATTATTGTTTGATGTAATTTGGAATGAAGTAAAGATGAAAACAGAAAAGCAAGCAGAAAGGTATGAAGGTTTTTAATTAGAAAAAGTCACCAGAACTGGTATCTTGAAAAAGTGAGTCTTTATAGGGAAGCAAATAGATGAGGATACAAGAGTTAGTAATTACTAATAGGTAAAAAAAGATGATTTTGATGAAACTGGAAGGGACTTAAGTTGTTAAAAGATGAAAGAAAAACTTAGTAATGAGAAAAACAAATTGAATGTCAGAGCAATGGAAGCAGAAATTCATAATTAGTTACAAGTTTTTAAAAGAAAGATTTTGACAAAGTTGGAAAAAAGATTTGTCAAAATAAACAAACAAGAAATAGGATTGGTAGTGCAAAGTGTGTAAAATAAACAAAACAAACAGACAAAAACTTTAAAGCAAGTATAAGACATACACAGTAGTGTTGTAACCAAAAGAAAAAGGAAAAAAACAGCACACCTTTGAGCAACTTGAACAGCAGCAGCATCCCCTGGTCCAACTATCGAACCGAACCAGAACCTCCTTACTATCAGAGCAATGGAAGCACGTGACTGATCTGCAAAGAAATTAAAAAAAGAAAAATACTAAGTAAAGAAAATAAAAATATGTTGCAAAGAAAATAAAAATATGTATATTATTATTGTTATGGTTTTAGATGAAATCAATCAAACGGGAAATGCAGAAAAAAACCAGGCAGCAGTTTCTAATAAAATTGAACTGAAAGGTTTTTAAAACAACAAGCAAGATGATCCACACAGACATTGAAAAAGAACCCTAAAACCCATTTTGATTTGACTGGTAGTGCAAAGTAAGTGTGTAAAAATAACGAAACAAACAGACAAGAACTTTAAATCAAGTATAAGACATACAATAGTGCAACCAAAAGAATAAAGAAAAAAACAGCTAACCTTTGAGCAACTTGAACAGCAACAGCATCCCCTGGTCCAACTATCGAACCGAACCAGAACCTTCCTTACTAACAAAGCAATGGATGCATGTGACAGATCTGCAAAGAAATTAAAATAAGAAAAATACTAAGTAAAGAACATAGAATAGCAAACATCCTCTTGATCCGGACATATATATTAACACAGAAAATAAAAATATGTTTATTATTATTGTTATGGTTTTAGATGAAATCAATAAAAGGGAAAATGCAGAGAAAAACTGGGCAGCAGTTTTAAATAAAATTGAACTAACTGAAAGTGAACAAGCAAGATGATCCACAAAAACATTGAATAAGAAACCCTAAAACCCGTTTTGATTAGATTGGCAGTGCAAAGTAAGTGTGTAAAAATAACAAAACAAACAGACAAGAACTTTAAAATTGAAGTAACTGAAAGTGATTTTAAAAGAACAAACAAGATGATCCACACAGACATTGAAAAAGAAACCCTAAAACCCATTTTGATTCGATTGGAGAAGTAACTTAAAGTTATTGTTACCTGATAACGAAAGAGAAGGCGATAATCTTCGTACGCAGGCAGTTGTTAGGGCATAGCCGTAGTGTAGAGACGATTGATTGTGTGTTGATCTGAAAACCTAAATAAGCAGATAGATGAAGCAAGCGATGCGGTGACTGTGACTGTGGTTGTGGTTGCGGTTGCGGTTGTAGAGAATTGACATGGGAGAAGGCTTTATTGGTTTGTGGAAGCGACTTACTTTCATCTCCGGGCGATGAAGATGAAGATGAAAGGGTTGAATATAGCCGTTTGAAACGCGGCAATATCTATCGGATCTTAATCGTATCTCCATCAAATCAATACATTAAATAAACTTTTTTTCCTGATTTCACACTCGTTTTCATTTTTCAAACAAGAACAAGAATGAATAATTTAAACCAATCTTGATTTTGCCATTCTAAAATAAAAATAAAAAAAGAAATAAAAACCAATCTTGATTTTAGATCTTTTGTAGTATTTATTACGGGGGGTGTTTATTTTTATTTTTTTAAGTTTCTCTTAATAAAAAAAAGTTTATTGTATTGTTTAGTTAAATTTCTATGTTACTCATCTATTGATGTTGGCATCGATTATGAGTGTTTTTGGTATTTTATGAGATAGTAACGCTAGCGTTTGGTTCTTTTTAGGTTCATTTAGTATGTTCGACAAGTCAATTATCGACATAAATGAAAACAATCACACTATGTGCTTGTGAATAGATAATTAGAGCAACGGAGACGGTGATAACAAACACCACAGTGTTCCACTTTAGCGGTTAGCCTAGGATATTTGTTTTGTTGGTGGTGAGCTGTAACAATGGTGATTATGATGGTGGTAAGTGGCAATAGTGATGACTAGTGGTAGGGGTGTGCATGGGTCGGTTTGGGTCGGTTTTTGACTCAATCCAAACCCAAACCCAAATATTCGGTTTTTGTGTTTTTAAAACCCATGGGTTTTTCGGTTTTGGGTTTTGGGTTTGCAGACTGGGTTTGGGTTTGGGTTCGGTTTTTTCGGTTTTTTCAACTTGGATTTAAATTTATTGTTTTTTAGTACTAAATACAAGTTATAAACATAACTCTTAATGATTCAAGAAAACATGCTATAATACTGAAGTTTAAATTTATGATTCCATAAGTGTAAACATTAAAAATCAGCCATATTTCAAAAGAAAAATTACTCAGAAAACAATAACCATAAACAAAATTTTGAATGTCATCTTGTTTCGACAAAAAACCATCAATAAATCATAGATAAAATGTAATATGATCATATAATAATGTATTACAATATAGGGTTTTACATAACATAGGTCATGAGTCTTACATATATGAAATTTAGCATACACATAAACATTATTGGGTCGGTTCGGTTTTTACGGATCGGTTTTTTAACAAAACCCAAACCCAACCCAAAAGTTCGGTTTTTTTATAAATTAAACCCAAAACCCACGGTTTCTATGTGGGTTCGGTTTTTTGGGTTTGGGTTTTCGGTTTTTTCGGTTTCGGATCGGTTTTTTCGGTTTCATGCTCACCCCTAACTAGTGGTAGTGATGATCATATTAAAACCAAAAAATCTACATATCGTTTTCTAAGACAATCCATCTCATTGCCACATCATAAAATTATGTAGTATTTAAATAGTTTGTGTTGAATAAATAAAAAAATGTGATTGATAAATACATATATTAATAGCTGGTAATACGAATACACTTTTAAGTTGGTAAAAGATATCAACTGTTAATTAGTACGATTTTCTATACATTTATAAATGCACAACATTGTCAAAAGTTATTATTGTCGTCAAAGTTGATTACATGTGATTTTTATATAAATGTTATATTCTAACTATATTTTTCTTTTTATATATTTTAAATATCAAATTACATGTTTATATCAGAAAAGGAGTGAAAGTCATAGGTCAAAATTATATAACATCAAATCAGTAGTTATATATAAATGATATAACATGTAAAAGTGACAATTAGTTCAATGTCGGATGTAGGACCAATAGACAACGGGGTGGTGACACGTGACGGGCGATGGTTGATCAGTGTTGCCACCAACATTGCTAAATAGTAGAATGTATAATTCTTTAAACAGAATGACTAAAATTACACTTATGTAAACTAAAGGCTTTTTATAACTTAAAAAAAGGTTAAAGGATTTAATTACCTAATTAAGTTTTGTAAAATCAAAGTATAACATCTCTCTATACTAATAAATGAATAAATAATAATAGTAATAATAATAATAAATACTGATGCATACAATAAATAATAATAATGATTTTTTAAAATTTCAACTAAATAATGAAAATGAATTAGATATTTATATTTGTTTACTTTTATGTTTTGGTTCTTTCTCACTGATTGAAATTATATTATAATTGACTTTTAATATACGCACTTTTTATACGAACATTAAAATAATTATTTTAAATATGGTTTAGAAAATGTTTTTACTTTTTGATTTTGATGCAATATCAATTAAATATTAAAAATAAACTGAATATAGTAGAAATATCATACTATCAATTTTTTTACATACATGTCAAGTTTTATACTTGTGTAACTATTGGGTAATAACCTAGTATACATTACGTTGCAGGCCAAGCATCATTGTTTAAAAGTTTCCTAAACAAACATCACATCAATGAAATAGTATACACAATTGACAAAATAACAACAATGTACTAAACAACATATTTGATTGCGACATTCGACTAGTATAAGTACGTTTCGAAACAAAGAAACAAAGCGAATGTACAAGTTCCAAAAATGGCGATTGAAGATAACATCGACGTGATAATCAACAGAACCGAATATGGCGGTTCGATACCTGTTGATAACGTGCAAGCACTTGCCTCCAAGGACTTAAAAGACGTTCCGGTTAGGTATATTCGACCAGATATTGAAGCGGAAGAGGTTTTGGCCGACGACTTGTTCCAGATTCCGGTAATCGACCTTAGCAAACTCAATGATGCAGGACAACCTGGATATGATGATGAATTGGTTAAACTTCATATTGCTTGTAGAGATTGGGGCTTTTTCCAGGTAACCAAATGCATGCATGAAACTGAAATAACTTAATCATAACAAGAATAACTAACAAAACGAACCCAAATTTTTAGTTTTGGTTTTTCATTTCAGTTTTGGTGAAAACCGACTCATGCACATCCTTACGATAAGCTTAAGTGTAATTATTATGAATTTAGTTATTAATCAAGAAATTGAAAAATGTGAAACAGTTGATAAATCATAGGGTATCAGAAACAATAGATGCAATGAATAAGGTAACAGAGGAGTTTTTCAATCTGCCATTAGAGGAGAAGATGAAATGTGCACAACTTCCAAACAACATTAAAGGTTATGGTCAAGCATTTGTTGTTTCTGATGAACAAAAACTTAATTGGGGAGACATGTTTTTTCTTCTACCTTTGCCAATTTCTCTAAGGCACCTTAGATTTTGGCCTCAAAATCCCAATTCCTTCAGGTAAATTTTAGAGTTAATGGCCAAAATGGTCCTTGAGGTTTACAAGATTTTGCAGTTTTGGACACTTTTAAGAATTTTTGCATAAATAGTCCCTACAGGCCAAAACCTGTTGCTAAATCGGTCCAAGGCGCTAACGGTGTTAAAAAAATTCCGTTAGTTGACTGTGAAATGACTAAAATGCCCTTGGTTATTAAACTTAAAAATAAAGCTCACCACCACCTCCATCTACTACCCTTACCACCATCAAATCCAAAGTATTAGAATTTGGTGGTGGTGGTGGTGGAGGAGGATTTGATGGTGGTAAGGGTAGTAGATGGAGGTGGTGGTGAGCTTTATTTTTAAGTTTAATAACCAAGGGCATTTTAGTCATTTCACAGTCAACTAACGGATTTTTTTTAACGGTGTTAGTGTTGTGGACTAATTTAGCAACAGGTTTTGGCATGTAGGGACTATTTATGCAAAAATTCTTAAAAGTGTCCAAAACTGCAAAATCTTGTAAACCTTAGGGACCATTTTGGCCATTAACTCTAAATTTTATTTTCTTGAATTTTTAAAGCATCAAATTCAAAATTGTTGCTTAGCATGTATTCCTGAGACTTGTGGTAGGAATGACAATAAGACGGATATACATGATCTTAGTCCTTATCAACAAGTGTCTTAAATCTGCTAAACACTTTTCAAAAAACATTTTTCATATATTTGAGATATCTGAAAAATGAAAACACGAATTTATATATACCTAAAGACGAAAGAAAATGTAATATATATTTATGCTTTAGTCAATAAAAAAATATAATTTTATGCTTTTAGCAGCTATAAAAAGTAAACATATCATCATCGTCAGGGCCGATCCTAAGGATTTTGGTGCCCTGTGCGGGCCAGGAAAAAAGGGTCCCTCTTCCCAAGAACCATCGCACTAAGTTATATAAACAAATTATTTTTAGTTTTTTACCCGAAAAACAAACATTTTATAAATAAACATAACAAAACCAAAGTATTAGAATTACATACTGTAATCGGTAATACTTAACCAATGAGACGTGAAGCTCACCGAGCATTCTTCATACCAAATTGAATGATCACATCATCACAGTTTATATTGTCAAATATCTCATTCTCGATAGATATCCGCGCCAATCCGCTAAGTCTTTGTTGGGACATTGTGGATCGTAAGTAAGATTTTAGTAGCTTCAACTTTGAAAAATTTCTTTTTGCAGATGCCACCGTCATTTTTTATAAACCCTAGAAAATAGAAATCTAAAGTATGAAACAAGTTAATAATAACAATTACCAATTACATCGTCGCTAACCTCTCTAGTTTCTTGAATTCTTGACTCCAAAGATCCAAATCGTCGCTACTCCGCCAGTTCCTAATCGCTATCTGCTCACCTGCTAGCCGCTGCTGCTGTTTTCTTCACCATCGACAAAAAAATAGAGTTTTGTGGACTTGTTGTGGACTTATGGCTATGTGGGCTTTTAGTGAAACTAATGGGCTTTTAAAAATAAAAAAAATAGTGGGCTTTTATGACAAATCATCTAGCCTACATATAACTTTTATAAAAAAATTATATAATATATTTTTTTTTTAAAAAGTTTGTGCCCCCGTCGAGCGGGTGCCCTGTGCGGTCGCACACGGTGCACCCCCTCTAAGCCGACCATGATCATCGTACTAAAATTATTTGGATATGCAAAAATTATAAACTGTACGTATAATTTATAGTAGAATAAACTATAGTTATGGTCCCTATGTTTTGATATCATTAACAGTTCCAGTCTCACCTTAAAAGTTGTGGTCCCTGTATTTTTATTTACTAACAGAAATGGTCCCAAACACTAACTCCATCCAATTTTTCGTTAAGTCTTTCACATGCGCCCCACATCCGATGGATCAAATGTCATTTTTCTTCTCTTTTATCTAGATCATCATGGAAGTTAACATTTATATTCAGTCGCATGTTAAAAAAAATGGGAGAAATGACATTTTTACTCCTCATGTGAAAGAAACTTAACAAAAAATTAGATGAAGTTGGTGTTCGGGACTATTTTTGTTAGAAAATGAAAACACAGGGACCAAAACTGTTAAGGTAAGATTGAAACTATTAATAATATCAAAACACAGGGACTAAAATTACAGTTTACTTTTTATAATAATATAAATCACTTGAAATGAGTTTATATTTAATCGACTTCAAAATAAAAATAAATATCATCACATATATTCCCCCAAAAATCTATATCTATACCTTCTAATAAAAAAGGGTTTGGGAGGACACTTGTCAATCATAGAGGCACTTAGAAAATTGTTTTCCCGCTCAAATTTTTTTAACGTTTTTATTAGGTGAAGATTTACATACCATAATTAAATTAACTTTTAATTAAATTAAATTTAACAAGGTAATCAAATGAATTTTTTTTCCAAAATTATGTTACGATTTAAAATTAATTATTTTGAAAATATAAAAATCATATTAACTTTTAATTTTCATTTACTTCCTTAATTATTATTTTTCCATAACGTATTTCAGTTGTTCCAAAAATTTTCCACATTGCAAAATGTAATGTTATTGATCAATGCATTTACATTTCTAAACCAAAGTATTGACAAGATCATCGCCAAATATAAACATGTTCTTGTCCATAGAAGATGATGATTAATGTTGTATGTAATTTGTTTTTGAGCTCTAACAAACATTTATTTAACTTAATAACATCCAACTTATTTTCAAATGCTTATTTTTTAGGATAGAAAATGTTATACAAACATAACGAATTTTATATTTTGTTCTTATTAGAATACTCAAGCTTTGTTTTGTTTCAATTATATAACTTAAGTTCAGAAAGTGTTCTACTTATAGTATTAACTTGTATAATACATAAACACTGATTTTTAGGTGAATTTGGGACGTGTTTTGAGTTTTTTTTTTCTGTCATCAACTATATTCACAGTTATTTACCTGTTTTTCTGTCATTAAATATTTAAGGACCTGTTTTTTGAATTTGGGACTTATTTTTTCTGTCATCATATTTGTTTAAAAATTTCTCAGTTCTTTTTTCCCACTTTTAAATTTTTTTTTGCAAATATCAAAAAGAGATTGTCGCTCTTTAAGATTTTTTACAAATTTAGGAAAATTTTCAAAACTTTTGTTTTTCAATTTTTAAAAAGTTTTGTGAATATTTATTTTATTTTACATAGAATGTTAAAAGGTTTCGTCAGGTCTCATGGCAGTTAATGGTGAGAAAGTAGAAACAATTGCTTCTTGAAGTTGTCCCTTGAAAAGTTAATGTTTACCTATTGTACAAGTTAATTATCTAGGATTGAAACACCTTTTTAAAGTTAAATTATGTAATTGAGTTACCAGACTAGAACAAAAATGAAAAATAGTTATTTTTCGATAAATATACCCATTTTCACAAATATTTAAATTTATCTGTTTTTTATGGCCTTACCCGTGTAACACACGGGCATTAAATTAGTTTACATAATAAATTGGGGCCATAGGAAAATAAATAGAAAAATGAAAATTTGTGTTTGTACAATTAGTATAAATGACCATCATACTCTAATTAAATCTAATGAGGTTGGATGTTGAATAATGAGGTTAGGTATCACCTACTATCATACTCTAATTAAACATTAAAATTCTTCATATACCGATCTTATATTCAAATACATGTCCCAAGTGTTGTGTTGTGATTTTTCATCACCTAATATCATATTCTAATTAAACGGTGAATATGTTGATTAGGAAAACCCTCGAGAAATACTCGAAAACGTTACATGGCGTTTCAATGCAACTGTTTAAGTTAATATCTATAAACCTTGGAATTGAACCTGAAGCAATTGGCAAAATGTTTGAGAACTGCACACAAGGTATCAGAATGAACTACTATCCACCATGCCCCGAAGCGCGCAAGGTTTTAGGATTGGCACCACACTCTGATGCAACCGGGCTAACCCTCTTGGTTCAAGTCAATGAAGTTCAAGGGCTCCAGATCAAGAAGAACTCGAAATGGGTGCCTATTAAACCCATACCCGGATCGATTATCGTCAATGTTGGTGATGTCTTGGAGGTAATGCATTCAACGAAATTTGGTTTTGTGGGTCTGTTTCACAAATATTTGGATTTTTATTTGAGTTATATTTGCTTTGAAACAGATACTCAGTAATGGGGAGTACAACAGTATTGAGCATAGGGCTATAGTTGATTTTGAAAAAGAGCGTCTCTCGATTGCGGCTTTCCATAGTCCGGGACTCGGGGCGATGATTGGACCATTGCCCGAGCTTGTCAAGGAGAAGACGCATAAGTATAAGACGATTGACGTACAATATTATTTGAAGTTGATCATTAACAGCAAACTTGATGGCAAATGTCTAATTGATCATATGAAGATTCAATAGAAATGAAGTTGTTAATTATAATCAACTTATTACGAGTTTAAAAATGTTTAAGGTGTTGCCAATTTAAGCGAAACTAAAACTCTTTATTTACCAGCAATTATTTCCAAACAAATATACACAATTTTATTTAACAGATTGAAACCTTACGTAGTATTTGACATGTATGAATGAAAGCCGTAATATAACGGACCATTGCAAAAAATGAAAAAAAGAACGTGTTTGGTTGGTCAAGGGATTAAAATTCGCCAATAAAAAGAAACAAAAGAATTGGGAATTATGTAAACATTACATATTATGGAATTATGAAAAATTTGGGTGAAATGCCTAAAGTTAATAAGTTTTTTTTGAACGGCAACAACAAAACATCAATATAAACCACCTAGCAAGAAGCTAGGGAAAATAGTACAAATGAGAAATACAAATTAAACCGACAAAGAGAAAGATCGTCAATTTTCCCAATCAATATCTAAAAAGGACGCCCTATTTGAGATCTAAAGAAACGATAAAACTTTGACCTCTTCCAATATTTTGACCGCATCGATAGCACCATTATTGAGAACCCGGTCGCATCTACGCCAAAAACACCAACATGTATTAGTGGGATTACATTTAATATCTTTTTTCCATTTTCCAGACCCCGGTTTATGAAGTTGAAGTTGATGTCTTTGGTGGAGAATGCATAGTTTGGGCCATTTTTGCACAATGAACCAATTAAATTCCAAAGTTCCATTATGGAGGGGCATGAGGCAAACAAATGCTCTGTTGTTTCATGAACCTCCATGCATAGAGACAAATTATTTGAGTAGTTAAGGTACCTTAACATTGGTTGTTAAATGTCTCTGTGCTAGTATAAACGGATTATACTCATCTGAATGTCTCTGTGCTAGATGAGGGATGTTAAGGTACTCATCTGAATAGTATAAAATAGTTGCAACTACATGTTAGATCTAGATGGAGCATATACTAACTTTATACTCATCTGAAGTAGTACCTTAACATCTCTCTTATTGATGGAACCTCTTAATGGTTCAGACTTCTTAACCATTCAACACTTAACGATTCAGATGAGGGATGTTAAGGTACTATTTTGACTCTTCATTGATTGTTAAATGTCTCTTCATTGATTGTTCACAATAAGTTAACCAACAGTAACTATTTTAAAATTAATTAGTGAGTGTTAGCCAAAATAGTTGCAAACGAATAAACCATTAAGAGGTTCCATCAATAAGAGGGATGTTAAGGTACTACTTCAGATGAGTATAAAGTTAGTATATGCTCCATCTAACACATAATCTTCCCTGCAAAGAAAACAATAAAATGGGTCATTTTTTTCTGTGTAATTTACTGTATTTTTGAACTGAACAGATAAAACGAGTTCACTTTTACTTACTGCATTAAAGGGCTGAGCCAAGACCCATATCGATCTTCAAGTTCTTGTGGGAAATCATGATGGTGAATCGTTACAAATGGTGTAATTCCTGAATTAGTTGAAATTTAAGGTATGTTAGTGTGTTAATTTTGTAGTGACAATTTTGATCCATTTATTTGTTGGTGAGTAATGGGTTAACTAAGAAAGAAACATGTCAAATGGGTGGACAATAGCAAAATAATCTAAAATTAACGTCCTTAAAATCAAGTTTTACACCAATTTAGTCCTTGGAAGTTACTGACGTTACAAAACTCCGTTAACTCAGATTATGTGCCTCTCACATGGGGGTATAATAGTTTTTTTATACATAAAGGACTATTTGTATAATTTTATTTTTGACTCTTGTTATAGTATTCGATTCAAAACATATCAACAATCATAAGCTAGATCCAGATCTCATCGTCACATTCACGAAAACTCAAATCTTATCATTACTTTACTGCTGCTACTGCTCAATATGTTCTTCATCAACAGCATAACACAAAACACGTCGGAGACAAAACACGTTATATTATCAATAAATGACAAAACACATCACCCCCATGATTCCACCATCCACCTTCAGCACCAACCTCCGTCACCACCGACCCTTCACCCCCACCATGCAATAATATTACCGTCATCACCTCCGTTATTTGTTGTTTTCAGATCCTACAAGGAAACCCATGGGACATCACCACCAACACCTCATCATCGCCTTTATCTTCATCTCGCAACTACCATTCAACAAATGAATGTTGATCTGTAACATCCTGTATTTTAGGTGCTAATTTAACTATTTATTTCTTTATGTGACAAATATTTATTTCGTCATACATAACGAAGCCTGTCGATTTTGACCGGTGTCGAAGCCCCGATCAAAAATAGATAGTTTTCCTTACCTTTTCTATTTTTAACTAGATAGGGCAAGTACGAGTATCGTATCCACGAGGAGTGTTTGTGGTTAGCTACTAACTTTCATTAATCAAAAAGGAAATTGTAAAAGTTGATTGGTTGGTTGTTTTATAAACTAATTGCATAAAAAAAAGTAAAGTTTAATAAAAGAGTTGTTACGATTTGGAGATAGTGCAGTCACTTCCGGTGTCGGGGTTTATGAACAAGTTGTTAATAATAATGTTGATATCAATATTGATTTGGTCATATAGACATAACCTAGTTCAATTTCATCACTAACCCAGAGCACAATTCATATACTTACACACCAAACGTCCGTTCCTTAACTAAACTAACTAGGGGTGTACTGGGCACGTTCGGGTGGCGTATGATAAACTGTCTGTCGAACCAACGTGAAATCAAACACATATAAATAACTATAAACGATCACATATCAAAGTTTACAACTACTCATATATTCAATAATGACATCAAAATATATTTTAGACAACTTAATCATAAACCCTTCGTACCGGAGTGACTACGAGATGTTTAGCCGATCATGACGAGAGAGTTGAATACACCAAAGTCTCTGTCAAATGCATCATCGTCATCATCAGATTAGATCTTCAGTTTCCGTCCAAAAATCCCGTAGCCGTCGTTCAAAAACCCTATCCAAAAAAAATGAACTGTTGTTGTTGTGCGTGAGATGAGATTGTGTTATGTCTATTTTTTTGGATGGTATGCGTGGGATTGAGATGATGGCCTCCACAATAGATAAGATGATGATGATGATGAATATGATGGATGTCTACTGTGAATGAAATTGATTGTCTCCCAGATCTTCAATTTTTGACATGATATAAACCTCTTGCTTCATAGTCCATACATCCATTTATTTTTTTTTTCTTCACTAGTCCAGCCCAACAAAAGAAAGTATCTTCAACACAACTAAACTTTATTAGCCCATGTGATGGTTTTTTAATATATTGAAGCCCATATAAATTTGATGATATGCTTGTACGTAACTTCAATCCCAAAAAAAAAACAATTCACCATCATGTTTGTTTTTACTTCAATTATTCATCATCTATTACTATAACACCAAACATGATTTATATTGCTAACACTTTTGGCTTGGCTCATGTTGATATAATTGCATTGTTTTGACATGTTTTCTTCATAACCTACAAAATATAAAATCGACACAACGTAATACATTTTGTAATCATATCAACGCAACTATTAGATTATTAACATGAAATAAGGTTCATCTAAAATGAACCGATCAAACCTCCCCAACTTATCTTTTTCTCGTCCCGAGAAATTGGTTGAACAAAAATATTAAACACACCAAAGGCTTGCAAACTTCAAGTATCAACTAACACATATCATAATAGTTTATAATATATGTGAATGCATTGTTATGTGAAAATGACGTCTTTCAAATAGGGAGTTCTCTCATGAACGCTCACTCATAATAGTTCTATGGGCTTAGTGTTTCACTCATCAATTCAAAAGAATTGCGTTCCATAGGCTTGCATAAATTTTCAATTCTCCACTACAAAGTTGTACTCAAACATATGTCAAATGGTCTTTGTAAGGGTTGTAATGGGGCAGGGCTAAGGGTATGGAAAAAGGATAAAATTGGCTCAGTTAATTAAGCATGGTAAGTCCCAATTTACTTTCCCTTGGCACTTGTTCTCATTTGGCATTAAGAACTTGTTACTCATTCCCATTTTGATTCATATTATCATCATTTTTCTTTTGAGGTCAACTTTTCACCTATTTTCTCTTTTTTTTTTTTTTCTCGTTGCACTTCTTTGATGACAACACTTTTTTTTTCTGGCTGCAATTATTTTTGATAAACTGGCAGCAATTTTTTTTTTTTAAACTTAGAGGCTAATTTTCCCTTCTTTTGACTTGAAAATTGATATCTCTTCTTCAATATTGTCACAAACCAACCCAACCCATTACACATGCTTAATTAAGGGTTCAAACTTTAAGAAGGCTTGAAAGGGCTAGGCTTAATTGGGTTAGAACAAAAAGAGGAATTATTGTTTAGGCTCAAAGGGGCTCACTATGGGATATATATACGGGTAGGAGAAAAACTGAAGGAATATACAAGAAGGCTCACCTAATTTGCCATTATCATCCATATGTTTGAATACTTGTAATTTTGAAGAAACAATATGCAAGTTCTAGATAACAATTCAATTGAAAAGTACCCTCATGAAAAGAAATTAGACTGATTATGTATGTGTCAGTCATGAAAGGCTCAATATCTCACTAGGGCTTTATGATAGACAAAACCTTCACATAACAAAAACATAGCCTATGAAAGCATAGTATTATAGCTGTCAGATCTAACCGATTAGTTGACACATATTCATTTGCACATGCAATGGTGGTTTAGTCAAAAGTTCTTCCAATATCTAAGGACTCCACATCAGTTTAGTTCACTATACTAATAACAAACTAGCATTAACTTGACTTAATGTTTTTTTTTAACTATTATAAGTACAAAAATATCAAGTTAGATGCATAAAAGGAACAAAAGAACCTGATGGATGACGTCGAGCAATTGGTAGTCTTGGTCTTGAGGTAGCACACGGATGTTGGACGACTGCTTGATGAATCTTTGATGTCGTATGAACTAGCGGATGATACAACAACGGCTTTCGTACTCCTTGAAAATGTAGAAGGGCCTTTGACACTATATATTTCTTTTTTTTTAGCTTGTTTTTTTTTTCAATTTAACGGATTAAGATCGTAATTTTATAGTTGTTTGAAAAACTTTCAGTTTCATCAAGTTTACGGTCATATTTACGAAACCGAACTGTAAATTTACGAAATTAAACCGTACTATCATTGTTTCATTTAATTTTTTTTTTCAAAAATTTACTGTATAATTACTTTAAAATAAACTCCCCTCCCCAACTTTATGAATTGCATTGTCCTCAATGCATAAAGACTGGAAATGAGTTAAAAATGCCTTGATTATGTGTATTTGAACAACCAAAACGCCCTCCCCAACTTTAAACCATTCAAAAACTGGCCTAATGAATTATATATAATTGTTGGGAGGGACTTGCAAAAAAAATATAGCAAAAGATTAGGTTAATATTAAATCACGGGTTGCCTCCCGAGTAGCGCTACGTTTAATGTCCGCAGCCCGACATTACCTGTGAGGTTTAGGTGGTTTGGTACTTGGGTGAGTCGACACAAAAACTCACAACATCAATTTTAGCACATTCTTGGTCAACTGCAGTAATATATGGTTTCAGTCGATGTCCGTTGACCATTTGCCTTTGACCACCTTTCATGTCTTCAATTTCTACAGCTCCAAACTTGTTGATGTGTTTGATGATGAATGGACCCGTCCATTTGCTTTTGAGCTTACCTGGGAAAAACTTAAGTCTCGAATTGAAAAGCCACACTTTTTGACCAATCTCAAATGTTTTGACCCGCAGTTTGGCATCATGGACGGCTTTCATCTTGGCTTTATAACTTGCTGCACATTCATAAGCCTCATTTCTAATTTCCTCTAACTCGTTCAGTTGAAGCTTTCTTTCTGCACCTGCTGCATCATAATTAAAATTGACAGTTTTCACTGCCCAATAAGCACGGTGAGCAAGTTCCATTGGTAAATGACACCCCTTTCCATAAACTAGTCGATAAGGAGACATCCCAATTGGTGTCTTGTAAGCCGTTCGATAGGCCCACAAAGCATCGTCAAGATGTAAAGACCAATCCTTGCGATCAGGTCTTATGGTTTTTTGTAAAATTTCTTTTATTTGACGATTAGAAACTTCGACTTGTCCACTAGTTTGTGGATGATAGGGTGTGGCTATTCGATGATTAATACCATAATGTCGGAGTAATTTGCCAAATCTAAAATGTTTAAAATGTGAACCCCCATCACTAATAATAGCTCTAGGGATACCATGTCGTGAAAATATATTCTTTTTAACAAATTTACACACAACATTATGGTCGTTGGTCCTGGTGGCTTCGGCTTCAACCCATTTAGATACATAATCAACTGCCACCAAGATATAGAGATAGCCAAATGAGATGGGGAATGGCCCCATGAAATCAATTCCCCACACATCAAATATGTCAACAACAAGAATAGGGTTCATGGGCATTTGATCACGTTTAGAAATACCCCCAAGTTGTTGACACCTCAAACACTGTTTTGCAAAAATAATTGAATCACGAAAAATAGTAGGCCAAAATAAACCACAAGCAAGAACACGATGACCAGTTTTTCTTCCACTCAAGTGACCTCCACAAGCAGATGAATGAGCATGAGTTAAGACTTCTTGTATCTCATCATCTGGAACACATCGCCGGATTATTTGATCTGGTCCAATCTTGAACAGGTCCGGTTCATCCCATATATATTGCTTGGCTTGTGACAGGAAATGCTTTCTTTGTTGCTTACTCCAATGTTCCGGCATTTTACCTACGGCCAAATAGTTAACCAAATTAGCAAACCAAGGTACATTAGAAATAGAAAACAATTGCTCATCTGGAAATTTATCTGAGATTTCATCACTAGACTCAACATTCACATTGGGTATGCGTGAAAGATGATCTGCAACAACATTATCACACCCTTTTTTATCACGGATTTCAAAATCAAACTCTTGAAGTAACTATCCAACGGATTAACCTGGGTTTTGCATCTTTCTTTTCCATTAGATATCGTATAGCACTATGATCCGAATAGATTATGACTTTTCCACCCCAAATATAAGAACGAAACTTATCTAATGCAAAGACCACCGCTAGTAGTTCCTTTTCAGTTGTGGTGTAGTTAAGTTGTGCATCCGATAAGGTCCTACTAGCATAATAAATGGCAACAGGCTTTTTATTCACCCGTTGACCCAAAACGGCCCCCACCGCATAGTCACTTGCATCACACATAATTTCAAACGGAAGTGACCAATTAGGTGACTGTAAAATGGGGGGCGTGATGAGTTGGTTCTTTAATGCATTGAAAGCTACAAGACAATCTTTATCAAAGACAAATGGTGCCTCTTTTCAAAGTAGATTGCAAAGAGGTTTAGAAATGACACTAAAGTCTTTGATAAATCGCCTATAAAAACCAGCGTGTCCTAAAAATGACCTTACACCTTTAACATTTGTTGGGGGAGGCAGTGTAGAAATGACTTGTACTTTGGCCGGGTCAACCTCAAGTCCCCTCTCGGAGATCATATGGCCTAGTACAACTCCTTCCTTAACCATGAAATGACTTTTCTCCCAACTTAAAACCAAATTAGTTTCGGTGCATCTTTTCAAAACATTTTCAAGTTGGCTAAGGCAATTTTCAAAAGTGGATCCAAAGATTGAAAAATCATCCATGAATATCTCAAGAGACTCTCCCACCATATCTGAAAAGATACTCATCATACACCTTTGAAAGGTGGCGGGAGCATTACATAATCCAAATGGCATTCGCCTAAATGCGAAAGTACCATAAGGACAAGTAAAATTAGTCTTCCTTTGATCTTCTGGATGTATTGCAATTTGATTATAACCTGAGTATCCATCAAGGAAACAGTAAAATTTCTGACCTGACAACTTTTCAATAATTTGGTCAATAAAAGGTAAAGGAAAATGGTCCTTAGATGTCGCCGCATTAAGCTTGCGGTAGTCAATGCATACTCGCCATCCCGTTACCGGGCGGGTGACAAGTTGTTGTCCATCTTCACCCTTGACAATTTGAATGCCGGCCTTCTTTGGAACAGTCTGAGTGGGGCTGACCCAGTCACTATCTGAAATTGGATATACAATTCCTGCATCCAGCCACTTAAGAACTTCCTTTTTAACAACTTCTCGCATATTCGGATTCAATCTTCGTTGAGCATCTCGAGTTGGTTTTGTTGTTGAGTCAGTGATGATCCTGTGCATGCATATAGATGGACTAATTCCCTTTAAGTCTGCTATCGTCCACCCAATTGCACTCTTGTATTTTTCTAACACCTTGAGGAGTGCTTTTTCTTGGTCCTCCAATAAATCAGCTGCAATGATAACTGGCAAAGTGTTATTCTTTCCCAAGAAAACATACTTCAAATGGGTCGGCAATGTCTTCAACTCTAACTGAGGTGGGCTTTCTAATGATGGCTTCAAATCACTGTCAATTTGATCTGGTAAGCTTTCAATTTTGTGAGTCCATGGAGGGCGGTCTTCTTCTAAACCCATTACAAACTCTTCTTGCATTTGCTTCATGCTTGCATCCTCATCCATGCTAACCTGTTCATCAAAAAGAAACTGCTCCAAGGGATCGCCCGATATTACACGAGATGTGTAAGAATGGACACACCCATCAATAATGTCTGCCATGAAACAATCACTATTGATTGGAGCGTTAGGAGCATGCTTGAAAACATTTAATCTAATCTTTCTATTACCAAATGTGAAATCTACCGCCCCTTCTCGGCAATTAATTTGGGCATTTACAGTTGCCAAGAATGGTCGGCCAAGAATCACATTGGGTTGTCTATTAGTGTATTGACATTCAGAATCCAATACAAGGAAGTCAACCGGGTAATAAAAATCAGCCACTTTTACAATCACATCTACTAACACCCCTCTCGAAAGCTTATGAGATAAATCTGCCAACACCACGGTCGTGTCGGTTTTTTGCAATGGACCAAAGTTATATTGGTCGTATAAGCGTCCGGGAAGTATGTTAACACTTGCCCCAAGATCTAAGAGTGCTTTTGAAACTTTGAATTCACCAATTTGAATGGAAATTAAAGGAGCACCTGGATCTTTCATTTTTAGTGGCAAAGGGTTCGATAAAATGGCACTAACATGTGCAGTTAAGTCAACCTTTTTGGGAAGCTTGTGGTGCCGTTTATGCGAACACAAATCTTTCAAAAACTTTGCATAAGCTGGAATTTGCTTAATTGCATCAAGGAGTGGTAAATTAATTTTGACTTGTTTAAATGTTTCCCACACATCTTCTGATTGTGGGCCTCGTTTACCAAAATCACTTTTCCTAATTGGTTGATTCAAAGCCGATGGATAAGGGGTGGTATTATTCTCCACACTTTGGTCCTCATCCTTCGTTTTGTTCAAGTTTTCAGATTCTTTTGAAATTGGTGCTTTTTCCTTGTTTTTAAATTTGGTTTCATTTAAAGATGCATTTTCCAACTCATGTTCATCATCATCAGATGTGCAATCCTCCACCTCACCCTCAATTGGGCTTGATGGAGGTTTAATTGGATTTTCATAAATCTTACCACTTCTCAGTACACGTACCTCATTTACCCCTGCATTGCTAGAACTTGCTTGGTTTTGCCTTGGCATTTGATGTTGGGGGTTCACTTGTGTGTTGCTGGGTAGTGTCCCTGGTACACGATTGGCAAGTTGTTCCGCCAGTTGACCAATTTGTTTCCCTAAAGAGATGTTCGTCTTTTCTTGAAGCTCGAACTTTTGATCAAACTTTTGATTCATCTTCTTGATCTCTTCTAAAAGTTGAGAAGCCACACTGTCCGTCATTTGAGGAGCTTGTCTACCTTGACCTTGCTGATTTTGTTGACCTTGAGATGAACTTGAATACTGATTTGGTCCTTGATTGTAATTTCTTTGATAGTTTGCAGGTCGATTCATCCCTTGTTGTTGAAATTGGTGGGAATAGTTGCCCTGTTGATTGGAACCTTGAAAGTTAGGATTTAATTGATTAGAAGAATTTCCATACCTGAAATTTGGATGATTTCTCAATCCTGAATGATACACATTTGAGTTCATGTTGTATGGCCTCCTTTCTCCATATGCCTCGTTCACTTCTTCCAATCCACCATTGATTCCAGAACACATGTCGGATGTATGACCAACATTCCCACATTCTTCACATATATTTTCCACCTGTGACACATGAGAAAAATACCCTTCTCTACCTCTCATTAGCATAGCCATTTGTTTTTCTATCATTTCTAATCTATCATTATTTTGAGAAGTAGTGACATTATGCACAGCTCTCCCAGATGAAGGTGGCTTTCGTCGATTCGCTGAAGCTTGGATTTTAGATCCTTTACTTAGCGACTCAAGAAAATCCCATTCAACATCTGGGGGACGGGTTAAAAATTTGCCACTACTACTTGCCAAAACAAATTTCCTATCATCTTCTAATAGACCTTCACAAAATATTTTAACCAAATCCCATTTTTCAAAGTTATGATGTGGACACAATCTTAACATTTCTTTGAAACGAGCAAAAGATTCATGAAGTAATTCACCTGGATATTGATGAAAAGAGTTTATATTAATTCGGGCTTCACTTGTTTTACTCATTGGATAATACTCATTTAAAAATTGTTGTTGCATCTCGTCCCACGTGTAAATACTACCCGGGGGCAGAGATATAAACCACTGTTTTGCTTTATCTTTCAAAGAAAATTGAAAAAGGTGAAGTTTTACCTCATCTGGAGTGAAACCTTGCCCACTTATTGTGCCACATATTGCTGCATATTCTTGAAGGTGTGTATATGGCTCTTCAGATGGCAATCCATGAAAGGTTGGGATGATGTTTAGATGTTGAGGCCGAATATCAAAGTGTCGACCTTGCCATTCAGGTACAACAACGGGTGAAGGATTTTGCACAATTTTAGGACGAAAATATGATTCAACACCCCTTTGTTGTCTCCTGTTGTAATCCCCCATGTATTGCCGCCTATATTGTTGATCATTGTTCCTTGGCTCAAAAAAAATATCCACCACCATTGTTGTTGTTTTGGTTCCTGAAATGATGCATTCTTCTTCCGTGTTGATCATTCTGATTTTCATTGAAGTTTCCTCCACCAAATAGATTATTGTAACCACGAACTCTAGCTTCAAACTCATCCTCATGATAATATTCTTCCTCCCAATTAACGTTATCTTCATCAGTTGGAGGAATGTTGTTGTTGGCTACTGATTGGTTTGGTTCTAGTATATTTGGTGAGGGTTGTTGATTTGTTGTTTGTGGTGGAATGTCAGGTTTTGGAGGGTTTTGAGTTTGGTTACTAGGTTGTGCCTTTGAGGTTCCCCCAAACTCGTGTACAACAGAAAATTTAGGTGGTGATGGTGGTTCCATTTCTATTTGTTCACTTTCTGAACTGGATGAATCAAGTGTTACCTCTTCAAAATTCAATGCTCCTGATGGTGTTGCTAATTGAGTTTTCTTTTGATTTCGTTGAAGAGCTCGATTGCTTCTTGCAGCCTTTTCTATTTCTGGATCAAACTTCAAAGGTGATCTTCTTTCCGAATATCTTGTATGCATATATTGAATCGTTACCTACACACACAAAACAAAAGACCAAGCGTAGTAGAGAAAAAACAAAAACTATATAAATATCTATATATGCATTTTTTTGGTTTTTTTTTATATATATATTTTAGAGAAAGTAAATAAAGTAAAAGACTAACAAAAACTAGATAAACTAAGCGCACTCACTCCCCGGCAACGGCGCCAAAATTTGACCGGTGTCGAAGCCCCGATCAAAAATAGATAGTTTTCCTTACCTTTTCTATTTTTAACTAGATAGGGCAAGTACGAGTATCGTATCCACGAGGAGTGTTTGTGGTTAGCTACTAACTTTCATTAATCAAAAAGGAAATTGTAAAAGTTGATTGGTTGGTTGTTTTATAAACTAATTGCATAAAAAAAAGTAAAGTTTAATAAAAGAGTTGTTACGATTTGGAGATAGTGCAGTCACTTCCGGTGTCGGGGTTTATGAACAAGTTGTTAATAATAATGTTGATATCAATATTGATTTGGTCATATAGACATAACCTAGTTCAATTTCATCACTAACCCAGAGCACAATTCATATACTTACACACCAAACGTCCGTTCCTTAACTAAACTAACTAGGGGTGTACTGGGCACGTTCGGGTGGCGTATGATAAACTGTCTGTCGAACGAACGTGAAATCAAACACATATAAATAACTATAAACGATCACATATCAAAGTTTACAACTACTCATATATTCAATAATGACATCAAAATATATTTTAGACAACTTAATCATAAACCCTTCGTACCGGAGTGACTACGGGATGTTTAGCCGATCATGACGGAGAGAGTTGAATACACCAAAGTCTCTGTCAAATGCATCATCGTCATCATCAGATTAGATCTTCAGTTTCCGTCCAAAAATCCCGTAGCCGTCATTCAAAAACCCTATCCAAAAAAAATGAACTGTTGTTGTTGTGCGTGAGATGAGATTGTGTTATGTCTATTTTTTTGGATGGTGTGCGTGGGATTGAGATGATGGCCTCCACAATAGATAAGATGATGATGATGATGATGATGATGAATATGATGGATGTCTACTGTGAATGAAATTGATTGTCTCCCAGATCTTCAATTTTTGACATGATATAAACCTCTTGCTTCATAGTCCATACATCCATTTATTTTTTTTTTCTTCACTAGTCCAGCCCAACAAAAGAAAGTATCTTCAACACAACTAAACTTTATTAGCCCATGTGATGGTTTTTTAATATATTGAAGCCCATATAAATTTGATGATATGCTTGTACGTAACTTCAATCCCAAAAAAAAAAAACAATTCACCATCATGTTTGTTTTTACTTCAATTATTCATCATCTATTACTATAACACCAAACATGATTTATATTGCTAACACTTTTGGCTTGGCTCATGTTGATATAATTGCATTGTTTTGACATGTTTTCTTCATAACCTACAAAATATAAAATCGACACAACGTAATACATTTTGTAATCATATCAACGCAACTATTAGATTATTAACATGAAATAAGGTTCATCTAAAATGAACCGATCAGATTTACAAACAATACTTTGGGAACCACGACTCGACCACTTTAAAATTAATAGAGTAATATGAACTATTATTCTATAAATCCGGCTCAAGTCTCTCTCAAGATAAATTGTTCAAGTAACCATAAATTGTTCAAGTATATATATATATATACATATATATATATATACGTACAAAACAAACATGCGAACAAAACATGAAATCTGTATGTAATCAAGTACTCAAAATGAAAACCGAACCATTAGGAATAAAGATGAACTAAAACTACCCGTTTACCCACCGACTAAACTAACTAACCGAAACTGTAGATAATTAACACCACTAACCATGAATGTACCACCTTGATTCTTCTCCTCCCCTCCTACACCCTTGTGGTCATCACCTAAACTATCACCATCAAACCATCTCTGTCAAGTCATGATGTTATTCCTTAGACTTGTGGTTAATACTTGATGGATTAACATAATCCTTAAAACCAATAGTTAACCATCTTAAAATCTCCTATAAATAGAAGCATGAATGAGCCATAATACACACACACACAAACCACACCACGTAACCTTCCCTCTTGTTGCTACTGTTCGGCCGAAGGAAAGGCACCAAGACAAAGTCACGAGTCGAGCATCACACCCTCCATCATCCTTCTTTCTCGTACAATGTTTGGTAAAACACTATCTTCATTTTCTTAACTAAATCATATGTTCTTACTAACCATCAAGACACTAAGTTGGTAAAATAAAGCCCAAGACAAAAATGACATATTAAAACTATGCTCAAAGAATTGGTTACTCGAAAGATACGAACAAGCATGACAAACTATTGTTTATAAACTACAAACATACCAAGAAACAAATATATATACTAAAATTTTTTTCATAAAATATATATATATACTAAAAGGTTGGACACTTAACTAACCGAATTACTTTTGTAACTAAGCGATAGTTTTATATGTTAACTTTAACGTCATGACCTCGAGTTTCCGCCTCATTGGGGGTGTGACACGATTCATCAAATTTACCGGAGGTGAACACCGTCATCGTTTTGATATGTTGTAAAGGTTTCGACATCGGTGGATTCAGGTATTTGGCTTTTCTAATTCCCTATTAGTTTAGATTCGTTCGTGAGCAAATTGAAGATGGTGGTGCAGTGCTATGAGAGAGTTATTATAGGAAATTGGTAGGTTCTTTTGTGGTGAACACTATGGTAAGTGGTTTTGTGGGACGACGGCGATTGTGGACGGTGAACTGGGGTTGTTGGTGGAGTTGTTACAGGTGGTGAACGATGGTTGCAACGGTGGGTGTGATTTGAGGAGACGATGTTGTGATTTTCCCGTGGTGTCCGCGGATTGTACGGTGGTGGAGTGGGTGGGTGGGTGGGTGGGGTTCATAGTGGTGGTGTTCCAGAGAGTTGATATGGGGTAGAGAAAAAAAATAGAGAGATTGTGGTGGGTAAGGATTGGGTAAGGTTTTTTTATTTTTATGAGTAAATTGTCATTTGTGTCCTTGTTTTATGTCATTCATAGCGATTTGCGTCCCATTTATCAATGGCATTTTTATCATTTTACAACAAGTTAACGACAGAAGTTAACGGAGGTAGTGTTTTGGGTTCAAATGGAGACATAATAAAAAAGCTAGGGGGCAAATTATAATTTTTGAAAACAAAAGGACGCAAATCGCTATAAATGACAAAACACCGGGATACAAACGACAATTTACTCTATGTTTTAATACATGAGATTATTACATCCGCTTGTTATTCTCTAAATCAAAGATTCATTTTTTATTGCATGTGTGTTTCAAATGAAGCCTATTATACAAATTATCAGAAGAGTAAACTTCTTTTTGTCTCCCTAAGGTTAATCTAAAATAACGGTTTGCATACAATAGTTTTAAAATTGTGTTTTGTCTCCCTAAGGTTTACTTAAAATAACAGTTTGCATACAATAATTTCAAAATTGTGTTTTTCCTCCCTAAACTTACCAATTTGTCACTGTTTGCTACATTCGAAATAATTCTGTCAAAAGCAAACATTAGTCAGTCTATGTGCCCCTCACGTGATGGGCACTTTAGTCATTTCCAAGCCAAAACCCATTTAAGCAAAAGGAAAAAGAAAAGGTTTGAAAATGACTAAAGTGCCCCCACGTGAGGGGCACATTGGACTGACTAACATTTGAGTTTGATGAAATTAATCTGGATGTAGCAAACGGTGACAAATTGGTAAGTTTAGGGAGGCAAAATGCAGTTTTGAAACTATTGTATGCAAACCGTTATTTTAGGTAAACCTCAGGGAGGCAAAACGCAATTTTGAAACTATTGTATGCAAACCGTTATTTTAGGTAAACCTCAAAGAGGCAAAACAAAGTTTACTCAATATATGTTCCTTACAATCAGGGGCGCAACCAAGTGGAGACCCGGGAGGGTCACGACCCTCCCATTTTTTTCGGTTAGAAGTAGCGATTTGTCGGTTTTTAGTTGATTTTATTATATAAATTGGGTACGGACCATCCCATTTTTAAAATCAGGACCCCTTGGTATTTATTCAATTATCCAAAACCAATTACTAAAACCCAGTTAACAAAACCCATTAGTCCATCCCAATTCCCTTGAAATAAAATTAAACCCAAGCCCAAACTCATTACCAATTACTAAAACCCAATTAACAAAACCCATTAACCCACTTTTTTTGTTAGCAGTCGACAACAAAAACAAATGAACAAGCATTTTTCTCTTCTTCTTCTTTGGTTCCTGCTTCCCTGCTGTTGCGCCTGCTAAGCGCCTCGATTGCTCTCCCCTGCTTACTGCCGCCCTTGGCCGCGCGCTTGCCGCCTCCGCCCCTAACATCACCCAGCCACCCACCTTATCTACTACTCTACTAGGTTAGTTTTACAATTTATCTCAAATATTAGGATTTTGGGTTTAATTTAGTTATTGATTGTAATTTGTAAGATTGTTGAATGTTGAATGTTGAATGTTAATTGTTAATTGTTGCATTTAGGGTGTAAGGGAATTAGGGGTTTAAGTTTAGTTGTTAAATGTTGATGTATTTTAGGGGAATAAGGGCATAAGGGGTTTAATTTTAGGTTTTTTAGGGAGTTAATTGCCAAAATGGTCCCTTTAGTTTGTCACTTATTGCCAAAAACTACACCTTTAAGAATTTTTTTCTAAATGGGTCCCTACACGCCAAAACCTGTTGCTAATTTAGTCCATGTCACTAACACCGTTAAAGATATTCCGTTAATTGACAGTAAAATGACTAAAATGCCCTTAGGGACCATTTTAGCAATTTAGTTGGTTAAAACATAAACCCAAAACCTCTACTACCCATCATCCGTTTCTCTTTCTCACAACCACCACCATCAAAACCACCACCACTACCACCATAATCTTTAACCAAATAGACGACGTGCACACCTAGTGGCGAGTAATAAACAAAAACACACTCCTAACGAAACTTGGCCTATAGTCCATAATCTTTAATCTCCATCGGCGCCAGACTAACACCGTCACCTAAAGAATGCGATGACATCACTTCACCGCTCTCTTCCGACAATAATCCACCACACGATGACGACAGCGGTGTTCGAGATCCATCCTCGAGATCGGTTTCGTTCACTCTTCTCAAATCATTTTCAGTTATTAGATGACAATACTAGGGTTTATATATTCGCTCAAATTTAAGATCCTCATGTTGTTCGTCACTGTTCTCGCGTTTGCTGGATTGTATATTGCTTATATATGTTGTCATAACTCGTTTCGTGAGTATTACAGTCTCAACTTCCGTTAACAATTTAGCATTGATACTCATAGCATATATGATTTTTGATTTGACCAATCTCAACTTCCTAAATTGTTTTACTAAACAATCGGTAGCTGTTGAAAAACTACACTAGACACACTGAATATTTATTTCTAACACATACTCATTCTGACCCATAATCGATTCGTCTATTTTTCCACTTCATGTTAATTGCCATATTACCTCTCAGTAAAAGTTCATTCAATAGTGTCTTATAGAACATGATCCCTTTAGGATTAACTTCTCCAAATCTTCCTCCTGATACACAACTCAAGAAGATCTTAAATCAAGAAACAAAAATATTTGATCATTTTAAAGTAAGTTGTATCGTACTTGGAAGAACTCTTGCCCACGATATAGAGAAGCGGTAAGCATCTACACCAAGAGATTGTATTATCTCAATGTCTTTCTGTAAAAAAAAAAAGATGTTTACTTCATCAGTCCCAAAAAGAACCAGCAACATAACACATTTCTTTTGGCAATCCTAAAGTTTCTAAATAAAAGAAGATGAGACCCAAAACATAGTTACCGGATACTGATTGTAGTGATCATTAGCTATGAATCCATTGTCACCATTTTTAATGTTGCCTACACATGGAAGAAACAAAACATAACGTAAATAAGTAATCATAGTTAACTAAGATTGTTTGTTAAAGTTAGCAATGTCCAAAACAATGTATATTACAATTTATTGGCAGGAAATAATCTCAACTGCGTTTTCCCTACACTAGTCCCAACTTTTAGTTATTTTAACTAGAATGGCTTCACGTTAAAAAAACACTTAACGCCCTTTATCTTTTTTTCCAATTTCAAAGTGATTTTTTCATGCTTTTGATCGGGCGGAAGATACAGACAAATAATGTAACCCTTACCTCGAACCGGTGCTCCAAACGACGAGATGGTTCTTCGAAAAGCCAAGGGTCATTCATGATTTTGATTTTCAGACACTAGAACATTTTGCTACGATACTTTGGCTTTATTTATTGTTATATGAATTATCATCGCTTTATATATTTTTTTAAGTTATCATATTTTGTTAAGAGTTATTAACTTTATGCTACAAATAGGACTAGCCTAACTAACACAAGTGTTCATAGTAGATAATTCAAACAGAAATGACGAAAATCAAACATGTCGATTCGACAATGTGACCTTAATGTAAACAAGAAAGGCCCCAATAAATTAGTTTCTTGGTTTGATTGAACAGAAGGTAAAAATGACCTGGTGTAAGAGAAAAAACATCCCAATTGTTAACACTTTTACCATCTTCAAGATAAGCCCCTTCAATCTGCATCACAACATTAACATGAACATTTAGTTAATCAAATCAAAACCAAATTAACTTGTGAGCAACAACAAAAAAGAAAAGAAAAGAAAAGAGAGTAATGTACTTGATAAGAGGAAGTAGATACACCAAACATAAAATCATCAGAAAAATCTGATCTTTTTATCATTTCTTCTCCATTAATGCATGATTCAAGTGATGATGCTATAAGCAGCATCAGCAACACAAAACCATGCACCATAATTGGAAACAAGACAGTATCACACTCTTTGTTTAAAATTCTTGCAACATTAGATTTAACATTTTGAGTTTCCTATATACTATAATAAGTTATCTATTTATGTAAATTAGTACCCAAGAAGGAAATATCATAAAGACAGATTTAGCATGTGCCTACTTTAATGCTGATAAAAGAATTGCGGTCCCATTGGCCATTAATACTCTAATCATTTACATAAATAGCTTTCCAATTCAAGATTTAGAAATATCTCAAAGACAAATTTAGCATGTGTATATAACAACAACCATACCTACTAAATCATGTCAATAGCAAAACTATTAGCATGGTCTAAGGTACGTGAGTGAGATGTGAGAAAATCATACCTCTATCCCAAAGGATAGTGAAACCGATTTCACGGAATATCCAAATATTTCAAGAACGTACAATGATTACCAAAAGTCTCAAAATCGAATTAAAAACTAGTTCATGAACAACAATATTCAATAATAATCAATCACCTTAACAATAAACTAAATATCTCTATTTATACTAGACTCAACAACTCTTAAGATAAATATGAATAAACTAAATAAATAAAAGATACGATAATTAAATAAAGACTCGATAATTAAGGAAATAAATATTATTCAAATCTCTTGATCCATATCCGTATCAAATAGAGCAATTGCTTCCGGTCTCGCTCTAAAAAGACTTGCAAAAAAATATATAGCATGGCAGTGTGGCAATGATAGATCGGGACATAAATAACTATAGTAAATTATATGTAATAGGAACATATAACACGTACAATATGAGGCTATGCAAGTCGTATAGAAGTGTTAATTTTAAATAAAGTTGTTTGAATATGATACGGGTTGGGTCCATTTTAGTTGGCTTGGTAGGAAGTTTTGTAGCAGTTTATTAAATGCTTTGTTAGATGAGAAATTTAAAGCTTTATTGAACATGTCGATTGTTTTATTAATCAAAATTAGGGTTCTTATACCTTGAATTTGAATTATGCTACTATCTTGTGATTGTTCAACTCAATTTACTGACTTCCTGGTTTCTATCAGAATAATAAGCCAATGACTTAATCGTAGTAAAGGGTGCGTTTGCAAACTTTAAACCAAAGTCGAAAAGTTCTCGTGAACATGTCCAACTCGAAAAGTTACATACGCTTCGTGGTGGGCCGTACGATGTCATTCATGTGATTTAGGGCACATGTGCTATTGTGCGAACTACGTTAAGCACGTTGTCATAGCGACACTAACATGCTTATACAATTAAATGAAACATATTAAGTGGTGATCAATTAGTTATCAGTCGAATTTATTTCAACACGTAGATAAAAATAAGTATGTCGCTAACATGCATGTCATACGGAGTGTAAAATTAAACTTTAGACACAAAATAAAATTAGAAACCTAAGGAGGTTAAATTGGAAAGCTTAGGAAGTTGATAGGCTAGAAAAGAACCTAGTAATTAAGAATAATTAACTTAACGTTAGATAATAGAACATTTTTAAATTTAAACTAAATAGATAGATACATAAAAAAATAAATTTAATTATTAGGAAAAGATATAGGGGTAGTATTTGACCCGAATATGATCCGTTTGCTAAATGAAATGAGAGTTTGTATTCAATTATTAAAATAGGTAGATTACATTAAAAAAAACACAGATGAAAAAATTACTAACACATCATACAAGTTTCCTGCATTAAATCTATAATGCATGTTCTTTTCTAAGCACCATAACATAAAACACAATGGAATTCACAAGCCACAACTTACAGCACAAAATTATTCACCACAAAGAACCGTTACGAGTCAGCTTTATTGTTTAACGACTCTGATGTTCTTATTGCTTGTATTTTGGTATTGTTTTTCAAGAAATCTTGATACCATTTTGCTGATAATTTAGGGACGCGATCAAGTGTTTTGCGATCAATGTAGTATAATCCAAATCTGACTCTATATCCAATAATCCATTCGAAATCATCCATCAGTGTCCACACAAAATAGCCCCTTACATTGGCACCATCCCTGTAAAACGACCGATTTTTAACTATTTGACCAATCAAAATAGAAAAAAGTCAACTGAGTTATATGATATGATCACCTTATTGCTTGGGCCAACGACAACATGTAATTATTGTGAAATTCTATTCGCTTGAAATCTTGTATTGGATCTTGAACTTGTTCTTCAGCTTGAGGTTCAGAATATCCTGTGGTAGAGTAATGCACACTTAAAATTAAATCACCAAAATCAGCAGCTTCTTGTTCCAGTTTAAAACGTTGACTTTTATTGACTTTAAAAGTCAATGTAGCATGAGTTTTTACTCCAAAATGGAACACAACTGTTGCAGCTTAAATAACAGTTTGGCAAATGAATTACAAATTGTAAGAAATATGAAATGTTCGGTGTTTGGTTAGTAATAATATCCATGTCAATACTGATTCGGTTTGTATTAGAAATTTAGTGATGACGTACCCAGATTAAAAAAGTCAATAGTGAAGTATTAGGCATACCATTTTCAGTGATAAACATGGGTTTGTTGTCATATCTCTTCTTTAGATATTCGACCACTTCTCCAATGCCTCTCGGAACTACTGGCAGTGATCCAATGCCCGACTGTCCACAGAAATAAACGATAAAAAATGAAAAAAATGGTAAATAAATTAAAAAAGAAAAGAAAACCTAGTATGCTAGAGGCAAAACAGGGTATTTTGTACATACCGGTTCACCTATTTGAAAACCATCTCGTTCACTAGTCATTTCTAAAAAACCTGTAATTGCTCGATTTGCAGTTGCACTACAACTAGAATGAACACAATCTTTTGCATAAGTAGTTGAGTAATGGTTGACTCCAATAAAGTCAACACTGTTCCTCATAAACTTTCTTTCATCACTGGAAAATTGCGGCAGTTGATCACCAAGATACTGGCGCATTTCCGAGGGATAATCACCAAATGTTAGTGGATCCAGTGCCCTGTTTAACAAAAATCAAAAACTTTATAAAATCTTGATTTATTGATTTATTCACCAAAAGTTAGAACTATCCAAGTGTGCATACCAGCCAATAGAGAAAGCCAAACCCCTTTTGGCCGCTTCTTGATCAAGATCATTATCCGTCAATGGCTCATACATAAAACAATCTAAAACAATCCCCATTGTCCCACCTTGTTCATGCTGCATACATTTATCAAGTCAAGAAAATCTCAACATATAAGAAGAAAAAAACCAACTTTATAACGTAAACTGATTACCTGATAATCTCTTCTGTATAGATTCACAGCTTTGCCATGTGCCAACAACATGTTATGCATAACAAGTATCGGCTCGGTGTCAGAATTTCCAGCCGGACAATCGCCAAATGGTTGTGAACAACGCGCAGGTGGATATTTTCCTTTCTGGTAAGCCATTTGTGTGAATAAGTTTGGTTCATTGATAGTGATCCAATGCTTCACTCGGTCACCAAAGTTCTTGAAACATGTTTCTGCATAATGAACATAATCTTCCCTACAACAAACCATCACAAGCTTAAATGTTAAAACCCGTAAATCTAGTTCACTGATTAAAATTTTGTTTATGTTCTTTTTAACTTACTGCATTAATGGGCTGAGCCACGACCCGTATCGATCTTGAAGTTCTTGAGGAAAATCATGATGGTAAATTGTTACAAATGGTTTAATTCCTGCAATTTAGTTGCAAATTTATGGTTGATGCGCGCACATTAGTTTTAAGTTGAAGACTTTATGTAAAGAGCATTGCTATATTATAACCTCTGAGTACAAGTTCATCCAAGATTTTGTTATAAAACATAATCCCGTCCGGATTAACTTCACCAAATCGTCCTCCTGATACATTGCAAGATCTTTGATTAACAAACGAAAATATTCGGTATTTTCTAACATTCTTTTGTTAAGTTGCATATCTTACTTGGAAGAATTCTTGACCATGATATAGAGAAACGGTAAGCATCTACACCAAGCGATTGTACGAGCTCAATATCTTTCTGCAATCGTAGATTAGTTAGATCAATAGCTTTACAGAACTAATGTAACACTTCTAAACAAATAAATGAACATTTGAGTTCATTTCAATGATTTCATGAGGGGATTGAAAAAAACAACAGAGCCAAAAACATATAGACCGGATATTGATGATAATGATCATTGGCAACGAATCCATTGTCGCCATTTCGAATGTGGCCTACACATGGAACATCAAAACCCAGAAACATAAATAAAAAAAAGTTAAAAACCTTAATTATATGTAAAAAAAAGTGTTTTTTTTAACCTGGAGAAAGGGAAAATACATCCCAATTGTTGAGACTTTTACCATCTTCAAGATATGCTCCTTCAATCTACAACACAACACCATATAAAGATGAACACACACAAATCCCATAATTATAACAATGAAAATAAAATTTAAAAAAAATAATACAAAAAGAGCATACTTGATAAGCTGAAGTTGCAACTCCAAACACAAACTCATCTGGAAAATCTGATCTTTTTATATTTTCTCCATGACCCAAGAACAAAAAGCAACATAAAACCAACCATTGGAGCTTACTATAAATGTATGGAGCCATAGAGTTGCAGCATATCATAATTTAAATATAGCTTTTGTTTTTCCCAATCTGATTTTCTGCAAAGTGTAGCCAGTTTCTAAAACCATAAAACTTAATAATAACTGTGATTAAAGTGTAAATTATGAAACTTAAGGGATCTATTTTGAGAACTATTTAACCCAAACTCATCAAACACAAAAGTAATTAGGTTTGGTTGTTACAAAACAAGTTTGATACATAACATGACTCACATGTTCCATATGCAGTCCCACAACCATATCACTTTAAATCATGTTACACATAGTTTTCCTTTTAAATCTTTGTACGCCTATAAATGACCTCACACAATTCGAAAGGTGTGGTATAGAGTTAAATTGTAAAGACGACGCGACGCTGATGTTACGAACGCTAAAAGGAGAAAGTTGTTACAAAAGTCATTCTTTCTTTAATTATTTAAAAGTGTTTGCTTACTACAAAACAATAATTGTCTTAAGAGACGTGCCATAACAAAATAGTGTTTGATACTGATAAACCCGTTTAATTAAACATATCAACCGGTTAATGTATTTACTCAAAAAGTGGTTAAAAAAACTTAAATACATTTGTCTAGTTTAGACTTTAAATATGTAGCAAGTTTAGTTAAACAACAGTACTTAAAGGAACTAAATTACTGAAAACCAAAACTCATCAAGACTTTATTTTTGTAAATATTAAAAAGTTGTGGCGAAAGTGTAAATAACAAAAGTTGAGTTGACACTAAACCCAAACTTATCATCATCATGTTGACCCATTTCAGCAACCCAAACCCGGTTTGGATCCGGTTCCAGTGCATTTGTAGAGTTGATATACCGTTAATCGATCTAATGTTAGGATAGGAACTAACCTCAAATGTTTGGTTGAATGGAATTAAATTGAATCTTGGACGAAGATGGTTGATTGGTTTGGGTTTATGATCGATCGATCAAGGTCATTAGTTTATTTGATAATTTGACATTTATACAGAAAAATATATTAACTAATTTTCTGTCATTGAAAAGATAAAGGGGAAGACCAGACCTGCTAAAGTTATCATTGAGTTGAGTGCACACAAAACACACTTAATTTTATAACATTTTTCATTTAGATTTGAACTGTAGCATAATAAATCAAATCTTTTTTTCTAATTATTTTTTAAAGGAAAAAAAAATACTTAGCACTACATAATTACACATGGAAGCTTAGAAGGAAAAGTTAAGAAACATATTTATAAATATTTAAATACTAGGTTAGTGCCCGTGCTACGCTTGGGAACATAACACTCAAGTGATGATTTTAAAGATATTCATGGACAAGAACGGTTCCAATCAGTTTTGAGATAAAACTGTGGTAAAACTGAAACACAAAATTTATTTAAAATCTTGTTATTTGATATAACAATATTATAATCAAATTAAAGAGAATTAGACGTTCAGTTTTATGGTGAGTTTTTGTTAAAACAATGTCGTATAAAAAGTTGTGTATATTTAAAAAATAAATATGTATTTAACTGTATGTTATTAATAATTTTATCTCTAAGTTTTATTTTTATACCATAGTAAATATAACCTGGCTCAAACACACCCTTAGTAGGAGAGGGTTGAAAATGTAAATAGTCTTAATTTTTTAAATACTTTGCTAAATATTAGGGGATCAAATGAAAATATTATTATAATAAATTATTATAGAGAGATATATATTTTTTAAATATAACAATATTATTAATTTTGAGAGAATCTCTCAAATAATGCCAACTAAGCAAATGGAACTTAAATGGTGCCAAGTAAGCAAATATGATTTTGCTATATTATATAGAAGATTAAATAACGTAATTAAACGTAATCGTTTTTAAATATTTTTAAATAAATAATATTATTTAACTTGTGTATAACACAAGAGTATTAAACCTAATGTAATATTAAACACGTTTGTTTTTCATGTGGTTCAAATTAGATTCTTAACAACGAAATTGAATAATAAGTAGTGTTATTTCCGTCTTTTTATGTGTGGCTATATAATTGATGTCCCTACTTACCTCTCTCGCATGCTCACTTCTTTTTTACCTCTGGCTCATGTATTTCTAGCGTGTTTGAGTTGTGTTCCAGCATCTGCGTGTACACCTCTCTTTGTTGTTATCGTCGATGATGGTTGTCAGATTTTTATTTATATCTGTGTGACCTATGATTTGCGTTGTGTAGTTAGAATATCTTTGGATCTACATGGCATAATAAATCAAATTTTTTTTCTTATTAAAGGAAAAAAAATACCTACTCTACATAGTTACACATAGAAGCTTAGAAGGAAAAGTAAAAAATATATTTATAAATCTTTAAATATTAAATATTTATAAAGATATAAATTCTTAAATGTGATTGTTTTTAAATATTTTTAAATAAATAATGTTATTTAATTTGTGTATAATACAAGAGTATTAAACCAAATGTAATATTAAACACACTTGTTTTTCATGTGGTTCAAATTAGAATGTAAAATTATTTTGTTCATGAAAGAAAAGGGGAAAGAAAATTTAGAAGATAAAAAAAGGACATAAAAGGGAAAGATACTAGTATTTTATTTTGTGATTCAAAGTTTGAATAAAAGAGTTAAGAGGAAAAAAAAGTTATTTTTTTTATCAAACCATTTGAATATGTTACTTAAAATGATAAAACTAGAAACCATTTGAATATGTTACTTAAAATGATAAAACTAGAGATTATTAAGAAGTGTTTATTTCACTTATGTTTGTTTAGGGAAATGAGGATAGATTATTATAATTTCTCTTTTTAAATTCGTTTTAATTTTTAAAAGACTTTTTAAGAGACAAATATTTTCTAGTTTCTATTCACTTCATTTATCAATTTTTTTAAAACTTCTAAACTTAGTGTAAACTACTTCTAGATTCTTAAATCAATTAACTAATTCTCCTTTATATTGACAACGAAATTGAACAATAACTTAGGTTATTTCTGTCTTTTTTAGTGTGGCTATATAATTAATGTCCCTTTTACCTAGGGCTGGCATATCGTGTCAGACACGACACGATAAGACACGAACACGATAAGACACGAACACGATAAGGTCAAACACGAACACGACACGATAACTTATCGTGTCATTTTTTCCAAACACGAACACGAACACGATAAAAAGCAGGTTACACGATAAGACACGATATGACACGATAAAAACCCATTTTTAAAAAAATTAAAATTTTCAAAAAAATTTATAAGTTTTAAATAATAAATATGACTTAATATGATAATTCTTAAGACCCAAAACAACAAAATTACATAAAAAATAGTATTTAACCAATATAATACTTGATAAACGAATATGAAAAAAAATTAAAATTCTATTAAAGCCCATCTCCACCTCCATTCTCCACTAACATTTCATATAAATAAATATTAATAGGTGACCTATCGTGTTAACAGATCTTTAACCTGTTAAGACACGATAATTAACGTGTCTTTATCGTGTTAACCTGTTAATGACACGGCACCTGTTAAGGTCAAACACGAAACCTGTTAATTCCGTGTCGTTTCGTGTCGTGTTATCGTGTCCGTGTCAGAAATTGCCAGCCCTACTTTTACCCCTCTCACATTCTCACTTCTTTTTTACCCCTGATTCATGTATTTCTAGCGTGTCTGAGTTGCGTTCTAGCATCTGTGTGTACACCTCTATGTTGTTTGTCGTCGATGATGGTTTCCAGATCTTTATTTATATTTATGTGACCTATGATTTGCGTTGTTGGGGTCGCAAGATCTTTGCATCTATATGGCCTACGGTTGTGAGGATGTGTGATTTGTTGTTGAATGTTCTCATCTATGTCGACGATTGTTGCCCATTGTTGGATCTAATTCATTACCATAGATCCAGATAGCATAAGGGAGAGGGAATTCTTTCTTTTTTTCTTTTCTATAATCTATAATAAGGTAATGTGCTCAATTAGTACACCTTTCTAGTCTTCCTTCTGAGCTAGGATCAATACCTTTATAACTGCTCGATTGATAAGTCTTGCCTAAGTTCTAGACTTGAATGAAGCAGCCTGGCTGAAAGTCGTATTTGCTTTTGCTCTTCTTCTCTTTTCTTAGTTAGGCCCAGTAAAGTTACTTGAAAGTTTCATCACCAATGCAAATTATTACATACTCTCCTATTAGTAGCAGCCTGTGCATACCCAAGTAATAGATGCAATATAATCGATTTCATACAAGCTGTCAAAAGATAACATTGCAATTTGCAACAACAAATAAGCAAACAACAGATACGAAATTGAATCACGGATAAAAAGAATGATAATCTATGTTATGTGAAACTGGAATCGATTGAGTGCTAAAGTTGATGAATTACCTCTGGCTTTCTTCCCCATCTTTGTTCTTGACCAAGAAAAGTTGAGAGATAGATATGCATGTAAATGAACCAAACGTTCATGAACAGTTTGACGGGAAGTTCGTTTGTGTTCGTTTATTTAGCTAAACAAGCAAACATGAACAAATTAATTTGTTCGTTTAGTTAAACGAATGTACACAAACACATGTTGTGTTCGTTCAATTGTGTTCATGAACGTTCATTTATATTTGTTCATATGTGTTCGTTTATTTAAGTTCATTTAGGTTGTTAGTTTATTTATGTTTGTTCACTTAAATATTAAAACAAATGTTCATATGCATACCAAACAAAAGTTCATATACATATTATTCTTTTTGAGATTTTTATTCCATTTGAGTCATTTTATTTGTCTATTCTTTTTAGTCTTTTCTTAACCTCTTGATAAACATTTTGAATGGTTTTGTTATATTTCTTAACATATATCAAGAATCATTTCTTGATAAACTTTTGTGAATTTGTCGCTAGCAAATATCAAATGTGGGTCTAGTAAAAAATGATGCAGAAAATCTGTTAGCAAAAATTATGACCTTGCTTTAAGCCTTTAACTTTGAAAACACACCATTTTAGATTTATATATTCACATTTAAAAAATAATAAATGTTTCATACACGCAAAATCCAGCATCATATACCATCCATTTATTATCACATTTAAAAAAACACGTCAAGAAAGCGACGAATATCATTAGTTACAAGCATACACAAGAATAAAAACAAGCAAAATTGTACAAAATATTTTATGCAACATCCTTTCCAAATAATCTTTTCTCTATTGATGCATTTTGATCAATAGCAACACTCTTATTTGTTAAAAAATCCTTGTACCATTTTGCAGAAAGTTTTGGTGTTCGACTTAGCGTTTGTCGATCCACATAGTATAACCCGAACTTCACCTTGTAACCTTCCAACCATTCATAGCTATCCATCAATGACCATACGAAATACCCCCGGACATCCGCGCCTTCTCTGTCGTATAAAACAGCATTCGTCAAATAACTTACACTTTGACTTTTCAAAATTCAAAATTGACATAAATCAAGATTTAAGGTTAACCTCATAGCCTTAGCTAAATATGCAAGATATGATGTGTGGAATTCGACCCGTTTGACATCATTCACTAGCTCGCTAACCCGTTGTTCTTGCAAGTCGGGTGAAGAGTACCCTGCAAAAGAAGTTATAAAGTGAAGCAAGGTAATAACATAGTCAATAGTCATAATTTGTTTGATATGAAATTTGTGACACTTACCATTTTCAGTAATAAACATGGGTTTATTATTGTACCGAATCTTGATAAGGTTAACAATCTCCTCCATGCCTCTAGGAACAACAAATAAATACTCTAACCCGGTCTGTTTGTGCATTAAAGATAAAAACATCATTATTATCAGCTAAAAGAGAACAAATGTGGTTGGATCAAGTTAAGCCAAAAATCTAAAAGGTTTCCTACACGTTCACCGATTGGTTCACCATCACGTGCTATAACTTTGTCCAGAAAACCTTGGATTGCGCAATTTCCGATTGCAGAGCAACTGGAATTTGTGCAATCTTTGGCGTATATAGCCGAGTAATGGTTGATGCCAATAAAATCAATACTGTTTTTCATAAAGTTCTTTTCTTCGAGAGAGAAACTTGGTAATTTGCTCCCAAGATATTTCTGCATTTCTTCAGGATAATGTCCAAATATTGAGGGATCTAGCGGCCTGTTTAACGATAAAAATTTGAACAAAATCATAACTTATAAGGACCTTAGTATTGATTTTTCTATAGTAATTAAAGGGGTGATATAAATTCAAGAATTTTAATTACCAAGCCACATTGAAAGCAAATGCCCTTTTGGCAGCTTCACGATCAAGCTCACTATCCGTTAGTGGTTCATACATGTAACAATGAACAACGAGCCCAATTAATCCACCTTGTTTAGGCTGCACATACATATCCAAAAGGTCAAAACCACAAACTCTAAAGTTCCAAACTGATACTCATTTCACCAAGATCAGAACTTTGTACCATAAAGATTGATAATTTCATGTTAACTTTATGTAATTAAATCATCTGTCAAAGTTAGTTGATTGCCTGGAAATTTTCATGATATAGCTTGGCTGCTCTGCCATGGGCCAATAACATGTTGTGCATGCCCATGAGTGGCTCAACATCAGAGTTTCCATGAAGACAATTGCCAAAAGGCTCAGAACAACGTGACGGTGGAAAAATGCCTTGTTCATAAGCCAATTCTATGTACATGTTGGGTTCATTAATAGTAACCCAATACTTTACTCGGTCTCCAAAAGACTTGAAACAAATTTCTGCCAAATACAAAAAATCTTCCCTGCCAGTAATATACATAATACATTGTATAAACTATAAGAAACATCTAAGCACTAAAGTAACAATAAAGACATGTTATTGGACATACTGCATTTCAGAGTTAAGCCAAGACCCGTATCTATCTTCAAGTTCTTGAGGGAGATCGTTATGGTTAAGGGTCACAAATGGTTCAATTCCTGCATCATTTTACTCAAACTGTCAAAAATTCATGAATCAAGCTATAATACACAAAAGTACAAAACATACAACTACTTTTTAGGTAAAACAAATGAAATATAAGATGCAGTATTTAACTTTAAACTCATAGTACCTTTGAGAATCAAATTGTCAATGATCTTGTTATAGAACATGATGCCAGCAGGGTTAACTTCACCAAACCTTCCTCCTGATTAACAAAATGCAAATAAGAAGAGAGTTGAAATTGTATTAATTGTATTGGATAACATATTAGCTTTAAGGGATACTTGGAAGAATTCTAGCCCATGAAATCGAAAACCGATACGCGTCCAAACCAAGTGAATGCATTGCATCAATATCTTCCTGTGTTTAAAAAAACCCATATTTCAATTCAAGAAACTGTTTTTGATACAAAAATGTAATTAAAAAAAGTAGTTGAACCAAGAACATATGGTAATGATCATCTGCAACATCTCCATTGTCTCCATTTTCTCCACAACCTAACAAACATGACAATCAAAGTCATCTGCAACATCAATTCTAAGTATATATTAATAAACTGACAATAACAACCTACGGAATGACAAAATACATCCCAATTGGTTAAAGATTTAGCATCTTCAAGATAAGCCCCTTCAACCTGTAAAAGTTCATATTTTTGTTAATAACAATGTTTATGAATATGAGCAAGAAAAGGAAGAAGAAGTACTTGGTAAGAAGAAGTGGCTGCTCCGAATAAAAACCCGGGTGGGAAATCGGATCTTGTGATATGGGTTGCATCGTTTTCATTCGATTTGAAACGTATGTCGCCATTGTTGTTGGAAGCTCCAAGAAGTGTTGCAGAAGCAGAAATGAGAAAAAATGAGAAGAGTAAAGTGGTGGGTGATTTTGATTTCATACCGAAATTTGAAACAAGTGGAAAAGTTTCTTTGGTTTGTTAGTATTTGATTATAACTGCTTTTTAGTTTTATTATCGGTTCTTGCTTTCTGTTTCATGGTGCATTGGTGTGGGCCTCTTGACAATGGAAAACATATAAATATGAATCGTCGATTTAAATTATGGTTTTGTAAGATCGGTATAAAAGAACCTAACTTGCATAAAGAACAGCCGCATATTTATTTTTATAAATACTTTTTTAATTGTATATTTTTCCAACTAAAAGGTTCAACTACGTATATATCTAATGTTAACTTAAATTTTAATAATTACCATACTAAAATGTGTATATTTGCAAATTAAAATTGTTTATAGGAAGAAATATGCAATTGGTTTTTTTGACTGGGAAAATATGCATTTAACGTGTTTTGCAGGATAAATATACATTTAGCCCCTCGCGGTAGCTCTTATTTATGGATAGGTGTGATTGAAATTTAGAATACGTGACTATTCAAAACCAAATTTTAAATAATTTGGTTTTGATTGAGGGGTGTTTTAACGAGTTAAACTCTAAATTTTAAATAATGTGGTTTTAACTTTTTGAACTTGATTCAAATTAAATTTGTAGGAATCCACTCTGATTCAAGTTTGTATTCAAAACAAAATTTAAATTATAATTAAAATTTAAATGTCCAATTTGAAAAAAACCATTAAAATATAAAAAAGGAGAGTTTGTAGGCACTTACCTCTACTACTTTCATACCCCCCCTCTCCTCAAACTATATTTTTTAAATTGGGAATATTATCCCCTTGCATAACTTATTATTTTAGAAATTGATTTTTTTTAGTTTAATATAAAATTGTATGATGTTTTGAAGTTATCTAATTCAAAATAAGATAAAACTAAAATTATGGGTTTAAAGTTTAGCTTATCAATGTAAAAAGTAAAATAATATTTTTAATCAAAAAATAGAAAGTCACACACATTAAACTTAATTGTAAACATAACAATATGGTCATTAAATAAAATTCTATATGTACGAGAACTATGTGAAATTCAGTTGGATCAAATTTGAGTTCAAACTTTTAAAATCAATTAGCAGCTTAAGGGTGGTGGGAGTGGAAAATTTTGAACCCCCACTACCCTCACAACCCACCAATAATAATACTCCAACTCACAACTACCCTCACACTACCCTCACTTCTATTTTTTGGTGGGTGTCAATACCCTCATACCCTCACTTTTTTTTTAAATTTTTTATTTTAATAACTTTAAATTAACAATTAAAAATATATAATATAAAACCATTCATTAAATAAAAAAAACTAACAAATTACATAATTAAAGAAGATTTAAATAAATAACTAGTCTTCGTCTTCGTCTTCGTCTTCATCCTCGTCCTCGTCCTCGGTAGTATCCAAGTAGTCAAGATCTAGAGTTGCAAGATGTTCGGTTAGATCATATCGAAGTCGGTGATGTATCTCGGAATCATGCAACTCCTCAAGTGCATCATCATCCTCAACTGGTTGCACCGGAGGATCTCGTATGTACACTGGCGATATAGCATTTCCATCATCTTTTAGTATCATGTTGTGCAATATCATGCACGTGTACACCAACTTTCTAATCTTGTCTATACTCATTGCACGTAGGGGGCGTTTAAGAATACCCCATTTAGACTTCAAAATCCCGAAACCTCGCTCGACGTCTTTTCTGGCCGACTCTTGCACTTTCTTAAATCTTTTATCTTTTGGATCGGTTGGGTATGGAGTCGCTTTCACAAACACGGACCAAGTTGGGTATATACCGTCTGTTAGATAGTACCCGCGTTTGTATAGTCTTCCATGCACATACATCGGACACTTTGGCGCAGTCCCATTTTGCTCCGGGAGAAATAGTGGAGATTGGTTGAGAACGTTAATGTCATTGTTGGACCCGGGGGTACCGCAGTAAGCATGCCACCACCACGTATCTTGTGAAGCCACCGCTTCGCACATGACCGTGGGGTACTGGTGATCACCTCTCATATATTGTCCCCGCAAGCTGGTTGGGCAACTTCTCCAAACAAAATGTGTACAATCGATGCTACCGAGCATCCCGGGGAGGTGGTGTTTTTCTTCGTGGGCTTGGTATAAAAGTGCAATGTCATGGCTAGTGGCACGTCGTAAAAATTCGGTACGATATAAATAAATTATAGAATCACAAAAATATTCTAAACTTTCGCGTGAAACTCTAGCTGACATGCATAAATATTCATCATATTCATCGGGCGCATTACCCGTTGCAAGTTGTTTGATCGCGGACGTGACTTTTTGTAGCGCCGTGAAACTCTTTTTTTCCTCCCGTCCAAACCTTCTTGAAAATATTCATTTGTTGCTTCAACGTCTTGTACAATTTTTAAAAACAAGCGTTTCGACATACGAAACCTCGTGCGAAACGTGGTCTCCGAGTACTTCGGGTTAGCATTAAAATAGTCCGCCATTAGAGTTCTTTGTCCTTCTTCACGATCTCGTTCAATGTAATTTCGTGAAGAGGTTGCCGTGTCGTCTTCTTCAGCATGATCCAACACCATACGCAAACTACTATCATCGGAGAAAAATAGTTTGTTATCCGACGAGCTGGATGTGTAAACTAATTTCTTTCGATGCATTTTTTTAGAATGAAAAATATATAGTAGAAAGATAGTTGTGTAGAAAGATAGTTGTGTAGAAAGATTATTGTGTAGAAAGATAGTTGTGATTGAGTATGTTAATGTAAATGTATATATATAGTATATATAGGTTTGAAATAAAAAAAAAAAAAAAAAATATGCAAATAGCCGTTTGAGGTGGGCCAGACCAAAGAAAAAGAGACGTTGTGGCAACGGGTACCCATGCCCGTGACCTCCTACCCGCACCGCTACCCGCGGGGGCGGCGGCGGTGTTACCGCGCGGGTACGGGCTACCCGCATGGGTACCCGCACCCCACACCCACCACCCTAACAAACTTCTATTTTCAAATTATTACATTTATTCAAGTAAATGTAAATTACTATCTCGTAGCTTATACATATCTTTTTATTTGAAACATAACCATTTAAGACATGTAGATTAATCAAACATCCATTTTTGTTCTAAATGAAATAAAAAGATGTCTATTATAAACATGTAAATCCCGTTAGAAATTTGAATAGATTAAGGATATAAATAAATTTTAGTGATTGGATATTAGAAAGAACAAATTAATATTAGTATAAACACTCATTGTTATTATCATAATAAAAGACGATAGAAGAATAAAAAGGAAAAAATGAAAACAAAAGGTTTGAATTGAATTTATCTAAAACTTTGAGGGGGGAGTGCAACACATAAAATAAGATAAAAAAGGATGTATATAGCTACACCAATCTACCTATTCTAATAATTGAGTAACACATCCACATGTCATCATTTTAACTACTCCACATAGGATTTTGCTTAGGTGTCATGTTCTAAATTAATTTGATGGAGAATTTTTAGACGGGTCATGGTATGCTCCATTTTCGAAATAACCCGATATGTTTAAATTAAAAATTCACAAATTATCATCAATTATCTCCTAACCCGATATGTTCAAATACAAAATTTACCAATTATCATGATCTATATATTAACCCGATATGTACAAAGTATCATGAATTATCTCCTAACTTGATATGTTTAAATAAAAAACTTATCAAATATTATGATTTTTCCTAACCCGATATGTTCAAATTAAAGTTTTACCACTTATCATTAATTATCTCATAACTTGATATGTTCAAATAAAAAAAATATCAATTATCATGAATTCTCTTCTAACCCGACATGTTCCAATAAAAATTTACCAACTATTATAAATCATATTCTTTATTGTAACATATTATTTTTTATATGAATATATTTGTAAATATCCAAATCGATTTAATAAGAGATATGTTAAAAATAAGTTTGATATGTAAATTGAGTTAAAACCTATAAAATTAAAGTCCGTGTAGTACACGGGTACTAATCTAGTAAAAAGTTATATATGGTAAACAATGACTTTTCATAAATATACAATAACATGCCTCTCCTCTATTAAGGAGATTATGACTCTTTTAGATGCATGCGAGTAGTGTTTGTAGTTGGTCTTGTTAAATGTACCACCCATGTCATGTATAGACAATTATGTAATGACCACTCACTAACACTCTTTTGTAATTAAGGAGATTGTGACTCTTTTAGATGTATGAGAGTAGTGTTTGTAGTTGGTCTTGTTAAATGTACCGCCCATGCCATGTGTACGACAATTATGTAATGACGCCGTTAAAGTTTGAATAAGCTAGTCCATATTAATATAATGAGTAAATTGTCAAAATAGTCTCTGGGTTTATATCGATTCGACCACTTTGGTCCTTATGTTTTATTTTGCCATTTTGATGTTTGGTTTTGTAAAAAACTGTCATATTGGTCATTCCATCAACAATTGTTAAAAAAATTCATTAATGACAGGGGTATATTAGTCCTTTTACTCTTCCAGAGACCAAAACGGAAACTTTGTTATTATTATTATAATATAGAAATCATCATCATCTTCTCCACCCATAAACATCTATCTCTTCTAATTCCATTACCATCCATCTCCAACAACATCAATCACCATCATCATCATCATCGTCTAACATCACCACCGCCACAAGGGGTTTCAATCATTTCATCTAAACCTTTGCTTTGATTTGATTAGGGCATGGATTTGATTTTGTTCTTTGATAATATAGAATTGGGGGTTGATTTTGATGGTGGTGGTTTGTAGCTGATGTCAACACCCTCCACTTCTTCATCTTCTCATCTTCATCTTCATTTTGTTTGTTTGTTGTTGTTAATGGTGGTGGTGGTGGTGCGATGGTGGAGGGACAATTTGTTTGCTACAGGTGGTGGTGGTGGTGGTGGTGGGATGGTAGCAACGGCTGGAGGGGTTGTTTATGGTGAAGTGGTTGTATTGGGTCATGGTGATGGTGGTGGTATTTGGTCATGGTGAAGTGGTTGTTTAGTTGTGGTGGTGTGGTGTTAAGTGGTGGTGTAAAAGGACCAAAACAGTCAATTAATGAACTAAGAAAAGGACCAAAATGGCAGCTAATAAAAAAGAAGGTACTTTGGTCTTTTAACACAAACTTAACGAAAAACGTTGACGGAATGACCAAAGTGGCAGTTTTTTACAAAACTAAACACCAAAATGGCAAAAAAAAACATAAGGACCAAAGTGGTCGAAATGATACAAATCCAGAGAATATTTTGACAATTTACTCTAGTATAATATATGTGGTGTTTTATGTTAAAGAATTCCCTTGCTAACGCTTTATTTGCATATGAATAACTAGTTCTGATGTGAGTGAAGTGTGACAAATGAAATGACGAATAATAGTTAATTTTTTTTAAATCTAGTCATAATTCAATCGATATCCCCTTGACAATCGAACATCAAATTCTTCTAGACCTAAAATTTGTAACACCACAGTATTGGAGGCGAATATTGGTTGAGCTAGGACTTGATTTAAAAAAAACTATTATTTATCATGTTTATTTGTTTATTTGTCATGCATGCTAGCAACCCGCAACTAAATCATAATATAATTTAACATAGCTAGGTAAACTTTGCAGTGACATCATTGAAAAATATAGTTAAAGAGTTGAGAGTGACATATATTTTTAAGATTAAGATAATTAGCGTCCAATAGTCAAAAGTTGGATTATTATAGTGTTGTACCATCTTTTATTACGTATGTACTACGTTTATTGCATATAATATATTTTATGTTGCTTGTGTACCTCTTATGTGTGTTCCTATTTTAAAACAGAGATTACATGTTCTTTGCTTCAATGTTTTATAAATATATTAGGTTTAATACCCGTGTGTTACACACGGATTAAATAATAATATTTATAAAGAAATCATAATTATTATGTTTAAAAATTTGTAAGTATTTAAAATTTTAAGATTTTGCTTCATCAACTTATGCATTGTGCAAAATTCCATTTAATTTTTACCTCAAAAACTTCCTATTATAGAACAAAAAAATTTCCCCCAAAAATTTGCCCCATAAAACCTTAAAATATTAGATAGACTAGGTTTAATACCCGTGTGATACACACGGGTTAAATAATAATATTTATAAAGAAATCATAACTATTATGTTTAAAGATTTGTAACTATTTAATACTTAAAAATTTGGCTCAATCAACTCATGCATGGTGCCAATTTCCACTTAATTTTTTACCTCAAAAACTTCCTATTATAGAACAAAAAAATTTCCCCCCTAAAAAGTTGCCCTCTAAAACCTTGATATATTAGATAGATTGCATCCTTCTTTCATTTGACGTGTTTCTTTTCTTCCCGGACGATTTCATTTTAAATAAAACAAGATTTAATTTGATCACATGTTCTAAGTTCTATTTCTAAATATACGTGAAATTGACATTTGGTCTAAATATATATACTAAAAACGGGAAATTAGATTTCACTAGATCTTGCCAGTGGGATTAAGAATATAATAATTATTTTGAGACTAAAAATGTCGATTAACCAAATCAAGATAACGTAGGCCGGTGACTATATTTATGTATTTTATTCTAACTTGCATTACCTAAACCAAATAATTGAAGATACGTTTAATATTACATAAAAAACGCAGAAGAGCATTTCACAGTGAAGGCATTATCTCTATGAATTAGGTTCAAATACAAAGTCTAAATTTCCTAGAAAGTCTAAGAAGGAATTTGGACCATTAGATCTAATATTAAATGAAGATCAATGACTCATAAACACAAGGTGGCATAATGGTAAATAGTTAGAACTTTAAATGGTAGGCCAAGGGTATATTAGTCTTGTCTCATTTTCAAATTCCACCATCTTTTTTAAACGTCCATAACTTTTACATACGACAATACTTTTTAATAAAAATTACACCAAAAAAACGAGCGTTTTTTTATCTTCAAAACGCATACAATATTGATATATAAAAAAAGAAATTTTTTTTTTGAAGTTTCAGCTCATTGTGTTATATTCGTTAGGTCATTGTGTTATATTTTTCAGCTCATTGTGTTATATTAGTCAAGACATTATGTTATATTTTTCAGATTGTGTTATATCCAACATGTCATTGTGTTATATTCGTCAGGTCGTTGTGTTATATTTTCATCAGGTCGTTGTGTTAAATTTTCATCAGGTCGTTGTGTTATATTTTCATCAGGTCGTTGTGTTATATTTTCATAAGGTTGTTGTGTTATATTTTCATAAGGTCGTTGTGTTATATTTTCATCAGGTCGTTGTGTTATATTTTCATCAGGTCGTTGTGTTATATTTTCATCAGGTCGTTGTGTTATATTTTCGTCAGGTCGTTGTGTTATATTTTCATCAGGTCGTTGTGTTATATTTTCGTCAGGTCGTTGTGTTATATTTTCATCAGGTCGTTGTGTTATATTTTCGTCAGGTCGTTGTGTTATATTTCATCAGGTCATTGTGTTATTTCAGATCATTGTGTTATTTCATTAGGTTATTGTTATAACACAATGACATGAATAAATAACACAATGACTTGACAAATAACACAACAAGCGAAAAACGTGAAAAAAAAATTTGTTTTTTATATATGAATATTATACGCGTTTTAAAGATAAGAAAATGCTTGTTTTTATGTTGCAATTTTTTTAAAAAAATAATATCATATGTAAAAGTTATGGACGTTTAAAAAAATGGGGTGAAACTTAAAATATAGAGACATTACCATCTTTACCCTTCCTTCTAATTTTAAGGGAGTGCCACATGTCATCATCTCATGGCTTCTTAGACTTTCTAGAAAAATTAGACTTTGTAGTATAACTCCACTCTTATCTCTATATCTAAAATTACACTAAAAACAACTATCTTTTCTCTCTTATTTTAATTAAATAATATTTTTTTTATCTTTATCATTACAATTTCTCTCTATTTCACTCACAACCACTTTTTAAAATCATTAAAAAGTTATAGGAGTAAACAGTAGCTTTTCAAATATATAGTTTCTCTCTCCTAATTCATCAAATTTTCTCTCATTCACCCACAACAACCTACAAAAACCCCCTAAAATATAAAAAAAACATCATTCACAATCATTAATTTGAATACTCCACTGTGAATGCTCTAATAGTTAATACTTAATAACTATGAATAAATTAAAAATGATATAAGAAATAGGGTTGGAAATAGTTAATAACTATCAATAAACCAAATAATTAGCATATCGTGTCAGGCACGACATGATAAGTCAAGAATACGTTAAATCCAAACACGAACACGACATGATTACTTATCGTGTAATTTTTTTCTTAACACGATCACGAACACGATAAAACACATGTTACACGATAAAAACTCACTTTTAAATAAAATAAAATTTGCAAATAATTCATGAGTCTTAAATATTAAATACGACTTAACACGATAATTCTTAAGCCACGAAGCAACAAAAGTCTATAAAAACAGTTTTTAATCATAATAATAATTTGATAAACGAATGTGCAAAAAATATTAAAAGTCCATCAAAGTTCATAGAAGTCTTTAAATCTTTCTACTCATATCCACATCTATTCTCCGCCAACTTTTCCTTTACTTAAATAATAGCAGCTGACCTATCATGTTAACAGATCCTTAACCTGTTAAGACACGATGGTTAACGTGTGTTTATCGTGTTAATCTATTAAAGATACAGCACACGGTAAGGTCAAACACAAAATCTGTTAATTCTGTGTCGTGTCATATTATCATGTCCGTGTCAGAAATTGCTAGCCCTAACACAAAAAACAAACATAATTAATCGAGGAAAACAAAGTTTCTTAGGTGTTTTGAAACCATTATACGGATATGAACTAAGCCGAGTTCAATCCGAATCTGTTCCGAGCTATGGATCAAACGCCACAAACTCAAGATCCGTTGTCGGTCGTCCAAACGAATCGTGTTTCGGGTTCGTCTTCTCTTATTGTGGTGTCGGACGCAAGCTCGACAAAAGTTGGCTTTGTTTGTTGCTTGAAGTCATCGTCATTGATCAAATGTATGATATGTGCACATTTACGATATAAAGAAAAAGAAAAGGAGTTTTACTTTGAAGCAGCCAAGCAAGTTGAACGAGGAAGGTTCAAGTCCATGGATTGGACAAGTTGGTACAATCCATTAATTGTTCCAGTTCGGATATGATGAGTAAGGTTTTGCCGAGGTTTAAATTGGTTAGGAAAACCCGACAGAGAGGAACAAGACTAATGCGAAGATTGGAAAGAAGATCAAGGGATTGTTCGAGTTTCTTCAAGAAATTAATCGCAAGTTAAGGATGAACTTAAACTCTAAAGGGACATGTAAGGATCTAAGAAAACTAGTGTTTGCTCAAGATCACAGTCGAGTCAATAGTGGTTCGAGTTCTTAACCAAAGGACAGCCAAGGACAAAGGACTAGTCGGGTGCAAGGTTGTAAGAATGTTCGAGCTAGGAAGGAGCTGAAAGACAAAGCTAGAGACAAAGAGAAATTCCAAGAGAAGTCCCACCTATTTCGGTTCAGAAATTAGGGTTGATTTGGCATCAATTTCTATCCCGATTTAATAAGCGGGTGAATTGTGGGGCCCTAAGTTGACAAGTCGGTCAAGCTGGGTTTAGTTTCCTAATTATTTAGTAATTATTATTGTAGTTTTGTAGGACTCTAACATGTTGGTTAGATCCTAAAGTTTAGCAATTCTAATTATGTCCGAATAGGTTTAGTTTTAGCCTATATATACCAAGTCATGATATATATACAATTATGAGAGTCGTCTAGCAAGTTTTAGCCTATGTTCGAATAGGTTCTGTAGTTCTGTAAATAAAAGTGGTTCTGTAAGGATCCTGACCCTATATATATATATATATATATATATATAGATTGGGGATTTTCTAAAAAGGCTTAAAACTATAAGAAGTGTAGGAAGCATTCACAAACAAACACGTGTCCATGAGGGGGAAAAAACACGGAGGGGCGTTATTGTCATTTTACGCGTTGACGCTAAATGAGATCTGTTCTTCTGAATCATGGTGTTTTTAACACTGCGTTATCGTCATCTTATGGTATTTTTTTGACGTTTATTAATTTTGATTCCATAATCATTCATCTATGGCGAATACTGAAAGCGATGATGTTTTTGTTTGTTTTGACGTTTTCGTTTACTAATTACGAACCTCCAATCAATGTTCTGTTCTTCTGAATCATTGTGTTTTTAACATTCTGAGTCATGGTGTTTTTAGTGATCAGTTCAAATGTTAAAAACGCCATGATCAGATGACATAGATCCCATTTGATAGTGCTAAGAAACACCATAAGAAAAGTTAGAAATGCCATGAAAAGATGTGTGAAAATAAAACACCAAACATGTCAACTGTGATCAGTTCAAGTGTAAAAAACACCATGATTCAGAAGACACGGATCTATGAAACACCATGGCGTTAGAATTGTGGTGTTAAAAACACACAATGACAAATATACCCCCAAATCCATCTCGCGCGAAATCAAAACATCATAATATTTACAAAACTGCCACCGCGTTCATCTGGACCGTAAACACCATAATCCGACACCCCATATTCCTTCTTAGCCTTTTTAGAGTTTCGGCCCTTTGTAGAAAATCCCTCCCATATATATATATATATATATATATATATATATATATATATATATATATATATATATATATATATATATATATATATATATATATATATATATATGCCCGAGCTTGTGGGTTATATATCATGAGAGGATTTTATTGAGTTTTTGAGTTATTTTTATTAATACAAGCTCTAGAGTTATCCATAATCTCTCGTGTTCTCAATTTATATCCGACTATGGATCTTTAGTTTTTAGAAAAATTGACCTAAAGAAATCTCAACTAACACATGTTGGCCGAGAATATTCCAACTCTGTTTAATCCTTCCAGTGGTCCTAAATTAAACGTTGTTAGTCTCTAGTGGTCTGCCGTTAAGTATAATTAACGACCATTAATATTTTTTTTCGAATTCAAAATGATGTTTTAAAGATTTTAATCAAGAGGTGGATACGAATCAATTAATGTAAAACTAATCTCATGTTGAACTTTTCAATACATTAAGGAAGTGACAAGAACAAAACACTAAATCATGGACAAAGAGACAAATATAACACTCTTGGAATAACTTAATCAAATTATGAACTCTTTTTTTACATAGAATCTTCAATGCATCTTCTCTCATATTACATTTAGGTTGTCTTTTAATGTTTCCTTATCAATAAGATCGCTACTGTTGGTAAGAAAATTCTTATACCATGTTGCCGAAAGCTTTGGTATCCGAGTTAGCGTTTGTCGATCGACATAGTATAATCCGTACCTTGTATTATAACCACGCGTCCATTCGAAACTATCCAGAAATGACCATGCAAAATATCCACGTACATCTACTCCCTCTCTGTTATTTCAAACATGTCTTTCATATCAGTATCACACTTTGAATATTTAAGTAAAAAAAACCCTATTTTTAGAATTAGAACAAAATGATCTATATAGTCTAAAAGATTGCATAGCCAACCTAATAGACTTGGCTAAGGAAGCAAGGTAATTGACATGATATTCAACTCGCTTGACGTCATTCGTTAGTTCATTAACTCGTTGCTCATCCACGTCCGGTGAAGAATACCCTGTGAAATAAGTAAACATATGGGAACATAACCGATAAAAAAATGGTAATTTCTTGAACATGAAAACAATGAGACTTAATTACCATTTTCAGTAATAAACATGGGCTTGTTATTGTATCGAATTTTGATTAGATTAACTATCTCTTCCATGCCTCTAGGAACAACATATGATCCTTCTGCTCCTGTCTGATTTTGCAGTTAACAAAAATTGCATTATATCAACTAAAATTTATTAAGAAAAGATGGTAATACCCTACAGGTTCACCAATTAGCACGCCATCACGCTCTCCAACTGTCTCCAAAAATCCTTGGATTGCACGATTACCGGTTGCAGAGCAACTAGAATTCGTACAATCCTTGACATATATGGTTGAATAATGGTTGATGCCAATGAAATCTATACTATTCTTCATAAAATCCTTTTCATCAAGAGAGAACCTTGGTAATTCATAACCAATGTGTTCTTGAAGTTCTTCCGGGTAGTCTCCAAATATAGAGGGATCAAGGATCCTGTTTAACGATGACGAGATGAACAAAGTTCATATATTTCACTCTTGTTTATTAATGATGAATATACATTTAAAAAGGATACGTACCATCCAGCATTAAAAGCAAATGCCCTTTTAGCAGCTTCGTGATCAAGTTCACTATCCGTTAGTGGTTCATACATGTAACAGTGAACCGTGAGACCAATTAAGCCACCTTGTTTTGGCTACACATACACACCAAGAAGTCAAACATACAAATCTTGAATTCCAAAATTACATTCATGTCACTAAGAGAAACATTTTAGTATAGAGTTAAGTCAAAGCTTAAAAGTTGACTTGAAGTGAGTTGATTGCCTGAAAATATTCATGATATAACTTGGTTGCCCTGCCATGGGCCAATAACAAGTTGTGCATAACGATGATAGGTTCGACATCAGAATTTCCATCAACACAGTTACCAAAAGGCTCTGAACAACGAGATGGTGGAAAAAACCCGAATTTGTAAGCTAATTCTCCTACTAGATCAGGTTCGTTTATTGTGATCCAATACTTCACGCGGTCTCCAAAAGACTTGAAACATATTTCTGCTAAATACACAAACTCTTCCCTGCCAGCAAATCAAATAATATATACATATAATAATTAAGGTAGCTAACATCTAGGGAAGTTATAATGAATTGAAACATACTGCATTTCAGGATTTAGCCAAGAACCATATCGGTCTTCAAGTTCTTGAGGGAGATCTACATGGTGAATCGTCACAAATGGTTCGATTCCTATTAATTTAGTCAAGATCCAAGAACAAATATTTAATCATCAATCAATCAAACAAGTTGAACTTGAAGCTGGTAGGCATAAACATTTTGAAGAATATTAAATTTAAGTATTAGGTCACCTTTATGAATGAGGTTGTCTATGATGTTATTATAAAAAATGATGCCTGCAGGGTTGACTTTACCAAACCTTCCTCCTGGACAACAAATTGCAATTAGAAACACAAAAATCATGGAAACAATTTATGAATGTTAAAGATTGGATATAATACTTGGAAGAAGTCTAGCCCAAGATATTGAAAATCTATAAGCTTGTATACCAAGGGAATGAATCAACTCAATATCACTCTGAACAAATAACAAATCAAAATTTCAAATTAAAAAAACTGATATTAATGAAGTCAATGAAATTATATATAATAGACGATTAGTTATAATGAACCAAGAACATATGATAATGATCATCTGCAACATCTCCATTCTCTTCACAACCTAACATACAAAAATGATGGTGGATTCAATATTCATCATGGGAATTTGAAAATCAATATGAGGTATATATAGACTTGAACTGGTAGATCGATTATAACCTCCGGAGTGAGAAAATACATCCCAGTTGTTTAAAGATTTTGCGTCTTCAAGATAAGCTCCTTCAACCTGTAAAACTTCATAAGTTTAGTTAAGTGATGATATATAAGGAGCTATGACATTGAGGAAGAAGGGAAGACGGACTTGATAAGCAGAAGTGGCGGTTCCAAAGAGAAACCCGGATGGAAAATCGGATCTTTTGATTCTGGGCTCTTCAAATATGGATCCTCCATTGTCATTGTTGAATGCTTCAAGAGCATAAATGAGAAAGAAGAAGACACAAATGAAAATGGTGGGCATTTTCAATTTCATAATGGAACAGATAGAGAATCTTTAACTTTTAAATTTGTTCCTAGCTATAATATTTATATATATGAATAGGAATATAGTTAAGTTTTGTGTGTTTTTAATTGGTCACCAAAGTAACCAATGTAATCGAATAGTAATATAGTCAAGTTTTGTGTGCTTTTTTTTTTTGCCACCAAAGTCGTAGAAAGGCCAAGCAATCCCTCAAAGTTACATGATTGGACATCTAAGATCGAAGATAGTAAATACATTATTAGATAAAGTTAATGTTTAGTATCAAGCCACAATCCCTCAAAGTTAAGTCGTAACATAAAATACTCGTGCAACGCGCGAGCGATTGAGTTGTTTATATATATATGTGCCATGAAATTAAATGAAAGCTGGGATAGTTTAGCTTTTTTTATTAACTAGATTAGACCACGCCGCACGATGAGGCGGCCGGGTCACGTGATCGGGTCTCGTGTATGTGTGTCAAAGAAAAAAATGTGTTTCATGTCACGTATGTCAAGGTGCAAAGCTGTAATGTGTCACATATTAAAAGCCAAAAAAATATTAAAACGTAAGGTCAAAACGACAACCAAGTCAAATTCGAAAGGTTGAATTCGTACATATGTCAAAGTAGAGTAAGGAGTCACGGTCATCAGTAGCTAAAATGATAATTAGTCAAATTCGGAGATTAAACTCGTAAATATATAAAAGTTTTTAAAAAAGTATGCTGAAAATGCCTCGTAGTGGCAATCTTGTAAATAATACTAAATTAACTACTAAATTACAAGGTCCTTAACCGAAGCGAAGAATTATATCCCTAAACGAAGCGAAGAATCACGAAGGGGTGCTTCCTCATGCTTATTCATTTATCTTTAAGCGATCAGATAAATGGATACGAACACTTCAAACGAGCCGAGAATGTTTGATATCAAAGTTGGCTTAAAAGAACGTATAGAGCTCATAATTAATAACGACAAAGTTAGCTTACGATGGAAATAACATGTTACATAGTAGGTAGTAGTTTTCCTATCTCTATTATTGTATTAACATAACTAATTAAGTTATCTTTGTATTTTTAACATAACTAAATTTTGTAGTTTTCCTCTCTCTATCATTGAACAGCAAGGATTTTATTAAAAGTATATGGTTCAATTATTGTATCATATATATGGTACGTGATGCATGCGATATATATAAAATAATTAACTAAAAATACATAGTTTTAAATTTATAAAACAAAGACAAACAAATTATTTTACACACAATTGACAGTGGACCGGTCGAATGCAATACAGTGTACGTAAGTCTGGGTGTCGACTCACAGACTCTATATACTACGCTAAATTAACTGGCTAAGACTCGACTAATTAGACACGAACTTTGAACAATAAAGATTATTAAAAGGGGGATTTTGCTAAAAGTATTAAATGGTATAAAAGTATACAATGACACGAACGGTGAAGATTGAAAACAGTTGACTGAAATGAACCACCTAGACCCGACTCCTCTATGTTCCAATTATCGCTTGAAAATTGATGTTTTAATTATGGGACTGGTAACAGGAGATATTCACTTGAAGTCACTACAAATAAGACCCTCGACCTTTTCGAGAAGACACAGACGTGTTTCTAGCAAGTTATTAACGAACACCAGTTTAGCAATTAAACGCCCTTACGGTGGTCTAACCTAATTACGAATAAGTGACCTTAAATGAATTCTAACCTCACAGTTCAAAACTCAAAGACAATTCAATGCATTCAATTGATTTGTTAAACATGTTTGCTAAACAAACAAGACTTAACAATGAATCTAATCACCTCACGGATATATATCTTAGAAAAGCTAGCACATTTTCTTTAGATTGATTTATATTATTTTTCCTATGGTTTTAAGCATGCATTTACCATAGCACTTATCATAACACACAAGAATTCAATACCGTGAATTGAACCCTATTATATGACATAGACAATCACCAAGAATTCAATGAAAACATTAAATATCAGTCAACCCAAATCCAATATACATATAAGCATCAATTGAGTAAAGTATTAAACTTTTACTTAAACATAAAATAAATCCATAATAAAAAACATCACCAATTTAAGTTCAAACATTAACAAAGATTCATCATAAGTCTAGGCGGCTTTAAAAGCTTAGCCAAGCATGTTTAGAACAAAAACAAAGACAAAATTAAAGTTGCAAAACATGGTAAAAAGAATCGAAAACAAAGGATTAGAGAAACCCGGAAGATGCAAGAAGCAATTCTTGAACCCACATGCTTTCTGTCGCCTTGATTTCGTGTTCCTAGCCTCAAAAACACCCAAACATGCTATTTTTCGTCTCCCATTCGTAGGTGGAGGCTAGGGTTGAAGTTAGATGAATTTAGATAGTGAAACGGGCCAAAAACATGTCAAAAATCCACTTCCACGCCACGCGGTGAGAAAAGGGGGGCTGGCCGCGTAGCGTCTTGACCCCCTTTTTCTGATCCAGTTTTTCGTTTTCGCGCTCCGGTTCGCTCGTAACTCCGTTTCACTCCCCGTTTTTTCCTATGTTCTTCTTTTTTCGTGATCTTTTCAACCATTCATAAACATGGGACCTACAAAGTAATAAAACATCAGTAGTAAATAAAACTTAATAAAAACTGACTCAAACGACTAAAAAACGAATATAAACTATACACAGGATTATGTATAATTTACATTATATCAAACATCCTCACACTTAACCTTTTTCATCCCTGAAAAAATATGCACATAGAATCACAACTAATTAAGGCTTCAACATTTAATTACAGAATCACAAACAAGAACCGTATCTGATAATCATTGGTGCGTTTAATTAAACACCCGAACACTAGCCAATCTACTTTCACTTGTGTTAATTTTAAATTTAGTTAGATCATTTATCTATAAGGTCTCACACAAATGAAAAATAAGTCAGCCCGATTAATTGTTGCTTGACGAGGCACAAGATAAACCACAAAGGTTTTCCTACCAGAATAACCTAAAGAATTTAACTAAGGCACAAGATAAACCACAAAGGCACAAGTAAAGAACTAGTGCCATATTATGGTGAACATTGGATGGATGATATTTATGGGTATAGACTGTTTACTCTTTTTTTTTCATAAAACAAAATCACCTCACCCAGGGTGTCGGCTCCAAGTCGCTATTCCAAAGGTAGAGCACATAAGGTCTTGGATCACTTGCCTTATATATATATATATATATACATATATATATATATATATAGGGTAGAGTTCAAGAGATAACTCATTTTAAGTTGAGAACTAGAGAACTACCAAAAAGACAAGGGATGAAATTTTAAATATAAGGGGTAAAATTGGAACTTTAAATATAAAAATCTTAAAATATTTCTACCTTTTGCATACGTTAATATTATTTTAAAAAAATTGCACCATTAGATCAAGAATTTCTTTATCTTTCATTTGAGTATAAATAACGTTATAAAAAATATTTTTTTCTCGTTTTTTTAATTTTCATACTGCATATATGTAATATTGCGAATTTGTACTTGATTATATTTTTCTTTAAACGTTACTAACTATTCCATACCTTATTTATATTAAAAAAATTTAAAAATCACATTTTCGTTTTTTCAATACTACATATATGTAGTATTACTGTACTTGGTGCATTTTTTTAACGGCCAAATAGCTCGAGAGTTTAATAATTATTTAAAGTGTACATACGATCTCAAATGACCAGTAACAAAGTTCATAATATCCCATATAAAAAAACTTATTACAAATGAAAACAAAACCAATACTTATACTATGTCTAAACATAAAGATAATAATAAACTAATAAATTAAAGATAAATATAATAACAAAATAAAATAAACCTGAAATTCAAACTATAAGATAACAATGCATCAATATTGCATATACTACATATATGTAGTAGTATGATACTACATATATGCAATACTATAAACTTTAAAGAAGGATAGTCAATACGGTGATGTTATGCACATAAGTTACACGTAAAACCATTAAAACTACCTAGCTTTGATAAAATAAGTTAAATTATTTTTTATTAGAAAACTAACTCATTGATCTTTATTCTATTTAATGGACGAACCGGTCTTCTCCACTTAGATCATAATTTTCTCTTTCCCATTTACTCAATAATCGTCATTCATTTTAATAAAAAATTACTTGTCCTTTAAAATTCGATTGTACACCAATTTGGTTTTCCAATTCCAACAAACAGATTAACATAATATGACTCTTATAATTGGTATTGTGATATGCTTATGCTGCACATATTCATACCACATCACATAACGTGGACCAAGTATTTGCTAGTAATGTGAATACGATCATATGAGAAAAATCCAAATTTAGAATTAAGGCATGACAGTGTTGTTTTTTGTTATGGTATCATCGAAATCAATATCAGGGAACTTTTGTTATTTTATCAAAGTACGTAGTTTTGATGGTTTATCATGTAATTTAGATGCATAACAACACCATATTCACTTTCCCCAATTTAAAAACATATAATATCGTATACTACATATATGAAGTATTGAAATTAAAAAAACGAGAAATTTTTATTTTTTTATAACGTTATTTATACTCAAATGAAAGATACTGAAATTGTAGATCCAATGGTGCGAAAAAAATTTAAAAACTTAACGTATGCAAAAGATAGAAATGTTTAAAGATTTATATATTTAAAGTTCTAAATTTGCCCCTCCACTTTAAAATTTCATCCCTTGTCTTTTGGGAGTTCTCTAGTTCTCAACTTAATATGGAGTTCTCTCTTGATCCCTCCTATATATATATATATATATATATATATAGAGGAGAGTTATCCTACATAGTGTTGGAAATCTAAGAAGGCTAAGAAGGATTTATGACCTTTAGATCTCTTTTTTAATGGTTGAGATCAATTTATAGGAAAAGAAATTGGTGGAAGGGTACATTAGTCATAGCCACTTTTGTTGACTTTCTCTCTCCACATGCAAGTCACATGCAAATTCCCCCACTTTTTTTAAAACTTTCATAACTTTTGGATACGATATTATTTTTTAAAAAAAATTACACCAAAAAAACAAGCGTTTTGTTATCTTTAAAACGCGTATAATATTGATATATAAAAAATAAAAAAAAAATTCGGCACTTGTCTAGTCCTTGTGTAATATCATGTGATTGTGTTTTATTATAACTAGTGAAATATCACTTTTATCGGTTCATTCTTAAGTCATTATATAATATCATCTTATTATAAATATTTGTTGTGTCATATAATGTGTTTAGAAATTATCACCGTGTCACAAATTGTTAATATGTGTTTGAGAAATGTTCAAAGACAACGTCATTTTTTGTTACAAAGTGTGAGAATGACACAATGGTAAACAAAGACACAATGACACTTTTAAAAAAATTATAACTCACAATATAAATCAAATTTGAAAAAAGTGGTTCGGAGACCTTGTTCCCCATGTATTCCTCTTTCAGAAAATAAATAAACGAAAAATTAAAAAAAATTAAAAAAATTACCGTTTTTTTTTAAATTAGACACAATGAAAAAAGACACAATGAGAAAATAGTAGTTTTTTTAAGTTTTGTTTATTTATTTTTTAAGGAGGATGATGTGAGAGCAAGATCTTTAAAATACTTTTTGTGTTATTGTGTAATTATTATTAGATCATTGTGTAATACTTGTCAAATAAGATTACACAATGACCCGATGAATGACACAACAACCTTACGGATGACACAATCACACAATGACCTGATGAAAGACACAATGACCTGACGGAAGACACAATGACCTGACGTTAGACACAATGAGCTGAAAAATTGTGAAAAAAAAATTCGTTTTTTATATATCAATATTATACGCGTTTTAAAGAGAAAAAAATTCTCGTTTTTATGGTGTAATTTGTTTAAAAAAATAATGTCGTATGTAAAAGTTATAAACGTTTTAAAAAAAGTGGGGGAATTGACATGTGACTTGCATGTGAAGAGAGAAAGTCAACAAAAGTGGCTATGACTAATGTACCCTTCCACCAAATTCTTTTCCTATAAATTGATCTCAACCATTAAAAAAAAGATCTAAAGATCATAAATCCTTCTTAGCCTTCTTAGATTTTCAACACTATGTAGGATAACTCTCCTCTATATATATATATATATATATATATATATATAGAGGCACACTCAAATGAGAACACCTCTTAACTTGAGTACAAAAAGTACAACTTTAACAAATCATATATGAAGTCAAACTGTTGAATTTTTTGTAATATAAATTGACCAAAATGCTTATAATTCAACTAATTTTAACATCTATTTAAAAAAATATGATTCGTTATGTCGTTTGTTAGAATGCATATATGCACCCACAATATGTGTTTGTGTACAAGTAATTTAGGTGCATATATGCATTTTAACAAACGACTTCACAAATCATATATTTTTTAAATAGATGTTAAAATTAGGTTAATTATAAGCATTTTGATCAATTTATATTATAATAAATACAACAGTTAAAACGGTTCTTAAGTTGTTCTCAAGTTAAAAGTGTTCTCATTTGAATGGATCCCTATATATATATATATATATATATATATATATATATATATATATATATATATATATATATATATATATATATAAATGATCACTCTAATAATAAATGATTCTTTTATAAACTAAAAGGGTTAATTAGTTAAACAATAAAACGAGAATTCTCAAGAAGGAAGATTCACCCACATCATGTATACTTAAGGTTTTACGTGTTTTTGTGTTTAACTAGATAGAGAGTATTGGATTTTAAGATTTTAAATTATTTGTCATTGTTCGTTATCAGTCTCAACTGTCAAAATATGTGCCGGCGATCCTAATGTTTATCATTTTTGCCATTAGTGGACTGCCGTTAATTTTTGTTTAGCGCCTTAGTGGCGTTAAGTTTTTTTGAATATAAGACCAATGTTTTAGGGCTTTTAATCGAGAAGAGAATACGAGTCGATTGATATAAAATAATTTCTCAAAAATCCGATTGAAGCACTGTTAGGTTTAAACACCCGGATGAAGCACCGTTTCGTCGTTTGGAGCACTGTTTCGAAGTAATTTTTATATCAATCAACTCATATTCTTCTTCTGATCAACAACGCTAAAACACCGGTCTGGAATTCAAAATAATTGAGACTGTTAAAATTTTATATTAAGTTAGATAATTGTGTCTGAGTGGCGTCTCTAGGTCACGATCAAATGATAAATTCTATCACGTGTCATTTAACTAGTCTTTTCGCATAATCGTCATCCACATGTCAAGCTTATATTCATCAACACAAAATTTCCTATTTGGTTTTAACGAATAATTCTAATTCTAATTAATCAGTTTTCAACTCCTTATTTATAAATTTTTATATGTACACCTATTAAATTAGTCACACTTATATCCAAAATTACAAAATATCCTTTTTTGTTTTATAAATCATAAATCAAACTTTGCATATTAATTCGTACGATAAAATCATAGCCATGTATAACATGAAATTATCATTAACTTGCTTTAATATGTAACATGTATTTCAACTTGTATAGTACACATGTCTAACTTAGTTTATGAGGGAAAACAATCAAATGTTCTATTAATTAATGTGAACATAGTTTCAAATTTAACGATTCAAATTCTTTCGAGTTTTTTACCTAAATGGTGTTGGTGGAAAATTTATTTATTAAATTAGTGTTGATTGAAAAATATTTACCAAAATAGTGTTTAGTTGAAAGTTTTTGTCAACCTCTTCTAATTTCATAAAAGTTACATATATTAAAAGCTCTTAAAAGCAGTTAGGGAAAAAAATTTAAAAGAATTAAAATGTATTGTGTTGAACATATTATATAATTTCTCTAAACATTGCAATTGTTTAGTTTAATTTCATGAAATAAATGTTTTTACGAAATGTTGTGTAAATTTTTTAGAAGTCTTTAATGATTGTTTGCGTCAATTTTTTCAACTCTTTTTAGAGCTGTTTGCGTTTAATTTTTTTTTTAAAACATTTCGTTAGCAACTACATATATTGAGTTCATATTCATGTTAATTTACGTTTAAATCTTCTTTTTTTTATTTTCTTTTAAAGTTTCTCTTCAGTTTTAAGTTCGTGTTACACCAAAAACGAGCGAACCAACACTTTTTCCTATCTATATCTAACCACATTAATTTACATGATGGATTAGCTATACACAACAGAGGGTTCGTACGTTTTTAAATTAACGCGGTTAGATATAGATAGGAAGAAGTATTGGCTCGCACGTTTTGATGTAACATGAACGTAACACTAAAGAGAAACTAAAAAAAAGATTTAAACGTAAATTAACATGAACAGGAACTCAATATGCAGGTAATTGTTAACGAAATGTTTAGAAAAAAATAATCGCAAACAGCTCTTAAAATAGATTAAAAAATTGACGCAAACAGTTATTAATAATGACTTGAAAAAATTAACACTGGCATTTCGTAAAAAACATTTATTTCATGAAATTAAACTAAACAATTGCAATGTTTAAAGAAATCATATAATACGTTAAACACAATACATTTTAATCTATCTAATAAATCAAACTTTTAGGGGGTAATTTTTGGAGTGATTTTTTTTTCTATAATAGGAAGTTTATGAGGTAAAATTTAGCTAAATTTTTCACCATGCAAGTTGATGGAGCCAACTCCTTAAATGTTATATATTTACAAACTAGATTAGTACCCGTGTATTACACGGATTTTAGTTTTATAGGTTTTAACTCAATTTACATATCAAATTTATTTTTAACATATCTCTTATTAAATCGATTTGGATATTTACAAATATATTCATATAAAAAATCATATGTTACAATAAAGGATATGATTTATAATAGTTGGTAAATTTTTATTGGAACATATCGGGTTAGGAGATAATTCATGATAATTGTTAATTTTTTTATTTGAACATATCGAATTATGAAATAATTAATGATAATTGGTAAACTTTAATTTGAACATATCGGGTTAGGATAAATCATAATAATTGATAAGTTTTTTATTTGAACATATCAGGTTAGGAGATAATGCATGATACTTGGTACATATCGGGTTAAGATATAGATCCTGATAATTGATAAATTTTGTATTTGAACATATCGGGTTAGGAGATAATTGATGATAATTTGTGAAGTTTTAGTTTAAACATATCGGGTTATTTCGAATATGGAGCATACCATGACCCGTCTAAAAATTCTCCATCAAATTAATTAAGAACATGACACCTAAGCAAAATCCTACGTGGAGTAGTTAAAATGGTGACATGTGGATGTGTTACTCAATTATTAGAATAGGTAGATTGTTAAATATAATGGTTATAATGTCTTTATAAATATTACTATTTAACCCGTGTGTAACACACGGGTATTAAACCTAGTCTATCTAATAAATCAAACTTTTAGGGGGCAATTTTTGGAGGAATTTTTTTTCTATAATAAGAAGTTTGGGAGGTAAAATTTAGCTAAATTTTTCACCATGCAAGTTGATGGAGCCAGCTCCTTAAATGTTATATATTTACAAATTGTTAAATATAATGGTTATAATTTCTTTATAAATATTACTATTTAACCCGTGTGTAACACACGGGTATTAAACCTAGTTCTTTTATAAATTTTTCCTTAACTGCTTTAAAGAGCTTTTAATATATGTAACTTTTATGAAATTAGAAGTGGTTGACAAAAACTTTCAACTAAACACTATTTTAGTAAATATTTTTAAATCAACATCAATTTAATAAATAAGTTTTCCACCAACACCATTTTGGTAAAAAACTCAATTCTTTCTCTAAGATCTAACATTTATTTTGTTATGTTTTTGTCGAAGCATTACATTTCCCGAATTCCTATTGAAAGTCAGGCCCGCGAACACGAACACGGAATTTAATCCTAATTAAGATCGACTATTTCCTCAAATTACATAGCTCTTAATTATCCATCTATATATACTAACATAACCATACTAATTAATCTTACTCTGACTCAATCTACTAACTAGATAAACATATATATCAATTAGATCAAACTAAACCTAATTAACCACACTAGCTAGGAGACTAATTAGGATTAGCTTTCAACATAAACCTTTTTGCATTGCAAAGCAATTAAGCAAACATTCATAAATTTCAGTTGTTCATTGTTACCCAAACAAGCCACGATTTAAACTTTATTATGTTTTAAAAGATATTCTCAAACAAACAGAGTTATGAATTTTTTCTTAATTGGTCTTCTGATGCTTCCTTTTCGACAAGATCACTATTGTTTGTCATAAAATTTTTATACCATCCTGCAGAAAGTTTTGGTATCCGGGTTAGCGTTTGTCGATCCACATAGTGTAACCCATACTTCACATTATAACCTTTCCCCCATTCATAATTATCCAACAATGACCAAATGAAATAGCCACGTACATCGGCTCCCTCTCTGTTATTTCAAACAACATTTCTTCACATTAGCACCACATGCACTTAATTTGATATGCAACTTCAAAAACTCGAATAATATAAGTCAAGATTGCAAAGCGAACCTAATAGACTTGGCTAAAGAAGCAAGGTATTTGGCATGATATTCAATTCGTTTGACATCATTTGTTAGCTCGTTAACTCGTTGCTCATGCACGTCTGGTGAAGAATATCCTGCAAAAGAAACATATATATGGAAAGGGTGTTGATGAAAGATCCAATATAATGGTAATTATGAAAAAACCTTAAAATGGTGACACTTGCCATTTTCAGTAATAAACATGGGCTTGTTATTGTATCGAATCTTGATAAGCTTAACAACCTCTTCCATGCCTCTAGGAACAACATATGTTCCTTCTATCCCGGTCTGTTGCAATATAAAATATTAAAATGTTAGTAAATATATATATATAATCAAAACGTCATTAAAAAAGTTTGTACGTAATGCCTTACAAGTTCACCGATTAGCACATTATTTCGCTCTCCAGTAGTCTCCACAAAACCTTGGATTGCATGATTACTAATTACGGAGCAACTCGAATTAGTACAATCCTTGGCATATGCGGTTGAATAATGGTTGATGCCAATGAAATCGATACTGTTCTTCATGAATTTCTTTTCATCAAGGGTGAAACTCGGTAATTCACTTCCAACATATTTCTTAACTACCTCAGGGTAATCTCCAAATATTGAGGGATCAAGTGTCCTGTTTAATGATAACAAGTTTACAAAGATTATTTATTTTTCACTCGTATATCAATTTACAGTGCATATGCATTAAAAAAAACACATTAAACAAGTTGAACAAATATCATGTGTTTCACTAGCTTATGCTATGAGCATTTTTCAAACTTAAACTTTCTTTGGGTTCGTTGCTATAAAGCCTGTAAATTTCTTTAAAATTTGTTTATAGCAACGACACTTTGTCGCTAAAGTTAGTCATGCACCAAAACTTTTAGAGGACATGTTGACTCTAAAATTCGTCGCAAAAAGTCTATAGCAACAAGCACCTATTTCGATGACAAATTTTACTTATAATGACTAGCCTAAAGGGTCATATTGGTGTATATCAATTCATGGTGAATATATATTAAAAAACATTACCAGCTAGTTTGAAAAGCAAACATCCTTTGAGCAGCTTCGTGATCAAGTCGATTATTAGTTAGTGGTTCGAACATATTACACTGAACTGAGAGACCAATGGAGCCACCTTGTATAGGCTACAAATTCAAACCATATAGTACTGTTAGAGTGAATTTACGCTAACAAAAACATTGACTTAAAGTTTGTTGATTGCCTGAAATTTTTTATGATATAGCTCGGCTGCCCTCCCATGTGCCAATAACATGTTGTGTATGACAATGATAGGCTCAACATCTGAATTTCCATATAAACAGTCTCCAAAAGGCTTTGAACAACGACTGGGTGGAGCGGTCCCAAATTCGTAACTATATTGAGTGATTAGTTTAAGTTCGTTCATCGTAATCCAATGCTTCACTCGATCTCCAAAATACTTGAAACAAATTTCTGCTAAATATATATACTCTTCCCTACAAGTAGGCAGACAAATATAACATAATAAGCTAACAAACATATATGCATGCATATAGGGAATTAATGATGGTTTTTAATTAATTTAATACATACTGCATTTCAGGATTTAGCCAAGAACCATATTTGTCTTCAAATTCTTGAGGGAATTCTCCATGGTTAATCGTCACAAATGGTTCAATTCCTGTTCTTTTAACCATTCTTCTATCAGATAACGAACTTCGTTTACAACATGTCATAAACCCACTTTTCATAAAATTGAAGAACATCAAATATTATGAAATCATAATTGTTTATATTTTTATGCATTTAACTTAATAGAATAGGATTCAAGAGAAAGCTGATTTTAAGTTGGGAACCTAATAGAATAGGATTCATCATCTTTTTCCTTTAAACGTCTATAATTATTTATATATACGTTATTATTTTTTTTAAAGTTACAAAAATTTTTTAAGAATTTTAATACTTTTATATAAAGTATATATTATTATATATTAGATTAATGCCCGTGTGTTACACGAGTAGTGACATAAAAACAGAGAAGTTCAAGTTGTTTAGAAAACGTGTAATTTTGTAAAAAATAACAAAGTTTCAATTTTGTTTCAATTATCCCACCATACAGTGTTTTTTTCAATAAAATAACTTTAAAAAGATGTTTCAATCCTGTGTAATTAACTTGTATAATAGATAAATACTAATTTTAATGCTCGTTTTAAAATAAAGTAAAATAAATGTTCACAAAACTTTTTAAAAATTAAGCAAAAACTGCAAAATTTTCATAAATTTGTAAAAAATAAAAAAAAGTGACAAAGTTTTAGTTTTGTTCCAATTATGTCACTCATACATTGTTTTGTTTCAATTAAACATTAAAAATATGTCTTAATCCTGTGTAATTAACTTGTATAATAGGTAAATATTAATTTGAACATTCATTTTAAAATAAATTAAAATAAATGTTCACGAAAATTTTTAAAATTGAAAAAAAACTACAAAATTAAACAAAAGATGCATGTTGAAGAAACAGGATGGAATGGGTAAAGATGTTCAACAAAAGATTCCCCGTATGCAAATCTATACGTACGTTAACATTTTTAGAAGTAGAAAAAAAGTAGTTTAGTTTGTTATTGTAAATAAATGGGAAATGGGTAATTTGATATAAAATAGAGAAATATGTAATTAATGTTTTAAGTTAAGGAAATATGAAATTAAGGGTCTTAAGAAGAAGTTTGTAAAAATTCCTATATAATATCCAGATTAATAATACTAATTAATACGTAAACCATACCTTACAACCTTTTAATTAGACATAAAGTTATTTATGTTTATTTAAAATTGCACTACTAATCCTTTATATTTATAAGTTTTAGAGCACGTCCTTTATATTTAAATTTGTTATATACTAAAAGTTTAAAGCACGTCCTTTTTATATTTAAAAGTTTTCGAGAACGTTCTTTATGACTTTCATGTGATAGGTATTTTAATAATTCACAAAATCAATATTAAAGTCATGACTGTTTTTTTAATGGCGTTAAATTCAAAATTAAAAGGACGTTAGCATTAAGTTCATCCGTAATAGGTTATCGCCATTAAAGTACCAATACTATCTAAGTGCAAAAAAAATTATACCAATACTATCTAATTAAATAAAAATTAAACAACCAATTTTCATTAAAAGGTGAGATTGTTTTGTTTGTGCAAAAGAACCAATATAATGTTCAGATGTTTTTTTATACGTGTTGTCTGTCTTTAAAGTGGAAGATATTTTCACTCATTCTGTGAACTCTAAGGATGCACGTTTACTATAGACTTATGTACTTTATTATATTGTTTTTGAATTTTTATTAATATATAGTTGCAAAAAGATCATCACAAATATATTGAACATCTTTTTTTTCCCATTATTATTGCATTCAGCGGGTTAATTGATCCGAAGTAAAACTTAACAGGATTAGTGATAAAGGACTATTAGTATAACAGATTAAACATAAATTAAGGACGTGATCGACAAGTTTTAAACATAAAAATATATACTAGCAACATAGTTAGTTTTAAATAAATATAAAGGACCTAAAATAAAGTTTTTTCTTTTAATTAATTATCATAGGTTAATTTCATTGATATGCTGCTAGCAAGATATTCGAATTTTTATTATAATGTCTGGTCATGTAATGATTTTAATTAAGTGTTAAATTTATAGCACTGCACCTTTGAGAAGTAGATTGTCTATGATGTTGTTATAGTAGATGATGCCTGCAGGATTGAGTGTACCAAACCTTCCTCCTGGCATGGTGATCAAACATTAATAAGAAATTAACACAAAAAAGTAATTAAGCAAAACTGAGAAGTAAAAAGAGTTTATAATTATACTTGGAAGAAGTCTAGCCCAAGATATTGAAAATTTGTATGCTTGTATCCCAAGCGAATGCATCAACTCAATGTCGGTCTGTACGTACGTACGTATTTGATGTATAATTTCAAATTAATTAAGAAGTTGTTGATGTAAGTTAAAGAAAGAAATTAATCAATGAAGTTGTAGAGAAATGAACCAAGAACAAATGATAATGATCATTTGCAACATCTCCATTCTCTCCATTTTCTCCGCAACCTACAGAGTGACAAAATACATCCCAGTTGCTTAACGATTTTCCATCTTCTTGATATGCTCCTTCAATCTGTACGTACGTGAATATATATATATTAACTGATAATTAATTAAATTAAGAATTATATATAATAATGATCGAGCTATATACTGACTTGGTAAGCAGAAGTGGTTATTCCAAAGAGAAATCCGGGTGGAAAATCGGATCTTTTGATTTGGTGGTCTTCGAGTATGGAACCTCCGCCGTGGGCATTGTTGGAGGCTACAACAAGTGGTGCAGGAGCATGAATGAGCAACAAGAAGAGAGAAATAATGGCTAATTTCATTTTTGTAAGTTTAATTGTTGGCCAGTCAAATATGCATGCTTATATAATTAAAGACATGAAACCGGGCCTATCTATAGATCGAGTGAAGATATTTTCCAAAAATGCTTATATAAAAAATGTTTGTTTAAATATAAAAAATAAGGCACAAGAGTAGTGCATGCAATATCTATAAACGTGGGCCAAAAATGTACCTGACACCAAAACTAAGGAACGATTATTTCCAAAATGGTCTATGTAATTGAAAAGTGACCAAACTACCCATGGGACCAAAAATGTAATTTACTTTCTTAACCACTACCTTCAATATATCATTTCCATTTAAATTCAAATATTCAAACTCTTTCACTACAAATTATTAAGTTCTACTAGTGGAACAATTATTAGTTATTGTATATAAGGTTTTAAATTTTGTAACAAATTTGTCACAAAATCTAATATTTATTTGTTTTGCCCCAAATTTGTAACATTATTTAATTTTGTAGCTACTTTGTTAGAAATTTATGTGAAATATTAGACTAGTTGGCTTTTATTGAAAAATTGTGACAAATTTGTGACAAATATTATGTTGTCAAAGAGTGTAAAAAAAGTTATTTTCTAGTATATATTGATCTATTTATACTAAACTAACCATACTAATTAATCCTACTCGGACTCAATCTATTAACCACATAAAAATGTCAATATAGTAAAACTAAACCTTATCATACTAGACTCAATATAACTTTAACTTGCAAAATAATTGAACATACCAGATAATTCTTAAGATTCAAATTAATTTCCTTATAATAATAAAAATGGTGGTCGGGACTCAATCTATTAACTAAAAAAAATGTCAATAAAGTAAAACTAAACCTAATCATACTAGACTCAAATAACTTTAGCTTGCAAAATAATTTAACATACCAGATAATTCTTCAGATTCAAATTAATTCTCTTATAATACTAATATCATTTCATTATAAAAATTTTTATGTTGTCTTATGTGTTCAGAAAATATTACCGTGTCAAATCTAATTGTGTATTTGAATACTATATGTAAATGCAAATTGTTAATATGTATTTAAGAAATGTTCAAATATAAAGTCATTTTTTTGTACAAATTGTGAAATGACACAATGGTAAAAAAGATTTCATAACTTTTGGATACGATATAATTTTTTAAAAATGATTACATAAAAAACAAGTGTTTTTCTATCTTTAAAATAGGTGTATTATTGATATAAAAATGAGCTTTTTTTAGCTCATTATCAAGTCATTGTGTTATATTATAACTAGTGAAATATCACTTTTACCGATTCATGGTTAGGTCATTGTGTAATATCATCTCATTGTAAATATTTTTGTGTCATCTTATGTATTCAGAAAGTATCACCATGTCAAACCTGATTGCGTATTTGAATACCTATGTATAAATGCAAATTGTTAATCTGTATTTGATAAATGTTCAAACACAAAGTCATTTTTTGGGTGGGGTGGGCGTGTAGGGTGGGTTTAGGTATTTGGGTTGGGTGGTTAGGTTTTTTCTTTTTTTCTCCTTTGATAAAATGTGTGACCTAGAATTGTTTCCTAATTCTCCTGTAAAAAAGAGGTTCCACATTAAACCATCCCCTATACACACATATATGTGTGTGTGTGTGTGTTTGGCTCCTTACTTTACATTTTAGTGTTTAACAAAGTTTAAATCTGGGACGCGTGATGCGGCGGTTGGATTTTAGTTGGCCGTTTTTTACTTCAACATGTGTCGTGCACTGCAACGAAAGAGTCATTTTTCGACTTCATTACACGCGTGAAAATGGTTTTCGACTTTCACACGTGTCATGCGTTAAAGTCGTTTTTAGATTTCATTACACGCGTCAAAATAGTTTTCAACTTCGATACATGTTTGTTGCGGCAACAGATTCGTTTACCCTAGGTGTGCCATGCGATGATTATATCTTAGTCGAAACATGGCGTGTTAGTGACTTTGTCAAAAGTAGTAGAGTTAATTGCTAAAATGGTCCATGTAGTTTGCCACTTATTGTAAAAAAGTACACTTTTAAATTTTTTCTCTAATTAGTCCCAACATATCAAAACGTACTGGTTGCTAAATCAGTCCTTGACACTAACATCGTTAAAATCTTCCGTTAGTTAATTGAAAATTGACCAAACTACGTATCCCTGGGACCTAAAATGTAACTTACTTTCTTAACCAGTACCTTCATCACCTTCCTCAACCAACACCGATCCACCTTCATTCTGCCGCCACCTCACCGCCATGATCTTGCTCGCCGGATAACACATAACCTGATTACTACCATTGAAGGTGAAGTACAACTTGTGTAGCACAAATGTACAAGCCATAAAGTATTCAAATTTCTAGACAAGTTGTGTGGGTGTGTGTGTTTTATTGTTCTCAAAATAATGTTGTCAGAACAACTTTAACTTTGGATGATTGTTTTTTGTTTCTCGCCCACTCTCACTTACCACCACGTTTTCAATTTGCTAGTCATATATATTCATTGTATTTATGGATAGCAACTAAGCTATGTGGTTATGGTGATAGCCCTTTTTTCGTGAGCTTCACGTCCAGCAGCTTTGTAATTGGAACATCTGACAATAATTTATTGAGTTTGGACTTTTATCGATCGATATTTAATAGCTTGGATTTTTTAGATTCAATTATTTCCATTTAAATTCAAAGATGATCAAGCTTGGAGTATTATGTTCTACGTACTATATATTTTTGTCGAACAATTACATTCACTATTACTCTATTAGAATCAAGGCTCAAGAATACGAACATAGAACTTATTTTCAACCAAAATGGAGTCTTTCTTTATAATTAAACTTGACTCCACAAATTACACAATCTATTATTTTTTTACATTTTCATACTTGTCACAAAAACTTATTAGTTATTATATTTAAGTTTTTAAATTTTGTAACAAATTTGTCACAAAATCTAGTATTTATTCGTTTTGTCATAAATTTATATGATTTGATTTTGTAGCTATTTTGTCAGAAATTTATGTAAAATGTTAGACTAGTTAGGTTTTATTAAAAAATTATTACAAACTTATGGCATATATTATGTTGTCAAAGAGTGTAGAAAAAAAGTTATTTTCTAGTATTGATCTATTAATGCTAAACTAACCTATTCGGACTCAATCTATTAACCACATAAAAATGTCAATAAAGTAAAACTAAACCTAATCATACTATACTCAAATAACTTTAACTTGCAAAATAATTAAGCATACCAGATAATTCTTAACTGAAGCTAGCTTAAAAAATCTAACATGTAACTATTTGTTTAAGTAACGGATGAAATTGGCACTTTTGGAAGTGTAATCTTGTCTTGAATTTTTTAAAATTGAGTTGGGCATATGAAACATATTTAAATTATGATTATAAAAAATGAGGCGCCTCCGTTTTCGGATGACAGCCCCATTTTTCTTTAAGTTCGAAGATTATACTTGCATTTGTTAAACATGTGAACAAGGATCCCCCTACTGAAGGAATGGATTGTTTGCAGCTTATCAAGCTTTAAATCCGTTCTTAGACCTACCGGTGATCGGCCTCGCGAGACAGAATCTTATGAATCAAGCACGGCACGCTTTCTATCTCTCCTCCGTCTACAAGGTGAACTACTTAGCTTACAGCACAGCGTGTTCGCCACCACACTGGCTGGCTGGTGCATTGCCCCTTTGAGTGAAGAAGAGAAGGGCTTTGGATAGACAGTCCTCTTTCGCCATGTTCGTCGCCCTACCCTAGATTTCACTTCATTCTATTGATTGGTTCTAGCTCAAAAGAACATATACATGGAGCTATGTCGACTTACGTACGTCTCGTTGACTAAACGCCACACGAACAGCCTAAAGGGTCTGGCCTGACGACGCGAAGCCCCTAGAGGCTGCTGCTAGTGGTTTGGCTGGTGGAGGTATGCGACAGAGGTTCCAAACCTCGTCACGCGACGCAATGAGGCTGTTTCGGCTGTGTTTTGACCAAATCACTATAAAAACACATCTTCTTTTTACCCTGGCCTCCATGCACGATTGGGGGATAAAATAGGCTAAAAAGAAGTGTTTTGAGACTTGAAGCACGAAATCAAAGAAACGGAAGCACATGTTTCCAATTAATTTGAATTAGGATCTAAAAGTAAAGACTCAGAATTTGCAACTTAATAACAAAGTTCTAAATTTATTAAGTTTAATTCAAATTGATTGAAAATAGTCATTAAATAGTATCCAAAGTTTATACATATTTCATTTGCCTAACTCAATTTAAAAAAATTTAAATAATCGTAAAATTAGTACATAGGATTTAAATACTTAGTGAAAAATTTCAGTAACTTTAGAGAGATAAAAAATCCTCCAGCTATTTAATTGAAACAGATGACAAACTTGATAATTATATTTCTACAAGGTTACCAAGTTACTTAAAGCAAACACTCATAATTTGCTGTTGTTTATTTTGTTAACCAAACAAACTACGATTTAAATTTTGTTACGTTCTAAAACACATTTTCAAATAAACAAAGTTATGAATTTTCTTTTAACTTGTCTTCTGAGGCTTCCTTTTCAACAAGATCACTATTGTTTGTCATAAAATTTTTGTACCATCTTGCAGAAAGTTTTGGTATCCGGGTTAGCGTTTGTCGATCCACATAGTGTAACCCGTACTTCACATTATAACCTTTCCCCCATTCATAGTTATCCAACAATGACCAAATGAAATAGCCACGTACATCAGCTCCCTTTCTGTCAATATTTCAAACAACATTTCTTCACATTAGCACCACATGCACTTAATTTGATATGCAACTTCAAAAACTCGAATAATATAAGTCAAGATTGCGAAGCCAACCTAATAGAGTTGGCTAAAGAAGCAAGGTATTTGGCATGATATTCAATTCGTTTGACATCATTTGTTAGCTCGTTAACTCGTTGCTCATGCACGTCTGGTGAAGAATATCCTGCAAAAGAAACATATATGGAAAGGGTGTTGATGAAAGATCCAATATAATGGTAATTATGAAAAAACCTTAAAATGGTGACACTTGCCATTTTCGGTAATAAACATGGGCTTGTTATTGTATCGAATCTTGATAAGCTTAACAACCTCTTCCATGCCTCTAGGAACAACATATGATCCTTCTGACCCGGTCTGTTGCAATATAAAATGTCACTAACTATACATATATATCATCAAAACTTCAATAAAAAAAACTTTGCAATTTCCTACAAGTTCACCGATTAGCACGTCATTACGCTCTCCAATAGTCTCCACAAAACCTTGGATTGCACGATTACTAGTTGCGGAGCAACTAGAATTAGTACAACCCTTGACATATGTAGTTGAATAATGGTTGATGCCAATGAAATCGATACTGTTCTTCATGAATTTCTTTTCCTCAAGGGAGAAACTTGGCAATTCACTTCCAAGATATTTCTTAACCTCTTTTGGATACTCTCCAAATATTGAGGGATCAAGTATCCTGTTTAGTGATAACAAGTTGAACAAATATCATATATTTTTCACTCGTATATCTATTTATGGTGAATATACATTCAAAACATTACCAGCCAGCATGAAAAGCAAACATCCTTTTGGCAGCTTCGTGATCAAGCCGATTATTAGATAGTGGTTCGTACATATCACAGTGAACTGTGAGACCAATGGAGCCACCTTGTATAGGCTACAAATTCAAACCAACAATTCAACCAAACAAATCATATAATGTTAAAGCTTAAATATTAACAAAAATATTGACTTAAAGTTAATTTGTTGATTGCCTGAAATTTTTTATGATACAGCTTGGCTGCCCTCCCATGTGCCAATAACATATTGTGTATGACAATGATAGGCTCAACATCTGAATTTCCATATAGACAATCTCCAAAAGGCTCTGAACAGCGACCGGGTGGAGCGGTCCCAAATTCGTAACTATATTGAGTGATTAGTTTAGGTTCGTTCATCGTAATCCAATGCTTCACTCGATCTCCAAAATACTTGAAACAAATTTGTGCTAAATATATATACTCTTCCCTACAAGTAGTCCGGACAAATAACATAATAAGCTAACAAACATATATGCATGCATATATATAGGGAATTGATGAAATTAATTAATGATGGTTTTTATTCTAATACATACTGCATTTCAGGATTAAGCCAAGAACCAAATTTGTCTTCAAATTCTTGAGGAAATTCTCCATGGTTAATCGTCACAAATGGTTCAATTCCTATTCTTTTAATAATTCTTCTATCAGATAACGAACTTCGTTTAAAACATGTCATAAACCCAATTTTCATAAAATTAAGGAAAATTCGATTTTAAAAAATCAAACTTTCATCTATTGGCCGAAAAAAACCCAACCGAGAAAATTCTTTCTAAAGATTACAACTTTCAAACATATTTTTTTAAGAGTAAATTGCCAAAAAGGTCCTGAGTTTGTACCGTTTCGACCACTTTGGTCCTTATTTTTTATTTGTTGCCATTTTGGTGTTTGATATCGTAAAAAATTGCCACTATCGTCCTTCTGTCAACGATAACCGTTAACTTTGTGTTAAATGACGATTTTACCCATGTTTATTAACTTTATAAATAAAACATCATCATCATCACCAACACCACCACCAACCACCACCACCACCACCTTATTCAACCACAACCCACCAATTGAAGCCACCAAAATCACTCAACCAAATAGACAAATACCACTGCCATCACCATGACCAAATACTAACACCCTAATTCCGGCTCCACCACCACCATACGCCACCTGCTTACCTCCCATACCTATCGAAACCGCCACTATAAATCCCCAAATCCCAATCAATTGAAGCCCTAGAGTTGGTGAAGTTAAATTAGTGTTAATCCTATGAATTCAACCTTAATTAGAGTCTAGTACACAATGAAATCATTCATGTAAGACTTCAAATTCCCTGAATCAATTTACCGAAACGAGTATAACCTAGATCGTAAAAACTAAAAAGTTGTTAATAGTGATGTTTTGACCAGGAAGAATCGTCAATGGCAGCAGTTGTAAAGAGATGGTGGTGGTGGAGTCTGTAAAGTGATGGAGATTGCCGTAGGAGAGTAAAGCGATTGTGGTGGCGGAGTCTGCAACTCCGATGTCACCACCGGCTTTTAATACGGGGATGTGTTGCAGGTGATGACGATGAAGATGGTGATAGTAAATGATAAAAATGAAAGATTGATGATGATAAAAGATGAAGATTAATGATGATGATGATGATATACACTTAGGGGTGTCAATTCTCGACACGACACGAAACACGACCCGAACACGACACGAATGTAATCAGGTTTTGGGTTGACAAATATAACCCGTTTAAAAATACGGGTCATATTAGGGTTGACCCGTATAAAAACGGGTCATTTTCGGGTTGAAACATTTAAAAAACGGGTTGACCCGCTAACCTGTTTATGTTTAAAAATTACTTCATCTATTTTCTTTTTTCTAAAAATGTGTGTTAAGTTACTCTTATCTTTAGTATTTACTCACAATAAAATAATTCATTACCACCTAAGTTTTTAACTTTACGTACATTTTCATAGCTAACTATTTATTATTGTTTTTTTTTTATTATAAATAAATTTGATTTGAATAAGATTTTATGTAAATATATGGTTACTTATAATATTTTTTTAATTAAAACCCAATATACCTAGTTGTTATACGCAAAATCACATATTAAACATGTTACTCTTAACCGACTTACAAAACAACTCACCTATAACTCGTGAATTTATTAGATTCATTTTAATAAATGGGTTAAACGGGTCATATTTGGGTTGACCCGAATTTATGTCATCTGGGTTAGGGTTGACATTTTTGACACGAATAGGAATATGGGTCGGGTTAGGGTTGGATAGTTCAACCCGTCAACCCGCCAACCCGCGTTCATTCAACCCCCTAACCCGCCAACCCGACACGATTGACACCCCTATATACACTTGCAAATGAAAGAAGAAGAATGAAAAAGAAGAAGGCGTGGTGGGTTTGTGATTGTGGTCAAGAAATAGAGGGTGTGTGGGGTTTACTTTTATTTTCACATAAAATAATAATAATAATAATAATAATAATAATAATAATAATAATAATAATAATAATAATAATAATAATAATAATATTAATAATAATAATAATAATAATAAAAAGACCAAAATAACCCTGAAGTTAACAGAATATTTTAACGATAATGGACGGAAGGACGATAATGGCATTTTGTTACAATAGCAAACACCAAAATGACTACAAATAAAAAATAAGGACCAAAGTGGTCGAAACGGTACAAACTCAGGGACCTTTTTGGTAATTTAATCTTTTTTTAATAAGCCCCAGTTAAAAAATCTCAACTGAGAAAATTCTTTCTAGAGATCCGACTTTTCAAGTAACAACTTTACCACTCCACTTAAATTCCTTTGGTTTAACTATAAAAATTTATAGCACTACACCTTTGAGAATTAGATTGTCTATGATCTTGTTATAGAAGATGATGCTTGCAGGATTGACTTTACCAAACCTTCCTCCTGGTGATCAAACATTAATAAGAAACACAAAAAAGTAATTAAGCAAAACTGATAAGTAAAAAGAAGTTATAATACTTGGAAGAAGTCTAGCCCAAGATATTGAAAATCTATATGCTTGTATCCCAATGGAATGCATCAACTCAATGTCTGTCTGCATTGTATAAATCAAAATTTCAAATAAAGATTATTTAAGAAACTGATAGTAAAAATCAGTCAACAAAATTGATGGATGAAGAGTAGTTGAACCAAGAACATATGATAATGATCATCTGCAACATCTCCATTCTCTCCATTTTCTCCACAACCTACGGAGTGACAAAATACGTCCCAGTTGTTTAACGATTTTCCATCTTCAAGATACGCTCCTTCAACCTGTAAAAATTTAGGATTTAAGTGACAAAGAAGTATAATATATATATAATGAGCAAGAAGTTAGCTAGCTAGCTAGGAAGATCTACTTGGTAAGCAGAAGTGGCAGTTCCAAAGAGAAACCCGGGTGGAAAATCGGATCGTTTGATTTGGTGCTCTTCCATTTCTTCAAGTATGGAACCTCCGTCGCCATTGTTGGAGGCTTCAAGAAGTGATGCATGAGCATAAATGAGAAAGAAGAGAGAAACAATGGCTATTTTCAATTTCATTTTCCTAAAGTTGTTGGCCAATCAATGTTTATGTTTATGTTTATATAAAGGCATTAAACCTTTGGAAAGTGAAGATATTTGTAAACATTTAAAGTAATGTACCTTTGTGTTACATATCCATGTTACTTGTTTTTTTAAACAGGAAAAGGTTTGTTTAAATAACGCATAACTTTAGTGCATGCAATATGTGTGTAAATTAACGAGGGCCACGTACAATACCTGTCACCAAAATTAAGAACGAGAACAGGTCGCCGGTTATAGTGAACATTAAAATTCTGGGGTTGTTTCTTTCACGTATAAAGGTTCAGTTCGGTGTTGAATCAGTTAATATTCATCATTAATAACTCTTCTTTTAATGGTTCAGTTAAGTGTTAAATGGTTAAAATAAAAAAATGTTGAATTAAATTGAATGGAGCATATCTAAATTTTACTTTCATTTGCACTTCTATTTCAAGCTTCCTCTTATTGATAGAGTCTATTAATGGTTCATACATCTTAATGGTTCGGCCGAGCCGAATCAACTCGTTTAAGATCTAGCTCGAGTCCGAGTCCAACCTAGTTCAGCTCGACTCAATTACAACCCTACTCCATACTATGTTGGCCGTTGCAAAATTTAACAACACATATATGGTCTGCGTTTTCGTTAATCCACATAAATCACATGACCCATACGTACAAGCAAATATATTGATTTTACTAGGAACCAATTTAGACCATTTATAATCCGAATTCTTGAGAGGAAGCATTATATCTTCAATAGGACTTTTTTACTCTTTTGGAATAAAAAACCAACGGTTATTTTAATTTAACTAAGTATCAACCGGTAAATTAGCTCTTCAAATTCATCTTTTATCTTTATAATGCTCTTCCATGAACCCCGAAAATGATTTTTTTAATAGGATCAAACTAGAACACTTATGCTTCTCACTGCTACAAACCGGAGCTTTTGCTACCGTAATCTTGGTGGGAAAACAGTGTCTAATACTTCCTCCGTCTCATTAGAAGTGTCCACATTTTCTTTTTAATTTGTCCCATTTCAAATATCCACTTTTAAAATATATTGGTCAATTTCTAAATATACCCTTACAAACATAAAACTAACATAAACAAACAATGTAATAGACCCACATAATATGTATTAACAAGGGGTATTACTGTCAAATTACAAGCAAAAAGAGCTATCATTTAATGTGCCTAAAACTTTGTATTTTTCAATCCAAGACACTTGTAACGGGACGGAGGGAGTAGGTATTTGTCACAAATTTGCCATCAAAACTACAGTTGAATAGCCTTCATAGCAGTTGGCCAATTATCAATTTATCACCATTTTACCACCGCACGTAATTTTGCTATTGAAATTAGTGACCGTATACCGATGGCAAAATTAAATTACAACCGATTTTCAACAACAAGTTTTGCCACCACTTTGTCACTGTAATTTTGTCACCGAGTTGCTAGCATAACTATATATGCCACTAGGCTGCCACCGTCTTACCACTGTAAAATTGTCACCGGATTAAAACTATAATTTTACCTTAGAATTGCCACCGTCCAACACCTGGATTAGCAGCCATTTTACCACCGTTTTTTTAAATATTATTACATGTCTTTTTATTTAGTTCTAATAAATTTTGTAAGAAATACATTTTTAACTAAGACTTTATTAAACATAAGATCAACCAAATTTACAAAAAGAAAACAAAATTTAATATTTTGACATACTAATAATATCCTAACATTTAGAATCTTAATTAGAAAATAAAGTCAACATTTAACTTGTGGGAGTTGTTTAGTCAACCATTCCAACGTTGCTTTCATTTTCATCATTCATTCTAATTGTTTTCTTTCTCTGCATTTTCCTTTTCTACATTTTCCCTCTCTTTCTCGGCTTTTTCCTTTTCTTTTTCCGCATTTTCCCTCTCTTTCTCAGTCTTTTTCATTTCTCTTAGTTACCAAGCCCTTAATTATTCATTTTAGTCGTATAAGGTGTTTTAATTTCTAAAATTGCAAATTGCAGAAACATAACATATTTAACAGCAAACATGTACCAAAATTGTTAGAAAATATACACAGAAGCAAATTGCAAATATACTGTAAGTACTTTAACATAATCGGGAGAAATATGCACCAAAATTGATGTCGTAGAACCGGTGGTGCTGCGTGCGATGCCAAAGAAGATGAAGTGGCCGGAGAACCGGCGGTGGTGGCGATGGACGATGGTGGTTCGTGTGAATCCGGAGAAGATGAAATGATCAGAATTCGGAAAGCCAGAGGCGGTGGTGATCGATGGTGGTTCGTGTGACACCGGAGAACCAGTGGCGGCGATGGACGATGGTGTCGGAGGAGAAGACGATGATGTGTTGAAGCTTAGTATTGAACATGTAATGAGAAGAGTGTGACTGTTTTAAACCTAATTTCAACTAACCTCTTTTTATTATTTGCCACCTCTAAACCTGTTACAATTTAATAATTTATAATGGAAGTTAAACGCTGGTAATTTTGTGACTATATTGTCATCGTAACTTTTATTAATTCCAGTTAAATATCCTTTACCATAATATTTTGATACCACTTTACAATCAAATTAAAACACTGACAAATTTTACAACCAGTTTAACTCCATATTTTATCAACGGCAAAATTCATACTGTGTTGCCACCAATCAGCATGTAGTAGTGTGATCCGGTGATTCACCAATATATATACATTTTGCCCACTTTCTAGCAATGCTTTATTTGCTACGTCAATCGAACCTAAACCTTCACCCCATTATTAATGGCTTTAGATGCAATCATTATATCCCATGCTAACCAACATATTTTTGATTTGTTTGTACTTTCACCCTAACAAAGCTCCTTCTAAGTTGTTCCATTAAGTGGATTGCCAGAAGAGGATCCCGGATGAACCATATAGTCAAGAGAAACCATGAATCAGAATAGAAGAGCTTGCCCCACTCATGAGTAAATATTTCATAATAGCCTTATTAGACCGTACATCTTTCTTGGTATATCCAGATAATAGGTAGGAGCATAAACTGAAACATTCTGGAGCTACAAAGATAGTTATTAAATCGTTAGCACCGCATAAAAACATTCCTCATATAGTAGCTGTTAATACGAATAAGAGAAACTCTGTTATAGCCATTTTTGTACAAGCTCGTAATGAGGGACGCGATCTTGCTACTGAGGGTAATGAAATTATCCGTGAGGCTACCAAATGGAGTCCTGAACTAGCTGCTTGTGAAGTATGGAAGGAGATCAAAACTTTCGTTTTTGAGTGGTTTCTTTGTTCTCTTATTTGGATTGAAAGAAAGAAAGAAAAAATTTCTTTTTGAAAAAGAATAATAAAAAAAAGTCATAAAAAAGTCATAGAATATTAAAAGTTAATTTCATAATTGACGTGAAATCCAGGCTATTGAATAAAAGTAACTCATAATCATCCGGTGAATAAAAGTAATTCAGAATCATCCGATTAGGATCGATCTAAACTAGCCCATTATGTATATGATTCAACATGCCAACGATTAAACAACTTATTAGAAATACAAGACAGCCAATTAGAAATGTCACAAAATCCCCCGCACTTCGGGGATGCCCTCAGCGTCGAGAAACATGTACTAGGCATATCGGGTCGGTGAAGTCACATGATGAAGATACCAAAGTTACGAGCTTTTTCTAGATAAAAAATAGAGCTAATTTAAATTGGATTGATTGTAATATTTGGAAATCGTTCAATTTTATGTATCGTTTGTGACTATTATTTGTATTCTAGGTTCTTGCTAGTTTTTTTATGGTATAAATTTTCTATGCCGTTAAAAAAAATATAAAGGTGCACAAAAAAGAGAAAGGTAATACATTTAGGGGTGTTCATCGGTTCGGTTAACGATTTATTCGGATCGGTTTATTCAGATTTGAAATTTTCAGGCACATATCCGTATCCGAATTAATCATTTTGCTAACCGAACCGAATCTTATCCGAATTCATTTCGGATCGGATTCGGATATAACCGAAATTATCCGAATAAACCGAATCTATCCGAAAAGCTTTTTTTGGCCATTTTTAACCTCTTTTTTATCTTATGAATGTAAAGAAAAATTAAAATTGCAACATAATTCAAACACTATCTAAAACCAAAACGGAGCGTACATATACAGCAAATAAACATAAAGCGTACGAACCCGAAAAGTAGAAAACAAATACAAATACAAAAATACAAAGCCACTTGATAGAAAATAGTTTAAACAAGATCTATGTGTTTCTATAGTGGGCAAATGGGCTAATTTTTACTGGGATGAAAACATATAGGTGTGTGCATAAGGGATTAATTGTAGTAGGCTAACTCTTATTCGATTTAAATGGATATCCGAATAACCCGAATTCATAGAATTTTGACATCCGAATCCGAACCGAAAATTCGAATAAGGAATTTGGATACGGTTATATCTGAACCGAATATCCGAATAAGAATTCGGATCGGTTATTTTCGGTTTTAGATACGATTCGAATTTCGGTTTTATTCAGATTACGGTTTTTTTTAACACCCCTAAATACATTGGCATATTCTCAAGAACGGATTTTATTTAGAACGACAAAACACCCTATTTTTAAATTACTCCAAAATATATATATCTAGTTGTGAACCTAAGGCCTCCTTAAAATAATAATTCTAAAGATATACTCTCTAACTATGACACCAATCCAAATGATGTGAATGGAATTTATTATGTGATTCATCCATCAATTGAAAGAGAAGCTGCTTTCCAAGAATTTAATCAATTCCCAATCTTGTCAATAATTGGCGCCGTGTGTTAAATAAAACTATCTATAAATATTTAATATTTAATAATATTTTAATTAGATATGATATTAACCATAAAATTTTGATACTCTTTAAAGAAAGTCTTCACCCAATAGGCCAATATCAGAAAATATGAATGAAACACCTCTTAATTTAAAATACCTTTTTAGACAAGATGAGCATCTTGCTAGGTTTTTATATTATTACAAAAAGGTACCTTAAATTAAAATTGATAAGCATTAAAAATAGATTTTGTGGACAAATTGTTGTTTCTAATATATGAGATATATAGATTATTTTGATCCTACGGGCTACGTCCGTTCGTTCATCCATTTTTTAAGAAACAAACGACAATCTATTCGATCTATTTATTTATATAATTACTAATTGATAAGGTCGGTGGCTTCATGTCACCACCTACCGACTTTCACAATGAGATTATATATTATTTGTCCTAATTAGTTAATAAAAGTTTCATTTGACAAGTTGGTTTTAGAGGTGTAGTTAAGTTTGTTTCTATGATTCACTTGGGTTTGATTCACTTCTAGAGCAAGGCTTTTTTAAGTTTTTGTTTTTGAACTTCAACCTTTTTTCCTTATCGATCCTTTTCGACTTCAACTTTTTTTTCTTTTCCTTTTCAACTTTAATTTTTTCTTTTTTAATACTTTTTCTATGACGTTATGCCGCAAATGCAAGACAATATGCTACATCCCAACGTATGAGACATAATACAATTTTATATCAGACCGTAACTTGCAAGGTATAAAACTTTTTTTATTAACGTGTGTGACGAAATTACATACGCGAGATCTCCGGCCGCCGCATCGCGCGACCTGGTCTCACATATCTAGTTTGTTTGAAGAATCAAAGAATATTGTCTCCTTTGCTCTATAACTGAGGCATTGGTCGACAAAGTTACTCAAGTTGATCTACACGATTAGAGTGGACGGAGTGGACTCAGGGTGGGTGTGACCCTGATGCGGCCCCGCACGGAAATTGAAAGTCTCTACCCCCTTGCAGCACCAAAGATTGGGGTGGGTTTTGGTGTCTCCACCCGTGTTTCACTCCGATATAATCGACCGTTGAGAAGGTGTGTCCCCCCAACATCTCTTTATCGGCTATGTTAAAAATAATATTTTATTTATTTATTACACAATATACTATTTATACCAAACCAAATCAAATATAAATCACTCACATTTATACAAAAATCAACCACAAACACATGAATCTCTATATAGTTTTAGTAAAATGGATTCACCAAGAAACCCATCACCCCGAGGCACTTGTGCCACTCCTACCATCCGAGGCAACCGTGCCACTCAAGGCAGTATTTCACAACGTGGTCGAGGCAAACGTGTTAGCTCATCCCAACCCAACCAAACCCGACGTGTCGGGTTTTCTCAATTCACCACCAACGAATATAGGTTTTCTCAATTCTCTACCTTCAATTCTGTTTTTTCATAATTTGGTGGTGGTGGCAATTATATGCCCATGCGAGACTTTTGGTTGGTGGATGAGAGCAAATGGACCAAGAATTTGATTAATTTTTTGGAGCGGAACACATGTCTTTAAGAGATGAAGGCGAAGCAATCCCGGATACCCAAGAACAACAATAACATACCAAGGTAAAATCAAAGCCTTGTACTCCTAAAGAAGAAAAGGCTTTGGCTAAAGCTTGGATTTTGACCTCCAAAGACCCATATAAGGGTAGCAATCAACACTATTCGGGTTTTGGAGGATACTAGCCGAGTTTAATGAACAGCTGGGCTACGAGTCCAGAAGAACGTTACATCAATGTAATTCAAAATGGAAAGATTTGAACGCGAACATGGTCGATTTTGGAGGAATTTACAACAATTTGAAATCAGGTTGGGGTAACAGTCTAAACGACGCAGATATCCTTAAAAAAACACAATCTGATTATATGAAAACGATGAAGATGAAGTTGCCATTTAATCATTTTAATGCATGCGACGTGTTGAAAGAGAGTCCCAAATGGTATGACGTGAAAATATTTGAAGAAATAGAGGAGTCAAGCACAAAAAGAGCAAAACGAGCGACTCATCGTCTCGTATTTTCACGAGGAGTTCGCTCATTTTGACTTAAATGAAGAAACGGAGGATCGAGATGTGCGAGAGGAGCCAACAAGATCAAGACCTCCACCGAGACGCAAAGGAAAGAATCCGATGGAGTCATCATCAACCGAGCGTGAATAATTGATGAAGCTGGTGGCTGAATTCAACAGTACAACAAAGATGATGTTGAAGACCAAAAAAGAAACCGAGAGGAGAAGAGAAAATTAAATGAAAGGAAGGCGGAAGCCTGGATTGCTCGCGATCAAAAGGTGTCTCAAGTTTTACATTACCAACACCAACAAATGATCGAGGCCGACAAAATAGTGATTTAGATAGCATGTTGAAGCGGCACGATCACTTAAGCGGAACGTTATTGCAAAACGTGTTGGCTAGGAAACAAGAAATCGCCTCACGTTGGGGTTGGGAATTTTAGTTTTTATTTTACCGTTTTTTAGTTTATTTTGAAAAAGTTTTTTTAATTTTATTTTAGTTTTTTTCCTTTTATTTATTAGTTGTAATTTGGGTTTTTTTATTAATAAAATATTAAAAGTTTTTAAAAAAATGAGAAAATAAAAATAAAAAGTGTGATGTGGGTGGACTTCTAGTAATGTGGAGGTGGATGTGGGATGAAGTAAACAATGAAAAAAGTGAGATGGTGTGGGGTGAACTCCCCTCACCGTTAAGGTAAGATCCTTTAACAAAGTTATGTCTATGAATTTAAGTTCTCACTACTTAGTAGTTTGAAATTCAGATTCGATATTGACTTACATTGAAACTGCTTCAATATTTAGTATTGATTGTACGTATTAGATACATACCGATGTGTATTCAAGCAAGATTCAGACCGATGTGTCATTGAGGATGTTAAGATATGTAAGGAGGGTGGAGATGTAAGTCTCACATTGGTTTAGAAGGAGAATAAAACATTCCTTAAAATGGGTGAATATATATCTTCTCTACAAATGACATCTTTTGTCTGGGAAAGCAACTCTTCGGGTGAAAACAAAACTGTGAGATGCCTGGCAGTATGTTCCAGATAAAACGAACAATATCATTATGTGATTACGCTGAACTGTTACATCTAACCTAAGCACCAAAAACGTTACACCTGCCGTGATAGTCTTCAGGTGGCCAAAGCGCGGGATAGTTTAAGCATATCTCTATATAATAAAAAAGTATCTTGGTCAGTGGTCCCCACTTGTCGCTTTCTCATTTACTTCCAGTGTCAAATTCCCACTTAAAAAGAACTTACATATTTTCACGCGTATGGATCACTAAATGGATATCCATGACCCATTTTTCTTTTTAATTTTAATTATTTTGAAGTTAAAATAAAAGTCACAAGAAATAACATATTTTTTTAATTTTAAATGTTTAAAATTTAAATTTATATTAATATTTTTATTGTTACTGTTCCATCCATTTAACATGCAGGTAATTAATAACCTAGTATTATTATTATGATATCTTTTGTAGTTTTGTATGAGAATAAAATGAGTATAAATATTCGTTTTTGTTATTGTAAAGAAGAGAAACCTCACGCATGGAAAATTTATTGAAATGAGCAACTCTTAAACCTTTTAATGAATTAGGAGTAGCCTAGACTTTCGACGTGTGTAATATTCTTTTTTTAACAATAATTAATATATTTTATTTAATCTATAATGTATAAAAACATATATGTTTGTGAAATCGTGTGAGAGTAATTTAATTATGTGGCATCATGTGAGATTTTTTTCTCACAACAAGAATATTATATTCAATATACATATCCTTATATAATATAGCAAAATAAAAAAAATCTTATGTAGCATCTTTTCATAGCTTTTAGCTTATGTGGCATTATTTGAGAAATTATCTCACAATAATATTTTTTTAAAATATGTATATAAAATTTATTATAATAAAGCTAATTACATTTTTGGTCCCCTAATATTTTGGAGAATTCTGAAAAATATAAGAGTATTTATATTTTTAGCCCTTTACTACAAGGGGTGTACGTGAGTCGGTTTATATTTGATAGGATTTAAAAATAAAACTTATGAATAAAGTTAATAATAACATACAATTAAAAACCTTAGTGTTTTATAAATATACATAACATTTTTATATGATTTTATAAAAAAATAAACTACACCATAAAACTAAGCACTTTATTCTCTTTAATTTGAGTATAATATTGTTATACTAAAAATCTAATTTTTAAAAATATATCATGTGTTCCGTTTTACCACGGTTTTGTCTCTAAACTAAATGGAACATTCATGAACATCTTTAAAACCATCACTTGAATTGTGTTCCCGAGCGTAGCGCGGGCACTAAACTAGTAAGTATATATACATATATATATATTATAATAACACTAATTACACTCATTATATCTTGAAATATTTAATACTAGTTACATTTTTAAAATAACACTAATAACATTTTAGTCCCTTAATATTTAGGAAAATCATGAAAATTTAAGAGTATTTTTATATATTCAATATTCTCTACTAAGAAGTACATGAGTCCGTTAATTTTTATATGATATTGAAATTAAATTTAGGGATAAAGATAGTAATAATCTACAATTAATTACCTTAGTATAATTTAAGTATTTACATAATTTGTTTTATACGACATTATTTTTTTTAAATCTACACCATAAAAATGAACACTTAATTATTTTTAACTTGAGTATAATATTGCTATACTAAAAAAATATTTTTTTCAAACAAAAGTGTTTTGTTCTCGTTTTACAATGATTTTACCTCAAAACTGATTGTAACCGTAAGTGTCTCCATAGATATCCTTAAAATACCACATGAGTGTTGTGCATCTAAACGTAGCGCGGACACTAAAATTCAATAAAAAAAATCGTGTGTAATATTCATTTGTTGATACGTGAGTATCACATTCAAGCAACCAGTAAATGTTCAATTAGTACTACCAACCACTTGCCAACGAACCCGAACCCACTAGACATAAATAAAATAAATCACACACTCCTTTACGTACATGAGCCAAAATCCTGTGGTGAGCAGATCACCCACAGGCCATATATACTGGCCAAGAGCTCCACCTTTACTTTATATATGGTTTTAACTTTTAACGGTGAATATTGACAACTTAAAAGTAGTCATCATAATTATTATTGGAATATATCTTCAAATTATTGATTCAAATTATTGATTTAAATTATTGATTGATATATACCGCCTTCAACTATCAATGAGTACAAAGTTGTAGCATAACGTATAATGAGTACAAAGTTGTATCATAACGTATATCATAGTCTAATATACCCTTCAGTCTACGAAGGAGGATTCTGGATGCTTAGGTTGTCTCGAAAATCAAAGAAGACAACCCTTGGGAGACCTTTCGTGAATATGTCTGAAAAATTGTGCGTGTATCGACGGAACATGAAGCAATAGAATTTGACCTCTTTCAACCTTTTCGCGAACAAAATGGATGTCCACCTCAATATGTTTGGTACGTTGGTGTTGAACTGGATTACCTTATAAATAAATAACACTAATATTATCACTGTAAACCAGAGAAGTGCGCTTAGGTGGACAACCCAATTCAAGTAAAGGTTCAAATCCAACATATTTATGCCACAACATTTTCATTACCAGCTTCAGCACTAGATCTGAAGACTATAGTTTGCCATTTAGATGATCAAGAAATTATTGTCTCCCAAGTAAATACTATTATCCGAAGGTGGAGCGACGAGTGTCTGTGCATCCGGCTTAATTGGCATTTGTATAAGATACTAAAGTGGAGGCATGCTAACTACTAAGCATCAGACTCATCCTAAGAGCTCCCTTGATGTAACGAATAATACATTTAAGAGCATGTAAATGACTTATATGTGGAACGTGCATGTGCATACAAACCAAGATACTCTTTTTAGGCGAGATTTTGACATTGAAAGTGAATTAGAAAGCGTCACGTGACAACCAAGATACTCTTTTATTATAATAGAGATTGACCTCTTCATGAATGAATACATCATGAGTTTCACATTGAAATCAAGAGTAGTTTCTGTGCTTAGAGTTAGGTTTTCATTAAATTTGAATGATAATGACTTCGGTGACGATGACCACGACTTAATTTGTGGTTGTTACTCAGTTTCAATTAATGAAATCCTTCTGAAAATGACTTCAATGCAATTTAATTTTCCCTTTCAATCTAAATTTAATTACCAAAGAAATTAAAAAGCATGCATGTACGTTCTTCGTCATACTATTACACAACTGTTTCCTTCCGCATGGGTATTATATATTATTGTAAAACTTGATTTTGAAGGGGTCATAGCATAGCAGTGACGTACCAAGAATTTTTTTTCAAAGGGGTTGGAAATTTAATAGGTATCGTTTGAGTATATAATATTTTTTTCCAACCCGGTTCGGGACGAACTGGGACGAGTCAAATTAAAAAATGACAAAAAAACTAAATTTCATATATAAATTCACCAAAATATATATGTCAAATATCATTACAATTTACATAAGAAAAAACGTAATGAAAAAGTGAATGTTAGAGGACTCTCCACCATTTTTTCTTAAACAGCATATGTCTCCAAATAAGAAGAGAATGAAACCAAATCATGTTTCTAAACAAGACTATGTTGGAAGACCTGTGTAGTTGTGTTATGGTATAAAAATTGTGATGTTTAGAACTTTTGTTCCACAATTAAACTTTCCACCATTTCAAAATTCTCACTTCTCATTTGATTACTTAGCAAAAGTAGTTAGTTTTGTATGTATTTCCTTTCTTTTACTCCTAACCATTTGAATCATCAACTATGTTGATAGTTTGTGCAATGATGAAACACTTAAGGTTATAATATCTCAATGCTTCACTATACATGACAATATAAATAAATATATATTACTATATTCTAACCATAATTTAACCCAATCCATGGTTAAATATTATATGTCTCTTATGGGTTAAGGAGTGGATATAAAACTGAGTTTTCAAGACTGGATGCGAGGTTAAGGGTTTAATTTTATGGAGATCGATCGAGAATTTAACATATAAAAACTAAAAAAATTCATAGGAGGAGCAGGCGCACCCCCCACCCTCAAAGGTGGGTACGCCCATTAATATAAGTACATAATAGTTCAGGATAGAGTCACGTCTTACACACTTAAAAAATCGTCTAACAACTTTTAACCCATGATTTGGGAGTGAATAGTATTGCTATACATACAACTCTTCAACAATTTTAAAAGTTTTAGAAAACAATACTTATGAAATTTTATTTAATTTCACTTGATATTTCATTTTCAACAAGATCAGTGTTGTTGGTCAGAAAATTCTTATACCATCTTGCAGAAAGCTTTGGTTTTCGGGTGAGCGTTTGTCGATCCACATAGTGCAACCCGAACTTCACATTATAACCTCTCCCCCATTCATAGTTATCCAACAATGACCAAATGAAATAGCCACGTACATCTGCTCCCCCTCTGTTTTTTTGGAAACAAAAACATTTCTTCACATCAATAACACGCTTTGGCCTTTAAAACAAACTAGATGTTTAAGACATGTTGCCGCGAGGCCGTAAAACAATGAGTAAGGCTAACAGTGCAATGTTGTCATGATTCTGCATGCTGAAGGAGGCATTGATAACATACATAAGTGTCAGATTGTGCAAGTCAAAATCTTATGGGCTGTTTGGCAAAATCTGAATCATTAAGTGATGAATGGTAAGAGGTCTGAACCATTAAGAGGTTCTATCAATGGGAGGGATGTTAGGGTAGAACTTCAGATGGGTATAAATTTGGTATATGCTCCATTCAACATCTCTCTGTCTCTTAACCATTCAGCACTTAACTGAACCATTCAGAGGCTTTTTTTCTGAAACAAACGCTCTGAATGCTGAATGATTAAGCACTGAACTGAACAATTATGAGGTGAAACAAACAGCCCCTATACTCTATGTAATGGCCATGCCTCCAAGGGGCATTTTCCGCCATATGGACGGTGACTAGACAAATGACGTTATACCAAAAATTGCCCTAATTGAATAATGCCCCTAATCATTAATTACCAATAAAGAGAAGTGGGAGAGAATGTAAGAGAAGTTGGGAAGAGAGAGGGGTAAGGGCGTTACCACAAAACACGCCAAACATGATTTTTTGCCAATAGTGTCCCCGTGTGCGTACGTAATGGTGTGTGAGACATTATGAGGCATTATCTTGAGGGTTTCACGCCCTTTACATATAGCTTTATTAACCCCAAACTGAAACGTTTAACGCAGAAGTATCTCGAAAAACACATATAATTAAGATACAAACAATTAGAAAGATACATTTTCTTTAAACTATTTGTTTGACGACATTGAATTTGAAAACAATGTATATTACAATACTAACTAACTAAGAAAAACGAAATCTTGACATATGTTTATAACATTCAAAACTTTATATAATTAACAAATTCATCGTAAACCGTGCACTAACGGATATCATTTTCTTTAACAGCAAATAAAGGGATACCACTAATAATACTCATAACTTATTAATATCAAAGTCCAAACCATTAAAAAATAATAAGAAATAATAATAAAAATCAGTATTAAGTTAAAGGATTTAATAAGAAATAACAACATGTGGCAACGCCTAAGAAATTTTTTATATACAATGCACAAAAAATACAGGTCAAACAAGGGTTAGCAAGGGTCAAACCCATGTTACTCAAGGAACGAAATAGGGCGTGACCGGTGGGCCAAATACACAACTCGTATAGTCGTATACATTAAGGAATGAACCTTAGTTAAAGCTGATGACATGCAACTTTAGTGAGAGTGGTGTAGTAGAATGAACCTTGAAAAGAAGAACGATTGGTGGAAAAAATAGTTAAAGCTGATGACATGGCTTAACTAGCAAGTGACACGTGATAAGACGATGAAAAATCATTGACCTTAGTGAGAGTGGTGTAGTAGATATGCAACTTTCATAATTTAAAAATGATTGTATATCAAAATTGCAAGGCAAACCTGATTGACTCGGCTAAAAAAGCAAGGTATTTGGTATGATATTCAACTCGCTTGACATCATTCATTAGTTCATTAACTCGTTGCTCATGCACGTTAGGTGAAGAATAGCCTGCAAAAGAACTAGTCATGTAAACGACGCCGATGAAAGCTTAATGCTAATATATTTCACCCTAAAATAGTGACACTTACCGTTTTCAGTAATAAATAAGGGCTTGTTATTGTATCGAATTTTGATTAGATTAACTATCTCTTCCAAGCCTCTAGGAACAACATACCCATCAGCTAACGACGTCTGTTTTTGCAATATATAAGCACTAAACAAGTATGTCATTATATCAACCTAACCTAACAAGTTACAAACTTTGTAAATTCTTACAATTTCACCAATTAGCACACCATCACGCTCTCCAGCCGTCCCCACAAAACCCCGGATTGCACGATTCTCAGATGTAGAGCAACTAGAATTAGTACAATCCTTGGCATACATAGTCGAGTAATGGTTGATGCCGATAAAATCTATACTGTTCTTCATAAAATTATTTTCCTCAAGGGTGAAATTTGGTAATTTACTTCCAAGATGTTCTTTAACTTCTTCTGGATAGTATCCAAAGATTGAAGGATCAAGTGCCCTGTTAGATGATAACAAGTTGAACAAAGATCATATATTTTTCACTCGTATATCGAATTATGGTTAATATACATTCAAAAAGTTTACCAGCCTGAATGAAAAGCAAATGCCCTTTTGGCAGCTTTGTGATCAAGGTCACTATTGGTAAGTGGTTCATACATGTTACTATTAATGGTAAGACCAATTAAGCCACCTTGTTTAGGCTACAAATGTAAGCCAAGAAGTCAACCAAACAAATCTTAAAATGTTTAGTGAAAGATTAAAAATGAAGACATATATAAGGAGACCTAAAGTTAGCTGATTGCCTGAAAAATTTCATGATATAGCTTGGCTGCCTTGCCATGGGCCAATAATATGTTGTGCATAACGATGATAGGCTCGACATCTGAATTCCCATCATGACAATTTCCAAAAGGTTCTGAACAACGAGATGGTGGAATAATCCCCAACTCGTAAGCAAATTGTGTGGTTAATTTAGGTTCGTTTATCGTGATCCAGTGCTTCACTCGGTCCCCAAAAGACTTGAAACATATTTCTGCTAAATATATGAACTCTTCCCTACCAGTTAATCAAACAATAAGCTAACAAAAATCTAGTATATTAATGAAAACAATTGTATGTGTTATTTTAGACATACTGCATTTCAGGGTTTAGCCAAGAACCATATTTGTCTTCAAGTTCTTGAGGGAAATCTCCGTGGTGAATCGTCACAAATGGTTGTATTCCTGTTTATTTTAATCATCAAACACAAAGAATCGGATCGACGTAAATTCAACTTTACTTTACATATGTGTTATTAAAGTCACTTAAAAGATTTTTTCTTCTAATCACTCAACTGTTCTAGTCTTGTGAAATCTTGTAAAAAAAATTTCTTTTTAAATTGGCTTAACTAGAACATATATGAATGTAGTTGCTATATCTATAATGATTTTCAACTACCAATTCACAGCACCTTTGAGAATTAGATTGTCTATGATATTGTTATAGAAGATGATGCCTGCAGGATTGACTTTACCAAACCTTCCTCCTGGTCAACAAACCTTTAATAAAAAAAAAAAAAAATTGGGAAGCTAATTAAAAGAAATATTTTATGGGTATAAGATGGGCAAAATACTTGGAATAATTCTAGCCCAAGATATGGAAAATCTGTAAGCTTGTATACCAAGAGAATGCAACAACTCAATATCACTCTGAATAAATCAAAAAATAAAATGTCAAATATTTATATGAACTAATATAAAATAAGTGAATGAAAATGATAATAAAGAACCAAAAACATATGATAATGATCATCTGCAACATCTCCATTTTCTCCATTTTCTCCACAACCTAACAACAAATTAATTAATGGTTATGGAAGTCAAAATCAAATTTGTGTTATAAACATTATCTAAAGAACTAATGGTTTATATATTATACTAACCTACAGAGTGACAATATACATCCCAGTTGTTTAATGATTTTCCATCTTCAAGATATGCTCCTTCAACCTGTGAATTAAAACTTCATGTTCATGTATGTGTTAACCGATAAAGATTTATATATAATGTTGAACAAGAACAGAGATAAAGAGTGGAAGATGGACTTGGTAAGCAGAAGTGGATGTTCCGAAGAGAAACCCGGGTGGAAAATCGGATCTTTTGATTCGGGTCTCTTCGAATATGGATCCTCCATCTCCATTGTTGGAGGCTTCAATGGGAGCATAGATGAGGAAGAAGATGAGACATACGGTGGATATATTTAATTCCATTGTTGTGATTTGATGGCCAATCAGTGTGTTGTTAAGTATGTACAGAAAAAAGTGTTATAATCAATGATAAATGACAAGAAAAAGTTGTAATCAATTATGCAAGAGGACATGAAAAAGTTACTCCCATCGTATTGTAGTTGTCATCGTATTGTCATGGACTCAAGTATAAAATAAAAAATTTTACCCTTAACATAAAATTAATCTAATTATTTGTGTCAAATAATTAGAGGCATAAGTAGAAATTCTACTTATACTTTTTAAAATGAACATTGAAATTGAGACAATAAAAAAAGGAAATATGAACATTTAAAATGAGACGGAAGAAGTATATTCTAAGTAAAAAATTAAAAAGAAATTTTTGTCGTTACTAGCTAGCACGTGTCGTATCGTCTCGGGTGTAATTAGTTTTTTAAGGCATAGGTGACTTTAAATAAATTTACGTTAGGGAAAGAGAAAGTCAAATAGAACATTTTGTATCACTTTTTGGTCATAATATACATTTTGAGAATTTTCCTTAAAATAACCACGTGCAAAGACTGCAACGAAAGCGAAGATTAGGAACCACGTTTACTTGTGTATGGCATTACACAACTTGATGGAAATGCTATAGCCGCAGTCTACACAAAAATCCTCTTGTACAACCATTTCTCGATCATAGTGCACTATAGATGCCAAGCAAGATCCGCACGCTTAGCTCTATGCTTCACCCATTAAAAACCATAGAGTTTAATGACATTCACCACTGTCTCAATCGTTGGCGCTTTAGATTGAAAGATCAACTTGTTCTCGCGATCCAAATGAACAAAGTAGTGGCTAATTTAATGACATATAAAGCTTCCTTGCAAAGAAACATACCAGACGGTTCAGGAAAGATGTTACTAAGAGGCTCTTGATCAATCAAAGGGTCACCCAAAATATAAGATTTTCTTCAATTTAAACTACTCCTTACAAGAGATTTTATAATTTTTAATGCTTTCCTTCTGCAAATCATCTTCCATGTTCCAGAAATAGATACGTTAACTAGAATTTGCAAGTGCTTGCGAGGTTGCTCGTAAGCATTAATGATCAGGATGAAGGTTTTCAGGTTCAGATCGGTTCGGCCGGTTGAACCGATGTGACCGGGATTCTGGGGTGCACCAAGCCAATTCATATAGGTTCGTTTTTTGTATAAAGGATCAGCCAGTTTAAACCGGTCAACCGGTTGAAACTGTTATATCAGGTCGGAAAATTAAATTTTTTGGTAAATTTGGATCATAATTGTTTAAACTCGTTGTATTTTTTTTATTTGGATTAAGTTTGATTAAAGTTTAACCTTTAAACTTTAGATCTTTGTTTAATATGATTAATAATTTAATATTGTCTCTCTTAAGTTTTAGAAACTTAAAAAGTCGTGTATGACTTGTACTTTAAGTTATATTAATACTTTGGAAAAATATACATTTATTATTACTTAAATGATTCAAAACCAATCCAACCGAATCGACTGGTCTGATCAATGAATTAGTAAGATGACTGATTCACTATCCAATTCGATCTTGAAAACATTGATTAGAGCCCATAGAGCATCTTTATGATTAAAAAAGACCCCTCCATTTTGACATCTCGGATGCTTAATACCAAGCCCTCCCACTCCTTTGGGATATATATGGATATATATATATATATAGAGGCACACTCAAATGAGAACACATCTTAACTTGAGTACAAAAAGTACAACTTTAACGAATCATATATGGAGTCAAACTGTTGAATTTTTTGTAATATAAATTGACCAAAATGCTTATAATTCAACTAATTTTAACATCTATTTAAAAAAAATATGATTCGTTATGTCGTTTGTTAGAATGCATATATGCACCCACAATATGTGTTTGTGTACAAGTGATTTAGGTGCATATATGCATTTTAACAAACGACTTCACAAATCATATATTTTTTAAATAGATGTTAAAATTATGTTAATTATAAGCATTTTGATCAATTAATATTATAATAAATACAACAGTTAAAGCGGTTCCTAAGTTGTTCTCAAGTTAAAAGTGTTCTCATTTGAATGGATCCCTATATATATATATATATATATATATATTCTAGTTTAGTGTCCGCGCTATGCTCGAAAACACAATTCAAGTGATGCTTTTAAGGATGTTCATGAATGTTCCATTCAGTTTTGAGACAAAACCATGGTAAAACGGAACACATGATATATATTTAAAAATTAGATTTTTTATAGCAATATTATACTCAAATTAAAGAGAATAAAGTGCTTAGTTTTATGGTGTAATTTATTTTTTTTAAATCATACAAAAATGTTATGTATATTTATAAAACACCGAGGTCTTTAATTGTATGTTATTATTAACTTTATCCAATTCAAAGACTAACATATTTTTGGAAAACAATTCGTTTGATTACCTTACGCAAATGAATTCGTAGGTAATATAAATTTAATATTTTCAAAACAAATCAATTCAAAGCCTAAAATATTTTTGAAAAAAAAATTATTTGATTATCATGTTAATTTAGAACTAATTAAAAAATGATTTACTTATGGAATGTAAATCTTCATCTAATAAAAATGTTATAAAAATTTGAGCGGAAAAACTATTTTGTAAGTGCCTCTAATAATGACAAGTGTCCTCTAAAACCCTCTTTTATTAGAAAGTATAGATATATATACTAGATTAGTACCCTTGTATTACAAGGGATTTTGATTGTATATGTTTTAATTAAATTTATTAATAACATATCTTTATTAAATCAGTTTGGATATTTATAAATACTTTCCTAACAAAAATCATAAACTAAAATAAAGGACATGATTATAATAATTGATAATTTTTCTATTTAAATATATCATGTTAGGAGACAATTTATAATTATTGATAAACTATTTATTTGAGCATATCGGGTTATGAGATAATTAATGATATTTGGTAAATATTTTATTTGAACATATCGGGTTAAGGGATAAATCATGATAATTGGTAAATTTTTTATTTGAACATATCGTCTTAATAGATAATTCATGATAATTGGTATTTTTTTATTTCAACATATCAGGTTATTTCGAATATGGAGCATACCATGACCCGCTTTCAAATCTTACATCAAATTAAATGAGAGCATGACACCTAAGCGAATTTCTATGTGGAGTAGTTAAATTTTTAAGATGTACATGAGTTACTCAATTATTAAAATAGAAGATTGAATAATGTTTGAAATTATTTTTATATTCAATGTTAATATTCACTCTTTTCATTTAATTAACATTAACCTCATCACTCATCTCACTCATAAGTCATAACCAATGAAACTCGGCAATCTTTATCTGCTGATCAGTTTTAATGGCATCCATACCTTCATACCCTCATACACTTTTTTTACTTTAAATAATAAGTAGGACGCAAAATCCAATTAAATTGTTGTATTATTATTTTTACATGCATTGGGTGGGTATCAAAACCGGTCCTCCGCTACCCGTCCCTTACTTGTTTAACTATTTATGTTCTAGCTAGCTAGACCGGTCCAAGTGTAAAGGGGGGCGTTTAATCAAGATTTAATCATCTAGTTTTTGACCAATACTTTATACCTTTAAGTTTTATACTTAAAGGGATGGTTCATAATACAATTTTTATAAGAAAAACTATAACAAAATTAATATATTATTTTTCACAAAGTTTTTTTTTTCATACATAGAAAAAGAAAATGTTGAAATGTAATATTCATTATCAGTCTATCTAGTAATATATATTTAACAATCTTTTTTAATAAACTTATATTATGTACAAGTCATGAATAAGTGAAGCACTCTCTAATCAACCAATTGTAATTGTCGTAACATAATTGTCAAACAAAAGTATCGACAAACTTTTAAAAAGATTCTATATAGGTGAAAAACCCGTTGCAAATTTATATTTGACAATATTGCAACAATATTAGTTACAATACTACGATAATATTTTGTTGTTGCAAGACTATTTAGGCAGGCAGGAGGGAAATTGCCATTCTTGGACTAAGGCGGGTTTACATTTTGGACAACTTAGCCACAAAACTAGATTTTTATATCTTAGTTAAACTTTTTGGTTTTCGACAAAATAACGACAAATTATGGTTGTTTTTCTGAGAAACTATAAGATGAGTTAAGGTCTTTTTTGTTTTATTATTTATCAAAAACATTATCATAAATTTGTCGTAAATACTGAGTTGTCAGAAACTGTTAGTATCATAATACACAAGTTTTTAGTAGTGATGTTTATCTTCTTTATATACTAGAAAAAGAGAACCATAGCTTTATTAATAGCTAGGTTAATAAGTCGTGTGTTACAAGGATTGTAATAATGTAATATATATTCAAACTAAAATTAAAATAACCAAAAAGAAAAATCAGCAAATGTGTGAATAAATATTATTCAAACATTTAACAAAAAGAAGTTCGTGTAAAATAGTAAAAAGTTGTTTATTTAACATGGAGATCATAAGTTTGATAAAATAACACGTAGTTATATTTTAGTAATAACAACTTAATATTTAATAATAAATTAAGATGATTATTAATTGAACGTTAGATTGACACTTAAATAAATATATCAATTATTACGTGTCATGTTTTGTGACGAATATTTATTTTGTATTAATATAGGTAGATACCAATCAATTAAAGGAATATATGTCCCTAGCGAACAAATTAAATCGCCTCCCCAAACATGTGGCCAAATCCCAAATTAATTGACAGATACCGATACCAATAGTACGTATGTCCCGCTGAAAATAATTATATATTACTTTGGTCAAGTTTTTTTATATTTATTTTGACTTATTATTACGTAAAGATAAATCAAGTTAGTATATAGTTTAGATAAAATTATTTTGCAGTATACAAGGATATGTAAAAATTTTACAAAAATGTCATACTCATAATGGCGAATGTCCCAGAAAATTTAAAAGAAAAAAGATGTGAATGCAAAATCAAATTACCAATCTAAAGATGTGTACTTCCATACTTAGCCACTAAAAAAGCACTAATTAGCTTCTCATAGCATTAAGAAATTCTTATTAAACTGTATTTATTTTTTCTCCTAATACTTTGTTATCAAGAAGATCACTATTGTTCCTGAGAAAATTCTTATACCACCTTGCAGAAAGCTTTGGTGTCCGGGTTAGCGTCTGACGATCCACATAGTATAACCCGTACCTCACATTGTATCCTTGCAACCATTCATAGCAATCTATAAATGACCATGCGAAATATCCACGTACATCTGCTCCTCCTCTGTTATTTCAAACACCATTCTTATTAGTACTCAAAGCCAATTTGTGTATACCCTCCTGGCACGACGCGCCAAGAGTGTGTAGAGAAATAGTTGGTTTTTAATGGATTGTTAGGTTAGAATGATAGTTGTAGTGTGTGGTTGGGGTTTAGTACTTTACACTAAATTCACAATTGCCAATTGCATATTCACTTACACATTTGTAACTTTATGACACCCAATGATTAGGTTGTTTTCTTTGCACTGAATCCGCAATTGGCAATTGTAAAATTACTCTTTTTCACTTTAAAATCTAAACTCTACGAAAAAAAAAGTCCAGTGTGAGTGTTATTAAACAAGCAACTTCAAGAATTAAAAATACGAGGTGTATTAAGATTTTAGAGCCAACCTAATAGAATTGGCTAAAAATGCAAGGTATTGGACATGATATTCAACTCGTTTGACGTCATTAGTTAGTTCATTAACATGTTGCTCGTGAACGTTTGGTGAAGAATACCCTGTAAAAGAAGTAGATATGTTAAAACGAGACCGATATATTAATTAAAGTAATCAAACCCAAAATGTTGACACTTACCATTTTCAGTAACAAAAATAGGTTTGTTATTGTATCGAATCTTGAGGAAGTTAACTATCTCTTCCATGCTCTTGGAACAACATATGAGTCTTCTATCCCGGTCTATTTTTGAAATGAACAAAAATATTATCATATTAACTACATATTATTCGTGTAATAAAGTTATGTCAGATAGTAATTTCCTACAAGTTCACCAATTAGCACTCCATCACGCTTTCCAACCGTCTCCACAAAACCTGAGACTGCACGATTCCCGGTTGCAATGCAACTAAAATTAGTACAGTCCTTGGCATATAAGGTTGAATAATGGTTAATGCCAATAAAATCAATACTGTTCTTCATGAACTCCTTTTCTTCGGGGAGGAAACTTGGTAATTCGCTTTCTAGATATTGCTTAAGTTCTTGTGGGTAGTCTCCCAATATTGTAGGATCAAGTGCCCTGATAAATGATAAGAAGTTGAAGAGTGATCATATATTTTTCTCACTTATATAATTCAAAAGGTTACCATCCAGAATGAAAAGCAAATGCCCTCTTTGCAGCTTCTTGATCAAGTTCACTATCTGTTAATGGTTCATACATATAACTATGAACAGTGATACCAAGTGAGCCACATTGTTTAGGCTACACAAACAAACAAATCAAATATGCTAATGTTAAATAAAATGTTTGTTGAATCTATTGGATTTAACCACCTCTAACTATTGGTTATTGGCCGTTGTCACATTCAAGTATCACTTTGGCCAATAAAACTCCCAACTAAACACTTTGGTGTCTGTATCACCAAAAGTTAACCAATTCAAATCACTTTTGGTTAATTTTTTATTAACTTTTGGTGATACGGACATCGTATCACCAAAAGTTACCAATGCAAGTCATTTTTGGTTAACTTTTAGTTAACTTTTGGCTAACTTTTGGTGATACGGACACCCAAGTGTTTAGTTGGGAGTTATATTGGCCAAAGTGATACTTGAAGGTGACAGCAGCCAATAACCAATAGTTAGAGATGATTAAATCCAATAACACGATTATATATAGACATGTGGATAAATCAAAGCTTAAAGTTAAATGATTGCCTGGAAATTTTCATAATATAGCTTGGCTGTTCTGCCATGGACCAATAACATGTTGTGCATAGCAATGATAGGCTCGACATCCGAATTTCCATATTGACAGTTTCCAAAGGGCGGGGAACAACGAGACGGTGGAATAATCCCTCGTAAGTAACCATATTCAGTTATGAGTTCAGGTTCGTTAATAGTGATCCAGTACTTCACTCGATCTCCAAAAGACTTGAAACATATTTTTGCTAGGTATAAAAACTCCTCCCTGGAGTAAAAAAAATAATAAGCTAACAAATATTTAAGGAAGCAAATACATCAATTGTGTTTAAAAGGACATACTGCATCTCAGGATTTAACCAGGAACCGTATCTATCATCAAGTTCTTGAGGAAAATCAGCATGGTGAATCGTCACAAATGGTTCGATTCCTGTTATTTTAATCAAGATCCATGAAAAATATCTTTTATCAAGAGTCAATCGTATACTAAGATTCACTTCCCATAAACAACCAGAGGGGAGCCTAGGCGAGTTACTTGTTGTTTGTTTACTTTAACGAGCTAAAATATAAAGGTAGAGCACAGTTTCTAAAAATCTCAAGCCAATTCGTTTATTTTATTATTATTTGTTATGTTCTATCTATCTGATCTCTATTATAATAAATCAAAATAAATTTGTTTACTAAAATTAATTGAGAGTTTCTCTCACAATAAGGGGGTGTTTGGCTAGCCAAGCGAAACTACACCATGATATTGTCCGCTTTGATGGTCGAAACACCCTTAAATGTCGCCCCTCACGGTTTTAAAACGCGTCATGACAGTGAGGATATCAAGACCCTTTATAAGGAAGCATTGTTCTCCCTCACAACCAATGTACGTGGGATCTTACAATCCACCCCCTTAAGGAGCCCAGCGTCCTTGCTGACACATTAGTCCGGTCCCTGGCTCTGATACCATGTGTAACAGCCCAGCGAAACCGCACCATGATATTGTCCGCTTTGGCGGTCGAAACGCCCTTAGACGCCGCCCTTCACGGTTTTAAAACGCGTCATGATGGTGATGGTATCAAGTCCCTTATAAGAAAGCCTTTGTTCTCCCTTACAACCAATGTGAGATCTTACAATGACTTTGTAGTACATAGCTGTTGATAAGTTTTAAGTATTGACCTTTATGACTTCTGATGTACTCTGTCTAAACGACTACGTACTGTGAAATAGCAACTGTTCTTCTCGCCCCAGAATCAGGGTCTTACACCTCTGAATGGCGAGGGCTCTAATTCGGTTAGAGGTGGGAGTTGTTTGGGTGAGCGTTGAACGGAGCGAAGCTGTCGAATGAGCCTATGAGCGAATCAACGATGCTGACTGGTTCAGTAGTGACGTCGAGCGACCAGAGTAGTGATGTGGTGATGGCAAGCGACCAGAGCAATAACGAGATGAAGATGCAAGCAACCAGAGCAGCAACGAAAAAACAGAAAAAAAGAAAATTTGCGTGACTGAAAAAACGTTCTCGCACGGGTTTTCGGAACTGCATTTGTATCCACAGGTCGTGCCGGAGTCGCATTGTGGCATGGAATTTGAATCAAATTTTAGAATCTCATTCAATTTTCCAACCAAACAATTCTCTTTAATTATTCAACATTTAATTATTCGGACATCTTAACGATTCAACACTTGTCAAATAGCCCCTAATAATTATATATCCTTAATTTTGATTTATTTTACTAAATTTAAAAATACATCTCCTTAAAAGGTTGATTTAATTTATCGAAACCAACTTTTACAAAAGAAATAATTGAATTTCAGCTTTATATAGCAAAAGCGTATCTAATAAAAACTCAACTTAATTTATTAAGATACATTTATTTCTATCAGTCCAACTATCAACTTTTGATTTCTACCCGTCACAACTATTGAATTAGTTGTCAATGATCCTGTAACATCCCAGCCCGTCGCACCATAATATTGTCCGCTTTGGCAGCCGGAACGCCCTCAGGCGCCGCCCCTCACGGTTTTAAAACGCGTCATGGTAGGGGAGGTTACCACACCCTTATAAAGCAGTGCTTAGTTCTCCTCCCCACCGATGTGGGATCTTACAATCCACCCCCCTTGGAGGACCAGCGTCCTCGCAGGCACATCGGCCGACGACTGGCTCTGATACCATCTGTAACATCCCAGCCCGTCGCACCATAATATTGTCCGCTTTGGCAGCCGGAACGCCTTCAGGCGCCGCCCCTCACGGTTTTAAAACGCGTCATGGTAGGGGAGGTTACCATACCCTTATAAAGCAGTGTTTAGTTCTCCTCCCCACCGATGTGGGATCTTACAGATCCCATTTTTTTTTATCACTTTGACAACCAAAGGTAAGATCCGTCGTTAATTGTTTTTTAAGGTCGTTAAGTTTTTTTCGAATTCAATACCGATGTTTAAGTCTTTTGATCGGAGGGAGACTACAAGCCTATTTATGTAAAAGTTACCTCAAAACGGCGCTCCAAACAACGAAACGTTGCTTCAATCGAGCGTTTTAACCTAACGATGTTTTACATCAATCAACTCGTAATCTCCATCCGATCAATTGGCCTAAAACTTCGGTCTTGAAATGAAAAACACTAAACGGCGTTAAAAAAAATTTAACGACGGACCATTAGTTGTCAAAGTGATAATAGTTGGGACCGTTGACAGCCAATTCAATAGTTGGGACCGTTAAAAACCAAAATGTAATAGTTGGGACCAATAGAAACCAATATACCATTTATTAAAATCAAATAAACTAGATATATGTGACAAGGCCATGCGATGCAGCTGTTGTAGGTCTCGCGTATGTGACTTCGTCACACACGTTAGTAAAAAAGTTTCATATCTTGCATGTTATAGTGTAATGGTTTAATGCATTACATATTAATTAAAAGACGAAGGTTTGTCCAAACATAGATATCAAAATAATAACCACGTTAAAGCCAATGAATTAAAGTTGTGAATATATCTAAGTTGAGCATGAATGTCAAAGTTGTAAGTTGATTAACTTAGCAGAGGTCAAAACTATAATAAGTTAAAGTCAGAGAGTCAAAGTCGTATATATATGTTAAACTTAAGTTGGGGCCAAATGTGTAGTTATGCCAAAGTTTGGGGGGCCTAGATGCCTATCACTCCTCCACTTATTATAGTTTTTAATTTGCAGTTTACGATCATGGTTTATAATTTATAACTTCTAAGTGCCTTTAAGTTATACTTTCTAATAGGCTGTTTGTTAGGCTCTGAATGAAACCATGCTCTTAATCGATCAGTAAGATCTTAATTTTACACATTATAAATTTGCAAATATTTATCATTAATTAAAGTATTTTGGCTGAATCAACTCTGCTACTTAATTTTCCCTCCAAACTTCCTTTTATATATTCATTTACTTTCTATGTAGATTATAATATTTTTTAATACACAACGTATAAGTTTTTCAGCCTGTGTAATAAAAAAGATCAATAAAAAGATCAGCATACTTCTTGTATGATAAAATTTCGAATGATTAGGTACCTTTGAGAATCAGATTGTCTATGATCTTGTTATAGAAGATGATTCCTGCGGGATTAACTTCACCAAACCTTCCTCCTGATTAACAATTAAATTAGTTGAAAACAAATTAAAACTACAAAAAATTAATTAAGCAATTAATTAAAAACAGTATATATATACATATACTTACTTGGGAGAATTCTAGCCCAAGATATGGAAAATTTGTATGCTTGTATACCAAGCGAATGCAACAACTCAATATCACTCTACACATGATAATAAATCAAATTTCAAATGATGTTAATTAGACAAGTGAATAAAATTGAAAGAAAAAGAAATATATATGAACCAAGAACATATGATAATGATCATCTGCAACATCTCCATTATCTCCATCTTCTCCACAACCTAATTAATAAAAATGGTAAATTTGTGGTATAAACATTTATTTAAGAAATGAACCGATGGATTATATATAATATAGTAACCTATAGAGTGACAATATACATCCCAGTTGCTTAAAGATTTATCGTCTTCAAGATAAGCTCCTTCAACTTGAAAAGCAGAGGTGCCTGTTCCAAACACAAACCCGGATGGGAAATCGGATCTTTTGATTCGGGTCTCTTCGAATATGAACCCTCCATCGCCATTTTTGGAAGCTTCATGAGCAAGAAGTGGTATGAAAAAGAAGAAGAAGAAGAGAGAAATGGAAATGGTGGGTGTTTGCAGTTTCATAATGGAATAATAAGTGTTCTAATATATCTATGCTTATTATACAAAGCCACGAAACCTATTGGAATAGGTTATCGTTTTTTATTCGTTTATTGTTGTTTAGAAAACCGAAAATGAAAGATTTATCGTATAACGAAAATCAAGACAACAGTCAACAGGTGCGTGTGTGTATATTTTCTGCAGATGACACAAGGAGGGCATGTGTCCCGAAAGACACAAAAACCCCCACACGTGAGCTCGTCCTTCGGAACCACCATCTTTGTTTCACTTTTTTTTTCTCGAGTGGGGTAACCCAATTACGAAAGATGACGAACTCAAGCGCTCTACGAACATAAACAACGCTGGATAGCCTAAGCCCATCTATTTCAGAGAAAATTTGACTTCAATTCGGAGGAAACCCAATAACCCACCACTACAAAAAAAGAGTCATTTAGAGGCACACAAAAAGTGCCACAAAAAACCAAAAAAATGCCACTATAGAGCCTTGTGAGAATCTACGGCACACATAAAAAGTGCCACTAGAAGCGATGCCACTAAAGCCTTTTAGTGACACTTTTTTTATGTGCCGTAGCAGACATTAGGGCTTTTAGTGACACTTTTTTTATTGCCACAATAAAATTAATGACTTTAGTGGCACATTTAGTGTGTCACCAAAAACTACTTCTAGAATATATATTCATATTACTTTTAGCGGCACTTTTATTTTTGCCACAATATAAAAAACACATTTTGTGGCATACATTGTGTCAGTAAAACTATTTATAGTTAAATACACATACCACTTTTTATGGCACATTTTTGCCACAAAAATCACGTCAAATGAAGGGACACTACATGTGTTTCCAATAATAAAAGTTTTGTATTGTCATTATGAAATAATTTCGACAACATTCAAAAACATTCCAAATCTAAGCTACCAAATGTCAAGTTTCAAATATATTCTTAACGACAAGTAAACAGTACTTTAACTCCAAGTAAACGATGAATCTTCTTATCCTTGTTCATCCAAGTCTTCACATCATGACAACTCTACATCATAAACCATAACAATTCTACATCATAAAACATAAAAAATACAATTTGAAAGTCAAAGACTTGCCACCATCATCTAACCCACCTAAAATAATGTTACGGACTAAAAATTATACTTACCTTAACTCCAAAGTTAATTGAATGGGTGTGAGCATGAGTAGTAGAGACAAATTTAGCCTCAAATTATTATTGAATTTTTTTAATAAGTAACTCTACTTACTTGCCTAGTGTTGAATTAAAAGAAAAATATCATAAATCACCAAGTGCAAAGTTTATAAGTATTTGAACGAGGAAAACGCCACTAATGAATTAAAAGTAGCTATTGCTCAATAAAAGCACAAGGATAAATTCATAAATGCCACTAAAATAAGGACTAGTTATTTAGTGGCATACAAAAGTGCCACTAAAATCATAAATCAGTGACATAAAAGTTAAATGCCACTAAATGCTTATACCAAGCAAAGATGGCATACACAAGTGCCACTAAAAAATCACATTAGTGGCACAAAAGTTAAATGCCACTAAAAATGTGTGCCACTAAATGTCATTTTTTTTGTAGTGCACCCGCCCATAGGCACGACAGCAAGCTAACAGTATAATCTGTTTGTCTCAGAGATCAAACCTGTTTGGCCCATGTATTAGTTATGAAGCCAAAAGTATAGAAGATATAATTTATTTTTTTAATGTATTATCAAGTTATTGCCATTTACATGATGCGTAATTTAGAAAATCATCTATAAATACATAAGTATTATCTAATTATTAAAATATGTATTGTATTATATCAACCTGTATATAAATCAACTCGTGTGTATATATAGGTATTAAACCTAGTTTGTAATATATTAAATTTTTAAAAATTTAACTCCATCAACTTATGCATGATGAAAAATTTCTCTCAATTCTCTCCTAAATTTCCCATTAGAAAGCAAATATTTTGCCCCCCAAAACATAACCTCCCTCAAAATCTTGAATTATTATTAGTTAGATTAGAAAATTTTGAAAAGATCACCCGGATAAAAAAATCACCAAACATATATGTCCTCTTTGACTTTGTTTTCTTTTAATGTGTCATTTCACGACGAGCTCTAGAGGAAGAAGGAAGACGCCCAACACAAAATAAGTTATTAACTAGTTGTCATCTTCTCAAAAAGAGATTATAACACTCGTTTTGAGCCACCAACGCCTCTCAATCATCTTTGAGTCATGGGATTGGAATAGTACACCAAGGCTACCAAATGAATTGGTGCAATTACATGTCTTGGTGACATTATTGCAAAGCGTGAGACTATCGACTGATATATACAAATGGATTTAGGCTAGAGAGGGGTGATATATTCAATGTGAAAGAATGCAGATCGCTTGGCATGAAATAGAACCCCGATAGACCTTACCCAATCCAGTGGAACCATTGGATTCCGTTAAAAGTTCGGTGTTTTATTTGAAAGACAAGCCTGAAACGTATCCCTTGTAAGGTAGCGTTATTGGCAAGGGGAGTGAACATCAGCTTTGACGAATGCTCGTTATGTTTTTGGGAACAAGAAACCATGGATCATGCATTATTAACATGTCCTTTTGCTAATTTGGGCCGGGTTGTCCATAATTTTTCGATTGACAGGTTTTACTTGGCAAGGGTAGGGCTGAGAATTTCTGACCCGACCTGAAAACACGACCTGAACCTAACCCGAAAATCATGGGTTTGGGTTTACATTGAATGGGTATGGGTCAGTTTCAGGTTGAACCCGCTGACCTGATTTCAAAAACGGGTCAGTTTCGGGTTGAACCCGCTGACCTGATTTCAAAAACAGGTTAGGTTCGGGTTAACCCATCGGGTTCATGGGTTGACCTGATTTTTTTATATAAATATAAAATTTAGGGTACATTATGTCAATATACATGTAGTTTAGGGTGTTTTACGCTAAAACTATAATAATATTGAATGTCTTATATGGTTGTGCGTACATTTGGGTGACAATTCCCGATTTTCCATAAGCTCGCTCTCGTTTAAAGAATGTATTTCTTGGTAATTTTGAATTTTTAACTCTTGGAGAATGTATTTTGTAATTATTCAGGTCAAATGGGTCGGGTTCGGGTCAACATGCTAAAAATCAGGTCGGGTTCGGGTTTAAGTAATGTCTAAATTTTCAGGTTCAGGTCAGGTTTGGGTTTGTATAAATTTTTCAGGTTCGGGTCGGATTCAACCCACCAACCCGATAACCTGACCCATTGAGCACCCCTAGGCAAGGGATCCCGAACACCAGGAGTATAATTGATTGGATTCCTTTTAATCAAGAGTTGGAGAAAATAACGGAGGTGAAGAAACTGATATGGGCGGCTACCTTATGGCATATCTGTATTGCAAGGAATGATGTGATATATTCAACTCCTAATCATTTGGTGTTGATTGGATTGTCGAGTCAGTTGTTGTCAATACAGTTTTGTAGTTAAAGTATAGGGCTAGATATATGATCCGACATGACATGACAAAATTGGTGTAATAATCATATATTGTAAAACTAGTTGTGTTTTAGTCCAACCCTAACATTTTGTTAGTAGCCAATTTTCATCTCATATAAAATTGCCGTTAGAAAAAAAGTAGACCATTTTGGTCAAAAACTCCAGAAGAGTATTTTTTTTATTAGGATGGTTATTATCAAACCTAATTAATATATTAGATTAGTAAATAGCTTAATTAATATATTAGACTAAGATGTAATTACTAGTAAATACCTATAAAGATGTTGAAATCAATTTTTGTCAATACAATAGCGGTAGCCGTACCTATAAAGATTTTGAAATCAATTAACAATAAACAACCAATATATATGTTCATGAATTCTGGTCTAACGGAAGTTTTTTCTATCAAAACATTTGTAATAGTCAAATGGAAAATTTTAATTAAAAAACATTTGTAACAGTCAAATGGTAATTTATATTTATATTTATATTTATATTTATATTTATATTTATATTTATATATTTATATAACCTTACTAAAGTTGAAGGTCGGTTACCGACTCACATGATTTGCGCGTGCTTCTATCACGTGGTTTTCTCGTGACTTCCTTATTCTATAGTCTTCTCTTTCATTCATTCAGCCACTTCTAACTTTTTCTCCGCCATGGTGATTTCTGTGGTGTTCTAGGTGATTGGTTGTCGTTGTTGTTTAGTTGTTGCTTTTGAACGATTTCGGTTGTCTAATTCTTAGTTTTTTCCTAGGTTTATTATACGATTGGTGTCTGATTGTTCGATTCCGGTTGTTGTATCTTCGACGCTTTTTCTGCATTTTATTTTGTGCCCATTCGTGTGATTTGTTGTTGTGCTTAATTTAGGCGACGATTAACTACTGTTGTGGTTAATTACGGTGACTGTAGTGTGGATTTTGATCATCGGTCATCGTTGGGTGAAGTAAACGGGTTGAAGTTTTGTTTCGAGTCTTCCTTTGTTGTTCATCGGTGTTGTATGTCATTTTTGTTCGTGTGATTAACTGTTGTTGTGGTTAGTTACTGTGACATGCAGTCTGGATTTTGATCATCATTCATCTTTGGGTGAGGCAAATCGGATCTATTTGTTGCTCTTGAAGGGATTTTCGTTGTGGTTTTTCGTCTGTTTGTCGCTGAACTGCTGTTGCTATTCAAGTAAATTTTTTTGCTGTTGTTGTTGACTGTGCTTATTGAGGCTTAGCTGGTGTTTGAGCTGGTGTTTGTTAATTTATTGTTGTGTTACCCAACTGTATGATTCTGCTATATGAGTTTGCCTACTATTTTTTTGTATTTAGTGTTGGTGTTTGTCATTGTTGTGGGTGTCTTTTTGAGTTTGTGGTCGATCGTTTATTCGGGTACAGGAAAGGTTGAATGTTGCCTATATCCAGGTATATGTAACTAAATTTTAGTATATTCACCTAAAAGTCAAGGGTAGTCATTCAACAAGATTGGTATCCACTTGCCGGAGACAATATTCGGGCACGGTTAGCTTTACGTAGCACTGTCAAGAGCAACCGCTTCCAATGTTGTAAAAATTCATATTGTCCCACAGAATGACAATTTGACATCAGTATTCTTTTTTTTGCTCAAAGAAGTGGATAGTTTGTTTGTCATAGATAATAGACATAAACTTTTGTTTCGTTCAACAAAGTCCATTACTTACGCCAGCCAACGCCCATTATTATGCATGCTATAATCACAGCTAACAATTTATATATCTTTATTATTTAAATGACCTATACGTGATTGTTGGATATGAATTGAGGGCTATTGTGTAACCATAATTAGCTGCAAGGTTTGACTGTTGTGTTAAACAGTGGATCGATCCAAGCAAAAAGACACAAGAAAACAAAGAGAAATGCACAAAGGTTTTGGTGGCAAAGTTGCCTTTTCTGTGAATAATATTTCTGGTGATTAGAAAGAAACTACAAACTTCACTATAAATACATGTGACCCACTACTCCACTATCTCTATTGATCACATGACCCACCAATAAACAAGGAAACAAATCTGCTAAATCTTAACCAACTACCAAGACTCTTTCTTCTACTTGTAGCCTACGAAAGGGAAATAAACATTAAACAAATACTGAATTAAATAAACAAAATGACACGTAGGCATGCTGAGAATGGCACTTTAACACTCCCTCTCATTGTCAGCATCCTTCAATTGCATCTTCTCACAGAACTCAGTTATCTTAGAACCTGATAAGCTTTTAGTAAGCACGTCTGCAGTTTGATCTCGGGTAGCAATCCACTTCAAATCGATTTCTCCTTTCAATACCTTCTCTCTTATGAAATTAGCATCCACTTCTATGTGCTTCGTACGTCCATGAAACACTGGGTTTTCTGCCAACTTGATCGCCGACATGTTATCACACCACAACTTGACTTTGTAGTCAACTACCTGATTCAAATCATTCAGCAACTGCACTAGCCATTTACTCTCTTGTGCAGCCATAGTGGCCGCCCTGTACTCCGCTTCGGTGGTCGAAAGAGACACAACAGCTTGTCTTTTGCTACACCAGGAAACTGAGTTAGACCCAAGCATGAAAATGTACCCAGTAGTGGACCTCCTTTCATTAAGATCTCCGGCGTAATCGGCATCACAATAACCCACCAACTTAGGATTATTCTCCCTCTTAAACCAAACTCCGCGACTTACAGTACCCTTCACATACCGAAGTAACCTGCGAATAGCAATAAGATGTGGCCTTCTAGGCTCCTGCATGAATCGACTTAGGACACCTACAGCAAACGAGATGTCCGGTCGTGTAAGTGAGAGGTAGATCAGACTTCCAACCATACTTCTATATTCTGTTGGGTCTTCGAGTTTCTGTCCGACATCAACATATAATCGACAACCCGTATCCATAGGAGTTACAGCACTTTTGGATGAGACCATACCAAACTTGAATAAAAGATCATTTGCATACTTCTTTTGATGCAAAATAACTCCACCTTCACAGTACTTCAGTTCTAACCCGAGGAAATGAGCCAATTTACCAATGTCTTTCATCTTGAATCTAACACACAGATTCAACTTCAGCTGATCGATCTCTTCTTGTATATCTCCAGTGATGATCAGGTCATCCACATAGACCAACACCACTACAACTTGATCACCCAGTTTCTTGACGAATAAACTGGAATCTGCATGAGTTAAATTAAAACCATTCAACTCTAAAAATTCAGCAATCTTACCAAACCAGGCTCTCGGTGACTGCTTCAACCCGTAGATAGCCTTCTTTAACTTGCACACGTGATTCGGGTGTTCCTTGCTTTCAAAACCCCTTGGCTGCTCCATGAATATCTCATGATCGAGTTCTCCATACAGAAATGCGTTGTTGACATCCATTTGCCACAACTTCCAGTTTTTACTCGTAGCAATAGCCAACAACACTCTGATAGTTGTTAACTTAGCCACGGGACTGAAAGTCTCTTCATAGTTAACACCATACTCTTGTGAAAACCCACGAGCCACAAGTCGTGCCTTAAATCTATCAATGGACCCATCTGGTTTGTGTTTGAGCTTGTAAACCCATTTGCAACTCACTGCTTTTAAATCAGCAGCTTTGGGAACTAACTGCCATGTTTCATTCCCATACAAGGCTTTTATTTCCTCTTCCATTGCTCGAATCCACTCTTCTTTTAGACATGCTTCATCAAAGGAACTAGGTTCTGTCCAAACATCTTCAACAATGGCAACATTAGCATATTTAAGGTTTGGTTTACGTACCCTTTGAGATCGTCTAAGCATTACTGGGTCATGTTGTGCATTTGTGATTCTCCCTCCATTTAGTTGCTCATTATCATCTTGATCACCAGACTCATCTTCAATTTCAGTTTGCACATCATCACTGAGTTCCAGCATAACCATAGACTCTTCGAGATCTTTCTTGAGTTGCTCACTGTCTGGCATCGCTTGGTTCTCGGTTGTCCACCAAGAGGATTGCTCATCAAAAATCACATTTCTTGATACATACACTTTGCCATTGCTGGGATCACAACATCGCCACCCTTTCTTCTCCGGATTATATCCTACAAACACACACCGAATTGCCTTTTTCTCCATCTTGTGACGGAGATGAGAAGGAACAAATACATAACAAACACACCCGAAAACCCGAAAATAGCTTACATTCGGTCTTGTTTTGAGCAGCTTTTCATATGGAGAAATGTAGTCAAGATTTTGCGAAGGCAATCTGTTGATCACATACCCTGCTGTCTTCATAGCCTCGGCCCAAAACCAACCGGGAAGATTTTTGTCATGAATTAGGCTCTTGGTAATCTCACCCAAATGTCTATTCTTTCGTTCAGAGATTCCATTTTGCTGTGGCGTGTTAGCACATGTCAATTGTCTTCTGATCAATCTCTGTCTTAGATAATAGTTAAATTCACCTGACACATATTCCCCTCCATTGTCAGATCGTATACACTTTACTGAATGACCTGTTAACAGCTTTGCATCGACCTCAAACTCCTTAAATTTAGAAAGAACCTCCGATTTCTCCTTCATAAAATACAGCCAAACATATCGAGAATAATCATCAATGAATGTGACCATATATCGCATACCTTGCTTTGATGGATGTTTCACAGGACCGTACACATCAGAATGTACAACTTCAAGTGGCTCAGTTGACCGGTGATCTGACTTTTTGAATCGCAGTTGCTTAGCTTTTCCATATTGACACCCTGAACAAATTCCATCAGGCTTTACTTCAATCTTGGGCAGCCCATTAACCAGCTCCTTGTTAACCATGAGACCCAATTTATCGAATCCTACATGTGCTAAACGTTGATGCCATAAATCAGCTGTATTCTTCCCTCGTGTCTTCTCTACATACGCTGATTCAACGTTCAACACATAAATTGTATCTGTTTTGTGGCCTTCAAGAATTGGTGTAGAAGGAGTTACAAACTCCTTAAACACTTTAACATCCTTTGGACCAAACAAAACATACAACCCATCGGACGTCATTTGAGGGACCGATATTAGGTTTTTCTTCATACCTGGTACATGATACACATCTCTGAGGACTAGTTCTCTCTTGTTGCTGCTGGAAGGGAACACCACATCTCCGATGTTAGCTATCGGATGTTTTGAATTATCAGCAATCGTTACCACACGACTACCTCCATACTGGCTAGAATTTTTTAATCGTTGTTTATCTCCTGTAAGATGATTAGAACAACCAGAATCCACTATCCAATCATCTAGCCGGTTTTGTCGAACCTCAACAGCTGCTGGAAAAGCCACGTCTTCCTCTACTTGAGCCACTAAGGCTTCCACTTCCCAACCTTCTTCTTGCTCGACTGTTGCTGTGTTCCCTTCTTCATCTACTTTTACACGACAGTTGCGGGCTATGTGGCCTTCTAGACCACATTTATAGCACTTAAACGACCTTCGTTTACCATTATAACGTGGCTTTCGGTCACCAGAATTCTCACCACGTACATAATTACCGGTCTTCTTTTCACCTTGATCACGAGACTTACCCTTGTCATTTCTTCGGTACTGGTTGAAGAACTTCCCACCAGATCTGCTCTTTGATTTTTCCACATACAGAACCTGATCTTCTTGCTTCATACTCGACCCAACACTTAAATTCCCCAACTGTTTGGCTAATGCCTCTTGACTGGCCAACAAATTCTCGAACTCACCCAGAGACGGTTGGGTCGGCCAACCCTGAATGGCTGCAACAAAGGACCGATATTCAGGTTTTAAACCATGAATAATGATCCGTTTCATACGAGGCTCTTCGATCTTTGCTTGGAGATCCAGTTCTCCAATCTCTCTGCACAACGTTTTGACCTTGTGAAAAAACTGAGGGATTGTTAAATCCCGTTGTGACACAGAAAGCAATTCATTTTCGAGCAATTGCAGTTTCGTGTCATTTTTCTTTGAGAACAAAGTCTTCAGTGCATCCCAAGCCTCCTTGGTAGTGTTAAGGTCCCGAACATGTTCCAGCAACTCTTCTTCTATCGTTGTCTTGATGATAAACAACGCTTTCCCGGTCTTCACTCTCCACTTGTGAATCGCTCCGTTGGTATCGATCCGGGGTTCTCTGGTGTTATCTCCGGCAACAACATCCCATAAGTCTTGACCTAGGAGGTAAGAACTCATACACGTAGACCAAGTGTTGTAGTTGTTGTTTCCCAACTTCTTGACACCACCGATTGCATGGAACTCTGACATCTTCAACAACTGGTTTGCTCTGATACCACTTTGTTAAACAGTGGATCGATCCAAGCAAAAAGACACAAGAAAACAAAGAGAAATGCACAAAGGTTTTGGTGGCAAAGTTGCCTTTTCTGTGAATAATATTTCTGGTGATTAGAAAGAAACTACAAACTTCACTATAAATACATGTGACCCACTACTCCACTATCTCTATTGATCACATGACCCACCAATAAACAAGGAAACAAATCTGCTAAATCTTAACCAACTACCAAGACTCTTTCTTCTACTTGTAGCCTACGAAAGGGAAATAAACATTAAACAAATACTGAATTAAATAAACAAAATGACACGTAGGCATGCTGAGAATGGCACTTTAACATGTTGCATATGATTTATGTTTTTTTATCTTTAATTATTTTATCCGTTCATAGCACATGCATAAGTACATAACACTAACTGTGAACTACTGTAGGAGATACCAACAGTCGTTTGCAACTTAAGATCTCGACTACAAAGAAGAACAAAAGGCCATCGACCACAAAACTAGAAAACAGGGAAAATTATTTTTGAGGCCTATCGTTAAAACAATCCTTTTTTATTGGGGCTCAAGGTTTCCTTCTTCCCGGTTTCTCTATAACAAATAGCTAGAGAAGTTATAGAATTTTGGGGCCTAAAAATTTGTTGGGCCTAAAGCAAGAGCTTATTTTTTTACTATAATGGGCCGGCCCTGTTCGTAATGATAACCGACATGAACCACGTAAATACTTTTGTAATCATATCCATTCTCTGATAGTAACAGATGCAGCAACCCTTCCAAACATGCGGCAACATCTACTACAACACATCCACTTTCCAAACGACCGTAACGTACAGTAACACAACCGTTACGGTAATACGACCACATGTTTTCACTACATGAGCCTCGGCTGCTGCAACGCGTAGCCCCGGCCTAAATCCTAGTTTTTAATTAAAAAGCAAAAGTTAAGTTATTTATATGAATCTCAAAATAAAATCTCAACAAAATGTAAAATTTGCAACTTACTATTGTCTAAGCAACTTCAGAAAGTAATTTTATTTCTATTAGTCAAATTTAATTAATGGTTTAATGTTTTGATGTATGATGCGAGTCGGCAAAATAAAAGAAACAAGTGAAATAATTAAGCAAATTTTAGTAGCGGTCAAAGAAAACCGGGTGAATTTTCCATTTGACCCTGGCGGATATGGCAAGACTCGAGGTCGAGTATTTTCTAAGACGAGGAGTATGATGCAGGAGCATCCAAGACTTATTTAAAATTTAAACTTCCTTATTTATGGGTTTTATTTATAATGTTTATTTTTTAATATTATTATTTAGTTACTCTGATTTTATATTACAAATAGAGGATTCTAGGTTTATTTTAGAGAGTTTATGTTTTGAGTTGAATATTTATAAGAACCTTTGAGGTTTTATTGAAGCTATTGGTTACCATGTGTATTTGAGCCATTTGATTGTATAAGAAACTGCATCAGCTGGTATTAGAAATTTGGTTTTCAAATGGATCAAGTGAAGGCAAGTGTTTTCTTGTTCGAAGAGTCGCCAACCGTGGCATCGTCAAGAACATTGGTGGTTCACGTGCTCGTGGAGATCGATTCAACTATGACCGTAGATCCGTCGACCAAGGCAACGAGATCGGAAACCGTGACCTACGGAATTTTGAGATCGAACGACTCAAGCAACGAGTCTGAGATCTCAAACATCGTCAACGTTAAAGGAAACGGAACCAGAAGAACCTGCCCGAGAAGAGTTAGCTGGGGATGAGGAGTATCCTTTAAGGGGCGATTTATTCACGTCGACATGGAAGGAAACGAAACTGGAAAAACCCGACCGGGACGAGTTAACCGGGGATGAGAAGCATCCTACATTCCTACCTACGATGACACTATCTATGATTCTCCGCCCATGTATGATTAATACGAGGACGAAGAATGGTATTATTGGGCAAGTGGTGGTGTGATTAAAAGATTTGAAGAACATGGTTCATCTACAAGTCTTTCAGGTAATCTTATTGGATTTTTATATAAATACAATGTTGTTAATGATGTTGTTATGGCGGTGGTTGTTGATGGATGTTTGATCCGTGGAGCCATCAAATGTCGTTCGGTTGTTAAGGTCCTTAAGGATACTTGGGGTGGTGATTGGTTATGATGTGAAAATCTTAATAGTTTAAAATTTCAATTTAAGGAGCTAAGCGATAAGGTTGATGATATGGATAAAACTCATAAAAGTGAGAGGGGGTCCTTCAAGTTGTTGATGAAATTTTCACGTAGGCTGGAGAATGGTAATTTACACTTTATGAAATTGAAGAATATTTTTAGAAATTTTCTTGGAAGGGTTTGGTTGTTACTTGATTACAATGAGCCACCTCAAAAACATATATATTTAATTGGTGGTGGGATGCAAGGGGGTGATCGAGTGAAAGTATTTTCTAGGCCAATATTTGGTGAGAAACAAAACGTTCAAAGCCCTGTGACAAAAGCAGGTGTTTTTCCTTTTGACTCGCGGGGTTTTGATCCGAAGGTACAAGCAAGACTCGAGGACGAGTCTTTTTCGAAGACGGAGAGAATGATGCAAGTCGGCAAAATAATAGAAACAAGTGAAATAATTAAGCGAGTCTTAGTAGCGGTCAAAGAAAACCGGGTGAATGTTCCATTTGACCCTGGCGGATATGGGCTTTATTTATAGTGTTTATCTTTTAATATTATTATTTTGTTAATCTGTGATTTTATATTATAAATAGAGGATTCTAGGTTTATTGTTTAGAGAGTTTATGTTTTGAGTTGAATTATAAGAACCTTTGAGGTTTTATTAAAGCTTTTGGTTACCATGTGTATTTGAGCCATTTGATTTCATAAGAAACTACATTAATGTAGTTGTTTTGATATACAACTTTGGGGCTTTATGTGTATTCCTTGAGAGTATAAGTGTGTTTTATTTTTATCTATGTTAGTTTTATGCATTGATTGACCTACCACTTTAGTTGTTCTCATTGTCTATTCTGTGGTTATTGTGGTTGATAGTTTAACTGTTTAAGTTTTCAACCCACTAAATAGCAGTTGGTTTGAATCATGTGTAAATCACTCATGCTTGTGAATTGATTTTCAGATCTGATGTTGGAAGACATGCTTGGTGATAGAATGATGATTGAAAGGCTTGAAATCTTGGAATTTGATGTGGAAGAACCCCAATACTCGTCCCTAGTTCTTCCTTGCCTTGGAGGCCAAGGGATGGCCTAAGTTTGACCTAACATTCATCTTTTAACTCCAAAATCAGTCCTTAGTCCGGTAGCCTACTGAAAATCTGTAGCCTATTGAAATTACAAAATTCATATTCCAACATATTTAAACTATCCAAGTGATTAGTCATATATATAAATACATAAACATATATTAACGTTTTAAAACATGCATCTTTCCAAACACCACTCGTCAGTACCACTTATGATACTTACACCCGCCCTTTCACCCTAATAGCATATGAAAAGGATCTAACATCAACACCAAAAACAAAAAAAAATCAGTACTTTAAACCTACGAGCCTTTTGTACGTCAATCTCACGTTGCTATAATACCCTCTCTAGTGAATGACACGTGTCCTTCAAAACCTCTTTTATTAGAAGATATAGATATTTACATACATAGCTTAAAAGAGAATATTTTTAGTTTTGAGCGGGAAAAATGTTTCAACACCCTTTCCAATGAATGAAACGTATCCTTCAAAACCCTATTATATATAATAACCCAAGTTCTAGTCCCACTACCACCACTTTGGAAGGGGCGAATGGGGCAATGAAGGGAGACTTGTGGCCAACATAAGTTCGATCTCTGAGCCAAACGGGTTTTACCGCTAACTTGTTGTCGTGTCTACGGGCGGACGGGCTAGTGGGTTTCCCCCGAATTGGAGTTGGTTTAATAGGTGGGCTTCGGCTACCCAGCGTTGTCTGCGTTCGCAGAGCGTTTGGGGTCGCCTTTCGCCATTGAGTTATCCCGGGTAGCCGAGCTTTATTCGTTTCGCTGTCCAAAAAAAATATAATAATAATATATAATAATAATATGAATTGACAAAGTTAATGAATAGTATTTTGATTTTGTGGCATTTTTTGATTGGTTGTGTTTTTTGTTGGCAAGTTATAATTGGATTAAGTTTTTTGTTGCTTTGTTGTTTGATTTTATAAAGGACACGTGTGTTGGTGTGTGTTCTTTGTACAGCTGCACACATAGTTAGACATTAAAGGTGCCATAAATGTCTCCCAAACAGTCTTTCATTTGCTTTAGGTGCCATAAAATCTCATGGTTTCAGGTCGCCACCTAATTTTCCATCGTCGCCAGTTTGTTTCTTCCACCGACTTTGTTTGTTTTGGCAGTCGCCGATCAGTCACCTCTCCCTTTGTTAGGTGGATGGTGGCGATGGTGACTGCCGATGTTTGGCAAGCGTGGAACAGTGGTTGGTGGTGGCGATGATATCCTTTATGACCCATGAACATGCGACACTAACACACCAATGTTATGAAAATCATGTACTCGCACATCGTGCGTGCCTAAAAAATTTAGTTTTATTAAAAGGTATCGATGTATTTATTTTTAGATTAGATGTCAGTGAATGAATTATTTGATCTCTAAAAGGAGGAGTACGTAGGGTTAAGTACTTTTAAGTTCATTGAAAAAAGAAAACAAGCGTAAGAGAAGACATGTGCGAAGTGGGCGTACGTCTTAGTAGGCCCGGTACGTGAAGGGAATTGATGTAAACTTGACAAACCCAAAAGCAAGCAAATTAACAAACAAACAAATAAACACATTGCATAAAAAATCGGCCACGTAGACCAATAACACAACGGTGCTGGTCATGTTATTATAATTTACTTATTTATAAAAATATCAGTTTTTGAAAAAAAAAAGGACGGTTTTTGAGCAAAGATGAAGAACAATAATTTTTTAGAACGGAAATTTTTATGAATTGTCACGGATGCAACCCTTGTCACATGTGGGTCCAAAACCAAGTCAGACAATCACATACGTTATCTTAATCGGGACCGTGTGTTGCATCTAATTTGGCAGTGCGCTCATAGGGAAAACCCCTCAAAGGCTGGTATAGCAACCGTTAACAAGGATCAAATCCTCACCCGTAGATAAAAGTTGTTTGTCTAACCAGCATTAACTGGATCTTTGACTGATTAACCTCATTACAGGAAGCGTTAGAACCGTTTCGTCAAACTTTACGATCTTAGCTTTTAGGGCTTAGTTTACAAGTTTTAGTTTTTTGCCTTAGATTTTAGTTTTTAAGGTTTAGGTTTTTTAAGCTAGGGTGAGGGTGGGGGTAGGGTGCTGTGTGTGGGTGGGGGTTAGGTTTTTGACAGTGAAGGGGGTGGGTGGGTAGGGATGGGGGACTAAGCTTTTTTCGGTGGGGTGTAAGTGGAAGGTTTGACAAACCGGTTATAATATCGTTGGAATGAGGTCAATTAAAGTTCATTTATCTAATTCATAAACCATAAGTGTTTTAACATCTTTTTTAGTTTGAGTTACTTTTTAGAATCTATTTCCCCTCGTTTTAAAATTTGGTTCTAGTTGAGTTTTCATACTTTTTAGTTCTCAAATACGTTCCCATACTTTTGAACTACAACATCTTACAATTAAGTAGATTTATAGTCGTGTCACATGATGCATCGGTCAGATTTATGATCGGCTCGCATGATGTAGAAGTCGGGTCTTACATATGTGACTTCATCACACACGTATCAATGCCCAATTAGGGTTTTGACTGTGGTATTGTGACTTCGTTGCATGCGTTACGATGGTGAAATTAACGTGTTTTGCCTTGCGGTACGACGATCACATTAAGATATAATGCTCGCACAGCGCGACACGGATGATTTTTTCCTTTTTTACACGCATTACATATGTAACAATAATGTCATTTGTCGCAGATAAAAAAGAATTACGTCGCACATGTGTCGTAAAGTTATAAAAGTAATTTAAAAAGTTAATAAAAAATAAAAAAAATCAAGATTTAAAAGAAAAGTAAAAAACAAAAGAAACATACAATCTACCTCTACCTATTTTAATAATTGAGTAACTCATCCACATGCATGTCAACATTCTAACTACTCCACATAGGAATTTGCTTAGGTGTCATCATCTAATTTAATTAGATGGATGATTTCAAGGCGGGTCATGATATGCTCCATATTCGAAATAACCCGATATGTACAAATAAAAAATTAACAAATTATCATCAATTAACTCTTAATATGATATGTTTAAATAAAAATTTACCGATTATCATAATATATCTCTTAACCCGATATGTTCAAGTTAAAAATTTACCAATTATCATGAATTATCTCCTAACTCAATATGTTCAAATTAAAAATTTATCACTTATCATGAATTATCTTTTAATCCGATATATTCAAATAAAAAATTTACCAATTATTATAGATAATTTCCTTTATTTTAGCATATGATTTTTTATAGGAAAATATTTGTAAATATCCAAACAGATTTAATAAGGGATATGTTAAAAATAAATTTAATACCTAAATTTAGATAAAACATATAAAACCGAAATCCCGTGTATTACATGGGTACTAATCTAGTTTAAAATAAATGAAGAATTGCATTTATCCTTTTCTAAGCTTGCTAAATTATATATTTACAAAAATTACAAATTTTCAATGCATATTGTATAATGCTTTTTAAGCGACATACGCAATGCTAATAAAAAAACAAAAACTAAAAAGAGATAGCCGACATTCTCCTTTAGAATGATATATAGAGTGTGCAAACCAATTAAAATATTTACAACCGGTAGCTATTTGGTCAACTGACATATGTTAATGTAATGAAGAGCTTTCACTAGTGAAAAAATCTTGTAATAATTTACAAGGAATGCCATTAAGCTCTCTAAACATAAGCAAGTTAGATTGTTTTACAAGTTAGTCGGTTTAACAAATGAAATCCCATCTGACTTATGGACATACCTATGCTACAAGAGAAATGCAGTAAAGCCCGACTTATCATCACCGTTAAAAAAAAATTAAATATTTACGAATAACCCACCTTTAAAATTTTAAAAGGTTTACGTGTGGCTATACAAAGCATTAGTATTGGTCAAAGAATTTGGATGAACAAATATGAATTTGAAGATCCCCACCAGTTCTCTCTTCTTCTTTCTCATTCCACTTCTTGAAGCCACCAATAATCGCAATGGAGGATTCATATACCAAGAAAACGAAGAGACCGAAATCAAAAGATCCGATTTTCCACCCGGGTTTCTGTTTGGAAAAGGCACCTCTGCTTTTCAAGTTGCATGAAGGAGCTCATCTTGAAGATAGAAAATCTTTAAGCAACTGGGATGTATACTGTCACTCAGTAGGTTAGTATATATAATCCATTGGTTCAATTCTTTGATGTTTATAACATTGAATTTGAATTTCAACACTATATTTGTTAGGTTGTAGAGAAAATGGAGAGAATGAAGATGTTGTAGATCATCATTATCATATGTTCTTATTAGGTTCATTATTACTCTTTATCTATAAACTTCATTTACTTCTTTATTTGGAATTTTGATTTGCTATGTATGTATCTCTACAATTTAATTACAATTCCCTCAACTTAATTGCTTACATTTTTCATGTGTTTACTGAAAAGTCAACCCTGCAGCCATTATCTTCTATAAAAAGATCTTAGACAATCTCATTCTCAAAGGCAATGTGTTTAGAACCGGACCGGACATCAAGCCGGTCTCTTTACCGGTCCAAAGGTTCGATCGGTTGGACCGGTCGAACCGGATAAAAGGACTGGATGTTTTTTAAATATAAATACATAAAATATAGAAAAATTTTAAAAATTTCCGGTCAAACCTATTTTTCAATCGGTTCAAACGCCCGGTTTTCCGGTTCGACCGGTCAGACCGTTGCGAACTGCCGGTTCACGACTAGAGCGGTTCAAACCCTTAAACCAGACTGGTTCCATGCCCAGTTCCGGGTTCAACCGGTCCGGTTTTCAAAACACTGCTCAAAGGTGTTATAATTTTTTCTGCTAATGAAAAGTTGGAAGTGAAGTTTTTTATTTTATTGATTAATTAATAAAGTAAGTTTTCTTTTGGATTTTGATAAAAATGAACAGGAATTGAACCTTTTGTGGTGATTCACCATCTAGATCTGCTTCCTCATGCATGAAGACATATACGGTTCTTGGCTAAACCCAGAAATGTAGTATGACGTCGAAAATATAAATATTTAAAAAAATCCTTAAATGTTTGTTAGGTTACTGTTTTCATAATTTATATTATTGGCAGAGAGGAGTATTTATATTTATCCGAAATATGTTTCAAGTCTTTCGGAGACTAAGTGAAATATTGGATCACGATTAACAACGAGCATGGAGTTGTCGCAGAGTATGGTTACTACTTACTAATGGGGGGTCATTCCACCATTGCATGTGTTGCTCGGAGCCTTTGGACAATGTCTTGCTGGAAATTCAGATGTTGAGTCTATCATCGTTATGCATATATAACATGTTATTGGTCCATGACAGGGCATCTAAGCTATATCATGAAAATTTGCAAGCAATCAACTAACTTTCAATCAAGCTTTTACTTATTCCTATGTCTTAATAAAATGAATATCAATTTTGAGGTTTGTCATTTGTTTATTTGATTTTTGGTTTGTATGTGTAGCCTAAACAAGGTGGCTCAATTGGTATCGTTGCTCAGGGTGACATGCATGTATGAACCACTAACAGATAGCAAACTTGATCGTGAAGCTCCAAACAAGCATTTGCTTTTTATTTTGCCTGGTAGCCGGTATGAATGTATGCATGTCGTAAATAAACAAACACCACATTAAAATATCGTTATCAATCAACAAGACACTTGATCCCATAATATTTGGAGACTACCCAGAAGAAATTATGGAATATCTTGGGGGCGAATGACCAAATTTCTCCATTGATGAAAGGAAATTTATGAAGGATAGTGTAGAGCATCAACCATTATTCGACTACCTATGTGAAGGCCGGATTGCACTAATTCTAGTTGCGGAGGCTCCGCAACTAGGAATCATGCAATCACAAGTTTTTTGGAAACAATTGCAGAGCGTGATGGTGTGCTAATCGGTGAACCTGTTAGAGATTATATATAGTCTTGGAACATAATTTTCATGCATAACTAATGTGTGGTTTATATAAAGACACTTTTGTTTATTGCAAAAATAGACTGGGAGAGGAATAACATATGTTGTTCCTAGGGGCATCAAAGAGATTGTTAACCTTATCAAGATTCGTTACGATAAAAAAACCATGTTAATTTGTTACTGAAAATGGTAAGTGTCACCATTTTTGGGCTTGATTATTCTAGTTATTTCTTCATGACAACTTCTCTTTGTAGGGTAATATTGTTCACTAGACGTGCAAGAAGAATGTGTTAATTACGTCAAGCGAGTTGAATATCATCATGCCAAAAGACAAGAACAAAAGGATACACCCTAACGTGTTTCCGTTTGGCATATATTCTTTGACTATGAGAATCACATATTCATCCCATTATTTTCTGGACAAGATATATAGCCAATTGTGTGATTGAAGTACTTAAGATTGGTATTTAAGTAAACAAAATCCTAGTGGTATTATATACATTACATTGTGTTGTGTCAATTTTAACATTTCCCTGATTTATGAAAATGGATTAAGCATCATTTGTGATAATGATAAAGATTCGGAGAAGCAACATGAGTACATATTTTGTAATTCTTTGTAACATTCATGTAACTCAATTAGTCAACTGTTTTGTTAGACTTTAATTGTTCAAGTCTTATTAGCAAAGTCTAGGGACTTATTTGTATTTAGTACAAAGTTGTATTTAGATTACATTTGTATTAGTAGAATAAGTCTAGGGACTAGAATTGTAAAATAGGAATTAGGTTTAAGAAAGAAACCATCAACAGAAAAGTCACAATGGTTGAAGGCACAAGAAGATGACGATTCAAGAGGTGGTTACCGACGAATCAAAGGGACACGACTGTTGAAGGCGGCGGTTGAACAAGTTAGTTGATTAACCGTCATTAGAACTAGTATATATAGATAGTTTGATTCAATTGTAAAGTGCATGTGTCTTTTCTTATCAATGTAAACATATATTCTTATGAATGAAATCATGTTCTTATTTGTAATCTTGTGTTTAATTCGATCATGTGGATATGAAATGCTGCTTCGAACATGTTTCACTATTTCTTGTTAATTTCGACCGCAATCATCAAAATATGTTATTCATGTAATTCAATTAAACCAATATAAGATTTCTGAGTAAAAAGGGCTACAATAATTAAAAATAGTTTTTCTAATGAAGCATGATTGATGATTGCATCGATGTCGGAGTTTGTAATGATATAGCCTATAGGGGTTAAACAAAATTATCTAATGGCGAATTGTGCTGCATTGTAAAATTATGTTCATGTACTTCAACAAATTAAATTGAATGATGAATAATGCTGACCCACGAATATTGTATATATAGCTAGTTAATCTGTACGTTGTTTAATTAGCCATGGTTGCAACGACGTCGGAGTAATTTAATGATATTGGAATTCAACAAAACGAATGGTGATATACTGTACAATTATGTTTCATGTAGTTCAACAAAATCAAATGATCGATGAATAATGTTGGTGTTGATCATGGATCATGTATATGCATAAGTGTAGATTACAATGACATTACAAAATCTTTCGAAAATTAAGAAAAAAAAATATTGTTTATTTTTAATCGTACTTGTAGATTACAATGGCCGGCATTACATTATTACATTTGTATAAGAAGAAATAGTTAATCAAACATGCAAAAAAATAAAAATACAAAAAAATGCAATTCTTAAGTTCATATTACTATAAATATTTAAACTAAAAATGTACAGGTGTAATAACTACATAAATGTTATAGATTATACATTTAATAAAAACATAATACCCCCATTATGTCTAGTAAACAACATATTTAATATAATGTCGGATATAGATTTTTATGTAAATATATCCATATGTTAAACATAAATTACGATAAAAGAAAATCAGTTCTCCTCGCAATTATTTCTCTTTAGTTTATGATAATAGGGGAGAGTTCATTTGAGAAGAGCAAATATTGCGAGAAGAAAAAAAATTGTTAAATTCTTCATTTTTTCAACCAAGAACGTTTTTAACTTACAAAACAATGATAGAAATGTAACATTTATTCATTAACTTTGATATTCAATAAATAAAATTTAATAAATTTCGTTTATTTGTTAAACCTACACATGTGGAAGTCATGTGTAGCTTAGGTTACTTACACATAACCTACACGTGTGTAGGTAAATTTAAAACGCTAAAAATACATACCTAAAAAATATTTTAATGATTTTTTTAGTTTATACCTTACACATTTGCATATAGGAAGTGAATTTATTCAAAAAAATTAAACAAATGAAAAGTTTTTTTAGTGATTTAGGTTTCTTTTTTTTCTTCTCGCAACATATGAATCTTCTCAAATGAACCTCCACCTATGATAATATGCATAAAATTTGTAAAAATACATAAATAAACTAAGACTTTAATTAAAAGATATTTAAATTGTAGAAGGTGTCCTTTAAGTTTAACTAGAATTACTCAAATAGTCCTGTAGGAGTAAAAAGACTAAACTGCTCTTGACTTAACTTGAAACTTTAAAACTGTTAGTGCTAAATGACTACTAATGCAACAATTTTAAAGACAAATGATGTTAATTATAAGTTTTGTACATAAAACCCTGAAAGTGCATGTTCGTATAAATATAAAAGACTAATATAGTGTTATTTTATGTTTTGTGTTTTCACCACCATAGTTTTTGTTGGTTTTGCATTTTGTCCACAAAAATAGAATAATCATTTTGTAAATAAGTTAAGATTGATGGGTAATTAGTTTTGTGGTTGCACATTATGTTTGTTCAAGTTAAATAACATTTTTTTCATTGATTTTAATATTGTTTAACAATTGTAATGACGGCAATTTAAGGGCATACAAATGACTTGCGTAACACGTGAGCGCTGTATAATTATAGTAATTTCAGTTTTCAAGCATATAAAACTAAAAGAATATAACCCACTTGCTTTCCCATGGGCCATGTGTTGGAAAATTTTGTAATACACAAATAATACTTTGTGAAAAATACAAAATAATAAGTAAATTGGTGTTATAACTTTGAAGTTATTGTGAGTTTCAACTAGTTAATTGTGTTGAATATATATTTCAACTCATAATTAATTAAGTTGACTAAGTGTTTTACTCCATGTTTATGGACAATGAATGGGGTGTTTCAACTCATTCTTGTCTTATAAATACCAAGGTGAACCTTGGTTAAAGATATACCAAATAGCACCAAATAACTCCACTCTTTAAATCTCTCTCATTCTTTCTCTCTAAATATCTTTCAACATATTTTGATTATGTTCATGTTTTTCTTTAAGATATAATTTGGGTTGTAAGTCAATCCCGGCAGTACACACTGCTTCGGCTGTTGTACCCTGGGAAACAAACGAGTTCGCTTGGGAGACTCGGAATTTGTTTTAAGGAACCCGTGTTGAACACGAATCCTCAGCCATGATTTTGCTTCTGCTTCTACTCATTTCTTGTATTTATTAATTTTCAGTTGTAATCGTATTGTAATGTACTTGTTTCCTTTATTTTCGTTGTATTGTAATTGAATTCATAGAAGAATTTTATGTTTTTGTACGAACGGTTCCTACAATCTTAAAACAAATTTTTTTTAAATCACCGTTCGTATTTAAAAAAAAGTATATAGTCATTGTTCGTCTCTCAAAGTTGGACTTAGAGAACTTACACTTGACTTTTTTCTAGAACCGGATTTTATTTACAAAGAAAATGGTTCGCTTTTTACCATTCGTTGGTTTTGATTGAATGTAATTTTGTTTATGTATAAAAGCTTTTGTAGTTTTCATAAAACTTGACCCAATTACTTTAGCATTCAAAAGTGGGTTTATTTTCATTACAACCATTTTGTTGAATGGTTCAAGGTATTAAAACAAAAAGGTTGAAGATCCAATTTTGTTTTAAATCAAAGGTTTCGAAACCTATGTGGTTTCAAGATTAAAACTTTGAATTAAACCGTTTGTGGGCTTCAAGAGTAGTTTTCATATGGTCTTAAGATTGGTTATGTTTGTGTACGCATCTTATGAAAACTTGTATTTCTTATTTGCAAGTAAGAAATCTTTCATATGTGAAAGTGAAACTTGTGTTTTAACATGTGTGTTAAAACCTATTGATATTCTAATTAAGTATTAGAAGAGATTCTTTATAATATAATCAATTTTGTATGGATTTAGTATTAATCTTTTAAATTTAATTAAAAATCGTTTTTTTTAGAAACAAATGATAAAATCATTACTCACTCAAAAACGTTGACAATCATTATCATTAATTATGCGTGATTTACAAATGATCATTTTATAAAACTTTTTGCATCAAAACATTTTGCAAACGTTTTGTTGAAACCTTTCATTACATGAAACCATATGCTTAGAACGTTTGATGTGGACTTTTTGTTGACTAATGTGCGTGTTAGAATCCATTTACTTATCTAGCATGTGTGTTAGATATGACCTAAATTTTATGGTCTAAAAGCGTCTTATGTAGGCGTTTATTCTTAACATTTGTGTTAATGATAAATTTAAATAAGAGTGTTTTATGTAAACATCTTATATCTAACATGTGCGTTAGAAGTTATTTATTCAATAAAACTATTTACAATTTTGGGTATTGATTTCCGTAATCAAAACATAAAATTAAATTAGTTTATTTCGAAACTGCTAAGTGCATGTTTTGGCAAAATTAAGATTTGGTTTAGAACGAAATAAACCAAAAGTTTCACATAAAGTGTTAATATAGTCATAAAGCAATAATAGATTCAAGTTGACTATTTGATAGAAAGATAAATCTGTGTTGCTAGGAACATATATAAATGTTCAAATACTAATACTTGTGAAGAATTTACTATATAAACAACATGATGTTTATATCAATTTTGTGATTGTTCAAAGTGGGAATACCACTATGGAAGATCAATTTGTGATTGTTCAAAGTCCATATAAGTCAATGATGAAACTTTTTTTTTATGATCCTAGATTGAATGATGATCTATGTATGTTTATGTAACTTACATATTAGACATATATTCCTAAATATTGAGATTTTGGGATATTGAACAACTCTCATTGTTTGTTTAAAATATGAAATGAATGTTGTGAACGAATATTAGGATATTCCTTAAAAACTGTGAAGAATCAGAATGATGCATCTTCTGTTCACATGCTAGAGTATTGTAGTCTAAAGCATGCTAGACTAGTACTTGTTAATTATGGTGCTCTAAAGAGACTACTAATGTGAAACATTCAACTCATATACAACATAAACATAAAGTTGTGTATAAGACAATGTGAGTGATGATTGTCATTCAATCTAAGAAAAGTCATATAGCTTATAGAGAACTAAATTTTCTAGATCTAATCTAGATGGTAACTTAAAAGTATTTTAAGTTTGAAATGGTTGATAACAACCTATGACAAGGCATGTGTTGCTTTAGTCGGTAAACAAGTATTTATGACATCATTGATACAAAGACGTTGATCTTGTTCAAATCATGGATGTCTAATACTATATTTAAACATATTATATCTAAGTGCAAGAAATGTGGGGGGAAGCCATTTGAGAAATGGTATTTGAGAAATTTTCTTAAACCCGTATCAAAAGAGAACCTTTTGTTGAGCCAAATATAATGCAAATATGTGACCGAATCTACTAGTTAGACTCAAAGGTCAATTAGTTATATTTGACATCTAATTACTAATGGCATGGATATGTTAGCCTTGAAATGTGTTTTTAAAGACAAAAATATACCTATATAACTATATTCGGGTTGATACCTAGGGTTATTGTCTTAAAAATGTAAAAAGGCAAGATTAACTTGTGAGTTAATAACACATCATAACAACTCATCTCAACTGCAATTATCTATATTGACTTGACGAAGTCATAGATAATGGTTTTGGATCCAACAACCGTGGGTTGATGAGAGACGGAGTTGTGGAATGAGACTAAAGCCCATGAAAGATGGTATATGAAGGAAAACCTAACTTAGTTGACTGGAGATCCCAAGATCTAAGTTCAATAGGACAACCTACTCATATATCTAAGGGTGGTCACTGTGGGGGCATAGTTAATATATATCAGTCGATATATAAGATAATATGTATAAATGTTTGTACATGTCCTCTTAAATTATAAAGGGAGCTTAAATACTTCCTAGTCCATTCCTATAACAACAGTGACACGTTGTGAGGCTAAGCATATCGTATGGTTAATGATTTGCGTAATCATAGTAACCTTAATGCTTTTAATGATTTTTAGATAAATCACCTATGTGAAAGAGAAGTGGGGTCGCTTCGAATGAAATTGTGGGGTGCGCAATTCCTAGAGCTTTCGCAGAACCAGGCTAGTGTTCCATGACCATAACGGACACGACAATGAGGGTTTGACCGAACCAGGGAGAGTGTTGTGTGAAGTGTATTGTCGTCTCCATAAATGGTGGTTGGTTCAAGGACATCACGTCTACCGAACCACTAGAAGACTAAGTATGCATCACAACGGAAGGTTCAAAGGTAACACCTACCTATCCGGCAATACTCAACCGCTAAATTATATCTAACGAACAAATATGTAACGATCAATTTGGATTGTTGGAATAATATGTGAAAATGAGTTTTTCACGTGAGAAAATGGGTTTGTCATTTGAGAAATGAGATTTTGTCTTTTTCCCATGTGGGGGATTGTTGGAAAATTTTGTAATACACAAATAATACTTTGTGAAAAATACAAAATAATAAGTAAATTGGTGTTATAACTTTGAAGTTATTGTGAGTTTCAACTAGTTAATTGTGTTGAATATATATTTCAACTCATAATTAATTAAGTTGACTAAGTGTTTTACTCCATGTTTATGGACAATGAATGGGGTGTTTCAACTCATTCTTGTCTTATAAATACCAAGGTGAACCTTGGTTAAAGATATACCAAATAGCACCAAATAACTCCACTCTTTAAATCTCTCTCATTCTTTCTCTCTAAATATCTTTCAACATATTTTGATTATGTTCATGTTTTTCTTTAAGATATAATTTGGGTTGTAAGTCAATCCCGGCAGTACACACTGCTTCGGCTGTTGTACCCTGGGAAACAAACGAGTTCGCTTGGGAGACTCGGAATTTGTTTTAAGGAACCCGTGTTGAACACGAATCCTCAGCCATGATTTTGCTTCTGCTTCTACTCATTTCTTGTATTTATTAATTTTCAGTTGTAATCGTATTGTAATGTACTTGTTTCCTTTATTTTCGTTGTATTGTAATTGAATTCATAGAAGAATTTTATGTTTTTGTACGAACGGTTCCTACACCATGATCTTGGTTCTTAGAAACCCAAATGGTTTGCATACTTGCAACAACATTTTTTTTGTTGAACACGTCTGAATTTTAAACAATTAATAAATGACATCATAGATCACTCCAAGAACTTAATTCTCAACCTTACGGACAAAGTGCAGTGCTCAAACCTTAGACATGAAAAGTGAAGCATGTAAAATAAATAATCAAATGATCAAAAGTCAAAACAGAACTTCAAAAGCAACTAAAGAAGCAATAAAGCGTATTGTTAATATCAAAGAACTTAATTTTCAAAGTGCAATGCTCAAACCTTGATTCACATAGCTTGAACGTTAATCAAAGCTAGAAGGATTCAAGATGCAATGACCACGATCTATTTGTCACGAAACTTACATTCTTGAAATCATGCAAACCTTCATGGATGCCCTAATCATGCTTTTGCTTCTTAACTACCTGAGAAAACATACTAAAAAGTGTCAACGCAAAGTTTGGTGAGTTCAAAGAGTAATTATCCAATAATATCTTGCAAAAGTAAAGTACAATATGTCCGCTTGGTTTGCAAGACCGTTTACTTATTGTTTGCATGTTCGAGACTGTTACTGAACGATTTAAAACTGTGTGTTTTTACCATCTTAACCATAATGTCCATTAGATTAAAGGACAACTTGCATCACTTGGCTCCAAGCCAATGGTGGGGTTTGTTGTACCCGTAGTACTACTTAAATATCTTGATATACCCAGTATATTCACAACTCGAATAAAGTAAGGACTAGATGTGGTTAAAGAGTTCATGCCAATTAAATAAGTTACGCGACATTAAAGTATTACAATGTCTAAAAGAGTTGTCTGATGACTCTGTAAAAGAATAAATAAATAAAAATGAACTAAATAAGTTTGATATAAAGTCACTTGAGATTCCTTCAAATGTATAAGATTAAATGAATTAAATTAATGTGAATAGATGATAAGTTTGTGATTAAATGAGTTAGATGAGAGTTTGGTTATAAGTTTATGAAATAATGATACATATTGTAGTTGTCTTTGGCTTATTGTTATAGACTAGTTTTAACACTAGGTCGCGTGATACGGCGGTCGGGTCTTGCGTATGTGACTTAATTACATGTGTTGATAGCAAAAGTTTAACTCCTCGCATGTTAAGGTTCGTAATCCCACGTATTAAAAAACAAGGATGTATCCAAAATTAGAGGTTAAAAAATAATGAAGTTAAAGTCGGCAGGTCGAAGCTGTAAATATGTCATAAAAGAGTAAAGGGTCAAAATAGTATATTAGTAAAGTCTTCGGAGCCTAAAATGACTATAAATCAAATATAGAGGTTAAATTCGTAAATATATCAAAGTTGAATTCGAGGCTCAAGTTGTAAATATTAGAAAGATGAGGGATAGAGTGAAAATTGAAAAGGTCCTGCCGAATTTGTCATGATTATATTGATTCATTTTGTTGTTTTCCTGATGTTTGTCTTTATATCGGTGAAAATGAAATTACATATATATTTTTCACTACAAAATAGGCATGTGCTAAAAATATTTTTTTCTACAACTTGCAATGTGATGTATTAATTAAAATGCTTAAATTATTTAAAAGAGACTTAGGTTTTATTCTCACTAACAACATTTTGGAAAGGATATTAGGGTTAATGAATGTAGACTTATGACAATCCAATGTCGATCCCTGAGTCAAACGTGTTTTTTGGCTAATTTGTTATCATGTCTACGAGTAGACATGTCAGCGGCTAAAATATTAACTACTCAAAGTTGACGGGTAGAAGTTATAATATGTCAAAAAAAGGTACAAAGACAAATTAAAGTAGTAAAACTGATAAAGTCTACGAAAACTGAAATAGTTATAAGTCAAGAAGAGTAGGGTTAAATTCATAACTATATTTAAGTTGATTTAATATTAGAAAGATAACGGGGTAGAGTAAAAATTAATAATGACTCCTACCAACCGTATTAGTTAGACTTAATATTAATTTAATGTCATTTCAATTCGTTGTTTTCCTAATGTTTGTCTTGTACAGGTGAAAGTGAAATAACATAATAATTAATGGTATACATAAATCAGATTTTTGGCTTTAATAATAAATTAAGCACGTGCTAAAAATACTCCAGCAACTTCCTACTAGTTTGGATTTCTCAAAATAGGTCAGGATCTAGAAAAAAAAGATTCTATTCATACTTATAATTTGGGATGTGGTACTAGGGATAATAAGGTGAAAATCTATACCTTTTAATAAAATAGGGTTTTGAAGGACACATGTCATTCAATGAAGAGGGTGTTGGAGCATTTTTCCCGCCAAAACTAAAAATCTTTTATTTTAAGCTATGTATGGAAGGAAATCAATAACACTAAATCACCCATAACTTTAATTTTTCTCTTCTAAAGTTTCAATTTACTTTTTACATCTCTGAAAATAACTTTAAAACGGAAAATAAACAACTTAAACAAATAACTGTATCGGAATTTACGACCCAGACCCATGCACTCTGACCCGTACCCTCGACCTGGTACATATGAGCAAACATATGACCCGTACGCTCGACACGTTTTGTGTTTTTCTTTTCTGCTATCAACTATATTTGACAGTTTTTTATATGTTTTTTCTGCAATCAGTTTTTTTGGGACCCGTTTTTCTGCCATCATTTTCTTATAAAAATTTCACAAGTTTTTAAATTTTTTGCAATTTCTAAATAAAATGACACTTTTTAGACTTTTTACAAATTTATGAAAAACTTTGCAGTTTTTTTCTGAATTTTTAAAATTTTGTAAAATTTTTTAAAAATATTTATTATATTTTATTTAAATTGAATGTTACAAGGCTTGACAGTTGGTGGTGGGAAATAGAAACAATTGTTCTTTAAGTTGTCCTTCTGGAAGTTAATGTTTATCTATTATACAAGTTAATTACCTAAGATTGAAACACGTTTTTAAAGTGAAGTTATCTAATTGAAACAAGCAAAGTTTGAATAACTTAATTAAAAAACAAAAATAAAAGTTGGTTAATTTTATCTGTTTTCTATGTCCCCAACTGTGTAACACACATGTGTAAAACTAGTTATGATAATACAAGTTTAACTTTAATTAAGTTAAATGAGTTTTATCGTTAGATTTTTGGCGTATCTGCAAATGAATATGTTATTGGGTTTTGTTTTCAATTGTGGTCGGGTTTTCTCTGAAATAGATGTGTTTGAGCTACCCAATGTTGTGTTGTTCGCAAAGCATATGTGATCTACTTTCTCCATTTGGTTATCCAGAGTGGCAGAGATTTATTCGTTCCGCCGTAAAAAATATTTTTTCCGTGTTTAAAGGATCCCTATTCACTTAATTAAGTAGTGAAAATAATAAGTGCATTTAGAACTCATATATCATCTCAATATCTATAATCACACAAAAATCAGTATCTTCTTCTTCTACTTTTAATTAAATAATAAATTTTTTATACCTTTATCATTACTGTATTGTCTCCGTCACTCATAATTTTTAAAAAGTATTAAAATATAATATGGGAGTGAATACTAACTTTCAACAGGTCCGGCCCTAGTGGAGGCACAGTGGGTGACTGCTGATGTCCTGGTTGTTTCAAGGGCTAGAAAATAATTAAAAAAACTACTTTTAGCTGCGACGAAATAGACTTTTATCGGTGATATGTCGTCACTAATAGTCACTTTTATTTCTTTTTTCTTTATTTTTGAGATTGAAATTAACACTAATAGTTGATTTTATTATAGAGGTTCCTTTAATCCTGTCAGGTCGAGAGATTTTTAAGCATATATAAGACCGACCCCTGATTTTTAGATATAGAGTTTCTATATTCTTCATAATTAAAATTTCTCTCATAAAAACTCACAACCACTCCATATAATATAAAAACTCTGATTCTATGATTCAGATTTTGCCAAACAGCCCCTAAATATCTATCTAATAAATCAAACTTTTAGGGGGCAATTTTTGGAGGGATTTTTTTTTCTATAATAGGAAGTTTGGGAGGTAAAATTTAGCTAAATTTTTCACCATGCAAGTTGATGGAGCCAACTCCTTAAATGTTATATATTTACAAATTGTTAAATATAATGGTTATAATTTCTTTATAAATATTACTATTTAACCCGTGTGTAACATACGGGTATTAAACCTAGTATATTATAAACTTAATTAAAGGTGGTGGTGAGATTGAAATTTGAAAATAGAGAGCAACGTGAGATTGACAGAATCTTGTATTTGTTTCTGTTTTTTATGTACTTTGTCATATGCTACCTGTATTTTTATGCAAAAATTATAACTATAAATGAATTAAAATTATACTGCTTTAATAGGTTAAACAAACCTCATACATAGGTTTAAACCAGGGGTTTTTAATATTTAAATCAGATTTGAACAACTCAAAATTTCATCTGATTTGGAATTTCAAACTCGAAATCGATTGGATTCGATGTCTAGTCATTGAATTTGAATCGAATTTCGAATTTGTGATTTGCTATTCGAATTAGAAAAAATATAAGTTTAGGTATCCGAGTTGGCCTTTGTCTATTCACATTATTTGTCCCTCTATTGTTTTTTTAAATACCTCACGTACACAATTGGCAAACTTTCGTATAAAATCGTGGGAATGTATTTTAGGGATTTGGGAATTCTTATACTCCCTCCGTCCCATTTTAAATGTCCAAATTTCCTTTTTTGGTTGTCCCAATTTAAATGTCTATTCTAAAAATAAAAATATCATTTTCAATTTTACCCCTAATTATTTAACATAAAATCTACTTTATGACTAAAAGACAAAATACTTTAATGACATTTTTGTCAAATAATCTACTTTTTCTTAATCTTTGTGTTGTGGGTCCTATAACATCTAAATTGGGACGGAGGGAGTATAATATAGCAAAATCTATCTTGCTTATTTGTCAACATTAGATGTGGTCTTGCTGACTTGGCATCATAGACTTTGTCTCACTATAATATTTTTATATATGAAATATATATCTTTAACAATATGTTATAATAACCTTAATTACACTTTGGTACTCTAATGTTTAGGAGAATCTTTAGAAATTTAAGAATATTTACATTTTGAACCTCTCCTACCAAGGGTGTCAAAGGTCATCTTATATTTAAGAGGGTATAATAATGAAACTTAAGAATAAAGTGGTTATTAACTTACAATTAAATATCTCAATATTTTGTGTTATGTTCCTGAGCGTAGCACGTACACTAAACTAGTATCACGTAAATGAAAATGTGGTTGCAATTGTTAAGAATACATACCAAAAGCAAGCATGACCCCACCCCAGGGCTGGTTCCGAGGATGGTAGGGCTCTGGGTGAGTTGGGAAAAAAATTTCCCCTTATCTTCTTCCTTTTGTATTTTGTTTAATAAATTTAGCTTATTTGTTTTGTCAAAGGTTTTTAAATGTAATGAACTACTTGTTTTAAAAATTAAATATGCAGCACATTGTCTATTTTTAAAAATAAAAACAATATATATACAAAAATTTAAAAATTTTAAGCCCCTAAGATCATCATGTGCTTTCTTATTATATCAGTGCCACACTTTGGCTTTTCAAGTTAAACAAGAAACTTTTAGAATTGGAAATTTATGTAAACTAAGTCTACCTAATACATGCCAAAAGGAAGCAATGTTGAGAGAAGACTATTATGCATTACATTCATATTAAATAGTATTTAACTCGTCACTCGGGCTTTCTCATCGACAAGATCACTGTTGTTGGTTAGAAAATTCGTATACCATCTTGCAGAAAGCTTTGGTGTCCGGGTTAACGTTTTTCGGTCCACGTAGTATAACCCAAACCTTAACTTGTAACCTTCCCTCCATTCATAGTTATCCATAAATGCCCATGTGAAATATCCACGTACATCCGCTCCCTCCCTGTTATTTCAATACCATTTCTTTGTATCAGTGCCACACTCAGGCTTTTCAAGTTAAACAAGAGACTTTAAGAATTGAAAAATTATGTAAACTTAAAAGTCTACGTACCTAATAGCCTTGGCTAAAGAAGCAAGGTATTTCGTATGATATTCAACTCGCTTGACGTCATTCATTAGATCATTAACATTTTGTCCGGGCATGTCTAGTGAAGGATACCCTATAAAAGAAGTTGACGTGAAGAAACGAATTAAACTGAGGAATAGCTTAACTATTAAACACAAAAATAGTGACACTTACCATTTTCGGTAATAAACATTGGCTTGTTATTGTATCGAATCTTCAAAAGGTTAACAATCTCTTCTATGCCTCTAGGAACAACATATAATCCTTCAGCCCCTGTCTGTTTTTGCAATAAACAAAAATGTTATTAATTATATGTACTAGGCATTAATTATTAATGCTTAAATTATGTTAGAGACTGTAATTTCCTACAAGTTCACCGATTGGCACACCATCACGCTCTCCAACCGACTCTAGATAACCTGTTATTGCCCGATTACTAATTAAAGAACTACAACTAGAATTAATACAATCCTTGGTATAGTTAGTTGAATAATGGTTTATGCCAATGAAATCGATACTATTCTTCATGAACTTCTTTTCTTCAAGAGAGAAACTTGGTAATTCACTTCCAAGATATTTCTTAATTTCGTCTGGGTACTCTCCAAATATTGAGGGATCTAGTGTCCTGTTAATTGTTAACACAAGTTAAAAAACTATCATGTATTTATTTGTCGTTATTTATTTATGACGAATGTGCATTCATAAGGTTACCAGCCAGAACGAAAAACAAATGCCCGGTTAGCAGCTTCACGATCAAGCTCACTATCTGTTAATGGTTCAAACATGTAACCCTGAATAGCCAGACCAACGAAACCACCTTGTTTTGGCTACACATACAAACCAAACCAAACCAAGAAATTAAATAAGCAAATGACACAATTCAAAATTAAAATTCATTTCATTTAGAAATTTATGAAAATTGATTACTTGAAAAGTTTCATGATATAGCTTAGATGCCTTGCCATGGGCCAATAACATGTTATGCATTACGATAATAGGCTCAACATCTGAATTTCCATCATGACAATTTCCAAACGGTTCTGAACAACGACAAGGTGGAATGATCCCTTGTTCGTAACCAAATTCTTTCACATATTCAAGTTCATTAATTGTTATCCAATACTTCACCCGGTCTCCAAAAGACTTGAAACATGTTTCTGCTAAATATAAATACTCCGCCCTACCAGCAACAAAATATAAATAATGCACATAGTATGCTAACAAACATCTAAGAGTTCATGGAAAAATAACGTTTTAGACATACTGCATTTCAAGGCTTAGCCAAGAACCATATACGTCTTGAAGTTCTTGAGGGAGATCTACATGGTGAATCGTTACAAACGGTTCAATCCCTGTTCATTTTAATATGAATCCATGAAGAATGCTTTAATAATCGGTCAAATAAACAACTTCACTTCCAACTTTTCCATAAAAAGATATAAAATCAGAATTTAATCAAATAATTAAAGAATTTAACTTCCAACAAAAATTTCAAAGACTTGTTATTTATAATTGTCAATTCATATATTGTTAGCACCTTTGAGAATGAGATTGTCTATGATGTTATTATAGAACATGATGCCTGCATGGTTGACTTTGCCAAACCTCCCTCCTGATGAAGAAAGAAACACATGAAAAATGTAAGCAATTAATTAAGTTGAGAAGATAATTGAAGGATTAATTAATGGTAATTAAGATTGAAGAGACAATTAACTTGGAAGAAGTCTAGCCCAAGATATAGAAAATCTATATGCTTGTACACCAAGGGAATGCAATAACTCAATGTCACCCTGAATGAATGCATGCATTATATATAATAATTCAAAATTTCAATATAAGAAGAAGCATGATGTTAATTAGACAAGTGAATAAAATTGAAAGAAAAAGAAATATATATGAACCAAGAACATATGATAATGATCATCTGCAACATCTCCGTTCTCTCCATTTTCTCCACAACCTAATTAACAACAAATTAATTAATGAAATCAAATTCAACTTGTACGTGGTATAAACATTAAAAACAAACCATTGATTATACTGACCTATAGTGTGACATAATACATCCCAGTTGTTTAAAGATTTTCCGTCTTCAAGATATGCTCCTTCAACCTGTAAACTTTATAAGTTAGTTTAGTGATGATAAGGAGCTACATATAATAGTGAGTCAACCTGGTAAGCAGACGTGCCGGTTCCAAAGATAAACCCGGGTGGAAAATCTGATCTTTTGATTTGAGGCTCTTCAAATATGGATCCTCCATCTCCATTGTTTGAGGCTTTAAGAGCACAAATGAGAAACAAGAACAGAGAAATAGTGATCTTCAAATTCATAATGCTTGAGTGAATCTCTTTGTGCTTCTAAAGTCCTTCACCAATAAAACCACTTTATAAAGCCTCGAAACCTACTGAAATTTAGAAGGCTTGTTACTTGTAAATATTTTGGTTTGAACAAGAAGAAAAAGGAAAAATAAATTTAAATATATATATATATATATATATATATTTAATTACTTTAAATAATATAAACATGTTAACATTTGATATGTCGTGTTTATATATAGGTGTTTAACTTGTTAAGAAATGATAGTTAATGTCTTTAATTAACGTGCTAACTTATTAATGACTCACAACCTATTAAAAATACACACGTGCCATATTAACGTGATGTCCATATTAGAAATTACCCGTCCTAATTTTACTTTTCTTCTTTAAAGTTTTACACATTTCTCTTTTAAAGCAGTTTTTTAATAGTTTAAAAATAATGTAATATACCATGTGGGAAATTCTGAGTTTTTTTCCCAAAATGGTGTAGGTTGAAAAATTATTTACATATATGGTGTAGTTTTAAAATTATTTACCAAAATAGTGTACTTTTAACAATTTTGTGTTTCTCACTCCAATTCACATTGGTTACTTTTCTAAATTTTTGTAAATGTTTATTTTTTTCTTTTACATTTACAAAAATTTAGAAAAGTAACCAATGTGAATTGGAGTGAGAAACACAAAATTGTTAAAAATACACTATTTTGATAAATAATTTTAAAACTACACCATATAGGTAAATAATTTTTCAACCTACATCATTTTGAGAAAAAACTCGGGAAATTCTACTCATTTCTCTTTCACTGAATCGATAAATTAGCAAGTAAGTGAATACATAAATGTTAATTTCAAGCATTTTTATATCAACAATTACAAAGGTACGATTTACATGGAAATAGAAGGTAAACGGGCAACAAGCTGGGCCGCTAACCCTTTTTGGATAGCAAAACCAAGTCTTTCACTTGATTGTAAATTTCAATAAAATTGATTTTCCCCGGGACATCATTAAACGGCACCAAAATCCCACGTGGGCTTAGTATCAAGACACCCACCTCATTAAACTATATTTTGAATACTGCATTATTTATATAGAAACGTTACAGTACGAGGTACAAGTTACAGATTTACAGTAGGTGGTACAAGTCTGAGTGTGGTCCTCATATTTATATAAAGTCATTATCAGGGTTTGATGAATAGAAAATGTCACCGTTTATTTTTTTATTTAAAAAACTATTATTCACCTAGTATAACTTTTTAATATTATTTTTAAGTATTGATTTTATTTCTCATTTTTTATAATTTTTATTAGAGGATAACATGTTCACTTTAAATACTACTCAACACCGGAAACAACAAAAGTCAATAAAAGTAGAAATTAACCATAATAATGCTTAACACATAAAACAGCTAACGGCATGACTTATGGTGAAATGAAAGAAGGGAGAATGTAGATAATATTTGAATAGTGAAGTTGATTGTGATTAATACTTATTTATGGTTGAAACAAAAGGCTAGGAATGTGGATGTAGTTTGAAAAAATTGGTGTAATAGTCCCATGTTGTAGCTGATTTGGAGTTTGGGTTGGCCTAGCGTCTTGCTAGGTTACGATTTGAATAAATTTACCGTTAAAAAGAAAAGATAATATGTGAATGCTATTAGGATATCGTTTAAGGTAAACAATATATATATAAAGAGTATTTAGACATCATGTGACATTCAATGAGCCGGTGTAATTGGCATCCATTTTCCCATTCAACTGTCAGGCTACAAAATTTACACGTGGGTTTTGAATTATCCGATCCGTTTTCTTTAAACCCACGATTTGACCAGTGATATATATTCTCTTTTATTACCCACCTCTTGTTTTTAGGGGTGTCATTTTTACCCGAACCCAATTAAGACATAACCCGATAAACCGGAACCTGATTTCAAAGCAAACCCAAACCCGATTTACTCTTTTAGGTCGGTAAATGGATAATATTTTTGAGATGTGGGTCAACCCGATTAACTCGAATAACGGGGATATATATATCTATATATATACATATCATTTAGTTTTCACAACTCCATGCCGTTTAGAGTAAATATTTCAAAAGCATATCTCAATTTCTTTTAGGTCCGATATATTTAGTATTGGGTTATTGGTTTTCGGTAGAGGTGAAACTCAATAGGTTCTTTGATCGATATGTATATGTGTGTACATACTTGTATATTTATGTATGTTATATTTAGGAATCTACTCTATGAACAAACTAATTGAACAAATTCAGTTGGTGTATGTATATTATAGTGATGATCATAACTTATTTGGTGTACATGTCTTGAATAAATTCAATTGGTGTATCTTGAATTAACCAAGTTGTATACTACACCCGATTTGCAACCAAAATAAAATAAATAAAACAGTTTAAAAGCTCATTTAGCAACCCGATTACCGAATATACCGACCCAAATAAACCCGAATACCGAAACCCGATTACCAATTAACCCGACCTTTTGTTAGGGTCGATATTTGGGTTGACATGCCACATTAAAAAACCCAATTAACCCGACTCGATTAACTCGAAACCCGATTAAAAAACCCAATCAACACCCCTACTTGTTTCTCCGTTCACTTTGAATGCCACAAACCCTAAACTTTTTTTCTGAAATCAAAATAGGTAATTCAAATCCATATTTGAAATATGTGTATTTCACATAAATCATATTGGTTTTTAACGATCCTAACTACCACCTTTTGGTTTCTACTAGTCCTAACTATGGAATTCGCTAGTAACGTTCACAGCTTTTATTACTTTGGAAACCAACATGCCATCGTTAATTTTTTTAATAGCGTTAAGTTTTTTCGAATGTAAGACCGATGTTTTAAGGGTTTTGATCTGAAGTAGAATGCGAATCGATTGATGTAAAAGTTACCTCGAAACGGCTCTTTGAACGACGAAACAGTGTTTCAGTTGCATGTAAAAGTTTTGTCATTCGGAGCGTCATTTCGAGATAACTTTTACGTCAATCGACTCGTAATCTCATTCCGATCAAAAGCCCTAAAACAACGGTATTGAAGTTAGCTAATTTGATAATTGGGACCGATAGAAACGATAAAGTAATAATTGAGACTGTTTAAAACCAATTAAGATACGTTTCTTATTTGCTATCTTTTCTAAAGAACTCATTGTTTTGGTCATTTTAAAAATCTAAGACTTTTTCTTTAATACAATGTTTTTATATTGAATTTCATGTCTAATTTTATTTTTTGTGATTAGTTGTTTAGATTTTTTTAAAAAGTTTTTGGCAATATTTTTGTTGGCAAAATGAAAATGTTGGATTCATCCAAACATTAGTATTGAAATTCCAGATAAAGGCGTGATATGAAGTATTTCTTTAGATTTGCATACAGTGATGGATCTTGAACGCTTGTAGCATGGGGGCGGAAAATCACAGGACTCATGAAATTGAATTTTACACGGGGGCGAAATCAATATATATATATATATATATATATATATATATATATGATTAAGTTCATTTGAGAAGACTCGTATATTGCGAAAGAAAAAGAAAAAACCTAAATACTAAAAAAACTTATCAATAGTTTAGCTTTTTAAACGAATTCACTTCCAACATATAAATAAATAAGGTATAAACTAAAAAAATCAGTAAAATAATTTTTATGTATGTATTATTAGCGTATTAATATTAACTACACATGTGTAGGTTACACATAACTTACACATGTGTAGGTTTAACAAATAAATAATATTTATTCAATTTTATTTTTTGAATATCAAAGTTAATGAATAAATATTGTAATTCTATAACTTTTTTCTAATTTAAAAACATTTTTTATTGAAAAAATGAAGAATTTAGCTATTTCTTTTTCTTCTGTCAATATTTGATCTTCTCAAAAGAACTCTCCATATATATAGGAGGGTTCATTTGAGAAGACCAAATATTACAAGAAGAAAAAGAAATAGCTAAATTCTTTATTTTTTAACCAAAAATGTTTTTAACATACAAAAAATTGATAAAAATGTAATATTTTTTCATTAACTTTGATATTCATAAAATAAAATTTAATAAACTTTGTTTATTTGTTAAACTTACACTTGTGGAAGTCAATCAGTCATGTGTAGGTTATGTTACTTATACATAACCTACTCATGTGTAGGTAAACTTAAACGCTAAAAATAGATACGTAAAAAATATTTTAATGAATTTTTAGTTTTATACCTTACACATTTGTATGTATGAAGTGAATTTATTTAAAAAACTAAACCATTGATAAGTTTTTTTAGTGATTTAGGTTTCTTCTTTTTTTCTTCTTGCAATAAATGAGTCTTCTCAATTGAACTCCCTCATATATATATATATATATATATATATATATGGGGTGAGAATCATTACAGAACCAATTCTTATTGCGAGAACAAAAAGAACCACTGATTTACATAAATGTAAATTAAGCCTTGTGATATATAAGTTGTTTTACATATATGTATATTTGTCACAATAAAAAAATGGTTGTGTTTCTATATTCAAATACTTATGTCTAATTTACAAAGACAACTTAATATCACCAGACTTAATTTACATGTATGTAAATCAGTGGTTCTGTAGTTCTGTAAATAAAAATGGTTATGTAAGGATCCTAACCCTATATATATATATATATATATATATATATATATATATATATTGGGGAGGGATCAAAAGAGAACTCCATATTAAGTTGTGAACTTGAGAACTACCAAAAAGATATTGGTGGAATTTTATAGAGGAAGGACAAAATCAGAACTTTAAATATATAAATCTTTAAACATTTCTATCTTTTGCATACGTTAAGTTTTTTTTTTTAAAAATTCGCACCTTTCGATCAAGAATTTCATTACCTTTCATTTGAGTATAAATAACGTTATAAAAAAATAAAATTTTCTCGTTTTTTTAATTTCAATACTGCATATATGTAGTATACGATACCATATGTTTTTAAATTGGGGAAAGTGAATACAATTTATCATGCACCTAAAACATGAAAAACCTTCAAAATTACGTACGTTGATAAAATAATAAAAGTTCCCCGATATTGATTTCGATGATGTCATCACAAAAAAACAACACAGTCATGCCTTAATTCTAATATTGGATTTTCCCATATGATCGTATTAACATTGTTAGCAATTACTTGGTCCAAGTTATGTGACGTGGTATGAATATGTGCAGCAGGGACATATCACAATATCAATTATATGAGTCATGTTATATTAATTTGTTAGTTGGAATTGAGAAGCCAAATTAAGGTACGATCGATTTTTAAAGGGTGGATAATATTTTACTAAAATGAATGATGATTATGGAGTAAATGGGAAAGAGGAGAATTACAATCTAAGAGGAGAAGACTGAGTCGTCCTCTAAAATTGAATAAAGATCAATGAGTTAAGTTTTACAATAAAAATAAATTATTTTACCAAAGCTACGTAGTTTTAATGGTTTTACGTGTAACTTAGGTGCATAACATCACCGTATTCACTATCTCTTTTTAAATTTTATAGTATTGCATATATGCAGTATCGTATACTACATATATGTAGTATCATACGACTACATATATGCAATATTGATACATTGTTATCTTATAGTTTGAATTTTAGGTTTATTTTATTTTGTTATGATATTTAACGTTATTTATTAGTTTATTATTACTTCCTCCGTCCCATTATAAGTTTCTTACTCTAAAAAACACAAAGTTTTAGGCATATTAATAATTGCTTTTTTTGCTTGTAATTTGACAATAATACCCATTGTCAATAAATATTATGTAGGTCTATCACATTGTTTTGTTTATGTTAGTTTTGTGTTTTTAAGGGTATATTTGGAAATTGACCAATATATTTTAAAAGTGGACATTTAAAATGAGACAAATAAAAAAGGAAATATGGACACTTCTAATGAGACGGTGAGAGTATTATTTTTCTAATATACAATCCTATATGATGCATGAGTTTATAACCTCGAAATATGTATTTTTCAATATATAAGTTTGTTGTATGAACATTAGATTTATGTATTTTTCATGACCTCGCACGTGCAACACACGAGTTTTATACTAGTATGTGTGTGTGTATATATACATATATAGTTTCTTTAAATAATATAAATATATTAACATGTGATATATTGCAGCGCTTTTGTGTTTAACCTGTTATGATACGATAGTTACCTACCAATGACACAGAACATGTAAAAATCAAACAGGAAACTTGTTAATTCAATATTGTGGCATGTTATATTGGAAATTATCAGCCTTAGTTCTTATGTTTTCTTTTTAAAATTTCAAACATTCCTCTTTAAGTAGTTTTTAACTACTTAATTTTTTTTTATTAGATTTTACTACTCCCAAGTAGTAGGTATTGAGCATTGTCCCTCTTCAATAACACATTCACGCTTGTTACTTCTAATGTAACATTTTACTTGCTGTGTTACTCTGTTTTTATATCACATAAGAATGACACTTAAAAAAGGTCACGTGGATAAAAATGAAGTAACACAATAAATAAAAGGGTTATTGGATTTAAACACCACCAACTATTGGTTATTGGCTGTTGTCACCTCCAAGTATCACTTTGGCCAATAACACTCCCAACTAAATACTTTGGTGTCCGTATCACCAAAAGTTAACCAAATCACTAACGCCGTTAAGTTTTGCTGACGTGGCACGGTGACGTGTCCTATCTCTCCTTACGTGGCACGGTGATGTCGGTCAATGATCAATAGTTAAGGGTGTTTATATCCAATAAGGCAATAAACCATTATTTATCTATATTTAACTCGGAATTGACCTGTGTCACGTGATGCGACGACCGGGTTTTAGTTGGTGCATATGTCGTGTCATATTTGTGACTTCGTTACATGCGTTATGTTATTGATTTTCTCTTGCACGTTCTGATGTAATATTATGTCTTGTACCTTGCAATGTAATGCCGTCAAAGTAATTAAAAAAAACTAACTAAAACAAAAGAATATACAAAGAAAAAGAAGTTTAAAAAGAAGAAAAAAACAAAAATATCCGGCCCTCGTGTAGATGTTCAATGCACATCATGACCACTTGATCCAATATAACACTGTTAACTAGGATTTTTTTGTACAATATAATGGTAAAAATAAATTTTCGCCTTTATGGTGTTTATGGATTAAATGTTGTCTTAATTCTGTCCAGTCATCAATTTTATTAAATAGGTCGCTTACTCGGAAGTTCACTTGAAAAGAGGAACGAGACAGGGCGACCCCCTTTCTCACCTTTTGTTCTTGCTGGTGATGGAAGCGTTTAATTACTTTGACACGTTACATTGCAAGGTACGAGGCATTATATTACACCAGAACGTGCATGAGATAATCAATAACGTAACTCATGTAACGAAGTCACAAATATGACACGACATATGCACCAACTAAAACTCGGTCGTCGCATCACGTGACACATGTCAATTCCTAGTTAAATATAGATAAATAATGAGTTATTGCCTTATTGGATTTAAACACCCTTAACTATTGATCATTGGCCGCCATCACCATGCCACGTAAGGAGAGATAGGACACGTCACCGTGCCACGTCAGCAAAACATAACGGCGTTAGTGATTTGGTTAACTTTTGGTGATACGGACACCAAAGTGTTTAGTTGGAAGTGTTATTGGCCAAAGTACTATTTGGAGGTGACAACGGCCAATGACCAATAGTTAGGGATGTTTAAATCCAATAATCCTAAATAAAATATTAAGTAAGAAGTAATGAAAAATAATCAATGCGTTAGTTAGGAAGTAATATATCCAACATCATGTTTTTAACCATGTGCGAAATGCAACTCATTTCTCTCTCAGTTGTTTTTGTAATTTTTCAATAAAATTCAATTTCTCTTACATTAAGAGACCGCATTAGTTGTCACCAAAATTCCATGTGAGAGCCTTATCCCCGTCCTTTTTAAGAGCAGTATTTTGATCCAGGCTAATGTGCTCCTGTAATTTTCTATTTCGGTTCTTTTGTCGTTTGTTGCCTTTTCTTTTTATTTGTACTTTGTCGGAGTTTTTAGCTACTTGTTAGCCCCCTTTTTAATGCATTTTTGCCGTCCGAAAAAAAAACTAAACCCATAGCAAGATGCAATGGGCTAAACACTAAACATTACATCATCGGAAAATTACACTAGTTACATAAGTTTTGCCAATCAACACTAACCATATAAACGTACTAACCTTAATTTTATCCTTCACATACCCCAGACACCAAAAAACAACTCTTTTATTAATGTTTGTTTCATAACATAGTTAACGTTTTTATATTAAATAATTGACGTTTATTTAAAATTAAAAACTACAACTATTTAACAATTACAATACATAAAACATGTTTATTTATATAAAAAAGAAGTTTGAAACAACAACCCAAACATTAACATAAAACAACTTTTTTTTAATAAAATTATACGTTTTAAAAATAAATAAATAAATTGTTATATGTGCGCTGTGCGCATAGGTTTTGTTGCATATACTGTTTCAGTGAATGCTATATATTGCGCATAAGTCTATACATATTGTGTGGTGGTTGTGTGAAATAAATTTAGGTGTGGAAAAAGGACAACCCTTTATGAATCATAGTCTTACCATAATTATCATACAAAGACATAGCTCAATCTAGTACAGTTAAAATGTACGACTTTCATTAAATAGTTGTTGGGTTGTAGTCTCTAATTGACACCCGAAGCAAAACTAAAAATAGGTGGATAATAAAAATTAGTTGTTAAAAAATAAAAAAAAGTTAATGATCATAGCCCCTGTTTGTATCTCAATTTACTATGTGCCCTCTATGTTATATACTAGTTTAAAGCCCATGCTACGCTCGAGTTTTTTTTAGTATACAACATTACACTGAGATTTAAATACTCAGTTTTATGATGTACTTTTTTCTTAAAATAATGTCGTATTAACAATTTATGTATGTTTAAAAAATATTGAGTTATTTAATTGTAGATTATCAACAATTTTATCCTTAAGTTTCATTATTATACCCTATCAAATATAACACGACTAATTCACTTCCTTAGTAGGAGAGAGTTTAAAATGTAAATACTATTAAGTTTCTAAATATTCTCCTAAAAATTACGGAACCAAAATTTAATTAAGGTTATTATAATATATTATTATTATTATTATTATTATTATAATAGATATATAAATATTTCAAATATAAAAATATTATTATGAGAAACACTTTTATAATGCCAAGTAAGCAAATATCACATCTAATGATGCCAACTAAGCAAATTTTATTTTCCTATATTATATAAGGATATGGTGTGACTATGCCTTAGTGCTCTACATGTTTATTATAACTTGTAAGGCACAACTTCAAACATTAACTTGTACGTTTGTAAAAACCATCTGAAAAAAATGTGGATGCCATAGTTAAAATACGTGCCAATAAGAAGCAGAGTAATTAGGGTATCCATTAACAATACAAATTTCATGTTGAGACAAGACCGTTGTGACATTTTTATTAAATAGTATTTAACTTGTCTCTTGGAGCTTTCGTATCGACAAGAACACTGTTGTTGGCTATAAAACTCCTATACCATCTTGCAGAAAGCTTTGGTGTTCGGGTTAACGTTTTTCGGTCAACGTAGTATAACCCAAACCGCAACTTGTAACCTTTGTTCCATTCATAGTTATCCATAAATGCCCATGAGAAATATCCACGTACATCCGCTCCCTCCCTGTTATTTATTTGGCTTTTTAAGTTACACAAGAAACTTTTAAAATTAGAAACTTAAAAGTATACCTAATAGACTTGGCTAAAGAAGCAAGATATTTGGTGAGATAATCAATTCGCTTGACGTCATTTAGTAGTTCATTAACACTGTTCCCGGGCACTTCTAGTGTAGCATAACCTAAAAGAGAAATTGTTGACAAGAGGAAACGTTCGAGACTAAAGAAAGAACAAGGTTAACCGAAAAAAGAAGTGTCAGTTACCGTTTTCAGTAATGAACATGGGCTTGTTATTGTATCGAATCTTCATAAGGTTAACAATTTCTTCCATGCCTCTAGGAACAACATATAACATATAATCCCTCTGCCCCTGTCTATTTTTGCAATAAACAAAATGTTATTATATCAACTGGGCATTGTTAAATTATGTTAGAGACTGTAATTAGTTCTTACAAGTTCACCGATTGGCACACCATCACGCTCTCCAACCGTCTCTAGAAAACCGGAGATTGCACGATTACTAGTTGTCGAGCAACTAGAATTAGTGCAGTCCTTGGTATAGTTAGTTGAATAATGGTTAATGCCAATGAAGTCGATACTGTTCTTCATGAAATTCTTTTCTTCAACGGAGAAACTTGGTAATTTACTTCCAAGATATTTCTTAATTTCGTCTGGATACTCTCCAAATATTGAGGGATCAAGTGCCCTGTTAATTTCTAACACGGTTAAATCATGTATATCTATGTTGTTTATTTATTTATGACGCATATGCATTCATAACGCTTACCAGCCAGAATGAAAAGCAAATGCTCGTTTAGCAGCTTCACGATCAAGCTCACTATCTGTTAGTGGTTCAAACATGTAACCCTGAACTGCGAGACCAATTGAGCCGCCTTGTTTTGGCTAAACATACAAAGCAAGAAATCAAATAAACAAATGGCAAAACTCAAAATTAAAATTCATTTCATTAAGACATTTATGCTTTTGTATACATAGGGACAAGTCAAAGCTAAAAGTTGATTTTAAGTTTGCTTAATTACTTGGAAATTTTCATGATATAGCTTAGATGCCCTGCCATGAGCCAATAACATGTTGTGCATTACGTTGATAGGCTCAACATCGGAATTTCCATTATGACAATTTCCAAATGGTTCTGAACAACGACGTGGTGGAATGATCCCAAGTTTGTAACCAAATTCTACGACAAATTCAAGTTCATTAATCGTGATCCAATACTTCACCCGGTCTCCAAAATACTTGAAACACGTTTCGGCTAAATATAGATACTCCGTCCTGCCGGTAAAAAAATATAAATATTGCTCATAGTAAGCTAACAAACATGTAAGAAATCCATGAAACAATGATGTTTTAGACATACTGCATTTCAGGGCTTAGCCAAGAACCATATACGTCTTCAAGTTCTTGAGGGAGATCGGTATGATGAATCGTCACAAAGGGTTCCATCCCTATTCATTTTAATCAAAATCCATGAAGAATGCTTTAATAATTATCAATCAATAAAGAGCTTCACGTCCAACATAAATCTTGAATTTGAAGTTTGTAGCAAGTCACAAAAAGATTTCAAAAACTTTTTATTTAACTAAAAGTTCATAGTTAGCACCTTTGAGAATGAGATTGTCTATGATGTTGTTATAGAACATAATGCCTGCAGGGTTGACTGTGCCAAACCTCCCTCCTGATGAAGAAAGAAACACATGAAAAATGTAAGTAATTAATTAAGTTGAGAAGATAATTGAGGAATTAATGGTAATTAAGATTGAAGAGACAATTAACTTGGAAGAACTCTAGCCCAAGATATAGAAAATCTATATGCTTGTACACCAAGGGAATGCAATAATTCAATGTCACCCTGAATGAATGCATTATATATAATAATTCAAAATTTCAATATAAGAAGATGCATGCATGATGTTAATAATTAGACAAGTGAATAAAATTGAAAGAAAAAGAAATATATATGAACCAAGAACATATGATAATGATCATCTGCAACATCTCCGTTCTCTCCATTTTCTCCACAACCTAACAACAAATTAATTAATGAAATCAAATTCAACTTGTGGTATATATATATAAACATTAAAGATAAATGTACGTTGTTTATACTGACCTATAGTGTGACATAATACATCCCAGTTGTTTAAAGATTTTCCGTCTTCAAGATAGGCCCCTTCAACCTGTAAACTTTATAAGTTAGTTTAGTGATGATAAGGAGCTACATATAATAGTGAGTAAGAGTGGAAGATGAACCTGGTAAGCAGACGTGCCGGTTCCAAAGATAAACCCGGGTGGAAAATCTGATCTTTTGATTTGAGGCTCTTCAAATATGGATCCTCCATTGCTATTGTTTTTTGAGCCTTTAAGAGCACAAATGAGAAACAAGAAGAAGAGAGAAATGGTGATCTTCAAATTCATAATGCCTGAGTGAGTGAATCTCTTTGTTCTTCTAAAGTCCTTCACCAATAAAAACACTTTATAAAGCCTTGACTGTTGGGTTGAAGGCTTTTGGGTTTTTGGGTCTGGTCCGGTTTGGGCCTGGGGCCCATTGTGATTAACCCTAATTAGGTTTACTACTTGCCTTATTTACTAACCCTAATCATGTCTTATATATACCCATGATTGTAATTGTATCTTGTGAGCACCTAATAATATAAACCCTAGTTGCAAAGTGGACGTAGGTCAATTGGGACCGAACCACTATAATTCTCGTGTCTCTAACTTTCTGCGTGATATTCGTTTGTGCGTGTGTGTTGTTTCGCTTCCGCGTACCGCTTGTTCCTAACAACTGGTATCAGAGCTTAGGCTCGTTGTTACACACGGTTCTGCACTGAGACGATTCGTAGAATGAGAGGTTGACTTCCGGTCTTGAAGAATTGCGTTGGGTTTGGATCGGAAACCGTAACCGAGAACCTCGAAGCTGTTGAATTCTTCGACCGGAACAATCACCAGTTTTTTATTTGAGTTTGTGATCGAAAAAAATAAATAAATATTGTCTTGGAATTTGTGCATGTCTAATTAAGGAACAAACTTATGTTTCCTTTTATTCGGTTCACTGTTGCGTGAAAGAGAAATCAAATTAAAAGGAATTTAAGCTCCTTACTTAGTGGTTTGTGCAATTCAAGGAAACAAGATATTTTTTTTTGAGGTTGATCAAGAAAAAAAAAACGGTGCAATTTACGAATTGGGTTTGGTTTATTATTGAAGGTTACTCGGCTTCAAGCGTTTATTTTCTTGGTTTTCTCTGGTTCTCGTTTGCGATGTCTGAAGACGGGAAGGTTCGAGTCGACAAGTTTAACGGTACTGATTTTGCATGGTGGCGAATGCAAATAGAGGCGTTACTTGGTGAGTGCGACTTGGAGATGGTACTGGAGGAAAAACCTGCGGGAATGAGTAAGGCTGATGAAGCGGTATGGAACTCAAAGGACAGAAAGGCAAGGGGTAAGATTACATTGGCTTTGACAAGAAACGTAGCTTTTAATATCATGAAAGAGAAAACTGCTCGTGGTATGATAACAGCTTTGTCAAATATGTATGAGAAGCCGTCTGCCGGGAATAGAGTGTTCTTGATGAGGGAATTGTTCACGATGAGAATGCGTGAGAGCGGTTCAGTTACTGATCACATCAACGAAATCAATTCAATTTTGTCTAGATTATCATCTGTAGGCATGAAGTTGGATGATGATACTCAAGCTGTGATTCTGTTATCTTCTTTGCCTGAAAGTTGGTCTGGTTTTGTGACAACGGTCACTGAAACTACGGGGACTGGAAACTTTAAGTTTGATCGGATCCGCGACAGTGTTTTGGCTGAAGACGTTCGCCGGAGAAACTCTAGTGGAGGATCATCTTCTGGTATATTCAGTGTTGGCAGGGGAAGGGATAATAACAGGAACAGTGGGAGTCGTGGAAGGAGTTCGTCTAGAGCTCGGAAGAATGTGAGGTGCTGGAACTGTGGTGAAAAAGGGCATGTTAAAAACGAGTGTCCTGGTCCTATGAAAAAGGATGAAAGGTCAGTGAATAATGTTCATTCAGATGAAGATTCTGGAGATGATGCATTGATTTGCTGTGTAGAGTCTACAAACTCTTGGGTCATGGATTCTGGTTCGTCGTTTCATGCTACGCACAGCGGGGAGACGATGGTGAATTTAAAAACTGGTAACTTTGGGAAGGTACGAATAGCTAATGGTGAGGTCCTTGATGTTACGGGCATGGGTGATTTGAATTTAGTAACTCCATTGGGAACCACATGGAATTTGAAAGACGTCAGGGTTATTCCGGCTTTGAAGAGTAAACTTATCTCTGTCGGTCAGCTGGATAAACAGGGTCTGGAAGTAAAATTTGGTGGAGGTAAATGGAGGGTAACTAAAGGTAATCTGGTAATTGCTCGTGGAAACAGATGTGGATCGTTATACATGGTGGACGTATCTGCTGAGGGAAGTATGACCGTTCCTCAAAACAAAGTTAGGCTCGCTGAATCTAAGGAGCAAAAGAAGGTTCAATTTGCAAGAGGTGAACCTTGTGCTAAGGTGATTCAAGCTGAGTGGGTCCGGAGGTTTAAACCGAGTCGGGGGTTTGGTGACAGTGGGAGCGCGCGGCGTGTTCCGGGTACAGTTACAAAACAACGATGGGTTTTGAAGGCCGCTAATCGGACTGTGAAAATCTCTCCTATGGAAGTCTTGCTAAATGAGGAGAGTGATTCTCGGGTTATCTCTGGAGCTGGAGGATTGTGCGAACCAGTTGAGATAGAGAATGAGTTGGAGCTCGGGAGAGTTTCAACTGCCCCTTCATGTAATTGATGAGAGGGGGTGGCAACTAGGGATGATCATGAAGTCTTAGCTAATCTATGGAGATTGAGGCTTGGAAGACTTGAATTCTGAAGATACTGAAGTTACTGAATCTGGGTCACTTGGATAGGCACTTATGGACTGCGTAAAGCCTTCAAGTGGGAGATTGTTGGGTTGAAGGCTTTTGGGTTTTTGGGTCTGGTCCGGTTTGGGCCTGGGGCCCATTGTGATTAACCCTAATTAGGTTTACTACTTGCCTTATTTACTAACCCTAATCATGTCTTATATATACCCATGATTGTAATTGTATCTTGTGAGCACCTAATAATATAAACCCTAGTTGCAAAGTGGACGTAGGTCAATTGGGACCGAACCACTATAATTCTCGTGTCTCTAACTTTCTGCGTGATATTCGTTTGTGCGTGTGTGTTGTTTCGCTTCCGCGTACCGCTTGTTCCTAACATTGACACCTACTGATATTTGAAAGGCATGTTACTTGTAAATAGTTTGGTTTTTTCAATAAAATTCACCTTACCCCCCTTCTCTTTCATGAATTAAGGCAGTCATGAACTTTTTTTTAACAGCAGTATTTGATTCAACTAAACCCATAGCAAGATTCAATGGGTTGAACACTAAACATTACATCATCGTAAAATTACACCAGTTTTGCCAATCAACAGTAACCATATGAACGTACTAACCTTAATTTTATCTATCACTCCAGACACCGAAAGAGGAACACTTTAAAAATGATATCATTGTGTGCCTTGCATAGGAACCAAATTCGAAGTGTTTATATTGATGTCATTTTGTTGTTTACATGATTTTACCTTGGTATTGGCCGGTGAAAATGAAAACACATATTTTTTCTTCAAAATAGGCATGTACTAAAAATATTTTTCTCTACAATTTGCAATGTGGTGTGTTGATAAATGGCTTAGATTCTTTCAAAGAGACTCGGGTTTTATTCCCACTAGCAACACTTTGGAAGGGACATTGAGGGCAATATTGAATGTAGACTTGTGACAACACAAGTTCGATCCCTAAGTAAAAAAGGTTTTTTCGCTAGCTTGTTGTCGTGTCTACGGGAAAACATGTTAGCGGACAAATGAATAACTAAATCAAAATCGATGGATCGAAATCGTAATATGTTAAAGAAAAGTATGAAGTCAAGGCACTAAAATTAATAAAGTGTACCAAAACTAAAATATTATATGTCAAAAGTGTAGTGTTAAATTTATGAATATATTAAAGTCTAGTTGATATTACAAAGATAAAGGAGGTAGGTAAAATTTAATAAGGTCCCCTCCGGACCTTATTATTTCGCCCAGGCTATTTACACCGAATGTTTTTGACAAAAAACCGTCTTATACACCGCGTATATGGTACGATGTCAGGTATGTCTGTACGATTTACAGACCAATACGCCGCGTATAGCCCTATATGGGGCGTATTGAGTACAGACCAATATGCCGCGTATAGACCTATATGGGGCGTATTGAATTTTTTTTTTTTTTTTTTTTTTTTTTTTTTTTTTTTTTTTTTACAACGAAACGCATAAAGCCCGGCTACCCGGTGGGGTCAATTTATTAAATTTTTTTCAAACATTAATTAAAATGTTGTCATGCACTCATGTGTCATCCGTAGTTGAACCTCTAGACTACAAAAGCAAACGAAAAGCATAGGTTACAACAAAACATAAGAGTTTTTACTAAAAAGAATAAATTAAAGTATACTTTTTAATAAATGTTTGAAAATTTGCATGATGGAACCATTTAACCTAATAAATGGTTTTTAAAAAGGTTGGATCATTTTTCCAAATCCTTAATCTATAGTTATACATTTTAATAAATGTTTGAAAAAAATTTAACAAATTGACCCCACCGGGTAGCCGAGCTTTATTCGTTTCGATGTTAAAAAAAAAAAAAAAAAAAAAAAAAAAAATCAAATACGCCTCATATAGGGCTATACGCGGCATATTGGTCTGTACTCAATACGCCCCATATAGGGCTATACGCGGCGTATTGGTCTGTACATCGTACTGACATACCTGTCATCGTACCCTATACGCGGCGTATAAGACGGTTTTTTGTTTTTTTTTCCCGGTGTAAATAGCATTTTCCTATTATTTAGAGTTTATTGTAATTTAATGTTATTTTGTTGTTTTCCTAATGTTTGTCTCATATAGGTACTATTGAAATAACATAATAATCAATAATCATCATGATACATAGGTGATAGGTCCACAAATCAAACTTTTGGCAATAATAAAATAAGCACGTGCTAAAAATACTACAGCAACTTCCTACTAGTTTGGATTCGTCAAAATAGGCCAGGATCTTAAAAAAAACTCAGATTCCGTTCATAGTTATAAACTTAGACTTTTAATACCACAAGTTTGATTCTTACGTCAATGGGTTTATCGATAGTTTGTTGTTTTGTCTACGGGCGGATATGCTATTGGGTTTTTCTCAATTGGAGTCGGGTTTCCCCAAATGGGTTTGGCTACCCAATGTTGTCTTGTTCGCGGAGCATATGTGATCGCCTTTCGTTATTGGGTTACCCTAAGTGATCAGGACTTATTCTTTTCGCTATAAAAAAATTATTTATTCCATGTTTAACAGATCCTTGTTCACTTAAGTAGTGAAAATAATAAGAACATTCAGAATTCATCTATCATCTCAATTTTTATAATCACACAAAAATCAGTATCTTCTTCATCTACTTTTAATTCAGTATTAATTTTTTTATACATTTATCATTATTATATTGTCTTTGTCACTCATAGTTTTCAAAAAGTATTAAAATATAATATGGGAGTGAAGATTAGCTTTCAACAGTTCCGGCCCTAGTGGGGGCAAAATGGGCGAACGCTCCTTGTTGTTTTAGAGGCCCGAAAATAATAAAAAAGTAGCTGTGACAAAATAGAGTTTTGTCGGCATATGTCGCCGCTAAAAGTTGTTTTTATTTTTTTTCTTTGACTATATATTTTGTGAGATTGAAATTAATTACACTAATAGTTTTTGTGGTTTTATTATAGGGAGCCTTTTTTTATCTTGTCCGATACAAAGATTTTTAAGCATACATATATATGATTGCCTTGACGCTCATATGTAGAGTTTCTCTATCCTTAATAATAAAATCGAAACCTAGTGAACTTTGAAAGGTATATTAGTTGTAAATAGTGTGGTTTGAACAATTAATATAAAAGAAAAATAAATGTAGAGTTATAAGGCATATTTATTTCTTTCGGTTCATTAGGTTATTTTTAATTGTTAATTTGAATTGATTTTTAAATTTATAGTTATAAGGCATATTAACCTATGATCTATCGTGATAATATCATAATATGTGTTTAACCTGCTAAAACACACTACTTAATGTGTTTTTAACATGGTAATCTATTAATGACAAGAAACCTGTAAAGGTCAACTAGTATAACACTTCACTTGTGTCACTCTGCTTTTATGCCACATAAACATGCCACGTAAGATAAAAAAAAGTCACATAGACAAAAGCAGAGTAACACAACAAGTGAAATGTTAAGTTAGAAGTTATGAGAATAATGGCGTTAGTTAGAAATGATAACGATCAATACCTAATAGTTAAGAGTAATAAAATCAATAACCCGTTTTTTTAACCATGTACGGAGCTCCACTCATTTCTCTCTTTGTTGTTTTGTAATTTTTCAATAAAATTCATTTTCTCGTACACCTTATTTGTTGTCACCAAAATTCCACGTTGAGAGCCTAACATCAAGAGAGCCCACCCCACCTTACCCCTCTTTTTCATGAAGGCAGTCATGGACTTTTTTTTAACAGCAGTATATTTGATTCAACTAAACCCATAGCAAGATGCAATATTGGGCTATATAGTTCCAATTCCAACTCCATACAACTCCACTTTGATCTACCACACATCTGGATGCTATGTTACAGGAATTTTCTCGATCGGGGCGGGTATCTATGTTGGATTTAATATATCCGGACCCGATAAATTAACGTGGCTGACTGAGTTATGACCCGTAAGAGTTACACAAGGACAACGAACATAAAATCTACTTAACTCGTTTATTGGTATTTACGAACGAAAGACGCGGTTATAATTTGTACCGTTTATAAATTATATTTATTCATTAAATTAATTAAATGATTAACGTGTTATTGTTGTGTTGGGCTCAAACTAATCTAGCCGGACTTAGGGCTCGCTAATTAGATTACTTTGTATTAAAAGAGATCATTAGGGTGAAAAGCCTTCACCCTTTTTTATCACAGCCGCCGAACATTAACAAAAGAAAAAGGGCACTTTTTCTTGTTTTTTTTTTATTTTTGTACGATTTCAACAACAACACAAAGACAAAATTGTGTTATTCACTTTTGTGAATTAATTCAGATTTGGTAGTCAAGCAAGCAAGTTGCTCCACTTCCACGGTCGTGCAAATTATTTCCACACCCGCATTCGTTCGCGTTCGTTTATAGCATCCATTCGTTGAACCCTCGGTGTCTCAAACGGTTATTTATTAACCAAAGGTATAATTCATCTCATCAGTAGATTAATTATTTATTAACCGTATTTGCATGTCTGTAACCGGATCCTGTCGGTTTCACTTTTGGTATAGGTTTTAATGTTAACTTTCCGCTACGTTAATAATTACCGGTTTAATTATTATATTTATCCAACCCGTTTTGATATAATTAAAATCTAAAGATACCACTGAAACTCAACAGTGGTATCAGAGCCTTGCTTACAACATGCAAATCGGTACCGGTCTCCTTTTAACCGGTTATATATCACAAACTTAAAGTTTTTTTTAAGTTTCTGATCTATGTAGAATATTAGGGCAATAAAATTTTGGTCAACAATTTTATTATTCTTGACCAATAGATTGCCCGATTGATTATTGTGATTAGAAAATATATGTAAATCTGGCCAGACCTTGTGGTTGTGTTGTACTTTAATTCGGTTTTTGGTTTTATGGTTTTGGCCACTTTGATGGTTCAAAGTTGTAATAGATTAGGGTTCTTTTGTTTTATATATTTTTGTAATATTGTAACATTAAAGACCCGGAGGAAAGACTGAAGACAACACGGATCTAGGAGTCAGTGAGAGATACTCAAGACAACAAGATGCAATCAAGTCCATCATTGTGGTTGTTTATGTGTTGTGACCCCGTGACCTAGTTTGGTCTTGCTAAAAGGCTCTGGCAAGACCAAACAAATTTTTGGCCATAAAGATTTACATATTTATTTGTTTTGCTATTGTGGTTGCTTTATTTTATAAGTGTTGTAACATACCAACCTAATACCAAATCATTTTGTAAAAAGAGTTTTAAAATAATTTCACAATCAGATAAAAACAAGTTCTAAACATATATTTACAACTTGTGAAAATTTTTATAAAACGACTAGTTTGTTTTATAATTAAAATAACCATCACGTTTTAGAAACTTAAACTAATTTTGACTTTCTAAAACTTGTAACTTAATAGTTTAACTATTAACTTTTAATCGGTTATTTATGTCGCGACAAGACTTAGTTTTAATAGATATTTAAACTAAGTGTCCTGAGAGATGAAATGGTTCATCTTATTGTCACAAATTAATTTAGTAAAACTAGATCTTGACCCTATTCGGTAATTACTAAAATTGAAACCCATATTTAAAATCAATAGTCTATGCTATCCTATTATAAGGAACACTTGGAGCATAAAGCGAAACATCAATGTTTGGAGCCACAGCACCGCATTTGATGTGTAGTTGTATCCTTTCAAGGTGCAAGGGTTTCGTTGACACATCCGGACCCTTCCACAAGTACCTAGTTCTAGGACGACTATTACTTTTCCTCTCTTGCTACATGCCCCAGCTGTCTAGAGAGTAAAAGTGAGCATAGATGAGGCTAAACGTATCAATGCATTGACAAAAGTTGTCATAGCGACCTCATATTGGAGAGTTGTGCATTTTTCAAAATTAACAATCGTTTTCAGTCTACCTACTCACTTGCTAATGTTGTATGCCCCAACTGCTATTAGCAATTGGCATAGCTAGATTCTCATTCATTATTCTTATTACTGTTAATGGGTCATTAATTAAATAAGGAATAATACATCGATAATACTAACTATATTATTTTGCTTATTTGTCAGATGTCTTCTGAAAACAATCTCTCCTTCGCTCTTAAGTCTATAATTGAGAAAGAAAAACTCGATAACACCAATTTCATCGAGTGGTGACCGGTGTCGAAGCCCCGGCCAAAAATAAAGAGTTTTCTTACCTTTTTCTATTTTTAGCTAGATAGGGCAAGTATGAGTATCGTATCCACGAGGAGTGTTTGTGGTTAGCTTACTAACTTTCATTAATTAAAAATGAAATTGTAAAAGTTGATTGGTTGGTTTTTATAAACTAGTTGCATAAAAAAAGTAAAATTTAATAAAAGAGTTGTTACGATTTAGAGATAGTGTAGTCACTTCCGGTGTCGGGGTTTGGGATAAAGTTGTTTTGTTAATGTTGTTTTCAATATTGATCTGGTTACATAGACATAACCTAGTTCAAGTTCACCACTAACCTAGAGCACAATTTATATACTTACACACCATACGTCTGTTCCTTAACTAAACTAACTAGGGATGTACTGGGCACGTTCGGGTGGCGTATGATAAACTGTCTCTCGAATCAATGTGAACTCAAACACATATAACTAGTTATAAAACTATCACATGTCAAAGTTTACAACTAATCATAGGTTCAACAATGAAAACTAAACATATATAGGTTCAAACAACTAAAGCCAAAAACCCCTCATACCAGTGTGACTACGAGACAGTTAGCCGCTCATTGTGGAGAGAGTTGAGTACACCAAATCCTTTGTCAAAAGCTTCATCAACATCATCAGGTCTGATTAATACCTATCCAAAATCCGGTAGCTGCTATCCAAAAATCCCCTTAAAAAAATGAAGTGTGTGTGTGAGATTGTGATTATGGCTGCCCTTTTTTACGATGGTGATGAATGATTGGATAAAGTTTTATGGTTTTCTCTTTTCTTCCTTTCTTGCGTGAGACCCGCCAACCTCCACTGTGCGTCAGTTTTTTTTTTCTCGATAAGCCAATGGAGATAATCTATTTTATGCCCCATTCACCTACCAATGCCCTGCTCCTTTTTTCTTCTTTTCAGTTTGGGCCTAACACATCATTTGATATTTAACTTTTTAGCCTATTTTTTTTAGTTCTAGCCCACAATAACATGATTCAATAAAATTCATGATTCTTCCTTCTTTCTTTTATGCTTTACGTACTCATCTCCAAGACTCCAATAATTGCAACACACTTTGACTTTTGGTCATTTTATTCTTTATGCATTCACTAGGTAGAAATAGGTATCCTTGTTTCTTGAAGACAATTTCTTGATCTTTCAACTCGACTTGGTTCCACCTCATATAGTTTGTTCTCCTCGTCACCTACAAAAGACAAAAACGACCAAAAATAATATGTTTCGTAATCATAACAATGCAATTAATGGGTCACTAACATATACTCCCTCCGTCCCATTACAATAGTCATAGTTTGAAAAACACAAAGTTTTAGGCATAATAAATGATTGGTATTTTTGTTTGTTATTTGACAATAATACCCTTGATAATAAATATTATTGTGGGTCCATCATATTGTTTGTTTTATGTTATTAAGGGCAAATTTGGAAGTTTACTAATAAATTTTAAAAGTGGACACTTTAAGTGGGACAACTAAAAAAGGCAATATGGGCACTTCTAATGGGACGGAGGGAGTAATAAAGTTCATTTAAAACGAACCAATCAAACCTCCCCAACTTATCTATTTCTTGTCCCGAGAAATGGTAGAACAAAATTATGAAACGCACCAAAGACTTGCAAACTTAAAGTATCAACTAACACATATCATGACAGTTTATAATACATGTGAATGCATTGTTATGTGAAAATGATGTCTTTCAAATAGGAAGTTCACTCATTAATGCTCACTCTATCAATAATTCTATGGGCTTTGTGTTTCACTCATCAATTCAAAAGAATTGCGTTCCATATGCTTGCATAAATTTTCAATTCTCCACTACAAAGTTGTACTCAAACATATGTCAAATGGTCTTTGTAAGGGTTGTAATGGGGCAGGGCTAAGGGTATGGAAAAAGGCTAAAATTGGCTCAGTTAATTAAGCATGGTAATTCCCAATTTAGTTTTCCCCTTGAACTTGTTCCCATTTTTGCATTAACACCTGTTACTCATTTAGATTTTGATCTCATTATCATCACTATCACCCTTTTTTTTTGCGAACTCTTTTTTTTTGTTGCATTTTTTTTATGAACTTGAGGCTATTTTTTTTCTTCTTTTGACTTGAAAAATTGATATCCCTTCTTCGGTATTGTCACAAACCAACCCAACCCATTACACATGCATAATTAAGGGTTCAAACTTTAAGACGGCTTGAAAGGGCTAGGCTTAATTGGGTTAGAACAAAAAGATGGAATTAATGTTTAGGCTCAAAGGGGCTCACTAAGGGATATATATACGGGTAGGAGAAAAACTGAAGGAATATACAAGAAGGCTCGCCTAATTTGCCATTATCATCCATATGCTTGAATACTTGTAATTTTGAAGAAACAATATGCAAGTTCTAGATAACAATTCAGTTGAAAAGTACCCTCATGAAAAGAAATTAGACTGATTATATATGTGTCAGTCATGAAAGGCTCAATATCTCACCAGGGCTTTATGATAGACAAAACCTTCACATAACAAAAACATAGCCTATGAAAGCATAGTATTATAACTGTCAGATCTAACAGATTAGTTGACACATATTCATTTGCACATGCAATGGTGGTTTAGTCAAAAGTTCTCCCAATATCTAAGGACTCCACATCAGTTTAGTTCACTATACTAATAACAAACTAGCATTAACTTGACTTAATGTTTTTTTTTAACTATTATAAGTACAAAAATATCAAGTTAGATGCATAAAAGGAACAAAAGAACCTGATGGATGACGTCGAGCAATTGGTAGTCTTGGTCTTGAGGTAGCACACGGATGTTTAGAACTCTGCTTGATGATTCTTTGATGCTGCAGGAATTAGCGGATGATACAACCACTCTCGTACTCCTTGAAAATGTAGAAGGGCCTTTGACACTGTATATTTCTTCTTCTTTTTGTTTAATTTTTACGGATTAAGATCGTAATTTTACAGTTGTTTTGAAAAACTTTCAGTTTTAATCAAGTTTAGGGCCATATTTACGAAACCAAACTGTAAATTTACAAAATTAAACCGTACTATCAAAAAAATTTTTTTTTTCAAAAGTTTACCGTATAATTACTTTTTAAAATAAACTCCCCTCCCCAACTTTATGAATTGCATTGTCCTCAATGCATAAAGATTGGGAGTTGAAAATGCCTTGATTATGTATATTTAGACAACCAAAACGCCCTCCCCAACTTTGAACCATTCAAAAACTGGCCTAATGAATTATATATAATTGTTAGGAGGGACTTGCTAAAAAATATAGCAAAAGATTAAGTTAGTGGTAAATCACGGGTTGCCTCCCGAGTAGCGCTACATTTAATGTCTGCAGCCTGACATTACCTGTGCGGTTTAGGTGGTGTGGTACTTGGGTGAGTCTGCACAAAAACTCACAACTTCGATTTTAGCACCTTCTTGGTCAACTGCAGTAATATATGGTTTCAGTCGATGCCTGTTGACCATTTGCCTTTGACCACCTTTCATATCTTCAATTTCCACAGCTCCAAACTTGTTGATGTGTTTGATGATGAATGGACCCATCCATTTGCTTTTGAGCTTACCTGGAAAAAACTTGAGACGTGAATTAAAAAGCCACACTTTTTGTCCAATTTCAAATGTTTTGATCCGCAGTTTGGCATCATGGACGGCTTTCATCTTGGCTTTATAACTTGCTACACATTCATAAGCTTCATTTCTAATTTCTTCTAACTCGTTCAGTTGAAGCTTTCTTTCTATACCAGCTGCATCATAATCAAAATTGACAGTTTTCACTGCCCAATAAGCATGTTGAGCAAGTTCCATTGGTAAATGGCACCCATTTCCATAAACTAGTCGATAAGGAGACATCCCAATTGGTGTCTTGTAAGCCATTCGATAGGCCCACAAAGCATCGTCAAGACGTAAAGACCAATCCTTGCGATCAGGTCTTAAGGTTTTTTGTAAAATCTCTTTTATTTGACGATTAGAAACCTCAACTTGTCCACTAGTTTGTGGATGATAGGGTGTGGCTATTTGATGATTAATACCATAATGTCGGAGTAATTTGCCAAATCTAAAATGTTTAAAATGTGAACCCCCGTCACTAATAATAGCTCTAGGGTACCATGTCGTGAAAAAATATTTTTTTAACAAATTTACACACAACATTATGGTCGTTGGTCCTGGTGGCTTCGGCTTCAACCCATTTAGACACATAGTCGACCGCCACCAAGATATAAAAATAGCCAAATGAGGTGGGGAATGGCCCCATGAAATCAATTCCCCACACATCAAATATGTTAACAACAAGAATAGGGTTCATGGGCATTTGATCACGTTTAGATATACCTCCAAGTTGTTGACACCTTAAACATTGTTTTGCAAACAAAATAGAGTCATGAAAAATGGTAGGCAAAATAAACCACAAGCAAGAACACGATGACCAGTTTTTCGTCCACTCAAGTGGCCTCCACAAGCAGATGAATGAGCATGAGTTAAGACTTCTTGTATCTCATCATCTAGAACACATTGCCGGATTATTTGATCAGGTCCAATCTTGAACAAGTCTGGTTCATCCCAAATGTATTGCTTGGCTTGTGATAGGAAATGCTTTCTTTGTTGCTTAGTCCAATGTTCCGGCATTTTACCTACAGCCAAATAGTTAACCAAATTAGCAAACCAAGGTATATTAGAAATAGAAAACAATTGCTCATCTGGAAATTTATCTGAGATTTCATCACTAGACTCAACATTCACATTGGGTATGCGTGAAAGATGATCTGCAACAACATTATCACACCCTTTTTTATCACGGATTTCAAAATCAAACTCTTGAAGTAACAATATCCAACGGATTAACCTGCATCTTTCTTTTCCATTAGATATCGTATAGCACTATGATCCGAATAGATTATGACTTTTCCACCCCAAATATAAGAACGAAACTTATCTAATGCAAAGACCACCGCTAGTAGTTCCTTTTCGGTTGTGGTGTAGTTAAGTTGTGCATCCGATAAGGTCCTACTAGCATAATAAATGGCAACAGGCTTTTTATTCACCCGTTGACCCAAAACGGCCCCCACTGCATAGTCACTTGCATCACACATAATTTCAAACGGAAGTGACCAATTAGGTGACTGTAAAATGGGAGACGTGATGAGTTGGTTCTTTAATGCATTGAAAGCTACAAGACAATCTTTATCAAAGACAAATGGTGCCTCTTTTGAAAGTAGATTGCAAAGAGGTTTAGAAATGGCACTAAAGTCTTTGATAAATCTCCTATAAAACCCAGCATGTCCTAGAAATGACCTTACACCTTTAACATTTGTTGGGGGAAGTAAAGTATAAATGACTTGTACTTTGGTCGGGTCAACCTCAAGTCCCCTCTCGGAGATCACATGGCCTAATACAACTCCTTCCTTAACCATGAAATGACTTTTCTCCCAACTTAAAACCAAATTAGTTTCGGTGCATCTTTTCAAGACATTCTCAAGTTGACTAAGGCAATTTTCAAAAGTGGATCCAAAGATTGAAAAATCATCCATGAATATCTCAAGAGACTCTCCCACCATATCTGAAAAGATACTCATCATACACCTTTGAAAGGTGGCGGGAGCATTACATAGTCCAAATGGCATTCGCCTAAATGCGAAAGTACCATAAGGGCAAGTAAAAGTAGTCTTCCTTTGATCTTCTGGATGTATTGCAATTTGATTATAACCTGAGTATCCATCAAGAAAACAATAAAATTTCTGACCTGATAACTTTTCAATAATTTGATCAATAAAAGGTAAAGGAAAGTGGTCCTTAAATGTCGCCGCATTGAGCTTGCGATAGTCAATGCATACTCGCCATCCCATTACCGGGCGGGTGACAAGTTGTTGTCCATCTTCACCCTTTACAATTTGAATGCCAGCCTTCTTTGGAACCGTCTGAGTGGGGCTGACCCAGTCACTATCTGAAATTGGATACACAATTCCTGCATCTAACCACTTAAGAACTTCCTTTTTCACAACTTCTCGCATATTCGGATTCAATCTTCGTTGAGCATCTCGAGATGGTTTTGTTGTTGAGTCAGTGATGATCCTGTGCATGCATACAGATGGACTAATTCCCTTCAAGTCCGCTATAGTCCACCCAATTGCACTCTTGTATTTTTCTAACACCTTGAGGAGTGCTTTTTCTTGGTCCTCCAATAAATCAGCTGCAATGATAACTGGTAAAGTATCATTCTTTCCCAAGAAAGCATACTTCAAATGGGTCGGCAATATCTTCAACTCCAACTGAGGTGGGCTTTCTAATGATGGCTTCAAATCACTGTCAATCTGATCTGGTAAGCTTTCAACTTTGTGAGTCCATGGAGGGCGGTCTTCTTCTAAACCCATTACAAAATCTTCTTGCATTTGCTTCATGCTTTCATCCTCATCTATGCTTACCTGTTCATCAAAAACAAACTGCTCCAATGGATCGTCCGATATTACACGAGATGTGTAAGAATGGACACACCCATCAATAATGTCTGCCATGAAACAATCACTATTGATTGGAGCGTTAGGAGCATGCTTGAAAACATTTAATCTCGGCAATTAATTTGGGCATTTACAGTTGCCAAGAATGGCCGGCCAAGAATCACATTAGGTTGCCTATCAGTGTATTGGCATTCAGAATCCAATACAAGGAAGTCAACCGGGTAATAAAAATCAGCCACTTTAACAATAACATCTGCTAACACCCCTCTCGGAAGCTTATGAGATAAATCTGCCAACACCACGGTGGTATCGGTTTTTTGCAATGGACCAAAGTCATATTGGTCATATAAGCTTCCGGGAAGTATGTTAACACTTGCCCCAAGATCTAAGAGTGCTTTTGAAATTTTAAATTCACCAATTTGAATGAAAATTAAAGGAGCACCTGGATCTTTCATTTTTAGTGGCAAAAGGTTCGATAAAATGACACTAACATGTGCAGTCAAGTCAACCTTTATGGGAAGCTTGTGGTGCCGTTTATGCGAACACAAATCTTTCAAAAACTTTGCATAAGCTGAAATTTGCTTAATTGCATCAAGGAGTGGTAAATTAATTTTGACTTGCTTAAATGTTTCCCACACATGTTAAGATCCAATACTCCTAGTTAAAAAGCATAGCTAATATTACACGTAAATTTATGATAAAGTAGCTACAAGATCAAATAATGTTTTAAATTTATGACAAAACGAATAAATACTAGATTTTATGGCAAATTTTTCACAAAAATTTTAAAAAGTAAAATATAGCAACTATTAAATTTTGTGGTAAAATTGTGGTAGGTATGAAACTAAGAAAAAAAAATTTTGATTGATCAACTTTTGATGCAAAATTTAGTAATAAATGCATTTTGTTGAAAATTAATGAGAAGTTTTTTTGCCAAAATTGTTGGAAATATATAGCAAATTGATTTTTTCCAACTACGTTTTTATGGCAAAAGTATCACTACATTCCTTTTGGGGACAACTTTGCTACGAATATATGTATACCATAAATTGCTACATTTGGCGCACACACATTCGTGACAAAGTTGTCACAAAATGCAATAGCGATAAATTTGCTACAAAAATATGGTTGTTAGAAAGAAATTCTCGTTGCTAAATATTTTTGAACAATTTTGCCACAAACTTTTCATAAATTTCAAACAAAATGTAATTGTCACCAAATTTAATATTGATTTGTTTTGTCACAAATTTGCATCATTTTTATTTTTTAGCTACTTGGTAAGAAATTTGTGTTTTCTGGTAGTGTATTCTTGGCCAATTTACCTTACGAAAATAACGCCTAGTTTGGAAAATCAGTTGTTTAATGGATATAATGACAACATCTACGACTGCAAGCCGGTTAATGACTATCGATATGTTTTCGGAAAAATGGTTAGTAGGCCCACAATTCATCTATGGTGACTTGTGAGTTGTACTAGCGACATTACATTAATGAGTCATCTGTCTTTTTCATAAATGGTTACTAGCCCAAAATTCATCTATGGTGACTTGTGACTAGTGACATTTGAGGTTTACTTTTATAAATCATAGTCTAATTACCATAATTATCATACGGCAACATACTAGCTTAATCTAGTAATAAAAGGCTCTTATTAAATAGGCGTTGGGTTGTAGTACTCTCTCACTTGACACATGAAGCAAAATTAAAAATAGGTGAATAATAATAAATTAGTTGTTCAAAAACAAAAAGTATAACGATCATATGGCCCGTGTTTGTATCTCAATTTAAGTTCCCCCTCTATGTTATATGGTGTGGTTATGCCTTAGAGCATTACCAATAACAAATCCTAAAAACACAAAAAAAAACATGCAAAATCAACATTCATATAAGACAAATACTAATTTTTCAAAAACATCAAAATCCACTCAATGATTAAAACCAAAACACCAAAAACTCTTCCCACATGACCCTGCACACATTCGCTTTCAAGAATATTTTTTTAACAGCAGTTTTATTAAAACGCAGGCACTAGCAAGAAATTATCACCAACAAAACGTAGCCAACCGAACAAAAAACAACAAGTGCCTAACATCATCAAGAAAACTAACCACACCAAACCTACCAAGGACTATTATATAGATTGGTTGCTACCGGTCCCAACTATCACATTTTGGTTTCTAGTGGTCTCAACTAGTGAATTGGCTATCAACAATCCCAACTTTTTTCACTTTGACAACCAACGGTCCGTCGTTAAATTTTTTTAACGCCGTTAATTTTTTTCCTGAATTCTAGACCGATGTTTTAGGTCTTTTGATCGTAAGGAGAATACGAGTCGATTGATGTAAAAGTTATCTCGAAACACGCTCCGAATGATAAATTTTTTATATCCGACTAAAGCATCGTTTCATCGTTCGGAACACCGTATCGAGGTAACTTCACACAGAAATAAACGTGTATTCTCCTTCCGATCAAAAGACTTAAAGCACGGTATTGAATTCGAAAAAAACTTAACAATGTTAAAAAAAATTAACGATGGACCGTTGGTTGCCAAAGTAATACAAGTTGGGATCGTTGACAACCAATTCAATAGTTGGGACCTTTAGAAATAAAAAAGTGATAGTTTGAAACCGATATAAACCAATATAGGTTATATAAATGCATATATAATATAAAGAGAGCTTGCATGAACTCAGGTTCAAAACCTATATGTAAAAACCACCATCTATTGGACATGGACTTAGTGCCCTGTTTATTGTAAGTTGTAAGGGTACAATTTCAACAACTTGTACGTTTGTAAAAACCATAGTTAAAAATACGCGCCAATAAGAAGCATAGTAATTAGGGTATCCATTAACAATACAAATTTCATGTTGAGAAAAGACCGTTGTGACATTCTTATTAAATAGTGTTTAACTTGTCTCTTGGTGCTTTCTTCTCGACAAGATCACTGTTGTTGGCTATCAAACTCCTATACCATCTTGCAGAAAGCTTTGGTGTCCGAGTTAACGTTTTTCGATCCACGTAGTATAACCCAAACCTCAACTTGTAACCTTTGTCCCATTCATAGTTATCCAAAAATGCCCATGAGAAATATCCACGTACATCTGCTCCCTCCCTGTTATTTATTTGGCTTTATAAGTTAAGCAAGAAACTTTTAAAATTTCAAACTTCAAAAGTATACCTAATAGACTTGGCTAAAGAAGCAAGGTATTTGGTATGATAATCAATTCGTTTGACGTCATTCACTAGTTCGTCAACATTTTCCCCGGGCACTTCTAGCGTAGCATAACCTGTAAGAGAAATTGTTGACATGAGGAAACGTGTGAGGGCCGGCTAAAGAAATAACTAGATTAATTAAACCCAATTGAAAATAGTGACACTTACCATTTTCGGTAATAAACATGGGCTTGTTATTGTATCGAATCTTCATAAGGTTAACAATTTCTTCCATGCCTCTAGGAACAATATATAATCCATCTGCCCCTGTCTATTTTTGCAATAAACAAAATGTTATTATATCACTTGGGTTTTGTTAAATTATGTTAGAGATTGTAAGTTCCTACAGGTTCACCGATTAGCACGCCATCACGCTCTGCGACCGACTCTAGATAACCAGTAATTGCACGTTTACTAGTTATAGAGCAACTAGAATTAGTACAGTCCTTGGTATAGTTAGTTGAATAATGGTTAATTCCAATGAAATCGATACTATTCTTCATGAAATTCTTCTCTTCAAGAGAGAAAGTTGGTAATTTACTTCCAAGATATTCCTTAATTTCGTCTGGGTACTCTCCAAATATTGAGGGATCTAGTACCCTGTTAATTTTTAACACAAGTTAAAAATGTGTTTTTATGTCGGTTATTTATGGCGCATATGATTCATAATGCTTACCAGCCAGAACGAAAAGCAAATGCTCTCTTAGCAGCTTCACGATCAAGCTCACTATTTGTTAGTGGTTCAAACATGTAACCTTGGATAGAAATACCAATTGAGCCACCTTGTTTTGGCTACACATACAAACCAAGAAATCAAATAAACAAATGGCACAATTCAAAATTAAAATGCATTGCGTTAAGACATTTATGTTTTTTTAAATATCTATAGGGATAAGTCAAAGCTTAAAGTTGACTAAAGTTAGTTGATTACCTGGAAATTTTCATGATATAGCTTACATGCTCTGCCATGGGCCAATAACATGTTGTGCGTTACGATAATAGGCTCAACATCTGAATTTCCATCATGACAATTTCCAAATGGTTCTGAACAACGACGTGGTGGAATGATACCTAGTTTGTAACCAAATTCTGCGACAAATTCAACTTCATTAATCGTGATCCAATACTTCACTCGGTCTCCAAAAGACTTGAAACATATTTCAGCTAAATATAGATACTCCTCCCTGCCAATAAAAAAATATAAATAATGCGCGTAGTAAGCTAACAAGTAACAAACATATAAGAAATTCATGAAATAATGGCGTTTTAGACATACTGCATTTCAGAGCTTAGCCAAGAACCATATACGTCTTCAAGTTCTTGAGGGAAATCGGCATGGTGAATCGCCACAAACGGTTCAATCCCTGTTCATTTTAATCAAAATTCATGACGAATATATGCTTCCAACTTTTCCATAGAATTAATTAGAGAGCATAAAAAGTTATAAAATCACAACTTACTATTCAAGTAATTAAAGAACTTTACTTCCAACATAAATCTTGAATTTGAAGTTGGTAGCAAGTCACAGAAAGATTTCAAAGAAAAAATATTTAACTAAAAGTTCATAGTTAGCACCTTTGAGAATGAGATTGTCTATGATGTTGTTATAGAACATAATGCCTGCAGGGTTGACTGTGCCAAACCTCCCTCCTGTTGAAGAAAGAAACACATGAAAAATGTAAGCAATTAATTAAGTTGAGAAGATAATTGTAGGATTAATTAATGGTAATTAAGATTGAAGAGACAATTAACTTGGAAGAAGTCTAGCCCAAGATATAGAAAATCTATATGCTTGTACACCAAGGGAATGCAATAACTCAATGTCACCCTGAATGAATGCATTATATATAATAATTCAAAATTTCAATATAAGAAGATGCATGATATTAATTAGACAAGTGAATAAAATTGAAAGAAAAAGAAATATATATGAACCAAGAACATATGATAATGATCATCTGCAACATCTCCATTCTCTCCATTTTCTCCACAACCTAACAACAAATGACTTAATTATGGTGGTGGAAATCAAATTCACTTGGTGGTATAAACGTTTAAAACAAACCGTCGATTATACCGACCTAAGGTGTGACATAATACATCCCAGTTGTTTAAAGATTTTCCGTCTTCAAGATAGGCTCCTTCAACCTGTAAACTTTATAAGTTAAGAACAGATAAGGAGCTATCTATATATAACAGTGAGTAAATTAAAGTGGAAGATCAACCTGGTAAGCAGACGTGCCGGTTCCAAAGATAAACCCGGGTGGAAAATCAGATCTTTTGAGTTGAGGCTCTTCAAATATGGATCCTTCATTGCCATTGTTTTTTAAGGCTTTAAGACCACAAATGAGAAAAAAGAAGAAGAGAGAAATGGTGATCTTCAAATTCATAATGCATGGGCCATCCATGATTGAATCTCTTTGATCTTCTGATTTCCTTTTACCAATAAAAAATGCTTTATAAAGCCACGAAAGCTATTGCAATTTGAAAGGCATGTTATAATTTGTAAATAGTTTGGTTTGAACAATTAATATAAAGGGAAAATAAACCTATACTTCTTATAAGTTAAAAGTTCATAAGATAAGAGAGAAGTATCTTTAAGTTAAAAACTTCTAAACATTTTTTAGTTTTTTTAACATTTATTATTTTTTCATACGTTATTATTATATTATAAATTGCAACAAAAATTTAAGAATTTTAATAACTTTAGTTAGATTATAATATTCGCATATTAAAAATAGATAATGTAAAGCATCGCACTACTACTTATATGTAGTGTTAAAAACTTTAACGTGGCGTAACAATACATAAATATAGTATATGATAGTTCATGTCTACATATATACAATAATATAAAGTAGTATAATGTAGTATAATGCATCTTTGCATATACGCAATATAAAGTAGTATAAACATACAACTTCATAATTTTGTATATACGTAGTATGAAGATAAAATAAAAAACGAGTTATTTCTATATTATTTATAGTTATATATATTCAAATAAATTATATACGTAGTATGAAGATAAAATAAAAAACGAGTGTTATTTCTATATTATTTATAGTTATATATATTCAAATGAAAGATAATGAAATTATTGATTTAATTGTGTAATTTTTTAAGGTATATTGGTTTACACCGGTCTTAACTATCACCTTCTAGCTTCTAATGGTCTCAACTGTTGATTTTTGGCTGTCAACAGTCCTAATTTTTATCACTTTGGCAACCGACGGCCCGTCATTACATTTTTTTTAACCCCGCTAAGTTTTTTTCGAATTCAAGACCGATGTTTAATTTAGGCCTTTAATTTGCTAGTCTATTGATGTAAAAGTTTGCTCGAAACGTTAGTTTCGTTACTTAACGTTAGTCGTTTCGGTAGAAGCTTAATAGTTTACGTACTTAAGATTTTTTATTTTAACACTTCCAGTCCTTTGAGGTGTTCATTGGTTCGGATTACGATTTATTCACATTAAAAATTTTCAAACGCATACCCTAAATCTGGACCGAACCGAATTAACCATTCCCTTAACGTACGTACCGAACCTAGCTAATCTCATTCGGATTAACTTCAGATCGGGTCAGATCCGGATAAAACCAAAATTATTGGAAAAAACTTGTTTGGCTACGAGTCTACCTCCTCTTTAGGCTGAAGATTAAAAAAAACAAACTTGTAATAAAATTCCTTAAACATTACTTAAAACCGAAAGTTTAAAACCAACATAAGTGTATAAGTTCACTCGTTGGGCTAATGTTTGAAAACCGAAGATAAACCTATTAATATTATTAGGAATATACCTAAAGTATGCACATGGTTGTAATTGAGGAACATACCCAACAAAGCATGAATTGAGATGTTTAAATGTCAAAATTAGTTCTCTAGATACGTAACTCACATGATATAATTTATTGCAAATAAAACATAGCATAACACTAATAAAGTTTAGTGGTGCTAAATTTATGTTTAAAGTTAAAGAATACGATTTATGAACAAAGTTTATTAGAGAAAACTCCGTATATTAAGAGAAAATGTATGGTATATCAAAAAAAACATTAAAATATTTTTTCATGTGTATTTTTAGCATTTTAAATTTACCTACACATATGTATCCTACACATATTACTTTCACATATTTAGATTTAACAAATAAACAAAATGTATTCAATTTTATTTTTTGAATTTTAAAGCTGACGAATAAATATTGTATTTCAATCATTTTTCTATAAGTTCATAAGTTTTTGGTTAAAAAAATATAGTTACTTATTTTAGTTTTCGCAATATTTAGTCTTTTCATATGAACCCACGCCACGATTTAAAACAAATTCATAAAATTTATTCATTTAGTTTTTTATTCGGATTGAACAGATATTTGAATAAACCAAGTTTATTCTTTTCATATCTGAATTAGAATATGGTTATATCCTAACCGAAAATCGAATAAGATTTCAGATCGGTAATTTTCGGTTTAGGATACCATCTGGATTTTGGATTTTTTGCATACCGACAGTCTTTCCGTCCAAATTATCATTACTTACCCTCAGGTACATCCCACATGAGAGGTAAAATTGTCTTTTTTTCTTTCGCCCTCCAGAGATGTAAATATATGAAAAAAAAATAACACTCATCTTTACCTTTGTTGCAACTATCTATAACTTTTTCATACGTGATTTGTTTTTTAATAAAATAGCACAAAAATTCTAAGTTTTAATGTATTTAACTAGAGTATAACATTGGTATGTTAAAAATGAAATAATGTGTTATACATTATTTGACACTACATATCTGTAGTGGTATACATAGTATTATATGTGTGTTTAGTATCATAATACTACATATATATAGCATTGAAAATTAAAACAACAAATTAATCGTTTTTGTTATAATATTATTTATACTCAAACTAAAAATAAATAAGTTATTGATTTAATGGTGTATGTTTTTAAAAAAATAATAACGTAAGAAAATAAAATAGAAATGTTTTAAATTTATATTTTATGTTTATTTTTAACTTTTTTTAATAAAATTGCACTCATTTCTCTTTGAGGAGTTTTGTAAATATTTTCAATAAAATTGATTTTACCAAAATCCCACATTCTTCTATAACCTTCTTATCCTTGAAGGCAGTCAGCTGGAATTAAATATTGAAATAACAGATGTAGCCAAAATAGGTTTTAGATATTTTGCATATTGCATTATTGATTTATTGCCTATACATCATAATGGTAAGAGTGAAAAGTACATTCTTTTTAATATTATAATTAGTTGTAGAAATAATAAGAAAGCGTCTGATCCTATTATTAACTATATTTAATATATATGTTTTTGACTGGTGGTTATGACTTACTTACGAATGAGACCGGTAGTTGTGAGACCGGTGGGTATGACTTTTTTTTGAAGAGGTAGTTATGATTTATGAGTGGAAGAAAGACAAGTCTCATCATTTATTACTAGTTTAACCCATCACTTTTTTTAGGGCACGTGTTTTTAAAATTTAATTTATTTAAAAAACCTAAGTACGTTGGTTGTTATTAGTTTCAATTGTTATATTTTTATTTTTATCGGTCTCTATTATTAAATTGTGAAGTCAATAGTTACAACTTTTTCATTTTGGCAACTAGGGGTTTGTCGTTAACTTTTTTTCCAATTTAAAACCAATGTTTTAAGTGTTTTGATCGGAAGGAGAGTACGAATCTATTTATGTAAAGTTACATCTAAAAGGTGTTTCGAACGACGAAATGATGCTTCAATTAGGAGTTTATTTCAATTGGATATACAAATTTTATCGTTCAGGACGCCGTTTCGAGATAAATTTTACGTCAATCGACTCGTATTCTCCATGCGATCAAATGCCTAAAACATCGGTATTGAATTCGAAAAAACTTAATTGCGTTCAAAAAAGTTTATCGACGGACCGTTGGTTGCAAAAGTGATAAAAGTTAGGACCGTTAACAGACAATTCATTAGTTGTGATCAATAGAATTTAAAATGTGATAGCTGAAACCGATAAAAACCGAGTAGGTAAGTAAAACTGGTTCTCCTATTTGATTTTTATTCTACAAATTTCTTGTTTAAGTTATTAGACATTATCTTCTAATGTCTAATATCTTCTGCTGTTCAAAAAAAAAATTAGACATTATCTTCTCCATTTAATATTTTTATATTAATTTCTATATAGATTCATTATTTTATAATAATATATCTCTATAAACACTTATGATAAAGTAAAGGTGTTACCTAAATAAAGTAGCCAAAACCAAGATGTTTTTAATGTTAAAAATTAAATAATTTATAATGGTTTTAATGTACCAGTGTGCTTTAAGGCTACAATTGTTGTTGCATCAATTCTTATAAGACGAATATCTTATGGAAGACGGATTATGTATCTTATAAGAAACTTTGTTGATTCTCTTGTTCAAATTTTTTAGTTGCACAACTAGTAGTCTTGCAAAAAGATTATTGAATTAAAGATTGTCAATCCATAGATAACTTGTTTTAGAGGCGGAGCCAAGGTGTGTCGACCAGGGTGAGCTGATAGACACCACTCCTTTTTCGCAGTGTAATCTAAATTAAAATGACGTACATCTAATTAATACCAGTCTTTTTTTTATTACTAACCACAGTGCTATCTAGAAACAATATATCTTGCTATTGCCCATTTATTTGAAAAAAAATATTACATACGTTTTAAAAAACGTTTACAGATATTTATAATAGTTGTACTTGTTATTCTTAATTGTCATTTTTAATTTATCATATGCTTTTATTGATAACATGTATTTTTATTTTCTAATCAGACCCGACCGGAAATTTTGACCAACCTGAAAAATAATAACGTCTAGCTATCTCGGTTGCTGAAATCCAGGAACCAAAAATTTCCAACCCCACATAAACTAATTCTTGGCTCCGCAACTGACTACTTTGATATATTGTATTATCCGTAGAGAACAAATTTAGTTTGAATATATATACTATTTAACATGACCTAGCCCGAACCAGGCCAAAAGAATTATTTTATACCTATAGTTAAATGTCCCCTAAAAAGATTCCACTCTCATGAAAAAAATTCTCGCTTTGACATTACCCCTAAGACATAATAGGGGACATTTCTTCTGATAGCTCACAGAGAGCATCAAATTCCTTAAAATCAGACCTGATGGTCGGGTTTAGATGTTATCGTCATTTTATATATGTTATCGTCATTTTATATTTGGAATGATATATATTCAACTTGTTTAACGTCATTCGTTAGAACGTTAACCCTTTGCTCGTGTAAGTAAGGTGAAGAATCTCCTACAAAAGAGTTTGACATGTAGACTCAAGTGTACTCTAGTACCGTGGTCTTGTAACGCATATTCATTTCTTTAGTGACATAATATATATAGATGACTTTTTTTCCTTATGTACGCATACTAAATACAAAAAGCTTGTTATCAACTTGTCTATCTAGAGGTTGTTTGTTTCGTCTTGTTTTGAGTGGTGTTTCATGCCCCATTTTTGAAGGATCAAGCCTCGGAGATGGTGTACGGGTATTCTTAGAGTGTATAATGAGTCATTTTGAGTGGTGTTTCACGCCGGCCCACCACACATGGTATAATATTTCTTAGAGTTTGCGTGACGGTTTTCTAGATAGCTAATTGAATCTATGTGAATAAATAGAATAACAACACACGGTTGTGACGATTACCTACCAATTGGCATGAAAAATATTTCCCCGAACCCACTGGACATCTTTTATATGATCTAGCAAAACATATTTTGCTTGCCTGACATCATTTTAGATCAATTTGATTACTTGATATCATTTAAGAGATTAGCTCAAAATAATATTTGGCATCATTTAATAGTATATTATAGTAACATTAATTTTTTTTGTCCATTAATATTTAGGAAAGTTTTTAAAAATTTAAGAGTATTTATATTTTCAACTTACTTCCAATAAGGTTACGCATGTGTTATTTTTATTTAATAAACAATAAAATTTAAAATTTAAGATAAATAGTAACAATCTATAATTAAATAAGTCGGTATACAGAAGTGTTAAGATCATAAACAAAATAATACGAACACTAAAGTAATAACTGTTGGACCTGAATTGTAGTCTAATATTATCAACACAGTCAAAGTCAACAAAAGTCAACGTCAACGGTCAACGTCAACGCAAAAGTCAAGACGACGCGTTCGGGACGAAGATTAGAGACAAGACGTTGAAGGCGACGGAGTTTTATTGTTAATAAATATATTTTGTGTCAACAAAATATATTTAATCGTTTTCGTCATTTTAGTATTTTATGTAATATATATATATTTTGTCTCTATGACAAAATATATATTAGACTAAACATTAGGGGTTTATTTGTATTAATTTCCATTTGTCATGTTTTAGTCTAAGTATAGGGTCCTAATTGTCATTAGTCCAAAGTGTCATTAGGCTATAAATAGTAAATGGCAATTATGGTTTTTATGGCTTGAAACATAGCCTAGAATTGGGAGTCTACCATGTAAACAACACCATATGCAATTCTAATGGATTAAAATGAGGAATTTCAATGTGTTCTTGATTGTTCTTGCATGTTCATCACGATTTATATCATTTTGATCCAAAATCTTCACAATGTCCATTGATTCAAGTGTTTATGGACCTACAATTTGGTATCAGAGCCTAGAAAGAATCCTCCATATGGTAAAGGTAAACATGTTTGTTTCTCTGAATTTCAAGGTAAGAATCATACATCTTTGAAATTCAGAGAAACAAACCTGTTTACCTTTACCATGTGGAGGATTCTTTCTAGACTCTGATCCGGAGAAGCAATTTGTTTTGCCTTTATCGTCCGAAGCATGTCCTTGTGGGCATTTCTTGAGCACATGATCATCCTTTCAAATCCTGATCCAAAATCCACAAATCAACAACACAAACCCTAACAAACTCGATCCTTCAAATCCGAACACACGGATACCAAATCCTGATCCAAAATCCACAAATCAACCACACAAACCCTAGCGTCCACTTAAACCTGCAATAGAGCTGTTATAATTACTTTTTAGTATTAATATTAATTTGTTTCTTATATTTTTCTTCATTTCTAGTTCTATCAAATCAATAACAATCGATCTGTATTCAAAAGCTAGGGTTAGGAGGTGTTGATTCATCGTTTTGATTCATCGCACCTGTTCATTGCTGAATCATCTAAACTCAATAAGCCATGATGTCAAAACGAGTTACTTTGCTGAATGTCGGTGAAAACCAAGTCGCTTGAGTTTCTTCAAATCGAACCAAAACATGATAAGATCGTCACAGGTTGGTTGTTGAAATGGATTGAGGTAAAAAAAAATTTGTTTTTTTTTTGATTTTTTTTTATCTATAAAATGGATTGAGGTCAAAATTTCGTTTAAATTTTTTCTACATCAAGATCATTGTTTGACGCTTCATACATTAAACCCAACTCCAGTTCACTCCCAAGAACATTCACCTTGGTTATTAATCAATCTTTGCCTACAATGTCGAAAAGCTTCAATAAAGGGGGAGATATAGAAGATCACTCATTTGTTGACTTTGATCGGAGCTGAACTCAATTGAGGATGTTGATAATGATAGACTAAGGGGGAGTATTGTTGGGTCTGAAAATGATAGTCTATATTATCAATGTAGTCAAAGTCACCAAAAGTCAAGATTAAAGTCAAATGAAGAGTTCAAGACGAAGAAGACGTTAAAGATAGATCGTGACTAGGAGCATTATTGTAAAGAATATATTTTGTGTCAACAAAATATATTTAATCAAGTTGTAGTCACATTTTAGGTTTATTTGTATTTTTCCTAATTAAACTAAGTCTAGGGGGTTAATATGTAATTAAGTGGAAAAAAATAAAAAAAATATATATGCTCAAATGTAAAGCTAAGCTCACTATGTTTTTACATCAAGATCATTGTTTGACGCTTCATACATTAAACCCAACTCCAGTTTACTCACAAGAACATTCACCTTGGTTATTAATTAATCTTGGTCTATGCCCACCCAAATTACAAAATCTTGTTGAATCATCTAAACTCAATAAGCCATGATGTCAAAACGAGTTACTTTGCTGAATGTCTGTGAAAACCAAGTCGCTTGAGTTTCTTCAAATCGAACCAAAACATGATAAGATCGTCACAGGTTGGTTGTTGAAAGGAACAAGACATGGGTTTAAATGGACAAACATAGTGACAATCTTGCCAAGTCTATGTTTCTCTTGATGGTCGCTCGAAACGCATTATCTGATTCCTTCATGAAAATTTCGTTTATTATCATTTTTTTTGTTTGGGTTCTTGAGTCTTGTTGGTCGTGTGCACCTTATGGGATGTGTTCACTTTGTCTAAAATATTTGTGATCTTGTCGGACTCGTCCTCTTATTTCTGAATTTTTATATTTTATTAGTTAAAAAAAATCCAAAAAGATTTTCATTTCAAATTATTTTCAAGTCCTCCATATTATGCTATTAAAATGTTATCATTTTCACATGCATTTCACGGAAAATTGCACGCACAAATGGACACGGGTTCGTTTGTTTTCATACACAAATAAACACGGGTTTATTTTGTTTAATGAAATGATCTAATGAGAAATCTCGAGATTTTGTTTGTGACTATGTTACAGATATTTGCTGCAAGTGATGGCCGCTCATCAGTTGAGCAAAGCACCTGACCAGAGAACCTGTTCCTCAAAGTTTTTCAGAAGATACCGAGCTTGGAAGCCTCCTCCTAAATCTTCTGAAGCACTCAAGAAAAGATAGTTGGAAAGCCGTTCCAGATTTTAAGAAAGGAGGCACGTAAAATGCGGGAGTTTGTGAGATTAAGGATCTTCAGCAACAAAATTTGGCTAGCATCAGTCTTAGGGGAGTTTTGTTGGAGCTGAAATTAAGACTGAAGCTTACCAAATTGAAGATCCAACAGTATTGACTTATCGGTGCTGAACACGATGCAAGACGTTGATAATAATAGACTATGGGGGAGTATTGTTGGACTTGAATTGTAGTATAATATTATCAACACAGTCAAAGTCAACAAAAGTCAACGTCAACGGTCAACGTCAACGCAAAAGTCAAGACGACGCGTTCGGGACGAAAATTAGAGACAAGATGTTGAAGGCGACGGAGTTTTATTGTTAATAAATATATTTTGTGTCAACAAAATATATTTAATCTTTTTCGTCATTTTAGTATTTTATGTAATATATATATTTTGTCTCTATGACAAAATATATATTAGACTAAACATTAAGGGTTTATTTGTATTAATTTCCATTTGTCATGTTTTAGTCTAAGTATAGGGTCCTAATTGTCATTAGTCCAAAGTGTCATTAGGCTATAAATAGCAAATGACAATTAGGGTTTTTAGCAGATTGAATGAGCTAGTGAATTGGGGTTTCCATGTAAACAACATTTTATGCAATTCCATATAGATCAAATCTGAGTTTATTGAGTGTTCTTTATTGTTCATCCATTGTTCTTATATTTTATGTCTTTTTAATCCAAAATCTTCATCAAATACTAATTCAATAATATTATGAGACCAACGATAACTGATAATTCAGTACCTCATATGAACCAATCACCAAGAGACCCCATCTCCGTGAAAGGACTTAAAAGATTGAAATAATTAAAAAAAAGCCATATGGGTTCAGTCAGACCCATACATCATAATTATATATTATATTTATATTTATACAGTGTGTGGCTAATGCAAATCATACATTAAATCATTATTTTTAATACGATTCGTATTGGTTAACATGAGCCGTATTGATTGTTATATGACTAGTATCAGATTAAATATGAGTCGTATTAATCATTATATGACTCGTATTTAATTCAATATAAGTCGTATTGGTTCAAAAATTAATTTTTTTCTATATATCCCAATATATATATTCACCATCATAATAGTCACCACTGCACCATAATAGTAACCACCATAAAAGTCACCTCCATAATAATCGTCGTAATTGCCAATGTACCAAAAATAACTATCATCATCGTTTTCACCATTGAAGATATAGTTACCATCCCATATATATATTTTTTATAGAAAAAAGATTGATAAATCTCGATAATATAAATTTATTAACAACTGAATTCGTTTTGAATATCGAATTTGATCGATCTCGATTATATATGTATATTTAAATTTTAATAGAATGTTACATCGTGTCAAATAAGTATTATGTTTTTTTTAAATTTCATACACTCGAATGATTTTTTTACCACTGAGTAAATACGACTTATATTGTATTTAATATGAGTCATATTGTTAGGTAATACGACTTATATCACAACTAATACGAGTCATATTGTCAGGTAATACTGCCCCATATCAAATCTAATACAAGTCGTATTACTGTCTGACCTACAACCTCTGCAAGATTCAGTTTTTTCATCTGACAACAAAGCAATACGACTTATATCACCTGATACGAGTAATATTGAGGGTGTTTGAATAGCTTTTTCAATATCTGGTTAGAACCAGCCCTTTTATATTTTTAATATACAAACTACTTCAACAACAGTAGAATTATTAGACTGCATTTGAAATTTTGAATATGGTATTTTGATGTGACACGTTTGGCTTTTGAATCTGCTTCAATATGTGAACGAAATAAGACGAATTGGGATTATATATTGCTTTTTTTTTTCTTTTTTAAAAACAAACTTTATTTTATGGTTTCTAACGAGTCTAGGATGAAAGTAAGTCTTGTATATTAGACCTTGCTCAAGAAACTTGTCTTTTATAATTTCCGGCACGCCAGACCAGAAAATGACGAAAGTTATGCAGTTTTGCATGTGGGAAAAATGTCATGTAAGTGTACCTCAAAGCTAGCTGGTTGTTGCGTAGTGGTCGTTGTTGCAAAATTGGATAGGCGCTGCCTACGTAGTCGACTGATAAGTTACGAGTTTGAATTACAAGTATCTTAACGTAGATATGTCTTGCGCAACCTTTGAATACACACAATGGCAAGGCATTATTGAGGACAAAGGGGGCCAAGGGCCCAAGGCCCTCCCTTTTTTTCCGTCAAAAGCACAGATTTTACGATCAATAATTATTTTTTAGAAATTTATAAGGTTGGCCTCCGTTGAAAATATTATATATACTAGTTTAGTCCCTTTGATTTTTAAAATTTTCCACTTAAAATCAAGGTATATTAGTTTTTACTGGTCCCAACTATTACCTTTTGTCTTCTACTGGTCCCAACTATTAAATTGGTTGTCAACGGTCCTAACTTTTATCACTTTGGTAACCACTGGTCCCGTCATTAAATTTTTTTAACGCCGTTAAGTTTTTTCCAAATTCAAGACCGATGTTTTAGACCTTTTGATCGGAATGATAATACTTGTCGATTGATATAAAAGTTTTCTCGAAAAGGCTCTCTGAACGGTAAATTTTTTACATTTGATTGATGAACCGTTAGGATTAAACACCCGATCGAAGCACTATTTTGTTGTTCGGAGCGCCGTTTTGAGGTAAATTTTCCATCAATCGACTTATATTATCGTTCCGATCAAAATGCTTATAACATCGGTATTGAATTTGGAAAAAAACTTAACGGCGTTAAAAAAATTTAACAACGGGACCAGTGGTTACCAAAGTGATAAACGTTGGGACCGTTGACAACCAATTAAATAGTTGGGACCGGTAGAAGACAACATGTGATAGTTGGGACCAGTGAAAATCAATATACCTAAAATCAATGGGTTTTATTTTGTTTAATTAGTCTATAAAACAAACAACAAGAAAAAACTCATAATGCTCAAGTCCACAACTTGAGTTTATTTTTCAATTTAACTAGGATTATACGGGGCTCGCGCGTTGCGTGAGCTATTTAGACACGATTTATTAGTGGCTCAGATTGAAAACAATTGGTCATTACTACCGTTAAAATCATATACGGCCTACAATTCACAAAAAAACAAATGTTAATGAACTTCAAACAAAGTCAAACATATAAACTGAAACATCTAAACCACCGAGACAGATCTATTTGCGAAAATGTTATTTCATCAAACAAAATATCGAAATTATTAAAGCTAGCCGCCACCTCACCAAACCAAATCAATAGTCATGCATCACATACCAGTATACCACCATCTCACTAAACTAAAGCAATAGCTATGCACCACATTACAACCATCACAAAACACTATTCATAAGGTTTCTAATTCAATATACAATAATTAGTCGACCTTTCCCACAACTTAAAAAATCAATATGTTGTTGTACTTCTGCTCACTTCGGTCTATTATCTTCCACCCCTTCGATTTTGTTGCATTCCATTGAACCACCGCACATCCACTTTGTCCACCACCACCATCAGATTGTCTTCACTCTCCCCTCCACCACCAGGTTGGTTTTTAATTCAATTAGGACTTTAGGGTTTTATTTCTTTCAATTCTAAAAATGCAATTTTCCGGCTGAGTTGTACGTAATTTTTCTTCTTGGTACTTCGTACTCACCTTCCTATTGCATTATCATAAACATTTGAAGTCTTTGTTTGTTAAAAAAAACTACGTAGTTTTATTTTTGACATTATTGTTCCTATTGCATTATTGTTTGACATTTCTCAGACCGAATCGCCGACTCGAATATATAAACCGAAACATAGCTTTAGCAGAAAAATATATGGCACCCGTGAGTCCATGACATTTGGGCCTCTTTATATAAAGTTTCTGGCTTCGCCACTTAATACACCTAGTGGGTTTTACATGTTGTGCCCTAAGTTATGTTTATTTTTGTGATATCTTGTGTTTATTTTTATTAAATTGGTACTTGTTTAAGCCTTATAAAATGGGTAAAGGTGGATGTTGGGAGCGAACTTTAGAGAAGTGTGATTTTCATTTTATATTACTCTCTCTGTTCCATTTTAAATGTCCATCTTTTCTATTTTTGGTTGTCCCAATTTAAATGTCAATTCTAAAAATATAAGTGTAATTTCCAGTTTTGCCCCCAGTTATTATTGACACAAAAGATGTCATTAAGTTTAAGTATGGGCATTATTGTCATTATATAGTTAGAAAAATATAATAATCTAACATTTTCTTAAACTATGTCTTTTGGGTCCCATGGCAACTAATATGGGATGGAGGGAGTAAAAATTATTGAATATTAATGGTGTAAACTATTTAGTATTGTTCGCTATTGGTCCCAACTACCGAAACATGTATTGGCGGTCCTTATTTTTTTCATTTTTGCTACCAATGGACAGCTTAAGTATTTTTTTAATTCCATATTGGAGTTTTAGGGTTTTTTATTAGAAGAAGAATGCGAGTCGATTGAGGTAAAAATTATCTCGAAACGGTGTTCTAAACGACAAATGTTTTTACATCCGATTGAAACATCGTTGGGCATAAAACACCCGGTTAAAGCACTGTTTCGTTATTTAGAACACTGTTTCAAGGTAGTTTTTATATCAACTGACTCGTAATTTTCTTCGTGTCAAAAGCTCTAAAATGTCGGTCTAGAATCGAAAAAAACTTAACAACTTTAAATAATATTTACCCACTCCTTTGGTGGCAAAAACGATAAAAGTTAGGATCACCAACACATATTTCGGTAATTAGGACTGATGGCTACCAATAACAAATAGTTAGGACTGTTAAGATTCAATACTTTATAAAATGTGTTCCATCCAAAGGGCTTGTTGTGTGATATGCACTAGTCCGGTAGGTAGATCCGTAGATATGCAATTCTTTGAACACGCAATGTTCATGTCCGATAGCAATGGCATAATCCTTGTATGTGACAATTAGGATGGTCCTTATCGATAGCAACTAGGGTAAAAAAGTTGAGGAAAGTGATGTATGGACAAAAGGAACCGCTCTACACATGTTATTCTCACACTCGATATTAGCCAGCACCTCCGGATTAGTGGTGGTACCAAAAAAAGTTTTCATGGGGGTCGGAAATTTGGCAGTAATCGTTTGAGTATCGATATAATATTTTTTCCAATCCGGTTCGGTTGAACTAAGTCGGGTTAAATTATAAAATGACAAAAAGCTAAAAATGAGGGGTCAAAATTGAATTTTTTTCGTTTTCCCTCCACTTATATTCAAAATTGAAAATTTTCAATTTCACTCTACCCAACTAACTTCTTTAATGTCAAACCCGAATTTTTATCTATGAATACCAAATTAGATCTCTCTAATCACTTTCATCACTATAAACTTTCTCAATCTATCTAAGAACTCAATCTTTTTGCATCAAATTTTCAATAATAACTTGTGAATTTTTTATTCTTTCTTTCATTTTTTTCTTCCATTTTTTTTGTCGTTTTTTTTCTTCCTAAATACTTGAAATATCTATAAGGAATTTACCATATATTTACCCATGTAAATAAAGTTTGGTAAACCATAATTTTGAGGTTCGAGTTAGAATTATTTTTATTACACCTTATAAAATAAATCTTTTAATCTCATATGCCTCCAATTCTATATATTTCTTAAGTCACTAATTAATCTATAAATAAGAAGTGAATGAAACCAAACCATATTTCCAAACAAGAGTATATTGAAGGACTTGTGTTACGGTATAAAAATGATGATGTTGAGAACCTTAGTTCTACAACTAAACTTTCCACCAATCCTCATTCTCACTTGATCACTTGGAAAAAGTAGTTAGTTTATTTATTTATTTCCTTTCATGACCATCCGAATCATCAACTATGTTGATGGTTTTATGCAATGGTGAAACACTTGAGGTTATAATACCTCAATGCTTAACTATACATTATAATATATATATCTATATAGGGGAGGGATTTTCTACAAATGGCTAAAACTCTAAAAAGACTAAGAAGCGATCTGGGACGTTAGATTTAGGGTGTTTACGGTCAAGATTAACGCGGTGGCAATATTGTAAATATTATGATGTTTTTAATGACGCGCGATAAGGTTCCGGGGTAGATTAGTCATTGTGCGTTTTCAACATGCATATAAAAAACACCATAACTAAACATCTCAGCATCGCGCTGTGAAAAAACACCATAACTGAACATCTCAGCATCGCGCTGTGATAAAACACCATAACTGAACATCTCAGCATCGCGCTGTGAAAAAACACCATAACTGAACATCTCAGCATCGCGCCAAATAAACACCATAACTGAACATCTCAGCATCGCGCTGTGAAAAAACACCATAACTGAACATCTCAGCATCGCGCTGTGAAAAAACACCATAACTGAACATCTCAGCATCGCGCGTATAAATGACGAAGATGCCCCTCCGTGTTTTTTTTCTCTCATTGCCACGTGCTTGTTGTTGATTGCTTCCTACACTTCTTAGAGTTTTGAGCCTTTTTAGAAAATCCCCAATCTATATATATATATATGTCCTTATCTTCTAACCATAATTTAACTCAATCCATGGTTAAATATTATGTGTCTCATATGGTTTGTGAATTTTGCGCATCAAACTGAGTTTTTAAGGCTAAACGAGCGGGCGATATGGGTGGGTACACCCCTGCTCCGAATCCCTCTCTGATCTGGATCATTCACTTTTAGTAGAGCATAATATTATCGAATGGCACTACTACATTGCTTGCGATATGTTCAATCAATAAAAAAATGCTTGTTCCGTCTCACATATGGCATACAAATGATGGTAAAGAAAAAGATGAGTTAAAATATGTCAAAACCATCGGAAATGTAACTAATGTGTGCTTTAAAGTGAAAGTTTATAGAGGAGATTTAACCTCACTTAGGATATGTTCAATCAATAAAAAATGCTTTGTTCCGTCTCACATAGGCTTTACAAATGAGATGGATGTTGGGGGTAGAACTTTAGATAAGGGTAAAGTTGGTATATATATGCTCCATTCAGTTTCATTTAGCATCTCTCAATCTCTTAACCATTTAACACTCAGGGGCTATTTATTTCAGCCTCTTAATGGTTCAGATGTCTGAATGGTTCAGCACTTAATGATTCAGACTGTTTGTTTCACGAGTATATGTCTGAATGGTTCAAACATTTGCCTCTGAATAGTTAAGCATTATACAAAGTCTGAATGATTAAGACTTCTTATCTGAATTGGTCAGACATTTTCCTTTGAATAGTTAAGCAATATACTAGTTCTCTTAATGATTCAGACCTCTTACTGGTTTAGCACTTAATCATTCAGATGTTGCCAAACAGTTAATTTAACCATTCAAAGGCTCTTTATTTATGAAACAAAGGCTCTGAATACTGAATGTTGATTGATTAAGCACTGAACTGAATCATTAAGATGTAAAACAAACAAGCCCTTAATTGTTCTCTTAACTTGAAAGAATACTTAGGATCTAGTTTTGGTTCCAGACATACCGGTTCCTGCACTGTAGACAGTAACATTGATCCCGACCTTAAAAATACCAGTTTCAAACTGAACTTTTCAAAACTGCTCAAACTAGGAAAAAACCAGTCAAGAAACACTCAACAATCCACTAAATAGAAACTGGTGCTAACTCAAATAGCTTGGAATCAATACGTACTAATAGGAACCTAAGTGATCTTTTTGTCTCTTGAATGTTCCGCGGCTAATAATCGAAACTAATAAATCGATACCACCTGAAGTTAGGAAGGTAATGATCTAACTTGTTTATTTGGAGTTTCGTTCCGTAGTCAGTTTGAGTTTTTGAATGGGGTTTGAACTTTAAATGTTGAAACTTGATGTGAAACATTAGATGGGGCGGTAAAAAGTGTATTGGATATTAACAGACCCAACTATTTGTTTTTTGCCGGTACTGGTCCTAACTACCAATATATGTGCTAGCGGTCCCAATTTTTATTATTTTTGCCACCATTGGCCCGCCGTTAAAAAAATTTAACGCCGTTAAGTTTTTTTAAGAATTCCAGACTGACGTTTATGGATTTTGATCGGAAGAGGAATACGAGTTGATTGATATAAAAAAAATACATTGAAACGCTCTAATCGTGCACTACAACAAAAATAAGTATTTGCCACCGCAAATACGGATGCCAAACGGCAGCAAAGGTCATTTAGCACCAATTTTTCACTAAAACTACCGTGGGTGATACCTCTGTAGCAATTGGGCAATCGCCACCATTTTGCAACATCCCACTTTTTTGCCACTAAATTAACAACCGACTTGGTAGTGGCTAATATTGCAACCATTTTGAGACCGAAGTTTTGCCCCCGCATTTTGCCACTATGTTTTGCCACCGCTCTCCGACCGGCAAGATTGCAAACAGTTTGTGACAATTTGCCACTGCTATTTTTCTATTAAAAATTTATTAGACTATCATGTTTTTTAATAGCCCCTACTAATACCCCGGGTATAACTAATTAGGTAAACGAGTATTACATGTTTTCAATAATTTATGGCGGGTATCTAACCGGATATCTAATCGGATTACGTGTTTATTTAAAACGTAACGAATACGTTTTCAGGAGTATTTTGTATACGGGAGTCACCTTTCGTGGGGTGGGAAAACCAACCGGTTGTATCAGCAACATCCAGAACCAAATATATACAGTCAAGAGGCGTACATATCAATATTTGGACCGAGGGACTATCTCTACAGGGCCAGTTGACGAACAACAAGTCTGGTGGCATGCGATTGGTCAGGCTGCGTTTGGGTCGGCAACAAGGTCTCTGCCATACGAGACCCTCTTTATCGTTACATGCGCAGGTTCATTGCCATATCCATAGCTGGACATGGCAAGGTCATCGCCACAGAACTTTTCTTTCTTCAGTGTCTGCTCAAACACACACCGTGTCACCCGCTCATGGTCTTTCGGGTTACTTTTCCGTGTACTATCACAAGCATCAGCGAGGGGTGTTGATTGGTGGCAACATCGTGTCACAGATCGCCATATACCTAGGATACGAGCATGCCATATCACAGCTACCTACGGAAGGGGTTGCTCCGCACAAGGCAAACCGTGCCACAGTGGTTGGGATGTGGATTTTCCAAAAGTTATTGGACAATCAGTGGTGTTTGGTGGGGAGCTATGATGTGTTAGAGCCTTAGGTGCCCAAGCCATTGTCGTGCACAACGATGACTATCGGGATATGCTCCAGTGGATCATTCACCACATAGTCGACGATTATTGGGTGGTCAATAGGTCGTTGTTGAGACCACCACTTCCGTCATTCGGCTACGATGGTGCTAGCACGTCCGGTGCGGGCAATGATGACGAGATAGAGGGTTAGATATATTATTTAGATAGAGTTGTACTTTTGTTTTATATTTACAAACTCTTTGTATTTATCCATGCAGTTGTATTTATGATGATTTATATAAGCGGTTTTATTCACAAGTAGTTTAACACGCGAGAAAACACTTAGTTTTAAATTTCAAACCGAAATCAAAACACAAACTAGTTTATGAAAAAAAAATGACCGTAACTTAAATATTAAATTAAAACTGGATAATCGTATTTATTATTTTTTATATTTCAAACTTATAATCGAGGTGACAGAATTTTAAAAAATTTAATTATAATTTTAATAAAATCATAACGAGAGGAAAAAAAATGTCACACATAGAGATCGTGAGAAATTAAAAAAAAAAGGATAATGTCCCTAATAGGACCATTTCTGAAAATGATTAGTAGGCCCACAATTCATCTAGTGGCACTACATTTATGACTCCATCGTCTTTTTCATAAATGGTTGGTTACTAACTAGCCCACGATGCATCTATGATGACTTGTGACTAGTGACATTAGAGATTTACATTTATGAATCATAGTTTTACCGTAATTATCAAACCACAAAATACTAGCTTAATCAAGTAAAAGTGTATGACTCTTACTAACCAGGTGTTGAATTGTAGTCTTACTTGACATATGAAGCAAAAATAAAAATAAGTGAATAAGTGGACAATAATCATTGGCGAGGCTATTAAGGGACCAAGGAGGGTCCGGGCCACCACAATTTTTTCCGCCCGAAGTGTTGTTTTGTTGATCGGTTGTTGATTTTTTATATATATATTGAGTTTGGCCCTCCTGAAACAAAGCATTATAAAAAAAATAATGGGTTTTTTAACTTTGGTCCCCCCGGGCCAAAAATCCTGGCTTCGCCACTGACAATAATAACGTAGTTGTTCAAAAGCAAAAAAATCAATGATCGTATGGCACATGTTTGTATCTCAATTTACGATCTACGCTCTACGTTATATGGTTTGGTTATGCCTTAGTGCCCTACATGTTTATTGAAACTTGTAAGGCACGATTTCAACAACTTGTACGTTTGTAAAAAAAGCACCTGAAAAAAAATGTGGATCGATGCGATAGTTAAATATACATGCCAAAAGGAATCATGTTAATTAGGGTATCCATTAACAATGCAAACTTGGTGTTGAGACAAGACCGTTGTGACATTCTTATTAAATAGTATTTAACTTGTCTCTTGGAGCTTTGGTATCGACAAGATCACTGTTGTTGGCTATAAAACTCCTATACCATCTTGCAGAAAGCTTTGGTGTTCGGGTTAACGTTTGTCGGTCCACGTAGTATAACCCAAACCTCAACCTGTAACCTTCAACCCATTCATAGTTATCCATTAATGTCCATGAGAAATATCCACGTACATCCGCTCCCTCCCTGTTATTTATTTGGCTTTTTAAGTTAAACAAGAAACTTTTAAAATTTGAAACTTCAAAGTACTATACCTAATAGACTTGGCTAAAGAAGCAAGGTATTTAGTAAAATAATCAATTCGTTTGACGTCATTCATTAGTTCATCAACACTTTTCCCGGGCACTTCTAGCGTAGCATAACCTGTAAGAGAAATTGTTGACATGAGCAAACGTGTGAGGCTAAGGAAATAACTAGATTAATTAAACCCAACTGAAAATAGTGACACTTACCATTTTCAGTAATAAACATAGGCTTGTTATTGTATCGAATCTTTATAAGGTTAACAAATTCTTCCATGCCTCTTGGAACAACATATAATCCATCTGCCCCTGTCTATTTTTGCAATAAACAAAAAAGTTATTATATCAATCGCGCATTGTTAAACTAAATTACAGACTGTAAGTTCCTACACGTTCACCGATTAGCACGCCATCACGCTCTACAACCTTCTCTAAATAACCGGTGATTGCACGATTACTAGTTATAGAGCAACTAGAATTTGTGCAGTCCTTGGTATAGTAAGTTGTATAATGGTTAATGCCAATGAAATCGATACTATTCTTCATGAAATTCTTCTCTTCAAGAGAGAAACTTGGTAGTCTACTTCCAAGATATTTCTTAATTTCGTCTGGGTACTCTCCAAATATTGAGGGATCTAGTACCCTGTTAATTAATTTTTAACACAAGTTAAAAATGTGTTTCTATGTCTTTTATTTTTTTTTGACGCGTATGAATTCATAACGCTTACCAGCCAGAATGAAAAGCAAATGCTCTTTTAGCAGCTTCACGATCAAGCTCACTATCTGTTAATGGTTCAAACATGAAACCTTCGATGCAGAGACCAATTGAGCCACCTTGTTTTGGCTACACATACAAACTAAGAAATCAAATAAACAAAGGACACAATTCAAAATTAAAATTCATTGCGTGACCTTTATGATTTTGTAAATATTCAAAGGGATAAGTCAAAGCTTAAAGTTGATTAAAAAGTTAGTTGATTACCTGAAAATTTTCATGATATAGCTTAGATGCCCTACCATGAGCCAATAACATGTTGTGCATTACGATGATAGGCTCAACATCTGAATTTCCATCATGACAATTACCAAACGGTTCTGAACAACGACGTGGTGGAATGAGCCCTTGTTTGTAACCAGATTCCATGACAAATTCGAGTTCATTCATCGTGATCCAATACTTCACCCGGTCTCCAAAAGACTTGAAACATATTTTTGCGAAATATAGATACTCCTCCCTTCCAGTAAAGCCATATAAATAATGTGCATAGTAAGCCAACAAACATCTAAGAAATTCATGAAACAATGACGTTTTAGACATACTGCATTTCAGGGCTTAACCAAGAACCATATACGTCTTCAAGTTCTTGAGGGAAATCGGTGTGGTGAATCGTCACAAACGGTTCAATCCCTGTTATTTTAATCAAAATTCATGAAGAATGCTTTAATCAATCAAATAAATAACTTCACATCCAACTTTTCCATAAAGTTTGAGAGCATAAAAAGTTATAAAATCACAACTTACTATTCAAGTAATTAAAGAACTTTACTTCCAACATAAATCTTGAATTTAAAGTTTGTAGCAAGTCACAAAAAGATTTCAAAGACTTTTTATTTAACTAAAAGTTCATAGTTAGCACCTTTGAGAATGAGATTGTCTATGATGTTGTTATAGAACATAATGCCTGCAGGGTTGACTGTGCCAAACCTCCCTCCTGATGAAGAAAGAAACACATGAAAAATGTAAGCAATTAAATAAGTTGAGAAGATAAGTGAGGAATAAATAATGGTAATTAAGATTGAAGAGACAACTTGGAAGAACTCTAGCCCAAGATATAGAAAATCTATATGCTTGTACACCAAGAGAATGCAATAATTCAATGTCACCCTGAATGCATTATATATAATAATTCAAAATTTCAATATAAGAAGATGCATGATGTTAATTAGACAAGTGAATAAAATTGAAAGAAAAAGAAATATATATGAACCAAGAACATATGATAATGATCATCTGCAACATCTCCATTCTCTCCATTTTCTCCACAACCTAACAACAAATTAATTAATGAAATCAAATTCAACTTGTATGTGGTATAAACATTAAAAACAAACCATTGATTATACTGACCTACAGTGTGACATAATACATCCCAGTTGTTTAAAGATTTTCCGTCTTCAAGATAGGCTCCTTCAATCTGTAAACTTTATAAGTTAGTTAAGTGATGATAATTAAGGAGCTATATATAAGGATCAACCTGGTAAGCAGACGTGCCGGTTCCAAAGATAAACCCGGGTGGAAAATCTGATCTTTTGAGTTTAGGCTCTTCAAATATGGATCCTTCATTGCCATTGTTTTTTGAGGCTTTAAGACCACAAATGAGAAAAAAGAAGAAGAGAGAAATGGTGATCTTCAAATTCATAATGCATGGGCCATCCATGATTGAATCTCTTTGATCTTCTTATTTCCTTTTACCAATAAAAAATGCTTTATAAAGCCACCAAAGCTATTGAAATTTGAAAGGTATGCTATTAATTTGTAAATTGTTTGGTTTGAACAATTAATAGAAAGGAAAAATAAATCTATACTTCTTATAAGTTAAGGTTCATAAGATAAGAGAGAACTATCTTTAAGTTAAAAACTTAAAAAACTGTTTCAATTTTTTTAACATTCATAATTTTTTCATATGTTATTATTATTTTTTAAATTACAATAGAATTTAAAAATTTTAATACCTTTAATTAGAGTATAATATTCACATATTAAAAATATATAATGTAAAGCATCGCAGTACTACTTATATGTAGTGTTAAAAACTTTAACGTGGCGTAACAATACATAAATATAGTATATGATATGTCATGACATTTTCCCTATAAAAAATATATTTCACAGTTTTTTAAACCGGATTAGTATTAAAATATATGATTTTTAGTTTGATTTTCTTGGATTTTATGTTTACATCTATTTATATTTGTGTTTTTTGTAATAAAAGTCAATATTTTGATGTTTGAAGTCATTAAGATAATGAGCTCGTTTTATTTTCACGTGAAAACTTATTTAAATTATGATTTTTTTGTGATTCTTTACGTTAAAACTTGTTTGGATTATTACTTTTGTGGTATAACTTAATATTATTGAACTTATGTCGTGTTTAAATTAGAATTCTTATGGTATTATTTGATAATTATATATTTCAACCGACCCCGTTTCAACCCGATCCGACCACGGTCCAACCGATCCAAGCAGTAAAATTATAATACCGGTTCAGTGTCCAGTCCGATTTTCAAAACATTGGTCAAAATTAGTTCTCTAGATACGTAACTCACATATAATTTATCGCAAATAAAACATAACATAACACTAATAATATATAATGTAGCTAAATTTATGTTTAAAGTTAAACAATACATAAAAAACATTAAAATATTTTTTATGTATTTTTAGCGTTTTAAATTTACCTACCACATACATATGTGTAGGTAACTTAACCTACACATTACTTTCACATATATAGGTTTAACAAACGAAATCTATTCAGTTTTATTTTTTGAATTTCAAAGTTGATGAATAAATATTGTATTTCAATCATTTTTCTATAAGTTCAAAAGTTTTGGTTAAAAAATAAAGAATTCAGTTATTTCTTTTTGTTATCGTAATATTTAGCCTTCTCACGTTAACTTTTCTCTACGATTGAAAACAAATTCAGAAAATTTATTCATTTAGTTTTTTATTCGGATTGAAGAAATATTAGAATAAACCGAGTTTATTTTTTTCATATTTGAATCCGAATACGCTTATAACCGAACCTTGAATAAGTTTTAAATTGGTTATTTCTGATTTAGGATACGATATGAATTTCGGTTTTTTGCACACCCGTGTGGCAGTAGTCTCTCCGTCCAAATTATCATTACTTACCCTCACATGCATCCCACATGAGAGGTAAAATCGTCTTTTTTTTTCTTCTTTCACCCTCGAGAGATGTAAATATATGAAAAAACCTAACACCTATCTTTACCTTTGTTGCAAATATCTATACCCTTTTTATACGTGATTTGTTTTTTAATGAAATAGCACAAAAATTCAAAGTTTTGTTGTATTTAACTAGAGCATACATTATTAGTATGTTAAAACTAAAATAACGCGCTATACTTTATTTGACACTACACATTTGTAGTGGTATATATAGTATTATATGTGTGTTTAGTATCATAATACTATGTATATATAGCATTGAAACCTAAAACAAGTTAATCGTGTTTGTTATAACATTATTTATACTTAAATTATAGATAAATAAATTTTTGATTTAATGATGTAATTTTCTAAAAAATATTAACGTATAAAAATAAAAAAAAAATGTTTAAAAATTATATTTGAAGTTTATTTTTAACTTTTTATTAGTAAAATCGCACTCATTTCTCTTTGAGGAATTTTATAAATTTTTTCAATAAAATTGAGTTACCAAAATCCCACATGAAATAACAGAAGTAGCCAAAATAGGTTTTAGATTCCGACTGTCTATCCCCAAACCTTATTTTTCTATCTACACAAGCCTCAGACGTTTAGGCGTCGCGCTTTGCTCAATAATTAGTTTTGGTAAAAAAATTTCTATTTTTATAAAAAATTTGCTTGTTTTTTCAAAATTTTTTTATAAAAACTTGTTTCTTAGGTTTTAGTTTAAATTTTAAAAAAGATAACTATTCAATTTAAAAACTTTAACTAGTTGTGAAACAAACATTATAAATAAAAGTCGAAACAAACATTATAAATAAAAGTTCAACATAACATGTTTTATATAAAATTCCAACTAATACAAAACAAAAAAACACAACATAAGAAAATAGCAACTAATCGTCATCTTCCCCATTCCCAAGTGCACACGTATAGCATCGAACATCTGAATCGACCATCGTCCTTGCCGCTCCAACAGTTGGAGGTGACGATCGAAGTGCTCAGCTGATCCCCGTGCACCCATAGGCAGGTCATCGTATATGTGTTGTTAGTACTGGGGCGGATCATGGTGTGGCTGGTTAGGCGGCACATGTTGTTGCTCGGGCTGGTTATTTGTAGTCTCACGGCGGCAACTGAACAGACACCAAATTTTGGTTATTTGTATCTCTGAACCGAAGACCGACTCCTTGAAACTTGCGCAGCAAGCGCATGATGTGCACACTAGTTTTACCTAATTTAGTTGAGGGGATAGGCGCGGAGACCAGTGAGCCTGCCTCATAAACGATCCCGATTGATCGTGCTATGACAGTGATGTAAGCACCGCCTAACAAGTGTTCACGCGTTTGCCGATGGTAAGCGAACTCAAAATATTTAGTCAAGCAAGTCACAGTCAACGTAGTCTTTTTGAACAAAAATGACGGCTCACCACCGTACGGGTCCTCCAAGGGAATATTCAAGTCAATATGTATCGCATTGTCACCGTAGTTGTTTTGAACAAATGGCTTACCACCCTCACCGTAACCATTATCGTAAGGGTCCTCCACGAGAATATTCAAGTCGAATTGCAACGCATTGTCACAATAAAGAATTCCCGATACAACCTTGTCTTCCTGCTCCCTCGTGTTGGACGCTGGTTGATTCCACGTGTTAGAAATAGCAGTGTCGTAAGAATATGGAATAACACTGTAAGAATAACGTAAGAATCCACAACACTGTATTTTGAAAAAAACGATAACGATTTTCGGATTTAAACCAAATGTGAGTGAAAATGTGAAAAAAACGTTCTTTTAAACCAAATGTGAGAGTGAATGTGAAGTATTAAATAGTGGTTCTGAGAAATTGGACGCCGGCGTTATGCTATGGCCAAAGCGTGGCGCATAGGAAAGACAAACATTTCTGGTACGACATTGTACTAGGTTGATGGAACAAAAAGGCATCAAAGCACCGTGCTATGGGCAAAGCGAACACTTGATGGGTGCGGAAAATAGTTTGGGGTGTGGGAATAGAAAGCTCCTTTATATATTTTGCATATTGCATTATCGATACATCATAATGGCAAGAGTGAAAAGTGTGTAAATTAGATTTGGTCCTTTATCTATATTATAAATTTTACATTTCGTCCTTAAACTTCAATTATTTTACAAAACATCCTTTATGTTTAGGATTTGTCACACATTCCATCCTTTACACTAACTAAAGTCAAGTTTTTTGTTAAATGACTAATATACCCTTTTATCATTTAAAAGTTAAAAACAAACAAAACTCACATTTTAACCCACTCTCATCCACCATGCGCTTTCTTCCCCGGTTCCCCCCACACACAATTCAAGGGCAACATGATTGAATCAAATATCAAAGGAAATGATTGTTTTAATTGAAGTATAAGTGAAATTAAACTTGATTATGTTTGTCTCATCATTCAATGAATCATACCTCCAACCTTAAATATTATGAGAAGCCTACATAAATATCTTAATCCCTCCATAATAATCGGGGATTATGCCATCAATGCTGCTAGAACCTACGTTAGCACTAACGCCGATCACCTCATTTTTCAACAACATGTTAGATAAATTCAAGTGACTGATTTTGCAATTCTAAAAAATTGGATGTTTTGAGGTGCAATTTGGGGATTGGGAAGGAGTTTGTAAGTGAGGACCTTTGGATCCTTAACAGCGAACCAACGAAAAACACAAGTGGTTCATTTGACCGAGTTTTTTCCTCTTCTGCACAATTTTGCCATCCATGTGATATTGAAACCAGAAAAATCATGATATGATCTAGACATGTTTTACAAAGAAAATGGTTCATTTGTTTTACTTATTAGAAGAACGATTAGATTTAAAAAAATCATGACATAATCTCATTTTCATGAAGGGAAAAACAAAATTTAAACAAGGGTAGAATTGTTTTTTTTCTATTCTTTTTTAATGTTTTTTTAATAAGAGTAGAATTGTCATATTATAAAACTTTAACAAAAAACTTAATTTTAGTTAGTCTAAAGGACGGAATGTGTGGCAAACACTAAACATGCAGTTTTATTGGTTAACATACAGTTTTATTGGTTAACATGCAGTTTTCATGAATAGTAAAATGGTGTGATGATAAGTTGTTTTGGTTAATTTTTAGTTTGGCATGTTTTTATTGGTTCAATTTTTTCTAGCATTATTATTTCATTTTCAAAAGTGACATGTGTTTCTTAGTTTTTTGTTATTGGCTTTTCCCAAGTGTTTGTTTGGTTTTCAATTGTATTCTCTTTTAATTAATGAAATGTATAACATGTTTTAATTGATTGTATTGTTGTAATTTTTGTATGATGTTTGTATTTTTTTACATTTCAACTGATAACATAAAGCCTCACGCGAATAAACGTATGTAAAAAAGGTTTGGGCAACAATTGCAATCACAAAATTGTGTTTATAACCATGACAGTTGAACAAAATCCTACCACATAAAGCATAAAAGACAGAAAATAACTAGTTAGTAATTGATAACTTGTCATGTGAACTAATAACAAGAGACCCCATCTCCATAAAGGGACATAAAAGACTGAAATAACTAAAATAACGATGCTTCAGTTGCCTGGCCCATACATCAAAAATTCATAATTATATTATTATATTTATATTTATCTATATATTGTTAATACAAACAAGTTGAACAACAGTAGAATTATTAGACTTCATATGAATGTGGTATTTTGATGTGCCACGTTTGACTTTTGAGTCTGCTTCAATGTGTGAACGAAATGAGACGAATTGGTATCACATATTTTTTTTCTCTCTTTTTTTCTTTTTTGGAACCAAACTTTATTTTATGATTTCCAACTAGTCACGTATGTAACGCCTAAAGTAAGTTTGGTATTTTAAATCTTGCTTATGAAACTTTCCTATTATAGTTTTCGGCGAGCCAGACCAATAACAACCAAAGTAATACAGTTTGCATGTAGGGAAAATGTCATTTTAGTGTTTACCTTAAAGTTACTCGGCCGACTGATGAGTTACAAGTTAGAATTACAAGTATTTTAACGTAAATATGGCTTGTGCAACCTGTGAATACACCTAGTGGGTTTTACATCACTACTAAAACCGAAATTTGCGACACACATTTTGTCGCAATATTGTCGCAAAATGAGCTTTGCGACAAGTTTACAACTTTTTTAGTTTTGTCGCAAAAACGCTTGTTGCAAACCTTTTGCGACAAACTTCCAACAGCTCACGTGACAGGTTGCGACAACTATTTTACAACAACATTGCAACAATATCCTAACAAAATTTGCGACAAGGCTGTGACAACTTAGATTTTTTTGAAACAATGTTGCAACAGCTTTCCAACAAGTTTTGCGACAGTTTTGCAACAAATTATTTACGACAACATTCCAACAGCTTTCTGACATTGATTGCAACAACGTTGCGACAATTTTTTAATTTATTGTTTATTTTTTCGTTCTTCTTTGCAAAACTGTCGCAAATTTGTTGCATTCTTAATGTGTTGCAAACTTGTCCCAAATTTGTGTGTATATGTGACAAAATAAGGCTGTCGCAAAAAATTGTTGCAAAAAACATACTTTTCTAGTAGTGCGTGTTGTGCCCTAAGTTATGATTATTTTAGTGATAGGTGGAGTTTATTTCTATTAAGTTGGTACTTGTTTAAGCCCTATAAAATGGGGGTAAAGGTGGATGTCTAGAGCGAACTTTAGAAAAGTGTGTGATTTTCATTTTATAGAAAAGAAAATATTGGATATTAACGGTGTATACTATGTGGTATCGGAAAAAAAATCTTAACGTTGTATACTATTCGAAAAAAACATAACGCTTTTAAATAACTTTTACAGGCGGTCAATTGGTGCTAAAAATGATAAAACTTAGGATCACCAACATATATTTCGGTAGTTAGGATTGATGGCTACCAATAACAGATAGATAGGACTGTTAAGATTCAATACTTAATAAAAAAATGTTTCGTCCTAAGGGCTTGTTGTGTGATATGCACCAGTACCGTCGGTATATTTGCAATTCTTTGAACACGCAATGTTCATGTCTGATGACAATGGCATCATCATTGTTCATGAAAATTATGGTGTTCTGATGCGAGCCCAAGTGTGGAGGAGCGGGCCCTTATATTTCTAGAGGCCCATGATCGTGCCTCACAGAAATGGGCATAACTTGAGTTACAGGCCTCCGTTTCGGACGAGCTACCAGTCAAATCGAAGACCGGAACGAGGGCTACGACTTGGTAAGCCGCTTACCCGAATTTTTTCTCTAAATAAGCCTCCGTAAGGGAGTTATTGTCATTTTTATGTTTTGGACATGCTTTTGGACTTTTTGTGTTGGGCTTTTGTTTTGGCCCGTAGTTGTTTTTTGGCCCATTAGGGTTTTGTTTCTCTTATTTATGATATTCTAATGAACATGAAATGATCATTGATCATTATTTACAAAAAAAACGTTTACTCTTTCAGATTCTCCGGTTTTAGGGTGAATTTGGGGTGGTTTGGGATTTTGAGTCAACACGGGTATTCGTAGAATCAACGTGCTTGAATCATTCTCAATTGTTACACTACATCATGTTCCCTACCGATAACAACTGAGGTAACAAAGTTCAGGAAAGTGATGTATGGACAAAAGGAACCGCTCTACACATATCATTCATTGCGTCATCAGGGGAAAAGTATAAGTACCGCCAAGTACAATGGTGTAAGGGAATGAACAACTTCTCAGTCTCTTACACTCACTTTGATACACTATATTGATTCTCACGCTCAAGATTAGTCACAGAGATCACCTCCGGGTCCCTCTCTGATCTGGATCATTCACTTTTAGTAGAGCATAATGTTATCGAATGACACTACTACATTGCTAGCGATACGTTCAATCAAGAAAAAAGCGTGTTACGTCTCACAAATGGCATACAAATGATGGTAAACAAAAAGATAAGTTAAAATATGTCAAAAACCATCGAATATGTAACTAATATGTGTTTTAAAGTGAAAGTTTGTAAAGTAGATTTAACCTCAATTGTTTCCTTAACTTAAACTTACGTACTAGTTTACATCATGTCTTATACTAACCTTGAAAGAAAACTCGGATCCGGTTTTGGTTCCGGTTCCTGCACAGTAAACAGTAATCCCAACCTTAAAAATCACCGGTTTCAAACCGAACCAGTCAAAGCTGCTCAAATAGGGAAAAACCAGTCAAGAAACACTCAACAATCCACTAAACTGGAACCGGTGTCACTCCAACGTTTTTAGCTTGGAATCAATACTAATAGAGTAATAGGAACCAAAAGCAAAAAATAGTTTTAAAAAAACACGACCTTTGCACCTAGCCCCAAATTAAGCCGAATATACAATTCTATTTAAGCCCATCGTTCTGTCAGGCCCACAAATCATAAATAGTTAGGAGGCCCAAATTTTGAAATGTGTGGTCTCCGAGAGATGGTAATTAAACCCGAACCTAGCCCTGCACAAACCGGGTTTTTTAGGAACCGGGTCCGGTTTTGGTTAACAAAATCAAGAACTGGGTAGGGTCGGTTCCGGTTTCGGTTCCGGGTATGATCAGGTATTTGACCGCTTTAACTGGGTTTTTTCGGTTCCGGGTAGGGTCGGGTCCGGGTTTTGACCGAGTTGAGCTGGAACCGGTTCCAGCGGTTCTGGTTCGGTTCCGGGTACGGTTCCACTTTCTTGGAGGAACCGGAACCCATGTGTACCCTACGGTTCGGGTACGACTGGTTACGGTTCGGGTACACCGGGTTGGTTCCGGAACTGGTTTTTTTGTGCACGGCTACCCGAACCCGATGATAAAATCCGAAACCCGAAACATTTGAAACGGGTATGGGTCGGTTATGGGATTAAAAAAATAAAAATTCGCGGGTATGGGACGGGTATGGGATTGCGTAATATACCCGTTAACACACCCAAAAATAATTTAATATTTTTTTATTTATATATTATGTTTGCTTAATTGTTTTTATTTTTATGTTATTAGTTAAATATATTGTTAACTAAAATATATTATGTATCTCGTTTTATAATTTTAACATTTTTATGAACTATGATATTATTAAGAGATTTTTACATATATCCTCATATTAAGAGGTTTAAATACATATATATCCAAGCTTAAATATTAATTACATATCTCCCCTTTTTGTTAGAAAAATACCCATTTACCCTTCTTAATGAAATGAGGATATGTGTAATATGCATGGTTTAAGATGGGAAATATGTTATTGATTTTAAGGATTGGGTAAATATGTAATAAATAAATTCTTCTTAATGAAATGAAGATATATGTAATATGCATGGTTTAAGATGGGGAAATATGTTATTGATTTTAAGGATTGGGTAAATATGTAATAAATAAAATTTATTTATTACATATTTACTCAATCCTTAAAATCAATAACATATTTCCCCATCTTAAACCATGCATATTACATACTAGTTTAGTGTCCGTGCTACGCTCGGGAATATAACACACAAACGGTGATTTTAAGGATATTAATGGGACACAGATGATTCCAATCAATTTTGAGACAAAACGATGGTAAAAACGTAACAAAAGACTTTGTTTTAAAAAATTATTATTTTACTATTGCAATACTATACTCAATTTAAAAAGATTTAAATCCTCGACTTTATGGTGTATTTTTTTAAATAATTTCGTGTAAAAAGAGTTATGACTCTTTAAAAAAAATTGAGCTGTTTAATTGTAGATTATTACCAACTTTATACATAAGTTCATTTTTATGCCCTGTGCATGAGAAGGTTTAAAATGTAAATAATCTTAAATTTCTAAAGACTCCTAAATATTAGGAGATCAAAATGTAATTAAGATTATTATAATATATTATTATTATAGATATATACATATTTAAATTGCAAAACTATTATTGTGAGACAAATTCTCTTATGATGTCATATAAGCGAAAACTATCTCTAATGATGACAACTAAACAAAATAGATTTTACTATATTATATAAGGATATCCTCATTTCATTAATATCACACTTATTAGATTACTATTTTACCTTTTATAAACCCATTTAATAGTAACTTACTGTTATGAGTTATCCTATTTTTAATACCGTCAATTATATAAGAAATAATTATATAAATCTTTGACTTTTTATTTCCCCAATAACGTTCTAACTATTTGGATTTTTTACCATCGATAGTTTTTCTTTCGATAGTGTCACTCTTACGAACCTCAAAGAGTAAAATAATCACGAGGTAATGGAAAATATTAAATAAGGTGTTGCATGAACTTTCCTTGGTTTGAATCACCAGTAGGAAGAAAACGAATAATAAGACTTGCATCTCAAACTATTATATGTAATTGAGTTGTCGTGGATATGTTGCCTTCCATTTGAATCACATATTATATGAAATTGATTTTAGAGAAACTAATTAGAGAAGGGTAAATGGGTATTTTTCTAACAAAAAAAAGGGAGATATGCAATTAATATTTAAGTTTGGGTATATATGTAATTAAACCTCTTAATAAAGGGATATATGTAAAAATCCCTAAATAAATTTAGGAAAGGGATATATATAAATGCCCCTAAATGCCACTTAGGTGTCATGCTCTAATTTAATATGATGGAAGATTTCAAGACGGGTCATAGTATAATCTATATTCGAAATAACCCGATATGTTCAAATAAAAAATTCATTAATTATCTCCAAACCTAATATGTTCAAATACAAATTTTACCAATTATCATGATTTATCTCCTAACCTGATATGTTTAAATTAAAAATTTACCAATTATCATGATCTATCTCCTAACCCGATATGTTCAAATAAAAAATTTACCATTTATCACGAATTATCTCCTAACACGATATGCTCAAATAAAAGATTCACCAATTATTATAGATTATCTCATTTATTTAAACTTATGATTTTTGTTAGCAAAATATTTGTAAATATCCAAACCGATTTAATAAAGAATACATTAAAAATAAATTTGTATCATGAATTTAGTTAAAACCAATATAATCAAAATCTCGTGTAATACACACAGCTACTAATCTAGTTATTAAATGTGATGCAATGATAATTAATTGAAGTGTCATTTGAGATATTATGATTTACTTTATATACCCGACGGGTAAGTTTTATGTTATTAATGGGTATACTTGATTACCCACAGGTATGCCCGATATCATACGGGTAAATACTCGACATACACCCAAAGGGTATGGGCGGGTATCAAACACCCATTTCTATACGTGTACGGGTATGGGATTACCTATACCCGTCCCGTTGCCATCCCTAGGTCTACTCTACTATGTTGCCATTTTTTTACCTTTTCCTAATAGATCGGCATCGGCTAACCAAAAGACAGTTTAAAGTAGTCTTATATGTATAGGGGAAGGTTCATGCCAGAAGATCAAATATTGCGAGAAGAAAAAAAAGAAGGTAATATTCTTCATTTGTTCAACCAAAAACATTTTTAAAATACATTAAAAATGATAGACATGCAATATTTATTCATCGATCAATTTTGATATTCAAAAAATAAAATTAAATAAATTGCATTTATTTGTTAACCATACACATGTGGAAGTCATGTGTAGGTTATGTTACTTACATATAACCTACACATGTGTATGTAAATTTAAAACGCTAAAAATATATACATAAAAAAATATATTAATGATTTTTTTGGCATAAATACCTTACACATTTGTATATAGGAAGTGGATTTAAAAAAAAACTAAACTATTGATAAGTTTTTAGTGATTTAGGTTTCTTCTTATTCTTCTCATAATATTTGAGTCTTCACAAATGAACTATATATATAAATATTATATATATATGTAGGAAGGTTCATGCGAAAAGAGTAAATATTGCGAGAAGTGTAAGAAAAAACTAAATTCTTCATTTTTCAATAAAAAAACTTTTTAACATGTAGAAAAATGATTAAATTGCAATATTTATTCATCAAATTTGATGTTCAAAAAATAAAATTTGATAAATTTCGTTTATTTGTTTAACTTACACATGTTGAAGTAATATGTAGGTTATGTTACTTACACATAACTTACACATGTGCAGGTAAACTTAAAACGCTAAAAATACATACAAAAATAAAAATTTAATTTTTTTAGTTTATTCCTTACTCATTTGTGTGTAGGAAAGTGATTTAAAAAAAAATCATTACCAAGTTTTTTTAGTGATTTAGATTTCTTCTTGCAATATTTGAGAAGACCAAATATTGCGAGAAGTGTAAGAAATAGCTAAATTCTTCATTGTTTTCAACCAAAAACGTTTTTAACATATAAAAAAAATGATACAAATGCAATATTTATTCATTAACTTTGATATTCAAAAAATAAAATTGAATAAATTTCGTTTATTTGTTAAACCTACACATGTGGAAGTCGTGTATAGGTCACATAACCTACACAAGTGTAGGTAAATTTATAACGCTAAAAATACATACGTAAAAGATATTTTAATGGTTTTTTTTAGTTTACACATTACACATTTGTATGCAGGAAATGAATTTATTTAAAAAACTAAACCATTGATAAGTTTTTTTAGTGATTTAAGTTTCTTCTTTTTCTTCTCGCAATATATATATGAGTCTTCTCAAATAAACCTCCTCATATATATATATATATATATATATATATATATATATATATATATATATATATATGAGCCTTTTCTTAGTTAGGATTTTTTCCGGCCAGCAAGTGAAACTTGTGATATATAATATTTTCCTTTTTGTTTTACCTATTATTGTTTTAGTTAATTTGATGGACGGCGGGCTGAGTGTGGGATTTGAACTCGTGACGTTGGGTGCGCAAAGCACAAACAAAATGCTCAAACCATTGCGCTTTAGCATTAACTTGTTATTATTTCCGATTCATTAATATTATTACCATTAGTTTCGTTGATTATTATTAATTGTTTTTTACTTGCTTGTTTTGTTTATTAATTTTACCTGTTACCTTTTAAGTTTAACTTTAGGGTCTAGTTTTTGGGTTTAGTTTTATGGTTAATTTTTTTGGGTTAGGTTTCTTGGCTAGGTTTTTGGGTTTGGGTTTCTAGGTTAGGTTTTTGGGTTTGATTTTCACAGTTATATTTTTAGGGGCTGGGTGGGTGGGTGTCTTAAAACTTGAAAATCACATGTGTTAAACGTCAAATCACATGTGCTAAAACCTAAAATCACATATTTTTAAACCTGAAATCACATGTTTTTAAAACTGAAATCACATGTTTTAAAAGTCAAATCACATGTCCTAAAAACTGAAAATCACATGTGCTAAACCTTATATCACATATTTGTTAAACATGGAATCACACATTTGCTAAACTTCAAATCACACATTTACTAAACCTCAAATCACATATGCTAAACCTCAAATCACATGTGTTAAAACTCAAATCACATGTGCTTAACTTCCAACCAATGATAATTAACTACTTTACAAAACCTCAAATAACATGTGCTAAAAATTAAAAATCACATGTCCTAAAACAAGAATCACATGTGCTACACTTTAAATCACATGTGATAAACCTCAAATCACATGTGCTAAACCTCAAATCAGATGTGCTAAAGCTAGAATCACATGTGGTAAATCTCAAATCACATGTGCTACACTTCAAACCAAAGACAATTAACAAGTTTACTAAACCTAAAATACATGTGCTAAAAATAAAAAATCACATGTGCTAAACCTCAAATCACATGTACTAGAATATACCAATCGACATTAATTTTTAATATTGATATAAATTTCAAGTTTAAAACACGGGAATCTAGTTTTTAGTTCATGTGATTCTAAGTTTAGCACAAGTGATTTCAAGTTTAGAACATGTGATTTTATGTTTTAGCATATGTGATTCCTGTTTAAATCACGTGTGATTTTAGTATTTAGTACATATGATTTTAGATTTTAAAATAATATAAATGAGATGCAAATGATTAACGAACATGAAAGATGCACAATAAGATAAAACGAATGACCAATATATTTTTCTTTGTTCCCTAAAAATGAGAGGTTCCCAATTGAATCATGACATCGACCATGACACCAATGACAACGTTGTATAACTAGGCCACAAAATGACGTTTGTATGCTAAATCTAAAATAACATGTGGTAAGATATACCAACTACCATTAATTTTTAATATTTATATAAATTTTAAGTTTAAAACATGGGATCTAGTTTTTAGCACATGGGATCGAAGTTTAGCACATGTGATTTCAGATTTAGGGAATGTGATTTTAGATTTAGACAAGACAAACGTCATTCTTGCCTAGTTATACAACGTTGTTATCGGTGTCATGGTCGATGACGTGATGCAATGAGGAACTTCTCTTTTTTAGGGAACAAAGAAACATATATTGGTCATCTGTTTTATTTTATTGTGCATCTTTAATGTTCCTTTATGATATGCATCTCATTTATAATATTTTAAAATCTAAAATCACATGTGGTAAAACTGGAATCTAATGTGCTAAAACCTAAAATCACATGTTCTAAACCTGAAATCACACGTGGTAAACTTCGAATCACATGTGCTAAAAACTAAAATCCCATGTTTTAAAGTTGAAATTTATATAAGTACCAAAATTAATAATGGTTGGTATATTTTAGCGCATGTGATTTTAGACTTAGCATAGAAAAATGTCATTCTTCGCCTGGTTATACAACGTTGTCATCGGTGTCATGGTTGATGTCATGATTCAATGGGGAAACTCTCTTTTATATGAAACAAAGGAACATATCTTGGTCATCCATTTTATCTTATTGTGCATCTTTCATGTTCCTTTTACATATGCATCTCATTTATATTATTTTAAAATCTAAAATCACATGTGCTAAACAATAAAATCACAAAAACTGTAATCACATGTGCTAAACATGAATATCACCTTGGGCGCCTATGGTCTAGCCATGCAAAAACACGATATCCGGCTCCACCCAACCTACAATGTTGCAGAATCGAAACCAATGAGAATAACAACTTGGATTACTCTAAGAATCATGATTAACACTTTCAGATTAAACTATTTGAAGGTACATATAAAATGCTTAATCGGATAAGACTTAGAGTTTTCTCAAGAACGAATCTGATTTCATATGAAGAAGAAAGAAACTGTACCATGTTTTTATTTTGATCAAGTCATTGTATTTGTTTATCAACATCCAATATATAGGATCATCATCAATTATCACCATCGCCCAATTAAATGAGTTAATTTAGCCCAACATATAAATATATAAACATTAGTTATATATTTATATATACTAATAATTAGATTTATTAAATACACAAATACTACAAATAATAATAGTGACAAACGAGTCTGCACTCCCGCGTCTCCTAACTCGTTTAATAACTAATATTATTTACTTGGTCAACAAGTTAATCCAATAACACTAAAATCACATTGATAGTACTAAAATTACCAACATTACACCCCTAGCTACCCCATTACCACCATCACACCACACCACTCAACCTCGACCAATCCGAGGAGATCCTATTTCCCATTTATGAATCAAAACCCACCACCACCATATAAGCCCTCTATCCAAAAGTAAAAGGGAGAGGATTGAACATTATCACCCACCACCACTTCGTCGGCCGCCCCCTATCCAAAAGTAAAAGGGAGAGGATTGCAATTTTTTTTTATGGAGAACACTTTGGATATCTATCTAATAAATCAAACTTTTAGGGGGTAATTTTTAGAGGGATTTTTTTTCTATAATAGGAAGTTTGGGAGGTAAAATTTAGCTAAATTTTTCACCATGCAAGTTGATGGAGCCAACTCCTTAAATGTTATATATTTACAAATTGTTAAATATAATGGTTATAATTTCTTTATAAATATTACTATTTAACCCGTGTGTAACACACAGGTATTAAACCTAGTTCACGTATAAAATTCAAAAAAAAATATTTTAGGATGCACAACTGCTCTTCTCTCTCTATTGTGTCCAAAAATGAGTGACGATGTCTATAGCTACTATTTGTATAACTCCACTTTCTTTTGATATACACATCTAAGTAAACCAATAATATGATCCTGCATTCCATATATTTTTTTCTTACCTTGATAACAAAGACCCTACGATGTTGGATCCTTCATTTTATATTTTACTAGGTTTAGTACTCGTATATACACACGGGTTGATATAAAATAATAAAAAATATTATAATAAATAGATAATATTTAAGTAATTATAATTATAATTACTTAAATATTATCTATTTATTATAATGATTTTTCAAATTACACATAAATGAAAGAGTAAGTAACAATAACTTGTTAATAAATAAATAAAATTATTTAACTTCATTACTTTCTAAATAAACAAACTTTTTTATTTTAAGTTTAAAAATTGTTCAAAAATACCAAAATAACAAAACTATATAATAAAGAAATTTAAAAAAATTGAAGTAGAATCTAAAATAGGATCTTGATGGTCACTCTTATTTTCCCTTTTATTTTTCTTTCTTCCACCCCCCTTTCATTTCTTCAAAAAGTAATAAAGGTGAGTTCGTTTTAAAACTTTAATTTATTAAATAAATTTTAGTATTATTAGCGGTTTCTCTAATAAGGATATCGCCCCCCTAAAGCCCAACATGCTTTGGCGAGTGCCTTGTTTAGTGGAGTCGTCCAGCGTTTTGGTATGAAGTTTGATCTAACTCCTCGCCAGAAAGCGGTGTTTGATTGCCTCCGGGCTCCTCGGTCACAGGACTTTTTGACCGTCATCCCCATTGAAGGACTCGGCCAACACATGTCGGCTTTAGAGTACCGAACTATCCTTAAGTACCGGTTGATGATTCCTTTGTTTCCCCCCGATGAGCCTTGCCCAATTTGCCGCAAAACTTGTTTGGATTCTTTTGGCGAGCATGCGGTTCATTGCAAGGAGTTGCCCGGGTTCAAATACAGACACGATTTGGTTAGGGACGTTCTATATGACGTCCTTAAGCGTGCCGGAATCTCTACCAAGAAGGAGGCGCCCGTGAACTTTTTGACAGATCCGCTTGAAGGGAGATCTACTTTGCGACCCGCTGATATTCTTGTGTTTGGGTGGGCTGGGGGGAAACATGCGTGTTTGGACCTTACAGGAGTGTCCCCTCTTGTTGGGCTTAGAGAGAATGGGTTTGTTGCGGGTCAAGCAGCGTTGAAGGCGGAATCAGCCAAAGTGGATAAACACGAGAAAGCTTGCCTAGAGAATCAACACGTCTTTATCCCTTTCGCTTTCGATACTTTTGGTTTTCTAGCCCCGGAGGCCGTGGAATTTCTGAACAGGGTCAAGCAGGTCGTGCATAGCAATTCCTCGTCGGCTAAAACCCAAAACTTTATTTTTAGTAGGATTGGCTTTGCTATTCAAAAGGGGGTTGCGGCGTAACTTGTTGCCCCGTTTACCAGCCACTATATTGTAAATTGTCGTTTATTCTATATAAGAAACACTATTGTAAAAAAAAAAAAATATTAAAAGGTAAACCATAAAATGTTACACAAAAGGGTTATGCAACTTTGTTTTATAAGTTTGTAAACTGTATTTTTGATCAATATATCCGTATGTTACACACGAGTTAAATAATAATATTTATAAAAAATTATAACTATTATGTTTAAAAAATTATAAATATTTAATATTAAAGAAATTGGCTCCATCAAATTATATATGTATGGTGAAAAAATTACACTAAATTTCCCTCTTAAATTTCCTATTATAGAACAAAAAAAAATTCCCTTCAAAAAGTCCCCCCTAAAACCTTGAAATATTATATAGATTTTAGTATTATTAAAAAGTAAACCATAAAATGTTACACAAAAGGGTTATGCAACTTTGTTTTATAAGTTTGTAAACTGTACTTTTGGTCAAAATATGTGTTCAGACACCTTTAACAGGCTTTGTATTAACATAAATGGTTCTAAGCTCTAACTTTGTCCACTTTTCTTTTAAACATTTCTTGTGTGTCCTGCATGTCAGAAGAAAAAAACAACAGGAAATGTCTTTTATGCTCCTCAGAGTCGAGGCATGTGGGGAATGTTTAACGGAAAATTTGACAGAGATAGGACTCAAAACTATTTGTGCTAATAATAAAAACTGTAGGTATTAAACCAGTAGTGTAAAACTAAATTTATTAAAGATGTCAAAACACATACACATGTTAGGTTTACTCAAATATAAAGGTATTTTAGTTTTAGATGGTCCCAACTATCAACTTTTGGTTTCTACCGGTCGTAACTATCGAATAGGCTGACAACGGTTCAAACTTTTATCACTTTGGCAACCCACAAACCGTTGTTAAAAAAAATAACGACTTTAAGTTTCTTTCGAATTCAAGACCGATGTTTTTATCTTTTAATCGTGAGTTGATTGATATAAAAGTTATCTCGAAACGACACTCCGAACGACATAATTTTACATCCGATTAAAGTACCGTTAGGTTTAAACACCCGATTGAAGCACCGTTTCGTCGTTTCGAGGTAACTTTTACATCAATCGACACGCAATTTCCTTTCAATCAACCCCTTAAACATTTGGGTCGAATTCGAAAAAAACTTAAATGCGTTAAAAAAATTTAACGACGACTTGTTGGTTGCCAAAGTGATCAAAGTTTAGACTGTTACTAATTAATTGCATAGTTAAGACCGCTAGAAAGCAAAATGTAATAATTACGACCGTTAAAAACTAACGTGCCATATAAAAGATTAAACGAAACGTGGAAGACGTTTTTGCGTGTGAGAGTAAGGTGTGGATTATAACACCTAGCCAAAATGCCCAACACGTGGAAATTCGAAATTTAAGTGTTTTTGGAGGTATTAAGAAACCATTGACCACGTTGCATAACACACCGACCATTATGACCATGAGATATAACCGATGACACGAAGCCTTTTCAATTTCAATAATATGAAAACAAACATATTTATATTAAGGCGTATTATATGATAATATATTTTTAACTATAAAATATTCGACTCTCAAAAGTTAGCCGTAACAAGTGGAATTGTACGAATATTCTGAGGGTATATATTTATTTTAAAAAACAAACACCATATAATCACTATTTATTGCCTTGTATACTTTCTGTCTAAAAAAAATCACCGATCATGCTCTTGATGCTTATATTTCAATACCATGTAAACTTTCTTACTTCCCTTTCAATATCCAACAATTACTCTGTTCTAGCAAGGAGACACTAACTTGAGTTTTTTTCTTATTTTTTCTCTTAATGATGATGATGATATTTTATTCCCTAACTGGGCCCCCCTTAAGTCGACTAACTCTACTCAAGGACTCTGTTATTCCAGTACACGGTTAGAGCTAGTACTTGACTGTTATCAGAGTTAGATAAGAAGTATCCTTATTCCTAGATACAAGTCTAATTAACATTTAACACTACATGTCTACTCAATCTTCATACAAACATATTTTATCTCTAACATTATCAAACTTTATTATTCTCGTATGCAAACCTACTTTTTAATATTTATTAACTTGTTTTGCAAGTTAAAAAAAATAGATTAATGTAGCCCGTTAGGACATACAAAATTTAAAAATCACCACTTCAACGTTGCATGTGTAAAGGAGTCAAAACGCAATATAAAAACTAAAACGCTAAATAAACCTATAAATTAAAACCTAAAAATAAAAATAAAAATATTTCAAAATCTAAACCTACCTACTAGTCTTGTTACCCGTTCATTTTGTCGATTCATACCCACCCTGTCAAGTAAAAAAGACTCATGTTCATTCTTCAATAAGTTTTACAAGCTAAGAATAATTCAACTAATTTATAACGAACTTAACCAGCTGATTCATCCCATTCCAACTTTTGTTTCGCTTGTAACATTGTCACTCTAACTTTAACATAACATTACAAAAGTGGCACGTGTATAATGAAGATATGATCAATCACCCAAACACAAAATTAGGCTAATTTTGGTTCACGCATTTAGACACTTGACTCATACGGATAAGGATCGATCGATTACTTGTCATTTGAAACCTTATACTTTAACCCCACCATTAATAATACAATGTGCCACCACTATAAATACTAAACCATTTTCTCATTTTCTAAAAACCAATTTTTTTTTTAACTTCATCATCATCTTCTTCTTCTTCAGTTTTTCTGATATACCATCAAGAACAAAAATGGTTGTACGGCCGGTGCCGTTGATGGATCCGATGACTCAACTAAACTTACCACCGGGTTTCCGGTTTTTCCCCACCGATGAAGAGCTTATGGTGCAGTATTTGTGTCCCAAAGTCGCCGGAAATGATCGTCCGCTTCAGATTATCGGAGATGTTAATTTGTATAAATTCGATCCGTGGGAGTTACCGAGTAAGTGTTTTCAATGTTATTTATACACTTGAGGTGTTTTTTGGGCTGATTTTTATCTGAATTTGATGGAATTGGTTGAAAATTGTGAGATTTGTTGGTTCTTTATTTATATTTGTTTCATGGGATTTACAGAGTAAGTGTGTTAATGGTGATTAGTACAATTGATGTGTTTTTTTTCTTGATTTTGATCAAAATTTTACGATGTTGGTTGAAAATTTGTGAAATTGCTTGGAAATATGTGAAATTTGTTGAAAATTTGTGAAATTTGCTGGTCCTTTATGTAAACTTGATCCATGGGATTTACAGAGTAAGTATTTAAATCGTACAATTGAGCTGTTTTTCCCCCCTGTTTTGATCAAAATTTAACGACTTAGTTGAAAATTTGACGAAATTAGTTGGGGATATTTGTAAAATTGGTAGAAAATCTGTGAAATTTGATCGATTGAATTTACAGAGTAAGAGTTAAAATCGTACAATTGAGATGTTTTTATGCTTGATTTTGATTGAAGTTTGTGAAATTGGTAGAAAAGATGTGAAATTTGTTGGTCCTTTATATAAATTTAATCCATGTGATTTACAGAGTAAGTGTTTAATTCGTAGAATTGAGTTTGATTTTGCTTGATTTTGGTCCAAATTTGAAAAAACTGATTGAAAATATATGTAACTTGATAGGTAAGGCGATGTTTGGGGAGAAGGAATGGTACTTTTTTAGTCCAAGGGATCGAAAATACCCGAATGGGTCTCGACCCAATAGAGTTTCCGGATCGGGTTACTGGAAGGCAACCGGAACTGATAAGGTGATCATGTCGGAAGGACGAAAGGTTGGGATAAAGAAGGCGTTGGTATTTTATGTGGGTAAAGCTCCAAAAGGGTCCAAAACGAATTGGATCATGCATGAATATAGGTTATCGGAGCCTTCGAAGAACAAGAATAACTCATGGGTAAGTGAAGCTCCGTGTCGCATTCATTCTCCGTTAGTTATTTCTAAATAGTTCAACGGGGAATGAAATGAAGCCACGCTTTATAAAATTTTGAGGCCTTAACTTTAAATTAGTTTTCTATATATTTATAATCTACCTGTTATAATAATTGAGTAACAAATACATATGGCATAATTCTAGCATGTCCACCTAGGATTTTTCCTATGTGTCAAACTCACATTTTTTCTATATATTATTTTATGCGGATCTTCAACTGGGTTTCTGGGTTTGAATTTAACCCGATAATTAACATATATCTTATTAATATATTTTATTATTTTTTGAAAACAAATGAAAAAAAACTTGTATCATTAATCTCTATCTATATCTTATAACTAATTTTTAGTAGGATTTTGATAATATTATAATTTGAATAATCGTTATGAAAATACTAAATTTATTTATTTTGGATTTCAAATATATTCATTTGATATAATCGTAATTTTAATAATATTACTTATTTTAACAGTAATTATACATCTTTAATAGAATAATTAAGTTATATAAAATTAAAATAATTATTTATATTTATTTGATTTAGCTTTTCTAATAATAAATCTTCTATATTAATAAAAAAATATCGTATTTATCATTCAACCCGTGTATTACACGGGAAAAAAACCTAGTATAATATATATAATGAAAATTTGCGCTTTGTACTTTTAGTTGGAGAAAGGATTTCAAAATCTATTTATAAAAAGTTTGATATTAGTTTAGATTAACGACCGTTTGTTTCAGTCTTTTAATAGTTCAGATGTTTGAATGATTCAGAATTTAATAATGATTCAGATTGTTTGTTTTTCGAGCAGATGTCTGAATGGTTAAGACATTTGTCTTTCAGTGGTTAACAATTATACATAGTATGAATGGTTAAGAGCTATTATCTGAACTTGTCAGACATTTGCTTTTAAATAGTTTAGCAATATACTAGCTCTTAATGGTTCAGACATTTTACTGATTTACTACTTATCCATTCAGATGTTGCCAAACAGCCCTTAGACTTCATAAAATTTTGATAAACTCAAAGTTTCATTTCGCTTGGAGCTCTTAAAAACGTTGAACTATATTTCCTTTCTTTTAAGGATTCTATAAAGATTGAACTGGCATGTTCAAAATTTCGAACTAAATTTTCAAACCTTTTTTTTCTTACAGTTGGATGATTGGGTGCTTTGCCGGATTTACGAGAAGAACTCAAGCGTCGAGAAAACGATTTCCGGTGGTCCGAGCATCGAACAAAGCCAAGGCTCTCCAACATCATCATCCTCCCAATTTGACAATGTTCTCGACTCACTCCCGGCTATGGACGACAAGTTTCTAAACTTCCCTACCAATAACTCCGTGAAGGTGTTTAATGAATCCGATCAGAAGATCAACATTCAAAAACTCGATACAGGGAACTACAATTGGATGAGTGCAGGGGCATTCGGTTTACATGAAAATCCAAATTCGACGTCCATGGATCCCATATTCAACATGCATATGGAGTTTGTTGAACCGCGAGAAGATGAAGCGCAAAATGGAATCAGACGTCAAAGGATGGAGAACTCCGGTTGCTTGTTTCCAGAGAGGTTTCAGCATGAAACCGACCCGTTTGCTATCCGGTACCCGACCCAACCGAGCAGCTCGAGTTATCGAGAATAAGAAATGTGAAATAAGTAGAGGGGGTGAATGTAAATAGGTGAGTTTTGGGGGGTTGATAAGAAAATAGATGTGGCATGGGTTAGGTTCATGCGGACCATAGAGTTAATTAATACAACTAGGTTTAATTCAATCTCGCGCGTTGCGCGAGAAGTGATTCAAGCAAAAGATTCAAGCTTTTTTACATGTATGTGCCGGCTTTTTGTTCGGGATCATTTATCATTTGCATTCTCCATCCTTTATTAAAAATTTGTCATTGTAATTACATTCTTTTAAAACCAAGACAAACCCCCCATCCTTTAATATCATCCCTAACCACAATGAGACATGAGCATATATCATCCGTTCATCCCATCACTATCAAATTCTAGTTACTAAGCACCCCTTCTTTTAACCATTCTCATTATCACATAAAACACATTATCCCTTCACCCATCTCCTATTCTCTTCTTGTTGTGTAGAGAGAGAAGTATAACTTGTTTTATATGTTTTCAGGCTGAAATTGTTTTTAAGCTTTGATCACATCACAACAACACACTCTTCATTGACTCTTTGTAGAACATCAATTTCTTCATCATTTCTAAAACATTAATTTTTCAATTCATTCATCTGCAATGGATCCAAACCCTACCAAGTTCCCAATCCTCTCATATGTCATGTCCAAATTTCCCACTGTCACTCGCTCTCACTCACCGGACCTCGACATCGAACAACCACGACCACCACCGTCGGCGGTGCTGGAACCGGTTTTTGAATTAACTGAACGCATGCCTTATAATTTGAACGATCATGAACTCATTTCTTCCATGCGTGAAGCTTTTGTAGATGTATCACGAACACGATCTATACTCAAAACCCTAGGAGACTGTGTCCAGATCATGAGTTTGTAGATATCGCAAGATCGCGGCTTGCGGAGATTGAATCACACTTGAAATACAAATGCCCTCACACTTGAAATTACACATATGCCCTCAATTATTACTGTTCGAGTTTGTAGATATCGCAAGATCGCGGCTTGCGGAGATTGAATCACACTTGAAATACAAATGCCCTCACACTTGAAATTACACAAATGCCCTCAACTATTACTGTTCAAAAACATGGGTTTTCAATTAAAGGAGAATGTTTCGTTTCTATAGTTTTTGTTAATTTCTAATTATGGAAATTTTGGTGGTTGATTTTTAATTTTAATAATAATAATTTTTTCCCACTACACAAGATGACAAGCGGGTATATCTTATTATCATAATAATTTTTTATATTTGTCTTTTTAGGACACATATTAGAAAATCCCGATTAAATAATTTGTTAATTTTTAATATTAGAAAACCCCGATACATAATTTGTTAATTTTTAATTGCACATGTAACGGGTCAAACACATTTGAATAGGTACATTCATCATTTAAAACTATCATTAGCTTCTTGAATATATATGATAACTACATGTGTTACCTCCACAACGAAAACCATTCCTCATTGATGCACCTTGTCTACTACTTTTGAGTACAACGAATTTGGCGGAACTCGTTTTTTATTCTTCGAGTCCGTGTAAGTATAACAAGTTCTGTTAAATGTTAGATGTTGAAAGTATAAGGCTTTATCATACTTCTCGTTTGAGTGATCGAGTCTTACCAAAACAAAATAATTCTAAGTATAGTGTATAGTACTTAGTTCTATACATCAATATAGACATATAGTTGTCAAAAAATCTATAAATCAAATTCGCATGTCGATATAATTTGGGCCTATTTTGGGTTTAAATTTGCTGTCCAATACTCCGTTATAAATTTATTATTTACCTATTAAAAGTAGAGGTGCAGGGAAAAAAGTTTCATATGAAGGAAAGCAAGTTTATAAACCGAATAAAAAGCATCACTGTTTTCAGGATATATCGGATCGAACAATGAATCAATCGTCTTACTGGTTCACCGGTTGGATCGGTTGAACCAGTTGGATCGGTTTTAAACAATATAAATAATAAATATATATTTTTCAAATCAAATATAAATCAGACTCTCAAACACAAGTATTTTAAGTTTTAAAACCATAAAACAAACACATTAATCATGTTAAACAAATATTTAAGTTTAATACTATGAGTTTAAACAAGGATGATCTACTTTTAAAGACACAACCAACTTTAAAAAATAAAAAAATTAATTTTCCAATCCGATCCGATCCAACCGGTTCAACCAGCCGATTCTTTATGCTAAAAACGAACGTATATGGACCGGTTCGGTGTCATCTCCGAATCTTGGTTCGACCGGTTTAACCGGCTGAACCGAACCGAGTCTGAAAACATTGAAAGCATGGGTGAGTTATGGTAAGCAAAGCTCCTAAATCTAGAAGGTTAAGAATTGTTGGGTTGTAAGCTTTTAGGTTTGGTCCGATTTGAGCAAGGGGCTCATTGTGTATAACTAGAGCTTTCTTGTTGTCTAAGGGATTAACCATAATCTTTTTCTTATATATACACATACAAGATTGTAAATGTATCCGTGAGTACCTAATAATATAAACCATATATAGTTGTAAAGTGGACGTAGGTCAACTAGGACCGAACCACTATAATTCTCGTGTTTTTTACTTTATGTGTGATATTCATTTGTGCATGTGTGTGTTGTTCCGCTTCCACGTACCACTTTGTTTCGAAAAGCTGGTATATACTGTAAGCAGGATTAACTGGGTACGTTTGTTTTTATACGATCCAGATTTGTTCGGTCAATTCTGCCCGTTGTCTCCATCTCTTCATTGCAAAGGCGATTGGGTTTCTAAGTTGAAAGTTACAACTTCTTACTTGCATCATTTTGGTCGAGTCTCTTCACGTTACTCTTTAACCATTAGTAACCATCTTCTTACAGGTACATATTACATATATAATAATTATTCTCATGAGTGCTTCAATTTATAGTGAAAATTAACAAATTTTGTATAGCTAGGTGCAGAACAAGCCTTTATTTCATAGCTTACTAATTCCAGCCTAAATCTAAATTAAAAGAAAATCGAACCGGCCACAACAATTTATATCTCTTGATATTGAAGTATAATAAGGTGTATTTTGGTTATGTTTACAAGTCATGTTTAGATTGTCAATTGTATATTTTAGTCAAAATCTTATTTACTAACTATTTTGCAATTGGCCTTTTGGTAATAGCTACCTTGTGATTCTTAAGTTGTGAGGTTCTAATTAGTTGCATAAATTAATTAAAGTTGCTCTCAAAAGTTGGTTGGCCTAAAAAAAGATCAGCACATGAAGAAATGCAAGCACTGTCTGTAAAACTTAATGCTCTGGACTCTATTGTCGAGTTAGTTGAATTGGTCCTTCGTAGGAAGAATGCAAAAAATCGTTTGAACTTGATAAACGAAGGTAGCTAGGATGATCTTAGGCAGAAATCAAGGGTCAAATGGGTAAATAATGATAAGAGGAAAGAAATGGTTGATGCTATCATTCTTATTGGGTTGTGGTGCATCTGGAAGATGAGAAAATATGTTGTTTTCTCGAGTCGCAAGCCATCTATCTAAAAAAGTATACAACTACTGTTCGCAGAAATAAAATAAAGACTTATGGTTACCTTTGCGAAGATGGGTTTAGATTCAACTGTTTAGTTTGATTTTTTTTTGTCATAGTATTGTATTTAAACTGTAAGTTTTTAGGTTGGTTATGATACACTTGGAGCTGGTCAAATGAAATTGTTGCAGTTATCAGTTACACTTATTAAATCATGTGTAATGGGGCGTTTTACCCTACCTAAAACGCCCAAAGCGCCCCTAAAACACCCCCAACGTACCATTACATAGGGGCGCTTTCGTCGTTAAAATCGTGTTTGGCGCTTTGTACAAAGCGCCCATGAAAAGAAAAAAACTGTCAAATGCTGATGTAGTGATAAAAAAAGGGCGTTTTAGGCTCTTTATAACTTACCACTACACATGGTCTTATGACAATGAAAATCGATCAATGTATAAATCATCTTTGGATCGTGGTTCGAGTATTTTAATTAGACATATTTGATTGTTATTATGATCGATGGATTAGTGTTTGAATTTATCCATATGATCATTTGATTCATGTTTGAATACAATTTCTAATTTTCTTTATTCATTAAAACTTTTATTTACTAAATATTTGTTAATTATCTTATTAGTATTCTACTTAAAAAACGTTCTTTAATATTACGTTCAATTTTTTTATTTATATACATGGGTTTTAAACTTTAAACCTAGTTGTTATCGGTATATTTAAAAAACCTAATCTTATATTGGTTACTGATAATTGAACTTTATCGAAAAAGATAATAATATATGAATTCAAACTTATATATGATAAAGATGATTATACATTCTGAGCTTTTATCTAATAATTAAGATACACATGAATTTAAAATTATGATGATGATGATCATACGTGACTTATAAATACATCTAAGTAATAATTACTTCACATTTTACTCTGATAATTGTGAACTGTACGTGGAAATTAAAGGATGATGAGGTTCTTGATTGCTTTGTTGGCTGCACTGGCGATGACAACGGCGGTGCTTGGTACGAATGTGACATATGATCACCGGGCGGTGGTGATCGACGGCAAGCGGCGGGTGTTGGTTTCTGGTTCCATTCATTATCCTCGTAGTACACCTGATGTAAGTTCATAGTTTCACACACACACACACGTACACTTTATTGTTGTTATTATTTTGATAAAGATTTGAAGTTTATTTGAATAAATTGCAGATGTGGCCTGATCTTATACAGAAATCGAAAGATGGAGGATTGGATGTGATTGAAACATATGTTTTCTGGAATTTGCATGAGCCTGTTAAAAACCAGGTTTTTTTTTTTATAATTATTTTTGTAAAATCTTGAATCAACAAGACTAGATGTTTGAAGTAATTATCTAGTACCCATTTTACATATTTTGAAGGGACATATTTTCCCCATGTTTAATGCAATAAGTAACGTCGTAACCCCTTAAGTATAAATTTTGAATTTTTTTTGTTAGTTGTTTGGGTTCTTTGATCTTTAAGAATATGAAGCATGAACCTTAATTTGGTGGGAAGTTTTTCTTGATGATTGAATGTAACCGAAACATAAGTTTTCTAGAATCTGCAGTTATAAACTATTTTTATTTATTTATTTATTTATTTATGATTTTTAAGAATATATCTTTGAACAATAACCCAAATTGCAAGATTTTTGGAGAAAAGTACCGTTATGCATATTTTGATGGGAATATGTTTCATGATGTGAATGTTCTTAAAAGTTTATAATTTTTAAGCCTTTCGTTTCTTTGTTATCTTTAATCTTTAATCTTCAAGATTTTCTATAATAAGTTAAGTTCAACCAAATTAATGTTAATATCTTGAAATTTAACACTCAACAGTATGACTTTAAAGGAAGAAAAGATCTGGTTACATTTGTGAAACTAGTAGCTGATGCTGGTCTTTATGTTCATCTTCGGATCGGTCCATATGTTTGTGCAGAATGGAATTATGGGTTAGTCTTAATTCCACTTTGTTTACTATATATCTGTTTAACATTCACAATGCTTAAATTTTACGTGTTGTGTCAAAACAGTGGGTTTCCGCTATGGTTACATTTCATACCAGGAATTGAGCTGCGAACAGATAACGAGCCGTTTAAGGTTATCTATCTTGTTTTATTACTTGGTTCCAAAAGCTTTATTAACGTTTTGCTGATAAAATCTCATATATGTGTTTTAGGCTGAAATGAAACGGTTTACAACCAAGATAGTTAGCATGATGAAGAAGGAGAATCTTTATGCATCTCAAGGTGGACCTATTATCTTATCACAGATCGAGAACGAATATGGTAACTTCGAAAGCAATTACGGTCCTGCTGGAAAATCTTACATCAATTGGGCAGCAAGTATGGCTACATCTTTAAACACAGGAGTCCCATGGGTTATGTGTCAGCAAAGAGATGCACCCGACCCACTTGTAATACTACTAAACAAACACCCCATTAAACTTCATTGTGTGTTTTAACCCATTAACATGCGCTTTCTTTACTTTTGAATGTAGATTGATACTTGCAACGGGTTCTACTGTGATGGGTACAAACCGAATGCTGCAAACAAGCCAACAATGTGGACTGAGAACTGGACCGGGTGGTTTCTTACGTTTGGTGGGGCGGTGCCTTATAGACCAGTCGAAGATGTTGCATACTCAGTTGCGCGTTTCTACCAAAGAGGTGGAACCTTTCAAAACTATTATATGGTTAGTATATGTGTAACAAATCACATGTGCTTAATGTCAAGTTTAAGTTACTCTATATATTTATATCAAAGATGTTTAATATTGTGGGTATGTTGCATAGTACCATGGCGGGACTAACTTTGGTCATACTACCGGAGGACCTTTTATTGCAACAAGTTATGATTATGATGCTCCACTTGATGAGTATGGTATGTTTCTACTTTTTAGGGAAGGTTCTATTGTTTTTTGAAACAAGTTATCTTATTTTTGTGTTTGATTACTTACGAGTTGATAATGTAGGCGCACCTCGACAACCTAAATGGGGGCACTTAAAAGACTTACATAAAGCCATCAAGATGTGTGAAGATGCATTGGTGGCAACTGAGCCTACAACTTTTGTTGGTCAAAATTTAGAGGTGAAGTGTTGATACAAAAATAAACATGTGTTTTTTCAACTAAGAATGTTTTTCACTAACATAATTTTTTTATTTTTTTTTTTGTTAACTTAGGCTACTCTTTATAAGACATCATCAACATGTGCTGCTTTTTTGGCGAATGTCGATACAAAAAATGATGTAAATGTTAGCTTCAATGGTAAATCTTATCACTTACCCGCGTGGTCTGTTAGCATTTTGCCTGACTGCAAGAATGTGGTGTTTAACACCGCAAAGGTTAGTTTGATTTGTACATAGAATTCAATATATTATCACATTGTTTCTTTGCCCATTGTTTCAACGCGAAGAGAGTGCTTAGTTTTGGTAAGTCAAACCATGTTGACAATTTGAGCTTTTACAGATAAACTCTATGGCTACTGTTAAAAGATTTGTAGCTACAACTTTTAGAGATGAGTTAAGTAATTCGAAAGCGATTTCTTTGGACTGGAGTTATATTAGTGAACCAGTGGGGATCTCAAGTAATAAAGCATTTAATAAACTTGGATTAGTGGAGCAACTTAACACTACATCGGATCAAACTGATTATTTATGGTATTCAATAAGGTAAAAAAGTTCTATCATACTTGAATCCTTGTACTTATATTGAAAGATTTGTAAAATTGTTTTTATCAAAGTTTTTATTTTCATACTTTGCATATAAATAATAAAATGTCAAAACTAGCAGACCGTAATGGTCCAAACACCACGCTAAGGTCGATTACTTTGACATGTTTCCTTACCCCTCCATCTTGCTTCATCTAATGACTAGTTCTTCGTTTTGCAGCACCGATATTAAAGGTAACGAGCCTTTTCTTCACGATGGTTATCAAACAACTCTTCGTATGAAATCACTCGGTCATGTTCTTCATTTGTTCATTAACGGCAAACATCAAGGTTATATAGATCAAGTTCAAATAATAGAAAAGAACCTTTTGTTTCTTTCTTGGATTTCTTATGTTTATCTAATATTTTTTAAATTGTAGGTAGTGCAATTGGTAATTATGACAACCCTGGTTTTTCAAAGGATATCCCCGTTGTTCTCAAACCTGGAAATAACAAACTTGATCTATTGAGTTTGACCGTTGGACTCAAGGTTTGACTTCACTAAATTTCAAAGATTTTTATATGTGTAACCATGTGAATATATTTGGTAACGCCTTACTTTGTGTGTAAAGAACTACGGGGCATTTTTTGACAAAACGGGTACGGGTGTAAGTGGTCCAGTAGAGCTAGAGGGCTTAACAAACAAGTCAACCGTCGACCTTTCATCACAACGATGGACATACCAAATTGGACTAAAAGGAGAATCACTAGGCTTGAACACTGGTGATTCATCACTATGGGTCTTGGGGACGCCTAAAAGTCAACCTTTGACTTGGTATAAGGTAATATCAAAGCCAACTTAAAAAGTTAACCTTTGATTTGAGTATTGTATCTTAATCAATAATGTATGTTGATACAGACCAATTTTGATGCTCCCTCGGGTGAAAATCCAGTTGCAATTGACTTCACCGGAATGGGGAAAGGCGAGGCATGGGTCAATGGTCAAAGTATCGGGCGTTATTGGCCAACTTATTTAGCTCCAACGAGTGGTTGCTCAGATTGTAGTTACAAAGGGCCATATAGTTCAACAAAATGCCAAAAGGATTGTGGGAAACCTTCACAAAAACTGTAAGTGAAGTCTTTATTAAGCAAATAAGCATACCTCATAAAGTTTGAATTTTTTTTTATAATTGACTTAATCTTGTAGGTACCATGTACCACGAGAATGGTTGAAACCAAGAGAGAATGTTTTGGTCTTGTTAGAGGAAATAGGTGGAGACCCGACACAAATATCCTTCAAGACACAAGAATTAGAAAGTTTGTGTTCGCTAGTTTCTGAATCTCATCCACTCCCGATGGAAGCTTGGACTCAAAATAAGGCAACAAGAAAGTTGAAGTCAGAGTCAATGCGTAAGCCGAGAATTTTGCTCGAATGCCCTAATCCAAGCCATGTCATATCTTCAATCAAGTTTGCTAGCTTTGGAACGCCTCAAGGGAACTGTGGAAATTTTAGTCATGGTTATTGCAAGAGTCCTAATGCACTTTCAATACTACAAAAGGTAAACTCTTTTCACGTGCATATGTTAATTTAGACAGTTTGAGCTTACAAATGGTAAATTTTTTAGGCTTGCATTGGGTCAAGGACATGCAACGTTGAAGTTTCATCAACCACATTTGGAGATCCTTGCATTGGTGTAGCGAAAAGTTTAGCGGTCGAAGCTTCGTGTGCATGATACGTGTTTATTATTTTCAAGAATCTTAGAACAAGAACCTAATTGCTTGATGTTTGGAGTACTCTTTTGCATTTTTTCATCGATACTTTTTCTTGGTGTTTAAATTTTCGTGGATGTTTATAAATTTTCGATCTTTAGTTTATTGTTTGTTTTCTTTGATCCTTAGAATCATGAATCATTATTTGGTGGGAAATTTTTCTAGTTGCTTGAGTGTCTTTACAAGATTTTCTTGAATCAGCTACCCCAAGATTTAAATGACCCAAATTAGTGTTAATTATGAATATAACTAAGACCTAATTTCCATATGAAATGCAAACTAAATCTTGAAATTCAACACTCGGTATGACTTTGAAAGAAGAAAAGACCTTGTTAAATTTGTGAAATTGGTAGTTGATGTTGGTATTTATAATGGTTTACTGTTTTAGTTGGCTTCAAAAGCTTCATTATTTGATTACTGCAATTTGTGCCGAACCCAGGGAAGAAAACAATAATTTAATTACTCCATCAATTTATGTCATAGATGTTCAATATTAGAGTGTATATTATGATTTAAATGATCCACTTGATGAGTATAGTATGGTTTTATAAGGGGTGCTTCTATTTGCTTTTGAAACAAGTTATAATAATCAGATTATAACGTTTGAATTTCTTATAACTTGCTGATCAACTACCTTTTTTTCTCCTATATATCATCTAGACATTCAACATACTGGAATAGAAACTATAAACTTTAACGTACATAACATGACTTAAAACGGAACCACTATTATGCCACCCTTTTAAATAATAATGTACGCGTCAAATATACTTCTTCAACCACAAAAGTCGATTGTTCAGATAGCAATATAGAGTGAACAACCCTCTTCGATTGAATCGCAAGAATTTTAGATAATATATCCCTTAGGCAAACAACCCATGAGGTTACCTACCCTATAGTATAGTCCGGCATACATATACGTAGATATATTTTTTTAAAGCAACACCTTCATTTCAAGGAAAAATACATCAAACCTGCTGATCACAGCAGGACTAGAATTTCTGACCTAATGCTAACAACACAAGTGTGTTATTAATAAGCCAGTAACCCTATTAACAGTCCAGTATTTATAGAAGTGAGATCATGAACTTTTAAAAGAAGGGAAATAAACAATGCATTGCAAGTTTGCAACCCAAGCTAAGTGAGCCTTTAGACTTTAATTTCCTTACAAACTTTGTCAAACCATCTTTTAGAATGTCCTAAAAGTTCTTAATAGCCTTCAATGGTAAACAAACATATTTTTTATTGACAAATGACAAACATATATTTTTATTAATACCAATAAATTATACAACAGTTGCATTTACATGCAAAACCAAACGATTGAACTTGTAAGATATTATTGTAGCAATCCACAATCAAAACATATATCATACATTGGCCAAACCATTAGACATCGGCCAAACCAGCAGCACCATCAAGTTACCGTTTCATATTAAACATCAAAGAATTTACAACAAGGTGTCAGGTAAACGGGCAGTCGGGCAACAAGTTGAGCCGCCACCCCCTTTTGAATAGCAAAACCTAGCCTACTGACAGTGACGGACCTACGTGTAAGGTATGGGGGGCAGCTGCTCCCCCTGGTAAAAAATATATAGTGCTATATATATATGTTAAATTCCCGATGACCCCCGTAAAATTTTGCAATCGACCCGATCGACCTCCAGGAGAAGAAAATGGAATAATTTATAAGGAAATTGCTGGTTTAATGGTGGTTGCAAGTGGCAGGTTTAATGGTGGAATGAGATAAGAGGGAGAAGAAGATGATGATACTAAAATATAATATAATACTTATTATTTGTCTACCGACTTGACTTACACAGATTTCAACCAATATTTTTAAAAGTTCAATTACCATAGTAACTTTATTGGATACCGTGTAGAGTTAGAAAAAATATTAATATACTTTTTAGATCATAAGTATCAGGTGGTTTATATTATTCGTTTCAACTTAAAGGTTTATTTATTTACTATATTATTTGATTTAAGGTCTAATCCGTTATTATTTTTACTAACTATTGTTGTTATTATAATCGTTAATTTCAACAGAATTAACTAACGATCGTCACTCTTCTTCTTGTGTTGATACATCGTCAATTGATTAAAAATGTAATTGTTACATATTAATGAATATCATATGGCTTATGAAATTTGGTTTGATTATTATTTTTAATATGATCCGATTCGATCTTAATCGGACCGAAAAAATTACTATATATCAATATTCAAACGATTGAAAAAAATTTCGTCCCCCATGAAAAAATTTTCTGGGTCCGCCACTGCCTACTGAAGATAAAAACTTGGCCCTTAGGTGTCGAAACATTGCTATGAATGACCTGCTGAACCCTGGTCAAGAAGTTCACTGTCTCAGTAGCTAGGAAGCCAAATGTGTCAAATACTAATTGAATAAAAACAATGTTGATTATCCAGACAGACTTTCTCGTGTTTTGCGATCTTGCATGATTTCGCCTTTGACGCTGCATGTCGTGCAACAAATTCATTGTCCCTGAGCGCAACTAAGGGGTCACTCCTGATACAAGATCGAAATGGGCAAATACGGCGTTGGCAGCATGTTCCTTGTTGACCGTCCCATTTCACGAGAAGCATATCAACTGAGTCGTCCCATTTTGATACTTTCTTGGCGGAAATGATCAGGGTGTGGGTGTCAAACTTGTCCGCCACTGATTAGACCCATGTGTAATCATGGCTCCTACCATCGGGGCGGTTACCAATGAAAAGAGCGTTGATTTGGAGGCAGGGCCGGCTCAAGCTTTGTGGAGGCCTAAAGCGGATATTAAAATTGTGGCCTTCTTTACAAGCATATTTTTTGCTTTTGATCTTTAGTTGTGTTCCATAAATTCTAAAATAGTTAAATTGATTTGCTTTTACTTACATTAGTTTCAATGTTATATAAGGGTTACAGCTAGTCTAACACGAAAGATTTTGGGTTAAATATATAGGATAAAATAAACGATGGAAAACAACTTATTTAACGGTGATAAGCTAGGGATGTTCGTGGTTTATATTCATTTTGATGCTACTCTTTACATAAAAAACTGTTAAAATAATTAAACTAAAATTCTACTGACAGTTTGAAAAAATATAGGTTAAAAAAATATAAAAATCAAAATATAAATTGTTTTCTAAAAAAATAAGTAAAAAACCAGCCGATGTTTTCTTGCTCCAGGTCAAACACTAACATTTATTAATTAATTGACGTAACTAATTTTTAACATATAAACTGTTGTTGTTAAGTAATTAAATCAGACTTTAAAGTAAACCAAAATCTCAAACAAGTTACAACATTAAGCTAAGGATAAACAAAAACTAAAAAACGTAAGTGGCATAAGCATTAGATGGAGTTTGAAAGAGGTTGATGTACCAAGCATTGAAAAAACCTAAATCTAAATACATTGTAATAAAAAAGCCTAAATTTTTTAGGCCTAAGAAAATTATGTGGCCTAAAGCCAATGCTTAATTTTTTAATACTATGAGCCGGCCCTGTTTGGAGGTTAGTGTAGGAGACGAGTGCGAAGCTGCGTCCTTTACCAACATGGAAGTAGAACATAACCGCGTCACCACCGATGAACCTTGGATTGTAACATAGTGCACCATATCCGTTACATTTCGCCCTTCGCCCTGTGAAATTTAAAACACGGTTAGTTGGAAAGATATCGAAAATTTTGGATTAACAAGTATAGTTAGTTACCTAGGGTAACAAACTTAAAAAAAAATCTAAACACACTCAGAGACTTAAAAACATACTTCCTCCGTCCCGTTAGAAGTGTCTTAGTTTGAAAAACACAAAGTTTTAGGTACATTAAATGATGGGTATTTTTGCTTGTCATTTGACAATAATACCCTTGACAATAAATATTATTGTGGGTCCATCATATTATTTGTTTTATGTTATTAAGGGCAAATTTAGAAGTTTACCAATAAATTTTAAAAGTGGACACTTTAAATGGGACAACTAAAAAAGGCAATATGGACACTTATAATGGGACGGAGGGAGTATTAGATATTTAGATATGCATGCATTTCGTAAATAGGTGTAAACGAGTCGAGTTTCAAGAGCTACTCACGATAGACTCATTAAAAAATTAAATTGAGCTGAGTTTAAACGAGCTCGAGCTCGCTTGTAAGCTTTAACAATCTCAATTAGATCAAAACGAATTGAGCTCGACCCTAGAAAAACTCGGGCTCCACTCAACTACTCAGCTTATTAGCCTGTCTAGCTAACAAGGGTGTATAATATTTTCAGTATGTGGAACATGCATGCAGGTCTCTTACATTTGTTGTTGTTTTTGGTATACGCACAATAGAAATAAAACAATTAGTTTGTTATTGTGATTGCATGATTGGTTGTTATCAAGATTCAAGAGTATACTTGGGTTTGAAATTTTTGGTTTTGGTTTATTATTGAAGGTTGTTTGGCTTTAAGTGTTTGACTTTCTGTTTTTTTTTTTAATTTTCATTTGTGATTTCTGAAGACGGAATGATTCGACTCGACAAGTTTAATGGTACTTATTTTGTGGTAGAGAATGAAAATTTAGACGTTGCTTGGTGAGTGAGACTTGGATATGGCATTAGAGGAAAAACTTACGGGAATAAGTAATGCTAATAAAGAGGTGTGAGACTTATAGGATAGATCGAAAGCAAGGGTTAAAATTTTTGACAAAGAAACATAGCTTTTAATATCATGAGAGAAAAATACTGCTCATGCCTCATTGTATGTTAACAGCTTTATCAAATATGTATGAGAAGCCGTCTGCCGAGAATAAAGTGTTCTTGATGAGGAAGTTATTAACATGAGAATGTGTGAGGGTGGTTCAGTTACTGATCGCATACATTAACAAAATCAATTCAAAATTTTTCTTGATGATGATACTCAGGATGTGATTCTGTTATCTTCTTTGCCTGAAAGTTGGTCTGGTTTTGTGACAACAGTCAGTGAAACTGCGGGACTGGAAACTTCATGTTCGATCGAATCCGCGATAGTGTTTTTGGTTGGAGATGTTCGCCAGAGGAACATTGGTGGAAGATCATCTTCTAGCACATTAAGTGTTGGCATGAGAAAGGATAGTAACAAAAACAATGGGAGTCAGGGAAGGAGTTCATATAGAGCTCGGAAAATGTGAAGTGCTGGAACCGTGGTGAGAAATGACACGTCAAGAGTGAGTGTCCTGATCCTATTAAAAAGGATAAAAAGGCAGCAAATAATGTTTATTAGATGAAGATTCTGGAGATGATGCATTGGTTTGATGTGTAAAGACTACAGACTCTAGGGGTCATGGATTTCGGTTCGTCGTTTCATGCTACACACAACGGACCCGGACACAACGAGGAATGTAAAAACTAGAACTTTGGGATGGTACGGAAAGCTAATGTTGAGGTCCTTGATGTTATGGGCATGGGTGATGTGCATTTAGTAACTAAAATGGGAACTACATTAAATTTGAAAGACCTTAGGGTTATTCGAACTTTGAAGATTAAACTTATCTATGTCGGTCAGCTGAGTAAACAAGATCCAGAAGTAAAATTCAATGTTAAAGGCTTTTAAGTTTGGTTCGGTTTGAGATAGGGCTCATTGTGCTTAATTAGAGTTTTTTTTCCTAAGATATTATCCCTAATCTTAATCTTATATATATATATATATATATATATATATATATATATATCATGATTGTAAGTTTGTAACTGTATTTGTGAGCGTCTAATAATATAAACCCTAGTTGGAAAGTGGACGTAGATTTTACTTTATGTGTGATATTCGTTTGTGTTTGTGTGTTGTTCCACTTCCGTGTGTCACTGTGACATCTGCCCCAAACCCGAACCCGAATGCCCAAACCCGAACCTGAATGCCCGACTCGAACCCGATGTCATCTATCCTTTATTGTATTCGTATTTAATTTCTGAAAAATGTAACGTTTTGTTATTACTAATATAAATAAAACATGTCGAACTTTACATTATTTCCGTCTTTAATAAACCAAATCGAATTCCTTGCGTTAATATCTAAGCTACTATTTAAATACTATCTATACTAAATAAGTCTTAGGAAAATATGACTTATAATTTATAAAAGAAATGTCATAATTAGTATTAAAATAAATACTATTAAAGTCGATAACCATTTAACGTCGAGAACGAAGTAAATACATAAAAAGTCAATTATACAAACATTACGAATTAACAAGGTTAAGTTGGTTAGTTAAAATAAGTATTATTTAACTTTGGGCCAAATGTGACAAGTTTGGAAACTCATTTTAAAGTCTTAATTAAAGATTTGAAAGAAAACAAAACTGCAGGGACCAATATGCAATTTACGGAAGTTGTTTCAAACCTAGCCCCCCACCCGATTTCACCCGTGTTTCCGGTGACGAACAGCTCCGGCCAATTGGCCGGAATCTACAGTTTTCCGGCGAGGTGCTTTTTGCTCGAGTTTAACACTAAAAAATCAAATTAAACCGGTACAAACAGTCGCATACACGATTCGAATGCAATGCCACATCCAATTCATCATTTAATCGTCCAATTCCTTGTTCCTTTTGCAATCAAAACGGTCGAACATTAACCACTTAATCAAACGGCGAATTAACTCGTAATTAATCAATTTCAATGAGTGGAATCGTTCCAGTAGTAATTTAGAGTGTAACCACACCTTCAATTCGAACGTAATTGCTATCATTATCTCAAATCAATCCAACTTTTATCAAAACATAAAACGAACCCGTTTGTATCTCTTCCTTTCGAATTGTAACTAATTATTGTGGGCAAATCACTCTCTGGTCACAACAACTGCTCTCAGTTTAACTAATTTTACACTAAACACTCGAAATCATAATCCTCAAATTCTAGGGTTCATCATTGTTCTTCAACTGGTTGACATCCAATCGTTGATTTTATACGAAATTACTTTGGGGCTTTTATTTGAAGCATCAAATGGATCGAATCTGGAAGTGTAATTGGATTATAGCAGCTTCTAGGCATCCGTTCGAACCGCCGACCGTCGTTGTTCATTCGCGCTCTTAATCCCAATCTGATCGAATCCAAGTAAGCAATCTATATCAAAATGGTCGTGTGTTGGCAGGGATTAAAAGCCCTATAACTAGATTGGATTCAATCATCTGAATAAAACGAATTGAATGGATCATGTTTCTAGGGTTTATGTGGGTTGGGTTTTGTTGGTGGATAAATGTTAAAAAAATTAAAAACGAGTTTATTAACAAAATCTGAGTATGGTTCACTGGTTAGTGCATTTATGGTGAAGGGGCTGGTCACGGGTTCGACCCCCCCCCCCCCCTTGCCTTCTACTCTTTAATCTTATATTTTTATTATTTTGAACACTAAATCTTATATTTTCTAAAGATTAAACAACACAAGTTTTAATACATATATATATATACAAATACTAATGTTTCATGATTATATGTATTTGTACAAAAATATTATGTAGAATACTAAACATGGGTTTTTATAAAAAGTATACGATACGCGATACAATAACGTTTCGTACTAAATTCCTAAAATGTATTTCAAAACCCTAATTCCTAAATTGTATTTCAAAACCCTAAATTCTCAAATTATATTTTGAAACCCTAATTTCAAATTGGTACTTTAAAACCCTAAATTCCCAAATTATATTTTGAAACCCTAATTTCAAAATTGGTACTTTAAAACCCTAAATTCCCAAATTATATTTTAAAACCCTAATTCCCAATTTGTGATTTAAAACCCTAAATCCCAAATCTGAAACCCTGAATCTCGGACTTTTGATTCTTGTTACTATTGTTTCGTTTCTAAGTTAGGGTTTTTCCCAATAAATTAGGTGGTACTAATATTTGGGCAACCCTCGGTGCTTTTTTAGCTGCGTTTCTAATGGTTCGATTGTAATTACTTTTCAAGGTGAGTAAACTCACTCCCCTTTTTCCATTTTACTATTTTGGGGCTGAAATATGTCTTTTACTATATTGCGTTTTCTATTCGTTTTCTAAAAGAGATCATACAAATATGTTAATCTAGTTCGCGGCTTGATGCAATCTTATGTGTTAGTTAAAAGTAGTTTTATTGCTTTGTAATCCCACCGGTACAATGTTAGCGCTAATGGTTTGACAAACCCACCTGCTTGTACAACATCGATAGGTGATTTAAACCCGGCCTTTCTAATTCCATGTTTACTATGTCGAGATGCTATGTTGCTATACTATGTTGCTATGCTATGATGCTATACTATGTCATGTCCCTAAATTGCTAAATGATGACTTATATATCGAGACGGTAAACGACGGTTATTAAAAGTTATCATTATTTATTACATGAGTGGTTCTCATGACAAATGGCTAAACGAGATACTATGGTTTCTATTGTGGTTGGTGTGCTATTCTATTCTAGGGGTCCTGGTAGGGTGATATTACGAAATTACTATACATGTGGGATTGCGCAGCATATCTTGTTGATCTCGGATTTCAATACTATTACTATTCAATTTGGGTTTTACTCACTAGCTTGTGTAGCTAACTTTATTTTAACGTATTTCAGGTGGCGCGTGATTTTTGGCTTATTTCTATTTTGTCAAGACATAGGGACTCGGACCTAGAAATAATACTAATCATGACTATTTCATTTACTGCTATTATGAATTTGTCGTTTCGTATTTAAGACTTGGGTTTTGCCAAACTTATGATAATAATTATTAGACTTTAATAAAAGTAACACCATGTGCTTTGTTTACTATGGATATCCAATTCTATGACAGCCCGGTGTTTTCCGCCACCGGGCGGGGTGTCACAGTCACTTTGTTCCTAACAAGAAGGATGCGATGACACGCACAAAAGACACAATGATGTGCCAGAAATACAAAATGATGATCAATTTCGAGCAAATAAGACACAATGAAGAGCATATAGGCACAATGATGAGCGTAAAGACACAATCATGAGTGTAGAGACACAATGATGAATATAAAGACACAATGACAAACATAAATACATAACGACGGGCAAAAAAAGACACAATGAACTATAATCACAAAAAATCTGAAACCGACAAACTAACAACCAAATAGCTTAACACTAAAATATAAAGATCATAGCGTTCAACGTCCGTTTCCAATGCCCAATCTTATGAGCTGAATCCGGGTTCAATTGACAACTTTATGATGGATTAGAGAATTTTTTTACCCTCCATAGATTTATAAGTTTTTGTACTTGAACACATGTAAAAAAAACAACAATGAAACTAATTTCTATGAAACCAGTATCAATCCTGATGTTAGTTTACATCCGGATTTACACACAAGAATTCAATTATGAATAAAAACTACACAACAAAGTTAAAGATGATTAAACTCTATGATAACAAAAGTCTCTCTTAAGAGTATATTTATTCTGTTTTTAACTTTATTTATTTTCTTTTGTAATTTTCAAAAGGTATATTGGTTTTCACTGGTCTCAACTATTACCTTTTGTTTTCAACCGGTCCTAACTATTGAATTGACTGTCAACGGTCCCAACTTTTATCATTTTGGCAACCAATAGTCCATTGTTAATTTTTTTTAACGCCGTTAAGTTTTTTCAAATTCAAGACCGATGTTTTAGGCCTTTTGATCGGAAGGATAATACGAGTCCATTGATGTAAAAGTTTTCTCGAAAAGACTCTCTGAATGATAAAATTTATACATCCGATTGAAGCACCGTTAGGTTTAAACACCCAATTAAAGCACTATTTCATTGTTCGGAGCGCCGTTTCGAGGTAACTTTTACATCAATTGACTTGTATTATCCTTTCGATCAAAAGACTTAAACATCGGTATTGAATTTGGAAAAAACTTAACGGCGTTAAAAAAAATTTAACGACGGACCGGTGGTTACCAAAGTGATAAAAGTTGGGACCGTTGACAACCAATTTAATAGTTGGGACCGATGAAAAATAAAAAATGATAGTTGGAACCAATGAAAACCAATATACCTTTTCAAAATAGAAAGGTTATCGGAATTTTCAAACCCATTTCAATTGATCCGCACAAATCCGGTTTCATATGGCTATTTTTCTTAAAAAGCAATTTCATAAAAATCGAAAAAATGAAAACAAAAAAGATAATTAAATGCTAATTAAAAAGTCATGGAGTCATGGTGATACCCCACTTGCTTAATTAGCCTAAACACCATCAATTTTATCTTGTTTGGTATATTTTGGTTCAATGACCCACAATTTTTATTTTATGTGTTATCTACCCTAAAAATCGTTTTCTCGATTAAATTACACATTCACAGCTGTTGAAAGTTATATATATTAATTTATTTTGTATATTTCGTTTAAAGATGTGAAAAATCATATAGGTGCATTTATTCATCTGAAATTCAACCTATGTATCATATGCATATGTTCTCTACCGGTGCATATGACATTTGCAGATGTTTTACTATGAAAATTATTAAAAACTTTCAAATGACCTAAGTTAAACATATATATATATATATATATATATATATATATATATATATATATATATATATAGATATATATATATTTCCCCAACTATAAATTTAATAGAAGATTGGTGTAATATACTAAATTCACTATTCGTCTCTTACAAATTATTAAGCAAATGTTGCAATTTATTGGTGTATCAGTTCCAAAATTTATTTACTATATATGTCCCTCAACATTCACTATTTGTCTTTTTTTCCAACCACATCGTGGCACATTGCACACTTTTTTTTTTCTTCCTTCTTATAATGTTTTAAACGTAATGTTTTTTTTTAATATTCTAAATGGCAGGGATTTACTCATTTTTATCCATATTTTGGTGTAAATTAATTTATAAATAAGTCAGCAAATCACAAATGCACAAGCCACCAACAACTGCTTAAGGCCTCATTTTTATTCATTGGTTTTTCTATATTCATTTAACTTCCTTACTGAGTAATTTATCGTTGATAGACGATTATTTTTATCAACGTTTCAACATTAATCATTTGTAACATTTTCAGCTTTTATATAAAGTTTTAACTTTGATCAATATTGTTTCCCTTAATTAATGTAAATTAAGGTTTCATTCGTTTATATATAGTTTCATGAACACTGAGTTTTTTCACGACTTAACGTTAATTAATTAGTTCTCTAACATAAATAAAACATTGATTACTAAAACATTTTTTTTTACATTGAGAATATAGCTAGGATTGAACAAACATGGTCTTCTCTAATCTTAGTTTTCCTTTTGTCAAAAACAAATTAGGTTTCGTGTCAAAATCCGTAACTTTTATAATGCATGCGATATCGATCTCTATCGTATTTGTCTTTATCACATCGTTTCTTCCAACCACTTAAAACACCAACAAAACTTTAATTTCGTCTTTTCATTGTAATCAATATTTTTCTTGATAATAACTAATTAGGTGAAACAAAGAGCATTTAACCTCACCTCAAACTAATACAATAATTTTTTTAACTAATATATCAAAATTATTATAATGGAAAGAATTAGGGTTAAACGGTATTACAGAACATTAATAATTAATAATCAAATTTCATTTCTAAAGTTATTCGATCAAAAAGTAAATATCATGAAATTAAATTTGCCCTTCAAAATAAACTGTGTTTTATGTCATTATGCTATGTATTTACTACTATTTTTGAGATCGACAACATCACCGTACGATTTGATTGTGTCGTCAATATTGAAGGTGGGTCCTATAATTAATGGAACATCTTTATAATTTCACCATTTTAGCGATAATAAACGATGGATCATTTGACATACATTTTGATGTGATAGAATAAAGAAATAAATCTATAGTAATAAATCAAGATTTTTAAATGAAAAATTAAAAATTTTGAAGGGAAAACCTTGTAAAATCTTTTATTTTTGAGATTTTAAAAAGGAAACTTAAGCGTTAAAAGTTATCTCTATTTAAATAATAAAAAATACGGGTTCCTTCTCTCTTCTATATAATAATTCAAGGTTTTAGTGTGCAATTTTTGGAAGGAAAATATTTGATGTATAATAGGAATTGTGGGAGGGAAATTGAGTGGAATTCACCATGCATTAGTTGATGAAGCCAGATACTTAAATATTAAAAATTACAAATACTTAAATATAATGGTTATAAATTCTTTATAAATATTATTATTTAATCCGTGTGTAACACACGGACATTAAACTTAGTCTCAAATATGATAGTGATTTTTTTTCAATTACTTTTTTTCATTTTGGAATGAATTACTACCAATTTAGAAATTTTGATAATATCAATAATCGGTTGATAATTTTACCAAAATCATTTTGTTGAGTTATTGTTTTCTTTGCATTAGTTGATTTATTAGTATAGATTAATACTTATTAGTTATTACTAAGAAAATACCCTTTAAAATAACTTCAATAACTCATGTGTTTACACGGGTATTAAACATAGTTTATACTAATTTATTGGTAAGTGGTTCATTTAGCGTTAATTTAAGGTTGAACCGAGTAAGGTTGTCAAACACGAGAAAAAATTGTATAGAAAATTAAAATGTTTTATCTCGTTGGCCTTTTATGCTCTTGGGTTCTTAGCCTCGAAGGTTGTGAACTTTCTGAACACGGTTCAACACGTCATTTATATCAATATTTTGACCCCTAAAGGTCACGGTTTGTTTTAGGTAAACTTGTTTCGCTATTCAAAAGGGGTTGCGATATAGCTTATTGTCAATTTACCTACCACTTATTGTAAAATTTGTTTAGTTATAAAGTAAAACCATATTAAAAAAAAGTATGTTTAAAATCAAATAAAATGAAGAACACATGTAATAGACATCACGAACAAGCTAGTGAGGTTCCTTGATAATGTAGATTTTGTTTAAAAAGTGTAACAAGGTAATATTTTAACATATAAAAATCAGGTTAAACAAACTCGATCTGATGAACTTATTTTAGCAACGATATAACTGTGTCTCAAACCTTTCCACGCACACCACTCCAAAAACTTAAACCCCACAAAAACCTTCTTCATGAACTAATATTTTTTAATGAGAAATCACTTTCAAAACTAAAAGTTTTAAAATTTGATTTGAATTTAACTAATCATTTATCCATATTTATGTCTATATATTATAACTAAAATAATTTAACTAATATTTTTTAATGAGAAATCACTTTCAAAACTCCTTGTGATATTGATGGCTCATTTTATAATTTACGATATCTTATGTTCTGAGTTTAAACAATATATATTTTAACAAACTAAAATCTTATTGTATTTTTTAAACTACAAGTCTACAATTGACACTACCTTAATATTTGGGTGAGACTTTTTAATTAAACGGGATGTCAATCACTCAATCATGCATATATACTTTATATTGATTTTGACGCTTCAAACGCAACGCATCTAGAAACATTATTAAGGAAAAAAGTTATCACTTGAGAAAACTTTACCCGGGGACTAAAAAAATCTTAAACTTTTATCATCACCATGTCTAGACCAAATAAACAATGACCTGGATCCATGTGGCTTAATATACACGAATAACAAACAAACCATCAAACCGTCAATATTCACAAGAAGTCTAGTGGTCACTACAAGAAATATGAGCATTAGCGGCGCCACTTTTAGCGGCGACAACAACCATTAGCGGCGAGGATGAGCAGGTGAAGAAGGAAGTTTCTCACAACTACACCCAAGAGAAAGAGTATGAGTGTCAAAATGAAGCTTTAGGTGAAGAAAGAGTATGAGTGTCAAAATGAAGCTTTAGGTGAAGAAGGAAGTTTCTCACAACTACACCCAAGAGATGTTTCAATATTTGAAAAGGTGATGGGTCCTCGACGTGGACATATTAAAGGGATCGGTCCTAAACCTTCATCTACATCACCAAGTGTAGTTACTCGGGAGGATGAGCAGGTGACGCCTCCTTCATTAACACAGGTACGAAAACTAGCAAATCTTATGTTGATAAATTTGGTTTAGGTTGGTTTGGTATATATTGGTAGATTGGTAAATGTTGGTTTGGTAGATTTGGGTTATTTTGATCCATTTGAACTAAATGTTGGTAAATTGATAAACATGTTAACATACAAGTTTAAATGTGTTTGCATTGGTGTTATATGTAGTTTTGTTTTAACATATACTGTTTACTTTATTTTGTAGGCTCAAGTTGAAAGTTTGTTTCAAAATCCGTTTTTTAGAGACCAATTCACGCAATTTATGACTTCGTATAAGGCACCAAACGAAGGTGATGAAGATGATACAAACGAGTGGGATGAGAATGATGACTTGATGAACTAGTTTTATATATTAATTAGAAGCTTTTTGTTAGTATACATTATATATGTTAGTATACATTATGCATCATGTGCATGCATGTACTTGATTAAAACATGCAATTTTGTAGTAGTTGCAATGAAATGCAGTTTTGTAATGTGTTTCTGGATGTTATTAATTTATATTTTTGTATTAGTTAAAAACTGAGAATATGAAAAATAATAAAAAATAAAAAGTTTAAAAATAGTATTAGCGGCGACACTATAGCGACGATAATAAGGTATTAGCGGCGACAGGCAATAGCGGCGACACATTAGCGGCGACGCATGACCATTAGTGACATTGCATTGAGGGCGATGCATTAGTGGCGACATGTCGCCGCTAATAGTATTAGCGGCGACAAACCTGATCATTAGCGGCGACATATGTCGCCACTAATGCTCATATTTCTTGTAGTGTGGTAAAATAAGGTTCAAATATTTTATATAGTGTTTAAAAGACTTGGTTTTGCTATCCAAAAAGGAGTTTTTACATATATCCCCTTACTAAGAGTCTTAATAACATATTTACCCAACCCTTAAAATCAATTACATATTTCCCCTCTTTTAAAAAAATTACTAACTTACCCTTTTCTAATTTTCTAATTAAACAAACAATTTGTTTTTCTGTATCTTTAATCTACGATCATATCAAACCCAACATGTCGTCATCTAAATTGCTTCTTGTAGATTGATTTGGTACTAAAATGCAAATAATTTTTTTTTGTTAATTCAGTTTAAAAAATTAATCAAATTCATGATGCTTCTTACAATTATATATTTTGGTAAATTAGTTATGAACAACAGTAAACGATGATTAAACATGATAAATCATATGCTTTGATTTGTTCAAACTAAAGTGTCAAAATAAAGAGCTGTTCGATAAAAAAAAATCATCAGCAAAATCAAAAGGAGAAATGCCTACATAGTCAATTAGTCATTGAATGAGTTTCATTAAGGGTAAATGAGTAATTTATTATGAGTAGTTTTAATGAAATGGGTAAATTTGTAAAATATGTGTTTTAGGAAGGGGAAATATGTAATTGATTTTAAAAGTTGGGTAAATATGTAATAAATGAACTTAGCAAGGGGATATATGTAAATGCCCCTAAAGTAAAAATCTTATATCAACATTATTGTAAAAAAAATAAAGAAAAAAAAAACTAAGCAAACCATAAGGGGTAAGATCTTAAACATATGTTTGTTGATGTGATTTTAAAAATTGTCTCACATATAGATATCGACTTATATCCCGTATTAGTATCCCCCACGGGAACAAGTGTAAGACATGAACACATGCATGCTAGCTTTGTAGAACATGATATGATCAGAACGTACGTACTCTATCTTTCCTCTCTTGCATGTCAAACAAGCTATCATTGTGGCTAGAGTTTTATTCAAGACATTCATTCACAATAATGATGAACAAAATATATCTATAAATGTGATACATCGTGTCAAGAATATCAGATTTGAGAAATGAGTAGGTAATTAATTAGGTCTAACTTCTTAAGTTACACATGCGAATGTTAATTCGTGTTCGTTCAGTTCGTTACAGGCCTACGTGTGAGACTCGATACTTTTTCCTATCTATTCATACCGTCACGTGTAAGCACCACACGTTAATATCACTAGCGTAACACATATAACACAATAACAAACGCCAATTGCTTCAGGCGACTGCTCAAAATTCAATTTTATGTTTAAGATGTTAAACTCAGTTTTTTATATAGTGATCTAAATACGTATATAGTAATATGCATAAACGTAATACAATTAGAAGTACATACAAAAACCATAAGGTATAAATAAATACGTAAACAAATAATAAATAAAAAAAGTCCCTAGTTGGAGCTTGAAAAATTAATCACAAGCTACCAACCTCAAGGTTTGAAAGGCTCTAAATGAATTGAGCTTCAAATTTTTAAAACTAAATGAGTTGCGCTAGTTAAGTATTTTTAGAACTGAACGGCCCGGTTGAGCCAACAACGATACAATTATGTTTGTTTGGACCGTTTTTTTGTTTGAACCAGACTCTTGCCGGTTTAACAACACCATATACCGTTTTCATAATTTATTATGAGTAAATCACCTTTTACAAATATGGATGTTTTAAAAAGTGAAAGGCTAATTCCTAGGGTCTAAATCGGTTTACTTACACTCTGAATTTTTCATTTTTTTGTATCATTCTAACTAACGAGGTTAGGTTTTTCAGTTTATGTTAATATAAACATATCACGTTGTGTTATTATAAATCACACAATAAAAACGAGCATTTTTTATCTTTAAAACACATATAGTGATGACATAAAATTACAAAGTTTGTTTCCATGTTTTTCAGCTCACATTGTAACTTATCAGGTCATTGTGTAATTAGTTATATTGTGTGGTTCAGTAAGTATTACTTTGTAATAGTTGTATTGCATATATGGCTTGTAGATGCAAATGCAAATTGTTAGTGTGCATTTTATGAAATCATTAAGTCATATTGTATGATTTATTAAGTATCATTGTACATGTCAATTAAAGTTGTATTGTGTGTTTGGATAGTAGATGCAAATGTGAGCTATTAACGTGCGTCTTAAGATATCCTAGTGCCATATTGTGTGAAATGTTAACTTTCATTATGTCAAGATTGTAATGTGTGTTTCCGTAGTAGATGTAAATACAAACTGGTAATGCATACTTCAGTATGTCATTGTGTTATATTGTATTGTTTATTAAATATCATTATGCTACCATGTGTTTATAACCACCGCATCTAAGATCGATCTAATGATAAATAAAAAGTTTTTCACGTTTTAGATTAATTAGAATTTTTAAAATAATCCAACCATGTCATGATAAATGCAAAATTAGATATCAAAAGTATTGTCTTATCACACGTTAAAGATGTTATGACAAATCATTTCTTCCTTCACATTTTCTATACAACTAATTTCAAAATATCTACCACTAAAACCATTTTAAAACACGAACTCAATTCCATCCATAAATATCTCGCCACCACACAAAAAATCTCGTCTTCTCTGGTCCCCACTCAATCTCACGCCGTCGTCCGTTCTCCGTTTGCCACGTGTCATCCCAATTAACGCGTGTCACCACATCACTGGCTATACTTTTTTTTCATTTTTTTAACGGCATCACTGCCTATACTTTAACTCACAAAAAAATTCTTCTTCACATCATCCCATAAAACTCTACAACCACATCACTTAATTACCAATTTACCCTTCAAACGTGACGTGCCATTATATTACTGTCAACCATAATCCCCTTATTAACAGCTTATTAACACCTTATTAACACCTGATCCTCTACGGTTCACCCCACCTTAATTAATTAAATACACACACTTGTTCAATTCAGTTCACCTTACATGTTACATCTTGTTTTTTAGTTTTTCTCTCTCTAATTAACAACCATGCTGGTGATATTTTCCGATCAATTAAGTTTGAAGCTTGTTTAGTTAGTTACCGACTTACCGGAATAATATTCTTTAACCATGGAGAGTATTGATTCGTCTACGATCTTACAATTGCATCAACCGCAGCTTCCACCCGGGTTCCGCTTTCACCCCACCGATGAAGAGCTTGTGATTCATTACTTGAAGAAGAAAGCCGCGCGCATCTGTCCCGCTTCCCGTAGCGATCATCGCCGAAGTTGATCTCTATAAGTTTGATCCTTGGGAGCTTCCAGGTATAAATTACCGGGACGTTGTTCCCAAACTTGTTTCAAACTGCCGTTTGAAAGTTGAAGCTTTATCATAGCTCCTACTTTTAAACGGCAGGTTGAAGGTGAGGGCTAGTTTCTTGTCATAGCCCTTACCTTTAAACAAGTCGTTTGAGTTTTTAGGTCTTAAACGGTTGTTTGTTAGAAGGTAAGGGCTAGACTGTTATCATAGCCCTCATATTTAAATTAGTCGTTAAACGACTAGTTTAAAGGTGAGGGTTAACTTCTTGTCAAGAGCTGTTTTTGTTTTGGGTTACACTAAGAGGCTTGTGTTTTTAGTTTTTTTTAAGTTGTATAAAGGTGAGGGTTTGCTATCATAGCTCTTACTATTCATTTTAATTATTCAAGGATCTCTGTTTTAGAATAATTAGGGTTTTTTAAATTTTCTTACAAACTTTATGTTTGCAGCCAAGGCGACGTTTGGTGAAAATGAGTGGTATTTTTTCAGTCCAAGGGACAGAAAGTACCCGAACGGCGCTCGTCCAAACAGGGCAGCGACGTCCGGGTACTGGAAAGCTACTGGGATCGACAAACCGGTGTACACCGCAGGCGGTACACAGAAAGTTGGCGTGAAGAAAGCTCTAGTTTTCTATGGTGGTAAACCACCAAAAGGTATAAAAACAAACTGGATCATGCATGAGTATCGACTCACTGATAATAAATCCAACTATAAACCTCCTACTTATGCTCCATCCAAAAACAAAGGATCTTTAAGGGTATGTATCATGTATATTGTACTAGCTAATGCTTATATATATTTTAATGATTTGTGTTTTATCAACTTAAATATGTCCATCATTTACTTGCAGTTGGATGATTGGGTTTTATGTCGAATTTACAAAAAGTCTTATATGCAGAGACCGGCGGGAGTTGACGGTGACGGTGGTGGTGGTGGTGGCGATGGCGGTGGCGGTGATCTTACGATGAACGGGATATTAACATCACCACCACCGTGGTTTATGAACCCCACCGGAGAAAATAATGCAATGGTGGACAATCATGAACACAACAACAATATCTTGTTTGACAACATGTTAAACAGCTCCAACTCCGGCGAGAACCACCACCGTCACAACACTGTTTTTCCCACCTCCGATCTCTTTCCGGCGAAACGAGGCCTGTTTTGGAACCAAGATGATGATAAGGTTAACTCGTCGGCAACGGGATCGGGGTCGGCGATGGGTACAGAATTGCAACTGCAATTGCAATTGCAGTTGCAGCAGCAAACAATGTTGTTGGGTCCCGGAGAAAGTATGTTTCCGGTGCCGGAGATGAATTGGTACTCGTAGATGAAGTTATTTGGGAGTTGAAGTTACATATGAGATTAATTTTTGTGGATTTTTGGTAAGATAAATTGGTATAAAGTTGTTGTGTAGATAGTTTTATATGATCATATATGTGAAAAAGTTTTAAACTTTTTAACATTTATATATATTGAATAAATTATATACATACATACATATATAATTACTTTCTGTTATTAAATAACTATAACTAAATAATTTAATCTCAAGAAATCTTGATCCTATTTTTCTGGCCAAATTTTAATGTTTGTGTTTGAAATGGTTTATTACTTGCATGTAATCATAAGAATGTTTTAAGAGTCCAGTTAAACTATTAAAGTATGGCTTTAAAAAAAAGATAATAAATTAAAATGTTTGTATGACTTAGGGGCTCTTTGGCAAAATCTAAATCATTAAGTGTTGAATGGTTAAGAGGTCTGAATCATTAAAACGCTTTCTTAATAAGAAGGATGTTAAGGTAGAAATGCAGATAAGTGTAAAGTTGGTATATGCTCTATTCAGTATCTCTTTGTCTCTTAATAAGAAGGATGTTGAGGTAGAAATGGTTTATTACCAAAATGGTGTATTTAGAAATAATATTTACCAATAAGGTGTAGTTTTTTAAATATTTACCAAAATGGTGTTGTAATTATGAAATTGATAGAAAAACTCGTTTGGTTGTTTCTCTCTCATCATCTTATTGGATAATTCATTTCCTAAACAATAATGAATTTAAACATTTTAAAGTATTCAACTTTTAGTTTTTAGAAAACAAATTCTAATCAACTGAATTTACTTTTGTTTCTAATTAACCAATTAATCCATCATCTGTTCGACTAAATTCACAAATTTCTAATACTATATAAGTTTTGCTTATAAGGTGTAATTGGTATGCTTATCTTTTTTGTTTTGGATGTATTATTGCATCGCTTTTATTTATTATAGATATTACCAATAGGATTAAAAATAAAGTTTTGTATGTGACTCGTATTTTTCTTTTTACGCATATGTATATGTTGAGTTTATAATTAGAAGTTTCGACATCATTCTAGGAATGTTTAAAAAGCTTGCAAAATGAGGCACGTTTGAGAATAACTGGCTCGTAATCAAGTTTGACATTTTATCTCAAGAAGATGAGTGAGCGGATCCGGTCTGTAAATGTTTTCTAAATTCTTTTTTTCGTTCCAATGTTCGGTCATGTTTACACCATAACGTCTTAGATACAATATTTTATTTTTATATAAGCTTAATCGCTTTGTTGTAGGAAACGTTGTGTGTGCGGTCTAATCACGTTAATGTTATCAGCGTAATGCGTGAAATCAAGTCACAAACATGACGTCGCCACAACACACGACACACGTCTAGGTAGCGAACAAAAGAAATTAAGACCCGATCGGCACTTCGCACGACCCGAGTGACAATGATAATGGTAATAGTTAAAATATAGTAGCTAAAATGGTAATATATGTTATAGTCATCAAATGATAATATATGTTGTATTTGAAATATGTTGAATCTTAAGAAATTAACGATTGAACAGTTGCGACAAAAAATTAATTTTGTTAATAGTCAATTATATTCAATTTAGATATATATTATGTAATAAAGTTGGATATCCAATAAGGTTAGGAGAGAGAACTTATTAAATGAGAAATACACCATTTTGGTAAATATTTCTAGTACTACACCTTATTGGTAAATATTTTTTTTAGATACACCATTTTGGTAAAAAAACTCACTGAACCATTCATAGGCTATTTTTTATGAAACAAACGCTCTGAATGTTGAATCTGAATCATTAAGTACTGAACTGAACCATTAAAAAATGAAACAAACAGCCCCTTAAGATTGTTTGTTCATCTAAAATGATATGTTCATATTCTTTGCCGTTTTCAATAAAAGATTATAATATTTGTACTTATTTTGAATTTTAATTGTGATTATTTTAGTAATTCATCTAAATCTACTCGTTCAATGACACCTTCAATCAAATACGGATTGACATATGAATTTAGCAATGAGTCTTTATATTTGATCACTTAGCATCTAAAATTCATATTTATAAAATTGTATTATAGTAGGCTATAATTTAAGGGCTCTTAACTTGTGGGGGCCTCAAGTAGGGGTGTAAACGAGACGAGCCGAGCTATTCGCGAACTACTCGAGATTGAATCGATAAAAAACTCGAACGAGCCGAGCTTTTTCTAGCTTGAGCCCGAGCCTAAGAAAAAAGCTCATTAAGTTATCGAGCTCGAGCTCTACACATCGAGCCGGCTGCTCGCGAGCCTTATCGAGCTTTTCATTTATATGTTTTATTTATTTATTTTATAAATATATATTATTATTAGTTAAAATATATATAAATTATGATTAAAAATATATAATATGTATTTTGTTCTATATATAATACATATAATTAAAAGTTTATGTAAAATTAAATATAAATAATTAAATATATATATATATATAATTAAATATAAATAATTAAAAATCAAATATTAAAATACCAGACGAGCCGAGCTCGAGCTTGAGAAATTTGTGACGAGCTCGAGCTTTGAAATTAAAGCTTGAAACGAACCGAGCTCGAGCTCAAGCCTGATTAAACTTAAACGAGCCAAGCTCGAGCATAGACGAGCTCGAGCTCGGCTCAGCTCGTTTACACCCTAGCCTCAAGCAATTATCTATACAAGCATAAAAAGATAATTATGTTTTTTAAAAAATAAATTTTTTTCTTCACATATTCACCTCATGTCTCAAATGAGACTACAACTCAGTCAACCCATAATCTTTTAGTTAAGAGTAATACACTTTTATCACTAGATTAAATTTGTGGTTGTGAGAACAAAATGCTAATTATTAACCTTTGTTACAATTATTTTTAACAAGTTAATTAAAAATCTTAGAGTTTGCTATATAATAAAAAAAAGAGTAAACTGCAGTTTTGGTGCTTGTGTTTTGATACCATTAACGGTTTTAGTTTCACCTTAACAGTTTTGGTCCCTGTGTTTTTGTTTTCTAACAGAATTGGTCCCAAACACTAACTTCATCCAATTTTCTGTTAAGTCTCTCACACGCGCCCCACATTTGAAGGGTAAAAATGTCAATTCACCCTCTCTTTTATCTAAATCATCATGTAGGTTAACATTTTCATTCAGTTGTTTGTCAAAATAGTGAGAGAAATGACATTTTTACTTCGCATGTGTGAGAGACTTAATAGAAAAATGGATGGAGTTAGTGTTTGGGACCAAAACTGTTAGAAAATAAAAACACAGGGACCAAAACTGTTAATGACATCAAAACACAGGGACTAAAACTACAGTTTACTCTTAAAAAAAAGTATTGGTATTTCTTTCTGAATGTGTAGGTGATCAAATGTGACTTTATGATCCTCAAACGATCAGTCTTACCATATATTTACTCGATACATATGTATGCATATATAGCCATAACATGAATAATTTTGGACCACTAAACTTTTTTCAAATATATATTAAAAACTAAAAATCAAATGAAATGTTAAAAATAAGACCACTAACTAATTTCTTTTTTATCGATGTTTTTTCCCTCCTCTCATCTTTCATCTGCTTCTACCATATTCTCATTTAGGACTTTTTGCATATATCTCCCTATAAATCAATGTATTTACGTATTTACCCAACTCAAATTTAATATTGCGTATATACCCATCCTTTATGATAATTATTATGTTGACCAAACTACCATTTCAAATACTAAAAACCCTACTACTAATCATATAAAAAACACCATATAACCAAATGTCGAAGTCTCCTCCACCTATATCGTCTTCTATGTATCACGCATACGTATCCATCGTTTAATTAGTATTAGTGTGTACTTGAGATTAATATTTTGGATGTTTTTGTTGTATGGTGGTTTTCAATACCCAATTATGATTGAATATGCAATATTTTTATAAACTAATTAAGTAAGGGTAAAATAGTCAATGTATAATTTAGTTTTTCCTAAAATATATCAAAAAGGGTAAATATGCAATATTATTTCCTAATAAGGGGAAATTTGCAATAAAAATTTTTTGTTGGGTAAATATGCAATTAATAAGATTTAGAGGGGGATATATGCAAATGTCCCTCTCATTTATAATGTAGTAGGTTTAATACCCGTGTGTTACATACGGTTAAATAATAGTATTTGTAAAGAAATTATAATCATTATGTTTAACAATTTGTAAATATTTTATATTTAAGAAATTTTACTCTATCAACTTTATGCATGCATGGTTAAAATTCCATTCAATTTCCCACCCAAATTTCCTAATATAAAAAAAATCCCTCCAAAAATAGCCCCCTAAAAATTAAAATTATTAGATAGATTTTTCTTACCACGAACCAGTTACATTTTTCTTATGGTATGTAAACAATTAATAAGAGCGTTCACACGTATGTATGATGTTTTCCGTACAAATAGTATTTCTCGATTTCTTCTAGATTTCTCTAAGTACGTTTCCCTAATTACATGTCTCGTATTTTTTTACCGTGTTTTGAAGTATAAAAGTTTCGTCATTTGTTAAACTATTAAGTATCTCAACCGATCACTTGTTACATTTTTTATTATATTATTATTTTTATTTTTTAGAAAATGTAAAACGTAATGAAGTTTTGATTTTATATAATTAAGTTACTTAAATTTTGTTTTTTTAATTATATATGTAACTTTTTTTTATTTTATATTATTGATAGTTTCTAATATTTTCAATTTTTAAAATTGTTTCATAATTTAAAAGAAAAGGTATATTGGTTTTATCGGTCCAACTATCACATTTTGGTTTGTACCGGTCCCAATTATTGAATTGACTGCCAATGGTTCCAACTTTTATTACTTTGACAACCAAAGTTTAATCGTTAAATTTTTTTAACGCCGTTAAGTTTATTTCGAATTCAAGATCGATGTTTTAGGTTTTTTGGCATATATCAAAAAAGTATTTCACATATATAGGATTGAAACATTAAAGTAAAATTAAGTTACATAAATGAAACAAAACAAAGTTTGAGTGACATAATTGAAATACAACTTTAAGATGAGTTATCTAATTGTAACAAAAGAAAGTTTGAGTCACTTAATTGGAACAAAATTTAAAGATAAGTAATCGAATTAAAACAAAATAAAGTTTAAGTGACTTAATTTGAAACAAAATCAAAACTCCGTTATGTTTCTATAAAGTTACCCATTTTGTATAAAGAGTCGTATCTCTTGATCTCATACATATATGTATACAGAGAGATGGATGTTAATATAACACCTTATGCTATATCATGGAGGGAGGTTTCCATACAAAGTCATTTTTGCTTAAAAAACCTAAAAAGATTCTTTAAAGCACCCTAAACCATGTCAAATGAATTCTGATTGGACTCATTTCAACGGCGTTGTAACCATGTCATCGAACTCTCCCCATACCCCACGCCAAAAACCTTAAACCCACATTCCAAAAGAAGCAAAAAAACACCACCCTTAAAAACCTTAACTTCTCAACCAAAAAAACACTCATACTTTAATGCTAAAATTAAATCTAAAGTGAGTTGAATTGGAGTTCGTTTTGATCGGGTTTTGGAGTCATATAGAATATTTGTTAATTTTCTTAGGCAAAAATTAGTTTATAGTGGATCTTCTATCTATATCCCAACCAATATTTTTAGGTTCGGTTCGGTCGGTTGAACCGGGATTTGTAGTGGCCATCGAGCCGATCTATATGTGTTTGTTTTTAGCAAAAAAGATCTTTCGGTTCAAAGTGAATTTCCAGTTGAACCGATTGGATCATATTAGAAAATTGGGTTTTTTTTTAAATTGGTTGTGTTTTTAAAATTGAATCATTTTTGTTTAAACTTGTGTTATTTTGTTTGAATTCGGATTAGGTTTAGTTAAGGTTTAAACTTTAAACTTGTTTTTTTTACATTATTAACGTGGTTGTGTTGATGTTTTAGAGTTTATACTAGATGTGTCTGAGTGTCTTTGACTTATATTTGAAGTTCTATTAATACTTTAAAATTATACTTATTTTTTATTTATCGTCCAAAACCGATCCAACCAATTTGATGCTTCAACCGATCCAGCCTGTTGACTAGTAAAACGATCGATTTACTTTCTAATGTCCTCAAAACATTGATCTCAACCCTCGAGCAATTGAAGTTGAAAAGTTGCTTGGGAGTTTCCCATCATAACGTAATATCACGGGCGTTAAAGATGGTACTATTTTCCAAAACTTGTTAATTTCCCATCCAAATAATTAATTTCCAAATATTGCTCAACCCTTAAGCAATTGCACTTGAAAAGTTGTTTAGGATTTTCCCTTCATAACGTACTATCGCAAGCGTTAAAGATGGTGTTATTTTCCAAAACTTGTTAATTTCTCATCCAAATAATTAATTTCCAAATATTGTAGCCGGTGAATCGTTCAATGGTTAATCAATCATTTTAAAAAATTGTAGTCTTTCTTAAAATTTGTAGTCCCTTATTGTTTAAATTATTGAAAAAATCATCGAGTGCTAACGAAGCAATATACCCAAATAAATTTAAACAACAACGACGAACTTGATTTTCTTTTCTCCAAATAACCGGTTTGCCTGAGCGGTGGAGATAAAGCAAAGGCTTAGGTCCAATTCTCATTATCTACTTCGACTACAATAAAGCGTGAGACTGGTAACACAATCGATTCACTGTCTGATCCTGTCCTCAAAACATTGATCTCAACCCTTGAGCAATTATAATTGAAAAGTTGTTTAGGATTTTTCCTTCGTAACATACTATCGCGGGCATTAAAGATGGTGTTATTTTCCAAAACTTGTTAATTTCTCATAAAAATAATTAATTTCCAAATATTGTAGCCACTGAAAAATTCAATGGTTAATCGATCAGTTTAAAATATTGTAGTCGTTCCTAAAATTTGTACGGTAGAAACTCGATAAATTAATACTCGATTATTTAATAAACTCTCTAAGATAATATTTTTTGTCAATCCCGACTCGAGGATAGGTTGTTAAATTAATAATTCGCTAAAATTATAAGATAATACATTTTTGATAATTTCTTTAGACCCTAATAATTCCTGAAAAATGACTATTACATGAATGATTTATGAAGGTTTCTTGAAAAATGATTTATGAAGGTTTCTTGAAAAATGACAATTAATAATTCGTTATATATAGCATATTACATGAATGATTTATGAAGGTTTCTTGAAAAATGACTCAATTGTCTTTTGTTTTTTGTTGAAATCAATTTTCCCTTGAATCTCGTCTCTAATTTTCCTTAGCATGGTAAGAACTTCTAGTGTTGTTTTCTCATAGCTCAACAAGAAATTGTTCAATGTGATTGCCGCTGTAATAGCTTCGTTTCGCGAATGGGGCTCCATTGTAGAACTTTCATCATCTTCTTCATCGATATCATCTTTATTAATTCCAATAACGCTTTCAATAATTTCTTCATCACTCAACAACAGTGCAACTATATTTTCTTCTCCATGCCCTCCATTTCAACAGATCCACTCTCTCCAAAACGCTGGAAATTTTTAATTCCGATCTTGCTTTGAACTTTCCGAGCCAACCAATAGATCGAAAAGGTAAAGTCTGGAGTATCCACTGGATACATATCTTTCATGAACTTTTTCGCCTTCTCGATGATTAGTTCACCTGTCAAATTCACATGTTCTTGATATTGAAGAATCCATTCATAGAGAGATTTTTTTAGGTCAAGAAATTTTGCCGGTTTGTGTCGCTTAACATCGCCTCTTTCAGGAGCAAGTGAGAGATATGCTAAAGACCGCTTAACTGTATTCGATATTGTTGCTTGACTCACCTGCAAACCATAGTTACTATGAACCCATTCTTGCAATTGCTTTTGAGTGAGACTTGGATTATCCTTGTTGTGCTTGCATAATGCTCTTCGAATCTCGTCTGTCATTGTTGTTTTTTTCACACCTTTAAGATGGGAAGCCATGTTGTGTGTATGATTTGTTTGTGTTAACCTATTTTGATCTTGTATTATATAGAAAATATTTTTAATGTCCATAAAGTGATACATTGAACACAATAAGCATAATAAGGTGGGAGACTGAAGGTTTCTTTAAAATTGGGTCGTTCATTTGATATACATGCATTGTATACAATAATTAAGTGCAAGCTTGAAAGGTGTTTGTAAACTAAGTATTCTACTATAATTTAATAAAAAATTAATTAATATATAAATTATTAATTATTAATTTATCGATTAATTAATAACTCTTTACTTAACAAATTTTGGTGGTCCCATGTGTATTATTTTATAGAGTTTCTACTATAGTCCCTTATTGTTTCAGTTATCGAAAAATCATCGAGTGCTAACGTAGCAAACCCCAATTTTACCCAAATAGATCTAAACAACAACGACAATCTTGATTTACATTTGGGCCGAAATTCCTGATTTTTCGTAATTTCACTCTCATTTGAAGAATGCATTTTGTGGTAATTTTTAATTTTGAACTATTAGAGAATGTATTTTGTGGTAATTCCGGTCAAACGGATCATGTTTGGGTCAACCTGATAAAAACCAGGTAAGGTTCAGGTTAAATTAACGTTTAAATTTTCAGGTTCGGATCGAATTTGAATTTGTATAAATTTTTCAGGTTCAGGTTCGACCCCACCAACCTAACAATCTTACTCATTGAGCACCTCTAGTCACATAGTCTAAAACTTTAAAATACTTCCCCAAATTAAACTAAGCTGGACTTACATATTGATATAGATATGAAACTTAGCATCTCAGGAGACTAGAGGGTATATTTATAGTTAAGTTGTGTATTTCGTTACTGAAAGATTGAGAGTTAAAATATTCTATAGAGTACATGTTATGGATATTATGTTAAACACATGTATATTACACGAGTTAAATTAAAATATTATTTAAATAATTGATAATCAAGATAATCGGTTTTAAGTTGATTTGTTAATATGAAATATGATTGATTAAAACAATTAATATAAACTAATTTTTAAAATTAAATTGGCGTAAAATAATCCCAACTAATACCTATTAGCCGAGAATAATCTCAACTCAGTTTATTCCATCAAGTGATCTCAAATCCAATTTTTTTGGCCTCTAGTGGTCCGCCGTTAAGTGCACTTAACGGCCGTAAACTTTTTTTCGAATTTTAAAACAGTGTTTTATGGATATTGATCGGGAGGAGGATATGATTCAATTGATGTAAACCTTACGTCCACCAGTGTTCCAAACGACAAAACGGTCTTCAGTCGGGTGTTTAAACCCTAACAGTGCTTCAATCGGATGTTAAAGCTAAATCATTTGGAGTAACAATTGAAGGTAAGGTTTATATCAACTGACTCATATTCTCCTCCCGATCAAAATCCCTAAAATATCGGTTTCGAATTCGAAAACAATAAAAAAAAATTAATGTCGTTAAGTGCACTTAACAATGGACCACTATAGACCAAAAAAGTTGGATTTGGGACGACTGGAGGGAATAAACTGAGTTGGGATTATTTTCGGCCAATATGTGTTAGTTGAGATTATTTTAGGCCAATTTGTTATTTTTAAAGGATAAATTGATTAAATAAAAGGAGGGTGGAGTTGATCCTGATGATGAGAAGTGTTAATATTCTGTCATCACATTCGTAAAAACCATACACTTGAAATCAGATTTGTGTAATCGAATTATTGATGAAAATTTAAGCGATAGTTGTATTTGTTTAATGGAGAAAGACTTCCTTAGGAAAGTCTCCCTAGACGTTGAATTGGATTGATTTCATGCAATAAATCCCGTAGACAACAACTTTAAATGTATGGCATTTTCTCATTTTTCATCATGTTTTTTTGTAAATTAAAATGACATTTGACTTATTCTTGTTTATTTCTTTTTTTTAATAGGACCCACCCCACCCGACCCGAATCAAATCAATGAAAATATCATATGTCGATACTCGAACGGAGCTTACAATATTTCCGACCTCCAAAAAAAATTCAGGGTCCACCATTGGATGGAATGACACGCGTCTAACAATGAACACCCAATGGGGTCAGTGGTCTGTTGCTAACACACTTGTGTTTGGAACACTAGATCATGTGTTCTAGTTCTGTTATGAGTAGGTTGTAGTGCATTTCTCCTTGTAAATCAAGGTGTTGCTGTTAAAAAAAAATCTAACAATGAACATTCAAACGTAACTAAAATTTTTTTAACAATGGGGTAAATTTTACAAGAAAACTAGCAATAAGTTAGAGTACAACTGAAAAGCAAATTACAAACGATGCATAACATTATATGATTTCCAATGTTTCCAATACAACTAATCAAGCTTCGCTCTATTTTTAATCCAAAAGAAGCTTACGACTTTGATCTCTTCCATGATTCTTGTTATGCATGGGTATGCACCTTTTAAACATTCTATCATGTTTTTTTTTTTATACGTATCATAATATAACCTTAAAAGCCGATTCCACTATTTTTTTTATGTAAGCATTCATGTAGTCAAAATGCTTGATGTCCATAACATTAGCACTTAGAATTTGAGGAAATTTCTCCACCAATCCATTAATTTCACCAATTAGAAATCTAATTACATATCTTATCTATATAATAACTGTATGTATATTTCCCGATCAAAAGGTCACAAAGTATATAAAAAACGTTCATTCTCAAGTGATTAAATTTTCAAATATTATGTAATCATGTGATCCTTAATAAAATATTATTTTTTTGCAAAAAATCTACTTACTAAGAATAAATATACTAATATTAGAGGAGATAAATAATAATAATAATAATAATAATAATAATAATAATAATAATAATAATAATAATAATAATAATAATAATAATAATAATAATAATAATAAAAATAAAAATAATAAATTGTGTGTTTTGGGACCATTATTTTGGGTTGTCATCCAAATGGAATCATTATCAAAACACCACACAAATTAAAACGCATTCGATGCATTGAGTTCCATTTTAAGTATGGGTACAAAAACTACAAATCGACTTTAATATACTTTTAAAATAAATAACTACTTTATTTAGAATCACTATTGGGACAATTATGATCGATTACCGGCTCTTTATTTTTCTTTAAAGTGAGATAACTTTTCTAAACTATTTCTGAATACGACTTTAATATGTAAAATACGTGTTCGAATATTCAAAATCTCTTTGCGTATGCGTGTAGAAGTACCTAAATCTATGTGAATACGTACAAGTGTTAGACATGTATTATGACCGAGTTAAGTAGACATGAACTTTCACTTCATTCTTTTTAAGGTATATGATTTAGATGCTCAAATTAAAAGCTATTAATTAGTATGTTAGAAAACGATATCTCATCCAGATATCATTCAAAAGCTAGGTTTTAAGTTTTATTTTAATTGTTACATTATTTAATATTGGCCTTCCAAAAAAATATTATTCAATATTATTGAAGGTGGTCATATTCTAATGAAAAATTGAAATGAATAGATTTTTGGAATATGATTATATGAATGTTATAGTTAATTATATGTGTGGCATCTTTAATCCTCTAATTGATAATAAGATCAAGATAAATTTTAGGTAGTGTTGTTTGGGACCCTAAAAGCTAGATTCAATCTTGAATTTTTTCACGAAGATATAGAAATTTAAAAAGCTATTTAATCAACTCAAGATCTTCCTTTTTGCCAAGAAGAATCAAATGAGTTCATGCTATGTTAAAGATTACGTCTAGCTCTTTTCTATTTTTTAGTATTAAACAACTAAATAATTAAGTAATTACACAGTATTTTAATCAACTAATCTTAATGTTATGAATAGTGGCACCACCGAAACAAGCAATCACACACACTCACAAGAAAGTAAATACGAACATGATAATATAAAGTGGTTAGTCGAGCTGGCATACGTCCTAGGGCTGCAGCTAGGGTATTCTTTATTAGCTCAACAACGTAGATAAATCTATGGTTTTAAACTTAGGGACTAAGAAAAATATAATGAGCGAGACCCATAACTTCTAATCTCAACCTAAAGCCAAAAAATCTAAAACCCTAATCCAGTAATCCTAATATCATCGGATTTTACATCCATAGATATACAAAGAGGAGAAGATCAAACTTATTCCTTTATGGGGAAACATATACCATCTACCGGGTTACTTAAAACAAATTGTATGTGTTGAAACGAAGAGATTAACTTATTTATTTATTTATAGAGGAGAAACTTTTAACCCTAATGAGGTTACAATGATCTCGTCTACAGAGGCCAACTTAACAAGCCATTAATAGTTTTCACTGGGCCTAATTAGTATGACTCGAAATAGTCAAATAGTCGATTCTCATCACTCGTCATCTAAAGAGCCTAGTTAAAATAAAATAAAGTGCAATTTGAATACCTGAATTATACTCTGACTTACATTATGAGTACCTAAGTTTTAATTTTAGTCAATTGAGTACCTAACTTTTTGGATTCTCGCAATTTGGGTACATAGGACTAACAAATGTTAGTTAACTAGTTAACTCATAAGGCTATTGTGGTCATTTCTTATCAATGTTAGTGTTAAATTATTAATATTAGTTTTAAAAGTCTCACTAACAACAAACAAGTAGAGCTACGTTTTTTAAACCCCTAAAACTATGTTCCACATGTTTCGAATATCATATAGAAGCTTCAAACAAAATCAGTAGCTATATGATTTTCGAAGCATGCAGAACATATATTTTAGGGTTTAAAAAACATGCTTTATTTGTTAATTGTTAGTGAGACAATAAGACAATATATAAGATGGTTCAAAACTCACGAATAAACCAACCACAACAAATCATTCTATCAAACTTCACGAGTCCAAATCAAGATATAAACAAGTTATACACAACCAAAACGAGTTCAAATTAAACTACTATAAAACAAGTATATAAGATGGCCGGTTAGAAAACGTACCTTTTAGATTGAACCTGTTAGATTGATTGAATACCCGTTACTGAAATCGCCCAAAATTGCTCGTTAAGATTAAAAGTGTGTTGGTTGTTTGCAGAAAGAACAATGAAGTTGTCTGATGTAATTTAAAACTTATCTAATGTCCGTTAGACAACTAACGGGCGTTAAATATATGTTCGTTAGTGTGTAACGCCCGTTAAGCCACTAACAAACATTAAATATGTGCTAGTGAGTGTGTAACGCTTATTAATTCACCAACAAGCGTTATAAAGTACTTTAAACGGTTCTTTTTGACTTTGCTAATATAACGATCGTTATGTATCTAACAGCCATTATATATTTAATATTTCTAACTCTTTAACTATGCTCATGTTTTTACGATTTTGTTTTTTATTATAGGGTTTCGAAGTTTTCTAACAATGCTCATGTTTAGTTTTTCTTTCCTAAACATTATAACCGACCATGCATTTTGGACATCTGATTATCTGAACACACCAAGCCATTAAATATAACCCCATAATATTCAATTGCATATTTACCCCTATAAACACCTCTAATTGCATATTTCCCCAACTAAAAAAATCAATTGCATATATATCTAATGTTACTAAATAACCTTATTAAAAATGGATATATTTACATATTAAAGTTGTTTATAAGAGAAAATATACAATTGATTTTTTAGCTGGGTAAATATGTATTTAAAGTGTTTTGAAGAGAGAAATATTTCTCCCTTTAACAAATATATTGAGGAATCTATACAGAAAATGATGGAATTAATTATTCAATCCACTCTAGAATAAGTTGACTAGAATATACAAATGGGATTACGATGGTAAAAAGCTTTACTACTTTTTGCTTCGTTATTTACTTTTCAACAAATACCTTTAACAAATTCTGTAATAAAGACTACAAGAAATTTTTGTAACTTGAAATGTCATCAATGATTTGCAAAGACCAAAGTTGTTCCATGGTGATCCATGAAGAAGAATACATACATGAAATATCTTACATCAACTCTATAATCATTGAGTTAACCTCTTTGTCGATTGTTCGGATCAACAATCCAAAACAACTTTGCTCAATTTGATTTTGTTTCTATAAGTTTGGCATGTAACTTGTAAGTGTCTTGAACTTATAAGCTGCAGAAACCAAGCTAGAATTAAAGGGAGATGATTGTAGGGTAGAATATAGTTGATAAGTTAAAACTTAAAAAGAAAGTAAGTTACTTTTCAGCTGGCAATACAAGGTTATCTTGACCTTCCACCAGTTTTGCAGAACGAACCACGTCCCCGGTCTTGATCTGAGGGAGAATGTCTCTTCCAACAGTCGTGTACCTATGCATTTTTAGATTATTAGTTTAGTGAGAATGAAGAAGTTTTACTAGAGATGGCAAAATGGGCGGAGAAGGTAACGTGTTAAAACATATAAAATTGTAAACTTATGGTACATTTGGTGACTTTCGACTGTTTTGAACCATTTTTGTATTTTGACCCGTAATATATAAAACATAACCTGAATCAACGTGTTTTGAACCATTCATAAATAAATTGATCAAAAGTACCATCTATAAATTTCATGTTGTATAAAGAATGAAAAAGGTTTAGAAGACATACCCGAATACAGAAAACTGACCCTCATCGAAAGATAAACCTCCTAAGCCAGACTGTAGACAAATAACCAAGTATTAGTCAAACAGAATTATGATGTTTTATTTCTGAACAGTGTACTATAAGCGTGCTCGATGATACTCACATAGCTTTTATCATAAAGATAAAAGAAAAACTGATTTGGGGACGAGTATTCCTCAGAGACGTCATCGTGAGCCATAGCAACTGCACCATAAACAGATAATGGAAGCACAGGCAGTTCTCCGTCCTTCCATTTTGTAAATGTGAAACGTTATCATGGATGAAAAAACAAGTATTGAAAGAAGCATTGACCATTTGACTACAAATTGGACCAACCTGTATGCTTAATGTTGTTTTATACAGTGGCTCAAACTGTCCAGATGGCATTATCTCAAGAGGAACACTATAACCTATGCTTTTGTCAATCCCGCTGTCTGACAGAATCGCTTGGTCGGTGCACTTTAGCTTCATCCCATCATAGGCCCCATCAATTACCTGCAATATCACTTTTTATCCATTTTGCTCTATTTTCTACTTTAATATTGAAATGTTCACTAATTACATGTACATGAAGTTTAAGTGACAGCCCAACCAATGATGTTATACTTCACTACCTTACCAGTTTCGCAAAATTTCCTGTTGTCAAAGGTGCTGAGTATCCATCCAATACGACCTGTGTATATGGTTCACGATCAGTTGAGGCCACAAAACCAACATAGTGTTCTTCCCCCCCCAAAAAAAAACACAAATTTGACCTACCTGGATTGTAGCAGCTTTTCTTGGTACACCACCAGCTTGTGGAGTAAACATTGACCCGTCTCCTTTTTCAATCAAAAATTCCACAACTGCCCTCCCAGTGAGCCTAATATATATAAACACATTTGAAAACAACGTTAAAAAAACAAAATCTAAGTGAACCTTTACCTAGGATAGTTTAAATATTGTGCAGGCAGCAAGAAAGATAGCCCTGGAGCCTGTCAAAAACAAAATACTGCAATCATATACATAAAAATGCTTCTAGCATTCAGAATTCCACAAACTGTGAATTAGTCTGGTACAAAAACTTCAAACTGTTTTCAGCAAAGCACAGTTTTAAGTTGCTGACATAAACAAATATCTTTGATTTTGCATAAAATACAGTTTGTATCTTTGTATTACTATTTACTAATGTACCTGTAGGAGCTCTAACTGGGCAATCGAATCCAGTGAAGATGCAAGAGCTACTGATACTCTATCTGGATCCTTATCCTTTATATATTTAAGCAGAGTCTGCAACTCACCCTGCAAGCCAAAAACTTCGTTCAAGAACCCGTGGCAAAACGTATCCAACAATGTTACGTACAAAGGGAGTAGGAAATTGGCACATATTCTTGCAAGGTACCTTCTCATCGGTTAGAGATGCATAAATTGCCAACCCTTTTTCCTTTTGATCAGCTGGTAGGCTAGCCAAAATAGACTCCTTTTCATCGACTGCGATCTGATCAAGAAATAAGATAAAATGATGAAAGAATACAATCCCTCTTCGTTATTAACATGTCTAAACTCTAAAGGTGATTAATTACCTTTAAAGCTTTCTTTACATTGCCCTCCATTGTTCCGTAAGGCTTTCTCTGAGGAATCCTTAGCAAATATGACAGTTCCTCCAGAGAATTCTACAAGAAAACAAAACAAATTTCAACATAAGATATATAAAAATAGCAAAAGTGCTAACAAAGAGTTGTTTGATGGACCTGTATACTTTTCATGTTCGTGTTTGCAGGGATGGCTTTTCTCAAAGCTAATTCTCCAGTTCTAGGGACCTTTGTGTCTGGTGAATATAGCACAGCTTTTGCATGTGGAAGAATTGGTGCATCCCATCCGGATAATGGCACCGGAGATATGAGTTGAATGACAACAACAATTGCAGAGACTGTAGCTCCCAATCTCTTAATTCCACCCTGTAAATCTGGCATACATAATCGGGTAACGGTTTTTTGGTGGTCTGAACATTCCTACATGACAAAGCCCCGCTTGTAAAATTGGGAGAATCTAACCAAGGTGACTTGGTAGTGATGTTAATACATCTTATATTTGCACAAAATTGCTACTCTAAAGTAAATGTAACCTAATCTTGAAATGATTACGAATCTAAACACTGAACTGGAAGTAAACATATCTGAGATTTGCACCAACTACATCTCTGAAGTAAAATCTAACGTAATTTTGACACTCCTTACACATCTAAACACTGAACCAGAAGTATTGATGTAAAAACATCTAAAACTTGCAGCAAAATTCCTCTTTGAAAGTAAAATGTATCCTAATTTTGACAAGATTACAAATCTAAACACTGAAACTGGAAGTATTGATGTTAAAAAACATCTGAGATTTGCATAAAAATGCACCTCCAAAGTAAAATCTAACCTAATTTTGGCACGATTACACGTCTAAACACTGAAACTTGAAGTATAAACATCTGAGATTTGCACAAAAATGCAGCTCCAAAGTAAAATGTAACCTAATTTTGGCACGATTACACGTCTAACAGTAAACTGGAACTATTGATGTAAAAACATCTGAGATAAAAAGCATCTCTAAAGTAAAATCTAACCTAATTTGACACGATTACAAATGTAAACACCGAACTGGAATCGAATTTACACACTAAACAATAAACAGTAAACAACATCGCAGTTATCCTAAACAGTCAACGATGATTCATCTTCAAAGCTACAAATCGATAACAATATTAGTGTAAGTAGAACTCATACTAACCGCTGATTGCTCCAATTTTGACAAAATGCAGGTAATAAGCTTCGGCTGAAACGATTTCGATGAACTTCTGTTGAGCAGGATTGAGGATTGTGTAGTAAACGCACAGTATCGTCTGGAAACATTAGGATTAGTTGAAACGGTGCCGGAAGCTTTGGGGGAGATGATTGAAGAAGATAACGGGATCGCCATGGCGAGTTTGTTGCAAGTTTTGGCGGGTAACATGATCATCATCATCATCCAAATCCTATCTGTTTGCAGTTCCTATGTGTTTTCGTTGGGACACGTAAGCAGCGAATTTGACTACAGCGTGGACCTGCATGTATGTAGTCGATGTCATCCAAATTGTGTGGTGGTTTTTACAAAGGGCTTGTTAGTTGTTACTCATTTAATAAATTGTTGCAATGGTTCTTTAATGTTTTTTAAGATAGTTATGAATAAAATATTAAAATATTATTTAACTAAAAGTAAAAAAGAAATATTATGAATTTTAATGTTATCATAAGGTTATGAATGAGAAGTAAGATGTTAATGTCTCAAGTTAAAAGGGTAGACGTGAATGCTCTAATATTTGAAATAAAAGTTTTTGTATTCATAAATATTAAAATAGAATAGAATAGCATTATTATTTAAGTTAAGTAGAGTTTACCCAGACGTGTATAACGCGACATAGTTTTTATTTTGTTACAAACATTTAATGTCAACAATGTAAAAGTAAAAGTAAGTTTTAATGAGATTGAGAAGCCGGAATTTTAATGAGATCAAGGTGAATAGACTTGTTGAAATGCTCATATATCTATAAATAAAATTGACTTTTATAAGCTTGTGGCTTAATAAAAGCAACAGAAAAATGAAAAAAGAAAGTAATTACAATTGTTTTGATAGGGATTGGAATCAAATCTGTGATGTAAGTAGGGGTGTTCAAAGTCGGGTATCCGGATTTCGGATACCCGAATTTTCGGATATCTGATATTTTCGGATAGTGATTTTCACTATCCGAATCCGAAATTTCGGATATCCGGATTTCGGATACCCGAAAGTTCGGATACGGATTTGGATAGTATCCAAATATCCGAAAATTTTGATTTTTTTTTTTTTTTTTGCATTTGTATTTGCATTACATTCAATCCAAAATTAGCCTTAATGTTAAACAACTAACCAAAAAAGTCTTAAGACAATTATAGTCATAGTACAAATATCTAAATAACAAGTTGTTTTAATCAAACATCAACTCCAAATATTTCAATACATTCAAATAATCGTCCACTCTATACATCTGACAAGTCCGCTACTTGTCTCATGACCACGACTTATAAGTCGACAACAAAAAAAACTAACTAAAAATCAAATATTGGAATTTCGTAAACATGAGTAAATGATTATGAAGTTTTTTTTTGGTAATTTCTCATACTTTTGAAAAACTAATAATGAAATCAAATATAAGTTATGTCTTGGTTATTTTATAAAATAATATTAAAAAAGACTATCAAGAATACTATAAAAAAAGTACAAATGCATTTACAAGGTAACAACATGATCGAAGGCGTGCACCGGTGGGTTTTCGACTTGTCGGAGCGTGCGATAGTGGGTCGTCGGAGCGTGCACCAATTTGAGGCCGGAGTGTAGAGGGCGTGAATGTAATTGGAATACTAAATACATGTTAACTTTAAAGTTTATAAGCATAGTTTTATAAATATATTAAATACATAATCTAAAAAAAATAAAAAAAATTGGATTTCGGATAATCGGATAATCCGAATATCCGAATTATGCCAAAATTACTATCCGAACCCGAATCCGAAATTTCGGGTATTTCGGGTTCGGAATATCGGATTTTTGGATCGGGTTTTCGGATGCGGATATTTTTTAACACCCCTAGACGTAAGGAAAGAGTTAAGCCCTCCAGATGATGTGCTTACCAATCCACCACCCGCACCACCATTTACTTTTAACAGAGAAAAAATATAAAATTACGTTATCATCGTAAAAGTAAACAAAAGTTATGGGCTAGTAAAAGATATACACGTGACATGGGTAAGTGAGAAACTCACCAACTATACATATTAAATACATATAAAATTATAGATGGAATTTCAACATCCTCCTAAGCCTATTTGATACACTCTCACTCCCTCTTGCCATGCCAGCTTTCACGCCCCTTTACCTGGGACGGATTTAGAGGTATGGCTACGAGCTCACATCAACCCATATAGTAAACCATTATAGTTTAGTAGATAAAACTTTTGATTCTCAACTAAAAAATAAGAGTTCAAATCCTAATTTTATTAAATTTTATCTAATTTACAAATATATTGCACTTTTATGACCATGCATTGATTTATTTTTTGTAACACTACAATTCTAGTTGCATATTGATTGATTTAAATTTAGATTTTGAAAATGCAATATAATATATTTGTTAAAAGCTAATATTGTTATACACATTGCAAACTCATAAAAGAAATTATGTTACAAAATCAAAATACCGTAAATTTGCCGTTATACTTGAATTGAGAATTTAGTTATTTAAATACTATTGTATGTGATTGTTTGTTAGAACTTTAAATTCGCATGTCTGTTTTTATACAGCAACAATAATCTCATGAGCATGGTTTTATAATTCTTTTATTTAGTCATTGATTATTATTCATACAACTAGAACATTTGGTATTGTTAAATCTAGCTCTTGGTTATCATTTAGTAGTAACGTTAACATTAAAATTCATAATAACTTACATAGAAATTCAAACGCAAAAGTAGAGAGGTTCGGTAACACAATGTAATTCAATTAAAACCTCATTTTTACATGTTATTTTATGCCTTCACCAAGGTTTACCCGACCTTCTTTGAACCGACCCAAATGTATGACATCGTATTGTTAGAAATATGAGCATAAAAAAACAGTGAACCCTTTAAACAAATTTCCTAGATCCATCATTGCCGAGTCCACGATGCAAATTTCACAAACTTACACAATTGCTACTTGCTAGATGCTACATTACCCGTTGCTTCAAAGCGTGACGTCACGACATGAACCCACTATTTGTGTCTCATAAAAAGGTTTTATATGGAAATGTTAAAGTCTTAACAATTGTTTTGACTCTGTCCGATTCGATCATTGCACTAGGCGTCTTCCGTCTTGAATTGAACCGGAGTTTTAAACAAAATCATTTTAATTATCTTATTATATTATTTTCAGAGTGTAGAGTTCAATTTGTCGCAATTGTAGTTCAATCACACCGAGGGTGATACAGTAGCGATCCACCCAATTAACCGTGAACAATAATCTTCAGATACAGTGACGGAAAAACAGCCGATTAAATCGAAACTGCAAGATCACACACACAGTTTACAACTTCAATTTCAACCATCTCTGTTCACAAAATCACTTTCCGATTCGTCTATTTCTTCATGATTGCGGCAGATTGATCATTTACATGGCCAATTTCTTAGCTCAGTTCCTGTCTATTAAAAACTCGTGCGAACGCGTTGTCATTGCTGGTATAGTTGATTAATCTACCTTTGTTTCTGTTACTTGTAGCCCTAGTTTTGTGTTTCGGATATGTGTTTGTGCTAATCTGGTTTCGTATTTAACTGCTCAGATCAGATCAGATCAAATCACTCTTGTATTGGCAGTATTGTTATTTGTTAATGAATTTAGTTTACGTTGCAGAACTGTAGTTCAATGTTAGGATTGAATGTGCAATCGCTTGATTTCAAATAGGAAACATGTAGACCTCAATTGTACAATTGAAGTGAAATTTTAAGTCTTTTTATGCTGCCCTAGTGCTTTCAAACTCAAATTCACATAGGTATGTTTAGGTTTTGGCTGCAAAATTTTAAGATTGCAATGCCTTTTTCATTGGTTAATGTTGAGTGTCATACTTTTTCTAGAACTAACTTAGTTCTTACAAGTTCTGTATTTGTGGAGCTAGTCTATTTACCACACGGAGGTCATTGTTCGGTTTGTTTAAGTTATGAACCTTTTCATGTTGTTTGAAGTATTGAGAGAAGAATTAGGGTGGACATACAGAATGGAGAATGAAGATAAAAATCAACTTGTCTTTCTTTGGACAGAAGTAGTGTTTGGATGTAATTTGACATAGATTTTGTTAAGATCCTTCACCAATGCTGTTCTCATTAATATGCTACAAAGTTAATTTCAATGAAGTTAAAAGTTTACGGCTTGGTGTCAAAGTATGATTCTTTTTAAAGGTACCAAATTACATAAGTTTGTATTTGGAAGATTCTACAGGGTGAGATCAGTTCTTTTTCTCAAAGAAAACAATGATTTTGAATATGAATAGTCAAAATGGCGCACTCTTGTTAGTTTCTCTGGATTATCGCTTACTGATGGTCCCTTTTGTATGCAGTAATTCTTTACATCTTCATTATTCTCTTTATGAGGCAATACTATAGCTTCTCAAGCATTACTTGTCGAATTGGTTTTAACTTATTACCATTTTCTCATGTCTTAATAACGAAGTCTTAAAAAGTTGAAATTTGATTAATTTCCAGTTGAAGATGTAAGTGATTTGTGGCCACTTGTCAAGAAGGGATTTGAAGAAAGGGTTCCGTTTAAAAGAGCTACATTGAATAACAAAACCCGCAATCCCATTTTTGTGGATAACCTGCCAGCTGAGTTTATACTAACAACAGATGCAAGGCTTCGCAGTAGGTTCCCACAAGAACAGTTGTTGTTTTCGTTTCGAGAACCATATGCGACTGTCGTTCTTGTGACTTGTGAGGTAACTTATATTTCATATTTTCTGAAACTAATCCTAAAATGTTTTATGCTATGCTTTATAAAGGTTTGGTTCGATATCGTTTTTGTTTTAACAGGATCTAGATGAGTTCAAGACAATCCTAAAACCACGGCTTAAATTAATTGTGCAAAATGATGAGCGAGAGTGGTTTATTGTCTTTGTGTCCCGGGCCCCACCCCACAATGATCAAGCAATGAAAATGGCAAAAAAAGTTTATGCCAGACTTGAAGTTGATTTTAGCTCAAAGAAGCGGGAAAGGTAAAGCTGTGAAGCTAATAAGTGCATATATTGAGTTTCTTGCTAGTTTTTGTTTTCATTACACCAGGCGTATATCATGCGCAGATTATATTTTGCATAAAGGTGTAACAATAGATAAAAATCCTTGTTGTAGGTGCTGTAAACTGGATATAAATGGACCTGAAGCAAGTTTTTGGGAAGACTTGGAATCCAAGATCACTGAGTGTGTTAGAAACACTTTGGATAGGCGTATTCAGTTTTACGAGGAGGAAATTCGTAAGCTTAGTGAACAACGTTTTAAGCCCGTTTGGAGCTTTTGTAACTTTTTCATTTTAAAGGTAAACAATCATTAAATCTGTTGAAGTTATATACCCATTAATAAGCGAATAACTGTTTAGTGTTTAGAAAAGGTTAAAATTCTTGAACTGCAATAAAAGTTTTGACCTGTTATTACATAATTATGTCACTTGTTAGCAGTTTGCTTGTTGTGAATGTAGTTGGATTAATTAAATTGTAAAAATCAACATAGGAAAGCTTGGCATTTATGTTTGAGATGGCTCATCTTCATGAGGATTCTTTACGGGAATATGATGAACTAGAGCTCTGCTATTTGGAAACAGGTGTTAGGCGTTACGCTGAACTAACATTATTAGTTGAAGTGGTTTTATCGTGTTTTAACTCTTGTAGCAGTGTTGACTTATAAAATCTACCGCTTCATGTGCAATTAGTTAATATAGCAGGCAAACAGAGAGATTTTGGAGGAATGGGACATGGAGATGATCAGTCTGCGCTACTAAATCCTGAAAAAAAACCACTAACACAGATTGTTCAAGATGATTCTTTTAGGGAGTTTGAATTTCGACAATATCTCTTTGCTTGTCAAGCAAAGGTAATCTAGAGCGGCTGCTTTATTTTGCGTAGTAGTTAGGTTTAATCTGACCATTTCTAGTAAGTAGATTATTAATACAAAAATGGTACCTTTTGCAGCTATTGTTCAAGCTAAACCGTCCATTTGAGGTTGCATCAAGGGGATATTCTTTTGTAATTAGCTTCTCAAAAGCATTGGCCCTTCATGAGGTCTGGCATTTGCTTTAATGTTCATTTTCTATTATACTTAGTAATAGAATAAAAGTGTTAGTTTATCTTAGAGAAACTGACCACTTAATTTTTTTATTTATTAATTTTCATTCCTATTATCTATGGCTTATGCAACAGAGTATATTACCCTTTTGTTTACGGGAAGTTTGGATTATCACTTCTTGCTTGAGTTTAGCTAATGCAACAGCTGCTCACTATAGTAATGGACTTGTGACACCAGATATTGAAAAAGAATATTATCGTGTACGTGGGGAATTATATTCTCTATGTCGTGCTAAGGTAAAAGACTAAAGTGGCACCATGTAAATAATTATGCTTGGATAATACATATATCAGTTTAATATTAATTATTGGAACTATTGATAAAACTGGCAGTTCATGAGGCTTGCATATTTAGTTGGTTATGGTTTTGCTATAGAAAGAAGTCCTGTCAATAGGTGTGCACTTAATCTTCTTCTGATTTTATGTAAATTTTTTTTAAGTTTATTCTTCATGCCTTAGTTAAGTATGTTATTTTTCTTGTACAGCGCTTCACTTAGCATGCTTCCTTGGCCTAAACCATCAATATGGCCTTCTGTTCCCTCTGATGCATCATCTGAAGTTCTTGCTAAAGAAAAGGTATGTATCCTTATGTTATTTTTTAGCCCATTTAGTTAAAAATATGCTCAAACTAATAATTTGGCTTTTCTGGAAATGCATTATAGATGATTCTTCAAGTTACACCAAGAGTCAAGCATTTTGGTATTCAGAGGAAACCATTACCGCTTGAACCTAATTTTCTTCTGAGAGAGGCTAATCGCCGAAGAGCTTCTCTCTCTGTTGGCAACGTGTCTGAAATATTTGATGTACGGTCAAATTTCATGGATGGGTATGGAAAAGTCAGCTGCTTCACTCTTTTTCACCTTTTATTGTTTTTAGAATTATTATGTGTTGAAATACCACTCTGATCCACTTTTCATATGCTTCCAGCTCAGGTCCACCTGCTGCCATGTCACGAACCAATTCTACACCTGGAAGCTTTGAGAGCTCAATTGATCGCCCTATGAAACTTGCAGAAATCTTTGTTGCTGCTGAACATGCTCTCCAGAAAACAATTTCTGATCCTGGTTTATGGGCGTCACTTTCATCTTTAGATGAATTCGAGGTATATGATTCAAAAAATATTTCATTAAACTTGACACATATGCATACAATTTCATCATTTATGTCTCTACCAGCAAAAATATCTGGAACTGTCAAAATTGGCAGCAGAAAATTACCATAATTCATGGTGGAAGCGGCACGGGGTTGTTCTTGATGGAGAAATTGCCGCTGTATGTTTTAAACATGGTAACTATGATTTTGCTGCCAAATCGTACGAGAAAGTTTGTGCTCTTTACTCTGGTGAAGGATGGGATGATTTATTAGCCGACGTGCTTCCTAATTTAGCTGAGTGTCAGAAAATACTTAATGATCAAGCTGGGTACTTATCATCTTGTGTTAGATTACTCTCTCTTGATAAGAGTTTGTTCTTATTGAAAGAACGTCAAGCTTTTCAATCGGAGGTGGTTCGTCTTGCACATGGTGAAATGGAGCACCCTGTGCCTTTAGATGTGTCATCATTAATTACATTCTCTGGTAATTCTGGACCACCTTTGGAGTTATGTGATGGTGATCCTGGAATCTTGTCTGTAATTTTATGGAGTGGATTTCCTGATGACATCACTCTTGAATCACTCAGTCTCACTTTGACTGCTACCAGTAATGCTGATGAAGGTGTTAAGGTAAAAAGTTTTGTTGCTTGTTTGTTTGTTTAGTCAGTTGCTATGAAGGTCAAAACTCCTGAAATTTGAAATTTTTGTTAATATTAGGCAATCAGGAGCTCTGGTGCTACAATACTAAACCCTGGTAGAAATACAATCACACTTTCTTTGCCCCCTCAGAAAACCGGTTCGTACGTGTTGGGTGTTCTTACAGGGCAAATTGGTCATTTGCGATTCAGGTCGCATGGTTCTGCTAGAGGTGGTCCTGCAGAAAGTGATGATCTTATGAGTTATGAGAAGCCAACTAGACCAATCCTGAAGGTAGTTGCACTTAAAAAATCAATTTTTTTGATCAAATAGCAGTTTGATGTTTGATACCCAGTTCAAGAAAGATTCAACTTTTAACTCTAAATGCCTAAAATTTAGCTAAAAAGAAACCAAACACACCTTCAAGATTCATGAATATTTAGCAGATGGGGTGCTTCTGTTGGATACTAAGTTCACAAAAGACTTGATTTTTTTTACCATAAATTCCCAAATTAGCTGCAAAAGAAGCTAATTGCATCTTAAAGATTGATTCCCCTTTTAATAAACCTAGTTTTTAACCTAAAATCCAAATTGAGCTAAAATGGAAACTTATTATACCTTAAAGATTCAGATTCATGTAAATACACAATTGACAATTGAGTGGTTCTGCTTGATACCCAATTTCAGAAACTCAGTTTATAGCCCCTCACCCCCAAAGTTAACTACACAAAAAAGCTCATTACACTAAAGATTCAAGATCTATGCATATATATTCTATGCCCAAAAATGAAATCAAATGATGTGGCTAAGCTCTGTTTGTTTGTGCTCTGTCCCAAATTTAGGTACACAAACCAAGGGCTCTTGTTGATCTTGCTGCAGCAGTTTCATCTGCATTATTAATGAATGAACCCCAGTGGCTTGGAATAATTGTAAAACCCATTAATTATTCCCTCAAGGGAGCTGTTCTACACATTGATACTGGTCCTGGGTTGAAAATTGAAGAATCACAGGCTATTGAAATGGAGAAGTATACAAATACATCCAAAAATGCAGATGGATTAAATGACAAAGATAATGCTTCTACAGTAAAAGAAACACAACTAACTTTAAAAGATGGTAGCATAGAGTTACCAGATTGGGCAAGCAATATAACGAGTATTTTATGGGTTCCTGTCCGTGCCATCAATGATGGATTAGCAAGAGGAACATCTGCAGGTTGTTATTTATCTATTATTATATTTAATGTTTTTGCATTTTTTTATTCAGATCTCACTGTAGTTTTACTTGCCTAATTATCCATTGGCATTTTTTTAGGGACGGTTTCTCCTGAAAGACCGAGTGTAGTGGAAGGATTAAGAACTGTAGCTTTAAAACTTGAATTTGGAGTATCACATAATCAGAAGTTTGAACAAACTATAGCTGTTCATTTCACCAACCCATTCCACATCAGCACGCGTGTGGCAAACAAGTGCAGTGATGGCACTTTGCTTTTGCAGGTTATTATTATCAGTTTATGGCAGTTGGTACTTTTTTTTTCTTATACACAAAAAGTTCAAATTTTTACAGGCTTTCATTCTTTTCAGGTCATACTACACTCACAAGTGAAGGCCTGTTTAACCATTCATGATTCTTGGTTAGATCTACAAGATGGTTTTGCTCATGCCGGTCAAACTGATGGGAGACCAACATCTGCTTTCTTTCCCCTTGTGGTTCCCTCATCTTCTAAAGCTGGAATCTTGTTCAGTCTATCCCTGAAAACTGAAATTACTGAAGGTATTTATTTATTTATTTATTTTAAAAACTACTCATCTGCAAAGCAAAATTGATTCGTTTCTTGATTTTATAGATGAAGCTAAATCAATGAACCCTGATACTATTTTAAACATTAAATACAAAATTGATGGGAGTAGAAATCTTGGATCTCATACTCCTATGTCTCTGGGAACCAATGGATCCGTGGATGATGTCACACAGTTGTTGACGTTCAGAAGTGCAATTGTTTTACAACGGCCCGTTCTGGAACCATGTTTAGCAGTTGGTTTTCTTCCTCTCCCTTCAGCCGGTCTTAGAGTTGGGCAGCTTTTTACAATGAAGTGGCGAGTTGAAAGATTAAAATATCTTGAGGAGGAAAACAAGGTAAAGTTTACCGACCTAATGCTCTAAAGTCATTTTTATGGTTTTTCTATAAATGAAACCAGCATTATTAACTTATGTACTTCCTAATTTTAAGGGTGACATCAGTATTATACTCTTTCTAAATGGCACATAATACCATAATTTCTTGACATGTGTGGTTTATAATCCTTATCTAATAAAGTAAAAGAAAAAGGGTATACAGTCACATACTTGTAGAGTTATTTTCTTGACATGGGTGGTTTATAAATATAATCCTTATTTAAATTTTCATTTGACATTTATTTAAAGCCATCGATTTTATTTGCAGCAGGACAAAGTACAATATGAAGTGAATGCAAATTCTGACCATTGGATGATCGCGGGGAGGAAGCAAGGTAATGTGCCTCTCTCAATGAAACAAGGTGCGTGAAATTAAACTCACTCATGTGAAAACGAATCAATTTGGGTCGGATCTTGTTGAAAGCAGGTCAAATGGGTACAGTAGGTTTAACTTGCTAGTTGCTATGTACGGATTGAATCGGTTGAAACTGACTTAAAAGTGTATTTATAATCTTACAACCTCTGAAGCTGTTTAGTTAAGGTATAATTTGATTTGTTAGTAAATAAAATAGTTTTATGCAGGTTCAAGAATTGAGATATCAATACTGTGTGTACCACTGGCAGCTGGATATGTTCGACCACCACAACTGGAGCTACCAAATATCGGTGAGGCGAATATAAGTTGTAACCCGGCTGGGCCCCATTTGGTCTGTGTTTTTCCTCCACCTCTGAGCTCCTCTTTCTGCATTCCGGCTTAATAAATTACACGGGTTTCATTTTTCAGTGACCGGTGATTGGTATAGAGTTGAAAAGGGTGAGCTTTATAGCATTTTCAATACTCTTTTTTGTTCTAATTATGGGGGGTGGTAATGGTAGGTTAGGTCATGCTTTGGTGCATATACAGATGGGATAGTGGCATCATAGTGAAACTTGACACAATGGCTTTAGGTTAAGTGTTGCTATCCCTTGGTGTGTTATATGTTTATTGATCCTTAACTTTGTATCCTTGTTATGATTTGTGTCTATGTATTACTATATAGTGCTTTTTTGTTTTTTTGTTTTTCTTGCAAACTGAAGTCTATTTTAATAAAGAAAGTTGATAATAAATCTTACCGGAAGTTTTACCAATGACACTTTTAATTTGTACTTTTGTCGACAAGAGCAATCGTAATAGCATAATTATAATAGATTTATGCACGATTTACATTTCATTTTTATTCAATTTGGCTTGTACATTTTCCCATTTCATTGATAAACATTAATATGAGCGAAAGAGTGTAGATCTATTATAATTATGTTACTCGAATTGACTGTGAGTTACATTTGTCTTTGGTCAAACGACTAGCATCGATCATTATCAACCAATATAAAATTTTTGAAGTTTAATTGTATGAGGCTCATTTATAATGTGTAAACCCATTTAACAATATAAGTTTTTAACCCAAATAAAAAACACCTAAAGGATTTGAAGGCCCTAAAAAAAGAAGGCAGTGAGATGACTCTAGCGAGGTTGCGAGAAATTAAGCATCGAATCCTAACTGAATCATCGAATATTTGACGAGAAGATAATGTTTCGATCTATTATGATTGTTACTCGAATTGACTTTAACTATGAAAGTGAGTTACAAATTTCTTTGGTCAAACTGCTAGCATCGATCATTATCAACCTTTTTTAAAGGTTAACTGTATGAGGCTCATTAATAAATGTGTAAAGCCATTTAACCCTATAAGTGTTTAACCCAAAGAAAAAACCACCAAAAAGCCTTCAAATCCCGAAGGCGCTAAATAAGAAGGGCACTAGGAGACTCTGGTGAGGTTGCGAGAAATAGAGCATCGAATCCCGATTAATCATCGTATATTTGACAAGAAGATATTGTTTTGATCGAGTATTTAACGGAAGAGGATTGGATTTTGTTAATTTAATCGACAAACGAGCAGAGACTGCAAATAGGGTTGTAAAGGAACCAACATTCGCATTCGGCGGGAAGTTCGTTTATGTCTGTTTGTTAAACAAACAAACACGACCAAGCAATTTTGTTCATTAAGATAACCAAACGAACATGAACATGATCGTTTATTTGTGTTCGTGAATGTTTGGTAATGTGTTCATGAACGTTCGTTTATTTTAGATAACTATTGTTAGTTTGTTATGCTAACTTGCTAAGTACTTTACCATGATTTATATCTTATTTTTTGTATTAACAATGATTTTGTTTGTATCGTTAAGCTAATATATGTTTGTTTGTGTTTCTTAGTATTCATTTGTGTTAGTTTGGACTCACTTAAAAATTTAACAAACACAACACGAACATATTAAATTTTTTAACAAACAAACACATGCATACACTCTCATTTTGGTTATGTGTTCATGAACCGTTCGTTAGGTTGCTAATAACTTAACAAACAAACATGAACATGGCCTCATTCGGTTCGGTTTGTTTCTAGCCCTAGCTGCAAAGGAGCAGACGAGCGGCAAGGCTCATATCAGAAGCCACGCATGATTCAATTCAACCATTTAGGTTTGAATTTTGCTTGAGTATTTGATGATATTAACTTATAATCAAACAGTAGCCATTTAGTAGGGGTGTGCATTGGGTCGGTTTTTAGCTCAAACCAAACTTGAAATTCGGTTTATGTGTTTTTACACCCCATGGATTTCGGTTTTTTCGGGTTTGGGTTGGGTTCTGGTTCTCATTCGGGTTTGGTTTTTCAACTTGGGCCTTGAATTAATTATTTTGTAGTACTAAGTACTTGGTATAAACATAACTAGAAAAATGTAATAATAATAACATTTAAATTTATGTTCCCAAAAGTTTTAAAAAGTAAAAACCCAAATTATATCTAAAGAAAATTTGTTCAAAAACCAATAGCCATAAACTAAGTTCAATCTTCTCTTGTCATCTTGTGTACATCCCGCACAAACTCGCTAAAACCCTTAGCTTCAATGATCGGACGAAAAGTTGGATAGTACATTAGTTTGTGGAACTAACAAGTTAAACTTTTTCAATCATATATTGCAATATGGTCTTCGGTATAGCATATGTGGGCCTTACAAATATATAGCATACACAAAGTTATAAATTTTATATAATTACTATAACATGGGTTCAGCTTTTAACGGTTCGTTTTAAACAAAATTTTCTTTAGAAAACATACACGATAAATTATTGTGTCGTGTTCATGTATGCATGTTCGTCTTATTGTGTTTACCAGATATTAACATGTTCGTGTTCGTGTTTTGGAAAACATACACGATAAGTTATTGTGTCATGTTCGTGTATGCATGTTTAGTGTTGTGTTTTATAATGTTCGTGTCTTAATAGGTACATGTATACACGATTGCCAGCCATAGAAATAGGTGAGTCGATTACATCTGAGTCAACCATGTTTAAATAAAATCATTTTGCATGAACCAGAAAAACAATATTTTAAGTGAATGGTCTTGCATCGGGTCTTGAACTGAATCTTAAGAAAACTGAGCCATTTTGGCATTCTTGTGATGATCGGAAGCTTCGTGAGGGTGTTTTCCCTGCAGACATCTTGAAACCATTATTGTGGGTGAAGATTTTTGGATGAGCTGTTAGCAGAGACATAATTTATTAGTGGGATGGCAAAGAAGATAGCTGCTAATACTGTCGATTTGATGCGTCTTTTTCCTAAAGTAGGTTGAACTACTCTTGCTTCGATCTTGTATGGGTATTGCTAAACTTTTATTTGGTTTGAGAGCGTGCCAACACACACACATGATGGAGGCAGCGTTGTTTTTTTAACAAAGGAGTGTGTCGGCGATTGAGGACATAGTGGTTTGTGGAGGCCTTTTTCTTTGGTGACTTCCAATGACAACTTGCTTCTAGTGGTGTTCTTTCGAATCGAATACGAATTGGGCGAATCGAATTGAGACCTTCAAAAACTGTATTCGTATTAGATCCACATTCGACTAAAAATCTATGTATTCGATTCGATTAAGTTATTCGAATTCGAATAGATTCGAATGTATTCGCTTTAAAATAAATATAAATAAATAAGCACATGAAACAACAATACAGATGTAGCACTAACATAAGTCTAAAACATCACCCAAACAATGAAAAACATCACTCAAACAATATTCAAAATTATTCTATCCATATTCGACAAGATTATTCGAATCGAATGCGAATGAGCGAAAGTCGACTTTCGAATAGTTCGAATCGTATTCGAATAATGCACACCCTTACTTGCTTCCTTACCTATTACGTTTATGGTTGTATTTGACAATAGATGCTTCATCCTATGCTTTATGTCCTCGAAGGTCCAATCTTTGGTGCTAAAGGACCACATCCTACAAGACAGTGGTATGTGTGGCCTAGATTCTGATTATGTTACTATTCGAATCTACGATTTCAGCAGTTTCATTAACATGAACACCATCCCCATAAAGCCTAACATGCATTGGCTAATGCCTGAGCCTGTGCAGCTAATTAGTCGAGTCTAATATGGTCGTGCATAGTAATTTTATAACCCCAAGACCTATTATTATAGTTTTTAAAAGATTTTTGCTACCAAAAATAAATTAGCTCCAACAACTTATTGTCTGTTTGACTTTTATTTCGATGTAAAGATATTAACCCATATGAATATGAATATGAAGAAGAAGAAAAATAGATACGGGGTTTACAAATAACTAGTATAAAATATTTAATAATTAAAAGAATAATTAGAGAAAAAAGATAAAAGAAATAACGGTTAGGTGTTGATACATAGTGATAGGAACATAAATTGACAAGTGCATGTACGTTGTATGCAAAACTCACGTAGGATGTTTAATTAGTATTAATATTAATATTGTTGTTTATTCTTTTCCACCAAATTAAAAAAAGTCTTCTTCGATCCTCAATCATTCCCCATCATTCTCTCCGCCACTAACGCTGTTTTTCATACCTAATCAACGTACATCATTCATTATCAAAACCAAAACCAAAACCAAAACCAAAAACTTTACTCTATATGCATGTGGCCCACCAGTACTATATATGTACGTGCTATATACATAAAAAAAAACCAAACCTTTGAAGAGCTCTAGAGTCTAGACTATCAACCATTTATATCTTTGGGATTTTTTCTTTAGGTATGTGGTAGGCTTGTAGCGAGTTCGACCCAAGATCTAATAGGACTTGAACGCAAGCCCTCTAAACCTAGGTGCATGTTCTAACTTTTAAGAGGCTTTATCTTCACCGAACTACCAACCCTACTAACAATACTTTATATAGTTAAGGTATAAAATTGTGGTTTTGGTTACTTTTAATTTAACATTAACTTTTATGTGTGTTTGAGTTATGTAATAGAAGTTATTGCATGAAAATAAATAACTAGACTAGATATATACTTTGTTACAACAATAAGTGTTATAGAAAACAACAATATACATTTATAATTTCATTAATATGGTAATTTCCATTGGTGTATTGTATGTTTTTAGCCTCCGGCTAAGGCCACGATGGTGTAATATATAAGATTAAAAGTGCTTCTGTTATTCCATTCAATAAAAATATTTATTTTTCATGTTTGATGTTTTAAAAAAATAAATATTTTTTAATTTTATAATTAATTGACAGTATATTAAACACCAAATGAATTTACAATAAGGTAGTAGGTAGACGGGCAACAAGTTGCGCCGCCACCCCTTTTTGAATAGCAAAACCTAGCCTACTGAAGACAAAACCTTGGCCCTTAGGGGTCGAAACATTGCTATGAATGACCCGTTGAACCCTATTAAAGAAGTTCACTGCCTCAGTGGCTAGGAAACCAAACGTATCGAATGCTAATGGAATTACGAAACAAAGATTGTTTCCTAAAAGAATAATAAAGTCGTCTCAAATTACAATATAGAGGAAAACACTACTACTCTCACCGTCCCATTAGAAGTTAATTTGAAAAACACAAAGTTTTAGGCGTATTAAATGATTGTTTTTTTGCTTGTCATTTAACAATAATACCCTTGACAATAAATATTATGTGGGGTCCATCATATTGTTTGTTTTGTGTTATTAAGGGTAAATTTGGAAATTTACCAATAAATTTTAAAAGTAAACAATTTGAATGAGACAACTAAAAAAGAAAATTTTAACACTTATAATGAGACGGATGGAGTATTTTTTATATCCACATCCTTTTTACAAGAAAAGTTTTTATCTATAAACAACATCAAATAAAATGATAAATATTAAGCAATAAGCACTTAAAAATTTGAAAACAATCTTTGTTTTGTAATTTTATTTAATTGTCACTTAATTAATTATAATCTTTCAAATTAAGCACCCAATAGGAAGCAGGGTCGGCTCAAGGTTTTTTAAGGCCTAAAGTGAAAAAACATTTGAATGCCTATCGTTAAAAACTCTTTTTTATATCCATGGTTGGGACCGGCACTAATAAACTAACAATGACCCTTTTTGAATTAAACTAAGCTAATTGAAAAGTTCTTTTCTCCTCAGTTCAATCCTAATCTTACTTTCCGATTGGTTTGACATGTAAAAACAACAAATTAATGTATACAACCTAACAAATAATAATCAATTGAATACTAAATTAGTATCTATTGGGCTTGCAAATAAATACATTCTAATTTATATTATAATCGTCGCTTTGAATTCGCAACTTAATATAGAAGTTTTAAAAATTTGGGGCCTATGAAAAAGTGGAGCCTAAAACAAAAGCTTATTTTTTACTATAACGAGCCGGCCCTGATAGGAAGTTAGGAACATATATATTTAAACATCAATGAAAAAAACTAAAATAATGCACATATTAGCGGTCAAATGGCTAATGACAATAAGCCATGTGAAAAATGAAAAAAAAACGCGTTGAAGTGGCACTCGCTGGACAGGAAACGAAGTTTTAAATACAAATGTTTTTGCTTTATTATATTTTAAACAATGTGTTCTAAGACATCCCATATTCAAATTTTTTTCTCTTTTAACTTTCACATTATTTTAAAATAATTATGTTTATGATTATTATGTTAAATTTTTCATCTAAATCGTTTTTTCTTTTGAGATAATTATGTTAACGCTTGTTAGTGTAAATGACAAAACCAATAACAATTCTGCTCATTGTAATTACTAAAGTTAAAAGACAAATGACGTAAACTAGATGCAAGTTAAAAATATATTGAAATTTGTAATTTACTTTATGATTTATGTCAAGTGTTTATCTTTCTATCTATATTAACACGAACAAGTACAATTTCATAACGAACAAAAAAAAGCATCTGATCATGTGTCTGTGAGCCATTTGTTTATCCCGTACATACTTAGGGAGAATGGAGTGGGATGCGAGGAAGAGAACGAGGACTAACCTCACCGGAACCTCGCCGGAGGAGGAGTCATCCTCGTCTTCACCTCGCCCCCTCACACAATCACCTCCCCAACGAGATCTCAACCTCGCCAACGACCTCCTCTTCTCCTTCCTCGTTCAATCACTCCCTGCGCCCTTAACAAATGAACATGTTGTTTGGTTGAGTTCTTATGTAGCATTAGTGATTCCTTCCAAAGTTAATTTTTCTTTAAGATCATTATCTGAATGGATATGTTTATGATCATAATCACATATTCAAAACATGGAACAGATTTTTTTTAAAGTAAAAGTTAACATGCTTCGGTTAAAAGAAACCATAAAACCAAGGCCAGACCTTATAATCTTCGAATCATTTGAATTCTACCATTTGCTTCACCATAGATTTTATTGAACGGCCAAATTTTATTAACAAACTAACAAGTATCTAAGAAAATACAAAATAAAAATAAACAAGACATAAAACCACGGTTACATAGAGAAACTAGTCCATGTTTTCCATTTGCTTTAATTTAGTTGGTTATGCTGGTTTAAAAGGTTCATTGTCACCTCTCATCAAAACATGGCATACAACTACATATTACATATTAAAGATAAAGAGAAAATGAAGCCATAACTGTCACACCCTCAATTTTCCACAAACGGGGTATCCGTTAGGCGTGTGACATACCAGGATCTCAAGCCATTAGTTACAGCAAACACTGACTCAACGTTTTAAATAAAAAGTCCTTGTTAAAGCATCAAACCAAAACTCAGGGTTTAAAATGAAAAGTTTCGAAAGTTAGCGGAAGCATTTGTAAAACAATCCCGTACTCAAATCCAAGTACGTAATAAAAAAGGTTAAAACAGCCAAAGTTATGAAAACCCGTGCATAAAGTTAGCACGACCCAAGTTACTGTTTCAAAGCCAACCACAGTATTGAATAACAAAATGTAATAGTTTTAAGACCAATGCATGCAAGTGTCCTACTCGTGTGCCTTCCTAGATCCCTGAGAAAAACATACTAAAACGAGTCAACAAATAATGTTGGTGAGTTCAATGAGTTTATTTAAATAAAATAAATAAAATATAAGTTTCCTTGATAAATCAATATATATTGCTGGTTTGCAAGACCACCTTGCTTACTACACGAGCACGTCGAGATTAAACTGAACGTTACTTGACTTGCCTTGTCGCCATCACTACGGATGACCAAATGTTTAAAGGACAATTTGCACCAACTAGCTCCCCGCTAGTGGTGGGGTCTGCCGAACCCGTAGTACTACTCAAATTTCCCCGTTATGCCGAAGTTGGCATATAAATAATCTCGACTAAAGAAAAGGACTTTATAAGTATGCTAATGCTCGGTAAAATAAGCCCTTAACAATAATATTATTTATCCCAAAAGATTGCCCAAGTTGGCAATGTAAAGTTTTGCCCGAAGGCCCCACCCGAAGGTGTAAAACGTAGCCGTAGTTGGCCCCGCCCGAAGGCAATAAGTTTTGCCCGAAGGCCCCACCCGAAGGTGTAAAACGTAGCCTTAGTTGGCTCTGCCCGAAGGCATAAAAATGCAGTCCGCCCGAAGGCGTTGAAAAATAGTTGCCCGAAGGCGTTGTAAAAACATTTGTATGTTTTCTCCCCGAAAAAGTATTTAAAAACGGGCAAAGAACTCACCTTTGAAGCGCGTAGCAAAAATACGAGATATGCAACATAGATATCTAGGTCGTCCTACAACCTGCTTAACAATTAAGCGCTAGTTACTATCTACGAACTTAATTACATATATATACAGCACATACTTTCACACTTTATCAATTTATACATGCAGCTACACATTTGCAACACATACCGATTACGTCACTGTCATACATATGATACAATTCATTTGCAATCATCTAACATACCATTAATATAGCACACACCTATGCAACCATATATCAGTTACTGTTACATATATACATACATATAAATACGCATACTTACATATTGCATTCATCTATTTGCTTCCATTGTTTAATCAAGAAACTAACATACTGGTCACATTCTTCTTGCACTCATACATATATATTGTTGCATATACACACCATAACAAATATGAGTTCACGCGGCATACCATTATGTACAAACCATCCATGTATATCACCTACTATTTTCTGCCTATGCCTATGTACTTGCGCTGCACCACACAAAATTCAGATATATAGACACACATACATAATGTTCTATATTAATGCTACTGCTTAAATCATCAAACACACACACCACATGATTATACACATATATATAGCTTCGAATACAAATATGCTTATACACACATAAACATTCATCATCACAAATACATACACACGTACATATAGACATAGGCACACACCGAAACCTCACCGAAACACGACGAAAGAGACGATCGGAGACGGGGTTTGCGACTGCTGTTTCGGGTCTGTTTCGCGGCTGCTAATTGTCGTTGATCAGCATGTAACGGTGAGAGAGGAGGGGAGGTATTGGTTGCTGGCGACGAAGACAACAAGAGGCGGTAAGAAAGGGGTGCTAGTTGCCGTCGATGAGGAGCAATAAGGTGGGTTTCTGCTTACGTTTTCCAGCTGCTGTTGTTTTCTAAAGTCATCGAGAAAGATTGACGATGATGATGTTATAAAAGGGGGGGTCGGTTACTGCTGCTACTGATCGATTGTTGCTCAAGAGGGAATATATCTTTGAGTTGATTTGGTTCAGCCGTTGTGTGGAAACAACCGATGATGATGATGATATTATAAAGGGTTTGGGTCGGTTAGGGTTGGGAGTTTAATACCATAATTTATGTTTTTGGTCCTTAATCATTTCCAAATATTTAGATGACATTTTTAATTAATAACTTACTTTAGTTAATTACAAAAAGAAGCCTAACTTACATAAAATTTAACGAAATAGTTACGAGGTACTTAACGGTGTTAACCTGAATTTATGGGGTGTCACATCATCCCCTTGTTAAATGAATTTTCGTCCCGAAAATTACACCACGTAAGTGGTTGTTTGCAACGAATGGAACAAATGAAAAGAAAAATTAAAGAAAATTTCAGGTTGTGACATCATCCCATTGTTAAAAGAAATTTCGTCCCGAAATTTAGCCATTAGCGTATGGCGTCAACGTTTTGAATAGTTAAGGGTGTCCGTACGTTATTAGATTTTCAGTGTTTTTACGTGAACTTAGATTCACTCTTAGGATTTCAATAACTATAATAAAAAAGAATCATACTATGTTTGAGTGTTTTGAATTCTCGGCTCACCATATGATTTACTCTCAATTCTTTGGAGTACAACAATTTTTCTTGTGGATAGAATCTGAGTGTTATTGTTTTTTTTTTTTGGGGGGGGGGGGGATATGATATACCAATCGTTTTCCCAATTAGATTTTTTTTTTTAATTGTTGTATTTCTATTCCAATAGAAGGCCAGTTTAATCTTGTATGTCCTTTAGGGTGACGTAACAATATTTATTCTAAGATAAAGGTTTTAGTCTACGAATAGATTTGATAAGGGTTCAAAACAATGAAATGCTAGCAAGGATTTTAATACCGAGATTCATTGGGTGGTAGAGTTTGAATTCGCCATTAGTGTGTTTAATAGATAATGTGAGATAATAGTTTAGTTGAGGCTTTGAGTTTAACGGATCCGATAGAGATATCATGTTATTTTATTACTTTGGTCGCGTAGCTTCACTAGTTTCCTTAAGCCTGTCGTTTCTTCTATTAGTATATTTGCATAGTTTAGAACGATTAGGTGACAATTGCTTACATTGAGTCTCATATAGTTTTAATTAAGGAGGTTAATTACATATAAGGTGGAATCTCTTGAATAAACTGGAGCCTTGAAAGAAGGATATTGCGCGGTTGAAGTGTCAAATGACAATGAGAGCATCAACTATTATATATATATATATAGCAAACATAATGTGTATCAAGATGAAACGAAATGAGAAGTTACTATCTGGAGTAGCAATGGATAAGGCTCACGCAAAACGCTAGTTGGTATTAGTTGTTTATTGTGGATTGTTCTAGTTATCAAATGAATCCTTAGAGTCACCGAACGTATTCAATGTTTAGAGTTATATACCCGCGGGGGGGGGGGGTCAATTATAAAATTCACGTGGTTTATCATTATCACTGTGGGTAATGGATACCTGAAAGTTATAAGTGTCTAAATATATAACGAATTGCCATATGAATGATAGATAGAATAGGGTTGTTCATAAAACAAGATTCAAGGGTGATCACTTTTAGGCTCGCAATATAGATAGCACTTAAGCTGTGTTACTGTTACGTGAATAATCTGGTAAAAAGATTAGAATATATTTTGATGATGTATTGAATGTAGATGATGTTTGTGAATTAAAATATTCTTGATGGATAAATAAAGTTTTTAGATCCGATGCGTGTTTTACAACAGTAGAGATACAAATAGTGATTGCAATACCCTTCACGAGGAGTAATCATGTATGTGAGATATTATGTGGCTGGTTAATTCTGACAGAAAGGAGTTTTCCAAATAATTCATAGTTTTATAGGGCTCCTCCTATTAATCCTTACTATTACCAGATTTGTTTATGGCTCGATTGAGGAAATCATGATATTAAGTTGTTATCGGTGTTAGGTAAGAGGTCATAATACACTGACCAAAATTTAAGGCATTCCATTGTAACACGAGTTTATGGCATTAGCAAGGTAGACGTTTATATTGGAATGTGGTATTATAATTGTTTACTACATAAGGATAAACTTGATACCAGTATGTTACTTAGAGATGGAGTTTTGTTTCAGGTGAATCTATGTTGTTTGGTTCTTTACTTTTTGGTTATGGTTGTAACCCACATGATAGGTTTTGCCAGAATCATCGTGTAACTGTAAATTCACCATTACGTTGCGCACCCGTAATCGTCAATTTACCTTACACAATCACCCTAGTTCGTCTCCCATCATGGGCTTTAATCTTAGGTTTTATCATGCTTATTGTTTTGTGCTTAATAATATAATTTATATTATTCCGAGTATAGGATGTATAAGAGAGGTATGGTATTCATATAATACCTGCTTATCTACAAACTGTAGGTTGTGTTTGTGTTAGTATTCAAACGCAGTCTTTGTGTAGAACGAGAATACCATTAATACTCATCTTCACGAGGTGTCTCTTCGTGTCGATAGTTTTCACGAGAGCAACAAGCACAAACGTCTTGATGAAATAAGATGAGTGTCACAATATGGAGAAGGTTTAAAGAATAGAACAGGATACTTAACGAAAGAAAATCACTACGGATAACTTCAACGTCTTAGTGTTTATGATTTGAGTTTTCCATACTTAACACGCTTTTGTTGTCAACACGCATTCAACAGAGTAAGAAAAATTTGAATAAAATCGATTTTCTGAGATAACAAGATTTAACGTATTCTGACAAGAAGAAATGAACTGCTGAATAACTTATGCTCCACTTCACGAACTCTAGGAGGGATAGCCTCCAACGGGTCAAAACGGTTATAATCGTCAGGCTCATATTCTTGGCCTTTATGCGCTTCGAGAAGATGTCTCAGCCACATTGCGTAGAGAAGATTAGATCTAGGCGGACAATTTAAATTCACGTTTGGGATAAGGACACATCATTTCATATAAGAATTCTCAGACTACAAAGATCCTATATCAGGCAAGCATGTAAAATGTAACACGTATAGGCAAACAAACTCTAGTTTCTAATTATGATACTACTGTGCAGTGTGAGTGTAACTAATGCAATGCCTTGTTATAGTCTAGATGCAAATGCTAGTTCCCTATAACTTATGGCTCTGATACCAATCTGTCACACCCTCAATTTTCCACAAACGGGGTATCCGTTAGGCGTGTGACATACCAGGATCTCAAGCCATTAGTTACAGCAAACACTGACTCAACGTTTTAAATAAAAAGTCCTTGTTAAAGCATCAAACCAAAACTCAGGGTTTAAAATGAAAAGTTTCGAAAGTTAGCGGAAGCATTTGTAAAACAATCCCGTACTCAAATCCAAGTACGTAATAAAAAAGGTTAAAACAGCCAAAGTTATGAAAACCCGTGCATAAAGTTAGCACGACCCAAGTTACTGTTTCAAAGCCAACCACAGTATTGAATAACAAAATGTAATAGTTTTAAGACCAATGCATGCAAGTGTCCTACTCGTGCGCCTTCCTAGATCCCTGAGAAAAACATACTAAAACGAGTCAACAAATAATGTTGGTGAGTTCAATGAGTTTATTTAAATAAAATAAATAAAATATAAGTTTCCTTGATAAATCAATATATATTGCTGGTTTGCAAGACCACCTTGCTTACTACACGAGCACGTCGAGATTAAACTGAACGTTACTTGACTTGCCTTGTCGCCATCACTACGGATGACCAAATGTTTAAAGGACAATTTGCACCAACTAGCTCCCCGCTAGTGGTGGGGTCTGCCGAACCCGTAGTACTACTCAAATTTCCCCGTTATGCCGAAGTTGGCATATAAATAATCTCGACTAAAGAAAAGGACTTTATAAGTATGCTAATGCTCGGTAAAATAAGCCCTTAACAATAATATTATTTATCCCAAAAGATTGCCCAAGTTGGCAATGTAAAGTTTTGCCCGAAGGCCCCACCCGAAGGTGTAAAACGTAGCCGTAGTTGGCCCCGCCCGAAGGCAATAAGTTTTGCCCGAAGGCCCCACCCGAAGGTGTAAAACGTAGCCTTAGTTGGCTCTGCCCGAAGGCATAAAAATGCAGTCCGCCCGAAGGCGTTGAAAAATAGTTGCCCGAAGGCGTTGTAAAAACATTTGTATGTTTTCTCCCCGAAAAAGTATTTAAAAACGGGCAAAGAACTCACCTTTGAAGCGCGTAGCAAAAATACGAGATATGCAACATAGATATCTAGGTCGTCCTACAACCTGCTTAACAATTAAGCGCTAGTTACTATCTACGAACTTAATTACATATATATACAGCACATACTTTCACACTTTATCAATTTATACATGCAGCTACACATTTGCAACACATACCGATTACGTCACTGTCATACATATGATACAATTCATTTGCAATCATCTAACATACCATTAATATAGCACACACCTATGCAACCATATATCAGTTACTGTTACATATATACATACATATAAATACGCATACTTACATATTGCATTCATCTATTTGCTTCCATTGTTTAATCAAGAAACTAACATACTGGTCACATTCTTCTTGCACTCATACATATATATTGTTGCATATACACACCATAACAAATATGAGTTCACGCGGCATACCATTATGTACAAACCATCCATGTATATCACCTACTATTTTCTGCCTATGCCTATGTACTTGCGCTGCACCACACAAAATTCAGATATATAGACACACATACATAATGTTCTATATTAATGCTACTGCTTAAATCATCAAACACACACACCACATGATTATACACATATATATAGCTTCGAATACAAATATGCTTATACACACATAAACATTCATCATCACAAATACATACACACGTACATATAGACATAGGCACACACCGAAACCTCACCGAAACACGACGAAAGAGACGATCGGAGACGGGGTTTGCGACTGCTGTTTCGGGTCTGTTTCGCGGCTGCTAATTGTCGTTGATCAGCATGTAACGGTGAGAGAGGAGGGGAGGTATTGGTTGCTGGCGACGAAGACAACAAGAGGCGGTAAGAAAGGGGTGCTAGTTGCCGTCGATGAGGAGCAATAAGGTGGGTTTCTGCTTACGTTTTCCAGCTGCTGTTGTTTTCTAAAGTCATCGAGAAAGATTGACGATGATGATGTTATAAAAGGGGGGGTCGGTTACTGCTGCTACTGATCGATTGTTGCTCAAGAGGGAATATATCTTTGAGTTGATTTGGTTCAGCCGTTGTGTGGAAACAACCGATGATGATGATGATATTATAAAGGGTTTGGGTCGGTTAGGGTTGGGAGTTTAATACCATAATTTATGTTTTTGGTCCTTAATCATTTCCAAATATTTAGATGACATTTTTAATTAATAACTTACTTTAGTTAATTACAAAAAGAAGCCTAACTTACATAAAATTTAACGAAATAGTTACGAGGTACTTAACGGTGTTAACCTGAATTTATGGGGTGTCACATCCCTGTAACATCCCAGCCCGTCGCACCATGATATTGTCCGCTTTGGCAGCCGGAACGCCCTCAGGCGCCGCCCCTCACGGTTTTAAAACGCGTCATGGTAGGGGAGGTTACCACACCCTTATAAAGCAGTGTTTAGTTCTCCTCCCCACCGATGTGGGATCTTACAATCCACCCCCCTTGGAGGACCAGCGTCCTCGCTGGCACACCGGCCGACGACTGGCTCTGATACCACCTGTAACATCCCAGCCCGTCGCACCATGATATTGTCCGCTTTGGCAGCCGGAACGCCCTCAGGCGCCGCCCCTCACGGTTTTAAAACGCGTCATGGTAGGGGAGGTTACCACACCCTTATAAAGCAGTGTTTAGTTCTCCTCCCCACCGATGTGGGATCTTACAATAACTAAACAACTTGCCCTTAACATGTAAGAGATTGCTTCTTTTCTCTCTGCCACTGCCACTTAACCGTTACAACTTCTCCATAATCATACGTTTGTCTCATTTTACATAAAAACCAAAAACCTAGCAGAGTTATAAATTCAATCAAAGAAGACGAAAACTCTGGACATTCACTAAAGGCCGAAAAACTCAAACAGAAAACAAAACACACCAAGTGTGGCACAACCAAGTTGTACAAAAGTGGGGGCTCAAATCTTATGATTCATTAAAGATGTGGACCATTGTTACAAACAAAAGGGAAACACTACTAAATATATTGCAAGTCAACAGCTCAGTGGCAGCAGAACTTTCATAGTTCTTTCCAAATTAATAATACTCACCCAAATCAAAGATACGCTACCCTAAATTATATCATATAAAATCACTCAGTTGTAAAAATCATTTTATTATAGTTATAGCATGACCAGCTAGCTGTTTTGATTAAATCAAACCGCTATTATTATGGGCTACTTTGTCATCCTGATTCTTTACAGTTTGTTTGTGGGTCCTTCTTTCCTTCCACCGCTAATTTTTCTTTCTGGCAGCCTGTAAAGAGCTGTATCTCTGTGTAAAATCTTCAACCTTTATAACCCAGATCATAATCTTTAGATTTGTAGGCATCTGACACCATTTTCTTCAATTCTTTGGGTGTTTAATTGATCACCTTCTGTTCATCAAATGTGGATACATTAACATCTTCTTCAAATCTTGATTTTATGGATTTGGGTTTTTGAGGTTTGTAAAAATCTTGAATTTCTTGAAATCTTGGGTTTTTGGTAACACATTTGACAAACCCAAGTGCTGTTTTTTCAAGATTTTGGGGATTAAAGCTTAAAAATTGAATCTTTATTGAATTGGGTATCAAACAGGACCACTCAAATCACTTTCTTTTTTTGTCAATTTTGGGATTTAGGGTTTTAGTTTTCAAGATTAAAAATGTGTTTTTTGAGTTATGTACCCTTTTTTCTTGTTCTTATGTCTTTATATTTCCAACATTCATTATCATCTTCTTCTTCATTTATTCCTACTGATAACTACTTGATTGCTTGTGGTTCTTCAAAAAACATCACATATCTTGGCCAAATTTACATCCCTGATTCAACTCAATCATCATTTGATCTTGAAACACAACAATTTTCCAACATTGTTGAATCAAATTCCACTGTTCCATTACCAATCCACCAATCTGCTAGAGTATTCACCACCATTTTCACCTACAAATTCGATATCCGAAAACCGGGTCGACATTGGATCCGGCTCCATTTTTACCCAATTCCGGGTCACAACCTCAGTTCAGCATCATTCACTATAGTTACAGAAAACTTTGTGCTGTTAAACAGTCATAGTTTTAAAAGCTACATTGACTCCAAATTCATTTCAAAAGAGTATTTAATCAATGTGAATTCAAACACATTGCTTATAAACTTGATCCCATCAAACAATTCAATAGCATTCATCAATGCAATTGAAGTTGTCTCAATCCCTGATGAATTGATCCCTGATCAGGCAACCGGGTTGGCACCATACCACCCGGTTAGCGGGCTAACAGAACGCGCGCTTGAGACAGTTTACAGGTTGAATATGGGTGGCCCAAAACTCACAACCCAAAATGATACATTGGGAAGAATTTGGGAAAATGATGAGAAGTATCTTCATGTTAATAGCTCTGCTGCAAATGTGTCTATCAATCCATCATTTGTAAAGTACACTCAAGGTTTGACACCTGAAATCGCGCCGAATTGGGTGTATGCAACTGCTCAGACAATGGGTGATGCAAATGTAGCTGATTTGAAGTTCAATATCACTTGGGTTTTTCCTGTTGATCCTGATTTTGCATACTTTGTTCGGGTACATTTCTGTGATATTGTTAGTAAGTCATTAGATACACTTGTGTTTAATCTGTATATAAACTCGGATAATGCTTATGCTGATTTGGATTTGTCAAGCCTTACTGGTAACTTAGATGTGCCTGTTTATAAAGACTTTGTTACGAATTCGACTGATGAGTCGAATACTTTGACTGTTAGTGTTGGGCCAGAAGTGGATGCAGATGATGCTAATGCCATTTTGAATGGTCTTGAGATATTGAAGATTAGTAATGGAGCTAGAAGCTTAGATGGGGTTAGCGCGGTTCAGGATCTTGTTGTTTTACATGGAAAAAAGAGTAGAAAGATTGGTGTTGTGGTGGTGGCGGTTCTTGTAGGCGCTGTGGTGATGGTTCTTTTGGGTTTGGGTTATTGTTGTGTGGTGAATCGTGGGTCGAAAAAGGCGGGTGATTTGAAACCATCGTGGTTTCCTCCTCAGTTATATGGTAATTCGGTTACAATGACGAAGACGACGATGACTGCAAGCTGCATTTCGTTAGCTTCAAGCAATCTTGGAAGAAACTTTAGTTTTCAAGAAATCTTGGATGCAACCAACAAATTTGATGAAAGTTTGTTGCTTGGAGTTGGTGGTTTCGGGCGGGTTTACAAGGGAACCATGGAAGATGGAACTCGTGTTGCTGTTAAACGGGGTAACCCGAGATCTGAACAAGGTCTCGCTGAATTCCGAACGGAGATAGAGATGTTATCGAAGCTCCGACACCGTCATTTAGTCTCACTCATTGGGTATTGTGACGAACGGTCTGAAATGATTCTCATTTACGAGTACATGGCAAATGGCCCTCTCAGAAGCCATCTTTACGGTACAGATCTCGAGTCGTTGTCTTGGAAGCAACGACTCGAGATCTGTATCGGGGCTGCTAGGGGCCTACATTATCTTCACACCGGTGCATCACAGGGTGTGATCCACCGTGATGTGAAGACAACAAACATTTTATTGGATGAGAATTTTGTTGCAAAAGTTGCTGACTTTGGTCTGTCGAAGACGGGACCCTCTCTTGACCAGACCCACGTCAGCACGGCTGTGAAAGGCAGTTTCGGTTATCTTGATCCTGAATACTTCCGACGACAACAATTAACCGAGAAATCAGATGTGTATTCATTCGGAGTTGTTTTGATGGAGGTTTTATGCGCCCGACCTGCTTTGGACCCGGTTCTTCCTCGAGATCAAGTGAACATTGCTGAATGGGCTTTAACATGGCAAAGAAAGGGAGATTTGGATCAAATTATTGATGCAAATCTGAAGGGGAAAGTAAACCCTGCATCTTTGAAAAAATACGGCGAGACTGCGGAAAAATGTTTGGCGGAATACGGTGTTGATCGGCTGTCAATGGGTGATGTTTTATGGAACTTGGAATACGCATTACAGCTTGAAGAGACGTCGGCTCTCGTGGAGCCTGAAGATAGCAGCATGAACCATATCCGGGGGTTCGAGTCGGGTCAACTCGGCCTGTTTGATAATAGTATGAGTTTTATTGATAAGGATAAGTTGAAGGGAGATAATGAAGGGGAAGATGCTGCTGCAACAAGTGGTGTGTTTTCTCAGCTGTTACATCCGCGAGGTAGATGATCGATGAATGTGGTTGTTTTGTTCATGAGATTTACGTGCATTCGATTCTTGTTTTGTAACGATTCGTTTGAAAGTGAATATATGAAATAAATTACACAAGTGTTAGAATCAATGTTTTGCATCAATATAAGTTGTTGAGCTTCAACATTGCTTACATTCTATCTCTTTGATTTTGTTGTTTGACTTCACGCATTGTGTGATTGTTTGTGTCTGAAACCAATAAAAAGTTCTAATATTTGCTCTTAAATAAATGAAAAGCGTTGGGGATTGTTTTTGTTAATTTGAGTAATTTGATAAATAGCGTCTTAAATATTTAAAAAAAACTTTGTAAATAACATAAATAACTCTTGAAAAAAAATTAAAAGAGTTAGTGTAGTGTTATATTGTTATGGGTCAAAACTATTACAAAATGCAATCTTAAGGGCTGATATGTTAAAAGTTTCGTTTTGCGTTGCCTTCGCAGGCTTATTTGATTTATTTAAGAATAAATTACTACTTAGGCCTCTGTGTTTTAGCTAGTTTAATCATTTCAGCCCAAATCGAAACTTTTAACATATCAGCCCTTAAGATTGCATTTTGTAATAGTTTTGACCCATAACAATATAACACTACACTAACTCTTTTAATTTTTTTTCTAAGAGTTATTTATGTTATTTACAAAGTTTTTTTTAAATATTTAAGAGGCTATTTATCAAATTACTCAAATTTAACAAAAACAATCCTCAACGCTTTTCATTTATTTAAGAGCAAATATTAGAACTTTTTATATAAATAACCTCTAAGATGCCAAATGACTAAATTATCCTACACTTAACTTGAAAAAACTAAAAAAGATTGTGTTATGAGTAAAAAACGTTACAAAATGCAACCTCATAGATCGATATGTTAAAAGTTTTCGTTTTAGGCTGAAAGGGTTAAAGTAGCTAACGTACAAAGGCCAGAACAACGATTACTCTTGATTTAAACCAACAAACTTTGATTTTCATGTTTGGTTGGAAACCATCAAAAATAATTTCAAACTAAGAAAATAACAATTAAATTATATACTTAAGTTAACTGTTGAGCTATGCTATGGCAAATGCAATAGAGACTTCAACTCAAAGAAGAAGATCTTGGTTCAAATCCATTCATAAGGTTATACATAGTATGGTTAAATGGTTTTCCCTAAAACGGTTGATTGACGAGTCTTCGACGCTGGGGTGAGCCTCCATTATGGAGGAGCTCGAAAGCATCACTTTTAAACGCTCACTAAATCTTTTTGTTGTGCCAAGCCAACCGCCGTTTAAAAATAAAAGTTAACAGATCAGCTCCCTAAGTCATGGAGCTGTTGTAACAACTTAGCGCTTAAACAGACGGTTAGTGTTAGGTTATATTGACTGGAAGTCAACGAGTCTTACTTTCTTGATTATATTAGTTCCACAATCTCCTTCATGATTATATCATGTGATCATTACTCATTAGATCGAGAGAGAAGCAAACAAGGATGTTTAAGAGCTTTCATGACAGTGTAAGTGTTCTTAGCAAGGGTGGTGGTGGTGAGACGGCCGATATGAGCTCTAGTTTCATCGTCGGGCAAGTAGATCTGAGTTCTGAATGCCATTGACTCTGATCACTTGATCAAACTTTGTCACACCGCACGGCAGTAGTCTAATGGTGAGCAACGTCGTCTGCATGTTTGAAGATGAAGAAATTTGGTGTGATCCCATTAACTAGGTCACTGGTGTAGTCCAAAAGTCTAAAGATACACTAGAGTCTGTTCATCTAAAAGCCAACCATTTATTTCCATGAAACTAACAGCAATATACCATTCACTTCGTTAGTTTTCTTTAAATACGTGACACGTTAACGTCCCAGGCATTAGGATGACATGGGAGTCGTTAATGCCCGACACACCATTTCTATCGGGGCATTATCGGTGGTGGATTGAACTTTGAAGTTGGATACTAGGATATAGAGCTAGTTTTAGGCTATGTTTTTTCATCTCCCACATTTTTTTGTACAAGTGACATGAATTTATTAGTGATCGACGGGTTCCGATGAACACCAAAAAAGCCTCCTATTGACTATTATACGATATGAAAACGCGCGCACAGACACAATACAAATGGCTGAAAACCACACTTTCAATTGATTCCAACTAAAGTCCATTCATTTCATCATCATCACCATCATTACAACTTTCTCCAGGTTTCACAAGCGACTTACACATATACATGCAGCGGTTAGATACACGCCAAGCTAAGATGATTAGTCGTTTGTGTTTTCCATACAACCAATCTTAGGGACCATCAAGTCACGAAACAAGTGATTTCCTACAAACTCAGTCTTCATGAATGTGTTAATCACATCTTTAGCATTCTCAGATCCGCCTTCAACTGCATTTTCAGAGCTTAATTTCCCATTTTGGATCAAATTTTCTCGGTGCAAGGTTGATTTCATCAAGTCTTTCTCCAATTTATCCACCTTTGCTTGCATTGTATTCAGTTTATCTTTATTAGTTACTTGTTTCACTTCACGCATTGTGTCTGAAACCAACTTAGAGGCCACCGTTACACCTACAATTACACACATGTAACTCGTTATTGCAAAACAAATAAGTCCAACACCAGTAAACATTCGATTGCCAATACATATAAGTATCTCCCAATCTATCTATCAATCCCATTGTAACTGTACTACCCATTGACATGTTAAATTGAAATATCCTCCAACCAACATAAAGGCCCATCAAGTTGAAGCGTTGAGCAAAGATACGAAAGCAATACCATGGATAATAAACACCAAAACTGCAGCAGTTGCAACAAATTTCAACTTATCACAGATATAGTCATATCAAGTAGCAGTAAACTCAAGCACAATCTGCTACAACACTTTGAAATTTAGATCAAAAAGGTCACCTATGATACACATTCACAAACTTCACTGACTCTAAGCAGATACAAAATGTTGTAGCAACACAATACACGAGTGAAGAATAAACCTTAATTTCCTAAATCTCATTCAAAACGAACAAAATAACGAAACTTAATTTAACCTATACGTCACCATACGATCGCTAGATTTGCAGCTTGAAATAGAGTAAGAGAGTGAAGAACAAACCAGGAATGTGTTTAAAGCCTTCATAAACGGCGTATTTGCCGGCGTTTTTAGCAAGCGTGAAGGTGAAAAGGCCGATCTGAGATCTAGTTTCATTGTCGGGCCAGTACTGAGGGAGCTTCTGAATGCCATCGACTCTGACAACTTGATCGATCTTAGTGACAGCGGCGGAAGTGTAATGGTAAGTGGCGACGCCGCCACGTTTGACGGTGGAGATGTCAGGTGTGATGCCTTTAACTAGGTCGCCGGTGTAGTATACGGCGTCCCAAAACCCCATTTTTCCGATGATCGGTTTGTGTGTTTGTACTGAAGAGTAAAGGTTGACACTGTAAGTCTCTTCATCTATTTCTCAAATACTAAACACTAGATATGAGACCCGTGTTACACACGGGTTTTCCTTAAGTGATTACCTATAATCATCAATAGTACAATTTTTTCATAAAGTTATAAAATACTCAAAAATAATTAGTACACAATATATAAAATAATAAAAATAAAAAAATACATCATAAAGTAAGTAACATGTGACTTAAAAAAGGAAAAAGAATACAAATATTAATTCTTTCAATACTTTTAAAAAACAAAACTAACACACCCACTTTTAACACTAAACTTTATACCTAAATACTAAATGAGTTTGAACCATTAAAAAATCAAATAATAAGTATGTAACAACTATAATAACTAAAATGACTTATTACATTTATTGGCTATGCTAACATATCCTAACAAATGACATATGTATATCAATCTATAAAGTTGCATGAAACCCAACTTATTTTTGGTCGTCGCTTAAAGGTCGTAAACCGCATATAGAATGATTTACAATAATCATCCGGGTGCAATTAAAGTTAATAAGCACCAACTAATCATAAACTTAGACTACAAGATGTTATAAAAATAAGTGTCTAATTTATAGTGAATGGGTCAAAATTGCCAACAAAAGTACATAAGATATTAAGAATACTTCTAAAAAAGTTAACCCTACCATGTTGAATATTACCCCTAGTTATTAATGACTAAACTTGGATATGAAGAGTTGAAAGGCACATTACAATGAAAGCCACATCATTTGAAAGCCAAATGGTTCAGCACCAAACTGCATTAGACAGAAAGCCACATCATTCAAAAAGTTCATTACATAACATGGTTAACATGCCAAATTAAACAATAAATGACATGTTCTCCACAACTTTATTTTTTTCAATGGAAGTGTAAAAATGATAAAAAGAAAAACTTACCTGCAAAACAATGGTTTGGAAGCTAAATGGATGACATCTTTTCAAGAAATCAAGACACAAAGTATCTATGATATATATAATTAAACACATCATTTACAATCAAAAGATAGGGAAACATATGATCTAATATCCAAAGGTAACATCAATTACAGTCTAAATTTCAACATTGAATACAGAAGAAACAAATATATTCAAAAGAAACAAACTCAACCCATTCTAAAAAACAATCAAACTTAAAAATGGAGTGAGACCAAAAGAGAGTTAACATAAGCATCAAGGACAAGGTAACATTGAATTGGCTTCTTTTGCCGATTTACTTTTTAGTGTTTTACCATAACCTAATAGAGATGAACTTAACCCCTATTAACAACCTTTACAAAAGACAATGACGCTAAATTTATGCATAAGGACAAGGTAACATTGAATTGGCAATCAAGATTACCATTACACAAATAAAACAAAACATGGCAAGATATAGTGTCAACTGTCAACAATAAAAATTGTTACATGATTCAACTACATTTTGAAAAGTAGTGTTTTTTAACATGATAACACATGTGTTCCATTAAGAATGAAAAAACTCGATCAATAAACAAAACTCAACAAAGTACTCAATCATAAAAACCAATTTATCATGAATTTATTTGTATTAATTTTCTTCAATACAAATTAGTTTACAATGCAAAGGCTAATTGAAGAAAATTCCATATTAGTGGTAGCTCTATTTGTTCGATTTGCAATTGTTGGAGCTACAATAAATAGAACTCCAAGAAAAACTTCAATTGCTAGCCCGTCTATAGGAAAAATATGTTGTTCTCAACACAAAAAGATAGAACAAATTATGGTTCTTCGACACTTAATTTTATACACACAAAACATTACCTTGCGATTGCACTTAAAAACTGTTTCCCCTGAACTCCATCATCCACCCAAAAGGAGAAAACCCAGAATCTTACCTATAAAATGCAAATGTAACAAAACAGCAGAATGTCATAGATCGATATAATCACCACATAGATTGCTTGAACTATCTTCAACAAATTAGGGTTTCTAAAACTAAACTTGAAAGAAAAGAAGAATCCAACCTTTGTTGTACTATTCTAGTAGAAGATGTAGATGAAGAAACCGTAGATCTGTAAAACAAAAATAGATTAGCATATACGTGAAAGATTTGTAACAAAAAATACAGAGAAAATGTAAAAAACGATGAATGTTACCTTCGTTGAAGATTTAGAGCTCTAACAGCATATATCCCCTTCTTAAGATCATTTATTACGTATTTACCCACTCTTTAAATTCAATTACATATTTCCCCTTCTTAAACTATATATATTACATATTTACCCAATTTCTTTAAAATAGCCTTTTGATTTACTATTTTACCCTTAATGATCTTCATAAATATATTTTTATATTTTCTTATGGTTTGTGTAAAAGAAGGGGTATATGGGTAATTTATTATGTCAAAGGGGATATATGTAATTAAACTTTAGGCTTGGGTAAATATGTAATTGATGGACTTAGGAAGGGGAAATATGTAAAAAAACCTTGATTTTTATGCGCTTGAGACTTCAAACAAAACAACAATAACAAACACAAGTGTTGTAAGTTCTTTACAGGGACATGTGAAGAAAAAATAACAATCAAAACCTATGATGAAACATTAGATCTGTGAAAAGGAAGAAAAACAAATCATTCGCAAATTATGATTTCTCAAACATACACAAATATTTGATAAATTTGGAAGAGAAAAAACATGAAAAACATAAATCAAGAAGAATCTAACCTTACTGAAACCTTAGATCTGTGAAGAAAATATAAAACTGATTGTTGAATCCATTGAAGAAGAAGAAGAAGAAGAAACGAATCGCAGCAAGAGAAAGATGTGAGAGATAAAAGTGAGAGAAATGAGTTTACAGAAGAGTAGAGAGGAAGTTAGGGAGTTTAAAATTTCAAATATAACGGGTCGAGTAAATGGAGCCATGGAGCAAATAAAAAATACCCGGATCTAAAATTTGGTGACATCATCAAGTGAAGGAAAAGAGAGACGTGGATACTCTAAAAAACTGACACGTCACAATGATGACATCATTGTTAACCCTCCTTTAGTAAAATAGTTAGATACCAAAACAACCCCAACTAAATAAGTAAGTTTACCGTTTTAGTCCTTGAGGTGCGGTTAATTTAACGTTTCAGTTCAAAATTGAATTTTTGATTGTTTCATGCACCGAAGGACGTGAAGGTGGAGGTTTATATTTTATAACGGTTTTGGTCTCTAGCATTAACTTTGTTAGTTTTGTCTTCTAACACTACGACCACCAATCACCATAGGGCATAGGTCATGTATAATACTATCGATCTTTAATTTTCAGGAGATTCATATCCTCTTAGTTTGATTTTCAGAACCATTCTACATTTCTTCATAACAACGATCCATTTACCGTCCCAACTCCAACTAATTCTTTTTTTTTTCTTCCAAACATTAAGAATTTAAGACCCAAACCACCCCATGGTGAGTTGGTGACCCGGCAACAACTACGGAACATATTCCATGAAACTTTCTCAATTAAGTGAAAATTGGAATCAAGTAGTAGCGTGAATGTGTAAACGTTGTATGTAGGACTATATCAAGATTCCAATATATACATTAATGAATATTAAGATAGGGGGTGTTCCCCGTATAACATGGATTATGCCTAAAAAGTATGAGAAGTGATATTTATCTATACTAAAACCGGGTCGGACATGCACTGACTGAACTCATTTCAGCGACGTTAGAACTGTGACGTCAAAGCCTCCACTCACACTCTACCCAAAAACCTAAACCCCCGCTCTCCAAAAACCTAACCCCCAAAATAATAAAAATGAAAACCTAAACCAACCCCACAACCACAAAACCTAACACACCCTTAGAATGAGCTCGATAAAAATAAGTTTGTTTGACTCGATTTTAAAATAATCTAAAACACTTCTCGCACTTTTTACCTCTTAGATAAAATTTGCTTCCTATTTAATAATTCCATTATTAACTTATTAACTCTATTAAGATAATGCATCTTTTCACATAAAATGAAGAAATGCTACTAGGCATCCTTTCACATACATATCATTTTGAAACAAAATAACAATTTTACTCACCTTGCTAGAAAATTGGCACTTCTCCACTCATAAATATATAGAACCATATGGATCTAGGATACAAACTAGATTAAAAAAGAGCTGATAAATCAAATTTGATGGTGTTGTCATGCTAGACAAATGTTCATCGGTTAAAAGGACGAATTTAGAGTTTGGTGCCATATATGTTGAGCGAATTCAGCTCAGCGAATCCATCGACTTCACTTCTGCATCAGCGACTTCGTGGAATTCGCTTAATTTCCATCTCATTCATTCCGCTTGCCACCACAACATGTCCAAAATGAATCCGTAATTCAGCTTACTCATTTACGTTCCGCATGGATTCATGTTAGATTTGATAGAACTTACCACCAATGATCACAAACCTAAGTTAATTTTGCGCGGCAATTAAAGAAAAATATTAAACAATCTACTTATCGACGGAGAAATATTAAGCAAGTTTTTCAGAGGAGCTTGTTCCATGTTTAATTTGCATGTTTTCGCGCAATCTTTCATTGCACCAACGGCTTCATCCATAAAAATACCATTTGAATGTTCAAACACAATCAAAGATATATTACTCAACCTGATCACTCCCTATTGCTTAATTAACTCGTACTAAATCTTTTTACTTGTTTAGCTGCAACCTATTTGTCACCCTTAACTAGTTTCAATTTTGGTTCTGGGTGATCCGCTATTAAATTAGCAGATGTGAATAGTGCATGCGTTTATTGGATCTATAACAGATCCCATAAAGGTCTGCATTGTTCATATCTGTTAGTTGAAAGAGCATATCACTTTGAAACAAAAGTTGTTTCAAAACCACCTAGAAACCATGTTTTGTAATATAAACCACCTAACAAGGAAAAAACTCTTAACTAGTTTGCTAAAAGAGGTTTTAAATATTTGTCTAATGCATATTCCAAAACATCCAAAAGCTAGAGCAACTGATCTCGATCGGCTGCTGTTTCAAAACCAACACATTAATGCTTATGTAAAAAGCTCAAACAAGTACATCTCAACCCAAGATAAAACACACAACATAAAACATTACAGACACAATTTAGTCTTTATGTCGATCACAACAACACCAACAACAACAAGAAACATAAAAAAGTTTAAAACGGTAACTCCAGGTGCAACAGAAGACATTAACAACATTCCAATAACTGAAAAGATAATGCAGCTCCTTTACAACACTAGACACTTATCCACAGATCGATATAAGCTTGCTACTTCCCATGTCTGGTTAACGCCTGCAAAGTGTTAGCACATAGTTTAACAATACATGTATTTATAGGCAAAAACAGGTCATTAACAAAATGTAACATGTTCATCATAAGTTAACTACACACAAATGTATGGTAATTAATTCAAAGAAATAGAGACGCGCATTACCTTACGAGAAGGGTTAAGCCTTTCTAAATCCTATGATATATGGTCCATCGGGCAGCAGACGAGAAAATGTCACTGAAAGAGCAATTACTTCTTACATTAACAAAAAAGGCAAAACAAAAAAACATAGCGCGAAGCCATGCATAGTTAAGTAAAGAAACAAACTTCAACGAATGAAAAATTACATGTATCGCCTCCTCGCAATTTGTTTGAAACCATATACTCTTTGAGGTCATCAACGACGTACATTTTGTTGAGCCAATAACGGAAGTGTGCATTCCATTCTTTGACACCTTTATCGTCACAAAGATATAACAGGACCCCTTTAGGATCCGTAACTTCTGGCAAATACGCCTGAGGTGTGCACATTCAATAACATTATCAAACCCTTGCATCTAAAATGCTAGCTATTATTGTAGATATAAAATAATCTATTAACCTAGCTCACCTCAGCATGTTTCTTAGGAATAATTATACTGCCATATTTGTTGTCTACATCCCCAACTGAGAGTAATTTCTCAAACATTGGAACAATTGCACATTTCGGGCTATGTTATGTTTAATTAAGAACAACACGTAAAAGATAGAATCGATACTCAAAACATCAATAACACATAAAGGATACAACCAAGAGATTTTGAACTCTTTCATTTCCTCAAGATCCGCCACATTGCTGAAGATCCGTTCCTAAGAAGTTTGTAATCTTTAAAGTTAGTATTATCGAAAATAATGAAAGCTAGCCGATATTTTAGTACAAATTAACTTCCATCTTACCTGAAAAGAAGTAATCTTTGAGCATTCCGCACATATCACCCTCTCCTGACCACCCTGAAGCAACTCCCACTCGCTATACGACACGAGACAGGAACAATGGATCGGCTGAAAAGTTGAAACACAAAAGAATAAATCTAGTACGTACGTACGTGTGCATCCTTTAACATACATATATATACATTTCAGAAGCAAAATTAACAATCAATCAGTTATATATACTTACTTTCCCACAAAATTGACAGTCCTTCCAATCTTCTTGTTCTGTGTGAAACGTGTTGCAGAACTCTCCAGCCTTGTAAATAGAACTATATATATGGATCCAGCCAAGACACAAACAAACCAGATTATAAATCAAATCAAAGATCGAGTACGTTCTAATCAATCAACTTGTATGGTTAATTTGCATAACTCAAAAGATTGATTATATATATATGCCCATCAATCCACATTAAGATCCATCTTTTAAACAAAACTCAAAAACAGTAAACAAAATCAAATACTTTTTTTCAATCTTTAAATCTCATATATCGATCAGATGCATCACCACATGAAATATAAAGTGCAAACCCTTCTAGTTTAAAAAAAAAAAAAAACTTGCAACACAAGAACTAGTAATGAAGTACATAAAAATGTAAAATTTTGAACAAAGAATTGAATCATGCAATCAAATGATACGATCTGTATGTATAGAATGAGCAAATTAAGAATTGGATTGAACTTACTAGCAAGTGTTGCAAAGCTGTGCAAATCTTCCAGTAGTCAAATCCCAACCTTGTTGCAAAGGATCGGGTGAAGATTGGTCACAATGGAAGCAAAAGTTGGTGACTGATGAAGATGCCATTGAAACCCTAGGTAGCTAGCTAGAGGACGGAGAAAATAATGAGTATGTATCTGGTGGTGCAGTGCAAGGGATTTAAATGCTAAAAACCCTTTCTTTAAAAGGAGCAAAAAGAGGAGATTTTGGAAGGTTCTTTAGTATATATATCCAGGTCATCCATCGTTGATAAACTGGCCTTTGATTTGGTGTGTGAAGTTCACTGAAACCCGTAACTCCTGCATTAGCTAGCTAGCTAGGAACCTTAATTTCTTGGAGTAATAAATTTTGGCAAAATAAGTGGAAAACAAAACCTCATTCGAAGCTTCTAAAATATTTTATTAAATAAAAATTGTAAATTTGATAAATCTGCACTTATGAGTGGGATATACCGGGTATGATTGGAATTATAAACTTGGTAATAAAATTATCTCTTTCTTTGCTTATTAGAATCCATTATAACTGTTTAATAAAAACAACGTGCTACAAACGCAAATCCAACAATAAGGGTTGTTCATCGGTAGCTTGTTGAGACTTTCGACAGTGTCACTTGAGATAGGATTCTTGCAATCTTGCCCACTTGCCCATGTTTTTCATAGGGTTTTCATAGCTAGTTTATGACAAAGTTATGCTCTTCACTCATCTTGGATCTGAAGATGTTTTCCAGTACTAGTTAGATTTTTTCGATCAGGACCTTGGAAGTACATAATGAAAAACTCGGCTGATCTAATAAACCTTGGACTCTCGTTGGATTTGGAGCATACAGTTTTCGAAACAAAAGGTTGTTAGAAAAGAAATAGAAGTTTTTTATTAACTTTTCATTTCGGTCGCAAAACGGTCTCAAAAGGCTATCTGCGACCGCTTTGCAACCGGAAAGTCAGTTGGAAAAACGCTCGTCTCTAATGCCCTGTAGCAACCATTTTGCGACCGCATTTATACTTGCGACTGCATTTTCGGTTGCAAACCTTGCGACTGTAGTTGCTGTCGCTTTTTTTGTGACCGCCATTAATGTTTGCGACGATTTTGCGACCGAATATATTTTGTGACTATTTTGCGACTAACTGCTGGATTTTGTAACTCTTTTAGCGACCAGAAGATTTCTACCGGCATAGCTACAACAAGCTTTTGCACCCCTCTATTAAGCATTAAAATACACTAATAATGATCATACTTTTAAAATTTACCATTTATCAAATATTCAAAACTACATTAAACAATCCAAAATAAAACGACCAAACATAATTTCAGCATACTTCAAAGTTTTCCATAACAACCCATTAACATGTTTTCTATAAAAACACATAAACATGTTTTTAGCCATAACTTGATGATTGCCCTCTTTGAACCATAACTTTAGCATACTTTCAAAGCTTTTTGTCCTGTAGCGAATAATTTCGTTTTCCGCCGCCAACCCCTTAATAACTCTATTCATCCTTTCTTTCTCTTCATCTTTTTCTATAACGAGCCCCTCTATAACTTTGTTCAATCTCTCTCTATATAAAAATCAATCAACAACTCTTTTGCGAAAGAGACCTTTTGAAGTTAAAGAGTTCTTGGCCATTTCATTCGGAAACTAAAAAAATAATTCAAGCAATCTTTTATATGACATTATGGAACATTTGGAAGGCACGAAATAATTCCATATTCAATAACGGCGAGAAGCAAACGAGCGGAGTTGTAGGTGATGTGAAATCTTTATTGTTTCTTTGGTTAAAAACTAGAGGAAAGATGAGCTCTTCTATTTGGAAACATTTATGTAACTTCATATCTTGATTTCCTTCTTTGTATTATGTCTAGCATCTTGCTAGTTTAATAAAATTCATGGACTTTAAAAAAACTACACAACTGTCCACTCTCCCTTTTAAAATCTTATGTTAAAGTTCCCTACTTTTTTATAAGTTCACATTCTTTTCAATGGACAGCGAATTCTCCATATGAGCTACTGACAAAAGTCATAACATCAGGATACACTCATCGTCAAGCCTAAGAAACCTCTCACCTAGGACCAAAGCCCGTGAGCAATTGCTCAAAGACACGACAATGACGCGAGGATTTAACTAACTCTCACCTAGGACCAAAGCTCAGTTCGAGGATTGAACTAACGATCTCCGTCAGTCTTTCATCATCACCATACGCCACAGAAACTAACACGAATGGCGCCAGATTCAAACTTGAATCACTTTAGAGCTCCCCTTACCATTCCACCACCAACTCATTGACCATTCTATAAGCTCACATAAAGCAATAACTTCATCACCAAATTCCCTTATTTACTAAAATGCCCGCTCAATTCAAGGATGAGCTAACGATCTCCGTCACTTTTCCATCACCACCATATGCCACATAAACTAATGGGGATGACAGATTCAAACCTAAATCACTTCAGATCGATTTTTCTTACCATTCCACTACCAGCTCACTGCCTCACTGACCATTCTATAAACTCAACGTAAGGGTTAATTTCACCACCAAATTCCCTTATATACTAAATGTGCAAGGTCGATAGATGACCTTATAGTTTAGTCCCTCATCTTTACTATTTGTTAACTTTAGTCCTTATTTGTTATTTACATATATTGACCTAGTTAACAACCCAACTTTGACTTGGTTCATATATATTAAATTAATAAAAGTATTTTAGAAACTTCGGGAATCATCTTTCCACTTTAGCCAAAACCTCAAGTCTCCAAAGTAGCTAGCTAGCTAGCTAGGTTCTTAATTTTGTTGCTGGAATTATGCCTTTTCTTCTTCAATGTGATCAAATTTGTAGCTCTTGTAACTTGTTTTGTTTTTGGCTTTTATACATGAACCATCAATTCCTGGTATGAATAAAGATATTAACAACGCATATATCCATGAATTTAAAAGACACACACAAACAAGTATCAAAGTAAATCAAATCCGACGGCAACTTAACATCAAATTAAGATACATGAACATATATGCTGACCTGGATCATATCTCGGCTTTATGTTCTTCAATTCGGGTCTATCATTTTCCCCTTTTTTAATGAAGCTAGGTGTTAAGTTTTCAACTCTCAAATCCCACCACACAACACACCATTGTTTTCTCCGCCTGGCTAGGGTTTCTTCAATGGCGTGGAACAAGTTATGCTTCCATTGTGAACAATCTTCATCCGATCCTTTCAAACAAGGATGGAACTTAACGACTGAAAAAGCTGCTCAACTTTGCAACAGTTGCTAGTAAGTTCAATTCAATCCAATTCAATTCATTGCTACCTAACTGTATATATGTGTTGGTTGTATATATGATTTTGATGTAGTTTGTTGGTTGTTTTTGAGTTTTAAGCTGCTATTGACTTGATATTTTATGTATATATGCATTTGTCCAGTTTGAAAGTATTTATATGATTTTTTTTTACTGATTTTCGTTTTGTGGATTGATGAGTATATGAATTATGCAAGTTAGCTATACAAATTGATTTGTTAGAACTTTTTGGTTTCTAATTTGGTTTGTATCTTGGATACATATATACAGTTCTATTTATACGTCTGGACAGTTCTGCGAAACGTTTCACAAGAAACAACATGGTTGGAGGAACTGCATGTTTTGTTGCAAGGTGAGTTAAGTTGTCAATTATGCTTCTAGAAATTATGTATGTTGGTTTTGTTTAGTTCTAGGGTTTGAGGGGTGTCTCGCTCGTACACTCGCGGACATATATCAAATGATGCGAGTACATACATCATGAGTGTCTATGACTGTGCAAAAGCGGTTACATTCCAACTTTTGCGAGCTTTTTAATTTGGGCGCCAATTAACTACCTTAACCAACTAATACGACATCGTTTATACTAAACCGGGTGTATGGTAACTAAGGAAATATAATTAATTCACATACTCGCAAACATTCTTCATTTCAAGGTATATATGGCCGGACAACGCCTTCGTTGCCAGTCGTGTTTTTCTCTGGTATTTTCTTCCTCCGTTTCTGGAATGTCTTTTGATGATCTTCTCGGGTCATGATCTTTGTTTCTGGTTAAGAACTGTGGTTTCGTCTTCATCAGTTTCTTGCAGAGTTTCAATTCGATCTTTTGGGGCGACCATGGGATCTTTGTTTATTTATTTCTTACTCATTTTCTGGCACATAAGCGCATTATTTTTCAATGATGTCAATTGTTTCTTTGTTGCGTTCCATTGCAGATTTCGAATCACTCGAAATTTCTCCTTCATAGGTCTCAGTTGTTTCTTCATAGGGATACTTCACAATTGACTCACTTGATCTTCTTCTTTCACAGTTTTTTCTTCTTCATCGTCTTCTTCTTCACGGTCCATTTTTGTGTCATTACTATTGACTCACTCAATTTCGATCTATCGGTTCATGACAATCAACTCACTCGATCTTCTTTTTCACAAGTTTATTCCCAAGAGCATATACGCTCGATCTTATACCGGTTCTAGGGTTTGAGAGCTCTCATGCTCCCTAATACTCACGGATCAATGTAAGAAAGATTGCAGAGATAAAGAGGGAATATTAGACATATATACTAAAACACATGGATATATATATCAAATGATGCGAGTGCTTGGGTACTAATTTATAAGTGTGCAAAAGCGGTTGCAATACTCCAACCGCTGCACCCTTTTAGAAGCCAATTAACTACCTTAACCAACTAATACGGCATCGTTTACGCTGATCGACAAATGGTAAGTAATGAAATATAACTAATACATATACTTAAGAGTATATATAGTATAACTAAATTATCTTGATGCTAACTGTGACAACTTTGTAACTGATGTGATGATCTACCCTTGCAGCCAATCCATTGTTCTTGTCTCGTTTCATTTAGCGACTGGATATTGCTTCAACGTGGTAATCAGAAGAAGGTGTTATGTATGGAATGCTTAAAGATTACTTCTTTTATGGTAAGATGGCGTAAAAATATTGCTTTTAAATTTTTTTTAATTATACTAACTATATAGATTATAAACTTCAATTCATAGGCAAAAAATTTCAGCAATGTGGTGGATCCTTGTGAGCACCCAACTTCTGGGATGTATCCTTTTTACTTATATCTTGTGTCAATAATTAATGCTTTGAATATCGTCGATTCTAGCCTCCTTGTTGTACGTCCTTAAACATATCTTAGACTGAAATCTGAAATCGTCCCTTTGTTTGAGAAAGTACTACAAACTGCTGATATAGTCGACAACATTGATGGAAGTATAGTTATTCCAAAGAAACATGCTGAGGTGAGACCAAGAGATCGATAAAAAAAATTCACATGACAATTTATATGCAAGGATTGTATAATGTTACTGAATGTGCACAACGTACTTGTATCAGGCGTATTTACCTGAAGTTTCTGATTCTCATGGGAGACCGTTATACGTGCTTTGTTATAATGATAACGAAGAATGGGATCTACACCTCCGTTTTGGGGTCAATAAAATGTACGTTGTAGATCACCTCCGAGAATATATGGTTTCAAACAACTTGAAAAGAGGCGATACATGTAATTCTTTTATTTTCTTCAACTTTGCTTCTTCACTGACCTTTTCATGCCTTCATGGGATATATGTGACACACTAACTACAAATGATCGATTGCTCTTTTCAGTGATATTTTATCGGCTGATGCCTTGTGGATCATACATTATTGGATTTAGAAAGGGGTCTATCAAGAAACCATCTCGTAAGGTAAATTCTGTTTCTTTCAATTAATATGTGTGTGTAACTAATCTAGACCAGTTGCGGTTTTTAAACTTAAGATACCATTAAAACTTATGTTCATATATCCAAATAATCGCCATAAATTTTGAAGGGATCAATCTCCTTGAAAATGCACAGTTTCTTTAACCCAAGTCAATTACCTGTTTTTGAGTATATGTTTATTGTTCTTTACGTGCTAAACATTTTGCAGACATCAACCCGACGTGGGAACTAGCAAGCAACTTTTGTTGTAGATGAGCGTATCATGTTGTCGTAGACGAGACACATTATATCTTATAATCTTGATGTAGTCATGTTGAATCAAAAAAAGCTATAAACTTCTAAATATTAAAGTTATAAACTTCTAAATATATATGTTGTGTTTGCTACTTACAAGTTACAGTACTATCTAAATATATCTTGATATAGTCTGCTGTTGCATGGAGAACTTAATTAATTGAACTCTTTTTTCATGACCATTGGTTTCATAATTATATATATACATATATACTGGAATTTATATTCTCAAGTTATTGTTGTATCCTAACTCTGTGCATACTATTCTAAGTATGCGTTGAATCTTCATATAAGCTCTTATGCACATGCTCAACGATAAAACTTACTTGGCTTGGCTTGAGTCTCCTCTTAATCTAAAGCTCTTATAACTTTATGTTGTGGTCATCTTGGTGCAAACTATCATCGTTCACTAATTAACTAATCTAAGAAAAAAGTGAACGATATTAAAGGAAAAAAAGTGACGTCGGAGCTTCATGTTTAGTTCGATCATCTCAGTGAGCAGGTTATTCATGCATTCAACAAGCAGTTTCATTTGACACCTAGAATTCATCATTATGGTCCAAGCTAGCTTCATGCATGTTGCTACATGTCACTAGCTGCAAGCACTATTATCTAATATTGATACGTCGATTAGCTATTCACTTGTGAAGTTATCATGATACGGGTGTAAGTTGTGGACTTTCAAGAACATTGACCATATGGAGGCTGTGTTTCTAGGTGATCGATAACATTCATTCCAAGTTTTAATGGCCAGTATCTTGTATATCAATCGGGTCTTAATCTGTTCCAAATAAGTTTTAACACACTACATATCTTTTTTAACAATAATATATGCCTAGATTTTTAGGATAAATATACCAATACATGTACACACAACCTGTACAGGATTATCAGTACCCCTAACATTTTAGTCGTGGGTGCACCGGTGAACCACGAGATAATAATTAGCACACAATATTCTAGCCAAGCTAGAGGGGAATTGGATCTATGTGGGTTTTCATTGTCATTTTCAGCTTTACATATAGAAGTGACTTGAAACCACATTATAATTTGGACTTGTAGCACATCCAAAAAATTAATACAAAGAGTATATATCTAGCTAGCTACCACTAGCTAGCTGCTAAAAAAGATGCAGCTACAACACATCTTGATGGTAAGAACACAAAACATTCTGCATATATCTATAACAGCATAACGTCCATTTAAAAGGTATACCTTAATTATTCATATTTTAAAATGAAAACACATAGCATAAATAAAATAAGACACACATCATTTTGTCTCTATCACACTAACAATAACAGATGATTTCAGCTGCAACAACCAACTGGATACCATACATATGTTCATGCCTGCAAAATATTCAGCTCGTGAATTAATCATAAATATGAATGCTATCTGAAGAGCACATAAAAAATGCAACTAGCTACTTAGCTAGTGCGATTTTTTTATACATATGGTAGCCAAATAAATAGATGCATGCGTTACCTGATGAGGAGATGAAGGTAATGTCAGGGTTGAAGTTTTTTTCAGTTCTATGATAATCTTTTTATCAACCTCCCTTCGGTAAAAGGCGACTGAAAGATAAAGTAATTACTTATAGTTATAACAAACAAGTTACAACATCACACTTGAATTTGCTAGTTCAATATATATAAATAAGAATCACCTGTGTCGCCTGCTTGCCAGTTCTTGGATTTAAAAAAATCTGTTAGCCCTTGCAAGAGAAACACAGTGTTCTTTCGATAATACCAACATTTGTATAAAAGATTCCATTCGGTTCCATCTGTATCCAAAACTTGCAACGCAATTGATTTCCCTCTTGAAACTCTAGGGAAAAAAACCTGCGCAATTTTTTGCATATTACAAACATTATCAAACTGTTTATAATTTCATAATATTTGGTATTTTAGTTTAGGGTCTTTTGGCCTCACTTTAGCATACATCAAAGGAATTTCCATACGGGTGTTCCTGAGTCTGAAATCTGTATCAGTCAGTAATTTCTCACATATAGGAATGACAGCGGGTGGCGGGCTAGTTTACAGTTAAGAAATACTCGAAGCGATACTCATATATAGGAGGTGAAGTCATGATCAAATAACATATCAAATATATATATATATAGCTAGCTAGCTAGGTATATATATAAGGATACACGTCCAAATCTCGAGGGTTGTTTAAACATTGTAAACATGTAATCCCCCCAACATCATCGAGCGAGTAATTGCTAAGCGACACAATGCATCCACAATGGAAGACCTGCATACATTATAAACATATGAACAAATGTTAAGTTGGTGTGAATCTCCAAAAATACATGTTTACATAGTAACACCATATGTATATTAAGTTAAGGTCATGAAAATAAAAAAGTAATTAAGCAATTTACTCACCTTCCTACAAGATTTACAATCCCTCCAACCATCTTCATCCGAATGAAATGTTTCACAGAACAAACCTTCCTCATAAATAGAACTATACATAATTAAGGGTACAAGATACAAACCAAGTTAGTAATGAGTTCTAGCAAATTAATATATATATAATTATAGGGTAAATTAAATTACTACAAATCCGCCATAAAGAATCAATTAAATTAAATTAATTACTATCTTAAAAATACAGTAAACCATATATAATTATAGGGTAAATCAAATTAAAACCAATTTAATATCACTGAATTTAATAAAACCAAAATCAGCTTAAAACTCCTGAATAAAATTAATATATAATTATAGGGCTAATTAAATTACTCAAAATCAACCATATATATATATATCACATAAGATGTAGGATTAATCTAAACAAAACCCCTTTTAATATCATCAAAATTCAAAAAGGATCTTTTATATCACCGATCTAAAAATCTATCTATATATATATGTATTTAATTACTACAAATCGACCAGCTGAAAAACAATCACCAAAAACACCATGAAATTGATCAATTGTATATGATGAATCAAGAGTGAGATATATATATATATATATATATATATATATATATATATATATATATATATATATATGAAGATGTAGATGTAGATGAAATTAACTTACTAGCAGCTGCTACACAGCTGCGCATATCCGGAATTGGACCTCCAAGCGTTGATCAAGTGTTCGGATGAAGAGTAACAATAGTTGCATATATTCATGGGCAGTGCGAAATTCACAGGAGATGAAGAAGCCATTTGACAACCCTAGCTAGACGGTGAGTTTTAGTGTGGAGAGAAATAAGATTTATATATGATGAATGAATTGAATGTGTAGCTAGAGCATGCATATATATATAAATAAAGCCACAATTCCTGCCGGTATAATTAAGGTTCCAACTCATTATATATTTATTTATATATATATATAAATAAATTAAGATCATTATATGTATCTTGATCAGTAATAATCTTTTTAAGTTCATGAAATATTAACCTGAAATCCACTGTCAAACGTCAATGAAGAAGTGAAAGAGAATGGTTAAATGTTTGAAATGAAATTAATATTAATTACACATAATGGTTTTTATCAATTTACAAATTCCATGCCAAAAGTAAAAGTTTTAGTGTAGTTAATCTCTAAAAAAACATGTTATTAAATATATAACTATCTTATAATTAACAAGGTTTTAAATAGTTAAAAAGCAGGACGTTTCAAGAACTAGTTAACCAGAGTCAGAATTTAAAGAAATTTATCGAAGAAACCCTAACTAGAATATTCTATCTTATAAAAGCAAGTACGAAATCTAATTAAGAAATTGGGTTTCAACGGATACTATATATATGCGAGTGGAAGTAAGAAGAACCTAAACGTGGATTCGCTGAGAAAGCTTAAAACAACCTTGATGGGAACTTCAAATCTTTATCACTCTTTAATTATTTTACAGGGATGAATCGAAAACTCATCAAAATGTAGTGTGGTGTTAGACAAACCCTAACAAGAAACTATCATACGAGAGCAAGTATGAGAATCTAATTAAGAACTCAAGTTTCAACGAATACAATATACTCTCGATCTAGGCGAAATAAGAATAACCTAAATGTAGATTTGGTTGGGGAAAGTGTAAATCAACCTAGATGGAAACCTTAAATCTTTGTCGCGTTTTACTTTACATGCAGTGATGGATCGAAAACTCATTAAAATCTCTGATGTGTAAAGAATCTTAGTCTTTCCTCATAATAGTAATTGTAATCATTTGAGGTGGTATTAAGAAAACCCTAACGAGAAACTATCTTATAAGAGAAAATATAGAAATCTAATCAAGAACTCAAGTTTCACTTGATACTGTATATACGCGAGTCGAATTCAGAAGAATCTAAATGTTGATTTGGTTGGGTACACGTAATACAACCTTGTTGGAAACCTTTTCATCCATTTTCGATTTACATGCTATGATGGGTTGAAAATCATCCTAGATGGAAACCTTAAATCTTTGTCGCGTTTTACTTTACATGCAGTGATAGATCGAAAACTCATTAAAATCTCTGATGTGTAAAGAATCTTAGTCTTTCCTCATAATAGTAAGTGTAATCATTTGAGGTGGTATTAAGAAAACCCTAACGAGAAACTATCTATAAGAGCAAATATAGAAATCTAATCAAGAACTCAAGTTTCACTGGATACCGTATATACGCGAGTCGAATTCAAAAGAACCTAAATGTTGATTTGATTGGGTACACGTAATACAACCTTGTTGGAAACCTTTTCACCCATTTTCGATTTACATGATATGATGGGTTGAAAATCATCCTAGATGGATACCTTAAATCTTTGTCGCGTTTTACTTTACATGCAGTGATAGATCGAAAACTCATTAAAATCTCTGATGTGTAAAGAATCTTAGTCTTTCCTCATAATAGTAAGTGTAATCATTTGAGGTGGTATTAAGAAAACCCTAACGAGAAACTATCTTATAAGAGCAAATATAGAAATCTAATCAAGAACTCAAGTTTCATTGGATACCGTATATACGCGAGTCGAATTCAGAAGAACCTAAATGTTGATTTGATTGGGTACACGTAATACAACCTTGTTGTAAACCTTTTCACCCATTTTCGATTTACATGTTATGATGGATTGAAAATCATCAAAATGTTTGAATGTGTTGAATCTCATACATGCATTCTTGTGATAGTAATTGTAAATGTGTAGTGTGGTGTTAGGGAAACCCTAACAAGAAACTATATTACAAGCTAGAGAAAGTATGAAAATCAGTTTAAGAACTCAAGTTTAAGCGGCTACTGTATATTAATTTGAAATAACAAGAATCCAAATGTTGATTTGGTCGGGAAAACGTTAAACCTAGATGAAAACCTTAATTCTTTATCGCTTTTTATTGTAATGCATGCATTAATAGATTGAATACTCATCAAAAATTTTGGTATGTATTGAATGTCATTAGTGTCTTCGTAATTGTAATAGTAATTGTAATTGTTTGGGGTGGTGTTAGGCAAATCTTAACAAGATACTGTCTTATAAGAAAGAAGTATATAAATTTAATTAAGAACTAAAGTTTCAATAGATATTATACATGAAGAATCAAATGTATATTTGGTTGGAAAAGTGTAAAGAGCCTAAGTTTCAATGGATACTATACATGCTCGAATTGAAGTAATAGAAATCAAATGTAGATTTGGTTGGAAAAGGGTAAAAGGCCCTATATGGAGACTTTAAATCTTTATCTCACTTTATTTTACATGAAATGACGGACCGAAAGTCATCAAAATGTTTGTTGTGCAATAAATCTTAGTCATGCCTCGTAATAGTAATTGCAAGGGGTGGTTTTAGGAAAACCCTAATAGGAAACTATCCTATAAGAGCAAGTACAGAAATAGAATAATTAAGAACTCAAGTTTGAATAGATACTATATACGCTTGAGTTGAAATAACAAGAACCTGAATGTAGATTTGATTAGGAAAGCGTAAAACTATCCTATCAAACTTTATTATGTATTTTGAATTTCAGCCATGCTTAACTGCTTAGTAATTGCAGTTTTATAGGGTGGTGTTAGTATAAGAGCCTAGATGGAAACTTTAAATCTTTATCGCACTTTATTTTACATGAAATGATGGACCGAAAGTCATCAAAATGTTTGTTGTGCAATAACTATTAGTGTGTCTCGTAACAGTAATCAGAAGGTGTGGTTTTAGGAAAACCCTAATAGGAAACTATCCTATAAGAGCAAGTACTGAAACAGAATTAAGAACTCAAGTTTCAATATATACTATATACGCTTGAGTCGACATAACAAGAACTTGAATGTAGATTTGATTAGGAAAACGTAAAACTATCCTATCAAACTTTTCGTGAGTTTTAAATTTCAGTCGTGCTTAACTGCCTAGTAATTGTAATTTTGTAGGGTGGTGTACTTTAGGAAAATTGTAAAACCTAGAATTTTCAAAGGATAATAAGTGAAATTTAAATTACAGATTTGATTGAAAATTTGAATAGTGTTACGGGTTGTTAATGAGAATGGGTGATTTTATGTAAATAAAACTCTAATATTAGCTCTGCAAAGGAAGTTTCTCCGAGGTTTCCATTTTCAAAAACATTCTAGTAAAAGAAAGCATTATTTTATTGATTCTAAATAGAGTCACATTTTGTGCTTAAGCTTAAAGATTCCTCTTATGATTTTTGATCCGCATAGATACATGCATGATTTCATGCATTGACATTGCTAACAAGTACTTAGATAGTAAATTTTACACGTATCTTTGCATGTTATGCGTAGATTTCGTTCCACTAAGTTTTTACAAGGTGAGTACGTCTAGATGCCCACTTTTATGTGATATATTCGCATTTTTGGGATAAAATGCATACGCATGTCTATGTGCATAAATCTAGTAAGTTAGATGTTAAAGATCGTACTTTTATTCAATACGCTATTAGGGTTCTTGATATTTCGTTTTCATATGCATGCATGATAAAGTTTACATAAATTGATTTGAATGAATGACCGAAGGGTTTCAATGGACTACATGGGATTAATGATGAAAATTTGTAGCAGTAGCAATCAGGATTTTCATCTTGTGTGCAAAAGAACCCTCATATGCATATCAGTTAAGTTAGTCAAACACCCAAAACCCAAGTCCCTGTTCGCGTGCATGAGGCTTCTTAAATGTATATGGTAGCCTTAAATATTTGCCGCTTTTTATTTACATGCATTGATGGATTAAGAACTCGTAAAAATGTTTAGTGTGTAATGTGTATCAAATCTCACTTGTGCCTAGTAATAGTAATTGTAATTTTGTATGGTGATCATGATGTTAGGCAAACCCTAACAAAAATACTATCTTATAAAAGCTTACAAGCATGGAAATTTAACAAAGAGCTCAAGTTTTACACGTTACTATATACGCTCGAGGCGAAGTAGTAAGAACCTAGATGTGGATTTTGTTAGGAACGCGTCAAACAACTTAGATGGAAGCCTAAAACTTGTATCGCTTTTGTTTTTACTTGCATTGATGGATTGAAAACTTATCAAAATGTCATGTGTTTATTGAATCTCAATCGTGCCTTGTAAGTGTAACTATGTAAGGTAGTGTTAGAAAACCCTTCAACAAGAAACTATCTTATAAGATCCGGTAAAGAAATCTAACTAAGAGACAACTTGAAACTAATTTTGCGTAGAGTTTCACGTTTGTGACTTTGTTACACGCATTACAATGGTTACATTAGGATTTTGATCTGTGACGTGTGTTGTAGCGACACCAACGCTTCGTTGCACGCGTAAAAATAGTATTGTCTCGCATGTTGGACATGACATTAACGTAGTTATGTATATATAAACAAAAAAAATTATGTCTCGTATGTTGTGTTGTAAAGTCACATAGGCAATTTAATTGTGTCATTTATAAAAAAAATATGGGGGCTAAAAGTGTATATATCCAAAATTATGAGTCAAAACAATAGTTATGTCAAAGTTACGGGTCAAAAATGTAAATGTTTAAAACTTATGGGTGGGAGTTAGGGTTGTAAAAAATGTGTAGGGTTTAAAAGTAGAGTGGTCAATATGCAAAATTACAAAAGTTGATAAATAAAAATATAAATATAAATAAAAAGTCATGATGACATCATCAACGATGATGATGATGTCATGTTCTAACTTAATTTTATACTAGCATTAGGACGGAGTGTGCTGCATTTTTTACTTTGACACATGTCATGTGTTGAGATGAGAACGTCATATTTGTGACTTCGTTACGTGTGTTACGAATGTGACATTAACGTGCGGTGCGGGGCAGCGGGAGGCTTAGGGACAGGTAGTTCGGACAACCATCCAAGGCTCGATTATCCCAGAGGCCCGAAATTTAAAAAGATACTATATATATGCATTTGTATTATTTTAATAGACATTGGGCTGCATTCTTAAGTGATTTTATTTAACCTAACAAACTTAATTCTATAAAACAAGTAGCTCAATTGTTAAATAAGTAGCCCATTTCATTAATTGAAAGTTTTTTTGACAAAACAAGTACGCTAAATTTATTTTAAAAAATCAAAAAGGTACATTTTTTCCCGACAGGGATCTAAAATAGTAGAATCCTCAGGGTCATCCCTGGTGTGGTGTTTTGATGGCGCGACGTATTTGTGACTTCTGTACGCACATTACGTTCTTGACAATAGCGATGTTATGTATAGATTTAAAATAGTATTATATCTTCCACATTGCGGTGTAGTATCGTGTATCGTACGTCATGGTGTAAAAGTAGTAAAAGTAATTTAAAAAAGGCTGATAAAACAAAGAATAAAAAAAATAAAAAAGGAAAAGAAAAAAAGAAAAAAATAAAGTTTAAAAGATAAAGGAAATAACAAATTAAATAGTCTAAGTTAAAAAAAAACAAATTTAAAATGCCTTAAACCTTGTAATATGATATAATATGATGTAATGAGATGTAATGTGATGTAATATGATATACCGGGAAGTAATGCGGTGTACTAGGATGCAATACGTGTAATGTCTTATAATATTTGTTTTCTTTTTATTTATTTGTTTTTTTAACAAATCAAACAATTTGAACATGAGCTAGTGTTGGTGAACCATTGGTACTACGCTTCTGTTGAAACATTAGGTCTTCGGTCTAATGTTATAAGTGAGGTGTGATGTAATTTATTTGATTTAATATATCCCATTGTGCTAATCTCCTATAAATAAATATTACAATTGAATATGCAAGTTATATTAGATTTTATTCAAAGATCCGATCTAGACTAGAATGTCAAAAAACACATACACGGGTTTTAAACCTAGTTTACAATAAATCTAACTCTAAAAAGGGAAAAAAACATGCATGTCAAGAGGCTCGTACCCTAAAACACTAAAAGACGCACGCTACCAATTCAGCTAGGGCACCCTTTCTGAAAAGTCTTATGAAAGCAAAAAATTGTCCTACTTCTAAATTTAGTTTAATATATTTATAATAAATCTAAGTAGTAAAAAAATTGTTCACTAAAAAAATAACGCGTGTCACTTGGTGGTGTGCAACAAGTTTTTAATGGACAATGTGTATGCACACGTACATACAAGTAAATGCAACAAGTTTATTTATCTACCTATACTAATACATGACTAACTCACTGCCACATGTCGTTCTCTCACTGCCTCCACATCATATTTGCCACGTGTCGCAACCAGGTTCACTCTCACAAAATACACGCGGAGCCCCAATGGGTGACCCGGTTAATACCAGACGGATCCTTTAAAGAGTACACGAACCCTAAATCTTCACATTTTCACCACCAAACCCTAAATCGCTCTCCTCTGCCGTTTCTATCCATCTGTTAATTCATCCAAATCTCCCTTCAACCTACATCGGATCCATCACCATTTCCATGGATTCTTCCTCCTAAATCTCCTCCAATCAGTCACTGCAAACCTAATTCCAACAACAACAACAATAATCATCCATACTCCGCCACCGTCATCGTTGTCAATCACCGTTCCATATCCGACTTTTATACCAGGTTTCAATTTACTGAATTATCCTACACCATCACGGTTTAAAGACGCTGACAAACTCTAGATATCGTCTACGGTTTGCTGATTAGTTAATTCCTTTAGATTGTGGTTCTAATTTTAAACAATCGCGTGACTTTGATGCTTTAATTTTTAGGATTTAAATTGATTGAATTGTTTTGTTTGCTAAAGGATTAAACAAATACGATGTTTTGAGTTTTAGGGTTTAGATTGACTCAACTGAATTGTTAGACTAATTCGTTATCATTTTTCAGGTGTTGATGGCGATTTAGGTGATCAAGGTTTACTTTGCCTTGTGTTTGTTGCAATAGGTATTTTAATTTTAGTTTTGCTGAGGAACAGTTCAAATAGTGTTTGATTGATTTTCCTGTAGGTTTCGGTATGTAATACTCATGATTTATGCCTCATCTAATACCACTTCCCTAACTTCAAGTTCCTGTTGGGTGAGTTATGCTTTCTGCTTCATCTAATACCACTTAAGTTCAATTTCATGTTGTATGAGTTATGATTTGATTGTTATGGTGTATTAGTTGCTTTGTTTTGTTTTGTGCTTATGATTACTTGATGTTATAGCTGTTTATTTCATTTTGGTTTAGATACAAAAAAGTTGAATAACAAGTGGTTGATTTCATGTTAACATTAAGTTGTAACCATGTATGGTTAATAGTGATTATTTCTTAGACTTGATGCATGTTTTCTTAATTTTGTTCTTCGTTTCTTATCGATGTTTTGATTCAAGTTCAAACAACTTTTCATTATATTTGTCTTACTTCAATTGTAAGAAATTCCTAGGTGTTGTGGTCTTTTTATCGAGTAAAAAAAAGTGAACTAAATGGGGGCAAAGCTAAGTCAAGTCAATGTTGATGGATACAATCAATGATATCAACTTACTGATCTTAAATCGTGCATTTGTTTGAACTATGCAGTTTTAGCATAATTGGTCTACCTCATAATTGGTCTACCTCATTACATGATTCATTGTAGTTTATGTTGTTTTTAATTGGTTACAAAAAATGCTTCATACCATGGATAGATAGATTGCAAGTTTGAATATATTTTCTCGCAATCGTATTGTTCAATTATTCTAATGGCGTTTGTTTCTTCTTTTAAAACAATTGCTCAACTAATTTAAAGTTAAGATCTGTGATACAGAGGTTGTGTATTTTGATATGCAAGCCTGTAACTATCAGTTGTTAATAACTTCATCTTCATTTTTACAATTTCATGATGACCATTAATATTTTGAACTGGAGTTGGTATTGCAAATTTGATTTGGATTGTTTAATCTCATACTTGGAGGTAACAAAGTGAGAAAACTGTGATTTTGTTAACAGAATTCGTTGTGTTTGATCTCAGAAAAGCTAAATCGATTGATTATTAATGTTTATGATGGCTCAAGTGGATATAACATCACTATTCTATAGATCATGTGCCAAGTTGATTACATGTAGCGTATGTTGTAGATGAATTGATCCATTTTCATTTCACAGCCATTTCTAATTTTGAAACAAGAAATTCCTTTATTCTCTATCAGTGTTGTAAAAATCGGTCTAGGCGGTCGATTAATCGGTGATTAATCGGTAATCGGTGAATTACCTTGTCGATTTCCTAAAATCGGTCAATTAATCGGTAGGCGGTCTAGGCGGTCCTAGGCGGTGCTAGGCGGTCCTAATCGTAGTAATCGGTCAACTAAAGTAAAAGCTTTTTAATGGGTTTTAAACCTTCATTTTATCGACCCGATCCATAACCCATGGGTTATAGTCCTTAAATACATAACCTTAGGTGTTAATTTCACTTTTAACGATCAAAACTTAGAATTTTGATGTATTTTAAAGTATTACGTTCGCAACAGTGTGTGTTTGTGTGTGTATAAAACTGAAATTTACATATAAAAATTCAAAATCTATGAATGTGGAAGTATTATATTCATATCAGTGTGTGTATATATGTATAAAAATGAAATTTACATATAAAAACACTAAACCGATTAATTACGATTAATCCCGATTAATCCCGATTCCTAGCTCCAAGGTACCTCACCGCCCGACTACCGCCTAGCGAGTTCTACAACACTGTTCTCTATAAATCATTTCCATAAATCAAATACATGTTTTCAAATAGAATTCAATGTCATTTCTTCATATATCCCGATCATGCATTGGTATTGATAAGCACTGTTCTTCGATGAGTAGCCAATTATTTATTCCAACTAACAAGATAGTTCTCTATATAATCATCTAATTTGTTTCATTTTATTACAAATTCAGCATAGAATTTTAGAAGTGTGATTTTCTGTTCTAAACACCTAAACTAATGTTATCCAGGGAGATGATGTCGAAGCAGTAACTGACACACAAAACAATGACTAATCTGAAGATTTTATGGCTGCACTCAAACAAGAACATCAAACAGGATTGTCGACTGTGATGCATCAATACTATTTGGCAAATCAACTATAGTCGTTGCAATTGAAACCAAAGGCCTCCTTAGGTATTATTTACATTATTATTCCATTAGTCCCACTTAAATCATATGATTTTAGTATGATATTTCACTTGTAACCCATTTGACCCATTAGAAGCAAGAATTGACCAAAACCACTAAAAGCTTTTAGCAGTTATTTTGGGTTATTCGTCTCAACTTTATATTGAATATTAATTGATGCAACTTAAATATAAATTATAATGATCTCACCTGAAGTTATGTTTCATGTTCGGATCATGTACTTGATAAACTAGCGTTTTATAATTGTGTTTTAATATTCTTGCATAGTTGTTTCTTTCTGAACTAAATAACATAAAATAAACTAACATACTTTTAGTGATAGGTAGATTGCTTTATTTGTTCATTTTTCATTATCATATACAATCTCCTATTTAATTAACTTTGTTGTATTAGAATCTTCTTCTTAATATTTCTTGCAAATGTTAAAATTTTATATAACTTTTATACTGTTCGTTCTATGTTTCATTTATAATCATGATTTTCTCAATGGATTAAATATAAGTGTATTAAAAATAACATAACTTTTAATACTTTATAACCAAACATATTTTCAATTCGCTCATAAAACATGTTAAATATTTAGTCAATTTACGTATTTAATCTAAAAAGTTAATTGTGTTGAGATGAACAAAGTTCGTTTTTTATTGCCATAAAAACTAACATAATGCTACGTTATACTCCCGTAACTTAAATAATCATCGTGAATCTTCAATTAAATAACAGGTTTTCAATATAAAAACATATGTTTTTCAACCCGTGGGTACCACGGGTCACTAATCTAGTTTATTTTAAAACAAGTAAATTCTCATACTTCTAAATTAAGTTTAATTAATATATTTATATTTGTTTGAGTTTGAAACTAAGATCTCTCTTATTTACTTCTAAACAAGTGTTGAATGCTAACATGTGCATACGCTAATCTATTTATGTAATTTTGGCATAATTACGTACGCACGGATATGGGTAGACATGTGTAGATTACAATATATTGCTAGAAAATACATTTGTATCTAACTAGTTGTTGGAAAATATATCATCAAAACTTGCAGAAATAAGATAAAACGGGAGGTGTAAATTAATTTGAGATCGAGTGGATAGTTAAGTAATTGGAGGATAAACCGTATATTACCTTACATTTTAATTTAACTTTTGATTTGTTGGTTTTTAATGGTCTTAATTGTTATCTTTTGGTCACTGATGGTCTCAACTAATGAAATAACCGATAACGTTTCTAACTTTTATCATAAAGTAGCCAACGAACTGATTGACCGTCGTCGTGTCTCTAAAAAACCTAACTGACCTACGTAACTAGGGTAAGTCTGGCGTTGTATCCACGATGAGCATGTGGTTAGTATCTAATTTAACTATGATTACTGAATGGAAAGAAAAAAACTGAAGAGATGCATTAATATAAATCTTGAAGTGTGAGTTGGTTGAATTTGAAAACAAATGACTTTAAACTTATAATTAACAAGAGTAATTGTTTTCAGGTTTCAGGTTCAAAGATAATATCGATTTAACACAATTAGGTTTTGATCATGAAAATGTGATTTCTATGTAATGAGATATTGATTATCAAAATATTTACTAAACACCAATCTTTATGAGTAGGCAATTAAAATATTAAAAAAACGAAAACCAAACAATCGGTTTATCAATAATCATAACAATTAATAAACCACAGAGTTCATCTTAAAACATCTAATAAAAAACAAAACCTTAATATGGAAACTGATACGTCTCTTGCAAGAACCATTCATCTATAAACAATCACAAAAGCAAGAATATCATGGTTGCGAGAAGATCTTCAGATTCCATGTTGACAGGCATGATTGATGATGGAATCTTAGATTTTGAGGTGGAAAACAACCAAAATTCGTCCACTCAGTCGTGTAGGAGGCTGGAGGCAAAGATTTCTTCTAAAAGTTCGTCAGACCCCATCGTAGCCTACTAAGGTCATCGTTGCCTACGATGCTGAACTTATGTTGTGTTTTTTCATAGCCTAGCTGCCCACCATTTCATCATTTGGAACACTGTTTCGAGGTAATTATTATATTAGTCGACTCGTATACTTCTTTCAATAAAATGTTCTAACATGTCGGTCTGGAATTCGAAAAAAATTTAACGCCGTTAAATTTTTTTAAAGGCGGTCCGGTGGTGGCAAAAAATGATAGATGTTGTGACCGTTACCCGTTATTTTGTTAGTTGGCCTGCCAATGACTAAAAGGCGATATTGAGACCACTAAAAGCCAATAAACCTTAACTTTTTAGCTTTAAGTATTGACAAAGAAAACAAGGATTTTATTTGTTCTATGTTCGTGTAATATTTAGTATTCAAAAGTACACGCTTCCTTATTAATATAAAGTTTGAGATGTGGTTTGTACTTCGTAACATGGATAAATCCGAGAGTTATGGATTGCACTTTCATGTAGAAATATTCGGTGGTTCACTCAAGTTTTCATTGGATAAAACTTAGGTTTTTAATCTAAAAACAAGTATTGTGTTCTATGTGAATTTTAGAGAAACAGAAAGTGAGTCTTTTAACCGAATGATATTCTATTCGTATTAGCTGAAAAAGGTGTGGAAACTAGGGGTGTACGCGGTCCGGTTTTTACGGTTTTTGGATAAAACCGTAACCAAACCGTTACTTGCGGTTTTTTGCCATTAAAAACCAAAACCGAACCGTTTATAGTAAAAAACCAAACCTAAACCGAACCATACGAGCGGTTTGGTCCGGTTTGGTTTCACGGTTTGAGCGTTGTAGTCCAAGTTTAAGAGTTCTAAACAACATCCTAAAATCTTGTCAAAATCTTTTAAACTTTCAAAAGTAGCGGTATTAAAAATTGATTATATATCTGAATATTGCAAGATTATCTGTGTTGTAACAATATAATGATAGAAATAATGATATTATATATATTTATAAGATCGAAATGCTAGTTATGACCTATTTTAGCACCAACAAACTAATACATGTTTTAATACTTTACTCACAAGAACTCATATATGAGATCTAATATATATATGTATATATACATACACACACGTGCACGTACGGTCCGGTCCGGTCCGGTTTTTTACAAACGGTTTTTTGTATAAACCGTAAACCAAACCGTTCATAACGGTCCGGTCCGGTTTTTTACGAACGGTTTTTTTGTATAAACATAAACCGACCGCGAAACCAAACCGATGAACGGTTTGGGCGGTTTTGCGGTTTGAAACCGAACCGTGTACACCCCTAGTGGAAACTACCATTTGGCGGTTATGATTTTGAATTCCAAAACCAAGCAATTCAATAAAATAACAAATTTGATATATTTAATTTTCTACTGTGTTCATGTAGCGATGAACTAGAAGTGCATTCGGTCTTCGTTGCCGTTTTCATAGTCCCTACTACCTTCCACAAGCCAATAAAATAAAATATTCGGCACTCATCGATTACAAGTGTCAACTTTCGTGTAACTAAACGCTTCGTCTCTTAACGTTTATAACAATAGTAAGAAGAGTAAACTGCAGTTTTGGTCCCTGTGTTTTGATATTATTAACAGTTTTGGTCCCACCTTAACAGTTTTGGTCCCTGTGTTTTTAACTTTTAACAGTTTTGGTCCCGAACACTAACTCCATCCAATTTTCCGTTAAGTCTCTCTCACATGCGGAGTAAAAATGTTATTTCTCTCGCTTTTTTTGACAAACGACTAAATAAAAATGTTAACCTACATGATGACTTAGATAAAAAAAAAGAGGGAGAAATGACATTTTTACCCTTTAGATGTGGGGCGCGTGTGAGAGACTTAACGGAAAATTAGATGGAGTTAGTGTTCGGGACCAAAACTGTTAAAAAATAAAAACACGAGGACCAAAACTGTTAAGGTGGGACTAAAACTGTTAATGGTATCAAAACACAGGGACCAAAACTGCAGTTTACTCTAGTAAGAAAGTAAGCTCAAAAGAAACCACAAGGACTTAAAAGAAAAACAGCCCATAGTTTATGGGCTTTTAATGCATCTTCATCACAATTCAAAATTGATAACGGCATTGTAAATTTGTAATCAAATTTGTAACCTCAATCAAAATCCTGATTCAGGAAGAGTAAATTTACGCATGGATAGAAGAAACAATCATGAATTGAAGAAGCAATCAATATTGTCTCATAACTTGATGATTTGATTTTACTCGTAATGAAAACCAGACTGATGCTAATGGACTCAAGAACGAAACAAAAATCGGCATCTTCATCGGCCATTAATGGAGGTGAAAAGATCAATAGACTTGAAGTTGAAGTCATCAATAACACCGAATCGTCAAATCATTGGGATTTTCTGGTAATTTTGAATTATCATTACCGTCTAGGGTTTAGATTTTATTTTTTAGGGTTTTATTATTGGTCTCGATTATGTATCTCGTTTATTTGATGATGTTTATAATTGTTACCTAAATTTGTTTCATCAAATGGTCTGTTACTACTGATACATCATTCTGCTCATGAATTTGAAACTGTTTGAATCATTATAATGTGTAGGATTTGAGATTAAACAATAATCTGGTTTAAAGTGCGTTGTTTTCACTGGAAATAATGGCTTCTAAATGGTGTTGTTGCGATTTTCAGGAGCTAAGTATAATGTGTATCTTATGTTTTCGTGAAATTGTTTCAACATTGTGTGACCGGTGTTGTGCAGGAAGAAATTGAAGCGCCGATGTGGGCTGATCTCAGTGTATGCGATTTGACCAATGATGAGACGTGAGTAACTCGTTTTACTTTGGTTATATACTATATTGTGCAGCAGTTGGTGAGTTTTTTAGATGTTGGAGGAGAAGGAGATTGTATGTTCCTGTTACACAACCATATATAGACTGTCTGTAGTTTTTGTAATTATATTCTATTTGCTAAATCCGATGTTATTTTGTTTCTTTTTGAGTTGCAGTGATGACCCGTGGTTCGACATAAGCCATGAGTAAGCTTCTAAGAACTCTTTACTTCGGGTTTTAGGTTTCTTTGCAGCAGTGTCATTTTTATATTTATATACATTTGTGGCATGTTTATAGGTTTCATCAATGCTCTTCAAGGCAGTTAACTTCTGCTATTATCTGTCCTACAAACTCGATAACTATACTAGAACCGTCCTCTCCCAAACTCCCAGCCTCGGTCTCAAAATCAAGAGGCAAAAATTACAAAACTAAACAGTGGGAACAGAGGAAGTGCAAGGTTATGCCCAACAAGCAACATCCGGTCAAAACCTTAGCTAAAAGTTCTTCTATGAGCTCAGGATCAAATGACAAGATGAAAGCAGTTTCCAGAACTGAAAAAGGAAAAGAAAATGGAGTGAAAGTATGTTCTAGTGTTGAAAGTAATAGAAGTGATGCTGGTAACAACACTAGGTCAAAATCCAGCTTGCCTTCTATAGCAAAACAAGAACAAGCAAACAGTTCAACGAGCACTCTGACATCTGATCAAAATAAACACCAAGAAAATAAGTGTTATGATGTGTCTTTTCAAACATCAAGCGAAACTAGTAAACTTTTGTCATCCCTAAGGACCAATCTTAGAAGAAGTTGTGCCACACGACCGGCTGCAAGGGCAGTAATAGCTAATGGTGAGAGGTGCTCAGAAGGCTCTTCAAGTAACTCAAATGTCGTTCCCCCTTTAAGTAAGAAGCATGTTCTTGGAGATGAACGGAACAAACTCAGAGTTCTAAAGACCCCTGCATTAAATGTTGCGAGTGTATCTAATAGGCAAGGAGATAATATAATTGCTTCCAAAGTAACAACCAAAGGAAAGGTAAGCAAAGGTTCTTGATGTGCATTATGATAAATCTGCTTCAGAAAGAATGTTTTGTAGGATAAAGTTGTGTGTGTAAATGCAGTCTAAATTAGTACTTCAACCTTGCAGGTTCAACAATGTACATCACATGGAAAAGTTTTGATGCCACACAACAATAATAAACAAAGTCAAAGTATTGATAAGAAAAATGAGAAAGCGGGTATTAGCAAGCGTACTCCTTCTATGGCTATCATTAAAGAAACAACATTATCAAAAATGGTTGCATCTCATAAAGATGTTCAACCCAGGGGGCATGTACAGAAAGCTTCTAAGCAAAGTTTGACGCAAAAGAATGGCACTAAAATGCCAGTTAGCCTAAAGGTATTATTTTGATTTAGTTGTACTCATGTTTTTGTATTTTAACACATGAATGTTGGGACTAGGGTGTTAAAGCATGTTTTGCTTCAAATATGTTCCCATATTTCTCACTTAGTGTGTTTTTGGCTGCAGGACAAGACCACCAACCGAAGCAGGGATACAGATACCACCAAACCGACTAGAAAGGTCTACTTTAGGTAACAGAAGTTGACTCAAGTGTAGTGTGTAAAACATTCTTTTGGTAACCTCAGGGTCTTAAAGGGCTCTTGACATTTGGTTCTTATATTGATTTCTCTGACATGTGTATCCAAGTAAAGTAGTTGGGGGGATACAATTTTGTTGTCACTTGCTAGCATCCCTACCATTTATGGTTCACTTGCATGGCGATTTAGTACATTGTTACTTGCTTCTTTCTTTTAAACGGGTCATAATCTACTCTTATTAACAACCTTTAATTTGCAAGGATTTTTAATACCGATAATGGTCGACCAAAGCTCAAGTCAAAAGGCCTTTTCTTTTGACCCATATGCTTTTCTTTTTTATACATGTATACTGTGTGGCTTTTCGGCTTGCCAGTTCATTATTCTTGAGAGCCAATTGTAATCGAAGACACAACAATGCATCATGCATGCCACGAATCATGATTGCTGAAAGACTTGCCAAAGCCTTAACAATATGCACACAAATTTGAGCCTTGTTTTTAATGTTTCATATAGTGTTCTTATACTGGGGGTAGAATATGATGATTCCAAACACACCTTGGTTTTAAAAAGCGTTAAGCGCACAAAAGCGGTTAGGTCTAAAATCAAAGCAGTGTGCTTTTCATACGCGAAGTGCACATGTTTAAAAATAATATATAAATTATATATATTATATATAATCTAATTATAATACAAATAAATCACTAATATATATAACTAAGGTTTAGGGTAAAATCTCAAAATTTAAGTCGGTTTTATAAAGTGTTAACTCCCTCCAATTTGACAATTTAGGGTAAAATCCTGGTAACTTTTATCATCAACAGCTTTATTGGGCTCTTTTATGGGCTTTGTAAGCCCATTAACATGTTAAAGGTTCAATAAGCCCAAATAATAGTTAAAAAACGCTTATTTTCTAAAAGAGTGTAAAAAAGTGAGAAAAACAGGAAAAGCGTACGCTTTTCCAAAAAAAAAGCGCTTTGGGTAAGCAAAACACAGAGGATTGCGTTTAGGTGCGCTTTGCGAGCGCTTTTTAAAACCAAGAAACACAGAGTTCATTTGCACTTGACTTGATACTCATGTTAAATCTATTAATGATATTAGGTCATTAGAATTTTAGGCAATCTAATTATAACTTTATGAAAAATCCTAAACTTATAAAGCTCGTTTTAGACCACAAAAAGGTTGAGCCATCAGTGCTCACTCACCGCATCTAATAGTCTTCAGTCTTCACTAACCATCTCTCATTCAAAGTAGTGATTTTACAACATAAAAGCTTAACCTTTCTTTCAGTTCTGATTGGTTTTGACTCTGTTCTTTTCGGCTATAGTCATCTAAACAAGAAAATATAAACCTGTATTTGTCTTGACGTGCGCACACATCACTAAACGTTTTACTGAATCCATTTGATTGAAATCGTGGTCAATTTGCAGGCTTGGATAGCTATGGTTGTAGACTTTATGAAAATGAATCAGACAACCACTACAAATTAACATTTCATGTCTCTAAATGCAGTAACCATATTTGAGGGCTTTCAAACAAGCTCAAAACTTTACATTGTTCACATCTTTTTCGGGTTACAAATTCACACTCTGGTCAAAAAATCTTTACTACAGAAGAAAATGGGAAGTAGCTGAGCTGGATTGTACACTGAAAATCCACCTAGTAAAGAAAACCTTTGCTTATGCTACCTCCTTAAGGCACCATAGTTCCTTGTCACCTGCACGCACAACAACTAGTTTGAAGGAAATAAACTCGCTAAATCAAGACTTATTTCATTCATACGACCAGAAACATGAAAAATATGATAATTTGCAAATTTAGTTGGTTGGGTAACCGAGAAAAAGGAGCAATTTGTGTATTGGTTGGGTTTGGGGATTGAGTTGACCCAGAGCCCTTTTTACCACAATTTTAGTGCTTGTACATATTTAAGGAATCAAATATGATTATAAAATTTGTATAATTTCAATGATAATGTGTTTTTTAATAAAATGATTAATGATGCTTTATGACTTAAAAATACACTTAGGGACTTTCACCCATTCAATCGGTTTCCAATTTAGCTTAACCTAAGTTTTCCTTTTAAAATGAACTGAAACTGATGCCTACAAAAATGGTGCAGTGAATCTTGCAAACCAGAAATTGAAGACAAAACATCAACTAAATAAGACATTACTTACCCTTGGTTGAGACTTGTTCGTTCTCTTTGGTACATCATCATCGTCGTCGTCGTCATCATCTTTACCCATCATCATTTGTTGAATTGAGGATGAAGTATTGTCTGATTTCCTTCCCCTCTTCGCAGCAGTGGACCCCCTACCTCTTCCCCTCGTAGCACCTCTTTTCCTGCCCTTACCTTGCTGCATGCTTTCATTATCATCCTTCAAAACAATCAACACTTCAAGATTTTACATTTACTCACAAAAATGTCTTAATTATGAGTTAAAAAACAACGTTATTGCAATAATAACTTAAACATAAATGTTCACAGATATATACAGCTTTGAAGGAGCATTATTCATACCGAACTGTCACGAAGCTCATTTATTCCATATTGGACCGGTTCATCATCAGAATCAGAATCTAAGTTCTCTTCCTCAACTGCTATACTTTGAACTGAAGCCGAAGCAGCAACTGATGCTGATCTGGCAGAGAAAAAAGATTAAACATTTTTACCTTCACTTTAAATAAGAAACATATCAGAGGATTATGTGATATAGCAACAAATTTCATTATTACGTGATATTCAAAACAGGATTATGTTCAAACATTCATTAAACTAAATAAAATGAGCATATAATATTACCTCTCAGAGCGACGGGATATTAAAGTTGCATCAAGAGTTGTCTGCTTCATATTACTAGATCCCCTACCTCTCCCCCTCCCCCCTCTTCTTGAAGGAGTCTTACCAGCTTCAGAAACGTCACGAGCAGATTTAAACTGTTGTAATGACCCTTTTTTACCTCTGCCAGTTGACTTTGTCCCATAAAATTGTGTCTGGTCCTCATCATCACTAAAAGAAGCTGCACTTCCAATTCCTCTAGGAGCTCTATTCATCATATTCTGCACACATTTATAACCAAAAATGTAAATAGTTGGTCTTTTTTGATCTGGACCTTCCGAACACACCAAGAAATTAGGATATACTACCTCCATGGACTGAGAGCTAGATGTAAACAGTTGGTCTTCTTTGGATCTTGATCTTCCCTTCACACGCTCCTGCATATATATTATAAACTTGGTAAACATGTGTAAATGTAAATACGAAACATAGATAAAGGTTCAGCTTCTTGCCTCTAGGCAGTTTTCAACTTTCACAATTATATCTTCAGCTTCAATTTTTATATTCTCTGGATCCCGAGATATACTTTTCTGTTTCAGTAAATATATGATCAGATGATCAGCAAAGAAAAATGTTCATTTAGATAAATGTTTGTAACACTATCAAAACTTTAGAAAAATAAGATAACACATTACTTACACGGGTTTCCTCAATGTTGTATTGCAAACATGAATAAAACGCCATCTTATCATCCTTGTTAATAAAATTCTGTAATGCTTCATCTAAATCGTTCACAGGAAGAATCTCCATTTTCTGTAAGCATTGTTCATATTAAGAGGACAACAGTCAGCATGATAAGAAAATATAAAATATGCTAACAAATAACAACGGACATGTCTACTAAAATCCAAGGCTTGAAGTTTTCCCCTATTAAGGAAGTATGTAACTAATTATACACCAGATACAAGTAGAGAAATTTGACAGCATACCAGCTGACTCTCAGCAACTAAAGCTTCGATGTTTTGTTGATTCAGTTCTTCTGGTCGAAGTCGTTCGGCATCCTTAAATTTTGCTAAAGCCAACATGAAGTTTAGTTAAGCATCAAATGTCATCAAACAAGTTCAAAAGCAAAATTGATTAGCCAAAAAACACAATTATATAACTTAAAATGCCATAATCCGTAGTATGTTACTTCACTAACCTTCACCCGGAGCCCTTTTTGAAGCTTTTGAAAAGATAAGAATATCCTGGGGATTAGCAACCTGCAATTTTTAAAATGTAATCTCTAGTGAACCATTTAAAGGTATCCATTGAATGATTGAAAATAATTTAGACTAAATGATGAGTACCTTGCCCACATACTTTTGACCGAATTTTTGAGGATTAATGGTCATGAACCCGGAATAATCAACCTGACAATATATTCATTAGTGCTTAATTCCTTTATGATTGTTATCATTTTTTTCAAGTCAGATGAAGTACCTTTACACGGATAAGTGGAAGCATTGGCTTTGAATTTCCACCATCTCTTCGGTTACATTTTTCTATTAAACTGTTCACCTAAATTAATTAAAAGTCAGGAAGATAACTCACACATCACCATAGACTCTGTAAAATCTTTATGAACAAGAATTACTTACCACATTGTCCAAATGTTCAAGAATTGAACTTTGATCATTTGGATCAATGTCTGGTTCGTCCTTTAGTACTACCTGCATCGCATACATTAAACAAGTGAAGAGAATTGATACTATATGTGCATGTAGAACTTTATGATATATCTATTCGTAAGCCATATTAACCTACCTCTTTATATTCAAAAGGCCTTACAGAATGTAATGGTATCTTGGTTGGCCGATATTGATTTCCCTGCATAAAGATTATGTAATCATTGGAATCCAAATAAAAAAACTGATGCCTTTTTTTAAGTTGGGTTTGTTGGAACAACCTTAATTTCTACCAAAAGAACATGCTTTGGTTTTGATTCTCCGTCAATAAGTGATGTTGCAACAGAAGAGCCAGGTTGTGTAATGTGAAAACCCATACCAGGAACTTCCTGTTAAGAAATATTATTGAAACGAAGCTTTAGTCATAGACATAGACACAGGAATAACTAAAATAGACGAAGATTAAGAGCTTAATTTTACCTGAGGATCAACAAGACATTCGTGTTCATGCCCCCAAACTATAAAATCCAGGAAACGGGGTAGAAAATGCTCATTTATGGCGTTCTTAGGATTTGTCTTCACTCTATATATTTAATATACTTACATTATGAAACAGCATCTCGAACAACGATACGTATACATATCAATCAAAAAACAAAGAAAATGTGCATGTCGGTCTTATTGGCTAAGAATAACTTTTTGTGTTGGTCAAACAGAGTTTGTTTGCATCGGCCCAACCCACATACATTTCTTGATACTTTCATTAGTCATACACAAAAAGTATACTATTAAAATCATAAGAGAACCTTTTCTAGTTAAGGAGGTTTATCCCGGTTTATCAATCATGCATCTATATGCAATTTAATGACTTTCAACCTGTTTAACTTGATAGAGATAAAAACATAACCCAAACCGACGCTTTATAGGTAAATGGCCAATACTGTCACCTCTATCTAACAGGTTTTAGTGATGGTGCAGTTTTAATATCATTTATAACCTGTTTTGATGAAGTACAAGAATGTTGAACCAGTCTGACACTTGACAATTATCTTGAGGTTCAGGACGCATCCATTGCACAGCATGTGGCGTCTATCATTCTCAAAGAAACAAAAGTTTTAAAAAACAAAGACCAGAGACTTAAATAAGTGAAAATGATTGAAATCAGTTGTAAAACATGTAGTTTCGAGACAGACCTGAAACATTCTATTCAGCCGTTCATCTCTAATATTCCCAAGTCCATAAAGAGCAACAGAAGTTATACCCTGTAAAGCATACAGAATAATTATTTGATCTGACTATGTAAATAACTTTACTCCCTTAAACTTAACAAAAAAACTTGTTGCAGACCTTTTTAATAAGAATTGGGTAGAGAGTGATCTGCCCAACCCCAGAACCTCCAAGAACCATTTTTCCAAAATAATTTACAAGATTGCATGCGGATAGGATATCAACTGCAGAAAGGTTATCCTGTAATCAAATCAAGAGTTGAAAAGGCTAGCTCCACCGATATTTATTGTAAGGAATTAGCAAAAATCTTAAATATACTAACAAATCACAACAAAACTTGTCATTCTTGTAACCATACAAAATATTATCATAAGAAGAATGAAGTGTTATGCACTATAATGATTACCACTCCAGCAGGGTCATCATGATTTCCATGAATACTGAACACCGGCAAACCAACATTGAAATGAGGATCTTCATAGTTTACATGACCAAACCTGTTCAGATTGACAGAGAAAAAATTCAATTAAGGATTAAAAAGCTAAATATGAATACATGATAACTATAAGTAGTTAAAAGAGCTATTCTTTTACCATACTTCCATTTACTTTTTTTCCTTTTCATGGCAAATAATTGTTGTGTGGATAGTTTGAGATGATTGTAAATCAACAATATAACTCAAATCAATCACATGGGTAGAAAATAACTTTAGGAATAGATCATTACACATTTGCAAAGTTAATAGTCTGATCACTGACAACTTGGAATTGCACTGGTTTATCATTAAGACAATATCGACGCAGAATCTCTATAGTTTTCACTAATGTCGTCCTTGATGGCTTGTTTTCATGAAAAAGATCACCACCAAGAAGTACAAAATCTACCTGGTATCCAGATAATATATTAGTTCTAATCAAGTTAAATCACCAACATTGAGTGATCTGAAAAACTCAACATACTTATACGATGTAATATTAAAAAGTTATAGCTTCTTGCTTATTACCTTTTTCTGTTCTGCTACCGAACATATTTCTTCAAATGCTTGAAATGAGTCATGCCGGCGAACCTCATCTTTTTCCATATACCCCAAGTGACAATCAGTGGCAACAAGGACACGAACAGTGTTGCTATTATCCTCCCTTCATCCACAATATACATGTTCAGCATTTTATAAACACGGGAAAAGTTGAGTAAACCATTAGGAAAGAAGCTTATGAAGAACCTAAGTCGCATGAAAATGTAAGCCGTCCTACAAGAACTAAGGTTTATCGGTAGTTTACAAACAATTAGGCTTTTTCTCTAACTAGCTGCTTGCAAAATCAATTCTGAATCAAAGTTTTAAGAAACATACTACACAACAACCTAAAGTTTCTTCCAATAATAGTATATAGAGAAACAGAAAAAAAATTTAAATAAAGGTTTACCTTGGCAAATCACCCATGACACAAGTGTTTGAGCTTGTTAAACCCTACAATAACACCAAAAAAAGAGAAAAAAAATAATGATAAATAAATAACCAACTGTTAAGTAAATTTATACTTTCACTATGGAAATTTAAAACCTGATGATTCTATACAATCAACAATTGAAAATTGGAGCAAAAACCCTAAAGCGGTTATATAAGTCCTAAAACATGAAATGAAGCAAGTATATTTGCACAACACTTCTGATCGATACTCAATCAATAGTAATAGAGTAACATGGAACTAAAAGCTTCATAGATTCAGTTCAATTCAGTGTCATGCTCCATGAAATCAAGTTCTGTGAGACGAATTAAAGTATAAAAAAGGAAATAGTAACGACGAAGATGAAACAAGTTCAGTTACAGTCAGGATAGATGATTAATTGAGCAACAGCAAATTAATTCCGGCGACACGGTGGTGCAGTGGCGGGAATTTGATGCGGAGGAGATCGAAGAAAACCAGTGTTCTATGGCGAAAATCACACTCGCAAAGTTGCTTTTGGGCTCAAATGTGGCCATTAAACAACAAGGCCCATTTTCTTTGGGCTTCGGGTTCAGGTCCATTTTCTCATGAACAGAAACCTATGTGTATCCGAAGGTTATGGTACACAGAGTCTGGTTCCAGTACATCGGGTTGATTCTGGGACCGGATATTATGTGCACCTCTATAGAGAGACTCGGGTTCGAATCTTCGATTCTTTCTTAAGTAGACAGTTTGGGTGCCCAGTTTACGGTGATGAGTAAGGAATGTCAGTTAGTGTAAGAGCGTAAAGTGATTGTTTGACGCAGATAACAGTTTGAACCCCACACTCCTAACTTGGTTCAGAGGCATGTGTTGGTTGCCTCTTGCGGCGTTTCTAGGGTTGTCGTAGGTTGGTTAGCGTGTCAGGAAAAACTTTTTTTTTCTCCAGCAAGATCACGATGGCAAAGTTTTTGATTCGTTGAGGATTATTTTGGGCTAAAATGTGGGCATAAAGCAATGACCATTGTTGTTCATGAAGTTGGCCCAGGTCAAAATAGACCTTTTTATAAAGTTAATTAGTAACTTTTATTCTTATTTTTTGTGTTTTTAATAGCAAATGAGTCCCCTGGACCTTATCTCACGCTACTGCGACCACATACCAGCAACCCGACAACCCATTGGTGAAAAATAAAGATTTTTGGTGAAAAACGAATTGGTTCGTCGGAAAACCCATTCTGTGAAATTGCATGTTCATCATGCAAAATTATGTTGATTTGCAACCGGTGAAATTACATTTTTGCTGGCAACAAGTCAGTGTCATGTGTAATTCATGCGACCTGGCGAAATTAGGAAAAAGTCCAAATGAAAGTTTGGAGCGTGACTAGCGAAATTGCCAGCGAAATTGTTGTTTTGTCCAGCGAAATTATTGTTTCACCAAAGCGAATTTATGTGCGAAATTAGGTGAAAACGAACAATTTGTGTTTTAATCGTTATACAGGTCGTGTGGTATGTTCCTACTCTAGATTAGACTTGAAGTTTATTATCATAATCAAGAGAGTTCTAGATCCTTTATCTCTAATGTTTTAACTAGTTTTGATGCAATATACATACTAAATAACGAGATTTCTAACAAGGTTTTTATTGCAGATTTATAAGAAAATAAATGTTTTCTGATGAACTTTCCTTTATAAACTCATATCAAAATAAAATTTGTTGACGCTGACCTGACTACGTGACTCCAGTTAGGGGCTTTGCTCCTTGGACCCCACTATTTTTATGGACATTGAAACATATTTTCCTAGTGTTATAATGTTGGTATTAGTGGTATATCTTGGACTGTTTTGAGATATATTATGTAAAACTTAAAAATGACAGTGAAGCTAAAATAATGATAATTGGGTCCAAACCGAGCTACATCTAAAAACAAGCTTTGCAAGCAAAGAGGGGGATTTGCATTTGTTTCATTCTCATGAGCTACATCTTAAAAACTAAGCTACATCTAAAAATAGCGACCATGCACTAAAGTCAGAGAACAGGCCACTAGGCATTAGTGGGTCAACTGTCAGAGTGTCAGGGACTTGGCTAGCCACAAATTATATTCACCTAGCGGGGGCTTAAGGCCACATAATTGTGACAAAAATGTCTTTTTAGGGTTTAACTCGAAGCTGGATATTACATAGTGATCATTGTTGCAAAAGTCACTATGTGTTGTTTACTTTGTCGACTGGTGAATTGTGAGTATCCGGTAATAATTGGGGAGTATTAGTCAGCAAATGGGTCGAGTGGGGATTTGCGAGGGCTCCCGGATTAATAGACGCTTAGGCGCGATATTTACAACATGATAGTGATATGCTACATCTAGCCTAAATACGCAGTAATTTCTCTAAATCCCAACACGAACACATAAGGTTTACCTCATGCAATTCTCGAGTTGAAATTACAAATTTATTTAATTTAACTATATTAAAAGAAAAACATTATGAATAGTGTTTTATGTGTTGTGTGAGGTGTTGTGTTGCTATTGGTTGGTGGTTTGAGGTGTTGTGTTCCTATTGGTTGATGTCACAAAATATTGTGTTGTGTATGGCTTGAGGTGTTGTGTTGATATTGGTTGATGTCATGATATGGTATTTTGTGTGTGGCTTACGGTGTTGTGTTGCTATTGGTTGATGGTTTAAGGTGTTGTGTTGTTATTGGTTGATGTCATGTATCCGTTTGTTTGTTGATTGTCTTTTGTTATTTTTTTGTGTTTTGTATTTGTTTTTTTTCTGTGTACATTTTTCTTTGTAGGTTATTAGTAGGGTTTACAAGAAGTAACAACACACTTAACAACTATCGCTCAGCGCGTGATATCGTGAATATAACTAGTTTTATATAAGAGTAAACTGCAATTTTGGTCCTTGTCTTTGGATACCATTAACAATTTAGTTCCACCTTAACAGTTTTGGTCCTTGCAATTTTATTTTTTAACAGAAATGGTCACAGACACTAACTCCATCCAATTTTCCATTAATTTTTCCTCACATGCAGAGTAAAAATATCATTTTTCTCACTCTTTTTGACATGTGACTGAATAAAAATGTTAACCTACATAATAACATAAATAAAAGTGGGGAAGAAATGACACTTTTACCCTTAAATGCGGGGAGTGTGAAAGATTTAACCGAAAATTCAATGTAACTAGTGTTCAGGAACATTTAGGGGCTGTTTGACAAGTTCTGAATGGTTAAGTTCTGAATGGTTAAGTGCTGAATGGCTAAGAGGTCTGAATGGCTAAGAGGTCTGAATGATTAAGTGTTGAATGATTAAGAGTATCTGTTTGGTTGAACATCTGAATGAAATTCTAAAAATTATATTTCATTAGCTTATATACGCAAGCCATCATGACATGTTAAGTTCTTGTGTTATATTTTACTATAGCATCTACACGCGAGTGCAAATTCTTTAACACAATGCAACGCCTATGCGACATACAGACACACATACATCTCCGAAAACCCGGGTCCGTACGAGAGCCGTTTTTTACTTGTTTTGAAATTATATAAGTTTTTTTAACTTAGTTTTGAAATTATATAATTATATGTGACTACTACTTGTCTACCTCACCGCCCCTTATGACAATTGTGACAAATAATATAGTTTCTTTTCGGTTCCACACCATTAACCCTACTTCACATTTCCATCATAATTTTCATCACTACGCCGCCCCCTTCCTCCTGCTTCTCTTCATCATCCATCAACAGTCTTCATCGCCGCCCTCGTCGCCGTCTTCTTTGTCTCCCTGGTCATCGTCTTCATCATCATCATCGAGCAGAACCGCAGATCCTGGTCGCCTCCTTCTTCGTCTCCCTTGCCTCTGAATCGTTCAGCTACACCGTGAATCTGAATCGCTCAGAGGCTGAATCTCTGACCGATTAAGAGGTTATTCTGTTCAGCGCTCAACCAAACACCACAAACCTCTGACCGATTCAGAGGTTCTTCTGGTTCAGAGCTCCTTCAGAGCCAACCAAACAGCCCCTTATATTAAAAAATAAAAATCACAAAGAATAAAACTATTAAGATTAAATTGAGACTATTAATTATATCAAAACATATAGACAAAAATTACACTTTTTTCTTTATATAATAAAAAATACAATAGTTTAAAAAAATAATGATATGATTATTGACATCGGGGCCATCTGGTTTGTCTTGAGGCTTTGAGAGAATGACACCGAGTAATCCACAAAATGTTTTTTTGTTTCAAATACGTAAAGTAAAGAGAGAACATTTGCACGATCATTGTCTTGGTAACCTTTTTAGCTATTATTCGTTATTTACTTTTTACAAAATCTATCTAATAAATCAAATTTTTAGGGGGTAATTTTTGGAGGGATTTTTTTCTATAATAGGAAGTTTGGGAGGTAAAATTTAGCTAATTTTTTCACCATGCAAGTTGATGGAGCCAACTCCTTATGTTATATATTTACAAATTGTTAAATATAATGGTTATAATTTCTTTATAAATATTACTATTTAACCCGTGTGTAACACACGGGTATTAAACCTAGTCTATCTAATATTTTAAAGTTTTAGGGGGCAAATTTTTGGGGGAAATTCTTTTTATTCTATAATAGGAAGTTTTTGAGGTAAAAATTAAATGGAATTTTGCACCATGCATAAGTTGATGGAGCAAAATCTTTAAATTTTAAATACTTACAAATTTTTAAACATAATAATTATGATTTCTTTATAAATATTATTATTAAACCTAGTTATTAATAATCGGTTAAAAAAATTTTCATATGATAAATGTTTGAAAACAAAACGGACACTGAATCGCTCTTACACTCTTTTAGCGGTCAGACCGGTTGAATCAGGGTCGGACAATATATATATATATATATATATATATATATATATATATATATATATATATTATTAAAGTAATACCATAAGAAATTCTAATTTAAACATAAAATAAGTTTTATAATATTAAGTTATACCACAAAAGTCATAATCCAAACAAGTTTCAATGCCAAGAATATCCAAAAAAAATCATAATTTAAACAAGTTTTAACGCCAAAATAATACTAAATCATCATCATAAGTTCAAAAGTCATGACAAGTATCCCAATCATCATCATTTAGTAAACGATCTAGTCATCATCTTAATCACTTACATCAACATATTGACTTTCATCACGTAAAACACAAAAATAAATAGATATAAACATAAAATCCAAGAAAATGAAACACAAAAATATATATTACTAGTTTAATGCCCGTGTGTACACGAGTAGTGACATGAAAAACAGAGAAGTTTAAATAATTTACCAAACGGGTAAATTTGTAGAAAAATAACAAAGTTTTAATTTTGTGCTAATTATGTCTCTTAAACATTGTTTTGTTTCAATTAGATAACTTTAAAATGGTGTCTCAATCCTATGTAATTAACTTATGTAATATGTAAATATTAATTTTAACATTAGTTTTAAAATAAAGTAAAATAAATGTTCACGAAAACTTTTTAAAAATTGAACAAAAAACTATGAAAATTTTCATAAATTTGTAAAAAGTAAAAAAAAAATGACACTCGTATCCTCCTCCCGATAAAAGCCCTAAAACTTTGGTATGAAATTCATAAAAAGTAACGCCGTTAAGTTAACTTTAACGGATGATCGTTGTAGGAAAATAAGTTACAAGTTGAGATTGTCACAGGAAATTTTTTAAGTTGAGATTAATATCGGTCAATATAAAAAAGTTCAGATTATTAAAATATGATAACCCTATATTTTAAAAGTTGAGATTAATATTGGTCAATATAAAAAAGTTCAGATTATTAAAATATGATAACCCTATATTTTAAAAAAGTTTCATTTGATTATCTTGTTAAATTTGAATTAAATAAAAAATAATTAATTATGAAATGAAAATCTTCATCTAATAAAAATGATATCAACATTTTGAGCGGGAAAATAATTCTCTAAGTGCCTTGATTGATTGACAAGTGTCCTCTAAAACCCTCTTTTATAGATAAGACTAACCCAGTTCGGTTCCAGTCCGACCGGACCGGTTCAAACTGGTTCATAAACACGTATTAAACCATGTCTAATTAAACTGAAATTCTTTAAAAAAAACGATCCAGCCATGATCGGACTCGCTGGTTTAACAAGATTGCATATGATTTTAACGAAGTTAAACTTTGACCTTGAATAGCAATATAATATTTTCCTTGATTTTGTAACTATAATCAATTAAACTTTACACCAAGGCGTTATGTCGTGTAAACATGATTATTTTAACACACACGTACGTTAGGTTTTACTTAAATTTATTGTTAAACAGTCTTGGATATGAATCATATGATGGTATTCATAATTTTGTTTAACGTGTTATCAATTATAATCGATATAGTGTATTATTTTGGGTTAAGATTCTTACAGAATCACTTTAATTATAAAACTATAAACTATTTATGTACATACATATAAATTAAAAAACCATTGATTTAAATACATGTAAATTAAAGAATCATTAATTTACACGTATATAAACTAGTGATATTAGAATAGTTAATAACTTGATAAGGATAAAAAATTATTCTTTTTGTTCTCGCGATAAAAAAATGTACTATAATCATCCTCACCCGTATGGTTTGGGTGGTTTAATCTTAATTTACTTTAAAGTTGTTTGTTATGTCAAATACACACGATAAACAATTCTTTAGTAGCATGTTTGGTTATTTGCTCTAGACGTGAATTAGTGAATTACTTGTTGATATAATTAAGAAACCCTTACGTACTATCAATTCCCTTTAATGATTTATTTTGTTATATTAACTATCATTATCATGAAAAAAATATGAATAAAGTATCTTAGTTTATTAGTGTAATTAGGTTTAATACTCGTATGTACACACAGTTTGATATAAGTATTTAATACTTTAACAATGAGATAATATATAAGTAGTAAAATATTTTTTTATATACCACATCAATGACATTACACGTATGTAACAAATATTCGGTAACAAAATGAAAGTGAAAAACAAATAATTTTAAATAAAGAGTAAAATAAATAATTAATTTATAAAGTAATATTTAAAAATACAAATGTTCTTATTGTGGTGTAGTGTTAGAGTTACCGTATTCATATAACATGAAAAGTTTTAAACTATCTTTATTCTTCACTTTTGATTATGCAATATATGATTGATCATGTGAAAAATTTGGTTTTCTAAAAATTAAACCTAACTAAGATATAGAATGAGGAATAATGGTTTATTGGGAAATAAATTTAAACTTTGTAAGAGATACAGCGATAACAAAAAATGGAAAGAAGCGAATGCTAGAAAATCAATATGGGGTATAATATTGGTTGTGTATAATTCTTAACAAATCAATTAAAGACTCAATTGTTTCCAAATTAATTCTTGATGCTAAAAACATTCAGTGTTGTATAAGATTTATGCTTGAATTGTTTCCAATTAAATGCTTTGGTTTAAACATGGAAATAATTTTAGCCGCCCAAAAGAAGAAAACGTATGGAATTTGCCGCCCAAAATGAGGTTTTTGGAGCCTAATTTTGCCCCCCTTAAACTCTAATTTATTATATAGATAAACTAGAAGTTTGTAGTTAGTATCTGATCGTGTCGAAGAGCCAATAAAAAATAAATATAAAAATGTTCTAATCACCTTAGCTAGTTATGGTAAGTAGAGTGTCGAACCACGTGGAATTAGTGGTCATTGTTGTAAGTAATTTGATTTGAGAATTCAAACGATTTAAAATAAATAAATTAACTATTGCCACTTGCTGTGAAAGATTTAGATTGTTAATTAAACTAAGAATTAAGAAAAGGCAATTGTGATAAATTAATTGGTTGTGATGTAATAATTGAAAAATGGATCAAATCCGGGTTTCAAGTAAGTGACCTAAATGTATCCTTAAGGTTTACCAAGTTGGTAGTCAAATAGACATAACTCATTTACCACTATGATTACCAACTAAATAACAGGCTTGTTCAATTAGATAATAGAAAAAAAAAATTAACTAATGTACTTAGGAGATTATGAATAATTAATGTTGGACCTGGTTATTTCATTAGCAAACATCAATTGTAGATAATGTAATAAAAGCTACATTCAATGAATTAAAAATTGCCACTAATAACTTCATGAACAAATTCTCAAAACAATTAACCAAATTGTTTTAATCAATGAAAATTGTAAAAACATAAACATTCAAACATCCAAGAACATCTAATGCTTATGCCCAATAAGATAAAACCCTAAGAAACATCAATCAACCACTAACCCTCCACCTGGAGATGATCAGGGGTGGTTTAGCCTTGCATCTTCTCAATAATCACTTTAATTTCGATTTGGGATTGCATGATCTTCAATGGAATGATGATTAGAAGTAAGAGAATGGTGAAACAAAGCTCCTAGAATCATCCTAGAGGCTGGTGCTTTTGAAGTTAGAGCTTTAGAAACAATAAACTTCTTAAAATGATAAAAAAAAATTTGGAGATTTGTGAAAACAGGCAACAGGGACGTAAGCTACGTCTCTCTGGCCACAAATACGACCTTTTTTCTGCTTTACATCCTTCTGTACGTCCAAAATTTCTAGGGGTCGTAAGTTACCCCCCACCCCTTTGATTTTCTTCATTTTCTTCTGTTTTAACTCCGCTCCTATGCTAATAATCATTCAATCTTCTAATAACCTTCAAATAGCACATTTAAGCTCTCAACACCTACAAATCAAATTTAACAAAAAGTAAATGCGTTCGGAATAATAATTAAGTTAAAAACATCAAGTTAACAACTTAAAACATTAACAAAACACCAATGCATCAATATCCCTTTATGTCATATGATAAACTATCTTATTTATTAAAAAAAGAACTAGTAACACTAATTCTATACATGTTGAAATTACAATTTCAAAACAATTTCTAAGAAGAACAATAAAGCAACTTGTATAAATCAGATATGATCATACTAGTATTTTCATCGATCATAATGTTAATGACACACGCATACGTTTTTTTTTTTTGGTTAAAATCAATATAAATCCTTCAACTAAATCAACCTATTTTGTTACTAGTGTTACTTTTAAGTTTATTGATTGTCAATAATATATAACATGTTAGGTTGGGTCAAAAGAATCCAAAGTAGAGTCTTGCTTGTGATGATCTAGGACAATAATTTTTAGGGTTTGGACAAGAAGAGATAATACCCCCAAATGAGTAAGGAGTATAGTAAGCTTTTGATATAGAAAACCACCAAAAAGATGAGGCCAAAACTCTTTTGTGGTCCATTTTTGTACAACCAAATTTGTTATCTTTATTCATGTGAATAGAATATAATCCCAGCATGTATTATAGCTAAGATTGTCTCTCATCAATTTCATATCCAGATATATATATTATGTTATTCGTTATAAGTTTCTTGACTAAAACTTTACAAATAAATATATATTGGTGCAAGTTTAATAAGTTAGTGCTATAAATGTCTACGTAGTTGTCTTTTTTTTTTAATGACGGGTATTTTATTAAAACAAAGCCTCACAACATGTTATATTAAAAAGTATTGAGTTACAAGTCAATACAATCGATGCATAAAATTAATATTTCTCCATTCGATCCATTCTAATCGATCATCTTAGTTTGGCTCTATCCACGCAATTATCTATTGGTCCTTTTTTCTGTTGTTTTAAAACACATGCATTAATCACAAAGATAATTGCGTCAACTTTTTGTCGGAGGTAACAACTCTTTCTTTATTAATATACTAGGTTTAATACCCGTGTGTTACACACGGGTTAAATAATAATAGTTGTAAAGAAATAATTATAATCATTATGTTTAACAATTTGTAAATATTTTATATTTAAGAAATTTTACTCTATCAACTTATGCATGCATGGTTAAAATTCCATTCAATTTCCCACCCAAATTTCCATATATAAAAAAAAATCCCCCCAAAAGTAGCCCCCTAAAACTTAGAATTATTAGATAGACTAGGTTTAATACCCGTGTGTTACACACGGGTTAAATAATAATATTTGTAAAGAAATTATAATCATTATGTTTAACAATTTGTAAATATTTTATATTTAAGAAATTTTACTCTATCAACTTATGCATGCATGGTTAAAATTCCATTTAATTTCCCACCCAAATTTCCATATATTAAAAAAAATCCCCACAAAAGTAGCCCCCTAAAAGTTAGAATTATTATATAGATATACAACGGTTGATGTTAAAAAAAAGTAACACTAGTGTTACCTCCAAAAAATCAGATAATATCTCTCTATCTCCCTATACTAATAAATGAATAAAATTTTATCATATGTCATTCTCTAAAAACTTGACATATTATTGTCATATCAATTTATCATATGTGTCAGCCTCACATTAATTAACCCTCTTAATTAAATCAAAAATCTAGGTTATTAGGTTGAATCAATTTTACATAATTATTTATTAAAGTTTATCTCCTTTAATAACATAATGTTTATATTTAAAATTCAACTACGATTTTTTTACCTCATTTAAAACAGCTGATAAGATTATTTATTAAAATTTCTTTTCTTTAATATTAAATTTAAATTTTGTTACGTTTTATTAAACTTTAAACTTAATTTAAATTCGAATAACTACATACTTATACACCTCAATTTTTTTAAAGAAATAAAGTTATAGTTTTACCTCTAAATATTTCATTACAAATAAAAAGGAGTCAAGTTTTTATTTCTATCTCTATTACCCCAGATTTTAATGTTTGAAAATTTAACACAAAATTATTTCACAAGAAAAGTACATGTTTTTCTAAATGTTTATTCTAATATACTTTTATTTAACTTTGGTGTTACAAGTATGTAACATAGTTAGTCTCTAATATAATAAAGCAAAACCAAAATTATTTATGTGGTATCCTTTGAGAACTTCTTGCTTATATGACATCATTTGAGAGCTTATCTCTTACGTGACATTATTTGAGAACTCCTTGCTTATGTGGTATCTTTTTTAGAGTTTCTTTCACAATAATGATTTTATATTTAAAATATGTATATAAAATATATTATGATAATAATTACATTTTGGTCCCATAATATTTAAGAGAATTTTGAAAAAATTAAGAGTAATTATATTTTCAACTATCTTCTACTAGTGGTGTGTACGTACATGGGTCGATTTGTATTTGACATGGTATAAAATGAAGCTTAGGGATAAAGTTGGTAATAACATACAATTAAAGACCTCAATGTTTTTTAAGCATACATAGCTTTTTTATACGAAATTATTTAAAAAACTATACCATAAAACCGAACATTTAATTATCTTTAATTTGAGTATATATAGTATTACTAATTAAAAAAACAATCTTTTAAAAGTAAATCTTGTGTTCAGTTTTACCATAGTTTTGTCTTAAAATTGATTAGAACCTTCCGTGTTCCATGAATATCCTTAAAATCACTGCTTGAGTTTTGTATTACTGAACGTACGTAGCTTGGACACTAAATTAGCATATAATATGCCGTTCAAAAAAAAATAGCATATAATATATTTCTATACAACACTTTTAGTAGTATCACTAATAAAGTCTAAAAATTCTGAAGCTTCATTATCGACAACTATTTCTATTGTATCGTACCTCGGTCGAGAAGATACTATAAAGTATAAAAACTCACTATCAATATCCGTACTAAATTTCTTCACCACACGATTTATGAAAACTGCCTTGATTTTAATTTGTTGAAGGACGTACAATTGCATGGTATATACATATGCTCCAAAACCCATTAATGACATTGCTTGCACTCCGCTACAAACACAATATTAACCATGTTTTTTTATTTATAGGCCAATGTGTTTGGTACAAACACAATATTAACCATGTTTTTTTTATTTATAGGCCAATATGTTCGGTAGCATATTGATATATAGTAGATTAACATGTATGTATTTAAAGCATTAAGTTGTAGATTCAACTCTTGTATCTAGTGTTATGATTTATTTATCTTACAAATATAAAAAAAATATCATCTTAAATCAAAGAAAAATAATTCAATATTATTTTAGAGTCAAAACCACGAGATCAATAAACAAATAATAAATTTATTATTGCAATAACATTTTTACATAAAAACTTGTTATAATAATTCTATATATTTATAGATTTAAGTTTTCTATTATCCATTCAAAGTTTCTATCAAACTTTATATTTATAGATTTAAGTTATCTAACCCTATTTTGGTGAAAAAAACTATACTAATTAACCCCTATTATAGTAGGAAACTAAGCCAACTTAACTTGCTTGTCAACTTAGGTTTTTAGTTTTACAGGCTAGGAAATTATACCAACATTGAGACGACATTTTATTTTTGAACAACTGAAATTACGTTTTTATGCATATTAATTCTTTTGCTGAACTTCAAAATCAAAAGGCATGCATGTAGCTTATGATTTAAAAGTTGAATGTACGCTTAAATTAAAAAAAGTTTAAACACCAAAATTGTCCCTTATATGTATCTTAGAATTAAGTTATAAATGACAATCTTACTCTATAAGCTAGTTCTATCCAATCCAAAGGTATATATATATATACTAGTTTAGTGCCCGCGCTACGCTCGGGAACATAACATTCAAGTGATGCTTTTAAGGATATTCATGCACGTTCCAATAAGTTTTGAAACAAAACCGTGGTAAACCGATACACGAAATATATTTTTAAAAATTAAATTTTAGTATAGCAATATTATACTCAAATTAAAGAGAATAAAATGCTCAGTTTTATGGTGTAGTTTATTTTTTTTAAATCCATATAAAAAAGTTATGTATATTTATAAAACACTGGGGTCTTTAATTGTATATTATTATTAATTTTATCCATAAGTTTCATTTTCACACCCTATCAAATATAAACCGACTCATATACACCCCTTGTAGTAGAGGGTTAAAAGTATAAATACTTTTAAATTTTTCAGAATTCTCCAAAATATTAGGGGACCAAAAATGTAATTAGTTTTATTATAATATATTTTATATACATATTTTAAATAAAAAAAATCATTATTATGAGATAAACTCTCAAATGATGTCACATAAGCCAAAAACTTTAAAATGGTGCCACATAAGTTTTTTTGATTTTGCTATATTATATAAAGATATATATATAAATAATATAATAGATAGTAATACATTTGGCATTTTCAAACCAGCTATAATTCTATGTTGGCCTTTTCTTATCATTGTCACACCCTCGACCTTGCTTATTATATATAGCTTTTGATTTTGTTAACCTCATGTTTCAATGTTGTGAAGGGGCGGAATTAAAAAGGATTCATTAACCCACCTATAGGCTATACTAGGGATGAACTTTTGGTACCCGAATGCCAAATCCGTACTGGTACCGTATCGATATCGGTACCTATTTTTCTATAATTCGGTACCGGTATTTTTGGTATCAGTACTGATACCTTAAATTTACCTAAAAGTACATGTGGTATACTGTACGGTACCGTACCGATAGATTCGATACCGGTACTCACTTTTCCATATTTTTTATACAGGTATTTTCGGTATCAGTACCGGTACGGTACCGATCTAGCTCATCCCTAGGCTATACCGTTATGATAATGGTTATGAGCGAAAACATTATTTTTATTGGGTATCACTATCCCTAGGCTTTTATGGTGTCTGATGAGCCAAACCAATAACGACCAGTGTCGTCATGTACACTATGTAACATAATTTTTTTTATAAACGAGATCCGTGCAACAGGCTAATGGACCACAAGTAGTTAAACATAGAAGTCATAGCTAGGAGTATGTGTGGTTAATTTATTGATCGAGATAACAAAGGAGTGAAGAAAAAAGACGTGAAGAAAGGAAACAAGGACATTGGATGATTGGATGTTAGAAGGGGAAAAATCCAAAGCAAACGAAACTACGAAGAACCAGCGGTTGTTCAAACTTATATGGATACAATACAAGCAAACTTCCCTTGCTCTTTGCCAAACCATATGATATCATGATATGATGTTAATTTGTTTCCTCCTCAATCCAATTCATGTGGCCCACTCCCTATTTTTTTTAGAGCCGCAATTTAGTTAGTTTATATGCTAGTAAGTTATTTATATCTAAGTTAGTAAACAAAAACTAACAAATTAATAAATAAATGTCAGTGTCTGAACTAGAAACCGTAATATTTAAGGTGCTGTTTGACAACTGTTGAATGATTAAGTGTTGAATGGTTAAGAGGTCTGAATGGTTAAGATGCTCTATCAATGAGATGGATATTGATGTAGAACTTCAGGTAATGGTAAGTTTGGTATATGCTTCATTCAGTTTCATTCAGCATCTTTCAATCTCTTAATCATTCAGCACTTAACTGAACCATTCAGAGATTCTTTTTTCATGAAACAAACGCTCTGAATGCTGAATCTGAATGATTAAGCACTAAACTGAACCATTAAAAAGTGAAACAAACAGCCCCTAAAAAAGATAAAGTCTCTTACATCTCTCTTAAACAGCTAGACTAAAAAGGTCAATATGCCTCACTCTCAATCCTCTTCAATCAATTTATACCACTACTTACTTGCAAACATATTTATTTTTGTAAATAAACCAAGCCAATATGACTCCAATATACACTTAATTTAAGTCGACTACTATAACTTGTTTATTAAACTGGTAGCTTAACATAGTCACTTGTAAATGAATTACATATAATCTGTTTTGATTTTAGAGGGGTTATTAAAAAGGTATTAACATTGCAAGTTGGATATTTTGTTTTACTTTAACAAATCTTTCACAATAGTAAAATTATTTTTTCTTTAATTATTCACCTGCAAATTAATTGATTACTCCGATTAAGTGAAGTTATATTAGAAATACTCAGTTTACTAGAAAATCTAAGAAGGCATGTGAACCGAAGTATTAGATCTAAAAGTTAAATGAAGATCAAATACTACAAAAAAACACTATGGCACAACGGTAAATAACTTCACTGTTTCTTTCAGCTAAAGGGTAATTGTGTTATTATATGGATCTATTATGTTATTTAGTTATCTGACACCTAAAAACACAATAGACCCATTTTATTGTGAAGTTACTCATGCTCGTTGTGTTATTTTTGTTTGAATTGTTTAGTTATGGACTAACCTAATTCGATGATATGCCACCTTGAAAGAAGCTGGCGTGAGATTTCTAAGGTGCGAAAGATGTGAAATGCCACCTCTCAATGTGAAAGGATTTGTCATTTTTGCCTTGAGATTTTTCACTTGAGATAAGGAGTGTGAAAGCTAATATTTTTAATCATTTTTAAGAACTTTTTATATTAATTTTAACTGTTTAAAAATAAAAACTTATATCATTCATACTCATTCATGTATTACACGTGTTTTTAAATAAATATGATGATCGATACTTAATATTGTAGTTGTTCACTTGTTTGTAGGGTGAGAAATTTATAAAATGTGGTTTATGCGGCTTCTCTTGTTGAAGAAGCTAGTGAAGTCTGAAAATTTGTTAGAGACTGAAAGAAGGAGTTTTTGGCAAATTTCCAGACTTCGTTTTTTCAACAAACATAGTATATATATCAGTATATAAACCATGTTTATAAAATTTTCCCTACAAACCACTAGAAATTTTTATTTAAAAAACAGTCGTATCATAATCGTCTCATATGAAAGAAATGTGAGATTACCATGTCGTCCACGTAAAATGCACTTTAGTTTTACATCATTTTCACTCATAAGAGTATACCAGAGTAGTTTTTTTAACGGCGGTTGGTGCAATGGTGTATGATCGAAACATTTGGAAGTGCAAAGACAGAGATCGAAATATCGTCTTTAACACCAATATGTGTTTTTTGTCTACATTAGGCCTCCCTCATTACTCTTTAAGCTCCCTCTACACTCTACATGCCTCAACAAGCTAGACAAAACCAAAAAGAGTAGTGAGGCCATAGATATAAATTAACCAACCTAATTAAAAGTTTAAATTGATCAAGATGACCCGAGTTCAATCCAATAGAGTTAAATGTGCAAAAAAATACTACAAGTAAAAGTGTATTACATACCCACTCTCTTTCCTCATACCTTTTTTCATTCTTGAAATACATATCTTTCCAAACACCAACATAATTTGGCTTCCCGATTGCTTCCATCTAAACAACAAAAGTACTCTTACTAGATTTCAAATAACTATTAATTAATAAATAATAAATATTTTGATAATTCTAATTTTTTTACTTCCTAATTTGAGCATATGACTTGCTGCCATGAAAGCAACCATACAAAAGAAAACAAGGATAATTGCATGGCACCCCTGACCGTGAAAGTAATCTCACTTCCCAAGCTAGCGACCCGACAACGCTGCCTGACGGTTACTACCCAACGAACTCGGTGGAGCGAAGAGCCTGTAAGGCACCGGCCTCTCATTACTAACCCGGCCAACATGATTTTTTTTCTTTTGCATTCGTAAGATTTTCATAACTCCAACAGAAAATGTGTTGTGATAAGGTAAAAAGAGATAATTCAGCACAATATCATTAGGAATTAATTCACTGTAAAAAAATATAAAAAAGCATGCACACATATATGCTGTTTTCTTGTGATGAAGGACTTCGATCAGGCCCATACCAATATTCATCTTTGATATTTTATATATATGATCGATCATGTAGCTAGTAGCCATGCATTAATATCAATTATATATCATGTCGAGACAACATAATATATGATGATCACGCACCTTCGGTTTCGATCCCAAGTCTTATAATAAACTTTATATATATATGCCCGGCCTTAAATTTAAATAAATACATCCCCTTAAATATATATTTAGTTTCAAAACGAAACCACTTCAATCCACATGTTCATATATATTAATATCACATTATTATCACTCCTGCATCCTATCCTCCAAAAAAAAATCTTTGCATATATTCCCTCTCTCTCTCATGCTCACTCAACTCCACCCTCCTCTTTCACGTTTAAACTTATCTCTCACCCACACACCAAACGTGAAAACACACACACATATACCCATCCATGGATAGGACCCATGACAATATTGCAGATGCATACACTGACACCAGTTCTCAAGAAGATGAACATGATCAACAACAAGAAGATGAATTAAATGGGTCTAATGAATGCAAAGATGTCATCTTTAACACATGCCCGCCACGTGCTAAACCCTTCTTGGATCCAAGATCCGAATGGGTTCAAGAATGGAACCGTGTGTTTCTTTTGGTTTGTGCCACTGGTCTGTTCATCGACCCGTTGTTTTTCTACACACTTTCAATAAGTGAATCATGCATGTGTGTGTTTGTAGACGGATGGTTTGCAATCACTATTACTGTTCTCCGCTCAGTTACAGACGCCTTACACGTTTGGAACATGTGGTTACAGTTTAAGATGAGCTGGTGGTGGCGTCGTCACAGACGCCACCACCGTGATGATGATGTTGCACGTTATAACGTTGCATCTCAGATAATAACAAATGCTAAGAAAAGCATATTTTTTGATCTCTTTGTTATCCTTCCTGTACCCCAGGTATGATATATGTTATATATACCTAATTTTGTTTTTCTTTATTAATTAATTATATTTGTGAAATTACTGAGTTTTTTCCCAAAATGGTGTACGTAGGTGGAAAAAATATTTACCAAATAGGTGTAGTTTGAAACTTATTTACCAAAATGAGTATTTTTTTATTTCTTTTTAATCAGTGTATATTAAATTTGCTTTTAATGTGTTCACTATTTCTAACTCTTCTGTTTGGCGTCAGAAGAAACGCTTTTATCTTAAAGACTTAGAACCAAATTTTGTTGATTAGTGAGTTTAGTCTGTCTCATGTCTAGAATGATTATGAATGTTTATATATTCGTATTGTTGATTTGGATGTTAACTAAATAATTCAATAAAGAAGATGAGAACAAGCCATTAAAAAAAAGATGAGAATAAAGAGAAAAATACCAAAATCGATTTATATTCACTATGATTTATTTCGCATATTAATATACTGTATATTTGTATATACATTATGAAAAGATACTTATTAACGAATGTTATTTCGCTTGAAACCGGTGTACTTATAATAGTTTGAAGAAAACTAACATTTCTAAAAAATGTTTTAAATATCTCGAGTGTTTAGGAAAAGGAAAAGCCATAGAAAAAATAACGTTTTATAAAAGATGTTAAAAAGGTTATAAAAATGTTTAGAAAAAACGAGCAACATTAATAATGTATTTACGGTAGCAAAAGATTCAATAAAGAAAGTGTTTTAAAAAAAATTAGACTAGTTATAAATAAAGAAATAAAGAAAAATACCCAAATTGGTAAATAAGTTTCAAACTACATATTTGGTAAATATTTTTTCTAACTACACCTTATTGGAAAAAAACTCGAAATTACTTAGATAGTTAAATACAAACATTTCCATTTTAATATTGGTTTCCCCTTCTCAATAGGACATGAAATTATGTTATTATTATTATTTTATATCATAAACTGGCAAAAGATTTGTATTAGTTAGCTAGGGTTTGATCAACAAGCATTAACTAACTTATATAGTTAAAATTTGATTTTTTAAATTGTCTGATTCTTTTTATAAACGCTTAAATTACACTTGTTTTCACTAATACGTACGCTTAAAATTACACTTTTTTATAACGTGGACCGTTGAAGTTGTAACTTGTAAGGGTGGTGGGAGTGGGTTAATCCTTACTCCCACTACCCTCACAACCCACCAATAATAATCCTCCAACTCACAACTACCCTCACACTACCCTCACATATTTTTTTTGGTGGGTGTCAATACCCTCATACCCTCACTTTTTTTTTAAATTTTTTATTTTAATAACTTTAAACTAACAATTAAAAGTATATAATAAAAACCATTGATTAAATAAAAAAAACTAACAAAGAACATAATATCATATCGAAGATTTAAATAAATAACTAGTCTTCGTCTTCGTCTTCATCCTCGTCATCGGTAATATTCAAGTAGTCAAGATCTAAAGCTATTTAAACAACTAGTTTATTTAAAAAATATTAAAAAGTATAAATACATAAATAAATAAATAGAAACAATATAAATAAATTAAAAGAGTAAATTATTTAATGTGTAAAATAAAATAATGAGGCCCAACAAAATTCTACATCATCAATTCACTATCGTCTTCACCAACCCTCATCTTCATCTCCATCTTCTTATACCTACAGCATCTTCAAACCTACCATTAATTCTTCCCATTTTATTTTTTAATATTAAAAACCATGAATTATACATATGGCCCACCAAAATCCTTCAAACAAACGAACATTTCAAGCGGGTTTCCATAGCCGCATCCCTCTACCCGCAACCCTACCCGCAGCACCGGCGACGGTGTTACCACGCGGGTAGGATGCTACCCGTGGTCTTACCCGCTTCCACACCCACCACCCTAAGGATTCAATCATTTAAGATGATTTCAAATTTACTTTTATAAAATCAAAGTATATATTAACACCACATGAAAAAATAAACAACATAAACCTAGCTAGCTATAACATATATAATTGATCGTACTTGCTCAATATATAATACTGTTATTATATATAAATAATATAAATATTGTAATAGAAGTAATTAGAAAGATAATTATATGAGTCACACAAAATATGTATCTTAGTACGTACGTACACAAAAGGCTAAGGTGTCCATTTCTTGTCCAATATTTGACAAAACCTGTTAAATTAATAAACAATATAACAAATTTAAATTTTAGTAACTGAATAATTCGGCCAGCTAGGTTAATTATATTTCATTTTTGGTATATTGAAACACATGAATACCATTTTAGAGCATCTTTGTGTTCATACAACCAAAAATCTTATCATCTCACTCTTATGGTCTCACATTTAATTAAGTTTCAAACTTATTTTTTAAAAGTTTTTTTTTATTTCGACGATAATACCTCATGTTCATAACCAGTTTCTTATGATAAAAATAATATTATATATATGTGTGTGTGTGAGCTAGAGAAATGTACCTAACTGGGCGTTTGAAACCATCCGGGATCCAGATGGGGATGATCCGAACAAGAACTCCAATGTAATTGATCCCTTTCACATGGCCATCACACGGACATAAAGTTCTTCAATGGAAATGCTCTTATGTTAATCATAGCTATACATATCATATTTGATATTATAAAATAGAACAGTTTATCGATCCCTAACACAGGATGTCGTCACATGTCTTGTGTGACACTAGCACATCCACATGTTGCGTTGGTGCATGCACCTCTCATTTTTACTTCCGCACCTGATCACATGTGTCACACTTGAGTTTTTCATTTTTCTCCTCAAAAAATAAATCATTAAATATTAAAAAATAAGTTGCGCAACCCAACCAAACCAAATCAAGTTCAACAAATGCAAGCCGAACAATCGAGGTACGTCTAGCTAGCTAGTATATCACCTTGGGCTAAAACTAGCAAACCAACGTACCCATATATCTTTTATACATCATAGCCCAAATCAACAAACATCATCATTCATGACATTATGATCACATGTATCATGTATGTAGAAGGGCAGTTTAGTATTTTCCCACCCGTACGTATGTATTCTTCCTGGTTTACGCATCAAAACATCACACTTGTACTAATGTCATTTCCACGCGTACCCCTCCTGCCTCTAATACACAAACACACCATATATACACACACATTTCAATTCCTTCGACTTGTTACATCCACTTGACACAACAACAAAATCATACTAATCCAAGTTATAACATACATATATATATATATATCGAGATTAATTATATATATAATGGCGGATAGCAGAAGCAAACATGATTTCTCCGGCGATTACTCCGACATCACCGACGAAGACTCCGGCAATGAAACTGCAGACGAAGAAGTGCAAGTATACAACAACAACAACAAAAAAAACATTCGTGGCCGCTTTGGTGAAGGTATATTACAAGCATGGGATCCTGTGTACGTGGTGGTATGCACCACGGGTTTGTTGATAGACCCGCTCTTCTTTTACGCACTTTCGATAAGTGACTCGTTCATGTGTGTGTTTGTTGATGGGTGGTTTGCGGTGACGGTGACGGTGGTCCGGTGCATGACAGACGTATTGTACGTGGCTCATTTGTGGTTGCAGTTTAAGTTGAACAGGTGGTCACGTCATGATGTTAGATTACGACGTGATGACAGATGGTCATGCAACGTGGCACGCTGGCTTTTAGCGGTGACACATCGGAAGAGGCTTTTCTTTGATCTCTTCGTTATCCTACCCATTCCTCAGGTTTTTTCATTAATTATCATATATTAATTATTTTTCAAAATCAGTATATTAGTCTCGTTTCAGAACGGCTCACTTGGGTTGGGTAGTTCTAAACGTTGTTAACAAAACAAATTAATTATGACAAATTATCAAATGTTGTTTGATTGATTAGTTTTTTTTGCTAAAAATGATTCGAATTTCTTGCCTCAATGCGACGCCCGCACGATCTGCAGACACGAATTGAATGAAACTTCGAAAATCCAGGTCCATGTGAGGATGATTTTTTTAGTAGTCCTTCCTTTTTTCTTTTTCGTTTTTTCGTTTTTCCAGCAGCAGAAAAAAAAAAAAAGTTTTTCAGCAGCAGTGCAAAAAAAAATAAAAATAAAAATTGTAGTCGCCGGCGCCTACAACATCTTTGTCAGAATGTGCGGCCGCCTATGGGCTTTATCGGGAAAACGACTATGGTCGTCCATCACTTTAGACACGTGGAAGCTTGTTATTTGTTAGAATCTGTAGACGTCTACTATAACGACTATAGTCGTGACGTCCATGGATAACATAGTCAAAAGGGACATTTTGGGAAGTTAACGGTTAAAAGGGACATTTTAAGAATTTTCCCATATATATTATGTTTAAGGATTGTTGTTAAAGTTATATAAAATATGCAAACGTGCTACATATCTCTTTATATTTTAACATATATTGATTTATTGATTTATTGATGTCGTTTGATGACGTACTGTTGTTAGAATTATATAATATTATATTAACTGGTTATGAAACCAATTAACCCGAGCTCTATGTTAATATAAATATATGCTAGAATTAAACCAATGATGTTTATATGTGTTAATTGGTTGATTATTGTACGTTACATGAATTATATGAAATGTGTGGGGGTTTTTTTGTGACAGATAGTGTTATGGGTTGTAATCCCGGAAATGTTAAAGAAGGGTAAGACAACAGAAATAATGACGGTTGCATTAGTTATGTTCTTGTTCCAATACCTTCCCAAGATCTATCACTCCATATGTCTTTTGCGACGCATGCAAAATCTCTCCGGCTATATATTTGGTACTGTTTGGTGGGGAATCGCTCTCAATTTGATTGCGTACTTCGTCGCCTCTCATGTAAGCTTTCACCTCATTTTTTTGTGGGAATTAAAATTCCCAAAATGTTCGTTTTGGACCCAAATTAAAATGGCGCATATTGTCCATTCGACTTTTCCATGTCAAAAATGAACACGCCTTCAGTCGAACAACTAGATAGGTTAATCGAACGACTAGATAGGTCACTAGATAGAATAGATATATATGTTAGTCAAACGACTAGATAGGCTAGTTGTAGTCGTCAAAAAAATGTCCATTTTGGTTATCTAGCTAATCCATCGACTAGTCACTAGCTAGATTTTTTAATAGAAAAGTTAAATGGACAATATGTGACATTTTTTGTCCAACACGGACATTGGGAATTTTCGTTTTTTGTGATGGTTTTGGTTGTCACAATAGTTGTTTGAATTATAGAATTGGTTGTAGGCTGTAGGAGCTTGTTGGTACTTGCTTGGTACACAAAGGGCTGCAAAATGTTTAAAAGAACAATGCATGGAGGCTGAAGGACATTGTTTGTGGAGATTTTTAACATGTCAAGACCCTATTTACTACGGGGCACACAGCTTCGCAAAAGATCCTGCGAGGCTCGTGTGGGTGGCCAACAAAAATGCAAGATCAACTTGCCTTCAAAGTGAGGATAACTCTAGCTATGGAGCCTTTAAATGGACACTTCAACTCGTTTCCAATGATAGCCGTTTGGAAAAGATACTCTTTCCTATCTTTTGGGGACTTATGACTCTTAGGTAACTAATTATTTGCTTACTTTTTGTCAATCCGTGTGTTTCTTCTCTATCCATCTAGAAAGATAGATTAGTTAATTTATCTTTACGAATTATAATACAGTACATTTGGGAACTTGGAGAGCACAACCGACTGGCTAGAATGTGTATTTATCATCGTTGTTCTCACAACCGGTCTTCTTCTTGTCACTATGTTGATTGGAAACATAAAGGTATGCATACACATATAAATATGATGATATGACACAAAATGATACAATCATATGAGTATTTAAACTTGGGTTTGGATGTATATAATAGGTGTTTTTGCATGCAACAACATCAAAGAAACAAGCTATGCAACTAAAAATGAGGAACATAGAATGGTGGATGAGGAGGAGGCACCTCCCTCAAGAGTTCAAACAAAGAGTAAGAAACTATCAACGCCAACGCTGGGCAGCAATGCGCGGTGTGGATGAGTGTGAGATGATACGCAATCTCCCGGAGGGTCTTCGGAGAGACATCAAGTATCATCTTTGCTTGGAATTGGTCAGGCAGGTATGAAACTCTATAATATCACCAACTCTTGAACTATAATGTCTTGAATGACAAGAATTCAAACTAGTGGGGTGAAAAATAGAAAAGTAACATATCTTAGAGGGGTGAGATGGAATTTATGTGTTCATTGTTTCGTAGCTTTAAAAGTTGAAATCTTATCTTCATGATAAATGTTTTATTCAGGTACCTTTATTTCAACATATGGACAACTTGGTCCTCGAGAATATATGTGACCGTGTCAAGTCCCTCATTTTTACCAAGGGAGAAACTGTAAGTCCATATAAACCCCAATCTTTCTAATTCGCTTCGGTTATGGGTTAAAATCAAACCTATAACCGATGTTTCAGTTTTTAGATTTTCATTACCGATACATTTCAGTTATAAGCGGTTAAACATAATTTGTTATCAATAAAGATGGCTAGGTTAATTCGGTTAACCATTGATAACAACATACTGGCTTTGGATGTGGATGTTTCAAATTTCAAAGTAATTTAGTTTATAATCGCTTGTTTTAATGTTCGTCTGGTTCGGTCAGTTCTGTTATCAGTTATTAAAAAGGTTATAACTAATTAAGCCATCGTTTCTCATTCGTTTTGGTTATTTTCGTTCGGTTTTTTATATTTATTAGTATAATTCGACTATTCGGTTTTTCTACTAATCAGTCTGTATTTATCCGAGTAGATTGCAAGAGAAGGAGACCCGGTACAAAGAATGTTATTCATAGTAAGAGGCCATCTCCAAAGTAGCCAAGTATTACGAGACGGTGTAAACAGTTGTTGCATGTTAGGCCCCGGAAACTTCAGTGGTGACGAACTCTTATCATGGTGCCTTCGGAAACCCTTCATCGAGAGACTACCACCGTCATCATCAACACTGGTGACCCTCGAGACAACTGAGGCTTTTGGGCTAGAAGCCGATGATGTGAAATACGTGACACAACATTTTAGGTATACGTTTGTGAACGAAAAAGTTAAAAGAAGTGCACGATATTATTCTCCAGGGTGGCGAACTTGGGCAGCAGTGGCAATTCAGTTGGCATGGAGGAGGTACCGACATAGACTCACGTTGACTTCATTGTCGTTCATTAGACCGAGGAGACCGTTATCGAGGTGCTCGTCGCTTGGGGAAGATAGGTTGAGACTCTACGCGGCTTTGTTGACTTCACCCAAGCCAAATCAAGATGATTTTGACTTTTGAGTGATCATATATTGCGCTATTTGTATGTTTGTGTGTAGAATTAATAAGAATAAACTATATTTACATATGCAATATGTTGATTTATTCATAAACTATTATATATTTGAGTCATTTGATTAATTATCTAGATTTTGGGGAAGTGCATTCGAATTCAACAGTTCATTGTACAGTAAAATTCAAGAAGGATTGAGAGCATATACAACTTTTGAAGAAACAAAAATGATTGTTTAGAAGGATTAATGAGAGCAAATACAATTTTTGAAGAATAAAAATAAATTGTTAAAACAGATCATAAGATTTTTATTATCTATTTAAATAATGTCATAACGTTCGTTTATAACTCATATAAACTATAACGTTCGTTTATAACTCATATAAACTATATTGGCTCGTTTAAAATCGAGCCGAGTCGATGTCGTTTTTAAACCGAACATATTTCGAGCGAGCGATGTTTTTCGAACACTCTTAATATTTGTCATTTTAAAAGGAGGGTAGTATGGTCTTTTCAGTAAAACATAACAGAAATATTAGATGCCGTTAGTGTGTCAAAAATCGTGACAATTTCAAAACTTGTATTGAGCAAATTGTAGTTATAACAACCTCATATATACTCCCGCTCTTTATAACCATCATCAACGCTTACTGTAAATCTCCCACACGTACTCAAACTCTTCACTCTCTTTTGAAACCCTAGCTTCGAACAATATGGACCGTCAGAATGAAGACGATAACTTGTCGTCAGATAGTAACAATAATAGTGAATCAGGTATCTTCTAGCTTCTGTTCTTAATTGTAGTATATGTTGATCTACACGAATTTTGTTTATTGCAGTTTGTTTTCTGTTTCATTTGTTAATTGTGATTTGTGAGTGTAGATCATGATAGTGAATTGAATGAAGAAGAAACTGATGTAGAAACTAGGAACTTGTTACAGTTAATTGAAAGCCAGGCTGTTGAAGTTGGTCCTGATGATGTAAAAAGTAAAAGAACGTTAATGTGGAAAGATTGGGAAATAGAGAATGAGAAATGGCTTGACCAACAGCATATACCAGAGGATGTTAGGTTGGATGATTTGGATGAGAAACTGGTAGAATCTGTTGATCCGTCACCGGATTTTGTTATGCCGCTCTTAAGGTACCAAAAAGAATGGTTGGCATGGGGATTGAAGCAAGAAAAATCGTCTTCCAAAGGCGGGATTCTTGCTGATGAAATGGGAATGGGGAAGACTGTGCAAGCTATTGCTCTCGTACTTTCTAACCGGCAACTTTGTCCTGAACTTGGTGAACCGGGAGCGAGTTCCTCCACATCTGTCAAAACTGAAGTTGGTGAACCAGGAGCAAGTTCCTCCACATCTGTCAAAGCAACACTAGTGATATGCCCAGTGATTGCTGTCATACAATGGGTTAATGAGATAGAGCGGTTCACCACAAAAGGAAGCAACAAGGTGCTGGCATATCATGGCCCCAACAGGCAGAAAACACTTCCTGACTTTTCGGGGTATGATTTTGTCATAACTACCTATTCTATCGTGGAGTCTGAATATCGGAACTTTTATATGCTACCCAAAGAAACTTGTCAGTGGTGTGGGAAAAGGTTTCATGTAAATAAACTGCAAAGCCACGTTCAACGTTGTTATGATGCTGGTAAAACTGTGAAAACAACAAAACAGTGCAAAAAGAAAGGAAAACTTGAAGAGGTTGATAAAAAGAAGGCAGCAAGTAAAAAGGGTCTGATATCTCTTTTGCACTTCGTAAAATGGAATCGCATAATTTTGGATGAGGTATGCTTTCTTTAGAGGTCTATGGTTTTGAAGATTTTATTGTTCTGCTTGTGTATATTTTCACTGTAACTTTTATACAGGCTCATTGCATAAAAGATAGACGCTCTAATACCGCACTAGCTGTTTTTGCTTTAAAGTCTTCTTATAAATGGGCTTTAACTGGCACTCCTTTTCAGAATCATGTTGGGGAACTCTACTCACTTGTAAGTTCTCTTCATGTATAGCTGAAGTTACTGTTTGCTATTTTTCATTTCTAATTCTACTGTTTGTTTGTTTTTATATAGGTTCGCTTCTTACAAATAACTCCATATTCTTATTACTTTTGCAAGGATTGTGATTGTAAAGTGCTTAAATATCCGTAAGTTCCAACATTTCTGGCATATCTATAGTTTATGCAATACAAATATTTCCTTAATCTTTTATATATGTTGGATTTCAGCAAAGTTTCATGTCCAGGTTGCCCTCACAGCTCAGGTAGACACTTCTGTTGGTGGACTAAAGTGAGTTATACACTTATACTTTGCATGTTCTTATGCTTTGTCGTTACCAATTGTTGTAACTTTGGGGTTAATTGTTAGAATCAAATGCTTTGATCAATCATAATCTTGAAAAACCCATTGGAAAGTTTTGACAGAGGATGAACACAAAAAATAAACAACTATTTTATTGATATTGATGATCACAATAGTACAAGAGAGAATAATGAAATCTGTTCAACATAGACCTATATATATACATATGAATCACCGGTAACCGTCAACCACCAATAACCGAATAACTAACTATCTAGATTGGATAATACCGGTGACCCGTTTACAATACTAAGACCCGGACTACTAAACTTAACCATTTGACCCATTAAGAGTTGGACCTATTAACACATAGGTAAGTTTGATTTAGCCTATATCTAATACCCTCCCGTAAATCAAACTTGTTGACTTCGGTTGAGTCTTCTTCCTCATTGTCAATTGATTTTCATGATGATGTCTACCGCTTGATAATCTTCCTGTCGGGATGTCCTTATACATAGTACCGAGATAGCATTGTGTTTTGTAGATGTTGACCCGTTTGAAGGATTTGTATTGCTTCTTTTTCTTTGCTCTTTGCTGAATCTTGATCCAATGTTGACCCCTTTAATGAAGATCCTTGTTTATGATAGCCATTATCCTGAATTTGATTGTTTTTACTACGATTGCATTGATCGTTGAATAGTTTTCCATGCCGAATATTTGTAACGAAGAAGATAACGCGCTTGTCGCTGATGTGCTGTTTAAACACTAAAAAAAAATATGAACCAGATTTGAGTATCATCTTGGCCATCGTGGGTAATTACCACATATTCCTTTCCTTCGTACAAATGGGCGAATCTTGTTTCCTAAATTTTGAATTTGTTTCCCCGACGTCCATGAAAGGTAGAAACGAGTTCCGATTACAACACACGTTGTGTTTAAGAATTACACCCAAGGTTTGTTGAAATTAGTGTCATTCCTCGTGATCGGTTCCCATTCGATGAGTTTTTCTCAGCGCCTTTCACAGGATTGTTTGTTGTTTTCCCATAGTCTGATTAGCGACCAAATAGTGACATCAAAGTGTGTTGTCTTTCTTCACTGTTGCATATAACTCCTTGATCGCATAACAGATGCACTAGTTTCTTTGTTTAATTGTTACTCCTCTTTTTGCCTTTTCTCAAGTTTTGGTGGAGATTTTGATCGTTCATTTTACCAAAACTCTCTTCATTGCTTTGTATGTTAGACTATGTTTCAAGCCTTCGAGAACTATGTTCCAAGCCCTCCTGGACTATGTTTCAAGCCCTCCTCATTTCATTAAAAATAACACATTTTTTTTTTCGATATCGTTTCGGTGAAAGAATCCTATCACTTTCAATTTTTATTTTTTTTGCCAAACCGATAATCTTGAAAAATTTTAATTTAATGCACATAGGTTCTTCTCTTCTAGATTGAAACCCACGTGTATGCAAATATATAATTCAAATCATGTTTTGATTTTGGAATCTATCATCAATTAAATTTGATAAAATCTTTTGATAATAGATAATTGTATGAATAACTGTATTAATCATATCTTGTTTATAAAACCCAGAATTTAAAATTCATAAAAGAACATATATCAATGAAGACAAACCCGATTTTTTTTTTGTTTCCTGATTTCTGATTTGCAGAGCGTCGCTCCTAGTTCTTTTATTGAAAATCTATTTGTGTTCCGTGCATGATTTGTAAAGCCCTTCCGATTAATTTTCATTATGATTCTTCTCTTGTTTGCACCGGTATTCATCCTCTTGATCTTTTCGACATGATCTCTTCCCAGAATTCTTGAACACCATAATCGCATATGATTCCCGTCCATTATTTGAACCAACAACCGTGGCTCTGATACCAATATGTTAGAATCAAATGCTTTGATCAATCATAATCTTGAAAAACCCATTGGAAAGTTTTGACAGAGGATGAACACAAAAAATAAACAACTATTTTATTGATATTGATGATCACAATAGTACAAGAGAGAATAATGAAATCTGTTCAACATAGACCTATATATATACATATGAATCACCGGTAACCGTCAACCACCAATAACCGAATAACTAACTATCTAGATTGGATAATACCGGTGACCCGTTTACAATACTAAGACCCGGACTACTAAACTTAACCATTTGACCCATTAAGAGTTGGACCTATTAACACATAGGTAAGTTTGATTTAGCCTATATCTAATATTAATGTGTTTCTTCTAATTTGTTTCAATCAGTACATTGCTAATCCTATTGCACATAATGATAATGGAGAAAGATCTAGAGCTATGATTTTGCTAAAAGAGAAGGTTATGAAATGCATATTGTTAAGGCGTACTAAGAAGGGCAGAGCATCTGATCTTACACTCCCCCCTAGAATAGTAAGTTTGATGTTTTATTACTTAATTTAGAATATAAAATCTTTAGATGCACTCTTTTAATTTGTTGTACTTTGTATGTCATATTCACAGATTATTCTGAGGCGTGACCGCTTTGATGCTACAGAGCAGAGCTATTATACATCACTCAAGGAGAAAAGTCGGGAGCATTTTGATAGGTAACTTTTTTCTAATCTCATTTTGGCTGTTGACCTTCAAATCTTAAGTTCCTGGTTTGAACTTACAGTTACCAAAAATAACGGTCTTTCACCAGTATTGGCATATTTGTCTTGGAATTTATGCCTTTTTATGTTTGATTTACTTATCAAGCATGTAACTGTTTGAGCATTTGAGGGCTGATTATGAATCTTCTACATAACTAACTGAAAACTATGGATCTGTATGTTACTCATAGAGTCATAGTATGATATTCGATGAATATAGAGGAGGTTTTACTCACTAGTAGCTTATGTAACCATGTATTGCATATGGAAGACATGGTTTACATTAAGTGATGTGGTAGATATGGTCCACACTGAGAATATATTGATCGGGTGTCTTATGCTATGGAATTGATTCATCTACATTAAGTGGTGTTGGCGTTAGTGTTTTTTTTGTCATTTGTATTGAATTGTCAAATGGATGGGTTGGGTCAGCAAGTTATATTGGAGTTTTCTAAGTTGTTTCTGATATGATTTTCTGTTTGCAGATATGTTAAAGAGGGAACACTGATGAGCAACTATGGACGTATTTTTAACCTCGTAACACGCCTGCGGCAGGTGATCAGTTACTCTTTCATTTATTTGAACTAACAACTATTGAAATCTTACCATGTCTTGCATCATAATTGTATTTTGTTTTTTTAATTCAAGAACTTCATATTTTGACTTATTTTCTGATGATGTTTGTGAGCTTGTATGCACTGCTACTGTTATGTTTGTGAGCTTGTATGAGTGTGTTTAAAGAACCAAGAGCTGATAATTCAATAATTGGTATTTTAGAGTTAGAAATCATTTTTATGTTCTTTTTTCATCAGACGTGCCGTAGCTGTGGGTCTTTATCCCCATTCCAATAATCCGAGTATTTTTAACACTGCAGGCTGTTGATCATCCTTATCTTGTAGTGCATTCAAAATCTGCTGTTGCAAAAGGTGGAAGAGGAGAATTTTGTGGTTTATGCCATGACGTAGCGGAAGATCCTGTGGTACTTTACTGGCACTAGTAGTTTTCTCTGATTTAAGATCTAAAATATGAGTATTATGATACACTATAAATAAAACTTGGTCAAAACTTTCTAGGTCACATCATGTGAGCATCTCTTCTGTAAGTCATGCCTGATTGAATTTTGTGCTGCCTTTGGTCAACCTGCATGCCCTTCATGTTCAGAACAACTAACAGTTGACTTTAGTGCAAATAAGCATATTCAAGAAATTCAGAATCCTAGTTCAAGTTTGAAAGGATTTAAGCCATCTAGTATTCTAAACAGAATCCCTCGTGAAAATTTCCAGACGAGTACAAAGATCGAGGCTCTGGTATGTCGTCCTTACATGCTCTCTTTTTTCTTTCTTTTTATTAATCCTGCATAGAGGTGTCTGTTTTGACCTATTTATTTTTTAGCGACGAAGTGTATCAATTTGGGTCAACCAAACCCGACCCTTACAAAATTACTAGTTTAGACCTGTTTTCCAGCTTGACTAACCTGCCCATTTTTTTGCTACCGCTTATCTTACGCATCAAGTTAATATAACTTGGTATTGTTGGTTAATCTTCAGAACGAAGAAATCAGAAACATGGTTGAAAGAGATGGTTCTGCTAAAGCAATTGTGTTCAGCCAGTTTTCATCATTTCTTGATCTAATACGTTATTCTTTGCAGAAGGTAAAATAATGCTACTAATTTGTTTATTTCTTACGCCATGAAAGAGTCCTCATGTTTATTTGTTTATAAAGTACATAGTTGCCTAGTTGGTACTTCTTAAATTTAATATCACCAAAATTTATTTTTGTGTCTGGAAACAGAAACAAATATTGCATATTTGACACTTAAAAGTCAAAAGTTGACTTTGTTTGCACACTCAAGTGAACCAAGATTAAATCAGAATGCTGTGAATTTGCAGAGTGGTGTGAAATGTGTTCAGTTGGATGGATCCATGTCTATGGCTGCTAAAGAAGCTGCAATTACCAGATTTAACAATGAGGGTGACTGCAGAATCTTCCTGATGAGCTTAAAAACAGGCGGTGTCGCTCTAAATCTCACAATTGCCTCACATGTAAGTACTTAAAGTCCTGCATTAATATGCATGGTCTTTGACCGTTTTTAATTTGACTCAATATCTTTACTAACCCTCAGGTATTCTTGATGGACCCTTGGTGGAATCCGGCTGTGGAGCAACAAGCCCAAGATCGAATCTATCGAATAGGTCAATACAAACCTATCAGGTTGGTTTCATACTTTCTTTTATAGATGACAAATGTGACCGGTTGGGTAAAGGCATAAAATGTGTTATCCACTAAAGTTGTGATTTCTGATTCTTATGATATTTTACATATCAATTATCATTGTTATAACATATGTTATTACAATGTACAGCAATGAACAATCAATTTTATGAACTGACTGTGTAACGGCCTGGCCACTTTCCAGTTTCAACCTGTATTCACCATCTTCTTATTAGTTAACTATTTAAAGTTTACTTGTTTGACCCGTTAGCACTAAAAAGAAGCTACCTTTTTTTTCAGATAAACAGGTTAAATTGTTGCATCCTCTGTATCATAACTGAAGTATGAGTTTTATATTGTATAATGCAGGGTTGTGAGGTTTATAATAGAAAACACAATTGAGGAGAAAATTCTTAAAATGCAAGAGATTAGAAAATTGGCGTTTGAGGGGTAAACTTGTTATTAGTTTTCTTTCATTTTACTTGGATAATATATACTTGCAGTTTAATAGTTTTGGTTTAACACGATGGTATTGGTTTATAGGACTGTTGAGGGTTCTAGTAAAGCTCTGGATATGCTGAATCAAGATGACTTGGAGGATCTTTTTTTGCATCCATAGTATAGATAGACAGTTTGTTGGTTTAAACATGTATACTTGTCATGTTAGTGTATCTTCGGTATTTTCTATAACAGCATTTGTGTGTTAAATACCGAAAATACACTTATAAGTACCTGATTCATGTATAATCAAAAGATGGGATTAGAGAGTGAAACATGAACCATCAATCAAGCTAGTCTCAGTTGATCCGCGTGGTTGATTAGTTTAACCTGTTTGATTAAATATGCTAATTTCAGCCCTTTAGTTAAAATGTAGAATAATATGGACAATAAGGTAATTGCCGTATTAAACACTTATAACCACTCAAAACGACAAATTAAACATTTGATCACATGAAGTTTCTCAAGACCCAAATGTTTAGAGCAAAGTAAGCTATATAATCAACCTGCAACATTCATACTTGATAAACGTGAGTTTTGTTTTTCATAATTTATGAATAGTTGTGAGTGAGCATAGATAAAATTAATGATGGAAGATTGAACAACCGTATATTTAAAAAATAATGTTCACCTCATATAATATTATAATTTTTTTAAGTGGTTATAAGTGATGTTGAGAATGTATAAGTAAATATTATTTAATTGAAAATGAGATAGAAATAGAATGACTTTTATATAATTATAATGAACGGGATGAAAAATGAGATGTGAATGCTCTAACAGCCTATCGAATCTTGTTGAAAATCACCAACAATGACAAATGTTATAGTATTTGGGCGGTGGGCCTTAAAGGAATCAAAGTACTATCTTTGTTCTATAAATTTTTAAATGTGTGTTTCATTTGGTGTAATCGTCGGCAGAGGTAGCTCATTTGTATAAGTAGAAAATAGGTCTTTCACCACGCAACCGCAACACATGGGTAGTGGTGTACTGGTGTTATAACAACCCTCGCCACACCGCATCACTCATTTTCACTACGCAACACCCGGTTTTTTTATTTAAGGGTAATGTGGATTGACAATGGCAATGTTGTGCACCTTCACTTTTTGTGCAAGCATGTCCCTGACTTATGGTGCACAACGAGAATGTTAAAAAAATGAAATTTTTCTGAAACAGCAATCAAAGTTGCTCATCCTTTTATTAAAATAATCAATGACTTTTTAGTCTACATGTTTATGGTCATCCAACATATAAGATCACAGCTTAGCCGACATGTTTGACGTAAATAACCACGTAACTCTCTATATGAAATTAACAAAAAACCGACATGTGATTTCTGTGCTAGAAACATCGACTAATCGTTATTTTAATGGCTTAATGATTATCCCAACATCAAAAAGTTGGTAACTTTCAACATTTTATCAAATTTTCCTAAAAGAATGGTCTAAAAGATCAAGGGTAATGGAATTTGTTGGTAAGCTTCTGTTTCTAGTTCCTAATCCAAATCGTAAAACACAATTTTTTTTTTAACACAATTAACAAATTAAAAATAACTGATCACAAATCAAACTATATCCGGATAATGAGTAAGCGAGCAACAAACTGTGCCGCTATCCCCTTTTGAATCGCAAAGCCTATTCTACTAAATACAAATCCTTGGTTTCTCAGGCTCTGCAAGTCGCTGTGGACCACCTTCTGCACCCGCTCTAAAAAACGTACCGCCTCGGGAGCTAGGGATCCAAAAGTGTCGAAGACAAATCAAATTGTAAAGTCTTAATTCACAATGTACAAAAACTTATACCTCTAAACACGTTTTCTTCTGCAAAAATAGGGCCTGCAAACGTCACATAAGAGTTTTGCGAATCATACAAACACATACATAGCGTCGTCTCCGATCAACCGCCGGAAACGACCAGGTTCATAACAGCAACGAAGATGATTCAATAATTAAGCTGCTTAAAATGCTGGCTTGTATCCTAAGGATTTGCCACCGATTTTCATCTCATTTACATGGCTAATCCAAGGTATGTGGCTTATTTTATGGCATCATAAATGTTACAATGCTTTTGATTGGTCATGTTTGCTCGCAATGTTCTATGTACAAATTCTCAATTGTTTAACCTAGCTACTTTTTTACAAGCTAGAGAACGGTTATTTGAATTAGGTTTAGGTTTAATCCTGAACCATGGCTAGTATGAATAGCGAGATCATTGTGTATGACGATTGACTGGCTATTTTGCGTAGGGATAAATTGTATTGTGTATTTGGAGTTATCTGAGCACATAATCACATATTATGTTTGTGTATGATCAGAAGGAGTTTTATGACTTTTGTTGGTTTGGTTACAGAATTTGAGGTGCTAATCACCTCAATTATATAATCAATGTTGTAATTCGAATATTTATCATTTGAGTTATGCCTTTGAAGTTAGAAATGTTTGAACTTGAGTTTTCGCATAAAGCAGGCTAAGTTCTATATGTCTTATGTTAATTAAGCCACCTATGAAACTGAAAATATAAGAAAGAATAGGAATTGTTAAAAAGAATAAAGGGTAATGGAATTTATTGGTAAGTTATTGAACCTCTTAACGATGAAGATTAGGGTTCACGATGCAGTTTATGGCCTTTTTACATTTCAATATTCCAGGTCAAGATGTAGATAGCAGACATGCGTTTGGGACTTAAATAAGCAAACACTATTTGACCTTTTTACATCATGCTTCTATCGCACTATGGACTATTGTGGGTTTATACTTGAAAACATCTGTGGGAATTATTTCATCAAGAAGTGATTACTATTTTGATCATTCAATCTCACATATATGGCATGACGATAGAGGTGGTAATGAGGTATATTATTCTATGCAGATTGTTGGCTGTTGCCAATGTTAGAAGGGTAGCACATTCTTTTCTCCCTTGCCGCAAGATCTGTTTTTCTGAAGTAAACAATCATGGAGCCCGATTGGCAGTTGGGTTTTCCCGCTCATATTATAAATTCTATTCACAGTATAATATTCATGGACATTTCCATCAAGCAAAGGGAACCTTATGGAGTTATAGACATTTTCAAAGATTTTATTTCATGTCAGCAAGTACTAAAGTTTCACACCATGCTCAAATTGCATGGAGAAGGCTTTCCCAGATTTGCACCTATAACTGGTCATCTCAACCAGTGAATAGGATTGCTTGTGCAGTTAGCTTTGCTTTGAGTAGGTCACAGTTGATTGCTCCTGGTATATTAGCTTTTGTTTTAGGCGAGCTGGCATGCACACAAAGAACATGGGCTGAAGCCGAAGGGTTTTCTTATAAAAGCGATCTTTACTCACATGCACAAGATGGGCGTGTTTACTTAACATCATTCATTTTCTCTCTTGTAGAAGCTTTAATATTATGCTTTAGGGCAGTATATTTAGCATTTCTGTTTGCACCATGCATAGCTATGGCTCCTTTTGCAGATTCATTTGGCGTTGAGTTTCGTAAGAAATGGCTGCAATGTGTCCATTACACCTTAGAAAAGGCTGGGCCCGCGTTTATTAAATGGGGTCAATGGGCTGCTTCAAGGCCTGATCTTTTCCCAAACGATCTTTGTACAGAGCTTGCAGAACTTCAAACAAAAGCACCAGCACATAGCTATGCATACACAAAGAAAACTATTGAAAAATCATTTGGACGTTTATTACCTGAAATATTTGAAAATTTTGAGGAAGAACCGGTAGCTTCTGGTAGCATAGCTCAAGTTCATAGAGCAACTTTAAAGTATCGTCATCCGGGTCAACGCATTAAGCCAATTCTTGTTGCTGTTAAAGTTAGACATCCAGGAGTTAGTGAAGCAATTAGAAGGGATTTTATATTACTAAATTTATTTGCGAAAATTTCCGCATTTATTCCTACTTTGAAATGGTTGAGGCTTGATGAAAGCATACAACAATTTGCTGTATTTATGATGTCTCAAGTTGATCTTTCCAGAGAGGCAGCTCATTTGAGTCGTTTTATTTACAATTTTAGAAGATGGAAAGATGTCTCATTCCCTAGGCCTTTATATCCGCTGGTACATCCTGCTATTTTAGTGGAAACTTTTGAGCATGGTGAAAGTATTTCGCATTACGTTGATGAGCTGGAAGGTCAGGTAGGCCTTAAATCTGGCCTTGCTCATATTGGGACTCATGCACTTCTAAAGATGCTTTTGGTATGTATTTATATATTCTCCTTCTACCATTCTTTTTTGCTTTATTTATAGGTAAGGAGCCAAATAATATTCTTTGATATCACTTTTTTTAAAAACTTTAGACAGGCGTTTATGGGAACATTTGTTATGGTGGAATCAGATAAGGAATGCTGTGGCCTATACTGTGGAATTAATAAATATTTGTTTTGTTTGATGTAATGGACTATTGATGAATGCATGCAATTGTGTGGCAGGAATTATTTTGTTTCTTGATTCTATCATGGAATGTAACTCAATTTTATTGATGTAATATTCATAACATAAATTTAATACTAGAAATGATTTTTTTTGTATTCTATGTTAAAACTAGTTGCACTGAGATTTAACATGCTTGTATTAAATACCATACTGCTCCTGAACTTGTTTCAATTTCCATTTCCAGGTTGACAATTTTATCCATGCAGACATGCATCCAGGAAACATTCTTGTAAGAATGAAACAGAGCAAAGGTTCAGATACAGGGCTGTTTAAATCCAAACCTCATGTAATTTTCCTTGATGTTGGCATGACTGCTGAACTTTCCAAAAAAGATCGAGTCAATCTGATTGAGTTTTTTAAGGCTGTTGCTCTTCAAAATGGTCGTGCTGCTGCTGAACACACCCTTAAGTTTTCCAGACATCAAAGTTGCCCAAACCCTGCAGCTTTCATTAAGGTCAGTCCTACTTGTTTGTATGTATGCCATAGCTCACCTCATATAATATGAAATAAGCAGATAATTTGATATTATATAGTTGTTCCTAGTTCTAGCTTCTAGAATGTGCAACTTAAAAGAAACTGATTTGTGACAGGATGTTGAGAAATCATTTATGTTATGGAGATCTGCAGAAGGTGGTTCTTTAAATCCTGCAGACTGCATGCAACAGTTGCTTGAGCAAGTTAGGCGTCATAGAGTTAATATTGATGGCAATGTGTGCACTGTAATAGTAACCACTTTGGTTTTGGAGGTAATTTCTTGCTTCTATGATCTTTTTTAAAACCCTATTAGCAAGGGTTTTGACGTTCCGGTTAGTTGGCTTTAACAAATAGGCCAAACCACTTATTAATTTTGGGAAACGATAAACTAACCCGACTTGGTTGGGTGCGTTGGCTGGACTGGCCAGTTTCAGCTATTGGATGTTTGATGGTTTGAACTGATTTTATTTTACAAAATCATTGGTTTTTATCAATTTTTTTAAAATGATAAAGATGTTCAAGAGTATAATACATATACATTATTGGATATCCTAGAAACAAAACAAAACAAAAATAGTTTAATGATCGTTGTCAAGTTCCAAACCTTCGCTGAGCCATGAACCGAACGGTATAAACTCAAACCGAAGCTGTTGGGTCGGTTTCAACAGTTATGATCACCCTAGTTACACAGCATAACAATTTGATTATTCATTTTCCCAAATTTCTGATGTTTGCATTACTGATCGTCATCTTGGTGCAGAGTTGGCAGAGGAAGCTGGACCCTGAGTATGATGTGATGCACACATTGCAAGATCTTTTATTCAAAACAGACTTGGTGGAGGATCTGTTCTATACAATTGAAGGACTCATGGCTCCATGAGAAAGGTTCCATCCACTCCACCCCTATAATATATTCATACCATTTCTTTTCTTCAATGTGTTATTCAGGAATAAGGGAAAAAAAAAAGAGTTTTAGTACGAATGTACCATATGATTTTATTGTCTTGTAAGAAACAATAAGCAATCAACCGCTCCCTTGAAGGGGTAGTTTTCTTTCTCCATTTTGATCACTTATTGAGTTATTGTAATACACCTTGTAACATTTTTACTCCCTTGATTCGATTTTGAATTGTCATGTGTGATGGTGGCATAACGATTGATGGTGTATCAGAAAAGAAGCAAAAGCATAATTGAGTGTAGCGTTGATAAAACATCATGATTTGATGTGATTTCATCAACGCTGCACTCAATGATGTTTTAAGTTCTCTTAGTGTCGGTCTCGTGGTTCTCCAAACATAATGGGATTATGCTGATTTATAAGAGTTGGTAAGCAGAGTTGTTGATTCATGTAGTACGCATCATACATTGTACTTCATGTTTGTTTTTTAGTTGTACTTATTCCTCCACTTCCTACTTATTGTACTCTATCTTTTGTACTACAAAAACAAAATATATAAATTACTAGCACTCTATGTATATATTTTATTTCATTAAAAAAGTATGTATACATATTATCTACTTTTTTTTTCAAAGAAATGGTTTTATGTGTTACTTATATATTACCTTTTTAATAGTTGCTTACGTTTCCACAAAGAAAACGTATATATTTCAAATCAGCTTAAAGTCCATGGTATAGATAGAAATTTTGTTATGGTATGTAGCTCTGAGTATGATGGTTGATTTGTGCTTGATAAAATTGCTTATACTTATCCCTCGAAAACATTCTTGTGAATCGGTAATCGAGTATGTAATAACACATAGAAACTGGTAGTGAATACAACTTAAAAGGAGTTCTTTTATTACATTAACAAGGTTTGGAGCTTGTAAGGGGAATTTAGTGACAATTTTATGAACTGCTTGCTTAGGTTACAAAATTAAAACAAAACATGAAGTGTTTGGTTTGTACATATCAAGATTCTCAAACAAACAAAGCAAGAATGATGAAGATTCTAAGACCACCATGGAGGTTCACCAGTTCTGAAATCAGTCTCTACCCATGGAACAAACACAACTTTACCATCATCAATATCAGCATGAGCCAATGCCAATGACTGTTGAAACAATTCAAATAACACATTACATCCCTACCTGAGAGAGGGGCGACAATCCTGTATATGATGCAGATAGGTGTAAGTGCAACATGACAATAAAGTGTGGCGCACGGCGGCACGGGCATGAAATATTGGTGATGTTGATTAAGTTGTTAGTTTAGGTTATTTTGGTCTCTTAAGTAAATTTCCATCGAAATACTTTGATATGTGATGAGATTTTGAATTCCACCACCAAAACAATGTGACTAGAATCTATTTGTATTCCAATTTTAACTCCAATTGCCTCACTCAACCAACCAAACTGGAATTGAATTCAAATTTCAATTCCACATAATTCTTTTGGATTCATCCGAGTCAACATACCAAACGCCCCTTTATTTAACAAGTAATTAGCTTCAGACTGCCAGAAAAGAATTCTGGTATGTTCGGTATGTGTTTATCCTTTCTCTTCAGTTCCTATACACTACTAAGACATTTTTGCCAGAGGAAAGGTCAACAGACCCCTTGCAATTCCGCCACCACTTCTTCATGGCCTGAAATCTTGATCTTTTTATTCGATGTCAAAAGTTTCAAGAGGATGAATGCAAAATTTTGAGGGGCGTTAGAGATTTTCAAGTTTTCATAACACTAGTTTTTCCAGGGCGTGCGACTTCCCCTAGGGCATGCATAAGTCCGCCTAGGCATGCCGCCTCACATCATCAAAACACCAAGAGTCATCATCCAGGGAGCATCACGCCCACTCTAACAAAATACATTTCAAACCCCTAAGCTGGTTTAATCAAACACGTCAACACTCTAATGATAGTAACACAAATCTAGAAAAGACGAAAACTTTATAATCAAGATGAGCTACATTTCCAGAACAGGAATCTTGTGTCCTTCAAACAATTTTCCAGTTGGCCAATTTTGAGCACAATTTTAGATAAGCATTTTGGTAACAAGTTTTAACAATCAACCAACTGTTTTTAGCACCAACGCAGAACAAAGATATAAGATCCCAGGATCGGGTAGAGAGCGGAAAAACGGAAGTCAATAGCGTTGTATCTATCCCTCTCCCCTCTTCTCCTTTTCTTTTACCCTCTTCAGAATCCAAACAAAATTCCCCAGGGAAAAAAAAGATCCAGGTCAGAGGGAAACCAAGTCAAATGGTAGACGAATACGATTAAATGATGGAAATACTCACTCAACTTTGAATCCTCTCATAAAAGTAGAGGTAGGCCATGTCTTTTGGAGGGTTTTTAGATATACCCACTTTATCATCGTTATAAATCACCCACCTTCCTTCTTTGTACACGTGTGCAACATAGTGTCCACACTGGGTCGAGGTACCAATGTGACTCACCAGCCCAATCAGTCGGTATTCTGTAAAACAACAATGTTTGTATTCGTAAACTAAATTTTTCATATATGCCAAGAGTATAAAAAGTGAAGAGTATGAGAAACTAACTTCCATTTCCATCGGATAATGTGGCATCCACAGCAAGTCCACTGCTTGATGTAGCATCCATAGATGAACGCCCAGAGGAAGCAGCACTCGGGTTAATTATCCAATCGGTTGCTTTCTCAATGTCACCACCCTGCAGTAACAAATCGTTACTAAAAGTGAATTCAAAGTAAAAGAACCAGAAAAAAAAAAGATCTTTACCGAAGCCTTTAGTGCCTTGCGAGCAATTTCTTCATCGAATCCAAACGACACCAATGTAGCAACTTTTGATGGATCAGCCTCATTTTTTGCCTCTTTATTAATGGGAGCGTCAATGTCTAAATAGTTTAAGTGGAAGAAAAGGAAGTATCACCCATCAAAAGATTGTTTAAACTTTAAATAAGAGCTTGTGAATTGATTAAAAAAAATTTAAAAACCTGGATCATCCATGTGAGAAAGCAACCAGTTCATTGCCTCTTCCACCCCGGCATTTGAAGTGTTGATTGCCGCTTTTTGACAATGAAGATGGTTAAATCCCATTGAAGCAAGTTGAGTAACAATATCTTCATTAGGCAAGAGTTTTATTGACTCTTCCTCACCTCCAGAAGCTGCATGGTACAACGAAATCATAAACGCTGGATAATTTAATTAAACTAACACTATACATATTATATAGTAGCATGACATAGTGACATACCATCTTCAGGCAACAACTCTTCACCTGGCTGAAGACCTTTGCTTCGCATGTGACTAATGTCTATGACATCATCAACATCTATGTAGACGTCTACAACCAGGACCAAAAATGCCCAACATGAATTTGCAATAACTAGGAACAACAAATGTATAAAGGATAAGGTTTGTGTATATATACCAAGCTTCTTGGGCACCCAACCAGCCTCCATAACAAATTTCCTCATATGCAGTACCAAATAATCAGGGAATGTAGTCAAGCCTGCAGTTCTATTGGGAGGAGAAGACAACATATACAAAAATAAATAAATAATAAAAGCAACAAACACCCATGAAAAACATCAGCTGGGGGTTGGGTTAACATGAAAGACATTTTGCCCAAAATTTGAGCTTTTTTAAAGTATAATTAGTCTACCGAATATGACTTCAAAAGACTGTAATTAAGATAGTAGTCCAAATTTTTGAACAACTCTGGTAAGTTCAATTCACTTTTTAGCTAGCTTTTTACTAATTAGAGATGAAGTATATCCCAAATCAATTCATTTGTAAGTAAATAAGTAATGAAACTGAAAATGTAGCAAAAAACAGAAAGGATTACTTGATTGCAGTTGTCCTAGCTTTTAATGCAGTGCTATAGAAACCTTGCACCTCCTCTGGATGAGAAAAGCTGTCTAAGCAATCACTTAGTGGCACCCTTGGGCGTACAATTTCATCAGGAGACCTGATAAAGAAATTTATATTCATGAACTGTGTGTTCTAAAAATGATAAATAAATAAGTATAAAACAAAGGAATATCTGACTTACATTTCGTTTCCCTCTGCCTCTTTCTGAGCCTTCAGTTGGTGAAACTCTTCTAGCTCCTCTGAAATTGTATAACACATGTAATTAAATGAAAATGGTTTCTAGCCAGCAAAACTTACACATTACTAAAAAATATAAAACTCACTTTTGTTGGTAGCCTTCTCTAGCGGAATATTTAAGGAAAGAATGTAGTCATTTCTTTTATTGTAAGCAACTTTCCCAGAAGGGCACTGAAGGCGTTCTTCAATACCAAACTTGAAACTTCTTGCAGGGTCTGCTTCAGGATTTCCAGCATTAATGCGCTCAACTTGGTCAATTAAATGTAGAAAAAACTCGAGTGCATCCTAGAAAAGATTTAGTTTCGGTCATCGACATATAACATAGACTCTAACAAGAAATATAAACAACCAGAACAAAACAAATTCTATGGAGGATTTGGTAATACCTGCTGACGCATAGTTGAAAATTCAGGATGACTGGCTGCAATTACTGTCTTGAACATTCTGGGACGAATGCCTTCTTGTTTCTAAGATAGTAGAAGCAAAAAATTAAATAAAAACAATAAAACTAACATCACATAAAAAATTATATCATAATGAACTCAAGTTTCATCATAATGAGAACACATGAAACTGAAAATTGAAACCAAGTCACAGAACTTACAGCATTTAAAGATGAGTCCATAGCATTTGCTACATCATCATTCTGGAGAATAAACAAGCAGGTCAAGTCGCAAATAAGAGAACGAAATGCAAAATAAATCTAAATTTACTATCATTAACATGCCTGCACAGCTGGAGCAGAATATTTGCCAGAAAGAAGACCATGAGCAAGTTTAGTTCTGCCAAACAAAGTGAAAAAAAACTTTAGAAAGTGATGGCTAATCTCTGATAAAATTTAGTAATGTGACAACACAGAATCCATATATCTAACTGAAATACTCTTTTCTATTTGCATTTTAAAATTATTGTTAGCAGTCAATTTATGCAATAACAACTTACAATTGCATATTCAGGTCTACAGTTGGATCGGCAGGAGCAATATCAAAAGCTGTTTTCAAACTTTGGTTCTTGTAGTATCTAGGAAAGGCGAAGACAAGATGATATGAAATATGAAGAGAATGAACAAATATAAGGAATGTCAAAAGGCTATATAGTATACAGACCGTGAGCAAAATGAATGAGTTGAGAAGATAACTTGCATAGTTGCGGCCAAATAGCAACTGCAAGAAATAAAAAAAGAGCAAACACAGATGGAACCATAGTTGTAAATATATTCAAAAAAGAGTAAACACATTAGCACAAACGACTATAGTTTGTAAATATATTTCGTCAAAAAAGAACATACCTGTTACCAAGATTAGTTAGTCCTGTATACCCCGGTCCGAAAAGTGGTTCAACTTCCTGCCCACTTTCTTGAATCCGATTCCAGTCAAAATTGGTATTCTGGTCAAGTTCCTTTTCAGCCGTTGTCATTTCTGTCTGAATTTTTTGATAAATCATATATCAACCATCCAAAAATATTTATAAACTCAAACAGACAATTTCTACATAAGCAAAGCAGAACAATCTACACGAGCATTAAATAACATTAAAACAAAATGCTAGCTTTTACAAACTGAAATGCCAGGAAAATATAACCATGCATATAAACTGTAAGCAGTGACTCGTACTATTTGAAAATTTGGGAAATTTCCTGAGAGTTATGAGTCAACAGTTTAAATTTCCTCAGAGAATATCATGTGTTCTATATAAAATTATAAAGTAGTTCATAAGATACGATCTGCACAAATACAAATGGGGATAGATAATAATATTATACATACCTTCTGCAAGGAGGAAAAATCAATACCAAAAAATGCTAGATGCTTAGCCAGAAGGGGATCTGTCACGCTTTCATCCTCCGGATACGAAAAAACATCTGAGCTGCCAAAATATGGAACTCATTATTATATTTGAAAAACAACAACGTTTGCAAACGATTGTATGTGAAGTAAATTTGACATTTAGCAGGATCACTTGGCAATCTTCTTAAACAAGGCGGCATACCTGCTCCTTCCAGATCAGAGGTTATTGTTCCAAGCTTAACAGCAAGAGGATAATGAGTCTCATTGTAATGTTCAATGGCATGGTTATTACCACCACTGCCATCCCAAAGTTTCCGCCCACACAAAATCATTCCATCAGTTAAATTCAGCCAAAGATTTTCAGTTTTGTCACACTTGGCACATTTCCATCCGGATGGAGGAATTACCACACCATTATCTATCTGTTTCAGGGTCAATGCATGTTCACTAATTTTCTTTGTATCAGCTGTCCATGATGCAATTTGCTCCTTCCGTTCAGCACCCTCTGCAAGTAAAACTGCATCAACTGCCAACCTTACCTGTTAAGAAAACATGAATTAGCCTTTGTAGATAACACAATAATGGAACTTAATATCTTTTTTAGTAAAAAAGTAAAACCTTTTCAGGTAACTCCACTGATGGAAATGGAAGAGTTGCATAATCTGGTAATATCACTATGCTGTAAGTCTCATCATATTCGGGTTCTTGGTTATCAAACCCGCCATCAATACCTACAAAAAAATATCCCATGCATATAGAATCAACCATGCAGATTCAATTCACGTAATGTTCATTAATGATTTTTATAATCCCAGTACTAAAAATGGCACAAGTAATACCAATAGCCAAGAGAGTAGGCTTCTTCAAAGGTCTATCTTCAGGAATTTGTTTCTTTGTTTGTTTAATATGCAAATAAACTGGGTTACCAGTTTTCTCGAAATTCCAACCAACATAATCTTTCCCAAAGGCAAGAAACGTGTTCATATCCACAAACAACCCACCTTCAGACCTCTGAAAAAAGAGAAACACATGGTATAAAACACAAGAATTCAGGCACAGAACTTCACACAACAGAAGTTTACTAAACTTAACAAATACTAAAATAAAGTAATGCAAATCTATGTACTTACTAAGCTGTTATAACCAATAATCTGTTGGCATTATGGTACTGACTACTGAGTTCAAAGCAAAAATATAAACAAACTCATATGTTACTTTCCAAGCTTAACTCTTCAAGAACAATCTCTAACAGTGTGAAGTAAGCTTCATACCAAGTTAACAAGAAAATATATAACATGTAGCATTTAAAAATATAAAAATTGGCGTCAAAAGTCAAGAAGTGGCTCCTACAATTATATTGATCTGTACATTCTGAAATACAAAAAAAAAGATGATGAAGTTCCACAACACATTATTATTATCACATATGCAACACGATTATATCTATTAGTCGCAATCCAATCAAAATTAGACCTCCACCAAACCAAAATTTTGCAAAGCTTCCTAATTTATCTACTTCCACACATCCTATGACCATTCACATTAATCAAACCAAGAAAATGGATAACATAAAGACAAACAAGTTTAACAATGTATCCAAAACACCGCTGCATTCAAACATAGTTACTCAATTCCACTATGAATCATAACAAACAAACATACACATTAAAATCTCACATATAACAGGGCCTGGGGAGGGTGAGACCAGGGCAAAAGAGACTATCAGCTCATATAAAACCTGTTTTATTGAAACATGATGCATACATCATAACAGATCAAGTCTCACTATGAATCATAAACTCCACTATATCTTTCTCAATATCAACATGTCACACAGCTCCACTACGAATCATAAACCAACAAATACGCACATAGACAATACATGCATATCATAATCCTAAACCGCAACAAAACCTAACATAAAACGCACAAAACCTAACAATCGAAGCTTCATTTGTCAAAAAAAGTAAAAACTGACCGGAGTAAGGAAACTGATACAACATTCATGTTTGTAAATGCGATTTGTAGGCTCTGGAATTCGAACCCTAGACAGGTTCGCTCGGAGAAGTTCCATTTCCATCTCCATTTCCAAATATGAAGGTATTGAGAATGAATTTTAGTGTTGAGATGAAGGTGTTGATTGTGTATTTGTTGCCCTAATGATTTGTAAAGCGACTTTGTACCGGAGAGGAGACCTCTGTGTGTGTTTGTGTGTGTGTTTTCACTTCTACACGGAAAGTATCGGCTTTTGTTTTCTTCACTTTAAGCCCCTTGAATTTCAACAACTACCCACTCGATCATTTTTATTCTTTAACGGGTGTCACTAAGAACACACGAGAGGAAACTTATATATGTGAGAAAAAACCATCTGGTCTAACTTGGAATATTTTTCTTGATTCGTATTTGATAAGGAATGATTTTTTTATTCCTAATCATAGGTTGAAATAGTGATTACTTACTATTTGAGATTAGTTTAGAATTTAGTTTACTCTTATTGATCAGTGATTTATACAATAAGTCTCATTATAAGAGTAGAGTATAAAACAACACAAACATCATGGGTTACAGACAATGCATCATTTGATAGAATGATAATTACACTAATATCTAAGATGTACTGGCGACATAGGCATTATGCCCTTATCATATCACATTTGTCGCATTGTCCTTAAACATATGACAAAATTTACTATGGTTTCCATGCACCGACTTCCATAAGTATGGGTCATAACTTCGTGTGCACCCGTAATTATTTTCGCTTTTGCATGGACCACATAGCTCATTTAATCGCGTGCGGGTCAAAGGTACATAAAACTTTTGAATCAAGATGATAATACATATAGATTCTGATTTCATGATCAACGGTGTTTAGCTCTTGTGAATTTTAGTTTAAGATAATAGATAACTTGATGATTACGGAGAGTTAAGTTTGTATGTAATCCTTGTTCGCATGGAGATTCTTGTGCGTAGACACACGATTAATTAGATTTGTAAGTAAATAGGTTCATAGATCATATCTATAGATAGCCAAGTTCATGAATCAAATTTATAACAAATTATGTTTGTAAAAACCAGCTCCACATGTTGTAGTTAACCATGTCATGATAAATTAAACTCGTAAGCATTAGATTATGGTGGTGTACATGTAAAAATCAAGTTTCTTAGGGTTATGAAAAAATTAACTTCATGAACAAATCTAATTCATAGGTTAAAAAATTATTAATGGATTTAGTTTTCAACATTCCCGTTCATATAAAACAACTTTAAGTAACCAAATGTATATACAAAAGAGGTAATCAAGGTTATAAGGTACAATGTTGTTTGTCTATAATGAGGTTTTGCAATGGTAATAAGTTTGAAAATTTTAATTTTAACATAGGTAGGAGAGTTTGATTTTCTTGAAGACATGTAATATAATCAAAGTTTTGATTTTTCGGTGTTGAAAGCATGATACATGGTATTTCTTGTAAATCATTGGATAATGTTTGAGAAAATGCAAGTATAATATGTGAATATTTGACAGACATTTATGAATTAAATAATTTCTTTTTAAGAAAAATCATTTGTCATGTAAATTTTGTAAATTACTGAAACCAAGTGGTTAGGTTTGAGAAAATAAGGAAGTCATACTTAATGTGACTAGCAATTGATTGATATATTTACAAAAAAAATGTTGGTTGATAAAATATTGTGTTGAGTTAGGGAGCTTGTAAGTAAACACACATTGGGTTTAGATGAGTTTATGAAAAATAAAATGTATTAACTTTGATTTGTGAAAAGAGAAATGAATTAGTTCAATGAGCTTATGAATAGATGTGTAACGAGTTCACACTAAGATCTATATAATAAGTTTATGGATATACCAAGGTTAGATCTTGAGGTGTTTAACATATCGATTATTGAAGTTGGTTAATGAGTTCATAACTGGTGGTGAGTTTATAAGTTGATAATGAGTTTTATAGTTCGATGATGAAACTATAGTTGGATGATGAGCTAGTTTATGATAATTAAGTTGAGTTAGTTTAAGTGTAAACGTTCGGCTAGCAAGCCAAAAGAATATGTTGACTTATCAAAGTAGTAATTCCGATAAATTTTATAAAGACGTGACTACCTATAATTAAGTGACCACCAACTTTTGAGGATTCACAGGTAAGTAACGGATCCAACAGTATGTTTGGATTTTTATGAATACTTGACTTACACAAAACACCTCAAAAGTACGGCACCACCATTCAAGTATTACATGTGCTCAGTTATGTGCTCAGTTATAGGACTTTGACTTTGACGAGAATTTGGTAGTAGCGAGTAAAAATCTTTGATTTGAAATTTAATGATTCAATTGAGGCTAGGCACCATGCCTTAAATTTTGATTTGAGGTTATGATTTACATTACTGTAATTAAGATGTATGATTAAATAATAATTAGTATAACACATAAGCAATCATGTAGCATATAAGCAATTGACATAAGACAACGTAGAATAACATGAGAGGACTCACTTTAGGGTGTTTAGTTATACACTAAGTCATTTTCATATTTAATAACCTAATTCACTATGATCATAGCTCATGATATTTAAAATAATTCAAACAATATTAATATTCCAATTAAAATTATCCAAAACAATCAAACCAGTAACAAACAAATTAAAAATATCAAAACAATCTAATTTACTTATTAAATTAACTAAGTTCAAGTCCCTGGTTATGAAGCAACCAAAGTACGCCCCTTAAGTTGCTTTTCTAAAATCATGTGAAAAATAACTTGACCAGATGAAAAATTAGCTGGTGAGAAAATATAGGTTTGAAATAGATATAGATATAGATATAATTAGTTTAGTATCCGCGCTACGCTCGGGAATTACACTTAGGAGGTGCATATTCATGGGGACATAAACGGTTCCAATTAAGTTTGAGACAAACCCGTGGAATGGAACACAAGATTTATTTTGAAAAAAATGTTTTTAGTATATCAATATTATACTCTAAGTAAAGATAATTAAATGTTCAGTTTTATGGTATAATTTTTTTAAAATAATGCCTTATAAAACAAATATGTATGTTTATAAATATTTATGTATTTAATTTTAAGTTATTACCAGTTTTATCTTTAAGTTTCATTTTTATATCATATAAAATATAAACTGACAAATGCACACCATTAGTAGAAGATGATTGATAATGTAGATACTTTTAAATTTTTAAAAATTATCCTTGATATTAGGGGACTAGAATATAACTAGTGATATTATAATATATTATTATAGATATATACATATTTTAAATATAAAATTATTAAGATTTATCGTGAGAGAAGATTTCAAATCAAATAGATTAAGCTAATGATGAATATGGACAAAATGATAAAAATCAATTATAATCACCAAGAGTCAAAAGGTGAGTTTTTAGACAATAGATCTGTCATTAAATGACTCTCGGTGTCAATAATTTAATGATGATGCTTGAACAAAAATTGTTTATTAGGCTATGAACGTATATTTTGCAAGTAAAGACATAACGTACATGAATTGATGTAATTGATCAACATGAATACACTCATTTAGTAGGTTCACATGAATACTAGTTGGGACTGGTAACGACCAATAACAAACATGCAGTTGGTGCTGTTAGAATCCAATGCTGCTAAAATATCGCGTTAGTGTTAATAGTTCTACTTATGTTTTAACATTAAAAGCAAGCCTATGACAGGCAGCCAAAACCCATGTCTCAAACCATTTCAGCTAGCTCAACTTTGGCGTGAACATTTTATACAAGCCACCGTACTTAGCTAAATTAGCTCATTTTTTAGCGAAATGATTTACACGAGCCCGAAATGTTTTTAACAGCCCAAAATTCAAACATGAAACCAATAATAATATATAAGAAAAAAACACCGTCCGTTAGTTTCTATAAAATATGTCATCCCTTAATTTTATAATCCTAAATAATTAATACATATATGCATGCAATTAATATTAGTATGTTAATGCAATCCCTCTTGTTTACGTGAGAATTGAAGAAATTATGGATGAAAATTCAAGCAAAAGGAAGAACAGGAAGAGAGGAAGAAGCTTGATTTTCAAATCATTTTTTCCCCATACAACCTCCGGGGATGAAACCGCCGAAGGGAAGATTTTAGCCTCTGATGACAATTTGGTGTATTGTGATGTCTCCAATAATGGCGTTAATGGCGATCCATATTCCAAGACCAAACCGCCCCCTTCTCGTGGTCGCATGTCGTCCATATTTAAAGCTGTCTTGTTTGATACCGCGATGGTAAGTAACCACGAATTGTCGCGTCTGTTAACTTAAAGAAAACTTACATAAAAAACTTTTTAACCGTGCTCTTTAAGATAATCTGACTAACAAGCTCTGGTTTCACATGTGATTTTAATTATTTTCATAATGTATATGAATGATTGGATATTGATCCTGTAGAAAAAGAAGAAGAAGATGCGGAGCAAGAAAACTTCGAAGCCTGCAACGAATTCATCGTTTATACCAGATGACAAAACCGACAACTCGTTGGACAAAAATGAGCAGAACAATGTGAATGATTTAGATGCCAAAGATAATGTAGCAAACGATTCTTCAAATGTTGATTCATCATCACTAGAAACTAATACTTTGCCGACGGCTTCATTGGCCGTCGACAGTAATTCTCCAAACAAATTTTCAAATGTAGTTCCACCGTCAGTGAAAAATGATGCATCTCCTGTAGCTTCTTCGTCAGTCAATGCTAGTTCTCAGACGTTGATCGAGAGAAAAGTGGTGTCACCAGTAAAATCAACAGACAAAAAGCCACCTCTTCCATCCGGTTCACGATCACCGATTAAACCTATTCATGAACGAGTTTGTAATAAACCCGCTAATTTAAATAACTCGACAACTCGTTTGTGGTTGTTTATTGTCGTTGTAGTGTTTGTATCGGTGATTTTGTGGATGAGTTATAAATCTATTGTAACAAAGTCATCGGAAGTTGACTCGGAACAATTATATACGAACGTGGTCGTCGGAGACGAATTGTAAATTGTGATCACTTTGCGTAATACATTGTGGTCAAGTATTTAAACAATGCATCAATGCATGCACATAATAGTTGGGTTGTGTTAGATACACTAGATCACGAGATTAGCATTTTTTATTGATCTTTTTAAATTGTTCAAGTGATGATGTTTTTTATTATATTTTTTATACATGTAATGGGTAATTTAAAATTTTAATGTAGCAATTAATTCTAAAGTATATTTTTAGTTGTATTTTGTTCTTATAATAATAATAATTAATAGTTTGTATAGAAAACTTTATAATAATATAATAAGATAAATATAAAAGGTGATGACATGATATACTAGCTAGTAAAAGAAAAGAATATGTATTATGCAGTAACTTTTATGAATGTACGAAAGTTGTGTTTTAAAAAAGGGTAACTTTGTAAAAACATAACCAAGTTTCAATTTTGTTCTAATTAAGTCACTCAAGTTTAAAAATTGTTCCAATTAGGTCACTCACCTTCATATTTTATTCAAATTAAAGGTTTTAACATGTTGTTTTCACATGTTTTTCTTTACGTTTCAGTTAGGAATTATTTTTTACATTTTTTTATGCTAATGTGAAGCGGTAATGTGAATTGTAGATTTATTTTTTTATTTTTTATTATAATTAACATATTTTTAAATTTTTTAATATAATTACATATATTAAATATTCCGACGCTCACATTCTATCCCTAATTCCTTTCTTGACACAAACAAAATCCAACAATTGCTCGATTTGAAGGTTTAGTCATCCAATTCAAGTAAATTATGCTTGAGTGACCTAATTAGAACAAAACTGAAACTTGGTTATGTTTCTATGGCATTTTCCCTTTAAGGTAAAAAACGTGTGTAAATGTGTGTTACGACTTTATGATTTTTTTTAGATTTTGTGTTGAAGGTTGGGCTTTGAAACTTGATGATGGGCTCATCAAATAGCACCCTTCAATCTTTTACCTTTTTAAGTTTTAACTATTATTTCACCGTATTGAAATCACCACATCACTTAAATTAATGACGGGCTCATCGCCTCATCAAATACCACCCTTCTTCAATCTATACCCCTAAAATTAGTTAAAAACTTGATAAATTTTAAGATACACAACCAAAAATAAAATTGACATATACCAAACTTTAACGAGTTTTTACTTAATGATCATTTTTCTCATTTTCATTACATTTGAATATACCTTAATTTATATATCTGTGACAGATATCAAAGTTGGAATATTGATCTTCTTCAAATTTAATAGTTTTTAAGAGAACTATGCACATATATGATATTTTAAATACATTTTAAGGGCAAATATGACATTTTTAATTTGCATAGATATATATATATATATGATAATTTTAGACTTTGTAAAAGTATATATAAGAAATTACACTTGTAATGTGTGCCATAGTGTTTTTGAAGCCCGTAAATGTGTTAACATATATGAAACACTTGTAACACCTGTTAACCCATAATTAAGGGGGTGGTGTTCACCACGTTAGCACATGCCAAAATGCACTAAGGCCTTAGGGCGTACTTGTACACCCTTCCTAGTTCATACGGTCACCACATTACATATGATAAGCATTAAGTTTTCTTTTTCTAATTTGTTGTGGAAGAATCAAATGACCGATCATCTCATTTCACTCTTATCAAAAGTGGTGGGTCGATCATGCGTCATGTCTTCATCTCCTTCAACTATGCATATTGTTGATGGTAAAGAGTCTCCAAACTGGGATCATGCCTGGTGGTTCGATGCTACCTGATCAACGGGCTATTATTCTCTTCATTTGCCCCTCACTGAAGACGTCGCTATCGAGGTTATTAGTAACATAACTCATCAACTCTAGACTACTCTAGAATCTACATACAATGATTCTTAGTTAAACGAGTTAAGAATCTTTGTACTTTACTTTGTTAAACCAATAAATTAAGGTTATTACATAATCAACTTCGTAATTACGGCAAATGATGCATCCTAATCATCTTTGAAAAGGTAACTACGTAAACTAAGAAGAAGTTGATTAAAGACGAGTTTCATTTGGAGTTTTTAAAGTTAAATTTTGAGTTTGAATTACACTCAACACTTCTTATGTTTCATGTTTTCGTTTTCAAAGCCCAAATATTCAACTACATGTTTAAATAGAGCTATTTTCATTTGGTATATACGCAAAGTGTCTAAAAGTTACACTTACATACTTTGTTTAAGTTTAAAAACTGGTTAACAAAGTTTAACAATCAACTACTACGTACAAAAGGTTGAGAAAACTGAACTGCCCACAAAACCTATATTTAAAATTATAATCAAAACTAATATTCAATAACTAATTAAAATTAAGGTTAAACAAACGAAAGTAAACATATTAACATAAACAAATCCCGTTTACGAGCATAATTATTAAGTTAATAATGAAAGGAAATGTATGTTCATATATATTCTTTTGTTTAGTAGTTGTTAAATTGACTAATAAAATACTAAACATTTTTTTAATGAAAATTTTATTTAAATAATGAATTTTCAACTTTTGTCCAGTCGTAATAATTAATAACCTAGCTCGGGATATTTTTACCACCGGTATCAACTTCAACAATTTATCGTAAACCGACCCAAAGTAACGAAAGTGTTAACTTTATAATGCCATGGCATTTTACGATATGAGATTATTTAGATCTATTTTTTTTAATACTCCCTTTTTACAATATTATCATGCTTAAGATGTTTTCATATGTTTTATAATTGAATTTTTTAGTGATAATGAAAAGTAAAACATATGTAATGTGGTGAAAAACATCCTTCCGGCCACTTCAAGTGAAAAATAATGATTTTGTTAATTTCTTTATTTCCTAATACTTTTTAGACAAAACTACAAAAAAACGTTCTTTATCTTTTTTAAAAACTGCAAATTTCATCATTTATCTTCAAAAGCGCTCAAATCATCGTTTACATTAGCTTTTGTAACAAATTTCGTCATTTAGACTAACTTACGTTAATTTTTTCCGCTAAGTGATGGATATGTTAGTTTTTTTTACTCCTAAAGGATTATTTATGTAACTTTAAACATAAAGGACCATTTTACAGTTTTATCTTTTTTAGTTAATACAATAACTTTTTTATAAATTTTATAATAAAATATTAGGTACACAAGCTAGATCCAACATGATATGTGAAGTTTTGCCTACAGTTGGTTTATTAAATGAAAAATACAGTATATAATATGAGTTCGGGCTTAAGAACATTAATTTAGACTCTGATCGATTTACACATTTTTTTAATAAAACCTTCTTGCTCACGAGATACGTTCAAAATTATACAAATGTGTAATCTATCTAATAATTCTAACTTTTAGGGGGTTACTTTTGGAGGGATTTTTTTTTATATTAGGAAATTTAAGTGGGAAATTGAATGGAATTTTAACCATGCATGCATAAAGTTGATAGAGTAAAATTTCTTAAATATAAAATATTTACAAATTGTTAAACATAATGATTATAATTTCTTTACAAATACTGTTATTTAACCCGTGTATCACACGGGAATTAAACCTAGTACTCATTATAAAGTGATGTAAATCCAAAATGTAAAAGTAAAAGATTTGTATTTTGTAAAAAAATTATAGATAAAGTATACTCGGTGTAAATATGATGAAAATGAAATGTGTATAGTAGCATCCCACACAAACTAGATAAGAGTATTTTATTATTTCAGAAAGTATAAAGTTGCCCAATTCCATATACATGCATAGTTGCATATACAATACATAAATAGAAAATGTTTTTTTTATATATGTATACACACATTGTAAATAATAGACAATAAAGTTCAAATGAAGAGCATATAATACAAGATCTCACTGCAACTGCTGCAAAATCTGCAAATAGCAGCCACTGCTGCTCATCTCCAGATCTCTGTTTCTCTTTTACATTGAACAACCACTCACAAACCTCTCTTCCATTAACAGAAAGCTTAATTCCTCAACCTTATTTTCTTCACACATACATAACTAAATACATGTATCCTGCATATACATACTATACACACATTAATTAATGCTAGCTTTTTCTAACTTTGCAGTAAAAAGCTTCTTCTTGTCCACCCCATTTCCACATTACCATTACTAATTTTTCACATTATTTCCATGATCATACCCCCATGATTTTTCTATGAAATACCTAGGCCTAAGTTTGTGAGGTTAAAAGTACTCCTAACGTGACGTACAAAGTGTGTTATCAATGGACACCAAACTTGTAACTTAATTAATTAATAACAAGTTAATTATATAAAAGTAACTAGTAATTCATTTCATATATATGAAAGCAAACAAGCAGCTAGTGCAGATGCATCAATGATGCTTTGATATACAAACAAAATTAAACAAACACTAACTAACTAATTAAGATTAATTAAAGCTTTAGAGACAAATCAACAGATGAAACACTTCCTTCTTCACCACCAGTTATAGCTGTCACACATGAACCTTCACCACCGCGAAACCCTAACGTTCCGGCACCACCACTTCCACACCATGTCGTCGCCGGCGATCCCATCCGCATCACCTCCTTGTACTCATCCGCTGCTCCGCCACTTTTCCCCGGAAAAAACTCAAACATCGAACCACCACCGTTCCGGTTCACCGACGTAACTTCCGTCACCTGGTTTGAACTCCGGCGATCCACCATGGTGTTACGATACGGAGCCACCGAACAAAGGTTACTTCCACCGTTGATCCGCTTTTTCTGTCCAGAAATAATTTCACAAATTAGATATCGAAAACATGTAAAATTACAAATTAAATACAGATCCAAAACAACATGCAGTTTCTGATTTAATTACCTTGTGACAAACACCACAGCAATCAGAGCCACATTTCATGATGTAGCTACTCGATCCAATCACCGACGGATCCACAACATGATCAGTCGAGTACAAATTACCTCCATGGATCTGTTGACCAAACATCGCCGGAGCAGGAACAGGATAAGGACGGAACTGAACGATCTGATTGCCGGAATTAGAATTTGAAAAACCTAGCGAAGGATTAAACGAAGGGATCTGATCATGAACATGAACATGAGCATTAGCATGAGGATGAGGATGAGGATGAAGTTCGGTTATTGTTTTCCACCGGTCTTGTAACCGGAGACGTTCAAGCTGTGCAACGCCCATTCCTCTACCAGGTTGCTTGTTTTTCTTCTGAGTGAAATCGTTTCCCTTCGTCTTCCTCCTTCCATTTCCTGAACCGTTTCCGCCATTAACGCTCTGCTTTGAGCCTCCGAGGTTCATGTCTGTTATCACTGAACTTGACATGACTGTGTTTCGCCACTGGAACTGTAACAGAAGTGAAGAAGATGATGAGTTTTGTAGAGAGATAAAGTATTTTAGGGTTTTTAGAGAGAGAAAGAGATTGTTGTGTTTATGTTACTACAGTGAAAAACTTGAGCTACTATATATAGGAGTTACTGTTTTATTATTACCAAGTTCATAGTTGCTACTTCCAGAGCATGTATATATCATACTTTTCTCTTTTACTTTCAGGTTTTTAAGAGGATAAGGAGTTGTGTATGGAAATAGTAAATTCTCTTTTACTTTCAGGTTTTTAAGAGGATAAGGAGTTGTGTATGGAAATAGTAAAAAAGTAATTAAGCACTTGAAATTAATATTTTCATTTTTAAAATTTACGGAATCAAGTCACACGATTCATCATTTGAATCTTAGTTGTTACGTTAACACTTGCGACTTGCCTACAAGCGTTGTTAAAAATATTTTTGTTTAAAGTATAAACGTCTGAAGTTAGAAGTCAAATCGATAATTAGGTGAAACTCAAAGATGAAATTTGTAACTTAGACAAATAATTTAAGAGACTAAACTTCCTTTAAACTCACAAGATTAATGATATATGATTTATAAGATGATTTTAATATGTAGTTTATCCTGAACAATAATTTATAATATTTATATATATATAAACGTACTACATCTTTTATTTTAGATTTAAATCTAAGACGTTTTAAATTATAACTTCTCTATCGGTGGCATTATTAATGGTTTGCTATTTATACACATAACTAAAAGCAACATAACTAGGAGCTATAAAACTCGTTTATAAAAGTATTATATATTATAACTTAATAATAATCAATTCTTTAATCGGTTGTTTTATCAATAATATAGTAAGTTCTTCTAGTCAACCCAAAGACCACTCTTGTTTTGTTTACTTAATTAGAGCAAGGGTTTGACCATTGTATATATGTCCAATGCTGATTGGGATTTGTAAAAAGCAATATATTGAAGAAATCCGAATTGAAGCCAAATATTTTATACACATGCATGACAATAATAAAATGTTTTTGTCAACATTTATAACGTGTTCTCTTTTACGTCCCAATGTGTACGTGTGTTGTCGAGTGATTATATATATTATATTGGCCTGGGTTTGCATGTTATTATATTGGTTAATTTATAATCATTTATAAGTACTTATATTCGTTCACCCAATTTTATTTTATTTATTCATTCGAATCGTGCTTTTTTTGTGAAAACACTTTTGCAAAAACATGTACACAAACAATGTAAGTTACGCACATAAGGCTCAAGTGGCCCGACACCTCAAATTTATTACAAACTAGGTTAGTGCTTGTGTAACACACACGTTTGGATTAAAAAAACACTTTAAATTGTACTTTTAATTAAAAAAACACATGTAATATAGATATATATAACATGAAATCTGAATATCACAAAGATTATAATTACAATGTAATCCGCCGGTTAATATGAATGATGGAATATTTTAAAATTTAAACTAAAGATAAATTTAATTAGTTATAAACTAAGTAGCTAGATAGATATATAAAAATATAAATTTAATTATTAGAAAAAAATATACGGGTAATATTTGACTCGAATATGATCAATGAGTCCTATAATCTTAATGAAATGAAATTTTGTCACATATAATTATTCTTATGTGACATATCTAAAATGTAAACAAATAAATATATAAGTTACTCAATTATTAGAATATATAGATAAAATAAGTTTCTAATGGAAAATCGTGGTGTTACGTAAGGGTTCTTCGTTTTCTTAATGAGGTAAAGGATTATAATCTTGCAAATGTAACTAAGTACATATGGCCGGATCATAGATATAGATCATGAGCGATTCTAAAGTATTTAAAAATGAGATAGAAAAAAAGTAAATATATAGGTACAATTGAGAGCTTACATGGTTGATGTAGTTTTATACTTTTATTCCATTATTTACTTAGCATTTAGTAGTTGATGTTAAACACGTACACAACATTTTACTATTTTACTAAAATATCAAGTTTTAATTTCAAATCTCACATAAGATAATATACGGATTTTAGGTTGGGTATCTATATTAAACTTATGAGACGAACTGATATACGAAAACATGAGACGTTGTTAATGACCCAAAATGCAATGAAATTTTTTTTATTTAGGATGAAAGGACAACATGGGGCGCGTGAAGTAACAACCAAATGGACATGAGAATTTTGGGAAAGTATGTGGTCCCTAGGGGTGAGACGTGCATTTTAGTGGGGAAGGATAGCATTTGCTAAAATAAGTATGAAATGATTAGGTTAAGGAGGGGTGGCGCTTTTTAATGTGGATTACGATAATGACTAACAATATTTGCATGCCAGGAACAATTTGCATGCCTCTGTCCTTCACAACTACATGCTATTTTTACCTCCCTAGCTAGCTACACACATTTTTTTATTCTTATTAACCTATATAGCTTATTATTAATATCCAACTATATATATATCTATAATTTCACTATACATATCTTTTAACGAATCAATATAGTAAAAATCTAATTTATAAAAAGAAGTTAAAGCTTACAAATAAAAACTATTTTTTTAATCGGATTACGGTGAGTCGACTCTACACGGCTTTTCTATAAATACACGAGAGAGTTGTGTATTCGAGAATAGAAAAAAGTAATTGTAAAACTAAAAAAAGGAGCGGAAAAAGCGGGGATAAAGCGGTAGGAGAGCGGATAAAACGGAAAAAGTTGACGGAAATTCAACTATTGACTTGACTATAATAAATAACGTGTTTTCAGCAGTAATTTTTACTTTTTAAGATAAACACGTCACAAAATGTATATCGTGTGATTTGAAACCAATATACACTTATGGTTGTGGGGCACACAACATTTTATTACAAGGATGTCATGACTTTAATTAGCCTTTTGACGATACATATATTTGATAATTACACAATGTATCAATTTCTAAACATGAAAACCAAAATTCTTGAATGTCAAAATACCAGTCTAATATCAAGCATCACTTCAAAAAAGCTTATATATATTAAGGAACTAGTTTATGTTAACGATTCATCAATTTGAAATATGTATAACTACAACATATATATTTAATAAATATATTTTTTTTATAAAAGAGGCCCACATAAAACATTGATCTCAATATTGCACGTGGCTGATGGCCGATGAAAAGACAATGTTAACCAGAGTATGAGAAAGATTTGACATGATAGCTCACATCATGTCAAAATGTTTATCTGATATTATGTTTTAATAAAAAAAAAGAAATAAAATATAACAAAGGTTTTAAATATTTTATGTCTTATAATTCGTCCACTTCAAAATACCTTAAACACGACATTATCACCAATATTGTTACGTTACTTCAGGGACTTTGATTAATTAAATCTCCTATTAATTCATTTCTCAACAAATTATAAAAAGAAAACCAATAAACGTCACTATATTTTATTGACATATGCATCTTTTCCTTTACCTTGTAGACGAAGGCAAAATGGAAATTAAGATTAAGACTTAGGTGTTTCACTATCAAATCTTTTGTAGATCAAACACATTACAAATGATTTGATCAAGTTCCAATAACGGCAACAATCTACACGAATAAGACCCCAATCTTCTCTTACTTTTTTGAGAAACTATTGAAACGGAAATATTCAATTATTGATATTTGTAGTTATTGTTAGTTGCTAAAGCTAACAATAATGGAAATTTGGTTCATAATTTAGTTATATTTTTCAAGATGCCATTTAGAAAAAAGTCCATGAGATTTATTAAGGTCATGGGTGGTGGTGTAGTGTAATATATATTGTGATAGAAAAAGTGTTGTCACGTAAACGGCTGAGAATGTGTGAGATGAAATAAAAAGTGGTTTAATGGGTGTTGTGATAGTATAACTTAGTTTTACATTTGATGCCTAATGATTGATTATTATTATAGCTATTATTTATTTTTAAAAATAAATACTATAAAATTTAAACTAGTAACATAGCTTAAATAAAAACTAACATTAATTCAAATAAAAATCAATACATAAGAATTTAAAAAAATACAATACCAAATAATTAAAAAAAGTTACGTTCTTCCTCATATTGTGCCTCGATGTCTTCCGTTAACTCTCGACGTCTACCGGTTAGGTGGAGATGTCCACTAATATAGCCCTTGAATAAAACGTAAGTTGTTGTTTCTTTTTAAAGGCGGGCTTTGTACTTCGAGAGCATAGATTTCCTCTTTTTTAAAATCCACACTCTCGGTGTACACATCTTTGTCAGATGACATGCTACCTCCCCGACTTTGGCTTTGTTTCAACCTATTGGACGTTTGGAAGAGTCAGGAAACAACATCATCATATTATCTTCGGTTTGGGAGTTGAGTTTGTTGAGGTTGATTCCATGAGCACTGCTTGAAGAGGATTGGGTCTTGCTTGTTTTTTCTCATTTGCTAGATGATGAAGAATTAATTAAAACGCGTCATGATAGGAAAGATTTTCACCCTTTGATAATACATGCTCTGTTCTCCTTCTCAACTGATATAGGATGTTACATTGCAACAACCCAACGTAATTACAGCGTGATATAGTAGGCTTTGGTAGTCGGCTTCAATGGCTTGCGTATATTTTAACTTGAATCTAAAGCAGCTACAATACGAGTAAACACTTTTATGGCTTGCATAACTTCTCACGCGCGCAACTACAATATGACTTGCATAATTTATTAAAACTTACATGATAAAAAATACAAATTAAATGATTTCAAAATTTATATTCATGCAAGCATATATGTTACGATTCTTTTCACGTTGTTGTTTTAGTAAGAAGTGAAATTCTTACACGAGATGATAAAAGACCAACATCGTTACTCATGTATGTTTCACACAAACACTTATTCGTATTATAACTTACCCCTAGAAAAGTATATAAACGTAGATATAACATATTAATTATGTGCACACACACACACATATATATATATATATATATATATTATTTATAAGAAATAGGATAATTATAGTGCAAAACACACAAAATTTGTGGTCCTTAGCTTGCAAATTAATCAAATATGAGATGAAACAAAATAATCCAAACCGCGTGACCCACCAACGTTACTGTCCTGAGTCCTGACCACCCCGCCGACCTCACCTTAGCCAATATCCAAATAAAAACCATGATGATTCAATTCCACCAATCACACATTGCCACGTCAGCTTATGGGTCCCATCCCTTTTACCCTTTCCGTTAATCTGATCCGTAGATTCACAGAACATGGGAATCCGATTGAAAATATATCTCGCAGAATCTTGGTGGGCTGAGGGTCCACACTAGTCTACCATGTGGTGCTATAGCAGGTGATAGATGCCCAAAACGTACGAGGTGGTGGAAATGGTGTTGTGTGACACGTGGCAGTGGATGGTTGGAGGTAGGGTTTTGGTAGTTGAAAGAGGCAGACAAGAGTGGATTCATTTGTTACTGGGTGAAGATTGCACTCTGTTTGGTATGCTTGGGATTTGTGTACAACTAATTAACCCCACCCCTCCCCCCACCCCCATATTAATTTCTAGCTTCCATCTCAAATATTGTTATTTCATTTCATTTTTTACCCATGTAAATAAACCTAGCAACTTATTTTAACCGTATTATTCTCGTATCTGATCAGAGACGGAGCTATGAAGAGCCCATGAGTATTTCGGGATACCCTTCAACTGTCGTTGCGAAGTACAATTGCCATCGATTTAAGTATCAAGATATAATTTTTTTCTTATTGTTTTAAGTATCAGGATACCCTTGAACGAAATTTAGAATACCCTTGAGCGGAAATATACATATAGAATACCTCTGAAATGTTGTTCTAGATCCGCCACTGTATCCGATATCATCTTTGGTTAAGTGGTTAATATGAGTTATGGAAAACTTCATTACAATATAAGAGTTGTAAGAGTGGTATCTGACAGCACTACAAGAAAAAGAACATTTAGCAAGGACAAAAGTCCTTGCTAAAAGTCCAAAAGTCCTTGCTATAGCTCTACAGCAAGGACATGTCCTTGCTGAAAATTCCTTGCTAAAGCTGCGTTGCTATAGGTCTATAGCAAGGACGGTCAACGCATTCAGCAAGGACGTCTACGTCTTTTTAAAAAATAGATGAAAAATATTCAGCAAGGACTTTGTTCTTGCTATAAGGTTTTCGGTAAATAATTATAAAATTGTATATAATATTTATATTTATACGATTATACATATATTCATGTATTAATGTATTATAAACGTATTAAGCTACAGTAAATACTAATCAACAGCGAGGATATTGTCCTTGCTGTAACTTAATGTATTATACGTCTATATATACGTTATCCTTGTTAAAGACTTTTAGAGTGAACCAAGTCCTTGCTAAATCTAAATCATTATTTTTTTAAATATTTTACATTGTCCTTACTAAAGAATTTAGAAGAGACAAAGTCCTTGCTGAAAGCCTTGGATTTTTCTGCAGATTTTTGCTGTAATTACAGCTTTCCACCCAGAATTTTTCTGGGTCGATACCTGTTACGCTTTCCAGATTTTCAGCACACAACAAGAATATCATCAAACAACAACAATATCATCAATCATATTACCACAATGTCACCATATCACATGACATGCAAAAAACAAGTTTGGGTTACAAATACAACTACAATATCAACATATAAGCCTACGTAGGGAATACATGACAAAAGATCAAGTTATAGGAAACATAGGGATAACCTAGTTAGAGGAAAGCAAGACAAAAAGATCTAGTTATAGCGAAACATGAGGATAACCTAGTCAGAGCTGTCGCTCTCATACTCAGAGTCAAATTGAATCACAATTTCATGTTCTGCCAAGCCTTCAACAACGTCTTTCATTTTAGTAGCAAGGCGCTTGTATCTCCTATTTGATGATGCCAGCTTCTCATTAACTTGTTCTTGGGTATAAACAGGGGGTGGTGGGGTAGATTGACCAGTACTAGAAGATGATGAACAGAAGCGAGCCAAACCGGGAACAATGTGTCCGCGACCCCTGTTGAACCCGCGACGAGTACCCAATACTTGATCCATTATTTGCTTCTCGGACAGGGGGTCAGCTGCACCTTCTTGCCGGCTAAGTAGGTCATTCATTTCATCCTATAGAATTAAAAAAACAATAAATAATCGATGTTATATAAATCTGGAGTCATTTATGCAAAATAATCAAAGGAAGTACCTAAAACTAACTGATTACTTACATATTGTTGTTGAGCAAGTTCCGGCAATGGAATTTTCCCATTCTTAGAGTACCTCTCCTTGAAATTCTCAATTAGACTTGGATATCTTCCATCAATCTGACGCTGTAACACATGAAATGAAGTGATACGTATACTTAATAACAATTGAACAAAAAATGCACAAAACCTATACTACATACTACCAAACCTACATTACAATTATATAGATATATATATGTGTGACTTACACGTTCATGTCTGGTCGACACAATAGACTTGGTCCCATGGTAACTTGGGTAGGAGCGACGGGATCTGTTACTTTTGTTCACCTCCGAGCGATGAACATTGACTTCATCGCAGTAGGAATTGACCATCTCATTCCACATCTCAGGCGTCAGGCCCTCGGGAATCTTCCGAAGAATGGCATCTCTATTTCCCAACCCCCCAAGGATCGTGAAATGTTTCTTCTTGAACCTACTTTTTGCACCAGAATAGAGCTCGGAGCAAAGCTTCATGATACCCGCCTCGAATGGGGTTTTGTAGCCCGGATGATCAAGATAAGGTCTTAGATTAAAATAAGTCTGCAAATTATATAAAAAAATAATAATAATTAGAACAGAGTATATTATTTATAGTTTCAATATATTTAACAATCTTAACCTCCAACTGGGGCCATATGGTAGTCATCGCCTCACTAGGGACATCTTTCCAAGATTTATAGTTTAGTGGAACTGTAGTCCTTATATATACAAATCGTTTTGTTTTATTCAACAGTTACAATGCACATATAAAAATATTATATATACAAATCGTTTTGTTTTATTAGGCATACACACACTTTTGTGAAACCATTTCTGCAAATCATATATACAAACATACACGGTGCATATATATTCATATATACATACATATATACATACAAAGTTTCATATATACATACATACACTTTGAAATTAATTAACTTTTGTGAAACCATTTCTGCAAATCATATATACAAACATACACGGTGCATATATATTCATATATACATACATACATACTCGGTTTCATATATACATACATACATACTCGGTTTCATATATACATACATACATACTCGGTTTCATATATACATACATACATACATACTCGGTTTCATATATATATACATACAAAGTTTCATATATACATACATACTCGGTTTCATACTCAATCAGTCAATCTACACATACATTTAACATATATACAGACGAGAGGATGAGAGGCAAACGAGAGGGATTAACGAACTTACCAGCAAAATTTTAAGGGGGAGAGAGGGATGAGATGCATACGCTGATGAATCGGAGATGCGCGCACACTGATGAATCGGAGATGCTATCGGCTGCCGTTCAATCGAAAGGGGCTGCGTTTTTTTTGTTTTACAGCCGTGAGAAGAGGGAAAAGGGTTTTAGGGTTGGGTTAAATTAATAAGTTACACAATGTACCCTTCAACTTTATATAAATATTTCATACATCTTTGGTCGATTTCTACCCCTAAACGGTTCGTATTTGAATATTTTATATATTTATAAAATAGGGATAAATTTATAGAAAAATAATCGAGTTTCAATTTTGTTCTAGTTATGTTTGTATGACTTTTTCCCTATAAAATAAATAAAGAAACATATAAGTGAAAAGCTCGATAAGGCTCGCGAGCCGGCTCAAACTGGATGTGTAAAGCTCGAGCTCGGGCTCGATAATTTAATGAGTTTTTTTCTTAGGCTCGAGCTCGAAAAAGCTCGGCTCGTTCGAGCTTTTTAACAATCTAAGCTTAGTAGCTCGCGAGTAGCTCGGCTCGTTTACATCATATTGTACATCATACTTGTCATACAACAAACATACATTATACATGTTATACGTAAAGACATACATTGTATATCTATACATAGATACATACATTGTATATCATACATGTCATACATACGTACATACGTACATACGTAGCATACTTACCAACATACATACATACATACATACATACATACATACATACATACATACATACATACATACATACATACATACATACATACATACATACATACCAAGTATAAGCGTACATAGATACATACATAGTACATCATACATGTCATACACACATACATACATGTCATACTTACATACATATCCGTACATAGATACATACATGTCATACGTACGTACATATACATCATACTTAACTTTATACATACTTGTTATTCGTACATATATGGTACCTTATACATGTGATATGTATACACCTACATAGTATAACCATAGTTATATACATACGTATATACTTGTCATACATACATACATACATGTCATACATACATACATTATACATATGATACGTACATTCATACATACATACATACATTGTACATTATACATATGATACGTACATACATACATACATACACTATACATAATACATATGATACATACATGCATGCATGCATACATACATACATACATGTAGATTATACATGTGTTACGTACATACATACATTGTACCTTATACATATGATATATACATACACACATGTACATTATACATGCGATACGTACATCATACATGTCATACATACATATTATCCGTACATAGATACATACATTGTACATCATACATGTTATATGTACGTACATACATACCTAGTATGATTATAACAACATATGCACATACATACATACATACACAATATACATAATACATACACGTAATAAATACGTGTCATATATGCATATATATTTTATATTGCAAGTCTGTGCAAATTTTTTATTTATTTGTACAAATTAAAAATAATTTAAATAAAATATTTATACTTAAAAATAAAACTATTATTTTAAAAATACATTTAGCAAGGACAATGTCCTCACAATATTTGACGCGGGATTTTGTTTGTTTCAAAGGTAGTCAAATATACGTATTTACCCGGTATTTTTTAAATTTGGTGCAAAATTGAATATTAAAAAATCTGTATCAACTTACAGCAAGGACATTGTTTTTGCTATAGGTCTTGGGCAAAAATGGTCCCACACTTTCATACGTTTTCTTTTTTATTAAATAAAAGTAATTAGGAAAAAAGACTGAAAATCTTGGTGCAAGGACATTATCCTTGCTAAAAGCCTGGTCAAACTTGATTATCAACTGGTCCCACATTTTTTGTCTTTTAGTGATCTATAGCAAGGACATGGTGTCCTTGCTATATAAATTCGTTGCTAAATGTTCTTTTTCTTGTAGTGCAGGTACATGCTATATTGCTACATGTCTACATGGATAAAAAATAATAAGCTAAAAGTGTATAAAGGACTTGCACTCCCATATCTATACAGTTTTATGTTTTAACAACAATATGGATAGTAAACAAGACATTGCTTATCCGACCATTTTTTTTAAAGATAAACTCATTCAAACTGTCAAAGTGCCATTCAATACTTAGAAGGGCACTTTGTACATGGTTTATTTATATGTCATAAATCCAGTTACAATCTTCAAGCCTTCACTGATGTTCATTGGCAAGAAAACTCACACTTAACTGTTAATTCTCAGATGCTGATTGGGCTAGATCCTCAGATGATGTTCGGTTTGGGGTGGGGGGTGGGGGTAATGCGTCATCTCCCTAAGATCAAACTTCATTTCTTGGACCGCCAGATCATCAATAGTCTCAGAATACAAACCTATAGCTGACACAGTTGCATAATTTATTTGGCTAGAGGCATATATTACTTCGTTAAGTATGCCGGTATAAACACAAAAGTTGCTCTTACTCTTTGGTGCGACAACTTTGGTGCATCACATACGTTATTGTCAATCAAATCTTTCGTGCCAAAACAAAACATGTTGAAATTGATTTTTTACTTTGCTCGTGAAAGGGTTGAAATTTAAATCGTCAAAAAAACTACAGCATATGCAAAGTGAACGTCTACTTTATTCTCTGATTTCAAAGGTAACTTGAAACAAATAAATATACTCACACTCCTGAAACAAACATAAAGTCTTATTTGTAATTTATTTAAATACATACTTTAATGGCTATTTAATTTATCAAATGAAAATATGTTATCACTCTTGCATATGGCATCAATGTGTGTATAAAACCTCTTATATATTTTCCGATTAAAAAAGTGTAAATTTAGGAATATGATTAGAAAAGTTTAAGTTATTAATTATTAGTTAAAGAAACAATCATAATATTTGATATGCAATACATAAACAAAGTTACATACATAATGTATAGAAGCTAGTGTGCATATGTATAGATCATGTAAATGCATGTACAAGTATAATATGGAATTAAATAAAATGATATATAGGCAAGAGTAAGTATTTAATAATTTCCTGGTAGTAACTGTTGTGTATAGCTTTATGCATCCTTGTGTTCATGTTTCCCTACTTTCAGTATAAATACATATATCATATATATATATAGAGAGAGATAAAAAGAAAGAAATAAAGGAGTGAGTGAGTGTAGAGTGGTAGGTACAGAACCCAAATGATATAAAGACAGAAACAGGACAACTAGAAAAAGGTATATATATATATATATATATGTTTTGTTTAAAACAAATAAATTGTTTATGTATGTATTTATACATGCATGCATGTATGATGCATGCATGCAAGCTAGCAGAGAGTGTTGGGGACAGATCTGGAGAGTAGCTAGAGATTGTATATATGTATATAAATATTGGCATGTATATATAGATAGATAGATACATATATATATGATCTGGGTGTTGTTACTGCAGTTATATGATGAGAAGGTACAAAAATAAAAGGCTTTTTTCATGCTTGGTTCTTAAAAAAGACAGATGCTTGCTGTTGTTGTTGGCATCAGATAGACAGAATTGAAGTTGGTTGTGTTTGTACATATATACGTACACTAATTAACTAAATTAATATAAACAAAAGTTGAGGTGCTTCACCCCACAAAAACAGACATACATACACATATATATTTATCATACTCTCTCTCTCAGTTAGATTTTGGCCCCACCAAATATATATTGGCATCTTCATATCATATATTTGATTCTTTTCATATATTTTTTATACTTTTATAAAAATATAAATGAGTGGGTAATTAAGGGTCGAAACAAGCCCTATTCAAACGGATTGTTTTAAACTAAAAACTGTTTGATATTTAAATAGTAAGTATTGAACTGGTAATAGGTTTAAAACTTTAAATGTTGTACTAGTTAAAGGTCTGAATCATTAAAGTTAGTATATTGCGTAACTATTCAAAAGTAATTGTCTGACCAATTCAGATAATAGGTATTAACCATTCAGACTTAGTATAATGCTTAACCATTCAGAGAAAAATGTCTTAACTTTTTAGATATATATGCTCGCGAAACAAACGGTCTGAACCATAATTAGGTGTTGAAACATTCAGACATCTGAACTATTAAGAGGTGGAAACAAGCAGCTCCGGAATAACTAAAACTGGTTCGGATAAAACAAGTATTGGTAAGGGAAAAAGTATTAGAACTACGGGTTATTTGTTTTTATAGCAATTAGTAGTGATAACAGGTGGAGGTGCTGGTGGTGGTGGTGATGGTGATGGTGTTGTTGTTGACGGTTAAATGCTACTTAAATGTTGGTAGTATGAGGTGACTGGTGAGTGGCGCTAGGACTTGGGACACGTTATGTGTTAGCAAATTTTATTAGAATAACCTTTTAATACTTACAAAACTTTATAAGAGTAACCTTTTAAAAGAATAGTATGTTTGAGGAGAGTTTTGGTTAGGTTTTGAAAATACTTTTTTTTTTCGAACGAACTCAATTCATAACAAAATTTATATTGGAATATCACCTAATCATCGATCATGTTAATTGTTATCGACACCATCCGATAAACTTATCAACAAACAAATATCACCTAAATCATTGATTATGATCATAAAATATGGATATTACAAGCTAATATTGGTGGAAATTTCAACTCTTTTATATGAAAAAAGTGAATTCAGGTTTAACTTTGTTTGGAAATAAGTCTTTCTCGAATATGTTTGTATTAATATATTTATATCGAAGTAGAAGGCAATCATGCAACAAGTTGCGCTTTCACCTATTATTAGATAGCAAAACTAAGTCTTTTAGAAAATTATGCATAACCCATTGAACTCAATTAAATAGATCCACAACCTTAGATGCAAGTAATCAAAACACGTAATGCAATAAGTTTGTGTTAGTTATCAGTGAAGTGGATACATACATAAAAGATATAAGAAAAAGGAAAAAAAAGTCTTATTTACAAATAGGTAAAAGTGGCTGTTTTTCTTGTGGGGTTGAAATTTGGAAGATAAAAATCTCACCTTAAAGTTTTCTTGATTTCGAATTCAAACATATTTTCCTGATGATAGTGATCAAGTGATGTATGCTTACAGGTCCATTGGGCCATTGCGTTTTTGTTTTTACGTGGTTATAGATTGGGCCTAAAGTGGTTTAAGATATCATGTTTTTTTAAGTTATCCTGATTGGGCCTAAATATAAATCCCAATCTATAGGTAGAGGTCCACAAGCCGGGTTTTTTTTTAAAAAATCGGTTCCAATTTTGACCGGTTTTTAACCCTTTTTTTGGGATTTTTCGGTTTCGGGTATTATGTGCACCACTATATACACGTAACCGAATAAACAACTCCAAACTCATGCTTATTCAGATTGTTTAGAGTTGGTTAGGTATTTTTTTTAGTTGGAACAGTTCAAGATCTAAGACATAATTTCAACATAACACTCCACGTACTTAAACCCAAGAACACCTTATTATCACAATAACAATCATCAATCACAAAAACAATGGGGATATAATGGGAGATTTTTTATATTTGTTGGTAGAAACAACTAAATGTATTAGGAATTAGTAAATAGTTAGGGGTTTTTAATGTAAATTTTGGGAAGTAATCAATGTTAGCGTATGTACGATCTATGTAGTTATTTGTAGGGGTGTTCATTATTTGAATACGATTCGAATTATTCGAAATTCGATTCGAATTAGATTAAGGCCTTTCAAAATTGACTTTCGGTCATTCGAATTAGATTCGCATTTGATTCGAATAATTATGTGTGTGTATATATATATATATACATAATTAATGTTTGTCCAATTAAACGAAAGACAATGTTCTGTCTTGTTTGTTCAATTGCGTTTGTGAGTATTTATTTTATGTTTATTCATTTACGTTAGTTAACACTTATTTTGTCAGTTCGTTAACGGTTGTTAATTTATGTTAGATTGTTAGTTACTTTATTCATTTAAGGTTTGTTTATGTTTGCTTACATGCTCATTAAAACTATATGTAATGGCTCAAGCCCCTTAACTTGTTATGCTTATAGTGTTTGGGGATAAGTAGGGCTAAGAAATTTTTTATACACGAACACGAATACACGACAGGAATCTATATGATCTTAACAGTTAACGGTAAGCCTTAACAAGTAACATGCACTAAACAAGTAAATAAAAATCTATCTGTTAATATTTATCCATTAAACATGTATTTACTTGTTTACCTATTACTACCTGTTATAATTTATTTAAAATAAAAAATACAATATAATATAACATTATTTACCCTTTTTACCTCAATTTCATAAATTTTAATTTGTAAACCCTAATTCTCTCAAGTCTTATCATGTATACATGTTATAAACAGGTATAAGTATAGGCAGAGCCGGTCCTGAAAAATCCGGTGCCCTGTGCGAGAAATAAAAAAAGTGCCCCCTATTATGTCTTGGTGGGTTTTTGGGGGCTTAGTTGGTTTCGATTTGTTAGTTGAATTATAAAATGGAGTTTATAAACAATAACGGGACTATTACTATTAAGTCTAAAAATAACCATTGACGTAAAAAAAGAACGTAATTACATAAAACGTCAAGTTCATAAAAGTTATAAGCTAAGTTCGTTAAGTTAGTTGGTTGAATTAAAGTTTTATTTAACATTGGGTCGAAAGTGACAAGTTTTAAAACTTATTTTAAAGTTTCAAATAAAAATATAACAATATTAAACTTAAGGGGGTTTAAGTGTAAAATTTAAATTAATTCACCCAAACCTCCCACCCAACCCCATCCTGTTTTAGTTGTCTTCTCCGGCGAGTTGCCGGATTCCGGCAGCAACTCCGGCGGCGCTGAAAACTCATTTTTAGACGAAATTAATCATTGTTTTCAGTTCTAAACCCTTAAAATACATAGTTCGAACTCTAGAACATCATCCAAACCCTTAATCCACCCCTATAAACTACTGGGTCGCTTTCTGTGATGGTGCCCCTCGGAGAGATGGTGCCCTGTGCGGTCGCCTACCCCGCACACCCCTAGGGCCGGCTCTGAGTATAGGTCTGGGTAACAGATACACGATAAATTATCGTGTTGTGTACAAATAACAGGTTTTGTGTTCGTGTTTTAACCGGTACAGATATACACGATATGTCAGCCCTAGGGATACGTGAAACTTTGGGCATTTTAATTATTTCACACGTCATGGAGAATTTGGACATGTTTCACATAATTATAGCGGTGTAGAGAGATGAACATTTGGTATCATAGTACTGAATCCGTATCAGTACCGAATTAATAATTTTGGTACCTATACTTTAACACCGTCTCTTTGTTTGTTTAGCTTAAAACTGATCCTTTGACGTGTTGGTTTTATCTATCTACATGCTTAAGTTTCACTTTAAGATTACATTCAAATTCAAACATACGAAATGACTCGGATATATATTGGGCTTGTGATGATGCAATGAGCAAGAAATTACACTTTACACGTACTAACGTACACACATGAAACCTTGTTCGCAATAAACATGCATTAAGCTGACTAATTGTCAGTATGCTAGTGACTTAACAGTTAAATCTTAACAGCGTTAATAAATTTAAACTAAAACATGAAATTAATACATTCTACTACCACCCCTTAAGAAAAAACAAAGCCACCCCGGCCTGAGGTGTAAACAAACGTACACCACTTAATTCATAATAGCTTCATCCAACATGTAGATACTAATTAATTAACAACATAACAACACACTAGAGCTTTGAATTGCCAAATTTGATGGTTATGGCTTTAACTTCACCACCACCACCACCTCCAGCATTGTTTCGCTGAATCGGCATAACTCCGGTCTCCTCCTGCATGTACGTGTAGCTTAAGCAGCTTATTATTAATTACAATCTACGTATATATAATCATCCATCTAAGACATTAATTAATCACCTGTAGTGTTGAAGTACTGTTACCAACGCCTATCGTCTCCACGAACAACCCATTCCACCTTAACTTAGGAACTTCAATGACCTTACTTCCACCGTAGATCCCCATTTTCTGTCCACAAAAATTGCTTTAAATTTTTACTATAAATCTTAAATCAGGTGGACGGGTTTTAACTTTTATATCTGCTTTAATTTGAAAACCATTTTTGTTTGGCCGCTAGATTACACAGCAGAGGTGGCTTGAGTGATTAGTTACAAAAGCCACCTCTCCAATAACTCCTTTTTTGTGACATTTTTTTTAGAGATAACGGAGGTGACCTGCTACCTCCGCTAGGCTCTTTTTCTATAGCAGTTGTTTGTAGAGCTAGAGGAGGTGGCTTTTGTAAACACTCAAAAGTCACCTCTCTAGCTAGCTCCTTTATATGACAGTTGTTTGTGAAGCTAGAGGAGGTGACTTTTAGTTACAAAAGCCACCTCTCCAATATATATCTCCATTTTTGTGACATTTGTTTGTAGAGATAACGGAGGTGATAATTAGCTATCACCTCCGCGCTAAACTCTTTTCTTTATATATGAGAATTGTTTGTGGAGCTAGAGGAGGTGGGTTTTGTAAACACACTAAAGTCACCTCCGCTAGCTCCTTCCGCTAGAAATGAAAAGATCGAGCAAGAGATTGATCGATCACCTGGCTATGATGAGTAGCAGAGTAGTTTGGGATTGAAGAAAGAATGGGCGGAGCAGGAGCATAATGAGGGAAGTAGTTGTGAGTATTGAAACTGGAAGGTGGATAAATCAAAGGGAAGTAATGAGGAGGAGGTTGATGTGGATGGGTTATTTTTTGTTGTAACCGGAGACGTTCAAGCTGTTCAACACCTGTTCCTCTGTAAGGCCGCTTATTGTTTTTCTCTTCACTCTCATTCGTCTTTCTCTTTTCACCTCCTCCGCCATTCATCTTATGCTTCATGCTGTTGTTTGTACGTTGAGAGCTACACAAAGAGAGAGATTTTTGTGTTGTGGGTTGTTAAGTAAAAACAATAGCTAGCAAACATATATACAACTTCTGTTTCCTTATTACCAAGCCACTGTTTACTACGTACTTGCAATAATATTTTCCTTCTTTTATTTTTTTTAGTTTATGGTTGTATAAAAGAGATCTTAAAAGTTGGTGACCCGTTAGTACAATGTTTTAAAAACTGGTTTTTTAATTATATCAGATTAAGCTTAGAAATGGTTCAACCGGGTTATGCCGGATCGGACGGTTTAACCGCAGTGTTTATTTACCTTACAGTTTTTCTAAAATACAACATTTATTCAAAGAAAATCAAAAATACATTATTCAATAATAAAAATAATCCAAAAGTTAAACCGATAAAAAAACCCAAAAGAATTTCAATACTACTTGATTTCCCAACAAAGTTTTTTAAATAAAACACGTCAATTGGTTTATTTCATGTATAATATTTGCAAATACGATGTTCGGAGAAAAATAAGAAAAGCATAACTTCAACTGAGAAATTTTTATGGAAAATACTCATAAATTAATCGAGTCAAAACTGAAAACAAAAAATACGATATTAGATGCCCAAATTAATCTATGGTTGGTCACATACCAAAAAAATAAGGTGATTGGTGACCGATGAACGAGGTATTTTTGCAAATACTAGGGTTTTTTTTATATAAAAATAGGATAAATGAAAACCGGTTTAACCGGAACATTTCGGTGTTATGATATACATGCCGGTAACCCAAAATACCGCCATAAGTCGTACCGGTAAAATTAATGCACAATCCGGTTTGAACCGGTTTATAAAACATTGGTTAGTAATACATATGTGTTTATAACATTACGTTTTAATTCAAATCTTGTAGTAGACAAGTTGTTGTTTATTTATCATAAAATATCTCAAAGTTATTAAAAAGAATATTAAAAAATTAACAAAAAATAAATACATTTTTTCAAAATACCCATATATTACCACCAACAATAACCATCAGCCACATCATCTACCAACCATCAAAATCGGTCATCACTAGCCACCACCACAAACACAATTACCACGGGCCACCACCACACGACCACCACCAACGACAACGAATGCTATTGGTCATCACCAACATATCCACTTTTGTATTTCATTTACTTAATTTGTCCTTTCCCACTCACTAAATGACACAAATTAAAGATTCTGGTTCGTTTTAATTTTTTTGCCTATGTCATTCTATCGTCCATTTTATATCCTCGTCAATTGCATTACCTCATACCAAATAGAGCCTAAGGGTGTGAACAGAATTTGATATACAATGAATTGAAATAATTTGTTACGTAGTCAGCATGTACATAGGCATTGTGTGTTAGCGAAACATTTTGTAGCTATCAGAGTTGATCAAATGTATATTATTATGGTACGTGAAATTTTTTTCCACAAGCTTGTCTTGAAGCCACTAACGGCCACCCCTATCACATAATAGCATGCAGGAGCGTGGTGTCGAGTGAGATAGGTGTGCACTGTGCCACATGATCCTGAGCTGCTTCACGATCCACCACCAACATATCCATAAAGCCTTATTTATAAATTTTTAGCGACACGTACTAAAAGCACCATGAGTACATAATTTGAGTAAATAACCATCATTCATAACAACTATAATATACACGGACTAGTTAATTAAACATACATATACATACATATATACATACTAACATACATACACACATAGGTGCCTATACGTATGCAACTATGCACAACCTACTGTATTATACGTACATGTATGTGATCATGTATATAATATGCTGGTATTAATTAAAATGAAATGATAGAGGCAAAAATTTGAATTTATTTCCTGATAGTAACGACTGTTGTGTGTAGCTTTATGCATCCTTGTGTTTATGTTTCCTCTGTATAAATAATAATAATACATATAAAGAGTGAGAGAGAAAAAGTAGAAATAAAAGAGTGAATAAGGTACAGAACCCAAATGATATAAAGACAGGAATTAATTAGCTAGAAATATGGTACATGTATTAATTCAAAACTAAACAAATTGTTTGTTTGTATGCCATGCATGCATATATAATAAATTAATAGTGTATGATGTATGTATGTATTAAATTAATTGGCATGTATATATATGATGGATGATAGTCTAGGCCGGTGTTTGTTATTGGTGCAGTTATATGATGAGAAGGTACAAATTTTCAGGGCTTTTTCCATGCTTGCTGTTGCTGTTGCTATCAGATGGTTGCGTCTGTACACCAACTAAGTTAATGTACACAAAAGTGAAGCTGCTTCACCCCACAAAAACACAACTCTCATTTATTTGTATTAATTAATGTACAACTCGTTCATCATACTCTATAATATTATAGATCGATCGAGTCTATATGTCATTAAAGATCGATTTTGCCCCACCAACTTGTTAAGGGTGATCAACCGGGTGGGCTTTGGATAGATTGGGTAATTCGGAAACGCCACCACTAGTTTAGGTACAGCCGTCTGGTAAGTAAGATTCCCGGGTGGCTTTTGTCGTTGAAGCCGAGACATTAATCGTGTGACGTACTGTTGCGATGGCTGTAGAGCCGTTTATAATTTTATTAATCAAAACCTCCATAGGGTTCACCGGACCATGCATGTATGGTAATTTTCCGGTCCTTAAAGTTTTCTAGGATGATTTGGTTTGATGTTTAAAAGGGAGTTACGCCGTCGTTTGTTGTCCGTTTTTACCCGTCATTTTATTATAAAAGCTTTAATGAAAGGATTGAATTAATAGAAGTTAAAAGATTAAGAAAGAATTGATATTCTGTAAAAATAAAATCTCATTTCAGAACCAGGGTGTAAAAAGTAGCCATGCACAAAAAACCCGTTCTGGAATCGTAGGGTACAAATAGGTTCCGGTTCCTCTAAGAAAGTGAAATCGTACCCGGAACTGAACCGATACCGGTTCCACCTCACCCCGGTTAAAACCCAAACCCGGCTCTACCCGGAACTGAAAAAACCCAGTAAAACCGGTCAAAACCCGGTCAAATACTCAATCATACTCGGAACCGGACCCGACTCTACCCGGTTCTTGATTTTGTTAACCACAACTGAACCTGATTCCTATCTAGAATCGGTTCCTTAAAAATCCGGTTTGTGCATTGCTAGTAAAAAGAAGTGGGCCTGATTTTGGAATTCAAGCTTCTTTTAATGATGGATTGGTGACTATGGCATGGATGCTTACGTGTTCACTGGGCCTGGGTATTTGTTTTCGACTAGTGTTGGATTGGGCCTAGAAACAAATTGTTTGAAATCTTTCTATAAACTAAACTGTAGTTTTGGTCTTCGTGTTTTGATATCATTAACAGTTTTAGTCTCATCTTAACAGTTTTGGTCCCTGTGTTTTTATTTGCTAACAGTTTTAATCCCGAACACTAACTTCATCCAATTTTCTGTTAAGTTTCTCTCACATGCGGAGTAAAAACGTCATTTCTCTCACTCTTTTTGACAAATGACTGAATAAAAATATTAACCTACATGATGAATTAGATAAAAGAGATAGTGAAATGACAAATTTACCCTTTAGATGTGGGGCGCGTGTGAGAGACTTAACGAGAAATTGGATGGAGTTAGTATTCAGGACCAATACTGTAAGAAAATAAAAACACATGGACCAAAACTGTTAAGATGAGACTAAAACTGTTAATGATATCAAAATATAGGGACCAAAACTGCAGTTTACTTCTTTCTATATATTAGATATTTAGATGTACTACCTTCTAATTCCTATGTCATTCCTCAAATTTGAAGGTACACAAATCGGTTAATTTCCGACTAAACGGTTACTAAATGAAATAACCTTTTTTCGATTATTCACTTTAATCGGTTAGTTTAAAAGCCGATTAAAATGAATTGTTTCTTTTACAAATCTAGGGGATGAAGATGAGTTATAATGTAATGTCAAGGTACACACATTTTTATATTTTCCTTCAAAAGTATGAGGAATTTACTATAAATGTTCTAAAGACGTGATAGTGTGGGGATAAATTGGACATGAAACACAAACCACTAAGCAATTCCTAAATGAGTCGAAACTTTAATTCATGTTTTTAAAACTTCACGTGTTTAGGTTACTTTCAACATGGGGTTAATATTTGTAGTTCTACTAATTAGACCCGTATAATATTTTATGACTATAAATAGCACAACATACTTATTTACTGGTCTCATGCCTTGAATAATCATCTTGTTATTCGCCCTAAATGTTTTGGATTTATAATCAAATAATTTGTTACCCCTATCCTTAACTACGCATCTGCTAGGTTTGATTTTTTTTCTTTCTATTCCCCTTATATTGCACACACACACACGCACGCGCGCACGCGCACGCGCACGCACACACACACAACGAAACCAAAACGGAAACAAAAACGGAAACGAAAACAACCATCGTCTTCAACCACGGCGAAACCGAAAAGAAAACATAAAAAGAAGACCACGACCCCAACCAACACAAACCCTCCGACACAAACTGAAGCTGATCGGTCACGGTATTTTTTTTAGTTTTTTTTTTATTATGTCTATTGAATTTATTAAAATGTTTAATTAAATAAATTGGTGATGTGGAGTGAAAGAGGATGAAACCATTTTCACTTAGAAGTGAAGTGAACGGGGAAAATGTGAAATGATGTGGAGCTAATGTAACGCGTATATGAAGTGTATGGGAAGTGAAAGAGGTGAGACTTCACCCTAGCATTACATATATAATGATATAATGTTGGATGCAAATGGAATTGCTAAAACAAATTCAACTATATATCATCTTTTATTTTCACATGTTCAGCTCTTTCCAACCTTCATCTTTCGCTCTTCTTCCATTTCCTTCAATCCATCATAGAAACATAAGATCAAATTAAAACGCATCTCAACGAATTGAACTCACATTAACTTGAAAGCATATATAAGCAACTCAGCAACTGATAGCGCTGCAAATTGCAACAGTATTAAACTACTCCATTAAGAAATATATAGATAGTGGTCATCTAGATGGTGAATATATATTGTCTTTGGCTCTTTGGAATGACTATTTTCTTCAAATCTAGTTTTCGATCGAGATGATATTTGGACGATGGTTCCAAACAAGCAAACAACTTTTCAATCAAATTGTTGAACGTACATGTGCTATATGTAACATTATACACGACACATAAGGTGACCAATACAAAGGACAATCGATTGTATTTATAAGTTTTGCATATGTGTTATTGAAGGACGTTTGTGAATGAATTGATGATCGATTGAATGAGAAAATGACACTTTAACGAATAACTATTGATGTGACAGATAACCTAACAATGTTCGTATAAACATGTGAGTTTATGCATAATCGACGCTCTAAAAGTCCTTATGACAACAAAAGAAGTAACACATCAAGTATGAAACTTATATCTTCAAATTTAAATCTACATTTTCCCATACATGATTGTTTTGCACTAACAATCGCGCCCTCTTTTTATACGGCAAATTTTATTAAAAAAATCTTAATCACTAACAAGACATTAGCACCAAATAAACACCCGAAACCAATTACAATTTCAATGATAGTCCACATGGTTAAAAGTATAGACGCTGATTATAATCAACATCATATCATATCAATAAAGCTTTCAACACAAGCCACTCACATGGATGCATGAATAATATTGACCAACTCATCAGGTCTTTTTCAAAAGCTATTACTATTGAATATTGATTGATCCACTTGCTATATATATATTTCTAATTCTAATATATATGAAAAAAAAAAATAACTCACAGACAATGATCATCAATCACAAAACTATGAATATCATCAACTGAAATTTTGAAAAAAATTCCTTCAAGGCATCAATCATTCAATCCCTAGTGTAGTTATCTTCTTTAACTGAATGAACAAACTGTAGAACAATCAATTGGCTAACTGAGTTTGCACATCTTACCGAAATTGAACATGAAAAACTGAATCGGATCTGATCTTATCGATAATCATATCACTCGGTTAAAAATTAATTCACATCCTGTAGGTTATACAAGTTCAATTTGTCTCTGATCTAATCATCTTCAACGGCCTGAACGATTTTAATGAAATCTCCGTAATCCTTTTACTGTTAGATCTGGATGAACATACTGTATCGTCCTGCATCATGTTTCATTTCTGATTAACCACACGCAATTGACTAAACAGTTTGATCATCAAATCAGCACAGAAGCAACACAAACCTCAGAATCGATGTAAGCATCCAATCGTTCTCGATTCGTTGTAGATCTGCTTGATGAAAGCTCTTCACTACTCGAAGCAGCAGTTACAACCGGAGATGCGACTGATGACCACGGCACCACCTGATTCTCCGCATCCTCATCTTCTTCATCTTCATCTTCATCGTCCTCATATTCATCTTCACTTGATTCTGTAACTTCATCATCAGTATTTTCGTTTTCGTGTTCATGACGATTCTCCGCTACGACGTCGTTTTCGTTTTCGCCTCTCGGTATCAGCCGTCGCTGAGACGAGTCTTCATCTAAACAGGTGACGCAGACGGTGGCGGCACGGCCGAGGTTGAGGCCGGAAGCGGTCCAAGGCGTCGGAGATTGACATTTGTGACAGAGGAGGGTTCGAGAGTGTTTGGCGACGAGGAAATTGGAGGAGTGAACGTTTTGATCGCAGTCGTAACAGAGACTTGCGTTATCGGATTGACAGTAAATACGGGCGAAGTGGCTGCATAACTCGCATCTCTTCATTCCGGTAGCGGAGTTGTGGTTTTCCGGTGATGATTTCTGGTTTTCCGGTGATCGATTGTGGAAATGTTTTTTGGGTAATTTACTTGTTCTACTTCTTTTATAGGCATCGTCTTTGGTTTTCTTATTTTGGTATACCAATTACTTTTAATTATTAATTAATATATTTTCGAGTAAATGTTTTAGGTTTGTGTCTTGTAACGATTTTTGTGCATTTATTTTAATTTCATTTTTTTAGTAATCAAAATTGTCAACACCGTTATATTTTTCATTAATTTAAAGGGTATTTAAGTTTTTTAATATAAAGCCAACGTATGTAATGTAACTTATTGAAGTTTTTGGGACCATTTATATAACATCAAAACCAAACCCACATTCAAATCATTGGCCTACACCCTTGCCAACGAGACCATCACCACCACATTCCCCAAAACCATTGGGATGCCCTACATATCCACCATCAACAACGCACCACCATTGTTACACCATCACCATCATAAACCCACTTGGAAATTTCTTAACGTCCTCTATTTTCTTCTTTCCGTAACATTTGAGAGGGATGTGTCGACTATCAGTTTTAGCAAACTTCCACTAGTCTAGGAAGGTGGTTTGCCTCCCCAACATGATCCCACCCCAAATGCACATTCCTCTATTTCACCTGCAATCTCGAAGAACTACGGACTAAAACAGAAATCAAACAAATGGACTAAAATTGTTATATGGCCCAAACCTCGGAGATTAAAACTGAATGACTTTGATTTATCTATTTAAAACGAGAACTAAGTCAAACACCAGATGTGTCTTAAATTTATCTATTTATTACTATTATTAATATTATTATATATCATCATCAACATTATTATAAACTTACTATTTTAATTAACACGAATGACTTTGAACACATGTCTCATTTTACACTAATGACATTCGTTTATTTATGTTAAGTTATGTTTGTTGATTTACACACCTATATTTAAGGTTTCATATCTTATATTATACAGTTAACAATACTATACTTAATTAGTGTCATTTATATTTGTTTTATGAAAAAAATTAAGAAATCTAAAAAACTGTATCTTATTTTACACTGAACAAGACAACATGATCGATGATTAATTGGATCCAATTAAATCCAGGAAATTGTAATCCTGTGGGCGGTTTTAATTTAGTCGCCGGCTGGCCACAGCCACACCAATATTTTGATTTGAAATTAAGTTGTTGAAATGACATGGCCATGTATTGTCCACTTAATCTTATGACCCATGTGATTCCCACACCTTCAAAAATATCCACATGTTTTTCTTATTAATTAGGCAAATTGGCTAAAAATAATCCCAACTAACATCTATTGGCCGAGAATAATCCCAACTCAGTTTATTCCCTCCAGTGGTCCCAAATCCAACTTTTTTGGCCTCCAGTGGTCCGCCGTTAAGTGCACTTAACGGCCGTTAACTTTTTTTTGATTTTTTTCGAATTTCAAAACAAGGTTTTATGGATATTGATCGGGAGGAGTATACAATTCAATTGATGTAAACCTTACTTCGAACTGGTGTTCCAAACGACGAAACGGTCTTCAATCGGGTGTTTAAAACCTAACGATGCTTTAACCGGATATCAAAATTAAACCATTTGGAGCAACAATTGGAAGTAAGGTTTACATCAACTGACTCGTATTCTCCTCCCGATCAAAATCCCTAAAATATCGGTTTGAAATTCGAAAAAAATAGAAAAAAAGTTAACGGCCGTTAAGTGTACTTAACGACGGACCACTGTAGGCCAAAAAAGTTGGATTTGGAACCACTGGAGGAAATAAACTGAGTTGGGATTATTTTCGGCCAATAGGTGTTGGGATTATTTTAGGCCAATTTGCCTATTAATTAATACACACACTTGTTTCATGCCTCTTGACATCAAAACAATACAAGATTCTTTTTTATTTATTAAAAGTTTACCAATAGCCACAACTATTTTGTATTCTTTAATCATGTTTAATAATATTTTATTTAGCTTAATCATGTTTTATATTCAAAACTTTTTAAAAGTGATATCATTTTAAGGGGTTAGTACTTCTTGTTGGTTCGCTTTACCTTTTATATATTTTAAAAGTTGTGTGGTTAACGTTGAAGGATGTGTATTAAATATTATAAACTAAATATATAGTAGTTATTAATTAATTAATAATGCTAGCTTGATGATATATAAGTAATGAATAGTATTCGGTTTATATGTTTAACTCTCAAACATAACTAAAAAATATTCTCTAACAACACTTTAATCTCTAAGGTTTAAATTACGTGAAAAAAGACATAACTCATAAGATCATATCTAACAAGTCTAGACGTATGTGAAAAGATAAACAAACGTAGTATACATGGTAAGTTAACAAAGATAGTGAAAAACGCCTATGTTAAAATTATTGTACCTATAGAATATTTTAGTTTTTACCCTATATATTCAACATGTTTGAAGTGCTTTGGTTCACATACTTGTTTTGGTCATGACTTATTTCAATAACATTACTCAACTTGAATTATTGGAGTGATATTACTCAGCTTGCATATATAGGTCCTCATTTATGGCAATATATTTATAATTTATTTTCGAACAAAATAATTTGGATGTAAGTGGTTTATTAAAATATTATTTTCCCTGATAAGGTATTATAAGGAATTAAGGGATAAGATATGATGAGATTGGGATGAGAAAACACACGATGGTGGAATTGATCGGAAAACAAGAGGGCACTAGGTTTTGGTGTTCCGTATGAATAAAAAAGCTAATTAAATTATATAAATTAACTTTTAATTGGAAAAAATATTTTGTTATAAACATAACAAAATCAAAGTATTAAAAAAAATATTTAATTTAATGTAACTGATTTAATTATTTTCTTAAACACACACACATATATAATATTGATATTTTTTTTAAAAGTAGGCCTTCCGAGAGATGCTGCCATGCGCGATCACACCTCTCGCAACCCTTCTGGGCCGGCCCTAGATTTAGTCAAACGATGCGTCTCTAAAATGGATGAATCGGTATAAACGAGCCTATTATTTTACAGTAATAGATAATTAATCGTGTTTTATGAAATGTAAATTTTATTGTATAAATAAGCATGTATCAATTTAGGAATTTAAGAAAGTGATGTCAGTTTGTCATGCATAATTATACATGCTCTAACACCTAGTCTGGAACAAGATTATATAGGGAGCTTAAAAAAGATTACATTTTATGGTGGTTGACAACAAGGACGTTTTAATAATTTTGTTACCTTTTTAAAGTGTTACTCGGCATTATTTATTTGGTGATTAACTATAAAAACCTCATTTTTAAGAGTTTTAACTCTAAGTGTGAAATTAGTTATGACATTTGAGGAAAGCTTTGTCTCCCTTAAAAATTTAAGATTCAAATTCAAATATTAATATATTTAATATAAATAATTATAAATCATTAGTTATGTTTAAAAAAATTAAGACATTTGAGATTTGACAACCAAAAAACAAGACCGTTGAAAAACGAAAACAAGAATGGGTCCATCACTATGGATGGCTATGGTCGAATTTGAAACCGGTGGAACCCACGTGGCATAGTTTAAACGGGATATGCTGTCGGTGACTCATATTATCAAGAGGCAGCCAAACCCACATGAAAATATGACTACGTGGATCTCTACGCTCCCGTTTTCGGATCTCTTCTTTGCTTACGTGGAACGCCACGTGGATACTATGGCTGATGTGGCAATTTTGAAAGGATATGTATGGATATATGGTACATTGCATCTAGAAAATTTGAGAAGTGAGGTGGGTGCATGCATGTATGGACCCATATCCCTTTCTTTCTATTTACTCATTTTACAACACCATCCAATTATCCCTACATGACTTGTACATATATGTTGTGGAGTGTTCACATAGTTATCAACTTGTCACGGGCAGAACTTGAGGGGTTCAAAGTTCGTTGAACCTTTGCCCTGTCATTTTTGTGATTAATATACAAGTTTATGGGTGATTGTTTATCTTAATTGTATTATTACAGGTAGCTGAAGTGCTTGAAAAATGATATTATGTCCCGCTAACTTTTAGGCAGATGCACAAAATTTACACTAGATATGCACTAATTCGTGACAAATGAGCAGTGTTTTCAGGATCGGAGCGGACAATGAATCTGTCGTTTTATTGGTTCACTGGTCCGACCGGGTTGGATCGGTTTTGAACGAATATATAATAAATAATATATATATATATAAATATAATTTTTAAAGTATTAACCCAAATCCATAAAAACTACCAGTCTACCACCCGTCATTCAAATCTAAATTTACAAAACCACCACCAGTCATCCTAATCCAAATTCATAAAAACAACACACATTTAAACACAATATTCAACTTTAATAAAAGCAAGCAGCTTATAGATCATCTAAATCATCGATATTAACATCTGAATCTTCATCAAGTAAAATCAAATCTTCTTCATCCATATATTCACCTACAATTTAAAGGCATCCAAAATCAAAAGCTACAAAGCTTACAAGTGAAACTTACCCAAATCAAACACCATGGCAGTTGATATTGTTCTTACGATCGCGATCCTTACAGAAATAGAGTAGATGAATTGAGGTTTTGATTTTTGGAGTTTTCAAATTGCCGTTATTTGGATTTTAGAAGGTTATGGTTTTTTTTTCATTTACCCTTTTTTTACTTTCTATTTATATTGAGTTAAAAACACCAACTTAAGAAAACACTAAACCTCTTTTGCTTTTTCCAATCCAACCGGGTAAATCGCAAAAACCCTGGTTCAATCGGTAACAAGATTCGAACCGGCCCAACTTTCAAACTGAAATCGAACACCTATAGTTTGGATCGGTGACCTTCACGATTTCTAGTCGGACCGGTTTGAATCAGGTATAAAACATTAATTCCATCATTCCATGGTAGTCATCTAACACTAACTCCAATAACTTTCTCATTATTGGACCAAACTCTCCACCGTTATACGTCCTTCAACAACATGCTAACTATAAAACATTAATTCCATCATTTCATGGTAGTCATTAATATATTCCCAATTCTCGCCATCCTGTAACAATCAAACAAATAAATATACATAGTAAAATCTTAGTAACTCGAGAGGGTCTGAGAAGTGTAAGATGAGGACAAACCTTATATCTACCCTCCGACTCATGATAGCCTTTATTTTGATAACATAATGCATTCCGCTTTGACATAAAATTAAAACAAATAAAATAACATACTTTACAACTTATAAAAGGCAACAAATAGCTTTAAAAGCGACTAGACTACATGCAGTGGAGCTAAAGGTGCCCCTAAGGTTAAAAGTGCCACACACGATTAAAGGTATACTATACAACTATGCACTTCTACAATTATGTCGACAACTAGAGTCAACCAAAGAATATAACACCTACACCTTCTACTAAATACATCATACGTACCGTACAGACCAAAATATGAGTGCCCATGAAGCATGGATTGATGCATTCTTCTAAAAATCCTTGCCTTTATCTGTTGTCGGCCAGAGGGTCACCGGACCCCGAACTTCCCCTGGTTCCGCTAATACTTTAGAAGATCCTTGTCCTCAAGGATACAAGAAAAAAAGAAACTAAACAATGTTTGAATGCATCAGTTATATGAGTTAGGCAGTTAGCTAGCTAGTATCCTGGCTTTGTATATCTTTCACTCAAAAGATCATTATTCTATTTGATAACATATTTCCATTTTCACTTAATTAGTCGTTACTTAATGTTGTAACAATCTAAATGCACTTAATTTCCTGGTTCCTATTGACTCACACTAATTACTTGCACCTGGAATTTTGGATACCTTTTTTTTTCAATTTCTATATAATCATTTTATTCAGTTTCTACATCACCACCGGCAGCAATGGTGTTTGAATATGATCACTTGCAGCCTCATCAACATCATATATAGTATGAACCCTTTGGTCAAGAAATGTGAAGATTTACTCAACTTGTGGGCAGCTGGAGCTAATTAACTTTTAGATTGTTGCGATTTTGAAACGGTTCTTCAACCAAACCACTTGTAAGTTAATTCGCAAGATAATAAGCCTAGTGAAGAGTCTAAAGCTAAGATTTAACATTTTCACCTCATGAGTTTAACTGTCTTCGCACAAATATTCTATGAAAACATTGATCTCAATGCATAATCCGGTGAAAGTTTGGGGATCGACAAGAGACAAATATGAAAGGGATCCTAGTTATCATTCAAATAGTAAGTTGCTTCACATCTCAATGCATAACAGGGATCCTAGTTAAGTTACCGTACCATTCAAACAAACCGATTATGAGCGGAAAATATCACTCTTGGTATCAGTATCGTCATACATGGTATTGGTATTTGTTTTTATGGTTTTCGATGAGATGAACAAATAACAACCATACTTGACCTCTGGTGATACTAACTAATTCGATAGCTAGATTGATAGAAATCAAAAGGTGTTATAAAACCAATATATCTTAAAAGAAATGCAAATAACTACCCACTTGACCACTACTCACTAATACTAAATCAAAGGAAAAAATATAAAGTGAATGAAAATAATTAAAATGCAAAACATGATGGAGGTAGTGTAAACGTGGAAATAGGACTAGCACGAGAATGGGAGAAGAAACATAGAGAGAAAAAGATAATATTTAGTGTGGAGACACAAAGAAAACTTGTGAAACAAGCCTAATCCATTAACGTTGTTGATAACCAAAATAATATATATACAATAATGTGTTTTTAGTAGAAAGTGTACAAAGTCTTTTTAAAAATTTGTCAAACAACTCAAACGAGCTTTGACTAAACTCATTTAACGGCGTTGGAACCGGCCCGTCAAATTCTAAGCACTAAACTATAAATCTTAAACCCTGAAGCAAAACTTTAAATATTAAGAAGGCTATGTAGAAACCAACACAACCCCTTAAACTTGCATAGTTGCCATAACTAACATAACTGCTAACTTCTTAACTGTTGTTGACTTTGGTTATTAACATTTTAGACCTTTGACTATATAAACATACATAATTGACTCCAAAATAGACACGCATGGATTAAGAAATTACTAATTTCAACATGGAAGTGGTGTTCATATTCTTATGCACACATGGTAAAATTGCTCAACCAGCAACTAATGCTTCCACATGGTGATATACTGATATTGTTAGGTGATTAATGAACAAAACCAGCTTGCATGCTATGCATTTTTCTGGTGTTCATTTTTAATGGAATATATAGGATGGAAGTTACACGTTTGATATTTATATTCGAAAGGATATGAAACTTAAGCTTTTGGATTTCAACTTGTGGTATGTGCGAGTTTACATTGCCATTGTTGTTCACATGGCCAAAGTTGGAACCTGAGCAGTTGATCAGGGAACGCGAGTTTAGGATTGTTGAGAGCCAATGTGGGGTGAGGCCGGGTTTGAAAATCGCAGTTCCGTGTGATTATTCATTTATTTGGATACAAGTGAAGGAAGTGGCTGAGATCAGAGAAACGCTGATGAGGAGTTGCGGCGTCAGACATGCTCGGCCAGTGGTGGTTAGTGGTTATGTTTCCCCCTATACGTTGATTGTTGAAACTGAGGTTTGTTCTGTTGTTTTCATGGGTTGTTAGTGATTTAAAACCTGTTCAATGGGCTAATGAAGTCACAAAACTACAAAAGTCTCATTTATTAAACAGGCATAAACTATTTTGCAAGTATTATTAAGGGGCTCGTTCAATATATAGAATGGTCGTTTCTTATACAAGTTTCACTCCAAAGAGCAATATTGGTATACAAGTTTGACTTTAAGGACGATCCTTATCCCTTAGGCCATTTTATTAGGGGTTATCATTTAATTTACGAGCTAAACCGTAAAATCCGTTTTAAAAACCCGACCCGAGACCGTATGTAACCGTTAATGTATAAAAGGCGTGGGTTTACGGTTTTCAAATTATACCGATCACGGGTTCGGTCCGGTCTCGGGCCCAAACCCGTGAAAACACATATAAAAAACGTAAGCCCGTTTACATGTTATATCATTCTTATTATTTATAGATTTTAGGTTTAATTATGGATTATATTTTGTAAATATATAATATGATTTTAGTTTTAGAAAAATTCAACCCTTTGAGAATGACTGGTAAAAAGTTTGACAAGGATTTGGAAATAATATAAATAAAGAGAGGATTTTGAAAACTTTGATGTGTTTGCAAAAAGAATTATGGTGTCTTGTTGGAAAAACTAAATGTTCATATCAAAACAAGACGAGGATTATGCTGTCTTGTTTATAAAACTAAATGTTCATATTAATTGTTTTAGATGTTTTTGAGAAGATGAGATGGTTTAAGAATAAAGATTAAAAACTATCGCTTTTTAATGTAGGAACTGTTTTGAAGTTGCTATTATTAATAATTGGATTACTGTTATATTATTTTACTGTTGCTATTATGATACTTCGTATTATTTAATGTTTGATTGTTTTACAATTTGTAGCATTTAAATTTTGGAGTTATTGAATGCGGTTGTATTTTGGTATTATTGAATGATTAATATTAGTAAAATCAAACATGCTCATATCACTTTGTATATGTGAGAGAAACTTAATTTTTTTATCAAACACGCTTATTTTGCAGGTTAAATAACAAAGCACGTTAAGTCCGACCCGCTTAAGCCCGTCTAAACCCGAAACCGCTACAAATTATATGGTCCGGTTACAGTTTTTTCATGTATACTAATCGTTTTTTGGTCTGGTCCGGGTTTTGACGATTCAGTCCGAGTAAAGCCCGTATGCACACTCCTACATTTTATAACGGCGTGATATAAGGGGTGTTATGGATGAGGTGGAGGCTATCACGCCCCTAACACCGCCCTCTTCAAGTTATAAGGTGCGTTATAGTCCAATGCGTGATTGTGATCATGGGTAAAGTTGCAAGGTTTGTTTTTGAGTAAACTTCGGTTTTGGTTCTTATGTCTTGATATTTTTAACAACAGATTTAGTCTCATCCTAACAATTTTGGTCCCTATGATTTTTATTCTTAACACAAATGGTCCGAGCCATAACTTCGTTTGCTTTTCCGTTAAGCATTCAGCACGTGAGGGGGAAAAACATTCTCGCCTACATGTCCTTACCTTTTATATCACACTCCTTTTTAATGACATGCTAAAAACTCGGTGAAAGTATGTTATAACATAAAAGATAGTTCTTATAATTTTATTTAATTTTTACTACTAGAAATATTTTAATGGTCAACCAAGTGATTCATCTTCAAATTCGGTTGATTTTTCTGTCCATAGCGATTTCTTTGGAATTTCCTACGAACGAACAAGAAACATTTTCCTCCACCTTAAATCAAATTGACCATTTTACCCCTATCTTACCATTGACGTACCAAAATGTCAATAAAAATTAAAAAGCCCATAACCTCCAATTTCCTTGAAAATACCTCCACGTGGAACTGGTCAACTTCCTCTTCACATATATACTATACATACACCAATTCACTACTTCATTGACATCAACTCCCTTTAATCTCTCTTTTAACCTTCAATGGCTACATCGAAAAATCAATTCGAGTTTTGCGATCATTTGCCTTTGATAGAGGAAAAGTTGGGTGGCGATGGGTTGATCCAAGAATTATGTAAAGGATTTGAAATGTTGATGGACGGTGATAAAGGTGTGATCACGTTTGATAGCTTGAAGAAAAACTCTTTGCTTTTGGGTCTTCAGGATTTAAGCGATGATGATTTGCTGAGTATGTTAAGAGAAGGAGATCGTGACGGTGATGGTGCATTGAATCAAATGGAGTTTTGTGTTCTTATGTTTAGATTAAGCCCGGATTTGATGAAGCAGTCTAAGTTTTTGTTAGAAGAAGCTATTGGATACGATTATGACAATTCACATACATAGTTTTTGTATGTTTTTTTTCTACTTGTAATTTGATGTGTATGTTGATTGAAACAAGGTTTTTGAGATTATCACTAACTATGTTTCCTTCAATTACTTTTACTATCGATTATGATGAGGTTAATATGTAATAGTAATTCATAGTTTTTTAAGTAGTGTTAGTTTTTATTGTTTTACACTTTTACGGTGATTATATTAGTTATTTCTTTTAGTCGTTAATATTATTAATTAAATTGTAGTTTTTTTTAATAATTATTAAAATTTAGAGAAATCACACAAAAATAATGGTTAAGAGTGCCATTCACCATAAGATTTCAAAAAATTAACTACAAATTGAAAGGTAAAAAAACGTAATAAATATATCAAAGTTGAGTTAAGGGTCATAAGAGAAAAATTACCCAAGTAAAATGACTAAATTAGTAAATTTCAACAAATTGTATTTTAGTAATTTGAAAAGTCGGGTCGCTAACCTTTCAAAATAGAAATATATATGAATATCACACGAATATTTTTTTCTATTACAATGATATGCACAACATATTATAGTGATACGTCTAACCTAAGTATATTGCTACAAGTAATTAAACTGCAAGCAAGTGTTGTCTCCCAAAGCCTTCTTATGTGTTCTAAAGAGTGGCAAAGCCAAGAATTTTTTTAAATGGTGGGTTCAAGGATTCAACAAGCTAGATAATTACTCGTCATTATTTTTTGAGTCGGTCAAATGTCAAGTCGGGTCACATCAAGAATTAAAAGACATTATCATTAAAAAAAATACAATAAATATAAAATTGCAATAAAAAATAACAAAAAACCTATTTTAAGGGATGCCCGATGTATATTACTTTTTTGGGTACTAATTAGCTGGATTGGGTTAGGGCCAAAGGTTTTTGTTTTCCAGTAAAAAAATTTTTATTTGCCAACCAACATACTTATAAAAGATGCCCGCTAAAATTAAGACTACACTTATAATGTGAAGATATATCACACTTATTTCAAATACTTTATAGATGAAGTTTTATCTTCTACATAATAGAAAAATGAGTTTAGCTTATGTTTTAAAATTTTAGAACTATTTTGCATATGATGCATGATTTGAGAGTGTCTTTTATAATAACTAAAAAAATAATTTTTAAAATAAATCTTAATAATTTTATATAAAAAATATGTATCTATCTATAATAACAATCGTTACATTTTAGTCTACTAATATTTAGAATAATCTTTAAAAGATTAAGAGTATTTTGATCAATTCGATTGCAATCTCCAAAGTCCTTCTTGATCTATGGTCCCCATTAGCATTTCGTTTAAAAGAGGGCCTATTTTGATAGATAGAGATAGACAAGAATTAAGCTATACATACACACTCCTACTATTGTGTGTGTGGGTCGGTTTATTTTTTATACAGTATAAAAATAAAACTTAGAAATAAAGTTGTTAATAACTTACAATAATATACCTTAGTTTTCTAAACATACCTAACTTTTTATACGACTTTATTTAAAAAAAACTACACCATAAAATCGAGCATTTAATTTTCTTAATCTGAGTATAATATTGCTAGCTATACTAAACAAACATTTTAATTTTTTTTTTTTGTGTTTCGGTTTACTACACTTTTGTATCAAAACTGCTTGGAACTGTCTGTGTCTCCGTAAATATCCTTAAAATCATTAATTGAATATTTTCGAACATAAAACGAACACTAAACTAGTAAGTAACTATGAAACATTTTATAGATAAAGTTTTATATATAATTAAGCATGGCATATTATTAATTATTATTCATCGTTAAAATTCAACACGATTACGCGTGAAGTATCTAAAACAAACAAGCCATATTATTACACAATTAACTTTATAAAGTCTGGAAGATAATGGAAGACTTTCTTTCGGTGGAACACACCACTAATTTGACTTAGTGATTGATGGATACACTAATGTTCATTAGAGAAGTCAAATATTTTAATAATATTAGTTAAGGCTATTTGTTACTTTGTTACACTATTGGTATGGGCGAGTAAGACGTGACTGATCTACATGATTGTGAGGCATGAAACACCGTCCTTGCACAAAATAATCGAAATTGATCCAATAATTGAAAACCAATTATTAGAATAACCGGTTATAGAAGAAGTAATTCGGAATCGAACCGTAGGCTCTAAATAGATTATAGTATTTTTTTCCAAATTCCCAGTTTCAAAAGAACCAAAACGAGTTCCTGCAACAAATTGGTTCATATATAGAAAAACTGGCATCTAAAAAAACCGGTTTGTTTTAATGTTATTATTTATTTAATGTTTTAAGAACTATATGTTTTGTAATATTTAACGTTTTTAATGTTACTACTCATTTAGTTTAAAATAAATAAATAAAAGTATGACCATAAATTTCATAGTGGCATACACATAAACATAGCGATAGTGTGATACAAATTAAACAACTATAGAAGAACCAATTTTTTAAGAACTGGAACCGTTTACATAAGTTCTAGTTTTTTTTTCCAGCAAAGCCAGTTATAAAACTGACCGGTTTACGTAGTGCGAACAAGAACCGCAACGGGTTCTTCAAAATAACCGAAATGTGCACCTCTACCGCCCTCTAGACGTGAGAGGGTGTATGGTCAATTTATAATTAGTATTATTTGAAACTAAATATTCATTGTTTTTATTAATTAAAGTTCCACACATAACGTACAGTAGATCCACGGTTTCATCTAATTCCCTAATGGGTTATTTTGTTTGTTTTTAACTGTGTTTGTCGGTTGATCGAATAAGATCCTATGATCATTAACAAAATGAGGTCTTATTTTCATGTAGCATATATAGTGTTGGGTTTTTAGGTTGGGTTTCTTGGGTTACTTCTAATTATGCTCACTCCTCAACCAGTTATTTGTTTGTTTTTAATTGTTTTGTGAAAACTAATGGCCAATTGGATGAGACCTCATGATTATTATCAAAATAGGGCTTAATTTTCACTTGCCCTAAATCAGTCTCGGAGGTTTAGAATGGGATCACACCTATTTAGAAAAGGTTGATTCGGTCCTAATCATATATACACGGTATCTCATAATGCACCCGGAAGATCATACTGAAATTTTTACTGGTTATTATTCAAATTTATAAAGTAACCAGAAAGACGACTCAAAGGACAAAAACATTTTTAAATAAGTTAAATAACATCAATGATCTTGTATGCAAGAGAAGGTCCTGACTATTCTTGTTAAAAAAGATAACCAAAAAAGACAATTAGCCACCTCACACTTTTAGCTAATAGTGTGTTTTAAGTGTGTTTTATCCTCCACATCATGCTTTTACTTGTTAACAAAACAATGCTTAAATTGATGTAAGTTTTTCATATCGTAAAACCGTTTTATCGTTTGAAGCACCGATTCGAGGTAAGTTATACATCAATCGATTCGTATCATACTCTTGATCAAAAAACCAAAAACATTAGCCATTAGCTTTCACTTGACATTCGTTGTGCCACCATAAAAATAGAACTCTCTGGTGTAACACACGATAAGACGAAAACCCAAATAAACTCAGGATTCAAACCAATAACCTCATACAAAGCCTAACGTAGCGTAAATCATTCTTTGCCAACTTACGTCTCCTCTAATCTCTAAAGAACTTGAGTGTATGATAGTCATTGACTTCTAGAAACTTTACCAACAAACTAAAACCCTACATGATAGAAAGAAAGCAGTTTTTGTGCAAGTGTTTGTATAGAGAAACAAGACGTATGTGGCAATAAAAAATGATGGTGGTTCATGACACCAGCACACCATCATTTCTCATATGCCCCACATAATTTCATTTCTCCAACCACTCTCATCTTTCTTACGACGTCGTTTCACCAATCGCTAGTATAAATACGCGACGGAGCTATTCTATCAATCGGAACTAGTCATTTGCTGATCGTCAATCGGAACCGAGAATTACACCTGTAGATTCATAAATGGATGCTAAAGTATATATTGTGTATGTTCAATTGTTCACTTCTTCATCTTCCTGCTTCATTCACTGATTATTATTTGATTGTTTGATTTATGTTTAGTTGATTTGACGCAGTTTAGTTTAAGCTAGATTTGTTATTATGTTGAGCAAATTGCTTAGTATTTCGGATTATTTGCTACCGATTGGTTGATTTGAAGTTTCTGAAGCAATTGTTTTAGTATCGTTGAATGTTTTGAGCTCTGATTATGCGACTGATGATTGATTATTGATGATTATGTGTGTTTGGTGTGAAATTGCTGAGATTAGGCTAGATTTTAGGGTTTAAAGTGCATATTTTCGTCTGCATTTGTTTTTTTATTTGTAGATTTACTTTATATGAAGGAGGTAAAGCTATCATTTCTTATGGAAAAATTTAGAGGTGCTAGAGCCTAAAACTTCCACTAGAAATGTTATGTCTGAAATTCTTCTGCTACTGATACTTGATTGTTGACTAAGCCACTAGAACACTCAATTATATTATAAATCTGGATATTTTGAAGAACTTTCACCTGGTGAGTTAAACTGATAAATTGAGTGTTTGCGGCTAGAGGAAATAATCGCAATCTAATAGAAAGAATATATATCCTATGATGATTAATATGACTGATTCCAATATTGTGTATGGTGTTTGATTAGAACATGAAGCTTTCTAAGTGTGGATGGTATAATATCATCCGGCGCTTTTGTTTTAGCCGCATCTGTGATTTAAGTTTCCTTCTTGGTATGTTCCTGCTTTTATATGGCATAAAAATATCGGTTAGTCTATTTTGTAGACAGATTATGATCATCATGTGCACTCATATGAGATATATATGTTAGGTGAAAAACTGTTAGTTGCGATGTATAGGTAAAATAATTGCTTTTAAACAAATTCAAAGGTTATCAAACATCAAAAAAGAAAAAAAAAATCACACTTTTTAATTTTTACTGTTATATGCTCCAACAAAATGGAACTCACTCACATGCTTATACACTTGCAATAATTAACAAACAAGTTAAGTATATCAAGGGCCCAAGGGGTATGATGTTGAGTTTTGTTTAAGTTAAACCTAATGATATAATTGGTATGATTATGAGAGTGTGAGTAAGCGATTGGTAGATTTGTAACTTTTCTGCAATAGTCAATCAAAGCTGTCCCTTTTTTGCTGTTAGTTGTATGTAATAAAATGAACCAGTATTTAAGGCGTCCCAACCCACTGGTTTGATGCCTCATGACCAGTTCTTTTTTGCATACTGACTTGTAGAATTTACACATACCAAATATGTTTCAAGTCTTTGGGCCGCAATTAACAAGGTTTAGGTTTCTGAGATCAAAATGTGGGACACACTTGCTCTCTGTTTTTAGGAATGGAAGCTTTTATTTTATTTTCCCTGAAATAAGTACATCAGTTCCCTTGGGTGTTTTTTCAAAGGAGAGGTTAAGAATAAAAAAGATGCATCCTCATTTTTAAATTATTCAGATATTATAAGTTATATATTTTAGTTAAGACATGATAAGGATATAAATTGAAAGTATATTGTTTTTAATGGCTAAAATGAAACTTCTGAGTTTTAGCGGTATAAGTAGTGTTGTGCCAACTTTTATTGTAATCTGGTCATTAGTATTCATTACAGTAAAATAGTGCGATGGTATTGGTGTATACGTTGGAGAGCTTCTATTGTACTTTCACTAGAACTGTGTAAAATACTACATCTAGTGCTAACATTGGAGATGCTCTAAGAACTTTAGTAGACAGTAGTAGGTTTATGCCACTAAACCAAAACATCCAAACTTTAGAACTGTCCTCTACTTGTTTGTAATTTGTGTTAGCATACTAATTTTGGTTTGGTGGTTAGCATAATAAATTTGGTTTGTTACAGTACAGTTATTGAAGCATAGAACATAGTGAAGGTAACTTTTAAGGGCTATGTTATTGAAAACCATTAAGAAATATACACACCAATGTGAACTAATAGTGTATGGTAGTAGCATACAAACATCCACCAACTCCTTAGCTGACATTGTTAGTATTCTCAAGGAGTACAGAGGATGGTCAACACTTTTGTAGTTTTGTGGTGGACTGGCAGATGTCTAAAATAGAAAGCCATGCCTTGAAGCCTAACCTTTTGCCGATATGCCAGCATGTCCACATGTTTCATCAATTGTACATTTGTACTGCATCAAAAAACAGAATAGTGCATTTGCCTTATCTATCCATGAGTGAAACATCATTCAAGTGAAGTTAACTCTGGCTTTAAAGAAATATAAGTACTTTATTCTGTCGCGTACCTCTAGACAAAAAATGTAGGCGTGCATTTGTTTCTTTTATATATTTATATAGTGTAGCTCCTATTACTTTTGGATAATATGTATGTCACATGATCATATCTGACACACGTCAAGATAGATGGATGGCCATTTAGCTCACAACACTGGGTCTATTCTCTTTAGTTGTTTGACATACCATGAAAGACAATGTTGTGAGGGTATTGCTCTAAAGCAATAAGATTCCTTTTACCTCACTGAATTCTTATCTTTATTAAGAATATCATACAGCTACTATGTTAATCAAACAATATTTATAAAGCTCGAAAGAAAAAATATATGTGTCCTTTGTTTCATCATTTCCTAATATTAACATTCATGTTTTGATATGTGTCTCACCGCTTTGTATGAGCACCTTGGTTGCTTATTGTTAATCTTATGGACCATTTGGGCAGATCCAGGGGCGTGACCACATTAAACCTTAACGGTTCAGTTGAACCTACCACGTCTTTTTTTGAATGATTCTAGTATAGTTTTACTGTAATATTTGTTTAGTAGCTATTATGGATTCTTTAATATATCTTTCATGAACCTGTTGGTAAAATTTTCTTGCTCTGCCCCTGGCACCTTGGTGTGTCAGGAGTCTTTAACCTGGCCTCAGTTCACTTTCCGTCTTTTTGCAGGTACTATTCTATGTATGGACATGTACAAAAGCTAGCCGAAGAGATAATGAAAGGTGCTTCATCTGTTGAAGGAGTTGAAGCCAAGTTATGGCAGGTATACCTTTCTACAAAAACCATAATGTTCAATTTAACTATTTTATATGAGTTTAAAAGTCTTATTGAAATCTGTTTATCTATAACTCAAATTCCACGTGTTCTTTTGGTTTGTAGGTACCAGAAACCCTCAATGAAGAAGTGCTTGGAAAAATGAGTGCACCTCCTAAAAGTGATGCCCCAATAATCACACCAAACGAGCTCGCTGAAGCTGATGGATTTGTTTTTGGATTCCCAACACGATTTGGCATGATGGCTGCTCAGTTCAAAGCATTTTTTGATGCCACTGGTGGCCTTTGGAGAACCCAACAGCTTGCCGGCAAACCTGCTGGCATTTTCTACAGCACCGGTTCTCAAGGTGGGGGCCAGGAAACCACCCCGTAAGTAGCTAATAAATATAACATTACACGTCAACAGATTATAGATTTCAAACACTTACATACCTTGATTACAGATTAACTGCAATTACTCAACTTGTTCATCATGGGATGATATTTGTGCCAATCGGGTATACTTTTGGAGCTGGCATGTTTGAAATGGAGAAAGTGAAAGGCGGAAGTCCTTACGGTGCAGGAACTTATGCCGGAGATGGGTCAAGACAGCCATCTGAGCTTGAGTTGGAGCAAGCTTTTCATCAGGGTAAGTACATTGCTACCATCACTAAGAAACTCAAGGGAAGTGTGTGAATTTTCATTTCAATACATCGCATAACTGTGGTTTCAGATACATAATTTGTTTACATTTGGTTGCTAATGTTGTATACTTGTATGTTTTCTCATATGTTTGTGCATTCATCTTTTTTTTTTATGTTCATGATTTGATTATATGTAAAAGAAATAGGGTATATATATGAAAAAGTCTACCAAACGGCTTCTAGGCCAATGGTACCCAAGGTGTTGCTGTAATGGTCTCTCTCAAGTGGTGAGAGTTGGAGTATCGTTGTGGACGAAATATTGGTATAGTTTAGAAGTACATTAGTGGTGTGTGAGACTGTGAGTTGTTAAAAGTTATATATATAAACGTCTATCAACTAAAATGTTGTTTTCTGGAGTTGTTGGTTTATAAATGGTTATTTGTGAATTTTTTAGAGTTGTTGAAATTTGATGAGTTGAAGCTGGTGTTTATTCATTCATACTATGTATGATTGTGTCAAATATATATTTGATTTCATAATTGTGTATTTTAGAAAGATACCTCCTGGGTTTGGAGACTTTTAATATAGAGCAAGAAAGTAAAATAGCTTTTATGACATCAAGAAGATGAAAGAAAAGTTGTGGAAACTTGTTATTTTATTTCGATTAATCGTATTTGTGGAAGGTGGAAGGCACTATTAGTAAAGTATTATAATTTTTCTAAGTAGATAAAAAGCTTTATTGCGGAAATAGCTCTTATTTTATATACAACTTTATCAACAATCAAAATATTGAAGTATAATCCCATATACTTCACCTCTAGATTTGATCGCGACTGACGTTCAATGTGTTTAACCTGAAAGAACATGTTCAACAGCTATTGATAAGTGAGAATACATGCGTTAATAGCCGACATACCATTGTAACCTCACAATAACTTCCTGGAAGAGTGACCTTGGCGTAGTCTACGATAGTGGGTGTTAGGTTTGAGGTATTGTTAGCTGGGTGGTTATTACTTGTATTTATATAAACATGGATGTATGAATTGTAGTTGCTTATTAAATTCTTTGTCTACGAGTATATTCAAAGAAATCAGGGTTCGCATAAATTTGATCGTCATCCAAATGTTCATGTATGTTTTATGCTAGAATTTGTTCTTTAGTTTTATGTATGCACTTATCTTTGACATGTGCTTAATTCTGAATTAGGCTCAACTGTAATATGAAAAGGTCATTGGACCTAATTTAGATATTTTTCTAGTAGGTATCTGTTGGTAAAACAACCTTTGGTCTTATCATTAATGTTGTCGGAGAGCTTATTGACCATAAATGTGAAATTATTAAGTTTTTAGTTTTCCATCGGCCATCAGGTAACATAATGTTCTCTTGGAACTTTTATTTCACCTTTTCTTGGCTCTATATCGGTCAATATTTTAGAATACATGTAGCATGTTTTTTGAGGATTTGGTATTTGAGTGAGAACGTAAAAAGTCTAAAAAAATATTATATAAACATAGTTTTTTTTGTATAGGTCATCACGCTGTCGACTCTTAGCTTCATATCAAAGCCCATGGGTTATAACGATACAAGCTCTCATACATTTGTATGATTTTTATTAGATTTTTCTATTTATGAATCATTTGTCTTCTAATTTTTCCTATAGGGTTTTCTTTCTTTGATGGCTTTAGAGAACGTATTCAAGATGGTCATGATTTATAGTGTAATGCTTACTCGACATATGATTCTTTGTTTATTATGCTCAATATTAATTAATTACATAATTTTAGTTATTTAACTCGTGTAACACATGAAATATAATATAGTAATTAATATGACAGAGTTCACTGATTACAGTAAGGAACTTGACTTCGTTACATAACACGAAGAAAGTGAAGTTTCACTTCACTTGTAACTTTGCAAGTTGTAAAAATCAATTACATAAACAATATTCTATTCCAAGCACTAACCACTAGGGGTGTTCATTCGAATCGAATGCGAATTGGGCGAATTAGGCGAATCGAATTGGTCGAATTGGGACTTTTAAAAACTGTATTCGTATTCGATTCACATTCGAATAAAAATCTATGTATTCGATTCGATTAAGTTATTCGAATTCGAATCGAATTCAAATAGATTCGAATGTATTCGCTTAAAAAACATAAATAAACAAACACATCAAGTAACAATACAAATGTAGCACCAACATAACATAAGTCTACAACATCACCCAAACAATGTGCAAAACATCACCCAAACAATATGCAAAATACTAGTGTATCAACAAGTCTAAAACATGTTAACAAAAGGTCTAAAACTGCATAATCAAACATAAAAAAGACTATAAACAAGTTTAAAACCTGTAGAAACAACAATTAAGCAGCTGTCACAGCACCAAATCATGTTCATATGCAGAAACAACAATTAAGATTGGGTAATGGGTTGAGTTTGGGTATTTTTTAACTTTACTTTAAGCGCATTAAATCATATTCATCTATAGATAATTAATTAGATATATTAAAAAATATATTAAAAAATATATAAATTTCTTATTCGAATTGGGCGAATCGAATGCAAATACAGAAAATCATATTCGTATTCGATCCACATTCGACAAAATTATTCGAATCGAATGCGAATCGAATTCGAATAACTGAAAGTCGATTTCGAATGGCCTTAATCGAATTCGATTCGGATCGAATTTCGAATAATTCGAATGGTATTCGAATAATGAACACCCCTACTAACCACTTACTTTCACTTGTTACAACAACTAGTTTAGTTTGCTAAGGTGTCAATGATGTATAACCCTCAATTAAATGGTTGTAAGATTAAGTTACATTTGAAATAAGAAATAAGATTTTCACGTTAAGTCATGAGTTTTTTTTACCTAAGGCAGGTTTCCTCCCGATTTATGAATGAAGATGATCGCGTGGGTCGGCTGTGAGTAATCTAAAACGCCATTAATTAAGAAAACATGATTATTTTTTAGCATTTAAACTTCATTGTCTGGATTTAATCCCCGGAAATATAAGATAGCAAAATCAGTTACATTCCTTTTGACTAAAAGATCATTGGCAAAATTTATATTCAATTTAACCTTTAATACTGCTTAACAACTTACATAGGTCAACAAACAAACCATCATATCATTAAGGGTGATATTTTTAATCGGTAAGCAGGAGAACTGTACTAACCTGCCGCCGGTTACTTTATCAGGGCTCCGTAGGTTTGACTTATTAAGGTTGATTATACAATAGTCTATAATTTGATTGAACGGAGGTGAGTAGCTAGGTGAACAATGGATGAAAAGCACAAACGTTCACCATCATCCCTCCATTAAATTTCTTTTTCAGGAATATTTAAATTTATTTTATTTTACTTTAAGTGGAAAAAAGGATGCATACCCTACCATTCACTCTCTCACCTACAACCTTTTTATTAATTTGTAATATTTTTTTCACTAGCCCATGCCTTCTCCTGCCTTTTCTCTCAATCATCATCACCAAAATAGATTATTTAATTTAAACATAATTTCATTTAAATAACCTATGAGGAATGTCTTATTGTTACTTTTAATTAAACATAACATTTTTTTTAGAACCGCGAAAATAGGATAGTGGTTTACACCCCACCATCAAGGGTGGAGCCTCATTCAACTCCGACACATGTGTTGTCTTAACCGGACCCACAGGCTTCAAAGTTAGAAAACGGTTAGGGATAAAACCCCAAGAGACCGGGCCGCTTGAATGGCTTGAGGTTGTCCACCACCAAAGGGGGGATCGAACCTAGGTCCCTTGGGTAAAAACCCTGTGCCCTCTTCCAGCACGCTGGAATCACAGAGCTTAATTAAACATAACATATAATTGAATTTTAATAACTCAGATTTCAACTAATTAATTAATAATCATTTAAACACTTGCTCATTTCTCTCATCTTGCCCCTAAACCATCATCTATCATCACCATTCTACAATTCAAACTCAATCATTCTCTGTATAGTTCTTCATCTTTTGATCATCTTTGGGTATTTGATAACTTATGTGTTTGATCCTGTCATTTTCATACGTTAACTAATTTATTATACCAGCCAACTTAATTAGTGACAATCATAACTTTTTCTTTCGTTGTTAAAACAATTTCACTCTAATACAAAATTAAGTAACTTCTCAAAAAATTTTGAGAAGTTAAGAGGTAAAAAAAGGTCTGGAAGATGTGTCTGGAGAGATAAAAACATTGTCGTTTCTTTGGAAAAAAATAAGGGAAAGGGGGACATAGTGAATTGGTCTAAATGATCTATTTTCTCATTGCAATTGAAAAAAATAATAGAGAAGTGCCTCAATCACTAATTTATCTAAGTCTTCTTTTTTGTGTTACACATTCATCCCTTCTTTAACCAAATGACTGTTATATACATGATAGCCCTTAATAGATAACTCAAGCTACTATATATGACTTGTATTTCATAAATAGGATAATTTGGAAAATAAATATAAAATAGACATGATGTTCTTAATTACCTCCATATAGAAACATTTTGTACGTATTTGTTTGTTTTCCTTGATCTTGAATCTAGTTTAAAGAACCAAGTTCGAACAATGTTTAACATATGCATGTCACTGCATGAGGAAAACAACCATCAAAGTTATTTACGATCTGTTTCATGTATTTAAAAGCATGCATTATTATTGAAGCTTGCTACAAAAAATGGTATTTTAATTTTTTTTAATCATAGTCTGAATAAAGTGAGACAACAAGTCTCTCCAGTATTAAAGAGAGTGGTGGCCTAACATCAAATAAAGTCAATGTTTAACAACAATATTATATATATATATACAATTAAACATGAATGACAATAGCACGGATAAAATTACCTTAACCGACTAAAAAGCGATACGTAAAGCGATACGTAATGCAAGTTTTAAAAGGTAAGACTGGTTGCAACGCAACATTTGTAGGGTGTTTATGGCTCAAGGCCACTTGCCGCCGGGCAAATGACGGTGAGGCCATTAATTTACATACATGTAAATTAAGGAACGATTGATTTTGCGTACAGGCAAAATAAGAAACCATTGATTTACATGTATTTATATTAGTGATATTATAATAGTTAATAACTTGATCAATAACCATAAATTTTCTTTTTGTTCTCATGTTAAAAAAATGTTCTGTAATGATCATGACCTTATATATATATATATATATATATACATATTTTGAGTTTATCAAATATTATCATGTTACAAATGTTAACAAAAGATTACACGTGGCAAAAAGACTACTATATATATTATAATAGAGATTATTATTATTATTATTATTATTATTATTACTATTATTTATATATTGATTCTAAACAAGTTAAACGGTACTCCGCTGATGTCGCGTTGATGTCACCTGTTTTGCTTTTTTTTTTGTCTTTGAATTTTTGATGCAAACTTCGTTTTTAATGGTTTTGTATTTTAGAGCTTGCTTGTGAAATTTTACCTTTAAGGTTTCCGGATATCCGGATCAATAACGAAGAAAGTAATACAGTTTGTGAGAAAATTGTCCTTTTAGTGCTTACCTCTTAGTTGTATGTTGTATAGTGATCATTGTGCAAAAGTCGTTAGGCGCTGCCTACTTGGTTGACAGTTGAGCTATATTTGTTTGGGCATAATCAGGGAGCATCGGGGATGACTCGCCGAATACTCGGCCTAGATGGGGTAGTCGACAACTCAACGCCTAAGGACGATTTTTACAACCATTATAGTGGTATGTTAATTCTTGCCTAAATACGTAATAATTTCACTAAATCCTAAAGATGAACACATAAGTAGTTGTATTCATTATATATATAAACTTAAAAGAGCATTGTAACTTGTAAGTGAACTCTCCCTCCTTAGCTTTCGAACAATGTTAAAAGTCATATTTAAATTTTAAAGTTTGAACAATCCTACTTTTATCCTTCTAAAACTTTAAAGTTTCGAGTTTACATTCTTATATACCTATCTACCTATACTAATAAAAGACTAACTCACTACCACATGTCGCTTCCACAATCCTCCTCACACTCCTTTGCCACGTGTCACCGCCTGGTTAATTTTCACCAATTTTATGCGGATCCCAATGGGTCAACCTGTTACAATCAATCGGATCCTTGATATTACCACATTTGCACAACACAAACCCTAGATCGCTTTTTCTTCTCTCTGCCATCCCTTCTTCCTCCTGTTTCCATATCGCCTCCATCCCATTATCTTCCCCTTCTCCATCTCATCATCGTTCCTTTTCTCTACTATCCCTTCTTCCTCCTCTTTTCTGCATCACCGTCATCGGCTGCTCTTTTCAAGATTGAAGATAGTTATTCGATTTCAACAATAACGATTTCTTCACTTTCTTCTGTCTGGTAATCACTCTTCATCGCCGATGTATATCCACCTCTATCTGATTCTCAATCTACTTCCACGATTTCAAGTTTCAGGTAACATAGTTTAATTCCACTCAATTTTACACACGATATGTTTTGCTTTACATATTTAACCGAAACCCCAAATATATGTTTCATTACAAAGAGATGAACTTCAATTCTTAAATCGTGTTTGTTTCGATTGCTCTCATATTTGTTTCTCAATCTAACCCCAAAATTAAACATTTGCTGGAAACCCCTAAATTCTTTAACCAAAAATTGGACCCAATTTATTTGTACAGTTTACCTTGTATTTCAGTTATTCTTTGAATGATAGATGCAATGAATTTGATAAATAAGTTATTATTTATTTTTTCATCATTATTCTTGGTGTTAAATGTTGATGACAATGGAATTTTGTTAAAGGATTAGAAGAAAAGAGAGAGACAACTACAAGCTTGGGCAACACATGGGTTAGATTATTGTCGTAACTGTAAGTTAAGAGGTGTACCAGTTATGGGAGTGACCATCTCAATGGCCTGTAAGTATTTAGTATAATTTCTAATTTAGTTGGATAATATGTATAACAGAAAGTCGCTATATTGTTAATTTTTAGTTAACCTTAACTGATAATTGGTTATGGCTTAAAATTTTTGTTAATTATCTTTTCAGAAAAGATGGGCATTTGTGAATACAATTCTTTTATGTTGATAAAGAAGATTATAATGTGATAAATATAATGTACTTAATCCGATAATAAAGAAGCTTGATTTTGAATATTATATAGTATGTTGTGTTGAATCAGACAATCAAACAATATATATTATTGTTCATTTTGTTATCATTGTGTTTAATCTAACAATTAAACAATATATTGTTTATTTACTTATTCTCAATATATTTTTGACTTATTAGTTGCATTTGTTATCATCTTCCATTACTAATGTGATTGTTAGTATCCTGTAACTTAAATAATCATTGCACAATTTCAGCTAAATAACACATTTTTAATATAAAAAGTATATGTTTTTAAACCCGTGGGTACCACGGGTTACTAATCTAGTTAGTATATATATATATAAAGTGGTTTTTAATCATTTTGATGCCTTCATTATTTAAATTTTCGGATTTAACCCATGTAATATAAACTTCTTGTTTCTTAATTAGTAACTTTTTTTGGTTAATTTTTCGTTATGCACAAAAGTATATATGTGTTTCGTCACGCATGTGCATTTAACTTTAGTAATGTAACATGTCTAATGAAACTATAAATGTGTTGCGTCTCGTCACGCGTGAATATGGAGCGTTAGTGTCACAAACTAACAAACATGTCGCATCTCGTGTGGGAGCTAACATTAATGTTAACAACGTCATGAGTGTGACAAGACACAAACATGCTACATCATGCGCATACAAATATAAAAACTAGTCTAAATAGACGTTATTCTTTAAAAGTAATAGAACTTTAATTTTGTTTTCTTATTATTTAGGTTTTGTTAGGGTGTTAGTAGGCAAGTAAAGCATGTATGCTATCAATTACAAATCTGAGTGCTACCGATTTTTACGTTTAATCTTTAGCGGCGACATCTATACCTTAGTGACGACACACCATGGATATAAGGGTTTTTTTTATTGTCCCTCTAAAATTTGCTCAATTGTCACTTTTAGCCTTTCTACTTCTAGACTCTCAAACTTGAAACCATCATAACTCATCTTTCAACTTCTAAGCTTCTAGAGTTTTGAATTTAACATCTAAACTTTATAAAACAAAACTCTACAGTTGCTAAAGTTTGTAAAATGTTAAACCTCACCCTCAACTTCTTAGGTTTTTAAAGCCTTATCATCTTTAATCCCTCAACTTTGTAATATTAACCTAGCATTCTTTTTAGATACTTAACCACATTGATTTCTTCGGTGCATACAAAAGACGTGGCCCATCAAAGCTCATGGAGGCACTTTGCTAGTCGATGACAAAAACATATTATATCTGATGGGACATATGTGTGATTTTGTAGTAAGTGTAGTTTCTTTTTCAATAAAATCAGCCGTGTTTCATTAAAATATATTCCGTATAAATTTTACTCGATCATAACTAACTAAAATGTTTACATAAACCATATAGTTTACACTTCCCTACTACTAAAAGACTTACTTTTAAACATATATAAACACAAAAAAAATTAGATTGTTACATATATACATATTACACAATACACTTGCTTCAAATGATTAGCTAGCTAGCTAGCTAGATTAATTGGATTATAAGATTTTAATTAAGGTAAGTTGTTAGGACTTAGGAAGCTAGTAAGTGTTTGATTAGGAACTGTGATGACAATTATTTTCCTAGACCATGCACACTTTAACTAATTAATTAATGATCAAGAAGCTACAATTATTACAACAAGACTAGGTAGCTGCTCATATATATTCTTGTACAAAGGTATTGGCCAAAGCTGCATCATTTTGCCCCAACATCAAAGATTCATTTCATCCCTTTTTTTTCCTTTACTTTCCCTATCACCATTAATTTGTTTTCTTTTGATCTCCTTTTTTCCTTTCTATCTTTATCATCTCCCACTTGCATCATATCCTACCTCTTCAATTCGATCGATCTGCTTAATTATTAATTTCTCATTTATTCATCGTCAAATACTTCATTAACTAATCTGACCTTCTTCACATCATATCATTCGTTATCTAAAAGTCCCACCAAACGTCGGTGTCCAAAAATCAACTGTTGTTTCATGTGTTACTGGAAACGTACTTGAAACTGGTACCAAACATAGCCCGCGACTTCTTAGATCTTCTCTTGGTCCTTCTGATGGTTTATCTTGTGTCTACAAGATCAAATACCCGAGATCGAGTTTATTTTTATCAGATGTAAATTAAATTAAACATTCAACATCCTGAAAGAAAAAGAAAATAGTATATATATATATAGTTACCTGTTGATGTTGCGAGACGGGAACACCATTTTTCATATATGGAGTACTTAGAACCTGGAAATTAAACATGAAGAATTAATTGATATAAACTTAACTTATATTCAATGAAATTAATACTGAAATATTTATGAGGGTTTTTTATAGACTTACACTAACTTGTTCATGTAAGAATTTGATATATTCAATAGCTTCAGTCAATACAGATGCTGTATCCGTCTGTAACAATATTTAAAGCATTTAAACAAATTAAAATCCATATATATATATAGTAATCAAAACTAACTAGGTTAATTAATTATTTCAATGTGTGCATATACAAAACACAAATTGTTACGACAACATATGTAACAAAATTAATCAACATTATGTGTGTATTTTTTTTATTGTTTCTCCCGCTGATTAATCAAAAGAAAACATGAAAAATTAAGTTTGAATTTTTGTTTATGTACATACTTTATACGTGTAGATTATTAAACATATAAATAAATAGATTTTTAGACATAATTTATTTAATTAATCATATGTATATATGTAGGATATCATGAATTACACAGCTTTTGAAAAATATGTGGCTTTGTTTTCATGTGTTGTTGTCGTGGTAATTAGTGTTTTGTGATAATATATATATATATATATATATATATATATATATATATATATATATATATATATATATATAGTTAATTACTCTTGCTATGTATATATTTAGAAAAGCTTATAAAAGAGCTAACTAAATATATATAAAAATAAAAAATAAAAAACTGATCATATATAAATTAATATACTTTTCCGAAAGGTGAAACTAATTGTTGGAGTGCAGTGATTCTGTCCCCCATCTTCTCTTTTTTCACCTGAAAATCCAACCATACATTTCTTTCAATTCATCTTAATTAATTAATTTCTTCACATCACAAATCAAATAAATAGTAATTAATCCTTAAAACCCTCAAAATTTATAATATATATATATAGGGGTACCTTCATTTGAGAACTAAAAAAAATAAAAAGAACCAAGAGAACCATTTTGATTGATTATTCCACATGTGCATTAATGCAGTTACAAAAGGTTACAAGCGGTTGCATATATGCACTAACCTCCCATGTGCATTAATACACATGTGTAAGAATCAATCAAAATAATTCTTTTAGTTCTTTCTATTTTTTTGGTTCTCAAATGAATGGAACAATATATATATATATATATTTATATATTGTACTTCAAGATTTATTATACAAGTTGTTCTAGGTGTGTGTCGTATATATGTTTCAGAATTTGCAATGAAATATATCTACCTAAAATGGTTGGTTGGCTGGTTAACAAAATCCAATTCTGGATTGTAATTATAAGTGATCAACTGAAAATAACTAATTAAATCATGATAAAAACTTTTTTAAAAAATAATATATACCTTAAAATTGGCCTGTAAAGTTGATTGGTTTTCGTTTCGGGGTCTTTTATTTGATGATGATTCACTAGTGCTTTCTTTCACTACTTTGGATGTAATCTGTTAATTATGCATATATAAAAATATCATTTTTTTTCTTCAAAGAAGTAAAAGAATATGAAAAACAAAAACTAGCTAGGGTTTGTGTAAAACTTATTAATTTGTCATAAAATGTTACCTTAGGTTTATCTTCAAAGGTTGATAACGGTAGTTGCATCTGTAACGACGGAAAAAAGCTCGAACGGATATCAGTTACCCCACCTGCTGGTGCATTCCAAAATCTCGCGTTGTTAGCAAAGTGCAATTGATTGCCACCCATGTCTGGCAACGTATGCAATTTTGAAGGAGAATTAACAGCAAATTCTTGAGGTTGAGCGGGGAATTTGGACCAACCAGATGTTGACAACTCCCCGCCACCGCCACTGGGGACATTCATGCCCCCAAAGCTTGATTGATACAAAGAATAACCCATTCCTTGGTTTTGATCAAAGCGTGAATCTTGTGGTTGCGGTAGTTGATTGTTGTCCGAACCGAATAAACTTTGCATTATGGTAGAATTAGGGTTTGCATATAAATCCATATTTTGGAAGCTTGAGTTCAATCCTTGACATGTGATTATGCTTTCGTTATCGCTATCTTGTATCGGTTGATCCAAGTGAAAACCCCTATTGATTTGCTTGAAATCTGATGATGAATCTTGTGAACTAGGTGGATACATCTTTTGTGGTCTCCATAGGTTGTTTTCAAGCTGAAAATTTGTTGTGTTTGACCTCAAACTATTATCTTCATCATCAAGTAGATTCCTAAAACCACTATCATCACTTTTTTGATCTCCACGACTACAAATAATTTAAAGCAAACCAAACAATTATAAGTTTTTAACTAACCAATAAATACTTAAAATAAATTCAATAAAGTTATCAAGAAATGTTAGTGGACATACAATAAAGCTTGATTCCAATCCAACGATTGTGGAAGTGGTTGTGATGAAAGTCCCAACCCCATCATGGGTAAGCTAGCGTTGGCAGCGGTGCAGCCAACGCTGGTTGTGGCGGTTGTGGTGGTGGCGTCGTCGTTGGCGGTTTGGGAATCTTGGAAGAGATTGATGGAGTTGGTGGTGACCGAAACTGAGTCCAAACAAGGTCTTGTTCTTGAAGATGAATCCCACCAATTGTCGGCCATGGCTATGGCTTCAATCAATTAGATTATTTAACAAGTGAAATGAAAAGGGTTTGATTGATGTTGGTATTTATATGTGGTTGAAGATGAAATTAAGGGAGTAAACAAAGGAAAGAAATGACAAGAATATGGTTGACTTTTTGTTTTTCAAATGAGATTGAGGGACAACATAAAATTCTTGTGGAAATCAAATTCAACTGGTCTTCACTATACATTTTTTTTCAACGAACCTTAACATCACTCTATCTCTTTATTTTGTTGTTTTCTTCATTCGAGTTTTTTAAATATGTGATATATTTGGAAATTTTAAAATAAAAAAATCTTTAACCACCAATAATTCGTCAAACACTTTAATGTTGTGTTTGGTTTATAGGAATGACTTGAGAGATATAATTAAATAGATCGTTAAGAGGAAAGAAGAATTGAAATAATATTACCCAACATTTAAAATAAATCTACCTATTCTAATAATTGAGTAACACATCCATATGTCACCATTTTAACTACTCCACATAGATTTTTGCTTAGGTATCATGTTCTAATTAATTTGATGGAGAATTTTTAGACGGGTCATGGTATGCTCCATATTCGAAATAACCCGATATGTTTATATTAAAAATTCACAAATTATCATCAATTATCTCCTAACCCGATATGTTCAAATACAAAATTTACCAATTATCATGATCTATATATTAACCTGATATGTACCAAGTATCATGAATTATCTCCTAACCTGATATGTTCAAATAAAAAACTTATCAATTATTATGATTTATCTTAACCCGATATGTTTAAATTAAAGTTTTACCAATTATCATTAATTATCTCATAACTCGATATGTTCAAATAAAAAAATTTAATTACAAGTATCATGAATTATCTCCTAACCGATATGTTCCAATAAAAATTTACCAACTATTATAAATCATATCCTTTATTGTAACATATGATTTTTAATATGAATATATTTGTAAATATCCAAATCGATTTAATAAGAGATATGTTAAAAATAATTTTGATATGTAAATTGAGTTAAAACCTATAAAATTAAAATCCGTGTAGTACACGGGTACTAATCTAATATAAATTATGTGAATTTATACGTTATATGGTTTTATGTGAATTATGTGAAATCTCGTATGACTATGCATAACTAATCGAGCTAGTAATTTTATTAAAGGATGGAAATTTATAAAATTAATACTTTAACCGGAACTATTGTCATTAATGAATGTTTAACTTAAATAACTCATGGATCATCTAGGTGATCCATAAAGTGTCCAAAAATCACTTAAAGATCCATGGAAAATTATATAAAAAGATTTTCCCGACCCTAAACCCTCGATCCGCACACTCTACGGCCGTCGTACCCCGACCCTTCTCCGTCTTGTGTTTTACGAACACCAAACACACACACACATTCTCAATCCGTTCTTGATTCAAGTACGTTGTTGGCTGCATCTGTTAATCAATCCTGCAAGTTCTAGTAATCACCATTAACGCATTAAAAGTAAGTATTCAGATAATTTTTTGTGTATTCATGCGATTACAAGGGTTATGTAAAACTTCAAAATATATTGAATCGGTTAAAATACTTTTTAAAAAGTTTTTTTTATAATATAATAGAGTTTATTTTACAGGCCGGTATACTAATTATTTTAAATATTAAAAAAGTTTTAGAGTATGTATAAACGCAAGTGTTTATTTTACAGGCCGCTATACTAATTATGTTCAAGCTTTTTATATATTAAAACTAATAAAAAAATAACCAAAAGTGGCAACCTTCTTCCATATTTTGGGTGTGGTACGTTGAAGAGTTGATACGATCGATATTAAATTAAGTGTTTGTTGGTCTTGTGACTTTAGAAATTGTGCGTAAAATATATATTTGTCATGGGCTTAGCGAGCAGATAAGTGTTGTCGCTTGCCCCTGGTGAGACATTGGATCAGTGGGTGCATGTCTAATCTAATCTAAACCTCTTTGATGTGTTATATATAGTTTCAACTTTCAAGCATGTCATTGTACGTCACTTGGATAGACTTAGTGTTAATTCCACAATAATCCTCACAATCATATTAATTTCGTTTAAAATGACTATAATACCCTCATGTGCATAATACCCTCATGTGCATTGCACATGAGGGAAAGTAACTGAAAAATTTAACGATCGTTAAGTTAAAGGCCTAAAGCCGACCCTTTAATTTAACCAAATGTCGTTCAGTGCAAAAATATAAAGAAAAGGTCAAAACCCGCAATATAGCATATTGTAAAGGCCCAAAAATGTAATTTACTCTCTCTCTCTCTCTCTCTCTCTATATATATATATATATATAGGGGAGGGATTTTCTACAAAGGGTCAAAACTCTAAAAAGGCTAAGAAGGAATCTGGGGCGTCGGATTATGGTGTTTACGGTCCAGATGAACGCGGTGGCAGTTTTGTAAATATTATGATGTTTTGGTTACGCGCGAGATGGATTTGGGGGTATATTTGTCATTGTGCGTTTTTAACACCACAATTCTAACGCCATGGTGTTTCTTAGATCCGTGTCTTCTAAATCATGGTGTTTTTTACGCTTGAACTGATCACAGTAAAAACAGTTGACATGTTTGGTGTTTTATTTTCACACATCTTTTCATGGCGTTTCTAACTTTTCTCATGGTGTTTCTTAGCACTATCAAATGTGATCTATGTCTTCTAATTATGGCGTTTTTAACATTTGAACTGATCACTAAAAACACCATGATTCAGAATGTTAAAAACACAATGATTCAGAAGAACAGAACATTGATTGGAGGTTCGTAATTAGTAAACGAAAACGTCAAAAACAAACAAAAATATCATCGCTTTCGGTATTCGCCATAGATGAATGATTATGGATTCAAAATTAATAAACGTAAAAAAAACACCATAAGATGACGATAACGCAGTGTTAAAAACACCATGATTCATAAGAACAGATCTCATTTAGTGTCAACGCGTAAAATGACGATAACGTCCCTCCGTGTTTTTTCCCTCTCATGGACATGTGTTTGTTTGTGAATGTTTCCTACACTTCTTAGAGTTTTAAGCCTTTTTAGAAAATCCTCAATCTATATATATATATATATAGGGGAGGGATCAAATGAGAACTCCATATTAAGTTGAGAACTAGAGAACTCCCAAAAACCAAGGGATGGAATTTTAAAGTGGAGGGGCAAATTTGGAACTTTAAATATATAAATCTTTAAACATTTCTATCTTTTGCATACGTTAAGTTTTTAAATTTTTTTTCGCACCATTGGATCAAGAATTTCAGTATCTTTCATTTGAGTATAAATAACGTTATAAAAAAATAAAAATTTCTCGTTTTTTTAATTTCAATACTTCATATATGTAGTATACGATATTATATGTTTTTAAATTTGGGAAAGTGAATATGGTGTTGTTATGCATCTAAATTACATGACAAACCATCAAAACTACGTACTTTGATAAAATAACAAAAGTTCCCTTATATTGATTTCGATTATACCATAACAAAAAACAACACCGTCATGCCTTAGTTCTAAATTTGGATTTTTCTCATATGATCGTATTCACATTGCTAGCAAATACTTGGTCCACGTTATGTGATGTGGTATGAATATGTGCAGCATGAGCATATCACAATACCAATTATAAGAGTCATGTTATGTTAATCTGTTTGTTGGAATTGAAAAGCCAAATTGGTGTACAATCGAATTTTAAAGGACAAGGAATTTTTTATTAAAATGAATGACGATTATTGAGTAAATGGGAAAGAGAAAATTATGATCTAAGTGGAGAAGGTCGGTTCGTCCATTAAATAGAATAAAGATCAATGAGTTAGTTTTCTAATAAAAATTAATTTAACTTATTTTATGAAAGCTAGGTAGTTTTAATGGTTTTACGTGTAACTTATGTGCATAACATCACCGTATTGACTATCCTCTTTTAAAGTTTATAGTATTGCATATATGTAGTATCGTATACTACATATATGTAGTATCATATACTACATATATGTAGTATCATACTACTACATATATGTAGTATATGCAATATTGATGCATTGTTATCTTATAGTTTAAATTTCAGGTTTATTTTATTTTGTTATTATATTTATCTTTAATTTATTAGTTTATTATTATCTTTATGTTTAGACATAGTATAAGTATTGGTTTTGTTTTCATTTGTAATAAGTTTTTTTATATGGAATATTATGAACTTTGTTTACGGTCATTTGAGATCGTATGTACACTTTAAATAATTATTAAACTCCCGAGCTATTTGGCCGCTTCAAAAAATGCATCAAGTACAGTGATACTACATATATGTAGTATCGAAAAAACGAAAATGTGATTTTTAAATTTTTTTAATATAAATAAGGTATGGAAAAGTTAGTAACGTTTAAAGAAAAATATAATCAAGTACGAATTCGCAATATTACATATATGCAGTATGGAAATTAAAAAAACGAGAAAAAAAATATTTTTTATAACGTTATTTATACTCAAATGAAAGATAAACAAATTCTTGATCTAATGGTGTAATTTTTTTTAAATAATATTAACGTATGCAAAGGATAGAAATATTTTAAGATTTTTATTTTTAAAGTTCCAATTTTACCCTTCCTCTTTAAAATTTCATCCCTTGTATTTTTGGTAGTTCTCTAGTTCTCAACTTAAAATGAGTTCTCAATTGAACCCTACCCTATATATATATATATATATATATATACAAGAAGCATTCACATCATTATTATTTTTTTGAACGACATTCAAACGTGAGGTTATACTAAAAACTTTTTCGAATTCAAAAAAGCGTAGAAAGACAGTCAAACGAACCTTGATTGACCTCATTCCGGAGGTTTGAAGTTGTGTTTTAAGAATCCCAAAGCTCATTCTACATCCTTCATTGCTGGCTCTTGTGGCCCCACTGAACATTTTTCGTTTATCACTTGTCGTATGAAAACTAAATTTTACAAATACGATTGTTTGGTGTATAATATTCCTATTTGTATTCATTTTCGTTTGTTGTATATGGAACGATTAGTGTAGTCCCATTACAAAGATGTTGAATAACGACTATTGGTTCAACACGTTTAAGTTGTTCTTCGAATCAGACATACCAAATTATGCATGCCAAACCAGGTATCTAGTGACGTCGCCACCTCAAGAAAAAGAGTTGGGAATGAATTGTTCATTTCAAGCCCTTGGTCTACGAAAATATTCTTTCTCGTAGCCTACAAAAATATTCTTTCTCGTAGCCTACGAAAATATTCTTTCTCGTAGCATCTAATAACACCCTCACAAAAAAAACCTTAAAGACTTGCATGTTCTGTTCAGTCCGACATATTTAAGTATTCATCTAACGAGTCGGGAACAGTTCCATAACCGACGAATTGCGGATGTGCTTTGTTTTGCAAACTCGAGATGCTTATCTTATTTCTTGCATCGAACCGGGTTTGAAAATAATCATTGCCATTTTCCATATCCGCGACAATATTTAAAAATAGCTCCTACTCATCCAAAAGCTCTCTAAACTTCCTCGCGTTAAGATTCAGATTCTTAGAAAAATAATCAGCAAAAAGAAGTTTATGCGACTCAGTACAATCGTCTCTTGTAATGTAGTTTTTTATGAGCTTGTAGTACGTGTCGTGAACATTGGTAGAAAACAAATAGTTGGAGACCGAAAGGAAGTACGTAAATTAATGTTGACGGTTTCATCCGAGTCATCAAAAGATGATGAAGGCGAAATCGTTGTTGTATCATCGACTAGTAAATGATTCAACATTTTTTAGAGTGTGAGGTTTTTTTGAAAGTGGTGATTTTGAAGAAAATTATGATAAATATTGTTAACTTGTGTTAGTATTAAGAGGTGAATTTTTTATTTTTTATTTTTAAAAAGCCAGTAGTAGTTGGAGATGGGGGACCACCATCAACGGTTAAAACGTGCAAATGGGTCGGGGAAAAATTAAGTGAATGAGCACCAAATTGTTCCTCAAATCTCGGGGCCGAAGGAAGGTGGGGCAGTGTTTCAGCCAACGCCGATAACGGGCCGCACCCACTCTAATCCCACTCCTTTAACTCTCGTAGAGATATTCAAATCAATATGGATGTTCTATCTTGCTATCATTATTACATCATATCGTCACGAGAAAGAGAAACGTACAAACTTTATTGTGAGCAGTGAAACTAAGAAAGAGAAACGTACAAACTTTATGGTGAGTGGTGAACCTAGCACTACATTTTAAACTACATAAACTAGTAAACAACATATAAATCGTTAAAAAACTGTTGATTTTATTATTGTAGTATATACTTCTTCCATTTATTTAAAACTATGTTTAATACCGGTATGATACACACGGGTTAAATAACAATATTTTCAAAAGTTATAATCATTATATTTTAGAGTTTGTAAATATTTAATATTTGATGTTTTGTAAATGTTTTTATAGAGATACCATTAGTTATAGAATTTTGGCTCCATTAATACTCCCACTCAATTTTTCTCTTCAAAACTTCATTTTATGCAACAAATATTTTTTTCCTCCAAAAAAATAAAGCTAAAAAAACTTAATTTATTAAATAGACTATAGGTTTATTTTTGCACAAGTTGATATGATACAATAAACATTTTAATAATTAAATAATATTTATGTATTTATAGATATTTTCTAAATTACGCATCATTGAGTAAATAGCAATAATTTGATAGCTAGTACATTAAAAAATTTATTCATCTTCAATACTTTTTATGTAAGCAATTTTTTTTAAATATTTTAAATTAAAAAATTGAATGGGAAACAAAAATAAAAAAAATCATTATAAATGTATTATTAAATAAAATACATTCATCTTCTATACTTTTAGCTTCATCAACTAATACATTATGAATTTTCCTTCCACACTTCCTATTAGATAACAAATATTTCCCCTTAAAAATTGTCCCTAAAACTTTGAAATTATTAGATAGACTAGCTTAGTGCCCGTGTGTTATACGAGTACTAACAAGAAAAACATAGAAGTTTAAATGGTTTAGAAAATGGATAAATTTATAGAAAATAATCAATTTTAAATTTGGTTCTAATTATATCAGTTTCAAGTAGACAACTTTTAAAAAGATGTCTCAATCATATGTAATTAATTTGAATGATAGATAAATATTAATATTAACATTCATTTTAAAATAAAGTAAAATAAATGTTTGTGAAACTTTTTAAAAATTGCAAAAATTTTCATAAATTTGTAAAAAATAAAAAAAGCGACAAATTTTTTTACATATTGTAAAAAATTTAAAAAAAATCAAAAAAAGTAAAAAATAATCTGTGAATTTTTTAAAAGTTTGTAAGAATATTTAGTTGATGGCATAAAAATACACTAAACGAGTCCCAAATTAATCTAAAAATCAATGACCTATTATACGAATTAATTACCTAGGAGTAGAACATATAAAGTTCGTTATGTTTCTATATAAGTTATCTAATTGAAACAAAACAAATCTTGAGTTATCTAACTAGAAGATATAAAGTTCGTTATGTTTCTATATGATTTTCGCTTTAGAAAAAAAAACATTTGAAAATAACTTACATATTATTACATTAAATAACGCTTAAAAACAAATTACATACAGCATTAAAAACCATTTTTTGTGGACAATAGACATGCTTATATTTGGCAAAAATCTCATCAAGACTTAGCTTAACAATGTAGACGCATTGATAAAAAAAACATTACATTTTGCAGTGTTGAATATTTTTTAACAATTGAATGTAATTTGTTAGATTTAAATAATATTCTGAAAAAACAATAATTCAGGACGCAAACGAATTGAAATGGTAAAATGATTTTTATATTTTTAAAACTATATATTTGTGGAAATAATTTCATTCGATATCTTGTTAAGTTTGAATTAATTCAAAACTATTAGTTATGGAATGAAAATCCTCATCTAATAAAAACGTTATCAACATTTTGATTGGGAAAATAGTTTTCTAAGTGCCTCCAATGTATGATAAGTATCCTCCAAAACCCTCTTTTATTATTAGAATGTATAAATTATTGTTACTAACATCTTAACTATCCACATTTAGGGATATGTTTGGTAAAATTTGAATCATTAAGTGTTGAATGATTAAAATGTCTTAACCATTAAGAGGCTCTATTAATGAGAGAGATGTTGAGATAGAAATGCAGATAAGTATAAAGTTGGTATATGCTACATTTAGTTCCATTCAGCATCTCACTGTCTCTTAACCATTCAGCATTTAACTGAACCATTTAAAGGCTATTTTTTATTAAACAAACGCTCTAAATGCTGAATTTAAATGATTAAAGACCGAACTGAACCATTAAAAAAATGAAACAAACTGAACAAACCCTTAGACTTGTTTACAATTTTTTAGGATCGATCAAGCATTCTTTAAAGTTTAAACTATGGTGAAGCCGATAACCACCAAAAGCTTTATGAGGTACATTGAGCCAAATATTTTATTTGAGTGAGTACATAATAATAACACGTCTTTTCAGTTTTACTTTTGCTACTCAAAGAGCTTTTAACTTTGAAGATATAAAAAATAGATGCTAATCAAGTCGCATACCTATATATTTAAAATTCAATATTTTTTATGATTCTTTAAATTAACTCTAAACCTAAAAGACTAAAGGGTTTTTTGTTTAGGTATGAATAGGGTTTTAATCTGAACGATTCAGACGCCTGTTGGTTCAGACCGTTTGGTTGTAAGCGCATGTCTGATTCGGTCAGGCATTGGGTCTGAGCGAGGGTCTAATTCGGTCAGACGTTAGATCACATCAGAACGAGCTTTGAACGACGCTTGCAACGAATGGAGATAAAAAAACAAAAAAACGAGCTAAAAAACTTGCCTCGCACGAACGAGTTTTTTAAGCTGCATTCATGTCTGTAGGTCGTGTGGACGCCGCATTGTGTGTAAAGGAATTCGAACCAAATTGCACCCCTGCGCGCTGGTATGGGCTAAACTAAAACATGACACAAGAACTTAACATGTCATGAAGGCTTGCATATATAAGCTAACAATGTTTTTGTTTTCGGGCACTCCAATGTGGGAGAAAGTGAATGAAACAAAATTTTAAAAATCTAATATCAAACCAAACAGAATCTATTAACCATTCAACACTTAACCATTTTAGACCTCTAAACCATTCGGCAGTAATTAATCATTCAGGCATTCAGCACTACCAAACAGCCCCTAAAATGAAGCACTAATTAAACTGCTTACTTTTCTTTGGTAAATTATTACTGTAAATTATTAGGTTTAATACTCGTGTGTTACATGCGAGTTAAATAAAAATATTTAAAAGTTATTACTAGCTATTATATTTAAAATTTGTAAATACATTTGTAAAAAGATCCTTAATCAAATAATCACAAAGTTTTGGCTTTATCAACTTTCTTACTTAATTTTCTCTCACAAACTTTTTTAAAAAAACAAAAAAATTTTCTCCAAAAAAGTGTCCCCTGAAGCCTACTTTAATAGATAGATAACTTATAAGTTTGGTTTATAATTTTTATTTTGGAATTAGACTATGTTAAGTAAACTGAAATTTAAACGCATTGTATTTTAAACTGAAAATTGTACAAAGAAATATACATTAGAAAACTAGAAGTAGGATAAAGTCACCATACCCTTTGTTATATTATCGTTGTCATAAACCTCATATTCTCTCTTTCTTCTCGTGTCATTACTCATACTTTCTTTTCTTTGTTCAGCTTCCAGCGAGTGTTGCCGGAGCTAATTTGCAGACACCGATGGTTGCCGATTTTATAGTTGATCCCTACTTGCAACATGTACCATAACAGCGACAATTTGGTTTTGTAGTTTAAGCCAATATGTAACTTCTATAAACATCACTTTTAAATGTCAACTAGAAACGGAAAAAAAATCGATAAAAAAAGCTCGCGCAAACCAGCAAATAAATCTAGTTATATGAACAATAAAAATTGTCAGCAGAAAAAGAAAAAATGTAGATAACCGAAGAAACAAAAATAGAGAAAAGAAAATTATTTTGACTTAATGTAATGACTATTATTACACATTTACACGTTTGAAATATCGTATTGGGGTGAGTATCTTAATATCCCTATTAAAAATATTGTAAAAACCATTTGACTTAAACACCTTACCAAAAAACGTACTTACGTTAGGAATGTAATTATTAACATATATATGTTCTTAACTCCTAGTGGTAAGAACTTTTTTTATGATAACAAATATTCTTTATACTAAAATTGTGTTCGTATAAAGTTTATACATAAAATATCTAGTTGCACTCACGTTTTTTTCTAATAGACAAATGAAGATCTTAATTCTTGTTTTTTTTAAATTCAACATGTTTTAAGTTTATCGAGTAACATATGTCTACTGACGCATTTTTTACCGTAATTTATTCAAACAAAACTGACCACAAGCAAGATACTAAAGACCAAAATACAACCCAACCTAACATGAGCAACATACCTATAAAAAAAGATTACAACACAAATATGCTCAATTACATTGCTACTCTTTGCTCTATGTTTTAACCATAAAAACAAGTTAACCATAATTTTCTCTAGAATCCCACTAATGGATGGGGCCGCCGAATTGAAGATACGCCCGTTTCTAGCTAGCCCGTTTCAATATAAGCGCCACATTACACTTATTCAACTTTCACTCAAATGTGAAACTAGTTCTCATTCTAGTGACTTCACTCATTCACTAGTAAAAACTTATTATGAGTAACTAATTAATAATATTAATTACAAAAAAAAATATTTAAAATAATCTATAATAACAAAAATTTTAAATAAATAAACTTCATTAAAAATCAACTAGAAATTACAATAAATTTAAGGGAAAATGCCATAGAAACATAACCAAGTTTCAGTTTTGTTCTAATTAGGTCACTCAAGCATATTTTACTTGAATTGGATGACTAAACCTTCAAATCGAGCAATTGTTGGATTTTGTTTTTGTCAAGAAAGGAATTAGGGATAGAATGTGGGGGTCGGAATATTTAATATATGTAATTATATTAAAAAATTTAAAAATATGTTAATTATAATAAAAAATAAAAAAATAAATCTACAATTCACGTTACCGCTTCACATTAGCATAAAAAAATGTGAAAAATAATTCCTAACTGAAACGTAAAGAAAAACATGTGAAAACAACATGTTAAAACCTCTAATTTGAATAAAATATGAAGGTGAGTGACCTAATTGGAACAATTTTTAAACTTGAGTGACTTAATTAGAACAAAATTGAAACTTGGTTATGCTTTTACACATTTGTTAACATTGCACCGAAACCTCATAGCTGGATTTATACATTAGAAACGTAACTCCTAATACGATCTAATTAAACATTTGTTAATTAACATTGCACCGAAAACTTCTAAGCATTCATTACTACTTTTTTTTTAATGACGAATTTTATTAGAATCTAGCTAGACCGTACCCTTGACAAGATGCTAGGAACCGAAGACAAACAAACACCTATTACAACGACGACCTGCTATACCAATTTTATCATGCTATATTTATCATGAATTCGGCCGAGCCTATGAATGACTCGGAGCATGGCTTGAAATTGTTGATGCTCCATGCTCAAAAGAGGACCGTTTTCATAGTTAAAGCGTATTTAACGTCAAAACTTTAAATATTAACAACTGACAAATTTAAACAGTATGAAAGTCTTGAAATACACATGCAGGTGGCTATTAAGATCCATGCCAAGCTTCAACTTCTTAGAACATACTCACGTACCAAACTAATATAAAATCAAGATTATTGATCGAGTAAGTTGTAATTTACTTTAGCAAAAATATTTTATAATAACAAGTTTTATCATATATGCTTTAGCAAGTAATAACTGTACACGTAGTTACATATGTAAGTTGTCATTGTAACTAAAATGTCTCTTCTATACCGTACGTTCAGAATAAAAATCCTTTAGTTATGTTTTCTCTTTATTTACTTAAACATTTTTAAGCATATATATGTAACCGTCTAAGAGCCACATAACATAGTGTGGGAGTTACTACTCACCACGAAAAATCCAAAAAACCTAACACGATCAAGCTACATGGGTCAAACATAAACACCGACGCGCGTATACAAACACGCAAATACACAACCTCAAATAATTTGATTTTAATATCTTTCATGAGCCTACATGCGCAAGAGATCGAACTTCTCCTCCTCCTCTTCCTTCAACGATTGATCTAATTATAATCCTCTCAAACAAAACATATTCAAATATATATATTTCACTTCTTATCTTATAACAGCATTTAATTGCAAATGTCATTCACTCCACTAACATAAAAATTGAAAAAAACAAATAAATAAATAAATGTGAGCCAAAAAAGCCGTCATTTTCAGGCTCTGAAAGTAAGGGTACACGTTGGGCCCTTTTGAGCACGCGTATGCGCGTGGACCCCGACCGTTGACTGTTTTCTATTTAACTAATTAAAAACATACGTCAAGTCAAAACGAAGTAACGAGTGACGCAAGCAACTGTCGTTGTTTTCCGTCGTCCATTTCAGCCCATCGCCACTGTGCCGTTTCTTCCTTATAAACTTAATTCATTCATTGTTCTTCTAACACTCGCTGTGTTTTTTTTTATTTATGTTTTTTTAAAACATATGATATGATTGCGAGTCAAAAGAATTGACTAAGAAATCCACTAGCAAGATTTTTGTTTTGTTTTGTTTATTCAAGTCGTTTTCAAGGTATATAATTTGTTAGGGAGGATTTTGTACTAAGAATAATTAATTTGTACATAACAGAAACATTTGGCTGCATGGATAATCAGCATGTTTTTATCCCACTGGCATTTGACACATTTGGCTTCCTAGCCACTGAGGCGGTAAACTTTTTGACCAGGGTTCAACGGGTCATCCATAGCAATGTCTCGACACCTAAGGGTCAAGGTTTTGTCTTCAGTAGGCTAGGTTTTTCTATTCAAAGGGGGGTGGCGGCACAACTTGTTGTCCGTTTACCTGCCACCTTGTTGTAAATTCTTTTATGTTTTATATGAAATTTATTAAAGATCGAGAAACATTGTTAATTAGCAAGTTTATATAGAAATATTAGAGAAACAACCGAGCAGGATGCATGTCAGGATTATAATAAAGTTTTATAAAGAGAAATTAAATTACACCACGATCGTCAATCAAACTTATAAATTTTGTTAGGTATAGTTTAATCTCTATAAGAATATTGGTAGGTTTTTTTAGTTAGCGAAGATATATATGTTCGTTCTGGGGCATCCAAATGCACCAAGTAGTAGTAAGGAAAATAGTATGGAGAAACTTTTGATGACTCGAAGAATATTGTTGGCCACGAGTTTGGCATGCAAAGGGCGTCATAGATGAAGAAAAATAGGTCCTTAGGGGCGTTACACCATTTAAGAACAATCTCCTAAATAACATTTGCAAATTTGCAATTCAAGAGAGCTTAGGTTCATGATCTGGGACTTAGTTGTCACCATTTCGACTTAATTTGACACACGTCATGTGTTGCGGCGGCAGAATTGCGATAGTGACTAGGCCACATGATGCGGCAACGGAGTCTTGCGTTTGTGACTTGATCACATACATTGATAAAAAAAAATTGTGTCTAAAGTTTAAATTTTCAAAGTTATTGATCAAAATAATAATTAGGTTAGAGTCGTGTGTGAAATATGTAACATGTCAAATTCAGGTACTAAATTTGTAATTACACTAAAACTAAAAAAACAAAAAAGATAAAAAAAAAAAAAAAAAAAAGAGAAGCCACCAACCTCTTTGGTTCTCCATAAGAGACTTAAGTTCAATTCTCACTAGTGTCATTTTTTGTGGATATTTGGAATGAAGCATGTCCTGGGTTACCACCCGGCTTCGTGTATGAGCCTAAGGGTTTTACGTGGCATAGTTAAAGGTTCATGCCCGGTTTTTCCCTAGAACAGTTGATTGACGAGTTTCGACTCCGATCAACTTGGCCCGTAAGGAGAGTTGTGGTGAGCCTCTGCTGCGTGCGCAGTAATGGGGAAACCCCAATGCCGACGAAAAACACCTATTGGTGTTAGAGGCGGAGTTTCAATCTTGGTCGTTGCACTTCTGAGTGTTTCGGTCATAGGACGTTGCACCTATCGTCTTCCTAAAAGAAGATCAAACTAGTTCATCAAAACAATATCAAAAGTGTATGTATTATTGATTTTGCGCGGCAAACACTTGGGAATTGAAATAGGCGCATCATTGCTTGTTTCATAGGATGATGTATGGGAACCTAAAACTAAAGAATATTAATGATTATATATAAGGAAAATAAAATATATAAATAATTTATCTTTGGGTATAATTTCGGGTAATCGGGTTGGATTCAACGTAGGGGTGTAAACGAGCCGAGCCGAGCCCGAGCTTGACCTTTATCGAGCTTGGCTCCCTGGAATATTCTGAAGCTCGAGCTCGAGCTCGGTCGAGCCTATGACATTTGGATCGAGCTCGGCTCGTAAAGTGAAAATAAAGCTCGAACTCGGTTAGATAAAGCTCGATTAAATTTAAAAAGCTTAAACCATGAACGAGCAAAAGCTATTCAACGCATCCCTGTTTCACTTAACAACTTGTTTTAAAGCTTAAATCGATGCTTGATGACAATGATTGGCGACGATTGCAGCGGTAAGCATTTGATGATGATGATTACTTGATTGGCGAGCATTACAGCCTTTAACTAACAATTTCAAATTGGAATGAACTGATTTGTGTTGGCGAGGATGAACGGTGGGGACGAAAGCAATGGTGAAGAAAAACAAGTTGATTGATTTAGGGCTCAAAGGATTTATATGTTAAAAATGTATATTTAAAAAGTGATAAATTATATAATATGTTAAATATATAAAATATAATAACAATTGTACCGGGCTCGTTAAGGGCTCGCGAGCCTAAACGATGTATGAAAGTAAGGTCGAGCTCGAGCTCGATAACTAAACGAGTCAAATTTCAGGCTCGAACTCGGGCTCGAACTCGTTTAGGCTCGACTCGTTCGAGCTTTTTACCGAGTCGATCTCGAGTAATTCTCGAGCTGTCTTGACTCATTTACACCCCTAATTCCACGTTATCACACCAGATTCCATACCTGAAAATCAGAATATTACACGGTCCGTATATTTTAAGTTTCAGTTTTTTTTACCGAACTCAAGTTTTATTGTCATCCCTAAACATGAAGAGGAAGAACATGTTACACTAGTTTGTTGCTGAAATACAGACTAATAATATATTAGAGAACACATTCTCTATGATTAACTTGAGATGCCCTCAATTACAAGCTAGAATATTTTATCACACGAAGAATCAAGTATATGTATTTCTTCTCAATGTATAGTCTAATGTGTTGAATTTGATGGAATACATATGCGAAAAGTTACCTTGACACGACGCTCCGAACGATAAAAATGTGCTTCAATCGGGTGTTTAAACTAACAGTGCTTCAATCGGATGTAAAAAATTTTTGTTTGAAGCGTTGTTTCGAGATAAGTTTTACATCAATCGACTCGTATTCTCCTTCCAATCAAATAGCATAGAACATCGGTATTGAATTTTTTAAAAAAATAACGGCGTTAAAAAAATTAACAACAGCATGTTGGTTGACAAAATAATAAAAGTTGGGACCATTAACATCCAATTCAATAGTTGAAACTGGTAAAAACCAATACATCTTAAATAGTTGGCCCACATACTAGTAACAAGATTAAAAGTTATTTTTGCATATATTAAAACCTTGTTTAGAATCTAGTTTGTTAAATAAAACCCAAACACATGTGATCTAATAAAGGTCGTACTATTCAGACACCCATATTTATAAATTGACACTCATATGCGGCTTGTATTTCCCTATACGAGGCGTATAATATTGATTGCTCTAAATCCGATCAAATTAAGTGGGGCCATAGATTTTTATACGACACGTATAAATCTATATGAGAACTATACAAGAGTTATGTATTAGCTGTAGAATAATATTTCTTACTTGATTACTTAGGTGACGATTTATGTTAAAATAAAGTTAATTGATGGCCAAATAAATTCCCCTTAATAATTAGCCAAATATTACAAAACAACCTTTATTTAAATCTAACTTTTTATACTCATATTTAAAAGTAGATATTTCTATAGTTTGTGACTTTGTGTACTAAACAAATGAAAAAGTCAACGGTGGAGAATAGATGGTAATCCCTTGCATTCAGCAGCCACAATCCAACGGCTACGGTTCGCCACACCAGAGGTAGCAAATGAGGTCATCAACACTTAAGCATGACAATATTACAACTTAGCATGACACATGTTAATTACAACTTAGCATGACACATGTCACAACTTATACCTTTCAATAGGTCGTCATTTAGGGGGAACGGAGCGCAACCACGAGGAAGCCGGCCATGAGTTCACAAACTTTATAATTTGATGGCCGAAATACAACTGGTGAACCCATAAACCCATCCACGAGCTCTCCTCTTATAATGCTTTCACTCGCTAGTTCACTCACGATTTCCCTACCTCACGAGCCTCCTAGCCATCATTATTCTCATGATCCCGCCTAGGGGTGTTCATTCGAATCGAATGCGAATTGGGCGAATTAGACGAATCGAATTGGTCGAATTGGGACTTTTAAAAACTGTATTCGTATTCGATCCACATTCGAATAAAAATCTATGTATTCGATTCGATTAAGTTATTCGAATTCGAATCGAATTCGAATAGATTCGAATGTATTCGCTTTAAAAAAATATATAAATAAACAAACACATCAAGTAACAATACAAATGTAGCACCAACATAACATAAGTCTACAACATCACCCAAACAATGTGCAAAAACAATATGCAAAATACTAGCACATCAACAAGTCTAAAACATGTTAACAAAAGGTCTGAAACTGCATAATCAAACACAAAAAAAGACTATAAACATGTTTAAAACCCGTAGAAACAACAATTAAGCAGTTGCTACAACACCAAATCATGTTCATATGTAGAAACAACAATTAAGATTGGGTAATGGGTTGGGTTTGGGTATTTTTAACTTTACTTCAAGCCCATTAAATCATATTCATATATAGATACATAACTAGATATATTAAAAATATATATTAAAAAATATATAAATTTCTTATTCGAATTGGGCGAATCGAATGCGAATACAGAAAATCATATTCGTATTCGATCCACATTCGACAAAATTATTCGAATCGAATGCGAATCGAATTCGAATGACTGAAAGTCGATTTCGAATGGCCTTAATCGAATTCGATTCGAATCGAATTTCGAATAATTCGAATGGTATTCGAATAATGAACACCCCTAAATTCCCGCCACAAGACTCATGGCACCCTTGTGATAAAATTTACGAGGAAGTCTGAAAAAAGTTAGTTTGTTTTACATGTTTTTTTAATATATGTTTTTAACCTTAATTAGTGTGGTGATAACTGATAATATGGAAAGAAATATAGAATTTTGAAGAAATCCTATAGTAGTTATATATTTAAATAGATTGTGTATGATTTGACTCGCTAACTCGTAAATGTAACATGTGTAGCATCATTGAAAGTTAAAGTAATATAGTAAATAAGAAAAACTTATTAAATACTATATGTACTTTAAACCTAACTATCTTTAAAATTTGATGATCATATGCTTACCTTCGTAACCAAAACCCTTATAATTGTTCCAAAATATCTAAATATCTATTTTTATTACTATTATAAAAGCTTTACTATTATAGGTAACATGTCAAGGCTCGTGTTATGTATAATTTTAATTAAGTTCAACAGTGAATACGAACCATTTGATACATCTAGGTATCCCTAAAGGATATGCTTCATGTTTTAAAAGGAAAACATAGTAGATATAATGCTTTAACTCTAAACCTTACTATCTTTAAATGGTTGATGATATGCTAACTTCATAACCCAAACCTCCTTTTGTACTACTATTATCAAATTATCTATTTTATAATTTTACTAATACAAAAGCTTGCTAAAGCAAAAGTAAAATAAAACAAAACAAGAGTTGACTAAGGAGGGACTAGGATTGTTGCGTTTGACTTGGGGTCTTCTTATGGACCACGTACATAGTGTAGCAAGGGCAAAATATTTAGTCAACACAGAATGATTATGACTTTATGAGGTTTGACTTTATTTGGCTTCTGCATAGTAACTAATAAGTGGTGCTTGTAATTTTGACTTTTAGCAACAAAAAAAAGTCTTGTCAAAGTTGTGTCCCTTTCCACGTTTATATATATTAGGGGTTTTCATTATTCGAATACCATTCGAATTATTCGAAATTCGATTCGAATCAAATTCGATTAAGGCCATTCGAAATCGACTTTCAGTCATTCGAATTCGATTCGCATTCGATTCGAATAATTTTGTCGGATGTGGATCGAATACGAATATGATTTTCTGTATTCGCATTCGATTCGCCCAATTCGAATAAGAAATTTATATATTTTTTAATATATATTTTTAATATATCCAATTAATTATCTATATATGAATATGATTTAATGGACTTGAAGTAAAGTTAAAAATACCCAAACCCAATCTTAATTGTTGTTTCTGCATATGAACATGATTTTGTGATGTGACAACTTTTAATTGTTGTTTCTACGGGTTTTAAACTTGTTTATAGTCTTTTTTTGTGTTTGATTATGCAGTTTTAGACCTTTTGTTAACATGTTTTAGACTTGTTGATGTGCTAGTATTTTGCATATTGTTTGGGTGATGTTGTGCTACATTTGTATTGTTACTTGATGTGTTTGTTTATTTATATTTTTTTTAAAGCGAATACATTCGAATCTATTCGAATTCGATTCGAATAACTTAATCAAATCGAATACATAGATTTTTATTCGAATGTGGATCGAATACGAATACAATTTTTAAAAGTCCCAATTCGACCAATTCGATTCGCTTAATTCGCCCAATTGGCATTCAATTCGAATGAACACCCCTAATATATATATATATATATATATATATATATATATTGACCTTTCTATTAGATAGTAATAACATCATTGAAATTTGGATATAGTGGTAAAGTTGTTACTTGATGTACCAAAAAAGGTCTCAAGTTCAAATCTCACAAGTCTCATTTTTCAGCGATGCCAGTCAATGATCCAGTTAATGCTAGTGAGATAAAAAGGTTTTACCCACGGGTGAGGGTTCGATCCTCGATAACGGTTGCTACGTCGGCCTCCGTGGGGTTTTCCCTGCGAGCGCTCTGCCAAGTTAGATGCACCACGCATGCCCGGTTAAAACGACGTATGTTGTTGCCGGACTTGGTTTAGGGACCCTCATGTGACAGGGGGTTGCGCCCGTCACAATTCATGAAAAAAAAGTAATAAAGATTTGAATACACCAAGGGTCTAAATACACATGGGATTCGTTATTAAAAGGAAACTACTTTAATTAGTTTAATTTAGCTAATCATTTCTGCTAAGCATGATTAGATTGAATTCATTTAACAAAATAAAATTTGTTTTTAAGACATCTGTTAGTTTTATTTTAACAGTAACTCTTAGATTTTATAGGATAATTACACCAGAGCATATCCAATTTAAATTTAAACTTAAGATCAAATGCTACAAACACACTAGTGTTATCAAATAACCACTAACCTCATTATATATAGCATCTAACAAATAATATTTGTTTGTTTGTTTTTAATAAAAAAAAATTAGTGGTTCGAGTCATGTCTATACCCGTACACGTCTTCCATAAAGCAGAAGAGATAAAAGCTTTATAGATATATTAAACTAACTTCAACTTCCAACTAAGAGTTCCATTGATGTCCCAATTCAAAATATCACAAAATTTGGTCAAAGTGGTACGCGTCTATTTCTATCATAAAAGAAAAAAGATAAAAGTATACATGGGAAAAAATAGTGACTAGTAAGTGTTGCATATGTGTTTATAATCCGTGCTCCCTCAAGCTAGGTGTAATGTGTGCGTTGCACCAAGCGCGTGAGAGCATCAATACTTAAAAATATATATGTATAAAAATGGTTAACCTAATTGAGTTTAAATGATTTATTTGAATATTTTGTTGGAATATTAGAGCATCAATTTTTGTTTCAAGTTCGAATTCAAGTTAGGAGTTTCAATACAAAGGTGTTTTAACTCTTAAGTATGGTCTTGATCGAATTCATAACAACTCATGGTTTATGAGGACTGAGGTGTTTCAACTTTCAACTAATAATATTATTTTAACAACTAAGACAATTTTAACTCTAAAAAGTCTCTCTAAAGTTTTCTAACAAGTTGTTGATCTTCTTCATCTCTTTTCTTAAGTCACTATTTGGGTTTTTGAGTTGTTTCGGCCATTATACTCTGGAAAACAAACAAGTTCCCTTGTGAGACTTGAAATTTAAAATTTGTTTTAACAGACTCGTGTTGAACACAAACACATGATGTTTTATTGGTGGACGATCCCACAACGACATTTTGTATGTATTAAGAACGAAAGATGAAACGATTACAAGATCTCAAAAACTTATTGAAGAAATAGTACACTAATGTACCTTGTATATAGAACTATCCTACTTGCATACCAACTCAAACTCAACTCTCCTAATTCAAAACCAAAACTATCTTTAGTGACCATTTACTATGCATGGGCCTATTACACGATGTGAGCTGTTTTCAATAATGCTTTACGGATCGGCCCAATCACTAGCAAAGTATCGACTCTTCGTTAAAAAATCAACATATTTTATATTTCATCTGTCATGATGACAATGTTCATGGTTTTGTATATCAATAATCAGTAACATCTGATAAATTAAAAACTGGTGTCAGTTACGAACATGAATAGAATAGCATGCCAGGCATGAGCATTTGATGATTTGATCATGTTTATTTTGTTTATTATAGACGGTTTAAAGTCAATGATCTTTAGCGTAAATTAATAAGTTGATGTATTTAAGATTTATAAAATTGATAATCTATTGGGTTCAAGTCCTACCCATAAGTGTTTCAGATTGGGTCATGGTTTTTCTCTGAAAAAATAGTTGGTTTCTTCTTGAGGGTAGTCTATGATCAAACTGACAAAATGATGTACAAGCTTCCTTTTGGAAACACGCCAGCCTAGATCCCCAAGGTTCCATAATCTTTTTAACTAATAAAAATGTAAAATTTTGTCACACGTCACAACTTAAAAGGCACGTAATCTTATGTGACAACACCACCTTCACTCAGAACTTAAAAGACACGCAAATCCTTCAATCGAATCAAATCAACCCACTCACCCATCTTTTTATTCACTTACTACATATCATATATATTTTTTCAACTCATATACTATATGTTTTACTAAGCTAATAGAAAAATAAAGATTATCAGACGAACCAGTAGTCGGTGAGTAATCAAAAAACGATCACACACCAACCCTTGATTTGTTAAGTTTTATTTTACAAACTGGACCTAATTTTGTTTTTTTCAAAAAGCCCAACACTATTTTCTTATAGCCCAATACAACCCTAGATCAGAAACACATGTCTTCATAAACCCTAACTTCAATTTCATCTCATTTACACCATCTTCAACCGCCGTTGGTCGTCATCTCCAAACCCTAACCAGAACAATGGGTCGTGTAATCAGAGCACAACGTAAGGGAGCAGGTTCCATTTTCAAATCCCACACACACCACCGCAAGGGTCCAGCACGTTTCCGCAGCCTCGATTTCGGTGAACGAAATGGTTACTTAAAAGGTGTTATTACTGAAATCATTCATGACCCAGGGCGTGGTGCGCCGCTTGCTCGCGTCACTTTCCGGCATCCGTTCAGATACAAGCATCAGAAGGAGCTTTTTGTAGCTGCGGAAGGGATGTATACTGGTCAATTTGTGTTTTGTGGGAAAAAGGCGAATTTGATGGTGGGAAATGTTCTTCCGCTTAGATCTATACCTGAAGGAGCTGTTGTTTGTAATGTTGAACATCATGTTGGTGATCGTGGATCGTTTGCTAGAGCTTCTGGTGATTATGCTATTGTTATTAGTCACAATCCTGATAATGGCACCACAAGGTATGAAATGGATTATATTTATGTTAAATTTGTATACTGTTATGTTAACTTTTGGGTGTGTATTGATTTATGTTTTTGTTAAGTTTGGATAGAAATAGATTATGTATGTGGTGTTATATTTTTTTAATTCAGTTTCATTCTTGGAGATCATTATGATGACCTATGAGATGTTCTATATGATCTTGAAACTTATACATATATATGTTTAATAATACTTCTACAACATGTTATTTCTACCTTTTTTTTTGTAAGAACATAGATTATGTTTTTTTAGTTCATGGCACTTCTAATTGGAACTGTAAGCTCAATTTTGCTACTTTAATTATGGTTTTGTGAATCTTTTCTTGGAACTATGAAATGTAGTGGATTTTATTTAAACCCTTCTTAAAGGTTACATTTTTAAGAAATTTTCATGCATATGAATGTTGTGGATTATTTTGTTCCATTTTCCTACTTTGGTCATGATCTTGTCCAACTTGTTTTGGAACTATGAAATATAGTGGGGTTATTTTTAATACTTTTTCAAAGGTTACATTTTTCTGAATGAACCTTAATTACATATGACTGCTGTTGATTATGTTTTGTTTTGCTACCTAGTCTTTATCTTGTCAAACTCATCTTGGAACCATGAAATGTATTGAATTTGTTTAAGTCTCTCTTGAAGTTCACATTTTTTCGATGGTTTTGATTATATTGTAGAGTGAAGCTTCCATCTGGATCCAAGAAAATTGTGCCAAGTGGATGCCGTGCCATGATTGGTCAGGTTGCTGGTGGAGGCCGTACCGAGAAGCCAATGCTGAAAGCTGGTAACGCTTATCACAAGTTCCGTGTCAAGAGAAACTGCTGGCCAAAGGTTCGTGGTGTTGCTATGAATCCAGTTGAGCATCCCCATGGTGGTGGTAACCATCAACATATTGGTCATGCTAGTACTGTTCGCCGTGATGCACCACCTGGTCAAAAGGTTGGTCTTATTGCTGCTAGGAGGACTGGTCGTCTCAGAGGTCAAGCTGCTGCTACTGCCGCCAAGGCTGATAAGTGATAAATTACTGTCAAGGATCTTGATTTTAGTTTTGTTATGTTTGGGACTGTTACTACTCTTGTTAGTTTCTTTCTGTTTACCGTCTATTGTTGTGTTTCTCTTCATACATTCAATTATTTTGGAAAGTTTTGCAGCAAGTTACTGACTATTATTATTATTCATTTTCTTGGATTTGTGGTATTGATGGTAAGCTTGTTTAAAGTTCTGCCGTGTCTACATTCAGTGTTGGGTTTGATTCAAAACACCAAAAATCAGACAGGTCCATGGTCCTTGTTTTTTTTCTCTTTATCTAATTTCGGTTATTTGTTAGTTCTGGCCAGCCTTTAACTGCTCCTAAATGAGGATGAATTTCTGGCTGGTATCTCAGAAGTGTTTGGAAATTGATCATCCCTAATTCTTTCAGTCCATGTATGTGCTATTTATTTGTGCAAAAGTTTGGTATGTTTACCCATAGTCCATAGATGTATGTCTTGGTGTTATGTGTCAAGTCATATCCCATGTTTCCGCTACCTGCATAAATAGTCAAGTATGTTAGTTGTTAAAGATATGAATGAAAAATATATATGAATTAATTTAGTTTTCTGTCTATAATTCTTCGGGTCATCTCAAATCTCCCTTCTAAGTTATCTCAATCCCAAGTGGTACATATCACTTGGTTGGGTGTGCATTTGCCAAAAAGATTTTTAATAGGATTGGCGTTTGGTGTGGGTTAGATCTCCCTGGTAATCGGTTGTTCTGTGAATTGATTGATTCCCCTATGGATGTTAATCAAACTAATGAAAAGAAACAAACTTTGTATGCCATTTTTATGGCACTTTCATGGTCGATATGGAAAGCAAGAAATGAGTTTATTTTCAATACGGCTAGGCTTTCGGTATCAAAAGTGGTGGATAGCATTATGATTTCTATATATGCTTGGATGAAGCTTAGAGCAAGGAGGGAAGATGTGGTTTGGCAAAATTGGTACAATTTTCCTTTGTAGTTTGGTGTGCGAGGGTCTATTGTAGTTTGGTGTGCGAGGGTCTATCGTAGTTTGATGTTTTGTCGTGTTTTGGCTTACTATAGTTTAGGGGTGGATGTTTTTATTTGGAGGTTTTGTCGTTTTGGTTGTTGGCTTCTTAGGGCCTAGCTTTTTGCTAGTGCTTTTTTTGTTCTAGTAATAAAACTGCCGTTAAAAAAAGGTAGTGTACTCCCAATCAAAAGATTAAGGGTTATGTTGGTTGTAATATATTTATCCTATGTTAAAAATGTACGCTTATCATTTGGCTTTTCAAATTATAAAATACTAATGTGTTATTTTTTGACATTGAAGTGCTTCATTTTTCATTTGAGCTAATGTTAACGATATGGCATAAACTTGGATTGGTGTAGAAGAGGAAGTTTAAAAGGGTTGGTCTTACTTCGAGTCTATTGGTTTAGTATCATAGCCTTACTATAGTTAGTGAAGACATAAGCCCGGGTGTTAGCTATACGCAGACCATGTTGAGGAAATTGTAAAAACGATTAATTGGAAAATTTGAGAGTAGCGTATTAACTATCAGATCAAATCTATTTAACCGGCTGTATCAAATAATCTGACCATATAAAACTCAAATTGTGAATTTTCAAGAACATGTGTAAGATATGTTGGTGGATTTCGAATTAGAGAATTGATCGATGTTGCAGGGAGTGTATATTCAATTTAGGCATTGAAAACAAGGTAATTTTCAAGTATTATTTCGACAAAATTAGTCTGTGAATTTTAAACAAAATCCATAAATAAATTGGTAAATTAATTTTACTATACCTATTATTTTGGCAGCTTTTAGCTCGACCCCATATGGGCTCTGCTTCCAGGGGTGTTGTCTCCTTGAAACCCTTTTATATCTTAACTAGGTCTAATACCCGTGTGTTACACACGGGTTAAATTATAATATTTTTAATAAATTATAACCATTATCTTTAAGGATTTTTAAATATTAATATTTAAGTATTTAGCTCATCAACTCATACATGGTTAAAACTTCACTTAATTTTCCTCCAAAGCTTCCTATTATAGAACAAAAAATTTCCCCCAAAATGTAGCCCCCTAAAACCTTGATTTATTAGATAGATAAGTTTAAACGAGTGTTCACTCAGCACTACGAACTCTTTTATTATCATGATAAAACATTCGATCACTAATTAATCTCAATTACACTAAAATATCTACGGAGCCTATAAAATATCTTTTAAGCATGTCAACATTTGGGTTAAACTCCCTAAAATTCTAATATTCTAAGCTTTCAAAGAGTTATAATTTCATTTTAGCATGGCACTATCTAAGTAAAGCCATGAGTAGTGATATAGAGTGTGAAAGAAAAAAAGTGACGTCACGTCGGATGTTAAGTCAGCAAAGTGTGATGACGAAAAATGATGGTAGTAATGACTAGTGTGTGATGATGATGATGATAAAATTTGTAATTATTAGAGTTGATGAGGTGTATATATACTAAAAAAATCACAAAGCATGCCAATAATCACAGTGAAGCCCAAAAATTTATAACTCTTAGCGTTTGGTGATGACTTAAACTGTTAAACAAACCCCACTAGGGATGCTTGGAATTGGGCGGTGGCTTTAGATAATGTGTTTTGTACCAAGAATGTCAAGTCTTTAATTCAGTCAAAATGCACGACAAGAGAGGAGTACAAGTTTCCTTTGAATAATTAGGTTACATTTAAGGTTAACATTTTCAACTGGCGGGCACATCTCAACAGGATTGCTACATGTGACTCTTTGATTAGAAGAAACATTGCAATCCATTCCACTACTTACACTTTTTGTTTTCTTGTGACGAGACGGTATATCACTTGCTTATTACATGCGCTTTCTCAGAAAAAGTTTGGGCAATCACCTCTTGGTGCAACCTTCAACCGATCTTTGCTTTTGAGTGTAAAGACTTGATGGAAGCTCCTTTCTTATTGAGAGGTGACAATGATTACAAAAAGGCGGTTCATGTTTATTCATGACTATCATTTGGAAGCTTTGGAAGCATATGAATGCCATCATTTTCAGACACGGCAACCCTTCGGTTAATGGTGTATTAGAGAGATTAAGGTCACGGCTTCCCTTTGGTTTAAGTTTAGAGGTAGATCTAGAGGTTCTTATGACCCTATTAATTTTTAGTATTCTATTGGGTTTTTAGCTTCTTGTTAGCCTGGTTTCTTTTATGTTTATTAGCTACTAGGTTAGAACCCGCGTGTTCACGCGGATGCAATGACAACAATGTAAGATGGAATGATAACAATGTAAAATTTATATAATTTTCTTTTAAACGGTTAAATTAAAAAATATATGAGAGTTCTAACTAATAAAATATTCATTATGACTTTTATTTCAAATATTTTAATCTTACTTTGACTTATAAAACTGTTTCAAATCTATTAAAAAGTCATGATAAACAGAAGTATTAGAGCGTGCCTGGTTTATGAGATCTGTCTAGAAAATCATTGATATCATATTTTAGGTGATGATTGAAAAATTATTTGAAATTTAAAATCTAAATATATTAGTCAATTTTCCCACATTAAAGAAACGTTAGAAATTAAAAAAGAATTAAATGTGATTAATTTATTACCAAAAGTATTACAATTAATCTTTGAAATTTAAAATCTAAATATATTGAAGTCAATTTTCCCAAATTATGTAAACGTTGGAAATTGAAAACAAATTAAATGTGATTAATTTATTACCAAAAGTGTTACAATTAATCCTTTAATATCAATTATTTTGGAAAAGTCAAAAGTACGATATATATATATATATTCCAATTCGAAAATAATATATTTGTTTACACCTATTTCATTGATTATTTTTTTATACAAAACTGGAAAATATTATATGTCAATGTATTATTAAGTCATTCAAAAAATAGGTACATTATTAATATTATTATACATCTGTATTTTATTATCTATTTCGTGTTTATTATAATCGTTTCTATATACAAAGACAGTTTTGCCTACACACAAAGAACATAACATAGCTTTAAATTGTGTTTGATATTTTGATAGTTTGATGGCTATCATCATAAAATTCAAAAGATCTAAACTATTAAAAGACTAAAAAAATCTAAACTATTAAAAGAGTAAAAAAACAAGAGAATTAAAACTAACATTTACTCAAATTTTGCAAGAACTTTAAGAATGCAATACATTAAAAGATGGATGTTAATCCTAGAAAACAGAAAGTAAAGACTTTACATCCAAAGAATAAAACAAAACTACTGTGTGCGTCTGAATAGTTAGGTGGATTGTTTACATCAGGCTGCTCAAAACGAGTATTAAATAATCAGTAATATGAGCAAGAAAAACATAGTTGAGAGGTTTGTTTAACATGAGGTTGCTCATATCGGGTAGTGAATTCATAAAACAACCAAAATAGTTGAGTAAGTAAAACATGAAAATGCAAAACGTTGATATAGAGTAAATGATGAACAAAATCATACAAACATAGAACAAAATGAATAACGAATACAGACAATTGATCTTTCAAACATACCACAAACTTAAAAACCGGGTTTCGCTTCTTTTGCAATATCAACATCCAATTACCTGCATAACAATTGACAACAATTTGTAATTTATACTTCATTTCACCAATAAACCAATTAAAACCAATATAACAACCTACAAAATTCAAAAAACCATATTGTTTCAAAAACCCAATTCAAAAAACAACACCAACTTCAAATGAATACAAACGTAGCAGAGATGCAAATGGTGAAGATCGATCGATGCTGGGATGGATGAACATTTGAAGAGTCGGCCGGAGCATAGAAACGACAGTTTGGGGTCGTCGGAGGTCGTTGAGGATGATGGAAATCGCGGAGGAGAGTGGTGGTTACTCTACAACACAAACGATGGAGATGGATGATGGTTGTGATGCTAACATACAGATCGAAGAAGACAATGATGATGGATGACGGCGATTGAGAGGCAGAGCTCGGAAATAATGAAATGGTAGAGACAATAGAGAAGAAATTAGGTTAAAAACCTTATATTGGATCCATATTAATTTCGGGTCAAAGTAAATGGAATTCGGGTCAATTGGTGGATCCGTGGAATATTGTTTGGAGATCCGATCCGGATCCGCATAAATGTTGAGGATGATTGTGGTGATGACAAGTGGCATGTTGTGGCGAATTGGTTTAGCAAATTATTATAAGAGGAGATTTGACATTAATTAAAATAAATAAATAAACAAGACACAAGTTGAAAAAACCCTAGATACTTCTTCTCCTCAGGGGTTTAGACTGCGTCTGCTGCGATACTCGTTGCCACAGGTTCAGTAAAAGAAGAAGTAAAGAATCCATACACAACAATGGCGATGAAGACGATGACAACCGTGGCGGCCACCGGTCCCCGTGGCCTCAGATCGCTTTTTTCAACTCTTTCCACAAACTTCCCCTTTCCTTCACAGCCTACCGCTAATCAGCCACAGAGACCTCAGGCTGAACCTTCAACCAATCTCTTTGTATCAGGCACATCTTCTTCTCCATCTGTTCATTTCATTTCACATCTCTATCTATGTTTAGTATTAACCCTAATTTCTTTATCGTTTCGGATTTTAATCGCGAGTGAAATGAAATTGAACTTTGTGATCTTGTAGTTGTAGATATGCTGTTATATTATTCTAGATATTGATCAATTGTTGTAATCTGAAAATTGATTTTCACGAAAATAGTTTTTGGTTGTTCGGTTTGTGGAATAATGGCTACTTGTTTGTTTGTTTGTTTTCAAAATGGAGCAACGGACAATTGGAGCTAAGGTTTATGTTATGCTTATTATTGCATATTTGCTTTTGAGTTCGTATTTTGTTTCTACTAAGTCCATTTTGGATCAGTGGATGCTTTTAATTTGGTGTGATTCGGAAGAGGTTACGGTTTTATTTTTGGGTTGCTGGGGAGGTTGTTATTCATTTTAGATTGCTCACTGTCAAGCGAACTTATCGGTGGGAGTTCTTAGTTTTCCTCTCATTGATGATTTGATGCCCAAAACGCATCGGTGGTGCTTAAAGTCAATCATTTTATATGTCCTGGTGTCTCCTTTTCAAATGACAATTGACAAATGATGTACGATTTACACTGGATATCTATATTGTTAGCTTCTAAGCAATATTGGATTTGCATCACATTAGGGAACTTGCATACTTCTATTTATCTTATGCATCTGATATGTTGCAGATATAGTTTTCGTATAAAGATATATTTATCTATAGCTGAAATTTATTAGTTTCGGTCACCGTGTTTTACTCTACCTTACCTTTGTATGTGGTAGTTCACTACTTCACTGTCTTTTGGCTTTATATGAAACATTAAAATGTAATAAAAGTCTACTTGCCCTTGTACTTTAATTACCTAAAATGAAATTATTTGGTGTTTGATTGCATTCCTTCTGGTCCAATGGTTTTACGTCAATTGTCATTCAATGCTGCTTTAGACATTTTAGTGATTCTGTTGCTCCTAAATGCAGGTCTCAGCAAACGCACAACTGATGAAGGACTTAGAGAATGCTTTGCAAAGTTTGGTGAAGTTGTTCATGGTATGATTCTTTTTCATAAATTATGAGTAATGAGCATATCCCTGCCACATGTACTATTCTTCAAACTTTGATTGTCATTTTCTTTGATACCTTCTGCAGCTAGAGTAGCAAAAGACCGTGCATCAGGTTGGTCTAAAGGGTTTGGTTTTGTACGATATTCTACTCTTGAAGGGGCTGCTGCTGGTATAGAGGGCATGGATGGGAAGGTCAGGATGGTCATTTTAATATTTTGCCTATGTTTATTTTTACATTGATGGTTAATTGATGTTTTTTTTGTTGTGTGTGTTGCAGTTTTTGGATGGTTGGGTTATATTTGCAGAGTATGCTAGACCAAGAGACTCTCCTTCTCCTCCGCCTCCTTCCTACGGGAACAACCACTATGGCCGCAGATGAACTCTCACCTGAAACTACATTATTGGTTACAAAGTATTTATTATTAACAATGAAGATTAATTATGAACTACAATGTCTCAACTGTGTTGTGAGTTCGAAAACCAAAGTTTTGACCTCTATGTGTTCTATTAGATGTCACTCGCAGTCCACTCTGGTAAGGTTTTCGTGTTGCTTTATAGACATTATTTGATTTGCTTATTGGAAAACTATAAGTTATAATCGTATTGTTATATTGGGAACCTTTCGTTTTGTTAAACAAAACCTTTTCTTATAATCTTGTTTTCAAGGTAAGCTACATAACATAGTGCAGTATTTTTGTAAAACCATGCACGTCTTAAGTTAGGCGATCCCCTCGTATGTTGCATTAAAGGCGTAGTATAGGTTTAAGGGTTGGCAGTGGGAGGCTCAAATAGAGCTTATCTTTAATGCTAGGGCGCTAGGCTATTGTTGATGTTAAATGTGGTGGATAAAATCAAATACTACTTTTTCTCTTGGTTGAAGAATCAGGCAAAGTTAGGAGGCGTTGTGTGACATTCTTAGTGTAATTTATATTTTTTTAGTTTTTTTAGCCTGGGTTGGTTGTCTGTGATGATTGCCCTGCTAGTGGTTCTTTCTTTTAATAAAATTTGGCAACTAGAAAAAGGTTTAAGGGTTGACACCTTATCATGATCTCATGCTGCTTTGTTGCATAACATGTTGTAAGAAAACTAACCAAGTTTGAGCTTACAGTTAACAAACTATAAGAGCAAATATTTAAAGTCTAACTAATGCGACTAATGCGTCTTCTTTTTTTTTAAATAAGGAAGTGTTATTAGACTTTATTATTGTCTTGCTACCAATACTATTATAACACATTATATTTTCTAAATAAACAAAGTTTTTTGTAATGCAATCGTAACTTAGAAATAATAAATTCAATGCCTCTAATAAATCTAGACTCTAGATAGCGTAATAACAAAGATTATGAGATACTTTAAAAGGGTTGTGAATCAACCCTTTGTTTCTTTTTAATGGTGGTTTCATCAGAGTGCTAGTTTTAAAGCCATATCATGACTAGTTTTTGAAACGATAACAGTGAACATTAGTTACATTACAATAACTAATGTACTATATAAGGGAACAATGTGATATATGATGAAGTTGAAGCAACGAAGCATATGTTATGACACTTAATATTCAGTACAAACAAAAACGTCACTGATCACATCATATAATAAATGTACACTATCATGAATAAATGTGAGAGGTTACAAATTTAACCGGATAAACTTTTTATTTATTTTAACATATAAAAGTTACATGGCTTTTTTTTGTAGGACATCAAAAGAATAACATCTCAATTTCATAATTATTTAAAAATGTAGGGATAAATAGTGCATTTTCCAAAATATACATACAAATAAACAATATTATTTTTTTAAATTTATCTCTCCGCTCACAATCATTAGAGTCATTTCATAAAAATATAAAAATATATAAAACTCACTCAGACAATTATATAAATTCACGTGTGAATACTCTTAAGATAAATTACATGACGAGCCTATAAACATTACTTGAAAATCAAAACTTTGCACGTGTTGTGGAATGTCACCGTCTTTTTACATCATCACCACAACATGAACATGAAGAGGGTGCTATGCCTAATGCATCTATGGGTGTGGCCTTAGTAGCTCTAATTCAAGTGCCGGTGATGGCTCCATCCGTGTTTTTTTTAATATTTCACTCAATTACAACACACTTGTTTTATTATTACTATCATATTTTCACACACTCATTCTAATCACTATCACTTTTAAAATACATCCTAATCACTACGTGACAACACTTTTTATCACTATTACTTTTCACAATGCGTATCCTTATAATTTGTAACATAAATTTAGTGTGGTTGAAATGTCTATTTTTTTAAACAATGGCCATGTCATTATCCTTACACAAGCATTCACGCTTAAAAATTGAATATTAAAACCACTAAAACTTGTCCAAGACTCAAGAGACTAAATAAATATGGAGTAAATTGTTTCTTAATTCTTATACAAATTAAAAAACATTTTCATACAAAATCAGTATGGAATAAATTATGTTTATACATATTAAAAAAATTATTTTTATACAAAAGTCAAATGGATGGAAGCCACGATATGATAGAAGAATGAAATATTTTCCAAACCAACACAACTTCCAACCAACCACCTAATAACGTAAAATTCCTAGCTAACCAGTTGAACATCATCGTTACAACACTCTAACCTAACCTAAATTACACTTGTAAAAAGTGAAGATGAAGAAAACACTTTTTATGGATTTCAATGTAATGTTGAAATTTGTTACACCTTATACAAATTATAAACGCTTGCAAACAAAAACACATAAGATAGCGAGTTATCTCTTATGTTACGCCAGATTTACTATTTGAGTTGTGTATGCCAAAATGGTGTTTGCACATTACCACACGACTAAAAAATTACAATCGTAATAAGCTAACAACTTATAGTTTAAACAACGGTCATAAAAATCTGAGTGACAAAATCAAATTTAAGATCATTTTACAACATATAAAAGTATCACTTTGCTCTCATATGTAAAACATATGATATGATTACCAAACTTGCATAGCATATATATTAACTTTATAGTCTAACTTTTTATAGATAACAAATATTTAAATCATATATATTTAGATGTAAAAGAGATATGTAATCCACCCTAAAACTTTTAACGGTCTAAAAACAAAGTGATGAGAAACTTGGTTCCATATGTGCATAATTATGACACAAAGAATGAATGTCCGGACACCAAGGGCATAATGGTCCAACTATGGTTTAATTATCAACTATGTTTAGTTAATAAATGTCTACTTTAATAATAAATTGATCGAGTTGGAAGAATAGTAAATATTATAATTTTCAATGGTGAGTCACCTGCTCAAATGTTTACTTAAAATAAAAAAATCATAAAAATATTAATCTTATTTAAACAAAAAGATCTGTACTAAATACTAGGTTATTAACTCATACACTTCACGTGTTAAAAACGTATCGCTATGTGGTAATTGGGTAAAAGATAGGTGGATGGACTGATTTGATCTGATTGAAGAAAGAATTTGCATGTCATTTGAGTTGTAGTGGAATATAGTGCTGTCATATGACGATTTGATCCATACGAAAGGGGATGTGAAAAATTAGGCGTGAGAATTCTCAAGACAGTGAAAGCCTCTTATGTAAATGTAAGTTAAGTATTTTTCATTTTTTCGTTTACATCTCACAAGGTGTCTTTTTTAGTACACGTACTCATAGGATGTTTTTTTTAACGGCATGTTAGTTGTTAGAAGTTATTAGTATCACCAAATGCTATTGCTTGAATTCAAATCCAAAACCTTTAGAAAAACCGATTCTCTCATCTCACCCAACCAAAAAATCATTAAAAGAATGTTTTTTTCCACACCTAAGGTGTCTCTTTTAATAAACGTACTCGTAAGATGTCTTTTTTTATATTATTTCAAACTAAACACTCATATAAGTTACATTCATACATGTATACTCCTCTTATATAATTGAAATAGATTTACGAGCTTGCTTTAAAATTTTGTGTATGAGTCAGTTGTTAAGAAAAAAGAAAAAAAAAAGCATTAATAATGTGTTTTTAAAACACTGAATTTTGTCAGCTGAAATAATATTTTCTTACCAAGATATAAAATATTGTTATATTTATACTCTACTCTTTTGGTATATTTAATTTGAAATATCACCATTTCTGTTCGAGTATTGTTTCTGAAAACCGGATCTTGTCTCTGCTACAACTCGGATTTTATTTTATCTTCTTCCTCACGATTCATTTTTCTTCATCAATCCTAACTGCAATTCAATCACTGCTACAATCATCAGGTACCGTATATATAAATCATTAACTTAACTTCCTATAATCATTCACATTATCATGCTCATAATCTCGCACTTTACCTTTTTCCTCTTCGATTGCTTTTATCATCTACAATTCTACTCACATATTGCTTCATTTAGTGTTAATCAGCTGTTCATCGTTGATTTTAACGACTTTGAGTTGTTTAATGAACGATGATGTTGATGTTGAGCCATTTGTTAGCTGCTGAAAAGTAAAAAATTAAGATCTACATTGTAGGATATGAATATATGATTGATTATGAGTTTATGACTTCGTATTTGCTATATTCATGTTTTCAGTTGAGAAATTTTGACTTCGTGTTGATTTTTTCAATGTTTGTTAGTATTGATGCTCGATTTCCGGAGATTACGATTTCGTGTTTATGAATTTCGTCTTTCAGTATTTGAACATTGTGATATAGCTCGAATTTTGCTTCAGCTGAAACATGATTTACATGCTTGATTGTGATTTTTTGTCTCCTGATATAATCTAGCACGATTTTTTTGTGATCTGGTTTTTTATTCTGTTTTGTTGCGTTATAAACCCGCAGCTAATGTCAACAGTTTACTCACATCACTTTTTTTGGTTTCTTCTTCCTTGATCTACTTAAATTGGCCGTGTTTTTCGTTCGTGTCTCGTATTTCTGTGAACTAGTGAGCATGGTCCATAATTTGAGGTCCTGCGGTAATTGAAGTTTCAATGTTAGGTCTAATACAATCTTGAAAACAGATTGTGATATGATTTTCATAGTTAAGTTTGCTAGTAGATAGTTCACGTGAAGTTTGTCATCAACCTTCTCTAAATTATGCTCATAAATCTTGCTGAAAACTTCACAGGTGTGTTGATGGTTACTGGGATAGGTAATTTTTCATCTATAGAAAAGAGATGAAAGAGAGGTCAACTGGTTTGATTATTGGGATCTCAATAGGAGTGGTGATTGGAGTTCTTTTGGCCTTAACTGGGCTACTTTGCTTTAGGTATCACCGAAAGCGGTCTCAAATAGGTAATAGCAGTTCTAGGAGGGCAGCAACTATCCCCATTCGTGCAAATGGTGTTGATACTTGTACCGTCTTATCTGATTCATCAATGGGTACGGAATCATCAAGAACTTCTGTACAAAATGGCCTTCCGTTATGGTTTGGTGGTCTTAAGAAGGGTCATGTGGTAGCTGCTTCTGGAATTCTCGAGTATTCTTACAGGTATGTTTTAGTCGGATTTTCTTCTACTTTATATCTTGTGTTCGAATCATTTATATATGATAAGCTTTTTTGTTATTTTGTCTTTTTGGCCCACATATTCTTACTGTTATCTTTTTTTCTGGACCAAGTAGAGATCTACAGAAAGCAACCGGCAATTTCACCTCCTTGATAGGCCAAGGGGCATTTGGTTCAGTCTATAAAGCTCAGATGACCACGGGTGAAGCAGTTGCGGTTAAAGTTCTTGCAACTGATTCCAGGCAAGGCGAGAAAGAGTTCCAAACAGAGGTAACAGGGAATCGTACTTGTTCACCTCGTGCTTGTATGCTTGAGATCTATTACTTTTAGTTAATTGACATTTTAAAAGTTTACTTCAAAGCGATATTTGACACATTGTTGTTACTAGGGGATATTTAGATATAATGAGGAAGGTTTATATAAATTACAAGAATATTTGTTTTCTAAAGCATCATCTATACAAACTTGAAACTGGAACACCAAGATTACCATTGTTACATGATTAATGTCACTTTATTCAAGCTTCCGTCATTGTTAGTTTTGCATTTAAGCTTTACCCTTGTGTATATATATGTTTGTAGGTTATGTTATTGGGAAGATTACATCACAGAAACCTTGTGAATTTGGTAGGATATTGCGCAGAAAAGGGACAACATATGCTTATATACGTCTACATGAGCAAAGGAAGTCTAGCTTCTCATTTGTACAGTAAGTGATCATCCTACATTATCATTGATATTACACATTGTTAAGGTAAACACTTAATAACTGTCTTAGATGTTCTTTTACAGTTTTCATATAAACATGTTACTTTGTAAATTTTAGGTGATAAACATGAACTGTTAAGCTGGGATTTAAGAGTTCAAATAGCTTTAGATGTAGCCAGAGGATTGGAATATCTCCATGATGGAGTAAGCTCTAATCTTTATTTCATTTACAAGTATTTCAGTTTTGGCATTTTTCTTGTGTAAAACCATCCAAATTATTGATCTTTTTCTTGTAATCCCAGGCTGTTCCTCCAGTCATACACAGGGACATAAAATCTTCTAACATTTTGTTGGATCAAGCAATGGGAGCTAGGGTTAGTTTCTAATATCTGAAACCACTTTAGAAATTGATTTTGCTTCCTTTCAGTTTTATGTTTTTTATTGATGACAGATTACCCAATTATGTTGCGTAATCAGGTGGCTGATTTTGGACTTTCAAGAGAGGATATGATTAACAGAAATGCCTCCAATATACAGGGAACTTTTGGTTATCTTGATCCAGAATATATATCAACAAGAACTTTCACCAAAAAAAGTGATGTTTACAGCTTCGGAGTTTTATTATTCGAACTTATTGCAGGAAGAAACCCTCAGCAGGGTCTCATGGAATATGTTGAGCTTGTAAGATCTCTCTCTCTCTCTCTCTCTCTGAACATATCATATTTTTTTTCTTTAATTTTTTTATGTATTTAAGATAATCTTGACTAAAAAGTATAACTTTGTAACTGATCACATGGGTGACAAACTGACATTTAATGCAATGTTTAAAATCACTTTTTCCTAATGATAGTTCGTTTAAGAAGTATGTCCTACTTTTTAATGCATCAAATCGTTTTACCTTAGATTTGTTCCTCCAAGTTGATGCAATATATTCTGAACTTTCATGGTTTTAAAAAAACCATTAAATGAACAAAAAAGCCACCAACTTTTATCCAATTTCAAATTAAGCCACACAAGTTTTACACTCAATAATGAAAAGACTTAAACTTTCCAAAAAAGGTTTCATTTAATTCCTCATGAATTTTTTTTTTTTCTGAAAAAAAAAACTTCAGCCAGATTTTCTATAACGCCTAAATGAAACATTTTGCCAAGTTGAAGCGTTTTCATGAGGCTTTTTTAACTTGTGTGACCAAACTCTGCAATGTTTTATACATTTGATTTTCTGGATTTGATATTAAAGGGGTTTAAAATATTATCAGGCAGCGATGAACACGGAGGGAAAAGTTGGATGGGAAGAGATAGTGGACTCCCGTCTTGAAGGAAACTTTGATGTGCAAGAACTGAACGACATGGCAACTCTTGCTTACAAATGTATAAACCGTTCCCCAAGAAAAAGACCGTCTATGAGGGACGTTGTGCAAGCACTTTCGCGTATTCTTATGATGAGACATAACAAAAAGCATCATAGACGTGACTCATCTGCTGCAGCCGACGAGGTTTCTCTTAATGTAGACCAACTAGGCCGCAAAAGTCCTATGAAAGGTGAACATCGAAGGTTTGAGTCTTTTGGTAGCGCAGCTGACAGTGAAGTTTAATATGACCCTTGGCTTATTTTGTAATATATAAGGAAGTTGACATATATGAGTTCCACAGTATATAGATTAGGTTTTGGTGTGTTGTTGAGTGAGGAAATTAGGCTGAGTGTGCTTTGTTTTGTGATTGTATAATTGGTTGTTAATCTGACTTTGTAATTGGCCTCTGATCCTGTTATGGTTCAATTTTGTATAGTATTAGTGATTAGAGAAAATTGGATAGAAGAGTGAAACAAATGGAGCCTGAACACGGTTTTGTTTTTCTTTTTTTATTAACTATATACAACCTAGTAAAATTTTTCAATAAGTAAATTAGTGTTATATACAGTTTCTTTATTTTTATAAACACTAATAAATTGGTTACAAGTTAGTATAAAACATTAAAACCATCTATCTAAATTACTAACTATTTATAATACTTTTCTTTTTGATATATTGGCTTCTACCGGTTTTAACTATCATCTTTTGGTTCTACTGGCCCTAACTATTGAATTGGTTGTCAACGGTCCAACTTTGTCCGTCGTTAATTTTTTTTAACGCCGTTAAGTTTTTTCGAATTCAAGACCGATGTTTTAAACCTTTGATCGGAAGGAGAATACAAGTCGATTGATATAAAAGTTATCTCGATTGATATAAAACTTTCCAGAAAAGACTTTAACAATACTAGTAAATTTTATTTTTCGTCCTTAAACTAAGAAATTTTTAAAAGTAAAATATATATTCCTTCCTTCAAATATAAAATCAATTTTATTTTCGTCTTTAAACTAAAAAAATAACAAAAAGTTAACATTAAGTATTTTTTTTATTCATCTTTCCTTTAAAATGAATACTCACAAACACATAGGGATAAAGGAATGATTTCAATCTAGTGTCATCGATTTTATATGCTCTTAATCTCTTACAACTCTAATAAATAATAATCTCTTACAACTCTAAGAATCTCTTACAACTCTCATTCACTAAATGTAAGATTAAAAAGCAAATATTTAAACTAAAAATAGTAAGTCTTAAGGGCGATGGGGCACAAATGAAAACGACGAGAAGAATATCCAAACCTTTCTTTGATTTCGTTCTAGTGTTCGTTGAAATAAGATGTGTTGTGCTTATGTTTGTTTAGGTGCGTATTGTAAGAACACGTAGGATATACGCTCTCTAGCTTAGCTCAAGGTGGGTTGTTTTTTACAACTATATTAATTAGAATCGTATTATATAAAAAAAAGAGTTACTATTTATGAGTAATAGAATGAGATGAGAGAAATAAAGTCTATTTGATATGTGATAAATGAATCGATATGCAAATAAAATGAAATAGAAATGGAATGAAATAGACAGAGAAATAAATGGATCATTACCATTAAGTTGTCATGTTTAGTTCAACAGCTTAATAGAATGAATCATTAAATTTCATGTTCTAACTATAAAATAAAATGAATTATTAGTTCGTGTTGTTTTATTTGCTAGTTTTAAGTTTTAACTTTTCTGAGCCATGCAATTAATGGACTATTGAAGTTATTGGGCTAATTAAAAACCCGGCCCATTTCTCTTATCTTCACTACCCCTGGGATATGTTGAGCTAAGCTTTATCCTCTTGCTTGCTTCTTCTTCTCCTTCATCATCCATTCATCCATCAGGATAAACTAACTAACTGCTCTCAAATCCTTCATTGAACAAAAATGGCAACCATGGCTACTCTACAGAGCTCATTTACCGCGCTTTCTCTCTCTTCCAAATCCTTTCTCGGTCAACGATTATCTCCCTCTTCATCCCCACCTCTGGTACACCATTCATTCTACTTTATTTTAGGTTTTGGTAACATATTTCACTATTTTCTCTTTGTTCATCATATAACTTTTAATTCTAGGTTTTGGTAACATGTTTCATCATCTGTAATTTGGAATTGTTTCGTTTTAGAGTACGTTGTGACGAATTGTTCCCATTTGCTGCCATTAGACAATTGAGGTATTGGTTGCGTTGTTTGTTTTCACTTGATAGATAAATGTTTCTAGCAACATTGAAGATGTAAACATGTTTATAAAACTGAAATGTAGTTAAGCTGCTAGAATTTAGGGTTTGGTATTATTAATCAGATTTATGTATCTTCAGTAGAATTTGGGAAATTTTATGTTATGGACTAAAACCCTTGCAAAGTATGTTGTGTGACCAACGAGGACATTGGCCCTTAAGGAGGGTCGCATGTTACGGATGAAAACCATTGCAAGGCATGAGACTTGTTGCAAATCGGTTGTATGAGCGACTGATGAGGTGTGTATAGATCAAATCGGTTCCCTTATCCACTAGACTAGTCTTTGGGATAATTCTAGACACGGAGTTAAATTTGAAGCTTTTTAGTTTGAAATGTTGATAGCCATCGAAATGGCAGTTTCATTTACAAGTGAAATTAAAAAAATAGTGAAATTGCTACTATGAATATTTAAGAACTTAATGGAATTTAAGCTTTGATTGTTACATGAATCCATTGTAGGTGCAGAACAAGTCTCCGAAAACATGTCCTCCTATTCAAGCGAAGGTTGGTATCCAAATTCAAGCCCGCCTTCAGTTACTCCGTGTCCTTTCAACTTTGCATATATGTTGATTTTTTCAAATTTGAGTTGTGTAGCTGAAGAGGTGGGAACGGATAAAATGCAAACCGAACAGTCTTCCAATTGTACACAAGATGCATGTGAAGCTTGGTGACACGGTTAAAGTGATAGCAGGACGTGATAAGGGCAAAATCGGTGAGATAACCAAGATTGTTAAGCACAATAGCACTATCATAGTCAAGGAAATTAATTTGAAGACCAAACATTTGAAGAGCAAAGAGGAGGGTGAATCGGGCCAGATCGTTAAGGTTCTCTTTCTTCTCCTTTATAACTACTTAAACGAGTTGGATTTAACACGTTAAATTTTTTTCCATTCTTTGATAATTAAGGGGTGTCTGGACAGTTGAACTTAGTTTTAAAGTGATCATGCATAATCAGAATAAGATAACTAAGCTTAAAAAAGGGCATGTAGGACATGGTGTTTCGATGCGTTTTGTTGTTTAAAGTTTAGACTTGAAATAATCAGGTATCTTTGCATAAAATGATCAAAAAGAATGTATTGTGGGAAAAAAGACACAAAGTGTGCGTTAAGAGCAAGTGTCTTTTTGATGTTTCTAATATGAAACGAACTAATTATAGCTGCTAGTTTGACCATAGATATGATGATAATCATATGCAGAATTTACTTAACTCAAACACTAAAAGCTCATTAATCTGACCAGTGACCACAAGCCACAGTAATCATTTCATCAATTTGAAAACACAAATTCAAACATCCAGTGTATCAAACATGATTACAATATCTTTATTAAATTATTAATCTCATTTCTTACTAAAAATTTTGAAGAGTTGCATATTGTTAGACTTGTTTCATTATAAGATAAGTTTTTAGCGTAAAACCATTAGATTTGCTGCGATAATATACAACCCAAGTCAACTGCTTATAGTTAAATGATCCTAATTATCAAATCTGATTAAAACTGAGCCTACTTACGGTAATCACCTCTCTGTTGTTTATGTTACATGGGCAGATAGAAGCACCTATTCATAGCTCAAATGTGATGTTGTACTCGAAAGAGCAGAATGTTGCAAGCCGGGTGGGTCACAAGACCCTTGAAGACGGTAAACGCGTGCGATATCTCCTGAAAACTGGAGAAATAATCGACAGCGTGGAAATCTGGAAGAAGGCGGTCAAAGAAAGAGAGAAGAAAGCTGAAGAAATTACTGTTGCGTCATGATTGTACGAAACTGTAATTGCAAAATTATGTGCATTTCATTATTCTCAATTTCCTGTTAGTAGTTTGTGATGTAATATGCTACTTGGCCTCTTTTTGATCCTCATATTCAAGTAGAAATTACTGAGAAATTTGATGTATTATTATTACTAATGTAATCAAAGGCAAGCGCCTAGGCATTTTGAAACATAAGGAGCAGTTGAGGCAAGTGCCATGGTTCCAGATGCGTGAGGACTAAACGGGGGCTAGAATCGATACAAAATCTGAACCAGGCTCGCCTTGGTTGGTTTTCTTAGCCATCAGTCAAGTACCACTTATGTTTTCTTGTTTTGACTTTTGATCATCTTCCTTTTACAGTCAATAACTAAAGTCAACAAGTTAATATTTAGAATTATAGTTATAAAAGCTTATATTAAATTAAGACATTAATCATCAGATTAAAATGGGTAGTTTGAAAATCTATATTTACTTGTAAATTAGGGATTATGATAAAACAAATATATAAAAGTCATTGAATAAACCTTTTTTTATTTAATAAAAATGTTTGAAATGACAAATTGTAAATGAAACATAAAAAATCAGTGTTTTTAAACCGGCCGGTCCGACCGGTCGGACCGCTTTTTTTAATAATCCCGGTTTAATTAGACACGGTTTGATTGATGTTTCTGAACTGCTTCGAATCGTACGAACCGGTCCGGTCGGACCGGAACCGGACCGCTATTGAACCGCTATTGAACCGGGTCAGTCATAAAATATATATTTTTATGTTTTGATTTTCATGGATTTTATGTTTACATCTATTTATATTTGTGTTTTTTTTGTAATGAAAGTCATTTTTTAAGTGATGAAAATGATGAACTCGTTTTATTTTGGCGTTAAAACTTGTTTAAATTATGATTTTTTTGTGATTCTTGACGTTAGAACTTGTTTGGATTATTACGTATATGGTATAACTTAATATTATTGAACTTATTGTGTGTCTAAATTGGAAATCTTATGGTATTGCTTTGATAAATATACAATTATCATACCCCGGTCCAGCCCCGGTCCGACCACGATCCGACCATTAAAATTAAAATAACGGTTCAATGTCCGGTCCGGTTTTCAAAACATTGTAAAAAATGAGTGCACGTAAAGGTAGACACTACATCACTACCAAGACACACTTAGAGAAAGGTCATGATCAATAATTGACCCGGTTTCTATTGGTTTCTAGAGGAAATTCGTGACCACTCTTAATAATCATTTTTAAAGGTGATATGTCAATAGTAAGCATGTGCGCAGTTTCACAAAATTTAAGTTTGTAAAGTAGAAACTTAGTTAATCATATACACAATGAGTAATGAGAAATCGGGTATTTGACGGGTGTAAGACACGATTTTACAATCATATATAAAATACAGTTTTACAATCAGATATAAAACTAGATCGACCAATTACTCTCTCTACCTAATCATATTCTTCAATATATGGTTTTAGTTAAATCCACTGCCTACTTTTAAAATTGTAACTAATTTATAAACCTTTTCTAGAACATGCGATTGCAAGGGTACTAGGAACGCAAGGACGAGGAAGAAAACGAGGTTGGCGAGCTCTCGAGCACATCACTCTCACTCTCACAAGGAGCTCAAGTAAGGTAAAAAAAAAACGTGGTCCGGTCCACACTGACAACCATTGGTGATGGTGATTTTTCAACAAGTTTTTTTAAAGATCGAGGGAAGAGGTGAAAAGGTCAAAAGAGACATGTCTCATCTTTAAAGAGGTCAAAAGATATGAGAATTCGCAAAATGACGTGTCAATATTTCATTGGAGGATGTGGAGATGTATCAAGCACTACCTCCACCCTAAACATAAGTTTTTATATACATTTACACATTGTATAATAAACTTAAACGTTCAAAACTCATACAATTAAAGTATTTATTTTAAGAGTTTGTGAAAGTACACTTAATACACGAGCGTGTGCTTCTAAGATGAAATGCCAATCAATCTACTAATCTAAATGCTCTAAACTAAAAAAACTTATTATTATAAAATCTTCTAACCTAACCTGGAACTATGGTATAACGTAGTAGCACTTAACTCAAAAGTTTCATTTTAAGAAAAAAAAAAGTAGTTAATTATATTTAGTAATGACAGTTAAACTCGAACCCAATGAGAAATCCGAATAATTTGAAGTATCCTTTATTTTTATATTATAATGTAATGGAACAATTATATATTTACCCTTATAAATACTCTCTAATTGCATATTTCCCCAACTAAAAAAATCAATTGTAAATATATCCAATGTTAATTAAATTTTTGAATATGACCATACTAAAAATGAGTATATTTGCAAATTAAAGTTGTTTATAAGAGGAAATATGCAATTGACTTTTTTGGCTGCATTTAACGTGCTTTGCAAGGGTAAATATGCATTTAACCCTAATGTAATTTATAAAACTATCCAATAAGTTTTATGTCATAAACGGATATATCCGATTACCCATAGGTAAGCGGATAAATACCCGATAGGTTTTGTACCAGGTTTGAACACTCTGTTCTAATCGTATTTGAGGTTGGAATTATTCAAACTCGTCTCTAACCCGACCTGTTAAACCTAAAAAAAACCAGTAGTAAGTTATAAAAAAAAGTCAGGAAAGCGAAGAAACATAAAAAATAAGCAACACAAACACAAACACAATCACTAAAAACGAGATTCGCCGGTTACGTGTACGAATCAAGTACATTCCACATGTCACCACCATGATGTGCGTGACCGCACTTGGCCAAATCTCACATTAAAAACCCCGAAAACTACCGCATTCAAACTTCAAAACTCAATAATAATATTAATAATAATAAATTAATAAGTCATTCATTCATCGTTTCTACACAAATGGAGCAACAAAACCTGAATCAACACCGCCACCGGACTTACTGCGTCACCGGAGCCACCGGTTATATTGGCTCATGGCTCGTTAAATCTCTGCTACAAAACGGTCACTGTGTTCATGCCACTGTTCGAAATATTGGTTACTAATCATTAACATTATTATTATTATTATTATTATTTAATTTCTTTGATCAGCTACAATGCAAAAAGATTGGATGTTGTTTAATTAATTAATAGTTAATGTATGATCAGGTGCGTGTGATCGTTTGTTGAGGTTATGGGGAGGTGGTGATCGGTTAAAGTTGTTCAGAGCAGATTTGCATGAAGAAGGAAGCTTTGATGCAGCCGTGCACGCCTGCGATGGTGTCTTTATTGTTGCAGCTTCAATGGATGCCATTCTTCTACCTACACCTACCCATGATTGTAAGTAATTAAGTTTGCTCTTACGACATGTCTTATCGTGTTAAACAGGTCAGAGACGATGCTAGACGATGCTATGAAACACATTTAGTATGACTTATCATTTATGTAGCTAGAACTAGAAATATGGAGCCTAGCCTCCTATTTTTGTTATTTTCATAAAATGTAAAATTACTTTTTATTGAACAGTTTTAATCCGGTCAAGAATTGTCAGCCCTGATTTTAATCATGATTAATTTTTTATTATAAAATTACTTTTTATTAAACATGTTTAATCGTGTTTTAACCGGGTCAAGAATTGTGAGCCCTAATTTTAATCATGGTTAATTTATTATGGATTTAATATTGTTTTGAGTTTTTTTGATGGTTTTGAAGATAGAGATGTGGAAGCTAATGTTGTTGGTCCTTCGGTTAATGGAGTGTTGAATGTGCTTAGATCTTGTTTGAGGTCGAATTCGGTTAAACGGGTTGTGTTCACGTCGTCGATTAGTACTTTGACGGGCAGAAAGAGTGAAGGAGGATGGGTGCCGATTGTGGATGAATCATGTCAGATATCAGTTGATGATGTTTGGAACAAGAAAACAAGTGGTTGGGTAATTTGATTCTTTCTTTTGTACTTGTGTTTTCAAAGTGGTAGTTGGTAAACTAATGTACATATGGGTCATGTTAATATGGGCTGAGATAAAGAAAACAAACAAATGATCATAAAATGAATGTAACAAAAGTTTCTTTTTAGAATAGTCATAGACTCATAATTTATTTGCGTCTTGCATTATCTGAATCATGGACCTTTTCGATAGAAGTAAGATACCATACCATACCTTCCTTCGGGATCTTTTCATTAAACAATCGTTTTAGAATATTTTTGTATTAACTTTTAGGAGAGGGATTATTTGAAAAACATCTTTTGAAGCCTCATTCATTTCATTTTGCTTTTTGTTTTTTTTTCTATATTTTCAATATGATGTAAAATTTATAAGTTAGTATTTTCATTTATGAGAGCTTCACAAATAAGCTATAAGATATGTCTAAAATTTAGATAAGGTGGATAAGATGGATACTCAAAGTATGGTGTTTGAAATAAGAAAATAGCTAGGTGAAAGTTAGTCTCACATTTTGGGTGAACAAAATTGAAAGTAGTTTATAAAAAAAACCAAGATGTGTGGCAATCAACTTCCTTGGATGAAAATTTCAATCCAAAGGGCTTGGAAACTATTTTATAAAATTTGAATCAATTATAACTTTTAATGTAATTTAAAGTGTTCAATACAAGATTCAACACAAATAGATCAGTTTTATACCATCTTTCCTACTTCCATAAGATTCAACACAAAAAAAAAACTCCGGGAGTACGATTACTGTTCTAGGCGGTACAATGACATATACAAATAGTCGTCAAATTTGTTTTAAGTGAACTATATTTTGTACATGATCAAATTCTTGTAGCTCCATATACTTGGGTTTGATATATCTTACTATTTTGTTGTATGTAATCTAATATATTTTGTTTGTACAAAAAGTGTTATATTATTTCTCATACTTACTAAAAGGAGCATCCATTATGCAGGTTTACGTACTCTCCAAGCGTTTAACCGAAGTAGCTGCATTTCAATTCGCCAAAGAAAACAATATACAACTTGTATCTATCATCACAACCACTGCTGCTGGCCCTTTTCTCACCTCAACAGTTCCTTTGAGCATTCGTGTTCTCCTCTCACCAATTACAGGTTGTTAGCACTTGTACATTGTGGATAAATGACGTTACATGATTTGTTTCTAACGTGTTGATTACATTGTCCATAGGTGACTCTGAACTATTACCTGTATTATCTGCTGTGAATTCAAGAATGGGCTCGATTGCTTTGGTTCATACCGAAGACATATGTAATGCCCACTTGTACCTTATGGAGCATGATCAAGCACACGGGCGATATATTTGTAGCACCAATAGTTGTACATTGTCTGAATTGGTTCATCATTTTGCAAAAGTATATCCTTCACCAAATTCACAAAGGTTAAAACCCCTGAACTCTGTTAAAGATTTGATTTTGTTTTAACGAAATGGTTAAATATGATATTTTAAGCGTTTTAAATAGAGTTATATGATATTAACTTAGGTTGGGTAGTGTGATATTACGTAAAATTTAAAGGGTGTCTAGATATTTGACACCAAAGTGTTCGCACGCTAATGGTATCTGGTGTGTACATAGACCCTTCCCATGAGGTTGAGGATTCGAGTCTCATTGCAGAAAATGGTGAGATTTAGGGGATGTTTGAAATTGAGTTTGGAAATGACTTATTGACTTTTTAAAAAAGCCAGTATTTTGTGGCTTTTGGAAATGACTTATTGACTTATTAGCTTTTCTAAAAAGCTAATAAGTTATTTCCAAACTCAATCCCAAACCCCCACTAAGATTAGATGGATGAGTGTGTTTTTGTTGTTCTAAAAAAACTTAAAAATATGACCTTGTCTTTATAAAGTATCAAAAGATTTGACCTTTTCTTAATGGGTATCAAAAGATTTGACCTTTTTGTGAAGGGTATTAAAGATTTGACTTGTTTTATATGTATATATGCAGGGCTGTAGATGCAGAAATGGTATCAGTTCCTACTGAAATAAGCTCAAAGAAGTTGAAAGATTTGGGTTTTAGGTACAAGTATAGCTTGAATGAAGTAATACATCAAACAGTTGACAGTTGCATTGACTATGGCTTCCTACCCCCAATCAGAACAAAAAGTGACCAACAAAATCACAAGTAATGATGCAACATAACAAAAACACAAATACTGGGCTACAGGCCCCCCAGTCAAGAAACTGAATAGTCTACATCAAAATAGTAAATGCCAACTGCCATTCACACCAAATCTTTTAGTATTGTCTGTCTTTAAACTGCCTTTTTCATTAAAATGTGTCAATTTCATTTCATGATGAGCTTTTGGTGTCTAAAACCACAAGCAGTTATGATTTTGCATGTCTCACAGACCATTTAAATCCATGTGATGATGTTTAAGCAAGGATTTAGATTGGTTTAATACAAAAGCAAAAGACCATCTTTAATGTTACTATCATAAAACTATGTGTTATGAAGCTTGATCATTTCCTGACGACCTGGTCGCGCCTCCAACATCATTTCAACGCCTCGTGACCGGGACGTGACCCCCTCAAGTGACCATGGTCACCAGTGACGGATTTATTATTACTCGGTTCACTATTTTTAGGTGCTTCGATTTCAATGAAACCGGACATTAAAAAATCCGGGTCGGTTCAACGGTTCGAATCGGGTTAGTGGGTTATGTTCATCACATTATAACAATATGATATGATAAGTCAATATTACACTTTAGAAATTTAAATGAAATGAGAAGAATTTCACGATTTTGAGTCCTAAAAGGTTAAAAATCCATTAAAAAAAATTCTAATGAAATGTTTGTAAGAAGAATAAAACCCAAGACCTTTTGTAAGCAAAATCCACTCTTTTCCAACTCAACTAAGAGAACTTTGTTACCTTAATTGTCTTTCAATTATCTACATGGGTTCACTTAAAAAATTTCTATGGGTTCACTCCGAAATTTTCTATATAATTTATATTAAAATTTTAAGACGCGGTGGGTTCCCGTGAACCCGTTCTCAACACATTGGATCCGTCCTTGATAGTCACGAATGTTGCTTTGGGGAAGGTAATAATTGATGAAAAAAAATGATTTGGTGATCAAGCCATTTGCCACATGGCATCTAGGTGGCAACACTTTTCAAGTGGTGTTGTAAATCACTTCAAGTTCTCATCCTAGTTCATTAAAAAACCAGTTTATTTACCTAAACCGGTCCAATTTTAATAGGGTCGAATTCTTACCACAAGCCCGGATTGGTTTGGTAAAAAAGCTCGGTATGTACCGGCTACGCTTTGATGTTTTGGTGATTAATAAAAATAGTTGTTAAAAAAATGTACCAACCGCGCAGACGTCATGTAAGGAATGATGTGATAGTGAGGAATGATGTGTAAAGGATTAGTGATAATAATGTTTAGCTAAAAGTGAGGTCGTGACCTTATCAAGCCCCCTATCACACCTTGGGAGGGTTGTTCTGGGCGTGATAGGCCGATGTAGCATCTCTATGGCGCCTCACTACGGATAACCTAAGTGACTAAACGAGACCAAAATGTTGTAACTGTGTTTCTTTTTCTTTATATTTAAAAAATGTAGATTTAAACCCCTTTTTTTTTGTCAAAAAGTTAAAAACTTGGAGGAACAGAAATTGGAATCTAATCTTGTTGGTATCCCTCAAGACAACAAAATAGACAAACACAAAATGTTAATAAACCAGTTGGTTATTTGTTAACATGTACTATTGTTTGCAGTATAGTACCACTTGCCCACTTTTGTGCATGAAATATTCAAATGAAATGGGCGAAATTCAAATTAAGAGACATCAACAATTGAACATATCATATGTAGTGTGTATAGATACTTCTAGCCAGTTCAAGGTCAGATTATTAGCCTATTTTGGTATATTTAGATCCTTTGATATGTTTTATATTCTACTGGTTAAAGATTTATACTTTTATGTGTTAGAAAAATAAACACAAGGAAAAGTCTCAATAGCTAAAACGTTTTGAGTCAATGATCATTAGATCAAATGGTTAAGGTTTAAGTCTTATTTGGGTCAAAAAATGGGGCTTTCAAGTTTTTCTCCAACTATTAGACGGGATTTCATCATCTAGACATCTAGGGCCCTGACTTTGACGTTTAACTATTCTTTTTTGAATTTAGCGGGTTTCTCTTTTTTGTCTTAACAATAAAACGTAAAAAAAATTTAAATTTATTAATTTTTTTCGAACAACATTTTATTAACCAAAGCAACCAGCTACTAGCAAGACGCTAAGACAGAAATACAGACTTCAATCACTCTACGACAGAGTGTCATTACACCAAAACAACACCAACACGCTTAGCCCTATATTTCACCCACATGAATGACTTGACCATAATCATCTCCACAATCTTGCCCGCCAAAAGCATTTAAACAGAGAATATAAACTCGTTCCTAACCGACCATTAATACCAAGATGATGCCATCCAAATTAAATTCATTTTGTCTAATGATTCCAGCCTAGCTGGTTGAGGACACCCGGTTTTACAGTGGTGGTCCAGGGTTCTAACATCCCTGCCTGTGAGATTTTCCAGGAAAAACCCCATTGGTTTTCCCGGTTGAACGCCTAGCCAAATTCCGATGTCAAGTGGGCCCGGTTAAGACAACATATTGACCGGAGTGGGGTGGTGGGTTCCTCATTGCGGGGGATGCGACCAAATGGTTGTAAAAATTGAAAGTCGCCGTTCAAAAAAAAAATTAAATTCATTTTAGAAATTTATTATTTAGGTTTTGGTTATTGGAAAACTCTAATAGGTTACTTGAACACATTTCCTTCTCTATCTCTTTATATATACACATGAATATTGAGAGACAAAAATAATATGGCATCCAAATAACATATCAACGGTCTAAACAACTAACACCCTTTAATCCTTTATTTATAAACTCAGCTGTCAATTTTAGTTGCAAGATACACAGGTTGTAATAAATTTATCCTAGATAACTTTATAAATCATCGGAAAAAGAATAAAAAAACTATACGTCAAAGATGCATGTTATTTATGACGGATAAGGTAACCATCATTAGGTCCAATGTTTGTGACAATGGTTGCCTGGACCACCATTGATAGATACATTGTGTACATAGGCAAATCCAAAATTCAAAACCTTTTTTGAACATTAAGACTAGCCAAGAAGATCATAATCCTATCTAGGAACAACTTTACCACCAAAAAGAAACCATTTCAAATGTCACATTTAGAGTTTACAAATGACTACAAAGCAAGGTAACAGAGCTTTGGGGCTAAGCAAATAAAGATCTTCAATATTCGAATGAAGCCCGACTTTCCCCGCCAACGAGTCAAAACCCGTCTGCTCTGTTATCTCTTGAATGTTCTCTAATGGTCGGTGAACCCGTCCTGCAATCACTCTGCACACCATCAATGCCTTTCGTGTATCAGGCCCGTCATCACTCACTTCTATGGATTCAAAAGCGCGAGCGCTAGTTGAGGTTGTGAAAACGCCAACGCCATTCTTGATCTCCCTATTGGTGGAAAACCCATGTCTTATAATCCGACAAACACAACATTTATCTGAAATGCATAAGCTAGATTCACCATTGATGCCAAGAGAACACGCGATTGTGGTGCCATAAAACCTTAAAAGTTCATTCCCATCGGCTAGACAACGAGGATGTTTCTTTGGTAGTTTACTTGCTTTCGTTTTCACTACGTCCCTGTATTCTTCGAATCGGGCTAGTGTTTTTTGCATGTTGTGTACTTTTAAAATTTTCTCGATTCTGCCCGAGCTGTTCTCGGGCTTTAACCAGCTTGATCGACAGATTATTTCTACAATCTTTCTTGATGAATCGCCCTCCATAAGCTCAGTAACTACCAACAATAACAAGATTTTACATTAAAGTTTTGTACCCCTTCAATATTCATATTAAAATGAACTCAATTTGTTGGCTTAAATCAGGAAATGCGAATTTACAACATTAAGCTTTAATTCTTGATATATTAAATGAGAATTCAATCCAACTGAAAATTGCCATAAATTCAGCAACTACCACAAAGAACAAGAATCTATATTAAAGTTTCTTACTTTTTCAAGATTTAAATAATAATGCACACCAGTTTAATCAAGAAATGTGAATTTCACAACATAAAGATTTAATCTTGATACATAAATTGAATAAAAAATCTCACTATAAGTTCTGCAACTATCACAAAGAACAAAAATACAAACAAAGTTTTTATTTTTATTTTTTCCAAGATTTAAACAAATATGAATACCATTATGTGGGTTGAATCAAGAAATGTGAAAGTAACAACATAAAGATTAAATCTTGATAGATAAATTGAATAGAAAATCTCAGTATTATGTTCAGCAACTATCACAAAGAACAAAAATACAAACAAAGTTTTTATTTTTATTTTTTCCAAGATTTAAACAAATATGAATACCATTATGTGACTTGAATCAAGAAATGTGAAAGCAGCAACATAAAGATTAACCTTGACAGAAAATCAGCATAAGTTCACCAAGTACAAGAACTTATACATCAAAATTTCTTTTTTTTCAAGATTTAAATAAATATGAACACCATTATGTGACTTGAATCAATAAAAGTGAAAATAACAACAAAAAGATTAAATCTTGATAGATAAAATGATGACAGAAAATTAATTACCAGCATGCTTCCATAGATGATGGGCTTCAAGATTTTCCCACTTTCCAAACTGTTTACCACACTTATGGCACGTGACTGTACCAGCAACAGACCCATTAGTTTCTGTCTCCAAAGAAGCCCTAGGTTTTGGTGGGATGGTTCCATTTTTTGCTGTAAAATTGGCATCATTTGATGACAACAATGAGTTTGTATTTGAGTTTGAAAAAACTGTTTTTCTTGCAGTTGCTTGCTGGTTCTTGAAAGTATGCAATGCAGCAGGACCAGAGGCATCAACACCACCACCATTAGTATTATGGTTACTAACATCATGAAAGGCAGCAGTGATTTTAAGCTCACATCTTGAATCACTAAGAATAACTTCATGAGTAATTGGGTTCAAAAACTCACTACTTCCAATGGATCTAGGACTACAATTCACAGGCTTATCTGAATGTCTCTTGCTACCACCATGAATAACATCTTTAAGATTTGCAATGGACCTTGAACAACCTGACCTGCCGGGTCTTCGGGTCAAGATGGTACCCAAATGTTTCTTGGATTTCGGGTCATGGACTTCTGATGGCTCCGATTTGCAGTGAAGTGATTTCTTCAAAGAAAACCAAACTGTTGGCATGTCTTGTTGTTTGCTTATTTTTTTGTAACTTTTTAAAAGTGGGATTGAAAGACTTTTGTACCCATTTCCAAAAAGCTGAAAACTTTGAACATTAAATCAAGAAAGTGGAAATGAAATGAAATGGGGGTTTGAAGTGGATGGAGGAGAAGCTCTCACTCACTGGCTTGGTGCCACTAATAATAATCAATTACGTATATTATGACAAACAAATGAGTTCAAATGAAAAATAAAGATTTTCTGACAGCTATATATCACATATTAAACAAACACATTCACGAGTCACCCTTTTTAATAAATACAGAATTTAAATTTTGAGGAAAAAATTAGTTGAGTAAGACGTTGTTTGTTTCAGTCTTTTAATGATTCAGATGTTTGAATGATTTATAACTTAGTGGTTCAGACTATTTATTTTACGACCAAGTGTCTGAATGATTTAAACATTTAGCTCTAAATGGTTAAACATTATATTGAGTCTGAATGATTAACAGTTCTTATCTGAAATTGTCAGCCCTTTGCCTTTGAATAGTTAAAAAATATACTAGCTCTTAATGGTTCATACCTCTTATTGGTTCAGCACTTAATGATTCAGACATCTTAATCGTTCAGCATTTACACATTCAGAAGTTAACAAACAGCCCCTAAAAGTACTCGTAACACTAAGAAACAATAAGAGCTCGTTCTTTCAAGAATCAACCTAGTAAGTATGTCACATTATTTTTCCAGTCATTTTCAGCATTCTTCTTACGATCAACTTTTACCCCTTATACTACACACCATACTAATCATTTTACAACCACCCATTAAAACATACAAAAAACCAAAACCAACTTACAAGATATAATTGTGGCCCCACCACCACCATCCTTGGGCCCTTAGGGTGCCCTTGTTTTTTAGACGGGCGGGGTGGCGCAACACAACCCCTTTGAAGGGTGAAGGTAAGGACAAGCTATAGAACAAGTGTTGTGCGTGGTTCAATGATCTGTCATTATAAAATATTTTTTGAACGGCAATTTGGATTACTTACGATTCAAATTTACGCAATCACCTCTATTTCTCAATCAAACGAAAACCCATTTTAATTGAAAAAATCTCACGGCCCAACTTGAAAACCCCATACATATAATTATATGAATGAACTAAATACGAAGATAATAAACCTTCATATAATGAACCAATTATTTTAGGTCATGTTAGTCTCTTGTTTTGATATTTAAACTTGACGTGCATGCTAAAAGCCAAGTTAAGGTTTTGTAAATTTACCATTTGAACTTTGAACAATATGTGATCATTATAAAACATAATGTATGTATCTTTAATTAAGCCACCTTTTGGACCGGCCAAGTAAACATCATATATAAAAGAACATTATCATTTCTCTTTAATCAAACATGTTCCATTTCTCTATCATATCGTCTGTCATATATGCAATTATACAAATCTTTAATCAAATAAAGAAATATCAAGGAAAATCTGGGTTTTTAACATGTTTATTTCTTTGAGAGCCAGCTTTTAACATGTTTAAGCATATATATATACATGTATATATTCTTTAATCACATACACACACTTGTGTCATACCACTTGAAAATCTTTGTTTCTTTGTAAAACATGTTTAAGCATATATACATGCCACCCAACATATGTTAGGAGTAGGTCACATAACTCACCTTATGCGTAATGCTCGTGTCTTGAAAACTTAAGGACCATAAGGAAACACAAACCTTAACTAATACAAGCCCACTCACCTACACGTTCCATATTACAAGCTCACTGATCACCTGCGCGTGTCTTGTGACTTACTTGTAAGGGGAGATCACCATTTGGGTCGGCGTGTTGTAAAAAGGTGACCACTACCTTGGATTAGTGAAACATTAAAAAGACATGAGTGGAGCTACTTACTGATGACATCCGTTTTAATTTTTTGACACGTAAACTTTTATAAAGAAAAACTGAATGACCTAGGTCTTTTAATTAATAACCCTGTTATTATAAAAAAATTACATGATACCCCTGCCCATTTAGTTTTGTTTTTTTAAATATAATTTTTTTTAAAATAATTACAAAATTTTATAAAAAATAAATAAAATATCGTACTTGGTTAATAGAGAATTAAGATATTAATAAAATTAGGGTACTTGGTCTCAATATAGACTATAATAGTTTATTAACCCACTAACCCCTTAGCTTTTGGTCAAATCCTAAGTAGTACCCAAAAAACCCAACCCAACCCAACCACAATCCCCATCTACACAAACAAAAGGGGCATTTTGTTATTTTTTAGTGACATTTTATATTTATCGTGTGTTTTTTAATTAAATTATCCTTTACTTGTGATCTGACTTAGCATGAAGTTTGACCGAATCAAAGAATTACCATGTTTAGTTATTTAGGTTGTTGGAATATACGAATAAAAAAACCGACCCCATATAAAATAAAAGCATGGCTCCGCCACTGTGTGAAGGTGATCACCACTTTGGATTAGTGAGAGACTAGACATGTATTAATTTAATTAGTTATATATTTTTGTAGTATTTTTAAAGAGCCCAAGGGTGTACCTTGTCAAAATCTAAAACCTCAAAATTTAAATGGGATTAATACCCAATATCTATAAAGTCGTGTTTCTTGAATTATTAAATCATAAAATAATGATTAACCGAGGTTGTCATTAAGCTCTTCAAGCATATGCAAGTCAAAAGAATTTACGAGATAATTACTTTTCTCTTGGAAACGATTGACGTCATACTCAAGACTCAAACTAACAATTAATGGTTACAGACGTGCCTTTGCTAAGGACATATATGCTACTGAATCCGAATTGTGGGTGTTTAAAAAATTAATACTAAATCATATATTTTTTTTAAATGTGCATGTGTTCTTGTGGTACGGCCTATAAGCCCATTTACGAGTCCAGAGATAGGATCGAAAATCCTCAAACATTCAGGGGCAAATTCGGCATATTACCGAGTTAAAGCAAATAAAATAAACATTCCAATCTGACCGCTAGATCTATTCCAATCTACGATCAAAAACCACATCCGTGTGCTTCAACACCATTGGCCAAAACAATAACAATCAACCCGCTATATAAACAAACCACCAAAGACTATTTCTTCTCAATTGCAACATCATCTTCTTCTTCGCACATCCAACAACATTTTCCCGACGCTGAAATCACCTTAACCAATGGCCGGAAGAGGCAAAACCCTTGGATCCGCCGCTGCGAAAAAGGCCACATCGAGAAGCAGCAAAGCCGGTCTTCAATTCCCCGTCGGTCGTATCGCTCGTTTCCTTAAAGCCGGTAAATACGCCGAACGTGTCGGTGCCGGAGCTCCGGTTTATCTCGCCGCCGTTCTTGAATACCTCGCTGCTGAGGTAAATAACTGATCAACCAATTTGCAATTTCCTCGATTGATTAATTCAATTGGAACTTTAGGGTTTCGTTTTTCAAATTGAAATTTGGGATTTTTTAAAATTGATTGTTTTGCAGGTGCTTGAATTGGCCGGAAACGCAGCAAGAGATAATAAGAAAACAAGAATTGTTCCGAGACATATTCAATTGGCTGTGAGGAATGATGAAGAATTGAGTAAGCTACTTGGTGATGTGACAATTGCAAATGGTGGTGTGATGCCTAATATTCATAATCTTTTGCTTCCAAAGAAGGTTGGATCGTCGAAGCCGTCTGCTGATGATGATTAAGTGATGAGGGATAAATGTGTTTTATCTGTTATTGGTTGGTTAAGGTTTTGAAAATTAATTTGTTTTGGTTTTAATTTGAATTTGTAGGAGATGTTAGCATGATGAATTAGTGTGTATATCTGTCGATTTAATGTTCTTGATAATGAAAGCTAGCTTGATTAATTGAAATGGTTTTGAAATTTTGTTATTTGTTGTTTTGACATAAATTATTTGAAATGTGTGTATGTTTGATGATATAAAGTTGTTGATGTATTAGATCAAACCAAATACCCTAAAGAACACAATTTCAGAGATAACTTTTTGTTTGAAATGTGCTCACGAACTGTCACGAAAACCTTAACAAACAGACACGGATAAGCAAGCCTTGTTTGAACTATACCCATCTAAGCCATTGAACAAGCAGACCTGTCTCGTCTGTCTGTGATCTGTTTGTTAGATAGAGATTGCACTAAAAATGTGCATTGATCTTACTAGATCGTTTTACAAGATTTTGGATGATCTGTTTTAAAGTTGACGTCTTTATCAATCAATAACTACCTCCTAAACATGTCATTCGTAGTGATGAGTGTGATAAAAAGTGCAATAGAGAATAAATGTTGCCATGTATATAGTGTGATGGTGAAAAAGAACTCTGTCGTCACAATGCACGTCAGGTGTTAAAGTTGTAAACGTTTTTAACGTGTGCAACGAATTAAAAAAAACAAATCTACCGTCACAACACAGACACATGTCAAAATATATAAAAAAATGTGTGAATTAAGATCTCATTACGTAAATATATTGAACCTTCCATCCATCAGACGATCAGTGAAGTTACAGAACCAAATTACAAACAAATCATCATTAGAAACTCGATTATCCAATAACAAGGTATTGAAACAGTCAATTGTATCATCAATTCTAAAAAAAACAATTACAAACATATCATCATCACCGCCATTAATATGTTCTTCAGCTAAAGTTCAATGAAATGATCACAAACCTAATCAATTATTGCTGTACGTACTGACAAAACATTCAAACACTAATTTGCATTAACGATCAATCTTCCAAACTCGATCCAATTACAAACACATGATCATCGCCATTAATTTCCTTTATTTCCAAAAACCATATCCCACATTATGAACTCAGCTTTTTGTCGAGGATCAATTTCATCAACACCACCAGTATGATCCTTGTATTTGTTCCTCAACTCTTCAATTTTCACTTTCCATCCAGCTGCATTTCCGTACCCAAAACGCTTCCAGTGAGAGCTATATGCTTGCATGCGATGTTGATCTTCAAACGGGTACATTCCTAATGCTCTTTGATATTCAATCATATCTTTCAACACCACAATATCTATCAGTCCTGGAACTTCAACAACTTCTTGTTCTTGTATCGGTTCATTGATCGCGGTGGCGGGTTGTTTTCCGGGGTCGCGGTTGGGAGGTTCAGGCTCAGGTGAGAGCGGAGGAGAGCGATTAAGATCGAATGGTAGTTCCGCCATTAGAGATGGCAAATTGTTAATTGGGTTTTGAATGAGAATGATGATGGTGGATTGGGTTTAATTGTGTTTATAAGGTCATGAAGATGATGGTGAGTTGAATTGTTGTTGTAACTGGTTTAGAGTGTTGTTAAAATTCGGTTATATCGGTTGAAATGAGCGCCAAATTAAACGACTACATGGCTTCAGAGTAATTGTGTTAAGTTGATTAAGTAGCATAGAATAATCCATTTCTCTTTTTTATTTTTAATAATTTTCATATTTCATTTTTTGGTTGTTCCAATTTAAATGTCTATTCTAAAAATTAAAATATAATTTTTAATTTTATTTCTAATTATTTAACATAAAATATACTTTATGACAAAAAGACAAAATACTTTAATGGCATTATTGTCATTTTATAAGTTGAAATAATATACTAATCTATTTTTTCTTAAACTTTGTGTTGTGGGTCTCATGACGTTTAAATTGGGATGGAGGAAGTACATAATATTGTCACATTACTTTATAGTATGTGTCACTTTTGTATTAATCATTTTAATTAAATTAAAAATCTAGATCGATATGACAGAATCAATTTTACATAATTATTTATTAAATTTATAACATAAATATGAATTTAAAATTCAACTATGATTTTTATTACCTATTTTAAACCACATTAATATATTTTATACTTTGTACAATAAAAATTGATTTGTTTAACAAAGAATTTCATACAATTTAGTCATCATAATAGTAAATTAAATTTTATTTTATTGAACTTAAAACTTAATTTGTTATGTTTTATACCCTCAACGTTTTTGAAAAATAATTTTTTGTTTTTATCTAAATATTTAATTACATCAGAGTGGAACAAAATTTTGATTTCTATCTCTAATAGCATAATTTTTTATGTTTGAAAATTTAACACCAACTATTTAAAACTTATAAGATTATTTAAATATTTATAAATTTTCTTTTTGTTTTATATACAAGTATCTTACCTAGTAAATAACAACAAATGAGTACAAATATTCGGCTGCTAATGATCACGCAACATAATATGGGAAATTCAAGTTCATAAAAATAACTTAGAAAATCAAATTCTAAAAATAACAATATTGTGGCGTTTTTTTCTTTAAAAAACGCATGCCACATGAACACATTTAGGAGTCGATATGCATCCCTTGGAGCATGAAGCTTTTATTAGTAAAAGCAGGTTGGCAATTGTGTGTAGAAAAACCGGCAGCGGCGGTGTCGGGTGTGGAAAAGACAATGACAATTGCAGAAAACCCGATGACGGTGGAGGGCGACGCCAGGCCGTAATGAAGTTTACTCTTATTTCAAACAATGACAAATTGATATTTTTAGGGAGGCAGAAAATAATTTTGAAACTAGTGTATGCAAACCGTTATTTTATGTAATCCTTAGGGTGACAAAACGAAGTTTACTCTTTATATTATTCAACTTTTTTTTAACGACAAATATACGACCTTTTTTCGAAGGATAGATGTTATCTTAATCGGGTCCACATATCCGTTTCTCAGCCGGAACCGCATCCCCAACTCTCACAAAATAAAACTCACGTTTGATGAGAAACTTCATGTTCCAATCTGAAATCTTTCAATTTTTATTTTTATTTTTTAATTTTAAATGTAATTTAAACTCAAAACCTCTTCTATTTTTCACCTTAGTCTTTTGAACTAGAAATAATTGGTTTGTTTCTATAATTCAAATTAACTATGACAAATTTCATTCCATAACATACTAAACATAGGTCGGTGGTGGCCAATTTCGTCTTTTTATGAACTTTGATCTTTATCGTATTTAGTTTATAGGCTTTAAATTTTGTCATCTTTAATCCTTCTAATTTGGTTTTTAAATGTTTATAGTTTAGTCCCTCCACTTTACATGTTTACAACTTTAATCTTTTTGACTTATCTATCATTTTAAATCATAACTTTAGATGTTTACTCGTTAGAATGCTTATTTTTTTAATCAACGCATATTACGGGGTCACAAACTTAAGACTACTCCATCACTGCTGTTACAACGCACTATTCGTGTTAAAGTCAAAATGTGATAAAATGATTCAGTCACTGCATTACGTGCCCGGTACTTACATATCTAACATTAACAAAATCAAATATCGATTTTATAGTGAAAACATTCAAAACACTTGGAACTTTATCATCGATCAACCATTCAATGAACTCATTTTACTAGATTACAAACGAAACAATTGTTCACTAATTCGAAACAACACTATACTCATCTTCTCATATCGTCACTAATGCATCACCAATCTGTAAAGAACCGTATCCACATCTTCTAAACTCGTCACCTATATTGTAACTTGTAAACAACTGTATATACTGATCATCTTATCAAACTGTCACTAACTAATCATATATCACATATCATATCGTCGCTAAATGGTCACGAATAGTCGACTCATGATCTTACTAGTTAGTCTTACTTCCTGAATCAGGAGGACGAAGACGCGCGAACATCTTCTTCCACAACAAATATTCTTCCATTTGTTCATCAGAAACATGAAGCTGATCACCACTTTGATCATTCTTGAACTTAAGCTTCAAATGTCGAATTTTAGTTTCCCATCCACCTTCATTTCCAATTCCCAGAAGAATGTAGGGAAGGTAGAATCGTTTCATGTGATCAGGATCCTCAACTGGGTTTACTCCCTTTTCGGTTTCGTAATCTTCGAGTTCATGATAAAGATCAATGTCGTCGATTTCGACTTCTTCTTCGTCTTCTTGTTGTTGTTGTTGTTGGTTACTGGATGCGGTGTCTTTGATTTCGTCGGAGATTGAAGATAGATCATCGGTGCGAGGGCGTTTGGATGCGGCCGCGGTGTTTGTGGTGGTGGTGGGATTTCGTTTTAATGGTGATTTTCCGGCGTCGTCGTTTTTCATGGTTGTGAGATCGATGTAATTGAAATTGTAGCAGGTGGGTTTGAATATTGGAGGTAGCTAGGGTTATATTAACTATATGTATGTATAGATTGTTGTAACGGGTTTTAGAATCTTGTGAGAATTTAGTTAGTTGTGACGTTAACAGTTAGAATCTTGAATATTCTTTTTAACGGTTTGTATCATGAAAATCACCCTTAATTTGTATTAAGGGTACGTCCGTACGTGTATGTATAGCACTAATAAAAATCATGTAGCAACTTAGTTTTTTCGTTCTTTAACTATTAATTACTTGATTTACGTCGTAATTTATTTAAAAGCTTGTCACGGATTCTGTCTTTTACACAAAAGGTCATTAAAATTTTCGGTTAGCTTTGTGTAAAAAAACTAAATTGCCATGTCATATTAATAAATGTATAACGGGGAAAGTAAGTATGAGGCTGTCACACGTGCAGCTTACACGCAAAACTTATCAAAGCGACGTAGTTTTGGTTAAATGCAACTATTTGTTTTAACATTTTATCTCAATCCCTTCATCAAAATCATTGTCAATCATAATTCTAATGTGCTTGCTTGACAATCTTTCTTCAAATCTGTAGGTTTTCGCAGATTATGCATTCGTCAATTCTAATGTAAGTATTTATCAAAATGCATTGAGAATTTCATCATAAATTAGTTAATTCAAACCTTAGATTTATTGAAAAAGGGAAGTGGAAATATACTAGAGTATATGCACTTTTCTAATTTATTTAACTATTACCCAATTTATGTCATTTGTCATTAACTTTAGTAATCACAACGTTCTTCCGTTGTTTTAAAGTTGTAAAGGTTTTCGCCATTTACACTTACGACCATTACCATCATGTTGCTTCACCGTCATATACTTCCCTTTCTACAATTTCTTCAGGAACCGATTGAAATCATTATTTCCGGATGGAGATGGATAACTGGCTGGGGCGTACGTTTTGCGCTCTAAAACTTGGCTTGGGCATAGGAAGGGAGCGATTTGGGTTAAAAGGTTGGCCGGGGGGTTAGGTGGCGTTCGGGTTAGCAAGGGTGATGCTAGGGTTAGGGCTAGCAACTTTGGAGATGACAATGATCCTAATTAAGGGTTTCATTTTTTTTATAAACAAGTAACTTTTTAGATTTCTCTAATACCAAAAGTAAACGTCATTCTAATTAACTTAAAATATTATTTTACAAAAATTATACTGATTAATTTCTCACCCTAACAAAATCAAATTTCGTAAAAACATTCAAATACTTCGAACTTTATTATCGATCAATTAATAAGGTATCACTTGAAGCATTCAATTAACACATGTTACTATATTCACAAACTAAACAATCCTAAACCATTCAAAAAAGTGTATTAATGCACATATACAAGAACCAATAACATCGGTTCTTTTTAGTTCGCTAATCTATCTATCACGAAATCCTACTTTCGGTATCAGGAGGACGAACACGCGCAAACATCTTCTTCCACAACAAAAATTCCTCCATTTGATCATCATGCACAATCTGATCATTCTTGAATTTGAACTTCAAATGCCGAATTTTGTTTTCCCATCCACCTTCATTTCCAATTCCCATATGAGTATACGGAAAACAAAACCTTTTCATGTGATCATAATCCACAACTGGGTTAACTCCATTGCGAGTTTCGTAATCTTCAAGCTCACGATACACATCAATGTCATCAATTTCAACTTGTTCATCTTCTTCTTGGTTTTTCGTTTCGCTTGTGGCGGTATCTTTTGTTTCTTCGGAGTTAGATGAGATGGTTGTGTGTTGGCAGCGTTTGGGTGGGTGAGTAGCAGTGGTGTTCGTGGGTTTTCGTTTTTCCAGCGGTTCCGTCATTAGCCAATGATCTTTTGGTCTAGTTTGGGAGGTTTTGGGTTTAAATTCGGGCAAGGGCGTATGATATAGTAACCGGATTAAGAAAGATGAAGTTGAAGTTGTTGCGGGTTGTGATTAAACGGCGGTGATTACGGATGGTTATAACAGGTTTAGAATGTTAACTACCGATATATAGTTAGTTAGTTAGTGTGTTTCTTGATTATACCTTTTTTTAAAAGTACGTGATTATAGTATATATGAAAAGGTGAAAATAGTATTAAGAAGATCTACATTTCATTTGATTTAGGCAAATTGGCCTAAAATAATCCCAACTAACATCTATTGGTTGAAAATAATCCCAACTCAGTTTATTCCCTTCAGTGGTCCCAAATCCAACTTTTTTGGCCTACAGTGGTCCGCCGTTAAGTGCACTTAACGGCCGTTAACTTTTTTTTTCTATTTTTTGCGAATTTCAAACCGATATTTTAGGGATTTTGATCGGGAGGAGAATACGAGTTAGTTGATGTAAACCTTACCTCCAATTGTTGCTCCAAATGATTTAATTTTGACATCCGGTTGAAGCACCGTTAGGGTTTAAACACCCGATTGAAGACCGTTCTGTCGTTTGAAATACCCGTTCGAGGTAAGGTTTACATCAATTGAATCGTATCCTTCTCCCGATCAATATCCATAAAACATTGTTTTGAAATTCGAAAAAATAAAAAAAAAGTTAACGGCCGTTAAGTGCACTTAACGGCGGACCACTGTAGGCCAAAAAAATTGGATTTGTGACCAGTAGAGGGAATAAACTGAGTTGGGATTATTCTCGGCCAATAGCTATTAGTTGGGATTATTTTAGTTCAATTTGCCTTTGATTTATTGGGCAAAACTAGAATGGTTTATACAATAATAAAATTAGTTACTAAAATATTTTTTAAGGGTCAACAAACGCTTAAAATAGGCCACTAGAGAAATTCATCTCATCAAGAGATGTTCGTCGAATTGATTGGGAGAAAACCCTCTCTTTGAGATTTGAGTATTTGACACTCGCCTGAAAGGCATGACATTACAAAGAGGTAAAACTTGCTAGGTTTAAAATTCAAATCTAAGATCCTTAAAACTCAAATCACTTATTACCTTCTAAGATGCCGTTGAAACAAAAGCCTATTCACATTACTAAAATATATACTTTTAAATGTATGTATACAAATCGATAGGGTGGTGATTTAGTGTAACAGCTAGTTGTTGACTGAGTTAAAATTCATGGGGTACAAACATAAATAAATAACACATTACATTATTTAAGTAGTTAGATTATTCGAGTCTCTTTTAAAAGATGTTATTAAGTTTTCAGTTATATGTAACTTCTAAAATGTAAAGTCGGTGTCACTTTTGGCCAACCTGACATTTGCCACGTGTTACTTCCTCGCCTTCCATGTTAGTGAACAGCTTTTTTTTGTGTTGAAACTATTTATTAAATATATTTATATTCTATACAATATAAGAAAATGATGTTTGGTCTACTTGTTTGTGGTGTTCTAAGCGCTCCTATGAAGCTGAAGTCCCAAATTCGAATGGTGAGACTGTGGGAGAAGTATTTTTCTTTTATTATTTTGTATTTCTATTTTAATAATTTTCACTTTGTCCTTTCTACTTTAGTTTTAACATATTTTCTGAGCTAGAAGAGACTAGAGAGAGTAAATTTGTTGACAATGTTTTGCCTCTACATCTTGTCATTTTAAAATGTTCACAAGAGCATTTTCATTACTATGTTTTTCTGTATCCTTAAAAATTACACTAAAAATACTATTTTTTTTTTCTCTCATTTTAATTAAATATTCTTTCTAATCTTTTAATCATTACATTTTTTCTATCCTTAACGACATTAAATAAATATTTAAAATTTATAGATATGAACATTGCATTTGTGAAATATATAGATGAACATAAGATTTTCCTAAAAATATTATTCATTCACAACTACTTACAAATTACAACCACTTCTCAAAATATATCAATCACACGCACACAATTATACAAAACCAAATGAGAATGCTCTAAGATTATTCGCAACGCTAGAAACTGTAATTCTCACAAGCAGTTTTAGTCAACATATCACATTAGATTTCTTCTTACTTTTACTCGTTATTTTCATAAACATATTTACCCTCAACAGTACCATACTCATATTTCCTACATGCAACCTCTTTTTAATACTAAACTAAGACCATCCATAGCATTGGTCCATATCCCACCCTTGATCTCCAGCCTTGCAACTAGTTCGAGGGGTTGCGCAACACAGCCCCACCTTCCCGTCACCCGCCCCACACAAAGGTATGCTTAAGGATGGCTTTTGTGGGGTCGCATGCATTTTTCTTTTCCTTTTTTAATTGTTTGTCTCACATTTGACATTTATATAGTTTATTAAAAAATAGAGCATATGTAAGAATGATGAGTATGGTATCCTTGAGGGTAAAAATTAATTGTGAGAATAATGAATGAAAGTAAGTGATGAAGTGATGTGACATACTGATTAGACTGATTAAGAGAAAAACATTTTGTTAGCGTTACAAAGAGTCTAATTAGTTTGTGATAAAAAAGAGTGGACAAATGGTTTGTTAGGGTAGACCGTACACAACTAGACATTAGAAAAGAAAAAAAGTATGGAACCGACTTGACGGGTTGTACCAAGAACCGACTCCGGTTCCTACCTGGCAAGGGCTGTACCGGGTGGTTCCCATTCTTACCCGGCAAGGCCCAACCCGAACTCTACATAACTCCTTAGTTTTGAATGCAAATAGACAAATAATAATCCAACTTGTGACAAAGAATTTGATTCATATACAACATTAACACCACCTACAACCTGCACTGCACTGCCACCATTAAAGTTTATCAAGTAGATAAAAGAACAAAAAAGAATCAATTTAGTTCTTGAAAATTAAACACTACACACTAATCTTCATCTGAACTAGAACTATCCATCCGCCTCCCTACGATTGCTGGAAACAAGCGCTCACGCTGATCAAAAAACGGCGACTGTCGTGGTTCAGACGGACCTCCAGCCACTGTCTGCTCGTCTTTTCTTTGAATCCCAGTCTGCAAATCATCATTTTTCTGAGTTGCTGGTGTTCTTACAGGATTACTCTTAACTTCTTTACATACTTTATCTAATATTATCAAGAAATCGCGTACAATCATAAATAATCTCAATCCTTCGTCCTTCCCCGAGTTCCCATGAAAATAATCCGTCGTGTTCTTGATCAAACTTTTTATTCGCTTTTCTTCTTCAAGCATCCATGTAATCTCCTTCTCAGCATTCTTCACAAAACTAACCAAAACTCTCTGAAACTCATCACCATCTTCCTCCACCTTCTTTAAATCCGTATTTATAAACTCACGGGCTTTTACTAAAGCACGGCCTAAACTTGATACTGAACTGGTCAACCCATCAGCATCAACAATGGCTGCCTTCTTCACATTCTCGAGCTCGCTACTCAAGCCAGACACTACTTGAAGCCCAAGCATGCGATAACGTTCCTCTGTTTCTTCAGAAGACGACGACGTTTCTTTAAGAAGATCCTCGGTTTTGAAACTTTTTGATTCCCGGGTAGTTCGGGCAGCCTTTACACCTTCTGAACGAATGATTTCCTGAACCACAAAGTGCAAAAGTGTCGTTTTTCCATCTATTCCTTTCACGTCTGATAATTTCAAGAGTGTATCAAGTTTAAATGCTTGTGCGCTGCCACGGAAAGTTCCATCATTCATACGGTTACCGGTTTTCAAAACGGCTTCTAAGAGTTTGAGGAATAACCGGCTTTTCCTAAGTTCTACACAAGCAGCCTGTATGGTTTTCAAAAAGATACAGTAATTAGCATGCAAAACCAATTCTAAAAGGTCAAATGGGTTATGTTTTATCTCTAACGGGCCAAAAGTTACCCAAAAAGCAATAATGATGCATAAATGCTTCTAAAACATTTTATTCAGAAAAAAACAACGCAGTTTTTTTATAAGAATATCGAATATATTGGATAACAAGTGTTTTGGGTTAACCCACCCCGTTTCTACCCATACAAAAGTTATCAGTTTTGACCCATTTCAATCCCTGTTTGGCCCGCTCACCATCTCTAATAAAAAGTTTGTGTAAAATAAGATTCAAAGATGTACCTCTAAAGTTGTGAAAGACTCTTTAATCGTTGATTCATCCTCTTGGAATGTGCACATAAAGAGCAAAGATTCTAGTCTTTTGAAAGCAAATGGTATTTCAATTAAAATTTTTAAAAACCGTTCTGCAGTTCCAAGATGAGAAAGATCCCCGTTGTACATCCTCAACTTCAGTTCTTCATCAGCGGTCGGCGCCGTCTTTATCAAAGTTTGAACAAGTTCCGCAGGTAGCTCATTTCCTAATGCAATTCACACAAAGTTAGTATTTGTTTTATAAATCAAACACAAAGAAGATTCAATATAAACCATCTAGATGACTTTAGACATATTGTAGAACTAGTTGTGCCAAGGTGAGTGACTTGAGTAACAGTGTCCAGTCAAAAATGGGTTGTTGCCTACAAGTCAGGCAAGCGTGAAACGAAATCACTTTGTTTTTACCCTCTTTAAACACATTTAGTAAGTAACTAGTCATTTAACATGATAGCAAAAACAATACTACTCACTACTGTATGTAGACTTCAAATAATTTTTTTGGAGCGGCAACTTTAAATACTTGAATTAAAAAAATATTTTGTCAAGGTCTGTAAATGAAAATACAGTTTGAAGTTTGAACGATTTTCAACACGTTTGACGTGTTCCCTTATCAGCTAAAGTTTGTTTTTTGACCCATCAGGTACTCATTCATCAGTAATTTGGTTGAGGCTGTCACTTCAATGAAGAGATAAAATCACAGATGGATTATGTATTTAAAGAGCGACTTGATGAAAACTTACCCTCTTTTAGTGCATCACGAATTTCTTCAGTCGTCACATTAAGTGCTTTTAATTGAATAGACAAATTTTGTGCCTTTTTTGGATCGATAATTTGAATGTACTGGAAAGTAGGATCTTGTGATACAGAATTCTTCTTGGTGTGATCTTTGTTTTTATCGGTAGCGTTATATCCAAATAAAGTTTCTATCATTTCTTCACTAAACCTGTTATCACAAATTTATCATGTTACGAAATCTTACAATATATTAATACAAATTTAAGAAGCTAAAAAGAAGAGAACTTACTGAAATGACCCTGATTTAATCTGATGCCAAACCATCGATTGATCAGGGTTGGCCATAACCTTATCCCAAAAGAACGGTTTTAGCTTAGCTTTAGAAGCATCAGTTTCATCACCACCGGAACTAGATCCCTCTAACGGACGTGACAGTCTTTGGCTAGCACCTGGTGGTCGTGGCGGCAGTGCACCACCACCTGGTGGAGGAGGCGGGCGTGGACCTGCAGGCTTAGATGGTGGTGGTGGTGGTGGTCCTCCCCTAGGTGGTGGTGGTCCTCCTTTAGGTGGCGGAGGAGGTGGTGGACCAGCAGCAGGAGGTTTAGGTGCAGGGGGTGGTACAGGAGGAGGTGGTGGAGCTGCTGCGGGTGGAGTCGCAGCAGCTGCATTCACAGACAAACGTTTAGATGATTCTACCCGTCCTGGTGGAGGCCGTAACGATGATTCTACTGTTCCTGGTGGAGGCCGTAATGACGATTCTACTCTTCCTGGTGGAGGCCGTAATGACGATTCTACCTTTCCTGGTGGAGGATGTAAAGGAATACCTAACGGAATACTAGAATCCATTTTCTGAATGTTCGAGTTACCATATAATGATTCGTCCCCGGCATTCCCAAAGTTGTGCACCGAGTTATTTACATTGTATGATGGTTTATATGAAGCGCCTGAAACATTATAACTAACTCAATACAAAATACAACTAGACCAAAAAAAACCCAAACTTCACATAAAAAAAGCATAACTTTAGATGATATTTAACAAGTGTATAATCAAATAAAGAACACAATTAATCTAAAACAATTCCCAAACATAATATACGTACCATTAATCGAATAATCACTCAAACTCAAGCTAAGAAGAGGCCTCTCATCATTTTGCCCACGCCGTTTACCACAAGTCCTTATATAACAGCAGAAGAACAATGCAGCAAAAAGAAACGTAACAGTAGCAGTAACAACAACAGCAATAATAATCTTTTTATGCGTATCATTATTCCCGTTATCCGTCTGTACATTAGCACCAGAACCCGTAGGTGCTTGTATATTTTTCCCAAAACTAGGATCTTTAGGAATCTCAGGAAAAAATGGAGAACTAGGAGGTCTTGTGACACTAGGAGGCTCGACTGGCGAATAACTCGGACTCGGACCCGGGCTAGGAGCAGGCGCATCGGATTCAGCTAGCCTACGGGTTGTACGACCGTGGTCAGGACCTAATGAAAAATACTGTAAATAGTCCATATACCATTTCGTATCCTGTTTTGTTTCTCCAGATTCAGGTATAGCAACACTTTTAGCATTTAAACAATCAAGAATTGTTTTCTTGATATAAAGATCTTGAAAAGCTAATGACTTTAGCAATCTATCATGTTCTAAAAAAGTTTCATGATTGCTACTAGATTGAAGATCTTGTAAACCTTCCATTATACGCATCAACTCTGTTTCACAATTAGCCCATATTAGATCCCCCTGCAACCAATTAACTCCATTAGATCATAATCAACCTACCCAAGTCAAATTAACATCAAAATACGAGTTAAATCATAAAACTACAGAACTATAATACCGTGTCTTTGTTGATCAAGTCATCAAAATTGATCAGCTTTTCAATTGGCAGATGTTGTGGATCGATGTTGATTGTTGAAATAGCTGTTAAAGGGAAAAAAAGAACAATAATCGCTACAAATGGAACCATTTGAACACTCATTTTGTATCGAATCGAAGACTTGAATAGGTATGACTATGATCATCTCATAAATACATAATTCTTGATTTAAAGAACATGAATCAAGAAAGTCTATAAATTTCTTGAAATCAATAGTTGTCAACAAGACTTATGATTGTGGGTCTTGAAGATTTTATCTCCAGAAGTAATAAATCGCCAAAACTTGGTTGAATTAAGTGTCGATTTGTAGGCAGATGTTAGGGTTTGATGTAATTTGACCAAATAGATGAGTAATGATTTGGGTTTTTTTTGGGTGTTCAAAGTTATACTGCAAGGCCGCCAGAATTAACAAAGGTTTTTGCTTTGAGTTGTTAAAAGTTAAAATGAAGTAAATACAGTAATGGTCCTTAAACTATTGATGGATTTTCATGTATTGTCAATTTATTGAAGCTTTTAATGCTTTTGGTTCCTATGCTCTCTTGCTAGAATTAGTACCCTTATAAAAGTCTTTCTTATAAGGTACTTTTTAAAGCCAATTTGATGCTATAAAAAGGTACAATTTCATTTATAAATATTGAAATCTCTAGTTATTTTAATTATCATTTTTATGACATCTAAAAACTGAAATTTCTAATCACTTCTTTTGATTGTCTACAATATATAACAAAGATGTAAAGAAAACGTTTATGTCACTATTAGCATTAGTTTCCTTACCACAACATATTAAAAGCGGTAGTAAGATTGAGTGATGAAAGATTTTTTTTATTGACCATATGACAGAGATAAATAAATCGTCCCACATTATTGGTGTTTAGTTGCTTAAGATGATTTATTTGACATATATTATATGTTATGCGCATCCTTGTAAGTACACATTCATTGTTCACACTCTCCATTAAATGTTATGCTACAAAATGGTACCTACAGTGTCATGCTAACGTTGAAGTGGATATAAAGCTCAGTTTATGTTAGACCCGATCAACCAGCCCGAGCCTAAATAAATCTATGCACATTCTGTAGTGTACATTGAGTCCTCATCCCAATTTCATGCGGACACGCTACCCATGTTTCCTCAATTAGCTTCTAGTTTCCTTCATGTTTGCAGTTATGTATTTAAGCAAGTATTTATTAGAAAATTATACAAAACTCTAGTTTTTTTATTTTATTTACGAGTGTCAGTCTACTAAAAAAGAATAATTATCTTGATCATTAATCATCTCGAATGAGTCTCTTATACTAAACAAAACTAATAAACATGAAATGATGTTGGTGAAAACCAAACATATATACCAATGAGCTAAAAGTGCAATGTGAGCAAAACCAAAGGATGACAAATGTAATGTGTTAGAAAAATAACTTTAGGGAATGATTCTTCTTTTGGATCATGGCAACGCGCCTGTGTTTAAAAAAGAAAACCATTAACGCGTAAAGACCAAATGGACCCTACCATCTGGACTATTTCACGGGTAAATAACACACGACAACGACACCGTATTGTGTTTCTCACTAAAATCTAAGAAATGTCTTGAGGGCTCCACTATATTTTACCTTTTAATCTAGAAACGACACCGCATTGTGTTCCACTAGAAGCTCGATTCAACCCCCGGTATAACAATAACACGTATCATCCCACACTTATATAAATTTAAAATGATTTTTAATATTCGAGCGAGTCTTAGTAAGACAACAAACAGATCATTTATGGTGATGTCAAGCAAAGGATATAAAAATGACAAACCCTTACTGATAACTCTTGTTTCATTGGATCAGAAAATCAATTCTTAGATTTTTAAACTAATATCAATTATTATTTTTATTATGTAAGACGAGAATCATAATTATTAAATTATTTTACTTGCAAACAACATAAGTTTTAAAAGAAATGAATCGATATTCATCATTGGGAAATATAAACTTGGAAAATTTTCATAAGTGCTTTTATAGTTATCATCTACATCTACACAAACATAACACAAGAAATCATTGATTCAACCGAAGAAATAAATTTAATATGGAGTATTTTATATCCTTCTAATTTTAAACCATAAAGGTTGGTGATCCTGACGTTTAAAACTACTTCATCTAATTTATTAATTTAGTTCTTTTACTTTGTCAATTATACACTTTTGGTTCCCAACTCTACTTTTACGTATTTACGTCTTTGACTTAGTGATCATTTTGTTAGATGTATCTGTCCTTGAACATGTTACGCATTAAGACTTATACCTGTGAAACATGAATTTTTTTTATCAAAACATGTGACGAAGTCACATACATAAAACTCGATCGACGCATCATGCGGCCTGACCTTAGAGCCGGTTATTATGAAAGAGGATGAGTTGATACGAATTGAAAATTAACGTTGGGGTCCTTCTATATATTTACTTAAGGAATATGGTTGACCATATTAATGGTTTGAAAGATTGAAGTTTCACACGGACCACAACTAGTCTTTTTTTAAAGAGAATGTAACCATTATTTCATCACTTATTTACTAAATAATAAAAGAGTGTCGGGAAGACGGTGACCCACTCGTTTTTTTATTTAATGATTTTGTAAGTTTGTCAAGTTTAACTCATTTACTTTGTCATAAAAATTTTGACTCCCTTATTTTAATATAATTATCATTTTAACAGAAAGCTTTTGATGCTAAATTGCCAATAGTTTAAATAAATTTTTTTTATCAACGTGTGTGGCTAAGTCGCAAACACGCCTCTATCATCGCAACACACAACACGTGTCGAAGTCGAATCATGAAAACTAATACCCGACTGCCACATCACATAGTTACATAACCGGTTATCACCGAAAAACATTTGAAGACTAAGAGATCCTTCTAAAAATGGTGAAAAAACATAAATATTAGATGACGTTAATCCAAAATAATAAAGACATTAGATAGTTTTACCGCCAAATGGACATAACATATCCATTACAACTAGATTTAAAACTACCTTTGGAACACAAAGTAAACTGCAGTTTTGATCCCTGTTTTTGGAATCATTAACAGTTTCAGTTCTACCTTAACAGTTTTGGTCCCTATGTTTTTATTTTCTAACAAAAATAGTCCCGAACACTAACTCCATCTATTTTTCCGTTAATTCTTTTCACACGCGCCCTGCATTTGAAGGGTAAAAATGTCATTTCTTCCTCTCTTTTATATAGGTCATTATGTAGGTTCATATTTTTATTTAGTCGCATGTCAAAAAGAGTGGGAAAATGACATTTTTACTCCGCAAGTGAGGGAGACTTAACGGAAAGTTGGATGAAGTTAGTGTTCGGGACCATTTCTGTTATAAAATAAAAACACAGGGACCAAAACTGTTAAGGTGGGACTAAAACTGTTAATGATATCAAAACACAGGGACCAAAATTGCAGTTTACTCGAACATATATAAAAAATAAAGGTTTTTTTACATATTTTTCCTTTCTAAGTCCATCAATTACATATTTACCCAAGCCTAAAGTTTAATTACATATATCCCCTTTGACATAATAAATTACTCATTTACCCCTTCTTTTACACAAACCATAAAAAAATATAAAAATATATTTATGAAGATCATTAAGGGTAAAATAGTAAATCAAAAGGCTATTTTAAAGAAATTGGGTAAATACGTAATATATATGATTTAGGAAGGAGAAATATGTAATTGAATTTAAGGAGTGGGTAAATACGTAATAAATGATCTTAAGAAGGGGATATATGTAAATGCCCCAAGAATAAACTATTGATCACTTAACAAAGAGTATTTAATTTAAGACAAATGTAGATGATGCAAATCAAACGGGGATGTAGCTCAGATGGTAGAGCGCTCGCTTAGCATGCGAGAGGTACGGGGATCGATACCCCGCATCTCCATTTTTTTCTATTTTTCATCTTACTACAAATATAATGCAGCCTAACTATTGATCCAATTTATAAGGCCCAAACATTAGCCCAAAATTTATAGAGTCCAATCACAAAACATAACTGATTGGTTTTTAATATTTTTTGGCAATATAGTTTTTCATTTTTTATGATATTGATAACTTATTAAAAGTTGAAGTCGAAAACTTTTATGTTTTCTTAAGGACCATTTATATATATTTTCCTTTAATTATAAAATTACATATTTATCTTAGTTATGCTTAAAGAGCATTGTACATTGTGTATCGAAAACTTGTAATTTAGATCACTATACAATTTTATTAAAGTATATTTACTTTTTAGAATAACATTAATAATGTGGAAAAAAATTAATATTAATAGCTACATATGTTTTAATAATAAAAGATGTTTTATAATATATTGTATACGCACCTTTTAAAATATAATTTTGATTATAGTTATACAGACTATAATTAACTAGTTGAAAATCTAAGAATTGTTGGTGAATGAAAATAAACAAGGTCACCTTCATTGCAAAGACAATGATTGCATGATTTACATATATTACATTTAATATTCATTTGATTTGACTTACTAAAAAGGATGTTATACTGCTCAAAATCACATTTGTGAAAATATAAAATGATTATACGAGTAAAATGATCACTTAACAACTAACCTTTAATGGTCAAATTGTAAATATTTCAGAAAAACTGAAATTAGATGCATGGAAAACCTTGAAATACAAGTTTTAGTGAAGTTTAAAAATTAAAACACTTTTAGGAAAAAACATTTATTCATAACTATAATTAACATAATCTAATTACTAACATCAGAAACATCACCACATGCACAGACCCTCACTTCAGATACAACAATTAAAACACTAAAAACTTTAAAAAACCTTTCACTTTTACAGCTCAATCAACCCATTCATATTCTTCCCTGCAAATCCAAGCAATCACTTTAATCACAAATCTTGGTAGCTTCTATTTCAATTATGATCACACCAAACCAAACCATCACTCACTCCCACAACCTAGCTACAATCTTTCCTTTTAAGTTACACTGTCACCTAACTCAACTCTTTATTCATCAACTTCTATCTCACAGTTTGTTACTAAATTTCAGGCTTTTACATATCATTTTTTTGTGTTCAAGAACATTAACAAGATTAGCAGCAGAAAGAGTGTTTAGTTTTCAAAAAATGGTTGGGCCGGTAAATGGCGGGAGAATACCAAGACAGGTTTTATCAGTTGTTAATGGCGGTCAAGATCCGGTTATACGGGTCAGGTCAGCCAGCATTGCGGGTTCGGACTGTGGATCGATTGAGTTTACAAGAGAAGATGTTGAAGCATTGTTGAATGAGAGGATCAAACCCAAGAATAAGTTTAGTCTCAAGGTTAGTAGATTTTTTTTTTTTGTGTGGAGGTTTTTGTCGGATTCGAAGTTGATTGTGTGGGTTTTGTAGGAGAAATGTGATGTTATGATGGAGTATATAAAAAGACTTAGAATGTGTATCAAATGGTTTCAAGAACTTGAAGGTGATTTGTTGTTAGAGCAAGAAAAACATTGGAAGATGTTGGAAGCTGCAGAAAAGAAATGCAGTGATATGGGTATAATTATAACTTCAATAACAGTTCACTTTTTTCCCAAAATATATAATTTAGATCCTTTTTTTTGGTAAGTTGACATTTTTTTGTGTTTTATTGCTTCAAGAGCTGCTAATGTGTGAGAAGGAAGAAGAACTTAACTCCATAATCATGGCGTTACGCACGAATTACGCTGCATTACAAGATAAATTAGCAAAAGAAGAATCAGATAAACTGGTAATTTGTAAAACTGAGTCATTTGATAAAAGTATGAGTTGGTTCGAGTCAGCCGCTGTATTTTGTTAGTGGCGAATGTCAATTAATGAAAATTGAAAATCAACCCATTTGTAAGATTATGCCAAATTTATAACTTTAACTGTAAGATTGATATCAGGCTGCAATGGTATCGTTAACCAAAGAGAAGGATGCTCGACTGTCAGTAGAGAGATCACGAGCCACAGTCTTGGAAGAACTTGAAAGAGCTCAAAGAGAGAGTTCAAGTGTTAATCAAAAGGTTCTTGCATGTTTTTAGCAATGTGAAAAGAAATGAAAAATAAAAACATCCCATTGAATATAACTGATCTACATTTGAATTTATCTTGTTCAGATATTATCCCTTAATGACATGTACAAGAGACTGCAAGAATACAACACGAGCTTACAACAATACAACAGTAAGCTTCAATCAGAGCTTAATCAAACCAACGAAATCCTTAAAAATGTAGAACAAGAAAAGGCTGCAGTTTCGGAGAACCTCAGTAACTTAAGAAGCTACTGCACTTCTTTGCAAGATCAGTTAACTGCCACTAAAGTCGGTATTTTCACCACTCTTCACTTCAAATTTCTTATCTTGATAAATGTTTCTTATGTCGTTATATACATACATTTGTTTTTAGGAAAGTAGTAATGAGGCCATGAAGCTCAAAGAAGCGTTGGCTAGTGAAGTCAAATGCCTAAGACTGGATTTACAACAAGTGAGAGATGACCGCGATCATCAAGTTTCACAAGTTCAAGAGTTATCAGCTGAAGTGTTGAAATACAAGGAGTGGACCGGAAAGTCAGCAGCTGAACTGGAGAGCATCACAAGAAAGTCAAACGAGTTTGAGGTTGTTATTTGTTGACTTTTGTTGCCATAGCTTATAATGTTGTTGTATTTATCATTGTTGTTTTTCAGGCAACATGTGCTTCACAAAGTGATCAACTCAAGAAATTGCAAGAGAAACTTGATGCTGCTGAGAATAAACTAGCGGTATATTCGACTTTTTTAATATAACACTCTGTATTTTGATTTATTTTGACTAATTTTTTTATTTCTTTTTATGTTTTAGATGTCTGATTTATCAGCTTATGAAACAAGAACAGGATATGAAGAACAAAAGAAAGTTAACTCTGAGTTACAGTTCCGTTTAGCCGAGGCAGAATTAAAACTTATTGAAGGAGAATCTTTGCGTAAAAAGTTGCATAACACAATATTGGTAAGTTTCAATTTTCTTTTTGCTTAGTTTTTTAACAAGTTATCACTATAAACGTCTTTTGTTTTGCCACAGGAATTGAAAGGGAATATAAGAGTTTTCTGCAGGGTACGACCTTTATTGTTTGATGATGCCGCCGCTGAAGATGAACCAAATATGGTTTCTTTTCCCACAACAACCGAAAATCTTGGTCGTGGCATTGAATTATTGCAACATGGTATCATAAAGAAATAAAGACTTTTTTTTTGTAGAGTTGACTTTTTTTAATGCTTATATTTTTACTGTTTTTGTGATATAGGGCAAAAGCATTCTTTTGTATTCGATAAGGTATTTGTGCCCGAATCTTCACAAGAAGAGGTGTTTGTTGAGGTCTCACAGCTTGTGCAGAGTGCTTTGGATGGTTATAAGGTGATGCCTATTGGTCAATGCCTTTAAGCATTTTTAGCACGTTTAAACGGGTTAACGGGTCGGGTTCATCCAGACTGGTGTTACAATAATAGTCTTAAATAGGCTTTTGGTGTCTTTTAACCTGTTTTGACACATTTGGTTGGTTCCTTTCTAGCTCAACTTTTTAGTTTGATGTTTGAGATTAAACACAACCCATATTGACCCATTTGTTTATTTTTTTATCAGGTTTGTATCTTTGCTTATGGTCAAACAGGGTCCGGAAAAACGCACACAATGATGGGTACGCCTGGAAATGATGATGATAAAGGATTGATACCACGGTCTTTAGAACAAATTTTTGAGTCCAAACAAACGCTTCAAAACCAAGGGTGGAAGTACGAAATGCAGGTTTCTATGTTGGAGATATACAATGAGACAATACGAGATCTTCTGATTACAAACCGACCCGGTTCAACAGAGTTGCGTACTAAGCAGTATGGGATTAAACATGATGCAAATGGGAACACACATGTTTCTGACCTGACCGTAGTTGATGTACGTAGCAGCAGAGAAGTTTCATTTCTGTTGAACCGTGCTGCACAAAGCAGGTATTGATGTACCCGTAACCATGTTATGTTTACGTGACTTGTTCAGAGACTCATTTTCATCTCTTTCATATTTAGGTCCGTGGGTATGACTCAAATGAACGAACAATCGTCAAGAAGCCATTTTGTGTTCACTCTGAGGATAACTGGTGTTAATGAAGCAAGTCAAATCTAGTTTTTTTTTCATTCTTTATGTCATCCTGTTAATGTTGTTAGCTAATGATACAATCTTGATTAATGTTTCAGAGCACAGAACAACAAGTGCATGGTGTACTTAACCTTATTGATCTTGCGGGCAGTGAACGTCTTTCCAAAAGCGGGTCAACCGGGGACCGTTTGAAAGAAACTCAAGCCATTAACAAAAGTCTATCATCGTTAAGCGACGTTATATTTGCATTAGCAAAAAAAGAAGAACATATACCTTTCAGAAACTCAAAACTTACATATCTTCTGCAGGCACACATCTAAAACTTTTGACTTCATTTCATATTCTAATAAATTCAAAATTTGATTTTGACTTTGAATTTGAATTTGATCAGCCTTGCTTAGGTGGTGATTCAAAGACTTTGATGGTGGTTAATGTTTCTCCTGCGCCTAGCTCCGTTAACGAGTCATTGTGTTCTCTACGATTCGCTGCAAGAGTTAATGCTTGCGAGATTGGAACGCCTCGCAGACAAACATCAGTGAAGCAATCAGATGCTAGATGATCTTGCATTTGTAAATATCAACCGCTAGATTTTTTAAACTCTAACAGTTTGGTGTTGATGTGCATACCAAAACAAAAAGATTAAACAACAGTAATTAGCAGATGATCTGATTTGCTTGAATTTCTTGGTTAATAGATTTGTAGCTCTGATAATCACGTGTTATTTAAGTAATGTTTCTGATGTTTTAATCAATATTAAATCTAACACTCAAAAGGCATCAATTGTAAATATTACGCATGATCTTGCATAATATTTTGTGTGGCTAGGATAAGTCAATAGCAAAAGACGACCCATATACTCTTGACCGCAAACATTGTTAGGTAACCCAAATTCACCATCACCAGTTCCGGAGAAAATCCACGTAAAACCAGGCTGGGATTGGATTCGAACTTGAGACTTGTTGCCTCTTTCCCTAATCTTCACTTTCGCTCTAAAACCAGTTGAGCTAAGGTGCATTGGCGTGTGTAGTGGTGCACACAATAACCGGTTATTTACTAGACTTTTTTAACTGGTTATGAAATTTTTATGAATAACTTATTTTTTAAGTGATTCATTGAAAAAATAATAAATAGGGGGAATTAGAAACCGGTTAATTAATTGAAAATAACCGAACCGGTTAACTGAAAAGTAACCCGGTATATATCTGTTGTGTGGTAGTTATTCTCCCACGGGTATATATCTGATCTTGGATCAAATTTGCACACAATTTCACCAAGATGACATCTTTGCTCCCAAATGTTCATATGAATTTTGTCACATATCAACCAATCATCAAACACCCAAATCAAATACGCAAGTCCGATTGTATCACTCGAACGTTGTCAATTGGTTCATCAAATACCCAAATCCGAAGACCGATCATTCGCTGCAATCTCAATTCTCCACCAAAATCGAAAGAGGAAGCTATACGTCAAGCGAAAACCTGCATTATATCCACCTTAGAGAAGCCTTTAAACAACCCAAAACTCGCTGCTGGTAAGCTCAAGAAACTAAAACAACCAAGATTTCGTGTCGAAATCCCAGTCGTTGATGACTCGCCGGAATCGTTATCACAACTTGCACTCCAGGTGTTTGATGAAATGCCGCTGAAGAAAAAAGGGTCTAAAGTGAGAGTATTGATATTATGGCCTAATGCTAAACTAACTGAAGCTGCTAATAAACTACAATTTGGGTCTGTTGAACATGCTGACATTAGTAAATTATTGAACATTGGGGATAGTGTTAACAGGGTTTTAAGTTCTGCTGATGTGGTGGTGTTTTTGACACCAGAAGCTTCACAAATGGAAGTTATGGAGGCGGTTACGAACAGTTTGTATCCGAAGCCTGTGGTAATGTTTAATCCTAGGTGGAGTTATGACGATGAGGAAAACAATCTTGGTGATTTTGCGGGCTTTTTGGGGTCGTTTGAAGTTGTTTATTCGTTTATGGGATTAGAGGTTAGAGGGCTGTTGAGTAAGAGAAATGGTGTTGTGTTTAAGTGTGTTAGAGATGGGGTTTTGAGTGGTGAAAGATGGAGTGTGTTGGTTGAAGAAGAAGAAGGGGAGTTGAAAGTGGTTTCAAGGTTTAAGACGAGACCTTCGATTACTGAAGTTGAGAATGTTTTGTATAATTTAATGGCTGTTAATTCTCCAATCACCAAGTCTGCAAAGTTTTTGAAGGGATTGGTTTCAAATGTAACTGGAAAAAAGTAAGTTTTACTAAACATGAGAGTTTGTTGTTTATTTAAGATTATACCTTGCAATGGCAAGTAATATAATTTAGTGACATACTTAGAAATGATGTTATGGCATTGTAGATATATGAATTATTTCATAGAAATTAGAAAGTAATAAAGTAGCAATTGTTTGATTATGCTCTATGTTATCTCAGAACAATATAATTCATTATCTTCCTCATTCATTACATTGTTAAATATACAATAATAGTTTACACATATAGTCTACAACAATAATCCAATGTAATCAATCATATACACATAATGAGATCTAACAATAGTCGTCATTATAATCAAAATCGACTCCACCGCGGTGTTTATGAAGCTGGCTTCTGCATCTTCACCTGCAACAGCCACAAGTAAGCCAAAATATTTATTTGATTGTAAGACGTGTTGTATATTCGTTAAGGGTTTATCTAATAGTGTTTTATCTCAAACAAATCAAATTGATAATAGCTAAATGGGGAAGAGGTTAAGCAACTATTGATGTATTATGTCATGATATTGTTAATGTAAACATAACACATTAATTATTTACATAACTGAAAATGTACCTTTTTTAGATATTTCTTATGAAGTTTCATAGCACCCGAGCAGGATTTTCTAGCATTCAGGTTACCCGAAGTGTCATTCAATATCTGAATGAAAAAAGATCAATAAAGAAACCGATCTACATCATGAAAATGCTGCAAGTAGTCTTTGTTTTCTAAAATATTACAAGATTCACCTTGACAACATCATCAAGTCCCTTGGCTTCTGTGAGCAGTTTTACACTTCTCTCCTTGAGCACACTCGCGACAAGAAACACAGAAATTGGGAGTGGTTCACCATTTTTTGCGCCACTTTTCAAATATTCTCTTTCGTATTTGCCACATTGGCGCGATGATTTTGGTTTTCCTTTAGCGTCTTCGGGTCGTTCTGAATCAGATTCCTCATATAAAGTGTATAAATCAGGATCATACTCCAAAGCCCACATCATCTGTTTGAAATTCATTAATCAATTAAAACTTAGAACTGAACTAGAGGTGATAATTTTGACCCATTTATATACAGATAGGTCTATTTGGGTCATACTTCATCTTTAACCGAAAAATGTATTCAAATGCCTATGTGTTATTAGGTATTATCACCTCCCATAAGTACAATGAATCGCCAAAAGAAACTTCTCGTCTGAATAACACCATAAGCATCCTGAAAGCAAAAAGATAATCGCCACCGCCTACTTGTTCTGTGTCCATAAAACAATAGAATTTCGTTAATCGAGTTTTATTGGAACAAAAAATGTAAAATAAATAATAATCACTAATGGAACAGCACCTAAGTGGTTATGAAGTTTAGGGTCAACAACTTGAATAACATTGGCTAAGTTGCATAGTTGTGACTCGACCCCCACGGTACTCCCTACGCATTTAAAGTTCCCTCGCTTCAAACCCATAAACATATAGCATTTCATTAGTTGAAAAACAACCAAAATTTATAACTAATGTAGAAAGATTTTGAATATTTACCAATCTGCGCATTAGACGTTCAAAGCACCAAAATGCATCTGCTTCATCTTCAAGAAGCATGATCATGGGAGAACAAAGATCACTCATCCCTATTTGGTACATTCATAATTATAGAAGTTATAATCTGAATAAGAATCTTTTAAATGTAATTATTCAATGTAGAAAGTTTCTGATGAAATTAAAATCCACCTTGACCATAACCAACTTCTTTATCAAACCAAGAATAAACAGAAAGAACATCCCAAAGTTTTGCAAGATTCTCCTGCTTTTCATAAAATACTAGTGTCCTGTCTGTGCGTACCACATCAAGACCTGACATAAACAGTAACGCGTATATAAAAGATTACATGAAATGACAAAACTGCATGAGTTGAAACTTAAGAGTAGTGTGTGATGAAATGTGTTGTTTGTCAACCTATTTGATGAAGTGTACGTTTCCATTCGATTATTTTCTTGTCTTCCTCCTTAGAACAAGACATGGCTGAATCTGTACCAACTGCATAGGTATGCAACTTACCACATTATAATAACCATTTTGACGAGTACTGAATCTGCAAGAATAAAGAAAAGAAACAAAAAGAGTTACCAGTTGCTTGAGCTGTTGGTGTCATAAGCTTTTCAGGGTTTGCTTCTAGAAGTACAATAGGATCTTGGGTTGGAGTACCGTCTTGTGTGATCACAGGAGCAGTGATGAACTTGCCACTTCCAACAAGAGGGAACATATACGTGCATAGTTCTTTTAGTCGCACGTATTCTTCTCTAAAAAAGAATTTTTTTTATCAGTTTATAAAGTTTAAACTCTAAGCTGTGATATGCACAATATGCCAAGAAAAGCGTGATCCATGTAATGAAACAAAAGGAGTTAAGGTGACCATTGTATGTAGAATGCGATATTGATGGGTATGTTAGCTAGTTAGTTAGTTAGGTGATCATGGTACTTAATTAGAGATAGCGTTTTGACCCAATAGCTTATGAATAGGTCGATTTCAGTTGGCTTTTACCTCAAAGTAGTCAAATGCATCAAATACAAACAGTAGTTAAAAGTGAAAGCTTAAATGGGTCAAATGATAAAATAGGTAAAAGGGAAAACTCAAATGAGTTGAATTGGTCACACGATTCAGTGGCGGAACTAGAGCCTCTTTGTCAAGGGATCATCATAAGATTATCTTCTTATCAGTTTATGCATAAAAAACAAATTCAAGTTACCGAGGGTCAGCGAACCATTTTGACCCATTTGACAAATATCCTAAATCAATAAATTCAAAGACTTTTTAATAAATATAATCAACATGTTAACTGTAGATAAAAAAAATAAAAATTGGCAAAGATGCAATTCAACCCTGACCCAACTTGCTCGTTTCAGCATAGACAGCCGAACCCATTCTAACCTGTTACCTAACCCGCCCATCTTGCCACCTGTAATGATATGTATCGTACAAATAGCAAATGAAAAGTGAGTGTGACAATTCTCAAGAATATAAGCTACCTTCGAGTTGATCGTATCTCTTTTCGCTCTTCATATGTGCTTTTAGGATCAAAACAACCGAGTAGAAATTCCCATACCTCACCTCTAATTGTTGGATGTATCCCCTGATTTATCAAAATTGAAAACAGAACTATATTCAAATATCAAATGCAGTACTAATCAGAGACCAAAAGAAGAAAAAATTAAAAAATATAGAACTTACTCCACGGTAAATTCGACCAAGGGTTTGACCTATATCAAGATAACCTTCCGGGCTGAATGCAGACCGCCACTTCCTTACACTAAGGGTCTTCCCAGACTGTATAAACATTTCAGGAACTAGAAGATTCATTAACAACTCAATGAGACATTAAAAACTGGTGAGAAAAAAGTAGCAATTACAATGACAGCATTCAAAGCTTCTTTCATCCCATATGAAAACAATGCTACATGCATCATCTCAACTTTAAAACAATGCTACACTCTTTGCATAATCAGCTTTCACACTAGTCACCTTTTTTAGTTGCCAATCTCATATGTGTCCAATCGCCCGGTGTATACAAACAAACAAACAAGTGCAAGACAACATGGAAATGAAAGTTGAATCTTTACAAGAGCTCACATTCAACTTGGTAATTTAAACTTAGTGTTTCCATCATCGTGGTCTAAGGCGCCCGTCTAGGTGCCCGGCGATGTAGCCATCAAGGTGCTCCGGCCAAATTCCGGTCTGAACAGCTAAAACTGGTCTAAAACATCTAAAAATGTCCTCAAACAACCCTAAACTACCCCTAAAACATGTCTTAAACCGCTAAAAATTGGTTTGTTTATAGCATTTAAAAAGTTCTCACCTTTTGACCCAATTATGCCTAGAGTGCACCTTTGACTATTTCATACAAATAAACATGTTTTTTTTCCAATCCAACAAGATGATCATTATTAAAATGATTATTGACCACAAGCATCAAAAGCAATTAAAAAAGGTAAACAAAAAGTGAAATGATTAGCAAAAAAGAGGTACCTTGATTTTAAAGTTGGTTTTTGGAACATCATTGCATTCAGGTCGAACCTCATAGAATGAATCGGTTGGAAGACCCGGATCTTTCCACAAAAGATTCATCCTTTCGGGTCGTAGCTTCTTGCCAGTGGTCCTTTTATAATCCTTTTAAGTTTTGGGTTCAAATTTCTTGAAATCAATTGAATTTATTCAAGAACCTTTTTTTCACCTGAAATAACAATACCCAGATGCGATCTTGGCCTGAAAATCCAATCCAAACTCAAAAGCTACAATCTTTGTTTTTTTCCTTTTTGCAAATGTATGGTTTATTTGGTTGTTTGAACAACAAGAATGAAGAAGGATGATTTGGCAAATTGTGATTTGTGAAATGTGTGTTGTTTGTTGTGAAGCGCAAAAGACGTGAGAATGTGTGTTCAGTTTTAAGGTATGAAATTTCGATGGATACAAGATGGAGCTAGGGAGAGGGTAGTTTGTTTGCACGCTCTTGTGGGCGCGTGTTGGGAGACTGGGTGTAAGTCATACAGTTGACCTGGTCATAGAGTCGTCCAACCGTATAGACAAAGGCAACTTTGTATTAAATTATTATTATTATGACATGTTCAATAAAAAGACTAACGGGTCTATGCGTTCTCGAGCTTCATCAGACACATAATTTAATCGTGTACGTCCCATTGCGCCCCACATTATTATTTTATGGTCACGCCATATACCATATTATTTTACCGTCAAACTTCACATTTATGTGACATGTGGTTAAGCTATATATGTTAAACTTGTTCTCATTGATAGTAACACCGAACCTTAATAATATCAAGAAAGCGAACATTTCACAGACCCCACAAGCCGAATTATCCACTTCAAAACAACCCTAGTCAACCTCTCACGACTAGCCCATAACAAGTTTTCAATGATTGGGGTCACCTTGCTAGCCCTTAGCTGGTTTATCACACTTTTACCATGAAAAAATATGATACACGTGTCATCTTCTCATTTAGTTTCAAGTGGGACAAAGCCAATGATTGGTTTAGTGAAGGTGTAGCTAACCAGATGGAGTATTTGACATTTTTTTTAATGTCATTTTGGAACAGTCACGAGTCACTGATTCATGTGATTATCTTCATTCTCTCATCAGGAGGAAACTCACTTTAGGTGACAAAACCATATGACGAAACCTGAAAACTCCAATTTTTTGTCCCTGATGAAACTTGAACCCACATCCAGTGGCGGATCCTCAACATTTTCAGCACGGGGGCGAGCCGCGAGCTTAATATATATATAACACATTTAATTTTTTTTTTCACGGGGGCGAGATCAAAATATATATAAAAATTTAAGGTTTAGGGTAAAAAACGGTACTTCGAGACAACAAACGCGCAGGGGCCGGCGCCCCGGTTTGTCTCTATGAAGGTGCGCCCTTGCCCACATCCGTAGTTGAGAATCATACACCTTTACACTACACCAAGCTAGTGATTGTGTATTCATCCTTTTATTTGTTGAAAGTGAATAAAATTAGAATAAAGTCAAATGTTTATTTTAAAATAATGGGCCGATCAATGTTCATTTTGTTAATTTCTTACAATATAAATAATAAATACACATACTACTCGCAACAAAAATAATTTGAAAAAAACCATAGTAATCATTCTCAACGTAAAGTGACATGTCACTTCTTCATTAAAACGGGTTCAAAAGTTCACCTTTGGGTACTTCACCACCCTTATTTTGTCTCATTGTCGGTGGCCGTGGACAAAACCCTCTTTTACAAGTTGTCAATGACACAATCAAAACTAGTTAATTTTCAAAGTTACACCCAAACTTATTTTTCTAGCAAACCATAAGGTCTATTTGTTTACGATCAATTAATCGTGACCAGTCAGTTATTAAATCAACCTAAATTCCATTCGATCCTACTAAACTCTACTGCCAACCCGACCCACACAACCAGTAATCCTAACACCGTCAAACCGAGCCACCCTCTAATGGGGTGGTCCTCGAGTTTCTCTTTTAATCCATTTATTTTAGGTTATGTACTAATGGTTATGCACGTTAGTTATGAATTATGAAAAATAACATATCATCCCAAATTTTTTTCTGAATGACAACTCATATACTCATCGTCCTGTTTAGCTTCAATCTTGAAAATATTTCACAGTTTCACATTATTTCAATGAAATAACTGAATTTTATATTCTTTAAGTGGTATAAAGAAAAGCATATCCCCAGACACAAAAGCTTTCCTTATTCTTTGTACTGCAAATCAAGTTACCACATTACAAGAAAAGAAGATATTCACTTCTACAAATACCCCCCACACACTTGCCTTTATTCTTCCCATGCATAACAACTATTTCCCCTTCCCATTTTGCCCTTCTCTTTCTTGCTTTTGCAATGAAGATAGCAACACATCCTAAGCGAACAATGGCGGTTGTTCAAGGGCTTTTTAGTCTTTTCCTGATGTTTCAGAACACCCATGCATACCAGTTCAAGATTGGTGGTTCTGGTGACTGGAGCCTTGCATCTTCCTCAAACTATGGTCAATGGGCACAAAAAAACCGGTTTCAAATCGGCGACACTGTTTGTAAGTTCTATTAGTTGCAATCTTATGTTTCTGTTATCCAAATCTTAATGTTGAACATAATGTTTTCATGTAGTATTTAACTACCAGGCTAACGAGGACTCGGTGGTTCAAGTAAGTGAAACCGACTACAAGAATTGCAGCACAGCATCACCCATTGCAAAATACAGTGATGGTCACACTATCATCAAGCTAACCCAATCTGGGCCTCATTATTTCATCAGTGGGGTTGTAGATCACTGCAAAAACAACGAGAAAGTGGTTATCATTGTATTGGCAGACCGAAGCAACCGCTCATCAGATACCCCATCTCCATCTCCATCTCCATCCGCAACTCCACCACCAGCTCTTCCTCCAGCTCCTGCCAGTGAAGAGTTCCCCTCGCCTCCGCCCGCCCCTGGTGCACCTGAACCCGACCTCACTCCTGCTCCGGCTCCTTCAGCAGACAACCCACCACCTCCTTCACCAAATGGCGCATCTTCATCAGTTGTGAATCTTGTTTACTCTCTGGGAACATTTGTTGGTTTCTCTATTCTTCTCAAGTTTTGAGCTCCATTGTGTTATTAAGTTTGCGTATCGAGTGTATATGAATGTTTTTACGTGAATAAGTTCAAGATAATGAAAACAAAGATGAATATGTGGTTCAACGTGTTGTATTCATTGATTATCGAACGGATAAACAAAAAAAACTGTCATCGTAACTGTCAGCATAACCGTATTTGAACTTACATAACTTGGGTCAACGTGAATAGCTAACTGCTTATGGCTAATGCCATTGGACCTTATATACATCTGCTAGATTAGGGTCCATATCAGAAACTAATATTTAAACAACTATAATCAATATCTTGACCTAATACTAATAATTCTTCCCTAGTTCTACTTTTTTTGTCAGTTTGTATGTGTTGTAAAGAACTGAATCCAATATTCCAGCAACCTGAAAGCATTAATACCGAAGAAAAGTTAGCAACATTCCATGACAGTTGCAATAATGTACATTTCAGGACGCGGCTAAAGCGTTTCAGTTTTGTTAGTAAAATAAAGACGTACCGTGAATACACCACCAATAATGGCACAAAGGTTGGTGATGAAATGAGAAAATGGCTTCGCGTTTTCAGTTATCAAAACCTGATGACAAAATAAAGATGGGATTACAAATTAAGTACAGCTGTTAGTTATGAGTAGAAAGGTAAATCGTATCATGGTTAATTTTAAACCTGCATTGGTGAAAACTCGAGATGGAACTTTGCAGCAGGAATGGAATGAGCATGTATCAAACTAGTATGTGCGGTATACTCATAATTCTCAATTAGTTTTTGAGACAACCCCAACACCTCCGTCTTCACAACTTGAAGATAATGTTCTATCTACAATTTAAATTCGTTAACGTTTTATGCACAAAGTTATGTTAAAAACTTAAACTTAAAATGGAAAGATTTGTATAAAAGACTGGTATTTGAGATTACTGTAACGTTTGCACGATCTTCTGAACTACTCATGTATGTTTGGCCATTTAACCTGTTGTGGCCTTCACCAAGGTATGGTCCTAATCGCTTCATATCACTCATCATCATTGCAGTAATTGTTGAACCAAATGATAAAGTAGAAACCACATGTGACATGTTCATCTGTGAAGCATCAAATGAGTGTGATCCTGAAGCTGCTGAAATGATCAAATTTCCAGGAACCTGTGTAATATGCGGCAAGCTTAAGTTCATATTAGTAACACTTTACAGATAAACCTTAAAGTTACCCTTAGTACCATGGAAGAAGAGGATCCAAGATTTTGTAATCATATTTGTTTTTCTTTTATCTTTTTACCCTAGAATACGCTTACTTCCATGTGGGTCTAAAGACGGTGCTAAACGGGTCATGCTGGCGGGTTGGTGGGTCCAACCCGACACAAACCCTGAAAGTTAACACAAACCCAAACACGACCCAAACCTGAAAATCCTGCAGACATATGCACCCGAACACATGACAGAAATATTTGCGGGTAGACAGGAACATGACCCTTTTAAACTGACTTTTTTTAAATTTATCACATATATCACTTTAAAATTACTATATTACAACAAAAGATACAAATGAATATAAAACAATTAAATTTTAATTGTAAAACCTTATTTCAATTTCTCATTTAAAGTTTTAAATTTGGACATAAAACACCCAATCAATTCAATTTATAGCATAAAACACATTTAAAAAAATAATACAAAAAATAAATGGGTTAAACAAGTCAACTAGTGAAACATCCGGGTTAACACAACACGACCGCTTAACTAAATGGGTTCGTGGGTTCGACCTGATAATGACCTGAACCTGTTTATACTAAAACCAAACCCAAAAATCTTGTGTTAAATTAGAGCAGTGTCAGACATTCACACCCTTAGCTGCCCATGAACTTATAGATTAGGAGTTACCTTTTTGACCCATACGAATCCTTCGATCCTACAACCTTCTTGAGGTGGTGCAGGTCTGACTCTTGTATGATCTACAGTCCTGCTTGTAGAATGCTTTACAGAATTCAATCCAACAGATGAAACCAAGCTATCCAATTTCTGCGTAAAAGGAAACATTATGAAAGTTCGGCAAAATGGAGAAAATATTCAGATTCATCATTCATGCATCAAATAGAACGTTTCATCAAACACAACTGGAAACAAATTTATTTTTCTTACCAAAACCAACGAATCTGTATCTCTGTCTCCATAATATGTTTCATGAATGTGATTACCATTGTTCCCACTGATTCAAGAAAACATTAGTTGACATAAAACAGTTATTTAAAAAGAAAATATGAAGTAATATTTTATTAAAACTAGCAGCAACAAGATGAACGAATTAGAAACAAGTTGGCATGTATGCATAATAACAACAATAAAATAACTTACTGAGTATCACTCCCCTTACGGTAGATGCGGATTGATGGATAACCTTGTATGTGATGCCTGAAACCGACAGGAAATGAGTAAACAAATGACAGGTAGCGAGAAAATGAAGTATAAACTAGTAGAAAAAGGTAAAGATTATTACTTTTTACACAAGTCAGTTTCTTTAGTGCAGTCAACACTTCCAACAATAATACGCCCATCATACTCCGGACTATATCTGGTAATGCAATTGCAAGTCAGTAGCTAACAAAGGGAAGTAAATGTCATTTACTGAATTAAGGTTTGTTCTGAAGCTAACCTCTGTCTCATAACTTTGGCGGTTTTCTCCCAAGCTGGATTCTGAGACGCATAATAAGTAGAATAGGAAACAAGTTTCAGACAAGTTCATATTGTTGCTTTATAAGCAATAACTACTGGAATTTAATTTTGGAAGCGTAGAAATATTTTCTACATATGCTAAAAAATGGCAGATTTCACAAGCTGCTGCTAGAATATAAAAAAAGTGTAGATTTCGTGTTGAAAACAAGTATTTCATCCACAGAAAAAAAAACGATCTTTCCAAGAATGGTTAAGGAGGAATAAGCATACCAGAAGGTTACTCCAATGGCACCAGGGGGCAAAAAAATTTACAACCACAAGTGGATGCCTGCAATTGACCAAAACACAATATTCTGAACATGAAATGATCATTCAGCAAGGGACTTTATCATGAGTGCGGATTGGTTGAGTTTGGGTTTGGTTACTTCACTTACTCATGAGTGATTTTATCAAAATTACGTGAATTTAGTGTTACAGATCCTTCACCATATGTCTCATCAACCTTCTCATCATGCTTAACAGTATTTGTAACTGGTACAGTATGAAACTCACGACCATTAGAGTGAAAATGCCGATTGATTGGATACTTGCGAATTGTTTTTGTTATGTTTAACCTGTTCTGCAATTAAGATGAAAACTGTTTTAGGCCTCGAAAATAAGTCAGTTAGTTAAAACTCCAAAAAATGCAATTAAAACCATAGTTAAGCATTGCTTTAAAACATACGCCTTTATTGATGATCGTGGTATATGCAATTCACAGTAAAAGTAGTAGTCGAGAGATTAAGTTAAGAAAAATGAACTCACTGTTCCTAACACATCGCTCACATCCACGGACGCAAACTCACATGATAAAAACGGAAAACTGCATAAAATTTCAAAAGATGTTAGCTAGCCACGTACAAAAGCAAACAAAATAACATTCATCATATCATCGATATCAATCACGGTTATAGTCACTTCTACACACGTGAAGCTTGCCATTAATGACATGAACCATACCTGATGTTAAAATCTACACGTACGGTGTCCTCAATAGAACTTTTGTCAATTATGATAGCGGTTGTGGTACTAGTAGTCAGATAACTATGTAGCTCCTGCAATATGAATGAATATTTTCATGTTTAAATAAGAAAACCATTAAGCATAAAAATGTATAGAACATAAACAAAAAAAGAGCCTCTTTCGCTTACCATTCCAAACAAAAAAATCATGGAAATGGCTGCTAAAATGGAAATTCCTGCACCCGATAACGATGCCTCTGTCAAATCTCTAGGAGTTTTCCTGAAGAAAAAAAGAAACCCGGGAAAACATGTTATGGAGCTAGATTTGAAAATGTGTTAGTTCATTGAGAACATTTATCAAACAGTTGGCAGGCAGGCAACATAGTTGATAGCATAACATTAAAACCTGAAAAAATCTATAGATTTTATCTTGGCAGCAGAAACCATGATTGCAAGATTAATCTGGCCGGGAAGTAAAACCTAAAAGATTTGAGGTATTATTGTGTAGCTAATTAAGGGAAGAGATATTAGTGCAAGCCGGATTTGTATGGATTTGAGGTGGCCTGAAATGAGGGGTGTTTGATTGGATAAAGTTGATTGTGGCCGATAGTACGTACGTAGATTTTATTTTTATCACTTCCTATATATGGAGGATGGATATTAATTATTCACGTAAAAGCTAGCATCAACTTTAATTTATTGGGTGCATGCTATATATGTTCATCGCACTTCTGTTCAATTGCTTTCATCAACCTTGTCTCATTAACAACGACCGACTAGCAACGACTTAGTGAAGACCAAAACAAATAGGATCAATGTTATTGACTGGGATAATTAATGGAGAAACGTTGTATTGTAATTTGTAACCAGATCTAACATCGGGCCGCGCGATGCGGCGGCTGATCACACGGTCGGGTTTTGTGTATGTGACATTATCACATGCGTTGATCAAAAAAAGTTTCATGTCTGGTACGTTATGGTGTAAAGTCGTACTGTGTCACATTTTTTCTTCGAACGGCGTAATGTGTCACATACTAAAAGACGGAGAAACTGGTTAAGTTACTAGATGTTAAAATGATAATTAGTCAAACTCGGGAATTAAACTCGTAAATACGTCAAAGTAAAAAAAAACATAAGTTGAAAATAGGAGAATACTAACGTTGTTAGACGTAAATATAAAGAAAGTATTAAATCTGTTAAAACCAAATAAGAGGGAATCGAACCCATGATGCCAAGTTGACATTAGAAGCATCAAATTAGTCCATCTAAGCCCATTTTATTGACAAATATCCAAACTAAGCATCAAACCTTATACGTCCTCCGGTCCAATTTAAATGTCTAACTTTTTTTTTCCAATTTAAATGTCTATTTCAAAAATAAAATTATAATTTTCAATTTTACCCCTAATTATTTAACACAAAAGTTACTTTATGACTAAAAGACAAAAGTCTTTAATGACATTATTGTCATTTTATATATTGAAATACATAATAATCCACTTTTTCTTAAATTTTGTGTTGTGGATTTCATGACATTTAAAATGAGACGGAAGAAGTATTTATTTTAAGTGTGCTATGTCTAATGTTTTGATTTTTGAATTAATAATGTTGTTCTTCATGATCTAAAATAGCATTTATTTGTTTATGTTTGTTTGTGTTGAATGGTGTTCGTTTAAAAGTTTATTGTTTTTTTAATGGTCTCAACCGTTATTTTTTGGTCGTTGGCGGTCTTAACTAACGTAATAACTAGCAGTGGACCCAACTTTTATCATTCTTTTATTACCAACAGACCGTCATTAAAAAAATTAATGAAATTAAGGTTTTTTTAAATTCTAGACTTGCGCTTTAGAGCTTTTGATCGGAAAGAGAGTATGATTTGATTGATGTAAAAGTTATCTCGAAACGTTGATCCAAACGATGAAATGATACTTTCAATAAGGTGTTTAAACCAAACGGTGCTTCAATTGGATGTAAAATTTTAATCGTTCGGAGCACCGTTTTGAGGTAACTTTTACATCAATCGACTCATATTCCCATTTCAATCAAAAGTCATACAACATTGGTCTGGAATTCAAAAAAAGTTAATCTCGTTAATTTTTTTAACAGTGGTCCTGTGACACCCCGCCCGGTGGCGGAAAACACCGGGCTGTCATAGAATTGGATATCCATAGTAAACAAAGCACATGGTATTACTTTTATTAAAGTCTAATAGTTATTGTCATAAGTTTGGCAAAACCCAAGTCTTAAATGCGAAACGACAAATTCATAATAGCAGTAAATGAAATAGTCATGTTTAGTATTATTTCTAGGTCCAAGTCCCTATGTCTTGAATAGCAATAAAACAAGCCAAAATCACGCGCCACCTGAAATACGCGAAAATAAAGTTAGCTACACAAGCTAGTGAGTAAATCCCAATTGAATAGTAATAGTATTGAAATCCGAGATCAACAAGATATGCTGCGCAACCCCATATGTATAGTAATTTCGTAATACCACCCTACCAGGACCCCTAGAATAGAATAGCACACCAACCACAATAGAAACCATAGTATCTCGTTTAGCCATTTGTCATGAGAACCACTCATGTAAGAAATAATGATGACTTTTAATAACCGTCGTTTACCGTCTCGATATATAAGTCATCATTTAGCAATTTAGGGACATGGCATAGTATAGCATCATAGCATAGCAACATAGTATAGCAACATAGTATAGCAACATAGCATCTCGACATAGTAAACATGGAATTAGAAAGGCCGGGTTTAAATCACCTATCGATGTTGTACAAGCAGGTGGGTTTGTCAAACCATTAGCGCTAACATTGTACCGGTGGGATTACAAAGCAATAAAACTACTTTTAACTAACACATACGATTGCATCCAGCGGCCAAACTAGACTAACATATTTGTATGATCTCTTTTAGAAAACGAATAGAAAACGCAATATAGTAAAAGACGTATTTCAGCCCCAAAATAGTAAATAGAAAAAGGGGAGTGAGTTTACTCACCTGAATAATATAGATACTAGCAAACGCAAGAAAGTAACTAAATAGAATCGAGGATCGCCCAGATATTAGAATCACCTAATTAACCGGGAAAACCTATTTTAGAAACGAACACAAGTAATATAATAACTAGAATCTAGAACTTAGAAATTCTAGGGTTTTGGATTTGGGATTTTAGGGTTTTAAATTATAAATTGAAAATTAGGGTTTCAAAATATAATTTGGGAATTTAGGGTTTTAAAGTCCAATTTGGGGATTTAGGGTTTCAAAATCCAATTTAGGGTTTTAGAGTCCAATTTGGGATTTAGGATTTTGAAATACAATTTGGGGATTTAGGGTTTTATACGAAACGTTGCAGTATTTTGTATTAAATATATTTTTATTTATTGTGAATCCATTTTAGTACCTCGAAATAATATTTGTAATATTACCTATAGATTTAAGCAAAATTATATGTTTAAATGAATTTTGAAACCATGAGTTTTTATGTTTATAAAATAGTTTTGACTTAAAATTGTTGTTAGGTTAATTAGATAAATAAGATTGAATGTTTTAAGAAATGAAGAATATAAAAGAAATTGGATAAAAGGGGGCAGTGGGTTTCGAACCCATGACCCCTGGGTTCAAACCAACACTACTTGACCGCTAGACCAGAATAACATTTTGTTAATAATTTCGTTCTTAAATTATTTTAACCTTTATAGTCCAAGAACAACTTTTTCATTACAAGCCCTAGAACACAAATCATTCCAATTCGTTTAACCCAGTCGATTAAATCCAAAACCAGTAGAGGGCTTTTAATCTACACAAACACACGATCATTTTGATATATGATACTTACTTGATTGGTTACGAATTGATACGATTGAGACGATGAACAAAAGCGACGGCCTTGAGGATCAACCTTGAGTTTGTGATGTTTTTGTTAGAAATTGAATGAACAGAGAGTGATAGCAGGTAACGAGGAGCGTGTAAGCAAATGGAATTGTGTTCTGGTGATTGGAAAGTGACCGATTGAGTTATGGGTTGGTTATGGATTTGTTTTGGTTAATTAGACGGTCCATTCGTTGAGATAATGCAAATTGATTGTCCCCATTGATTTCGAGACGCACGGTTGGTAAAATTTGTGATTTAATTCACCGTTTTGAGGTGTTATGGAACGATTGGGTTCGTGGGTGTTGTAACCGGCTCTAGACACGAATTATAGCAAGGAATTAGACAATTAACGGACGAATCGGACACAGTCTCGAGTTCGAATCATAGTCACGATCGATTCTGTGGTTTTCAATTTGGTTTTTAGTGTAGGAATTGAGTGAAATGTACTAGCCGGACTTTGGCATTTTCCGGCCAAAGTGGCCGGAGTTACACTTCGCCGGAAACACGGGGGGGGGGGGAAGAACTGGGTTTAAATACGTAAATTACAGTTCTGGTCCTTGTAGTTTGACATGTTATTTATTTGGTTTTTAAACTTTTATTTCAAGTTTCATTTTTGACAGTTTTGGCACAAAATCTTAACTTAACCATCCAACTTAGATTCGTTAACTTGTGACGTTTATAAACTCGTCGTTTGAAGGTTTAAATTGCGTTTGACGTTAAATGGTTATTTTGAGACTTAATACTACTTATCTTTAATAATCTTTATAAAATACAATGTATATATTTTTGAGATTTAGTTATTGTATTTGTTAGTAAACGTTATATGGTAGTTCGATCGTTTTTATCAAAAACGATATACCATAAAATTCGACACATTTTATTCATATTAATAATGACGAAGCGTTACATTTCAGAAAAATAAATACGAATACAATTAAAGATTAGTAGCTTCGGGTTTGAGTCGGGCATTCGGGTTTGGATTTGGGGCAGATGTTACAGTCTCCCCTCCTTAAAGGAATTTCGTCCCGAAATTTGCTCAAACCGAAGTAGTCGAAGTTGAAGCGAAGAGATCATCGTTAGGCGGCAAAAGATAACGATTTTTATTTTATTTATTTTCTTACTGAAAGTTTCATCGAATTCGCGATAATCGGGACATATACGGAATGGGTCATCTTTCTTTTTCTTTACATCAGCACGAGCCAAAACGCGACATAACTCTAACGCATATGCTTTTGAGTTTCCACGCAAGGCAAAAGTTTCAACCGTCGAAACTACTGAGAGTCATAGACAAAAGATAAACATGGAGGAAATGTGACCTTGAAATGTAAGTTCGCACCATAAATATAAAAACCAATAGAAACATTTTTTTTCGCTTCGACTGCCACATAAAGATTATCGAGTCTAACACAATTAATAGCAAATGACGAAACACAATCTAATGAAACAAAAGTCTTATCGGCCTCCAAATAAAATAGCAACGTAGAAATCATTTGGGAATCATATCGTTCACCACGTCATTGTTAGCTTGAGCTTGATTAGCGATGATATTGAAGGTTCTAGCACGACCAGCTTGGTTAGCATTAGCGTTGGTGTTCACGTTGACATTGATAGGTTGAGGGCAATCGTTGCGGAAATGAGTTGGATCACCACAGTTGAAACAAGCACGACCTTGATTACCCCGATTATTATTATTCCAACAATCTTTAGCCAGATGCCCATAACGTTGACAAACAGAACATTTAAAACATGGAGTTTCGGGAGCATGATGAAAAGGACATTGGTTGCATTTGGGCAAGAACCCCGTATAAGGCTTACGGTTATCATTACCCCTTTGCGGTGCCATAGGAGGAGCAGGAGTAGCAATAGCATAGTTGGTGGCATTGTTCTTACGCTTCTTGGAATTGAATGAGGATTCGGGCTTAAAACCCTTATAAGAATCATCCTCAGATGATTTAGAGTCATCACTAGAAGAACTTTTAGACTCTTTGTTACCCTTACGAAACAGAGAGCCAGCTTGCACATGATTTTCAGTAAGGCGACCGGCTAAAGTCATTGCCTCACCTACAGTAGCTGGCTTACTACCCCAAACAGCATCTTGGATAGTCATTGGCAGACCTCCGATATATTGCTCAATGCCACGAGAATCAGGAGTAACCATATTAGGACACAAAGTACTGAGCTGGGAGAAACGATCATTATAAGCCACATTATCACCACTATCTTGCTTAAGACCCCAGAATTCGCCCTCGAGTTTACGAATCTCGCTAGGAGGACAATACTTATTAGTCATGTTGGTTTTGAACACGGTCCAGGTTAAAGCTGTTACAGCGGCTTCACCGAGCCTACGCTTTTCATCATTCCACCAAGTCAAAGCACCCTTTTGAAGAACACTTGTTGCATATCGGACTTTGAGATTTTCAGGGCAATCACAATTAACAAAAGTACTCTCCATGCTTTCAAACCATTGGAGAAGTCCTGTAGCCCCTTCGTTACCGATAAATTTGGTTGGACCACACGAGTTGAAGTACTTAAGAGTACACCTAGGCTCATTGTTTTGATTAGCATTATTAAGTTGGTTCACGAGATTAGGCAAAATATTAGCCATTTGGGTCGCGATAACATTAGCAAGTCGTTGATTTCTACCCGCCATTCTACAAGATAGAAAACGATTTCGTGAGACATGGAACATTCTTTTTAAAACATAGTTCATAGTAAACACTTATTGAATTTGAATGGTATTTAGAAATATCATAGAATCTCCTTAGAAAACACTTCATAGTAAACATTTAGAAACCATAGAAACACAATCAAATAGTTTAGGGTGACATTTTAAAATCACAAAGAACCCATAGAAATAATTAGAATGTATAGAAAAATGATAGTATTAGAAGAAAAAAAAAATGATTAAATGGAATTTGAAGGCTTAGGAATGTGTCTGGGTTTGGACACTCAAGACTTATCAAAGTGTTAAGTTCGTTCTCAACGTATTCGAGAAAGCGTGCTTTAGCCTATAGGTTCACACTCATCTCGTACATCCCCAGGTAAGCATACAGGTCTCTTAAAGAGATTTATACGAAATGCTTGCCTTAGACAGGATGTCCGTGATACAGGCGTTCCCCCTTCCAGATTGCACACGTTTCCCACGTTTTCAAACTCACTTAAGACGATGACGAGATTCCACAAAGAGAAAGATCCTAATCTTACAGACGAGTCTCTTGTAGCTCCTTCGCGAAATCGGTTAAGAATTGAGTTAAAGAAAAGACATAGAATAACTCATAGAAATAATAAATAAATGAATAAATAAATTCTGAAGAGTTCTCTAAGCACATTAATTTGCACTAAGGACTCTTAGGTTATAGTCTAGGTCGGTGTGTTTCTAATACCCTATCCTAGTTCTCTATAACCATGGCTCTGATACCAACTGTGACACCCCGCCCGGTGGCGGAAAACACCGGGCTGTCATAGAATTGGATATCCATAGTAAACAAAGCACATGGTATTACTTTTATTAAAGTCTAATAGTTATTGTCATAAGTTTGGCAAAACCCAAGTCTTAAATGCGAAACGACAAATTCATAATAGCAGTAAATGAAATAGTCATGTTTAGTATTATTTCTAGGTCCAAGTCCCTATGTCTTGAATAGCAATAAAACAAGCCAAAATCACGCGCCACCTGAAATACGCGAAAATAAAGTTAGCTACACAAGCTAGTGAGTAAATCCCAATTGAATAGTAATAGTATTGAAATCCGAGATCAACAAGATATGCTGCGCAACCCCATATGTATAGTAATTTCGTAATACCACCCTACCAGGACCCCTAGAATAGAATAGCACACCAACCACAATAGAAACCATAGTATCTCGTTTAGCCATTTGTCATGAGAACCACTCATGTAAGAAATAATGATGACTTTTAATAACCGTCGTTTACCGTCTCGATATATAAGTCATCATTTAGCAATTTAGGGACATGGCATAGTATAGCATCATAGCATAGCAACATAGTATAGCAACATAGTATAGCAACATAGCATCTCGACATAGTAAACATGGAATTAGAAAGGCCGGGTTTAAATCACCTATCGATGTTGTACAAGCAGGTGGGTTTGTCAAACCATTAGCGCTAACATTGTACCGGTGGGATTACAAAGCAATAAAACTACTTTTAACTAACACATACGATTGCATCCAGCGGCCAAACTAGACTAACATATTTGTATGATCTCTTTTAGAAAACGAATAGAAAACGCAATATAGTAAAAGACGTATTTCAGCCCCAAAATAGTAAATAGAAAAAGGGGAGTGAGTTTACTCACCTGAATAATATAGATACTAGCAAACGCAAGAAAGTAACTAAATAGAATCGAGGATCGCCCAGATATTAGAATCACCTAATTAACCGGGAAAACCTATTTTAGAAACGAACACAAGTAATATAATAACTAGAATCTAGAACTTAGAAATTCTAGGGTTTTGGATTTGGGATTTTAGGGTTTTAAATTATAAATTGAAAATTAGGGTTTCAAAATATAATTTGGGAATTTAGGGTTTTAAAGTCCAATTTGGGGATTTAGGGTTTCAAAATCCAATTTAGGGTTTTAGAGTCCAATTTGGGATTTAGGATTTTGAAATACAATTTGGGGATTTAGGGTTTTATACGAAACGTTGCAGTATTTTGTATTAAATATATTTTTATTTATTGTGAATCCATTTTAGTACCTCGAAATAATATTTGTAATATTACCTATAGATTTAAGCAAAATTATATGTTTAAATGAATTTTGAAACCATGAGTTTTTATGTTTATAAAATAGTTTTGACTTAAAATTGTTGTTAGGTTAATTAGATAAATAAGATTGAATGTTTTAAGAAATGAAGAATATAAAAGAAATTGGATAAAAGGGGGCAGTGGGTTTCGAACCCATGACCCCTGGGTTCAAACCAACACTACTTGACCGCTAGACCAGAATAACATTTTGTTAATAATTTCGTTCTTAAATTATTTTAACCTTTATAGTCCAAGAACAACTTTTTCATTACAAGCCCTAGAACACAAATCATTCCAATTCGTTTAACCCAGTCGATTAAATCCAAAACCAGTAGAGGGCTTTTAATCTACACAAACACACGATCATTTTGATATATGATACTTACTTGATTGGTTACGAATTGATACGATTGAGACGATGAACAAAAGCGACGGCCTTGAGGATCAACCTTGAGTTTGTGATGTTTTTGTTAGAAATTGAATGAACAGAGAGTGATAGCAGGTAACGAGGAGCGTGTAAGCAAATGGAATTGTGTTCTGGTGATTGGAAAGTGACCGATTGAGTTATGGGTTGGTTATGGATTTGTTTTGGTTAATTAGACGGTCCATTCGTTGAGATAATGCAAATTGATTGTCCCCATTGATTTCGAGACGCACGGTTGGTAAAATTTGTGATTTAATTCACCGTTTTGAGGTGTTATGGAACGATTGGGTTCGTGGGTGTTGTAACCGGCTCTAGACACGAATTATAGCAAGGAATTAGACAGTTAACGGACGAATCGGACACAGTCTCGAGTTCGAATCATAGTCACGATCGATTCTGTGGTTTTCAATTTGGTTTTTAGTGTAGGAATTGAGTGAAATGTACTAGCCGGACTTTGGCATTTTCCGGCCAAAGTGGCCGGAGTTACACTTCGCCGGAAACACGGGGGGGGGGGGGGAAGAACTGGGTTTAAATACGTAAATTACAGTTCTGGTCCTTGTAGTTTGACATGTTATTTATTTGGTTTTTAAACTTTTATTTCAAGTTTCATTTTTGACAGTTTTGGCACAAAATCTTAACTTAACCATCCAACTTAGATTCGTTAACTTGTGACGTTTATAAACTCGTCGTTTGAAGGTTTAAATTGCGTTTGACGTTAAATGGTTATTTTGAGACTTAATACTACTTATCTTTAATAATCTTTATAAAATACAATGTATATATTTTTGAGATTTAGTTATTGTATTTGTTAGTAAACGTTATATGGTAGTTCGATCGTTTTTATCAAAAACGATATACCATAAAATTCGACACATTTTATTCATATTAATAATGACGAAGCGTTACATTTCAGAAAAATAAATACGAATACAATTAAAGATTAGTAGCTTCGGGTTTGAGTCGGGCATTCGGGTTTGGATTTGGGGCAGATGTTACAGGTCCGTTGGTGATAAAAGTTGATATTTTAGTTGGAATCGCCAATGACCAAAATGTGATAGTTTAGACCATTAAAAACCAATAGGCATTGCTTAAATTAAATGAACAAACACGACTCTAAATGAACACGCACAAAAGTGGGAAATATTTAAAAATCTCTTAGTAAAAAAAAGAGTAAAATAGTCACTCACGAGTTAATTTGAATGAAATAAATAAATATGTAATATATATGATTATATGTATTAGGAATGATGAATATGTAATTAACTTTTTGGCTTGAGAAAAATGTTATTAATTATCTTAGGAAGAAGAAATATGTAAAAATCATTTAAAATGTTAGTATTTTACTTAGGGTTCAAGACTAAATTTTGACTTTTTAACAATAAATTCACCATACTCCTACTTCTTAACTACTTCAGATAAATACACCATGCTTAAGTTTGAACCCGGGACCTTACATATAAGAGGTAAAGCCTCTATAAAATAAGCTATTCCTATAGAGGCTATTCCAACATAAGCATTATTTTTTTGTAAAACATTTGAATCCAAACATATGTATTATAATAAAGCAAAATACAATTTGCTTATGTAAAATCGTTTGAGAACATCTTTACAATAATAATTTTATATTCAATACAATTTGTTATACTTAAATAATTTTTTAAAAAATAAATATTTTGTTCCAGATTTACCACGGTTTTGTCTCAAAGTTAATTAGAACCATACGTGCTCTCATGAATATCCTTAAAATCACAACTTGAATGTTATTTTTTCGAGCATAGCACAAGCATTAAACTAATAGTTTACTAGAACTATTTGATTAAATTATATTTGTATTTTAAAAGGTATTTCGTAATAATATAAGAAAAATCACTGATTTAATTCTACTGATTTCTTTCGATGGAACAAATGTTAACCACAGGGTGTTAATGGTGACGGATTTAGAATATTTTTTTGTTGGGCGTAGGGGGCTATCTTATAATAAATAGGGTACTTTCTTCTCTGATGCGCTATATTATTGTGTCCTATTCTTGAAGGAGTGACCCCGATCAAGCCACGTGGCGATACCCGCAAAAGAAGGGGGGTTCAGGGTGACTTTCCAAGCTTTAGCAACAAACTCATTGTCCACAACGTTCGCATGCTTCAAAAGTTGATCAAATACCTCGTTTTAACCTCTAGTAGGGAGTACCAGGGCATACAGCAGTCACCAAAGCATCTTTTCCAAATCTATGTCAATATCATGAAATGTTGCTCGTGTAAATCGACTGTTATAACTCATCCCTATAGCTACTCATGTACTCTAGCTTCGCTAATGAGATAGGGGAAAGCGAATCAATGCTACTTGGAGAAATTGAAGGAACATTTATCACATATGCAAATTTGAGAACATATCTCACTACGTTTTGAAGTTCAAATGTCTATGAACTTTATTTATACAACTTTCGGGCCGGGTTGGGTCATACTCGAACAACTCTAATTCCCATAAACTTAATTCAACTTAAACCATAAACTGAAAGTTTACTTGGTTGACACTTGAATTTATGAACAGTACTATTAAAGGCTCATCGATGTCTATAAACAGTATTAAGTATTTTATGCTACAAATGAGTTAAAAACAAACTTGCAAGGGTAGACTCGAACCCATCAACAAATTTGAAAGAACACAAGGGGCTTTTACTAGGTGACCTAGAATGATTTAGTTAGTATGGATCCACCTTTAACAATGCATGTGAGTTTCATACACGTTTTTTTTATATATAAAGCTATTAAAATTTTAAAAAGCGGTGGTTCTAACCTGATACCTACAATGTAGGTTTGTACCTGGGTGTTAACTCATTAATACGTTACGATCAATAAAATTTTCAAATATTTATTTTGCCGTTGTTACAAAAATAACATTATATTATTTTATGAATATATGTATATTTACACGTGAAGTGTAGCTTATACCAGTGTGACTGCGTAAAATAAATTTTTTCACATCGGCGTAAGTTACACCACACCTGCGAATAGACACATATAAAAAACATAATGTTATTTTTGTGTATTAATGTCATTCACACAAAACTATTAGTAATATTGTTTTATTGATTTTGACGAAGTTAACATGTTAACACCATAAAAGATGATTAACATTCGTTCCACATGTATAGTTATAATCGATACAAGTATATCTGGTATCCGTGTTAAATATATTAAATGCAAAAATCTTTTTTTTTCCCGGCCTTTAAGTTATATGCATTTAATTTTTTTGAATTTACTTCCTTTACCTTTTTAACAAAAAAGCTTAATAACGTTGATAAAAATGTTGCTTTATACAATACTAAAATAAAATTAATATCATATTATTTAACTAGGTTAAACATCCGTCTCTTACACGAGTTTAATAAAAATATTAAATTTAAAATTCTTAATAAATAAAATAAGAAATTATACTTACTTTTTAATATAAAATATGATTGAATTTTAAATTATTTTATGAATTATAAGTTGATTGAATAGAGGAAATAGAGTTATGTTGATTGTGGTAATGACAAATGTAATAATGTGTATGAACAATTTAATTACTCGATCTTTTATTAGAATAGGTAGATTATTTTAAATATTCTAGTTCTAGATGCATTAATATGGGAAATAATAAAACATTTACATATCGAAAATAATGGCCTCCTGTTTTTTATTCTAAAGGAAACATCATGATGGTTAAGTGACATAGTTCATTAATTATCAAAAGATTTATTTTAATGTTAATTTATTCTGGTACTGCTCTTAAACTAAACTTTATATATTTACGTACGTTTGCCGATGTTTGAACCCAATACGTTTTTAAATGATGTTTCTAGAGGCATTGTATATACTATATATCAGGCCACCAATCCCCATAGTTATCAAAAGGTATGAGTTCAAATTCTATTAATGACAATAACAAAATTACTCTTTTGAAAACAAAATTGTCAATATATGTGTAATGAATCTCTCACAATTAAAAGTGAGATTCATGCAGCCTATTCATGAGTTATTCATGAGTTGGCAAATTAAGCAGAAATGAGATAATTAATATATATAGGACTTTAACACACAAAAGGACACCAACAAACACAATTAATTAATTAGTGAAGTTTTTATTGCATATATATATATATATATATACCACCATTGATCGATCTCCTAAATATTGCACCACGGCATTCATCTCCAATTCCTCACAAAACCCGGCCTGTGCTTATAGCTAAATAAAAGCTTCAATTCTCTAGCAGGTTTGATAACTTGCTTGTATTTGAGATGTTTTTAATTAGAGATATGTACGTAGTTGTGTATATGTTAAATACACTTTTTTATATACACTCAAGAAAAGAGCTCTATCGTGTCGAAATGTTAACGCCACACATACCTTGTTATTGCATCAACATTATTGTTGACGCTAAAGCTTTCGACGCCAATATTAAATCCTTTTCTTGTTGTGATTTGTATATGAGACAAATATATTTAAATTTAAAAACATACTTGTTTGGGATGTTTAGCTATAAAACAAATAAATTAAATTCAGGCGTGCAGTGCTAAACTAGTTTATTTGGTTTGATATATGTTAGATCAGATAGATGGCGTCTCAAGGATCTAACAACCATATGAAAGGATCTTCAGAGGTTAAACTTGAGCAGGTAAATATTCATATAGAAATTACTGAAAAATGTTTTTTAAATGCATGTGTAGTGGAAAATAACTTATCATTTGGCTGACTCTAAGTTTGACATTGTTTCCAAATGATAATCTTGATTTGAAGAACCTTTCTAATGTCTATACATGACTTTTTCCTGTGCTAATAAAACACTATTTTTATACAGGTCATTATCTAAAGAATAAAAAGTCATTATCGCGTTATTTTATCCTATGTATCACTTCTACATTAATTATCTCAATTAAATTAAATACTTGGTTACTAAATGAATCAATTTTGCACAATTATTTATTAAAATGTTTTTCCTTTAATATTATAAAGTTTGAATTTAAACTTTAATTCCATCATAATAATAAATTTAAAACAAAAAGTTCCTACAATTTTGTCATTATAATACAAATTTAGTTGACCTCCTTTTTCGTATAATTTGCAGGGTGATAGCAGTAATAGTATCAACACCCACATCTTTACATTGGATGAAACTTTCAAAGCCACATATGATCACGTGGTGTATTCGGCCTTGACTGAGGAAGCCGTTAAGGAAAAACTCATTCAGTTTGCAGATAATGCAGCTGACGAGCTGTATAAAATGGCATCGTCTGGCAGTCCCTTGTGGCAACTTGATGATCTTAAAGAAGAAATCCTAGATAACGCGGTATATCAGAACATGTTCATGTCAAACATGAGATATCGCGAAGAGTTGCAAGGTGTACAAATCATGCAGGGTGCGGATCCCATAATGATCACACCAACACACCCCATGATAATCGAAGCATCGAGGTCAAGTGGTAATATACATAAGAAACCACTTGAACTCATTTCTATGTTTATGGATGTAGTAAGTGTTCTTAAACTTCATCCCAAATTACACATATTAATTCATAGATGTATACATAACACTAGCAATCTCATGTGCTTGTCTTGATTTATTGAACTAAAATAGGAACAATGGATGGAAATGTTCCCAAATATTGTCTCAAGTGCCAGAATTATTGGAAAAATTTTAGACGACGGGAATGATCACGACGGATCTCTTACAGTGGTAAAAGTGACTTTTATAGAATCTTTTGGATTTTTAGGTAATCAATAAAAAACATAATTTTAGTAGTTCGCTACCCTAGGTAGCAAACTCGAAAAAGCTGACATATGTGGCAACCTGTATATTACACATGCGCGCCACACATTCCTTTGTTAAATGTTTTATGGAGTTTGCTCGCTAAGGAAGCGAACTCCCTAGCTAGGTTGAAGCTAAAACACTTTGAACAACCTCCTAGAAAATAATATGTTTTCTCTAGAGCATTTAAAAATCCTAAAAAATACGACTTTTCTATGTACGTTTAGCAAACCCGGCCCGCAGGCTAAAAATATATTTGTTTTGAATATCTTTCAGATGAAGGCTGAATTCGGCTTTCCAACACCATATCCTACTACAAGGGAATGTTACTTTATTAGAAGAAGTAAACAAGTTAATGAACATTGCTGGCTGATTGTTGATGTGTCATTAGATCTTCCTGGTTTAAAGTACTACAGAAAGCCTTCAGGCTGTCTGATTGAGCAGGTGGACGATAGCTGCTCAAAGGTACGACGTATATATGTAAACATCATGATCGAATTATACACATCATAGTGTCAATATATGCTTAATTAGTGTTTGTTCAACTTTTTATCAGATCATATGGGTGGAGCACAACGAGATATCACTCGAAGGATGTTTTCCTGTGCTATTTAAAGAGTTGGTGTCATCTGGTTTTGTGTTTCTTGCTGGTCGGTGGATGACAATGTTAACGCATCAAACCGAGAATGAATACTCAATCAAGAAATACATTAACAGTAAATCAGTAGTTTGTTTATATTAATTTTTTTAAAGGGAAAATTCCCAAAATGTCCCTTTTGACCGTTGACTTCCCAAAATGTCCCCTTTGACTTCGCCATCCATAGGCGTCACGACTATAGTCGTTTTAGTCGACGCCTACGGATTCTAACAAATAACAAGCTTCCACGTGTCCAAAGTGGTGGACGACCATAGTCGTTTTCCGACAAAGCCCATAGGCGTCCGCCCATTCCCAAGAAAGCCCATAGGCGTCCGCCCATAGTCGTTTTCCGACAAAGCCTATAGGCGTCCGCCCATTCCCAAGAAAGCCCATAGGCGTCCGCCCATAGTCGTTTTCCGACAAAGCCCATAGGCGTCCACCACTTTGGACACGTGGAAGCTTGTTATTTGTTAGAATCCGTAGGCGTCGACTAAAACGACTATAGTCGTGACGCCTATGGATGGCGAAGTCAAATGGGACATTTTGGGAAGTCAACGGTCAAAAGGGACATTTTGGGAATTTTCCCTTTTTTAAATTCATGATAGGTAAAATCCAAATCAATAAAGTAACTCTCTTATAATGAATTATCTTCTTATTAGGTGATGTTGAGAGGTCAAATTTGCTGAAGCTAGTATTAAACTATGCAACACTTGGCCCGGTTTTGTTCAACTAAGTTATTGGACCGATGAATTAATTTGTGTGGGCTAAGTGATTTGATTTAACTTGGAGCCTAAGGAATGGTCGTGTGAAGATTTGCACTAAAGTTTGGATATGATTGTCTTTCCTATTAATTTGGTATTTGAGTCTAGATAGGATGCTATTATTTTTATAGTTTATTTTGTTTCCTAGTTGGGTTAGGTTTATAATTTAGTCATTATAAATAGTCAATTAGTATGTCATAGTTGGGTATCCAGAAATTAGTTTTCGGTTCCTTCTCTTTGTATTCGTTAGTCGAAGTTTATTAATAAAAGAGTCGTGGGTTTGTCCTCCCCAATTTCGGTGTGTTCGTTATTGGTTTTATACTTGATTCACTTGTGTAAGTTTAACAAGTGGTATCAGAGCCAAACCCATTAGTCATGTCTGAGGTTCACGTTTTCGCTGGAATGAAGAAGTTGAACAACACCAACTATACTACGTGGTCAACTTGCATGAGTTCGTATCTGCAAGGTCAAGATCTTTGGGAAGTTGTTAGTGGCGACAGTACTACGGAACCAAGAATCGATACTAATGGGGCTATACACAAGTGGAGAGTGAAAGTTGGGAAGGCAATGTTTTTCTTGAAGACAACAATAGAAGAAGAGCTATTGGAGCACATACGGGATCTTGAAACACCCAAAGCTGCGTGGGACGCTCTGAAAACATTATTTTCTAAAAAGAATGATGCAAAACTTCAATTGTTGGAGAATGAGTTACTATCTATAACTCAAAAGGATTTTACGATTTCCCAGTACTTTCACAAGGTAAAGATTCTCTGTCGAGAAATTGGTGAACTAGATAGCGATTCCAAGATTGGTGAAGCACGTATGAAACGAATTATAATTCACGGTCTCAAACCGGAATATCGCAGTTTTGTTGCTGCCATTCAAGGTTGGGCTACGCAACCATCGTTAACCGATTTCGAGAATTTGCTTGCGAGCCAAGAAGCTTTGGCAAAACAGATGTCAGAGGCGGCAATATCGGTGTCTCCAAAATCAGAAACCGAAGCCTTGTACGCCGGAAAAGGGAAAGGTAAGTACCGCTCGAATTATAACAGAAAAGAAACCGGTGCTCGATTCAAAGATGAAAAGAGACACAATTACGATGATGAAAAGAAGCAGTCACGCGGTTCTGATGACGGTTCCGATGATGACCGAAGAGGTAACCATAGAAACCATCAGGGAAGAAGACCCTCATTCAAGTGTTACACTTGTGGTCAGCGAGGCCACATAGCACGGTACTGTCGGTCGAAACGAGAAGAAGAAGAAGAAGAAGGAAACACTGCTACAACGCAACCAGAAGTTGAAGAAGCATGGGACGCGGAAGCGTATTTTGCCAAGAACGAAACCGTGTATGCATTATCAGCAACAGTCGAACCTGTAGATGATAAATTTGACGAATCATCTTCATGTTGGTTTCCTACTCATGAAGTTGATGAAGCATCTTTATGGTGGTCTCCTACTCAAGAAACGTTGCTTAATTCAGTTGAGTTAAAGAAAGAAGTCGAGGAGAGGGTTTCACTATTTTTTAAAGAAGAAGATGATGAAATAGTGGATACCGACGTCACTGTAATTTCTTCATCCAAGCAAAATTCATGGAAAAGTGAGGTTGCTCATAGCCAAACTTTAAGTCCAAATGTAGGCCTAATAGAAAGTGATGGAAGTGGGGTTAAGGAACTTTCTGTTCAACGATCAACAAGGATTGTAGAATCCAATCCTAAGTATGCTAATATAGCATTAGTGGAAGAAAAAGAAATTGGACCAATCTCAATAGAAGAAGACTTGTCTAATGAGAATCGGAAGATAGCTATGCAAAACGAGCTTAATGTCGTACAAGAAAACGCAACATGGGAATTAGTCGCGAAACGTTCGAAAGATGCTAAACCCGTTTCGCACGAATGTGTCTTTAAGATCAAGCGCGAACCGGATGGGTCGGTAGAAACTTGCAAGGAGCGTTTTGTTGCAAGAGTTTTTTCTCAACAATACGGGTTGAAACAATCGTCTAAAGCATGGTATGAAAAGATTGAAGAATTCTTGGAGTTAAAAGGGTTTGTCCCAACCACGACTGATGCAAGCTTATTTGTTCGAAAAGAAGAGAAGATGGCTAACATGTTAGTGAATGAAAATGCTTTATTGGAAGATTTGGAAGTGTTGAAGAACTTTTTAGGTTTGGAATTGAAGTATGAAGATGATGGAACCTTATTGCTTCAACATAGGTACAATGCAAATCTGTTGGTCAAATTTGGTATGGAAACATGCAAGCCAACTAAAGTTCCTAAAGATCCCAACATGTCACTTCGAGAAAGTAAAGGAAAAAGTTTAGGTGATGTTGAGAGGCCTTTGAAACCTCCTTTAGATGTCGTTCGTCGAATCTTAAGGTATGTCAATAATAACAGGGTAAAGTTTAAGAGGGAGGCTAAAGTCAAGGGTTGTAAAGATGTGGGTATGATGGAAGCAAGTGTTGAGAGGGAGTATTAAACTATGCAACACTTGGCCCGGTTTTGTTCAACTAAGTTATTGGACCGATGAATTAATTTGTGTGGGCTAAGTGATTTGATTTAACTTGGAGCCTAAGGAATGGTCGTGTGAAGATTTGCACTAAAGTTTGGATATGATTGTCTTTCCTATTAATTTGGTATTTGAGTCTAGATAGGATGCTATTATTTTTATAGTTTATTTTGTTTCCTAGTTGGGTTAGGTTTATAATTTAGTCATTATAAATAGTCAATTAGTATGTCATAGTTGGGTATCCAGAAATTAGTTTTCGGTTCCTTCTCTTTGTATTCGTTAGTCGAAGTTTATTAATAAAAGAGTCGTGGGTTTGTCCTCCCCAATTTCGGTGTGTTCGTTATTGGTTTTATACTTGATTCACTTGTGTAAGTTTAACAGCTAGCTCATAGAATGAGCCAGATTTGTATGAAGAAGATGAATGCTTCCACCAAGAAGATCTGGAACTCGAGAAAAAGTATAGAAAACGATGGATATGTATTTGCAAATACGGAGTTTTTTGAAAACAATCTTGGAAGACCTAATGGGAAGTACATCATAACGGTGGCAGCTTCTCTACAGCTCCCGTTTGATGCGGATAAACTTTATGATTCGCTTCAATGCGTAGAATGTCGTCCAAAGGTATGTGCACATAACTGCGGATAAACAATCTTGGAAGACCTAAGATACATATATCTCATCTGTTAGCATATATATAATGTTTTGATACGAATAAATGTTGGCGCGCATGCAGTGGGATATTTCTATGCTTGGAGCAGCTGCAAAAGAGGAAATGCGTATCACTTTCGAACATGATCCATCAGCTTATGTTTCTGTGTTGAATGTCAAGGTAGTTTTAGTTATGCAATGAGTATGTGTTTTGATATGATGTTTCTTAATTTATAGAAAAAAACTTGTGATGATTGAATATTGATTGATATTTAATATATGTAGGTACCTGGAATTGAGCCTATGAAGTGCTTACAAGCATGTTTTTTGAACTCAATTAGCATGTACATGATATGGACAGTTCTGAATACGAAGACAATGAACGCAATTATGCAAGGCGGAGTCGACCCTGATACCATTGAAATATTGGTTTCTGGTGCTGCTGTTTTACCTTGGCACCCAACAATCGAAGATGGAGGAAGCGTCTTAACTTTAGCATTCGAATCTTTAGATGAAACTGAAGATTCTGCAGCTGAACAAGTTCGGCAAGATGCCCTCTACTCGGTCATAACCAAAACGCTAACAATGGGAATTATTACGTGCACGCCACCTTTCGAAAGTAATCATGGTTCTAGTCAATGAAGCTTCAATTCCTTGCATATGGTTAAGAATATATTATTGGTGATAGATCATATATGCATACATGTATCCCTTTGTTCTCTCCAGAATATATCTTATTTCACTTCACTTCAAATTTATTTCACTGATATTGTTATTTCTGGTTTGATTTATGTTCTTAATTTATGTTGTTCTTTTAATGGAGCCAGGGTCACACCAAGAACAATCTCTATACTTCATGTGTCACGAAACATTTTTAATTAGTCAATGATCTATAAATCTATTTCTTTTGTTGTCTAGTCTCTGGCTAGTTATTTGCTTCTTTCTTTTTAATAAATCCATGTCGTTAAAAAAAGCAGTCTATAGTGTCTAATTAAACCATATTTTCCCTATTTCACTCAATTAGTTTATGAATATTATTATTTCTTTTTTCATTAGACTTTATCCAAAGTCTTCATATTTTATTTTCTGATGATTTTTTTTATTTGTTTTACAACAAATATACTCATAATTTTCCACATAAGTTCTTTTTTCTATCAAAGAGTCTTAACTTTATAAAGTCTAAGAGTCTGTTTGGTAACATCTGAGTGGATAAGTGCTGAACCAATAAGAAGACTGAATCATCATTAAGCTACTAGTAGAAAAACCGGTTCTTGATGGGTTTAAAATGCATGTTCAGGGCGGTTTTAAGCCCGCACCGAAAGGCAGTGCATCAAAAGATCAAATTTTAGCAAAGCGGTTATCTAAACCGCACTAAAACCATTGGGAAACCGCACCCAACAATACATTTCCGATACGTGCCTTTCCGATTTCTACAACCCTTCAACACCAACATCATTGAAGGATCTGGCCGGAAACACGTTAACTATACAATGCCTTTCGATCTGCACCTTAATTTCCAGTTTCTAGAACCCAACACCATCGTCGGAGACAAGCCCTAATAAGTAGTGTCACCGCTGGATCTAGACGGAAATCAAACAAAAGTTTCTCATAAGTTCATGATGTCTTATCGAAATCACGTAAACTAGCAATAAAAAAAATCATGCATCTCACTTGTGCCATCATCGGTTTAATCTAGTGCAGTGCCTTCAAATCTCATAATATTGCAAACACAATCCAAAACAACAAAATTTACAAATTCAATTTGCAGAAACATTCAGACATCTGAACCATTAACAAGCTGAAACAAACAGCCCCTAAGAAAGACATAATAGCACATCAAAAGACACAATAGTGAATTAAAATTTTTATAAATTACATACTAAATTGAATTTCAAAAAAATGTTTCGGATACATTAATTGTTCCCCTTGATGCTTTAATCTAGCACGGCCACGGCCTTCCGTAGTAACTGTTACTACCAAACTTTCATCCACTATAGTCCAACTATTATCATTGAAAGCAAAGTTGTTGTTTTCACTTTTCACCTGAAGTTACTACCGAACTACGTTGGTCTAATGGTATACTAAAATCGCCATATTACCCCCCGGCCCTCTTCACCTGAAGTTACTACCGAACTACCGGACAATATTTTTGGTTGTTCATTAATTCATCTTATATATATCTTCATGTTCTCTTAATATTCTTGCATAATTAAGTTTTGTTACAAGATCAAGTTTTACCCTTTGGGTTTGAACTAAGGGTTCTTCAAACCAAATTAATCCCCCTTTATTAAAATTAGTTTCATAAAAATAAATATAAAACATTACTACGAATGAGATTGTTGCATGATCGATTCACCAAAGAAAATTGAATATCAAATTATATGGGTCATCCTATTCACACACCCCATGCTTTTATTTCCCACACCCCCAGGCGCCGCACATAAACCTCGGCGTCGCGCCTGGGTTACTTCTTATCCCAAACACATCCTCGAACGTAGCCAATCACGCTTCAACACCCTTATGCGCCGCGCATGGCCCTCGGCGTGGCGCCTGGGTCATATATGCGGCCAACAACATCATCGGCGCCTAGGTCATATATGCGGCGCATATGTCCAGGTTTGACCGAATTCCACCTCGTTTACGACATTCCTCGGTTGACGTTGACAGAAAAGTGACTCAGGCGCCGCATCAAGGCCTATCCGTGACGCCTGGTTTTAAAACAGATGTGTGGATAGAATTTTAGGGTGTGTGAATAGACAAGGCCAATTATATATATATCTTTTACGTACCGGAGTGACAATGAAGTATAACAAAAACAACTATATATATATATATATATATATATATAAGGCAAGCTAGCGTGTAAGAATAATAATGTCAATATTTGGACGAGTCGGCACAACAACATATTCCTCCACTAAAACAAGCGTCATCCGGTTTACAAATTCCAAGACCCTCACTGCCCCCTGCCTTGGAACATAACACATCACAATCTACGTCTTTGCAACATGTTGTTGTACATTCAGCTTCTAATATTCTTCCTGCTCCTATAAATTATAACAATAACAATAAATTACGTTACTTAATTGTACAACAATATGTGAAAATCTATGTCAAAGCCAGCTAGCTAGCTAGGGAGACGTTTTTATGAAATATTATAAGTTTTTTATTAACAAAAACATAATGATCGAGTTGGACCTAGCTAGCTCATAGTCATAGACAGACGATAAATAATGAATAGTACATAGATCAATAGGTAACATATATACCAGTGTCAATGGCATGAATTGTAACAGAAGATGCAATTACAAGTACATGAACAAGAGCAACAAATTTGAGGGATGCCATTTTCTAAGTCTTTGTTAATCAAATGTTAATTAGTGTTTCTTTGAACGTATAGTGTAGGATTTATAGGAGTTTATCAAAAAGGAATGAAATGGTATTAGTAATAAATATTTGATTCTACACATAATGGCGTAATTATGAGTTGGTAACGGATATATATTTGTTAAATTTTTGTGAATTTTAATTAGGAAAATTGGATTTTAAAAATCCCAAACTTTAACTTGTTTGCTGAAAAAAATCCTAACTAAGAAAATTCTGGCTAAAGATTTCAACTTTTAAACATTTTTTTAAAAGAGTACCTGTTAAAAAACACTTAATGCCTTTAAGTTTTTTTTCAAATTTGAAACTATAGTGTTTTAGGTCTTTTGATCGAGAGGAGGATATGAATTGACTGATGTAAACTTACCTCAAACCGGTACTCCAAATGATGAAACGATGATTCAGTTGATGTAAGATTTAACGTATCGTAAAACCGGTTTATCATTTGAAGCACCGAGGTTCAGAGAAGATTTTACACTAATCCATTAATTCGGCATTCGTATCCTCATTCTGATAAAAAAACCTTAAAACATTAGTTTCAAGTTCGAAAAAAAATTAATGCCATTATATAAGTGTTTTCTAACGACACGCTTTAAAAAAATATATTTGAAAATAGTGATCTCTACCAAATTATAATAATTTTTATAATATATTATAATACCATTTTAAAAGGCTGTTAAAAAATATATATATGTATCTAATATTTCAAGGTTTTTTGTGGTAAATTTTTTGAGGGAAATTTTTTTTGTTTTATAATAGGAAGTTTTAGAGGTAAAATATTAAGTGTAATTTTGCACCATGCATGAGCTGATGAAGCCAAATTTTTAAATATTAAATAGTTACAAATTTTTAAACATAATAGTTATGATTTCTTTATAAATATTATTATTTAACTTGTGTGTATCACACAGGTATTAAACCTAGTGTATATATATTTTCAGCTTATTTATCAAATGCTTTTGTTATTAAATATTACCAAAAAGATTTTTTATATTACAGTAGAAAATTAAGTTTCTTTTTTGAACGGCTACAATAGTGATCAAGTTATATTGTTTATGTCTGTATTATGTTTATACGTATGGAATTGATATGCATATATATATAATTTTGAAAAGAAACTATTCATATATATGCATATTAATTTATCTTTTAGCCTCTACGTCTCCTTCACAAATTTAACCCTATCAAGCGTTTCACCGCACTAGCTTTAATGGTTTTCAATATTGCGGTGAATGAAACAACAATGGTACGTACGTTTGTTTATCATCGCTTTAATGATATATATATATAAAGTTATAAACCAATTTACTTATTGTTTAATTACTAACTGCAGGCTACAATGGCTAAGAAGCGAAAACTGTCCATACAAGGTAACAATGTCACATCCACGGGTGGTGCAACAACCCAAACTAATTTATCTGCTGATCAAAAGTCACTTAGTTTTCCGCCTCTTCTTTCATCTTACAACGATAAGATACGGCCCATACTGGACGCTGTGGACAAACTGCGGCGCCTAAATGTTACCCAACAAGGCATTCCACTTCCCACCATTGTGGTCGTGGGAGACCAGTCCTCTGGCAAGTCAAGTGTTTTAGAATCACTTGCGGGTATAAGTTTGCCGCGTGGACAAGGTATTTGCACCAGGGTGCCTCTTATAATGAGGCTTCAACACCATTCGGATCCTGAGCCCGAGTTCCTTCTCGAGTTTAACGATAAGTCCGTGAAGATCATGGCGGAAAGCCAGATATCGGAAGCTATAGATGAGGCTACGGTGGAGATTGCTGGAAGTTCTAAAGGTATATCTAATGTTCCGTTGAGTTTGGTGGTTAGAAAGAATGGCGTTCCCGATCTTACAATGATCGATTTACCGGGAATCACTCGGGTTCCCGTCCATGATCAACCCGAAAACATTTACGAGCAAATTTCAGGTATCTTTTCGTTTTCTTATTGGTTTAAAAACACTACTATGAGCACTAACAAATTAAATTATATAAATAGTTTTTTAATCGAAAAATGCGTTGCACCAATAGGTGCAATGAAAAAATTTCCAATAGGTAACAAAAAAATCTTAACTTTTGTGAAAAATTTCACTAATATACCAATAAAAAGAACTTAATTAAGAAGCCTGGAAAATTTTCTACTCAAGTTAGTGACAGTTTTTTTTATAAACTATCATGTTTTTTTTTGAATATTTCAGAAATTATCATGGAGCATATAAAACCAGAAGAAAGTATCATTTTGAATGTTCTTTCTGCTACTGTTGATTTTCCAACATGTGAGTCCATTAGAATGTCACGTCGCGTAGACGTCACTGGACAAAGGACGCTTGCTGTTGTTACCAAATCCGACCGATCCCCAGATGGCTTGTTTGAAAAAGTTACCAGAAATGATGTCAACATTGGCCTTGGCTACGTTTGTGTTAGAAACCGGATCAACGATGAAACATATGTTGAAGCGCGCATCCAAGAAACCAAACTTTTTGAAACTCAACCATTATTGTCCATGATTGATAAATCCATGGTGGGCATACCTGTTTTGGCACAAAAGCTTGTTCAAATCCAGTCGGTGATCATATCTAAATGTTTGCCGGATATTGTCAAGAAGATCAATGACAGGCTTAATGATTTGGTTTCAGAGCTTAACAAGTTACCACAAAACCTTACAAGTATCGCTGAGGCAATGGCTGAGTTTACACGTATCATTGGATCCTTGAAAGAAACTCTTCAAAAGGTTTTGATAAGAAGCGAGTTTGAGGACATGGAAAATACACAAATGTGTTGCAATGCTCGGTTGGCTGAAATGGTAGCCGGGTTCTCAAAAGAGCTACACACAAGTCTCAAATATTCTGATGATTTTCTGCATGACGAGATACGTCTTTTGGAGGAATCAAATGGTATCCAGTTGCCGAATTATCTTCCTCACTACTTGTTTTTATACTTGTTGCAACGAAAAGTAAGCAGCGTCTCTGATTTGCCTACGACCTTTGTAAACAAAGTGTGTACCTATCTTGAGAGCATTTTCGTTAAAGTGTTGATAGATCATTGTGGGAATTATCCTCAGTTACTATCTTCTATGAGGCGAGCAGCTCAAAATATAGTGGAAAAAATGAAGAACAAGTTTTTGAAAAGAGTTGTTGAAATGATAGAGATGGAGAAGATCACAGATTATACATGTAACCCTGATTTTATTGTTTGTTGGAACCAGTTAAAAGCTAACAACTACAGTCTGTTGTCACAAGCAATGTCCAATCGTTCAGAGTCGATTACTATTAACGGATATGGGACGGTTAAGGTTAAGCACTTGTTTGGTGTTTCTGCAAATGTAAGGGACCAAGCTTTTGATTTAAAAATGAGAATGACTGCGTATTGGAAAATTGTCGTCAAACGAATGGTGGATTGTTTAGCGCTTCAACTTCGTTTTAGGATCCAAAGAGTTGTGTATAAGGATATGGAGACGGAGATAGTGAATGAGGTGATGTTGAACGGTGGTGGTATAGAGAAGATGTTGGACGAACCACCGTCTGTGGCTAAAAACCGGGACAGGCTTCAACGAAGTATTGCATTGTTGCAGGAGTCTAAAGAAATCATTGAACAAGTTATGGATGATGTTCTTATCACTGGTGATTAGAATATGCATTTTAGTTGCACCTTCAAATGCATAAGTACTCTATTTTTTTTTTCTTAATTTTTGAACTTATTAATTTGCATTTTGGAGGATCTTATTTGCTTTTTTGTTATAAATACATGATGGTTATGGATTGGCTTGCTCCAAGAATCAAAAGAAACAGTTGAACAAATCAAATTATGAATGGAATTGAGATTGCATCTAATTATTAGAGTTTATGGTGTGAATTAAAGTATTTAAATTGTGTTTGAACTAAGAATATATCAAAATTTTCATTGCTCGCTAATTTAATTAACTATGAACTGAATCTTATGACAATGATTAAATGATATTCTAATAAGTTCTGTCATTAGCTCCCATTAAAACATGTGTTAAGTTTGTGTAGAATTTGTATTTGACCCTTTGGACAAAGAGTCATAGTTAGTTTCGGTACACTGAGTTTCTATACGTTTTCAATAATTTTTCATTAGTTTTTATTCAACTTTTGTTTACTATTGATTATTCTATGTATCTAGAACTCGGAGTTGAATAATGGTAAAAAAATAAAAGAATGGAGCTAAACGAGCGAAAACCAAGAGCCGAAACAAAACAGAGAGCGCAGAACCTAAGCACGAAACACAGAGCCAGAGGATCGGGACGCCGTGCGACCAGCATGCACAAGCCGGCCGCATGACGCAGCATGGTCAAATGGTGGCTGTGATGGTTTTTGACTCCACGATACGCGACCTCAACTCCAAAGCGCATCAAGGGCATTTTAACAAAAAGTTTTGACGTGTTTTGGCCTATTTTACTATATAAACATCTTTTCAATCAAACCATAGACCTAGTTACAAGTGGGAGACGAAAAAAGGCTGAAAAAGAGAGTTTTTAAGGCTAAAGTGAAGCAAACGAAGCAAAGAAAAGGCTAGGATCAAGACTTTGTTACTTGCGTCATCAGGTTTCTCTTTTCTTTTTCTTTCTTTGTCTTTTACTATGTTTGGTGAACTTGAAATCTTGTTTATTTTCATATCTACTATGTTTGGCTAGGCTTTATAGATTGCCTAGGCTAATGATAAATTATTGTTGATGGTTTTGACGTTTTTGAACTATGTTGGTGATTATGGTTTTGTGATATAGTAAATGGTTTGGTTAATTTGTTGATGCATATACCAGCATACAAATAATTAGAATCGGATTCAAAGACTAAACCATCAATAAATGGTTTGTATTTTGACCCTTTGAAAAAAGGGTCATAGTTAGTTTTGAACTTTTGATACACCATTTATCATTTATTGACAATTAAATAATAAATACGTTTAGACATTTAATTTTATTGTGAATGGTGATCTTTTTTTACGACAACTTTCTGTCTTTCTTTAACAAAACTAGCCAAGGCTAGACAAATACAAAAGAGCTATATAACAAATTCACACCAATTTTCAATTTTATAGTATTATATACTTTGATCTATAGATAATCCATAAGTAAGAGTGAGATCAATTTTATTTCTTGGATTAACTTTTGGAGGTTTATCGGTTTATTATTGAATAAGAGTTCCTTCTGTGCTTTTTAAATGCACCAAGCAGCTGTGCGAATGATGACGTCAGTGGTTTTCCTAGCTTTCTTTGGAATGTTACTAGTGTGGTAAGAATGTTAAAAAGATCATAGACTGAGAAAGCATAAATAGCAGACAACTTCATCTAGTTTGCAATATAACTCCATATATGATTTGTAGAGATGCAACTAGTGAGGATACGATCCATGTCTTCGTTTGAGCTATCACATAACGGGCCTGTAGTAGAATCAACTTGGATACCACGTCGAGATAAAGCAAGTCTAGTGGGATTTCTGTTAAAGCATCGTCAACAATAATGAACCACGATGTGAGGTTAAATGAAAATAAATTTTTTTAAGACCCGGCTTAAACTTATTATGCTTTTGAAATAGGCTCTAACGACTACTGCTCAATTTTTAAAACATTAATTCACGGTTAAATTGAACATATTATTATTTTATTTTAGTTCAAATCTGGAACACAAGTGTTGAAATGGTTGGTTTTGGTTTGATTTAAGGTAAGAAGGGGTAAGAGAGTTGTAAATTCATTGGTTTAAATAGGTATTTTCGTAGGGTTGTTGTTAAATTTACAGGAGCAAATTTATTAAATCTAGCTATTTGCTGCGCTAGTCGATTTCGTACTTCTGAGCCTAATAACACGTAAGGTTAATGTTGACTTAGTTGCTTATTTTGATACCTTCGATATATAGTTTGTCTCTGGTGATGAACTAGCTCTAGATCTATTAACAACTATGTTACATTTCGTTGGTTCTAAATGTTAGGTAGCTATGATGATGGAAACATGTATCTATAAGCCTAAAGTGCAATAATCAATAATTTAATAAATTACGTTCATATGAGACTTAGTTTAACTTGTTTGCACGGTAGCAATAAAACCAGTATATACACATACAGAGGGAGATGCTTTTGTATTATCATCTCTCTCGATCTATTACTTTTATCGAGCCACAAACGTACACTCAATCTCTCTGTTACTTTCATCGTTTCATAACCACTCAGCCTGTTACTTCCGCTTCGAAAACAATGCCGGACGAAAACGTAAATGTTTCCGCCGTCGTGAAGCAGCACCAAAGTATTCGTCTCCAAGTTGCAGCCATCAATGTAAAATTCTGTCCTATTCTTGAGACGGTTGAAAATTCATGTGGTCTCCACGTCCACATTCCTCTTCTGACTGTCGTTGTCATCGGAAACAAATAGTCCGACAAGACAAGTTTGCTAGAATCTATTTCCGGCATTACCTGGCCACGCGAAAAAACCCGGCTTCCCTTCATTTTAAAGACATACATGCAAAGATTTCTGGTATTTTTCTTAATCGTTAAATAAAATATATTTGATCGTTAAATTAAATATATCGTTTCTAGACTATATGTTTAATCGTTAAATTAAATATATATTGCTGGTTTATTTATTTTATTTTTTCGATCTAAGCTAATTTTGTCATACGTATGTTTGTTTTTCTTTTGCTATTTTTCTTAACGACAAGTTTCTTTACTTATATAATAAATTAAGTATTATTTTGGCATCATAACTTTTGTTAATTTAATAAAAAACAATGAAACACGTAAACTCTATTTCTCCGATTCTGCAATTATTTTTATAGATTATGTTTGCTATATGTTTTTCATAAATTGAAATATCTTTTTTAAAGTTTTTAAAACATATATTTTCTATTAGATATGCTAGTTTTTAGAACAATTGTTAAATTATTCAAACAAAAAATTACAAAAATATATGAAAAAATAATAACTAAACTGTTGAAACATTTTTCAGCCCACCATAGCCTCGGATCAATGATTCTATAGAAATAGTATCATAGCACGTCTCGGTTCTAAAAGTCATTTTAGACCCGGATGTCTAATTGCAAAACCATGAGAACTAACGTTAGAGGGTCTAAGGAGCCAAAGGCTTTGAGGACACTCAGACTTTCAAGTCAAGTCAGGACCTCAATCATAGTGTGTGTAAGTAAGTGAGTCGAGAGTTTGTAGAATGTAAAGAGAATCCAGCTTGGTTTTGGAGGATGAACCTTCTATAAATAGAAACCTTAAAGAGAAACCCTAATGGACCTTCACATTTGGGCTTGCTAAAGTCTGGTCTTTTGACTCGTTTAGTAACATACCTCAACATAAACATTTATAAACAATTTTTAAGAAATTTTTAAAAAATATGAAAAACCAATAGAATTTCTGTTCAAAGTGTTGTTTTAAAGTATTAACAAATTAAACATCTAAAAATCCTTTTATTAATTATCAAGATACAACAAAATGAGTGTTTAATAAAACATTTTTATATATCCTGTTTGAAATTTATAAGTTATCTAAAAAGATTTATAGATCGAAAAACCTCAACAGAAAGTGTTTTAATTTCATACAAAATGATGTTTTAAAGTATTTCTTATTTCTCAAAGTATTAACAATTAAAGCATCTAAAAATCCTTTTAATCTATATCTGTACCTTCTAATAAAAGAGGGTTTTAGAGGACACTTGTCATACATTGGAGGCACTTAGAGAATCGTTTTCCCACTCAAAATGTTGATAATAGTTTTATTAGCTGAAGATTTTCATTTCATAATTAATCATTTTGAATTAATTCAAATTTAACAAGATAATTAAATTAATTTATTTTCAAAAATATAATTTTAAACATATAAAAATCATATTAACTTTTGAATTCATTTTATTCCTAATTATTATTTTTTTATAATGTTATTTAAATATAACAAATTACATTCAGTTATTAAAAATTGTTCATCATGTAAAATGTAATGTTTTTATCAAATTGTTAAGCCAAATATAAGCACGTTTATTGTCCATAGAAGATGGTTTTTAATGCTGCATGTAATTCTTTTCAAGATTTAAGAAACCTTTATTTAATGTAATAGTATGTAATTTATTTCCAAATATTTCTTTTTCTAAAGGGAAAATCACATATATAGAAACATAATGAAGTTTATATTTTCTTCAAGTTAGATTAGTCAAACTTTGTTTATTTCAGTTAGATAACTTAAGTTTAAAAGGTGTTCCACTCTTAGGTAAATTAACTTGTATAAATGTATAATAGATAAACATTGATTTTTAGATGAATTTGGGACCTGTTTTGTGTTTTTTCTACCATCAACTAAATATTCTTACAAACTTTTAAAAACCACAGTTTATTTAATAGTTTTTTGCATTTTTTTATTTTTTGCAATTTGTAAAAAATTTGTTTTTAATTATTTCTTACGAACTTATGAAAATTTTCGCAGTTTTTTGTTCAATTTTTAAAAAGTTTTCATGAACATTTAATAAAAATGAATGCTAGAATTATTATTTACCTAATATACAGGTTAATTACATATGATTGATACATCTTTTTAAAGTTATCTAATTGAAACAAACAACGTTTGAATGACATATTTAGAATAAAATTGAAACTTGGTTATTTTTACAAATTTACACATTTTCTAAACTATTTAAACTTCTCTTATTTTAATGTCACTACTCGTGTAACACACGGGCATTAAACTAGTTATTAATATTATCAAGATTCAACAAATAAAAATGAGTTTTTAATAAGACATCTTTATACATCTTGTTTGAATTTTATAAGTTATTTGAAAAGATTTAAAGAAAATCCTCAAAATAAAGAGTTTAAATTTCATTCATAACCTAGCTTATATGTCATATGGCTGCATTTTGTGAATATTTTTTATTAATTATTGGGTACTGACAAAGGATTGAATTCATGATTATTTGAGAGTGTTTTATTATCTTTTAAAGATCATAGAGTTAATTAACTATGGCAACATCATATATAATGGATTTATTAATTATAATTCATTATATTTAGTTGAAGGTATCATCATGGACTAGATCAAGCTTGATTTAAGCATTATACTATATGTAGTTTCTGCTGCGGATGACATCACCACATCCGAGATCATCTCTATGTCAAGTGATATGATGTGGATGCCAATCGACAACGAACTAATTTGGTTGCATTCACAAAATGTGAGAACACGGCCTTGTTGAAAAGGTTATCGACAACCATGTTTTCTTACAAAAGATAATGGTTCGGTCCTGCATAAATATTCGAGTTTTCATCTTAGGTTTTGTATATGGCTTGTTAATTATGACTATGTACGTACCTAGTGTTTTTTTGTCTATAGTATTGAACCTATAGCCACAAAAAAGTTTCAACATCTAGTTAAGCATTTGTGCTCACTTACAAGAACTTTGGTTCATCTGTATAAGTCACAATTTCTCCAGGAAAAAGTTCCTCTTTGCGAATATAGCCTCCTGAGCAGTCTCGGCATTTTGCGTAACACATTAAGGCAATCATCATGATCAATGTAAGTTGTTATAACAGAAGACGAACAACCAACAGAAGTTGAGTTAGGAAACAAATGGAGATTGCTAGATACAATAGTCGATCAATAAGGCGCCATTAGAAGATGCAATTGTACGGTTAGATGCATGTGTACATGCATTTTCAAGACGATCAAGGACATGTTAAAAAAGTAGTATAATACAGAGGCCAATAAGGACTAAAAAGGCAATACGTACGCTGACCTACAAATTGAATTGTAGCAAAACTATCCGAATCAAAAAAGTGTGGTAGGTCATTAATTAATTCAACCTGACGAATAACACACTGAACATTTCAATTAAAACAGAGACAAACCAAACGATTGAATTGTAGCAAAACCATCTGAATCAATAGCAAAAAGCAAAACGTAACTCAAATCTAAAAAAAAAAGTTTTAAGAATAATCAATTTTTTTTATTAACTTCCCACGTTTGAAGTAAACAAACACACGTATGCCGACAATATCGCTCTAACTAACAACCAATTCCCTCTTCTATACCATCATCAACCTCAACCATAACCTCCTTATCACCCTCTCAGTTCTATCAAAGCAACAACAATGGCTATACACGATCTCACAAAACTCAACGCTGGTGAAGTAATAAATCATGCTGCCCACAACCACAACCACAAATCTACATCTCCACCACTCGTTGCATCTTTCAACGACAAGATACGTCCCATTCTTGACGCGGTCGACAAGCTGCGCCGCCTCAACGTAACCCAAGAAGGCATCCCTCTCCCGACCATCGTCGTCGTGGGAGACCAGTCTTCTGGCAAGTCTAGTGTTTTAGAGTCACTAGCAGGCATAAGTTTGCCACGAGCACAAGATGAGATATGCACTAGGGTACCCTTAGTAATGAGGCTGCAACACCATTCTGATCCTGTTCCCGAGTTTCGTCTCGAGTTTCAGAAAAAAACGATTAACATCGTTGATGAAAGTGAGATATCTGAAGCCATTGGTAAGGCTACTGTGGAGATCGCTGGAAACTCTAAAGGCATATCGAATGTTCCGTTAACGTTGGTGGTTAAAAAGAAAGGTGTCCCGGATCTTACCATGGTTGATTTGCCTGGTATCACTCGTGTTCCCATTGGCGATCAGCCAAACGACATTTACGACCAAATTTCAGGTTAGTTCTAGTTCTAATCTTACATTTTCTAGTGTAGGATTGAGATATAAAAGTTCATTGTTAATGTATGCATGTTTCAAGGGATCATAATGGAGTACATAAAGCCAGAAGAAAGTATCATACTGAATGTTCTTTCAGCCTCGATTGATTTCACAACATGCGAATCAATTTGCATGTCACGAAGTGTCGACAGCACCGGGCAAAGGACACTAGCGGTTGTAACCAAATGTGACCAAACTCCTGGCGGCTTGCTTGAAAAAGTCACCACAAATGATGTCAATATTGGCCTTGGCTATGTTTGTGTTAGAAACAGGATCAATGACGAAACTTATGAAGACGCACGAAACGAAGAAGCTAAGCTCTTTGAAAATCATCATTTACTGTCCAAGATAGACAAATCCATGGTTGGTGTTCCTGTTTTGGCTCGTAAGCTTGTTCAGATCCAATCCGTAATCATATCAAAATGTTTGCCTGACATTGTTAAGAATATCAACGATAAACTCAACGCTTCGGTTTTGGACCTTAACAAATTACCACGGATTATGACTAGTATACCCGACGCAATGGTTGCATTTATGCAAATCCTTGCATCCTTTAAAGAAACTCTTCAAAAGATCTTAATCCGCGGTGAGTTTGAAGACTATGAGAATGAAAAACAAATGCATTGCAATGCGCGGTTGGCAGAAATGGTAGACAAGTTATCAAACGACTTTCAATCAAGTGTAAACTTTTGTGACAATTTCTTAGTCGAGGAAATGCAGGTTCTAGAGGAAGCTAACGGGATTCGATTACCAAATTTTCTTCCTCACTCAGTGTTTCAAACCTTGCTTAAGAGAAAAGTGACAAACATATCTAATTTGCCCGTTAGTTTTGTAAACGATGTGTGGACGTATCTTGAAACCGTTTGTGCTAGAGTATTGATTGATCGTTGTGGAAACTACCCACAGTTGCTTCCTTCGATTAGGAAAGCGACGCAGAACGTGATGGAGAAAATAAAACTCAAGTTCATGGAAAGAGTTGATGAGATGATAGAGATGGAGAAAGTTACTGACTACACATGTGATCCTGATTTCATCGCGTCTTATAACAAGCTAATGGGTAAACGAGATCAGCTTTTGAAGGCGATGAGCACCATCAGTGGTACGACAAATGTGGAAGGTTATGGGATAGTTAGCATTAAGCATCTGAGTAATGTACCATCAAACACATGGGATCAAGCTTTTGATCTCAAAATGAGGATGACTGCTTATTGGAAAATTGTTTTGAAACGTATGGTGGATTGTTTAGCACTGCAACTGTGGTTTAATATGCAAAAGGTGGTGAATAAGGAGATGGAAACAGAGATAGTAAATGAGGTGATGGTGCATGGTGGTGGTATCGAAAAGCTGTTGGATGAACCAGCTTCTGTGGCTAAAAAGAGGGAGCGGCTTCAAAGCAGCGTTAGCTTGCTTAAAGAATCGAAAAAAATAATCGAACAAGTCATGGACGGCATCGTCGTTACATCCGATTAACTACTTACGTAACCATTGGTTGGATGATAGATTGAGTTTCTTATGCTTGCTTTTGTTAATCGTGAACTTGTTGTCGTTAGTCTATATGCATCCTTTGTTTGGTGTAAAAACGAAAAGAAAATTCTTTTTGGTGACGTACTTCGGTGTTTTAATGAGCAAATCTATAAATGATGTTAAGACTTCGCTAGTTGAACTAGTTTTTGATGAGTGTGTAAGAGAGAAAATAATAATAATAAATGAAGTGTTTTTTTAGAGAATGAAGATAAATATAAAGAATATTATACGCCAAGTTAAACAAAATAAAGATATAAGTTTAAAAGATATGATATTTAGTTAACTAAATTGACGAAGATAGAGATAATTTTGTGAATTAATACTAATCACATTACTTTTTTTAATAAAAGTAACACATTGAACTTTTTAGAGGAAATTCAGTTAACATTAACAAGAACACTAATTTGCAATTAACACATCTGGGCATTTCATGTTATATATTTGTGTGTTATAAGAAGTTGTAAATTATTTATTATTCACCAACAAAACTAATCAAACTACGTTTATTTATTTCACGTACCTTGCTCGTTGTGTGAGTGTAACACATGATGGAACCGGGTTAAACCAGGTATAAAAGCCTAAAACAAACAAAGTTGATTAAAAATGTATAGACTTTGTTTCAATGTGGGGTGTTAACTATTATTCCAATTAAGGGGTTCATATATACATTGAACAATAGTAATAGGTCTTTGGCGTGAAAACACTATCAACCGAAAGTGACATGGATTGGCGTTAAACCCTACCATATCCGTCCACCGTCAGCAAGCACAGATGCATAACGTTTTTTGACCACATATCTGTGATGTAAATCAACAATCTCAAACATAGCCACCATACACCATCAACTGAGCGACCAAAACCCAGAGCAGGCTACCACCATCGATCAGCCATCGACGAAGGAGACGATTTCAACGTCATTAGTGAAGGAAACAGGCGACAGAGGCCGTGACAACGCCTAGAACGGTTTCAACCCTCTCAAAACAAAAGGCCATCCCCTGATGTAATTGGTGTTGGTTGTATTCGGCCGTGTTTGTTTGTTTTTTTTACAACAAACTACCTTAGTTCTAAATTTCACCAAACATGTTAATATTCAGATCTGAACCTAAAACCTCTTCAAAATAATGCTTCTAAAGACAAAACATCTCGTACTAAACTACCAACCCCATTATGTGTTTGATTTTAATAAACGTCGTTGTTACATAAATCAAGCATTAGATGCTCTACCACTTTACAATATCTATCTAATAATTTAAAGTTTTAGGGGACAACTTTTAAGGGGACTTTTTTTTAATCCATAATAGAAAGTTTGAGAGGAAAAATATGAAATATCATGCATGAGTTGATGAAACAAAATATCTTTAAATATTATTTAAATATTAAATATTTATAAATTTTTAAACAAAATTAATGATTATTGTATTTTAAACTGGGGTTATACAAACACCATGATGAGTTAATTGAACAATCAATTATTACACTAACTAGTATTGTAACCCGCGCTTCGCGGCGGGGAAATTTTTTTCTTAAACGGCCCAGAGTTTGGCAAAGCGTTTACACTGAAACCCCCATAACACGACCAGAGACCCGACGCGAACCCATCATTACTGATATCGCTAGGTGGATATCCAGAAGACTATAAACCTACTATTTAATACCACATTATTTACATAGAACCTTGTTAGAACTAATCAAAATAAATACAATCCAGTTGCTAGCTTGTTAACAAAACAAATAGTAAACAACAATCCAGTTGAGTTTAATTACATATTTCAGTTTCTTGTTTGACCCATTAAATACAACCTAATCAAAATTAAAGAAGGCAAAACTGAAGTATATTACAATGAAGTTGTGTTAACCTAATATGTATATATAGTAGATATTAGAACACAATTGTCCATATTAAAATTTTGTTAACTTAACTGCACAGAGTGATCCCTACTTGTCCTCTTCATATTTTTACATCTATAGCATGTGTATGCAGGACATGTGAAGACATGACCAGCACCATTCTATTCTAGACTTCAAGATTATGTCTTTCGTGTCACTTTCATCTCCGAGTACCTTTGAAACACACAAGAGGTGATAAAAACAACTAAACTTTAAGATTGTGTAATAGTTTAATGATATTGAGTCAAGTACTCAGAATTCATAAATAGAAGAGATTTGGTTTAGTTTCCATCCCACTTAACAAAATTTAAGAGGATTAAACTAAATTGGCATTTAGAGTAGAATGATAACCTAGAAAACAACCTGGGATGCAGCCACCAATGTGGAAGTGATGATGACAACAGAAGTTCTTTAGACCATTATAGATCATACACTTTGTATTCGCAAACGCCCCATATTTCATACACTTTCTACATTGTTCGTGAACTAAAATCACACAAAATTGATAAAACCTAACCATCCCAAACCTTAAAAGAAAGGAAATTGTAAAATGAAATTCCAATCAATTTAAAATAAATCTTCAAACTTCTAAAGAATGATCTAAACTCTAAAAGTGTATATAAATAATAAAAGTAAAGAAGGTTTCGATTTGATTGAGTTCTAGACAGTTAGTAAACCCGGATTTGTTTAAATCTAGCTATATGATTGTCAATAAATCAACTACATATCAATAATACTGCAAACATCTTAGTCTTTGGAACGCACAACTCGACGCCTCCGGTAACACTAACATCCAGCAATTGCAATCGCTAAAGTCTGGTAGCTAACTTCCTCATCCTAATAGGTTATTAAATTCGATTAGTGAGCAACCGTTGAAAGAGTTTGGTTTTTTGTCATCCTCAGATCCAAAATCGCAGAGAATAGGGAAAGAGAAAGAACACTAAGAAGCATATGAAAATAAAATAGAATACTATTAGTAAATTAAGCCACAAACAAAAAAACTAACCAAATATGAAGAAGTTGCAACCGTTGTGGCATCTCGTCGCCTACGCTGCTTGATGTGAAACTGTCTCGCTGCCGCTTATAGTTGCTTCACCTTCGCAGTCGATCATCGTCATCTTCAGGAGCTAAAGTTTGGAAGAGAGATACAGAGTAAGTGGGAGTAAGTGAGAAATTGTGAGGAGAAGATGCCAGTTGAGCTGGGAGGCAACATGTGTACAGAAACCTTCAGGCCTTTACCACGTGGAACGTTAAAAGCTGACAAAGCATTAACCTTGCTGTACTACACTGCATAAAGAATTGTACGATCAAGAGCTTGTAAATGATGCAGTAGAAAGAATACCATGTGCATGTGTAGTTGTACCATATGCAAGTATAGTCGTAAACTCCTGTAGACGTCATTTCTAAATGTAGGTATATAAATGCGACAAGTATTAATAAAAAATGTTTGTATTGAATATTGATATATAGCTAGCTATTGATTAAATGAGTTGTATTTATCTATTAGAGTAAATTACTATTTTGCCTCTGTGGTTTAGTCCTTTTAACCCTTTTGGTCCATAAATGAAACTTTTAACATATTAGCCCCTAACGTTTTAGTTTTTAACTGTTTTGGCCCAAAACACTAACTTTGTTAACTTTTTATGTTAAGTGCAATAAAGTTGTGGTCTTTAAATAATTCAAGGGTTGTTTATGTAAATTATAAAGTCTTTACATACTTAAGGGACTATTTATGTACATGCATAAATTACAAATATAACACCATAAAATTTGAAATTTTAAAAAATTTAATAATAATAATAATAATAATAATAATAGTAATAATAAAAATAATAGTAATACTAATAATAATAATACTATTATTATTAATACTAGGGGTCTACAAGGTTCGGTTTCAAACCGCGAAACCGCCCAAACCGTTCATCGGTTTGGTTTCGCGGTCGGTTTATATTTATACAAAAAAACGTTTGTATAAAACCAAACCGGACCGTTATGAATGATTTGGTTACGGTTTATATTTATACAAAAAAACGTTCGTAAAAAATCGCAAGTAACGGTTTGGTTACGGTTTTATCCAAAAACCGTAAAAACCGAACCACGTATACCCCTAATTAATACTATTATTTTTATTATTACTATTATTATTTAATTTTTTAATATTTTAAATTTTATAATGTTTTATTTGTATTTATGCATGCACATAAATAGTCCCTTAAGTATGTAAAGATTTTATAATTTACATAAACATCCCTTGAAATATTAAAGACCAAAACTTCATTGCACTTAACATAAAAAGTTAACAAAGTTAGTGTTGTGGGCCGAAACAGTTAAATAATAAAACGTTAGGGGCTGATATGTTAAAAGTTTCATTTTTGGGCCAAAAGGGTTAAAAGGACTAAACCACAGGGGCCAAATAAGTAATTTACTCTATCTATTATATGAACCGTATTATCGATATAGGTCAAATCCATGACTAATTTGACACAGAGTTTAACTTAACCTATCTCTTCTTGTAATAAATCGCTTACTCATCTCACCATCATATTCATCCTCATTTTAATGGCTAAAGATTTGATATCCATCTAAAATTACTAAACAATGACAAACATTATTTCATGCATGTAAATAGGTGTTAACCAAGTATATTAATATATGATTATATATATTCTTTTTTCTTTCAACTGTGTGAATACACGAGTGTTAACCTGGTATATATATATAATAACTCATGTTAACAAATACGAATCGTATAAGGATCTTTATTTTTTTTTTTTTTGGAAAGCGAAATGAATAAAGCCCGACTACCCGGGGTAACCCAATGGCGAAAGGCAACCCCAAACGCTCTGCGAACACAGACAACGCTAAGTAGCCGAAACCCACCTATTAACCCGACTCCAATTCGGGGGAAACCCACTAACCCGTCCGCTCGTAGGCATGACGACAAGCTAGTGGTAAAACCCGTTTGGCTCAGAGATTGAACTTGTGTTGCCACAAGTCTCCCTTCATTGCCTCCATTTGCCCCTTCCAAAGTGGTGGTAGTTAGACTAGAACTTGGGTCTCTTTTGAAGAATCAAGTCTCTTACCACTACACCACGTTGAAAGTTACGGATCTTTATTTACTTATTGGACGGTGGTTAATTAAACCCTTTATTAAATTTATATATAAAATCAGAGAATCTGATTTACTAGCTTCAAATGATTTGATTACCCTGCTGCACGCCACCTACCTCATCGACTCTATCCGACTAGCTGAGCTGAGTAATATATCAAATCAAACCTGGCTATAAATAGCACGGTAGCTAGCTTTGGTAAAGTAAAGTAATTGTTGTCCTATAAACATGCTAAATTTAATCAATTTCATATGTATATATAAATTGGTTTACGTTTTATTAAGTTCTCTCTCGAGTCTCGAGTAAAATAATAACATAACTAGTTAGTGTTGCGGGGTGAGGAAGGACATATAACAGTACTAGCAGCATTGGCTGGAGACGTAAAATCACGTTAAACAGTAAGCATAAGATGACTAAAATCCGTAAAAAGTGTAAAACAAATACGTGTTTATAAAACTAAGTGAGTCATGTGACATAAAATGTATACAAACTTGAATTTATAATGACACACATAACAAAGTTGATGGGGTTAAAGTGATAACATAGTATTCGTTTTTATTTTAAGACGTACCGTGCGAGAGATAATATTACACTACTATAACATTCAAGACATGTTACTATTCATGTAATAAATTCACAAATATTACAATTTTTCTAACACCAATAGGTGTTTTTCGTCAGTACTGAAGCTCTTCATTATAGCGAGTGCAAACAAATCGGAGGCTCACAACAACTTTTCTTACGAGTCAAATTGATTGGAGTCGAAACTTACCAACCAACTATTCAAAAAAAAAGGACAATAAATCTTTAAAAATGTCACATAAAACTGTTATGCTCAAACACAAAAACAAACAATATCACGAAACAAGCTTGATCTCTTATAATCCACTAAAAATTGAGGTGATTCTAGTTATATATAAGAAAAAACAAAATAGTGAATAAATACAAACACACGTTTTCCTTTCCCAACAATATAAATACAGTCACACACCAAATTAAGCATCATCAACTCCTGTTCACTCTTTACCTCCAGGCAACGTACAATGGGTAAAAGTGACTCTAAAAAATCAACAATGGCTAACACAAAGAAAACGGACGGTGCATTAGTTATCCATTCTTCCGACGTTGATGACAACCAAAAATTCCCTCCTCTTGTTTTATCTTACAACGACAAGATACGTCCCATTCTTGACGCGGTTGACAAGCTTCGACGCCTCAACATCACCCAAGAAGGCATCCCTCTTCCCACCATTGTCGTCGTCGGAGACCAGTCCTCAGGCAAATCTAGTGTTTTAGAGTCACTTGCGGGCATAAGTTTGCCACGAGGACAAGAGATTTGCACAAGGGTGCCTCTTATTATGAGGCTACAACATCATCCGCACCCTGAACCGGAGTTTGTTTTGGAGTTTCAAACAAAATCGGTTAAGATAGCTCAAGAAAGTGATATACCCAAAGCCATTAGTGAGGCCACGGTGGAGATCGCTGGAAACTCAAAAGGCATATCGAATGTTCCAATGACGTTGGTGGTTAAAAAGAAAGGTGTCCCGGATCTTACAATGGTTGATTTGCCTGGTATCACTCGTGTTCCTATTGCTGATCAACCCAAAGACATTTATGAACAAATTTCAGGTACCTATGCTTTCAACTTTAAAGTCATCTTACTATGTTCTATGACATTATTATTCATTCTTGTTTAACTAGATTTAAGACCGGTTGTCGGGTCATGTTGTCTGCTCTCACGTATGTGATTTCGTCTAATACATTGATGAGAAAAAGTTTCATGTCTCATGCGTCGTATAAAACTGTAACGTTATCACATGTTAAAAGACGAAAGAAATATCAAAAGTTAGATGTTAAAACGATAACCAAGTCAAATCGAACGATCCAAATCGTAAATATATCTAATTAAAGTAGGGGGTCAAAGTTGTAAATCGATTAAATTAACATGAGTCAAAATTATAATAAGTCAAAATCAAAGAAACAAATTTATAATTATGTCAAATTTAAGTTTGAGTCAAATTGTAACTTTTAAGAAAGTGGAAGCTATGCAATTAACTTTTGAATATTATAAAAGGGTCCCAATACACAAAAACTGGATCACTGTCGGGAAATATATTTTTAATTGTATGAATGTTTGTCGGCTAATTAATATCTATCGGAAGTTTGTCAAAACTTTTTAATAAAACCTAAGAAATCTAATATTTTAAATAAACATCGGACAAACTAGTTTTTTTTAAGTGATTTTATATCATTAGAAACAAGATATTAGGTTACAAATAATCAAAATACAAAATTACACCATTGTTTCCATTTAAGATGACTTATTTTTGCTCTATTCTTGATCCAAAGAAACGAGAGTGATTTAATATCCCCCAAGATATCACGATCGGATTTAGGTAAATTGTTGAAGTTCTTGTCATTTCTTAATTTCCAAATGCACCAAAAGGATGTTAAGAAAATGGCACGAATAAGATTTTTTTTCTCGGTTGGATACGACCATGAATCAGGAAGTATAAGAAGGTCGGATATAGTAGTTGCCGAGAATGTTGGTAACTTACACCATGAGATTATTGCACTCCAAATTCGTTTGGAAGATTGACAATTGAGTAGGATGTGATTGGCATCTTCTTCTCCAAATCCACATAATTGACATGTCGAGTTAGGGAGAATGTTTCTTTTTTATAAGGCCAATTTAGAAGCAATACGATCCAATGAAACACGCCAACAAAAGATGTTCACCTTTGATGGAACCCAAGGAGTCCATGTAAAATTGCTCGTATGAATAGGTAGTGTGATGGATTCAATTTGTTTTCTAATTTCCTTGGTTTCAAAGAAAGATGAGTTTGTCGTCCATGCATCAGTATTCAACCCCAATTGTTCAATATCTTCATTACACTTCATGATATTCCTCCAAGGCCCGGTAGAGGTCTTTTTGACCGGTGGTTGATGATGGTTACGACGGGAATAATGGAGGGAATCAGTATATCGAACCCATAATTTTTCTCTCTCATTTTTGTAACGCCAAATCCATTTAGTTAGTAAAGCTTTATTTGCGGCGCCAATTGAGCCAATGCCCACACCCCCATTCTCTTTAGAAGCCATCATTCGATCCCAAGAAACTATTTTGATCAAATAAATTATTATAAAAAGAGTAAATTACTATTTTGACTCATATGGGTGTTCACCAAAAAAGTTGAACTTGCACATCCACGTTTTTCCGGCAACGTCCGACATATCTCGGGCCAAGGAAAAAATCTTAGTTTTGGTGTTATTATTATTTTTATTGTTACTATTATTATTATTACTATTTATTGTTACTATTATTATTACTATTATTATTATTATTTTTTATTTTTTTAGATTTTAAAATTTTTGGTGTTATATTCTTAATTTATGCATGTATATAAATAGTCCCTTAAGTATGTAAAGACTTTATAATTTATATAAACTACCCCTGGAATATTTAAAGACCAAAATTTCATTGCATTTAACATAAAAAGTTAACAAAGTTAATGTTATGGGTCAGAACAGTTAAAACATAAACGTCGGGGGTTAATATGTTAAAAGTTTTATTTTTGGGTCAAAACGGTTAAAAGGATTAAACTACAGGGGCCAAAATAGTAATTTACTCTTATAAAAATTAAGTTTTGTGGTAAATTTGTGGTAAGTATGAAAATAACAAGAAAATACTAAATTGTGCAAATTTTCTTGTAAAATTTAGTGACAAATGTTTTGACGAAAATTTATGAGTAGTAGTTTTATGGTAAAACTGTTAGAAAATATCTGACAAACATGATTTTTTTCCTATCATATTTTTGTGGCAGAATATTGTTGTTTAGTTGTCTTATACATGTTATATATTATGTGTATCAGACTATATGGCGTGCGTAGTATTTTACATTGTATATATCTGATTTCTTTCACCCTGTATATATTTATTGTTTATTTCACCAAATGTCACTTCAATCCTAAAATTTTCTTTCTGAATTTACTTAAATTTTAATAACAAAAGTTGTTCAATATTCAAGCCAAGTGGAGCACCATAATTGGCAAGATAGTTATGATGGTCTCGAAAAGTTTTACTTGAATACAAAAGTTTACCTTTTATGAAGAGTAAAAATGACTAAATTTATTATATTTTGAAAATGAGTAAAACGACTAAAGTTATTATATAACTTCATAAAAGGTAACAAAATAAAGTTATTATACACTTTATTGTAAATTCTTGAAAGATGTTAATGACAATGAAATTATATAACAATTTTCAAAATTACAAAAAAAATTAGTATAAAAACTATATGCGTCGTTTAAGACTATAAGACGGCCGCCATAGACCGACAGTGGCCGGGCCGGTCTCTGATTGCAAGCCTAGGGCTATATGTTTCATACGGCATATATGAAAGTATGAAACACATAAGAGTAGATGGTCTTGAAATAAAATCAAAGGGTGCGTAAATAACCAAACCCTTTATAAAGAGGCTACATACACTACTATGTTAATTCTTATGAGCTGTTGTATTTGTTTATAACCATTTCCAGGTATGATAATGGAGTACATAAAGCCAAATGAGAGCATCATTCTAAATGTTCTTTCTGCTTCGGTTGATTTCACAACATGTGAGTCGATTTGCATGTCACGAAGTGTGGACGTCACGGGACAAAGGACACTAGCTGTTGTTACCAAATGTGACCGGTCCCCTGAGGGCCTACTTGAAAAGGTCACCACAAATGAGGTTAACATTGGCCTTGGCTACATTTGTGTTCGTAACAGGATCAATGATGAGTCGTATGAAGAGGCGCGAAATGAAGAAGCCACACTCTTTGAAACACACCCTTTACTGTCTAAGATTGACAAATCCATGGTGGGTATTCCTATTTTGGCTCATCGGCTTGTTCAGATCCAGTCGGTTATCATATCAAAATGTTTGCCTGATATTGTCAAAAAGGTTAATGAGAGGCTAAATGCTTCGGTTATCGACCTCAACAAATTACCAAGGAATCTTACGAGCATTTCAGACGCGATGGTTGCATTTATGCAAACTATTGGGTCCATAAAAGAAGCTCTTAAAAAGATCTTAATGCAAGGAGAATTTGATGAATATGAGAATGATAAGGAAATGCATTGTAATGCCCGGTTGGCAGAAATGATAGACAAGTTATTTAATGATTTTCAATCCCGCGTCAAGTTTTCTGAAAACTTCTTGGTTGAAGAAATGCATGTTTTAAAGGAAGCTAATGGGATTCGCTTGCCTCATCTACTTCCTCACTCGGTGTTTTTGAGTTTTCTTGAAAAGAAAGTGAACAATATCTCGGATTTGCCTCATAGTTTTGCAACCAATGTGTGGGATTATCTTGAAATCGTTTGTACTAGAGTATTGATTGATCGTTGTGGGAGTTACCCACAGTTACTTCCATCTATGAGGAAAGGAACTCAACATGTATTGGAGAAAATGAAACATAAGTTTGTGGAAAGAGTTGTCGAAATGATAGAGATGGAAAAGATTACGGATTACACATGTGATCCTGAGTTTATTTCCTCTTATAACAAGCTAATGGTGCATCGTGATCAGCTTTTGAGCTCCATGAGGAGTGGCCACACCTATAAGATTAATGAGGAAGGTTATGGGACGATTAATACTTCCCATCTCACTACTGTTTCTGCAAACACAAGGGAACAAGCTCTTGACCTGAAAATGAGGATGGCTGCTTACTGGAAAATTGTGTTGAAACGAATGGTGGATTGTTTAGCGCTCCAACTGCGATTCCTTATGCAAAAAATGGTGAACGAGGAGATGGAAATGGAGATAGTGAATGAGGTGATAGTGCATGGTGGTGGAATAGAGAAGATGTTGGATGAACCACCTTCTATGGCTAAAAAGAGAGAGCGGCTTCAAAGCAGCATTAGCTTACTCAAAGAATCAAAGAAAATAATCGAACAAGTCATGCATGGCATCGCGGTTACATCTCATGACTAACTCCAACTGTTGTTTTGGTTATTTAAATCGTATGTCTGTCACTTATTACTAATAGATGGTAGCAACTGGACATGGTATATGTGTTTTGCTTAATTATGTCGTTGGTTTTGTCTTGAACTACCAATCTGTAATTTCTACTCTAGTTACTTGTTCTTTTTTATTTTGATGATTAGACTTTAATCTCTACTAAAACTAAGGTGTTCTTTGTTTTTTTTAGAAAAGATCTGTACAGGCTTTTATGTCTAAGGTGTTCTTTGTCATCTGTCATATTGTTTGTTTTTCAAATACGTTTCATTAAAAAGTCAGCGTGAGCTCTTTTTTTACAGAGTTGGACCAACCACTTCTAATATCTTTTAAGATCTCTAAAAGGTTAGAGACCATCACCCAGTGTTCACCACCATCCCACACCCCCACCCATTGTCCACCACCACCACCACCGTCCAGTACCACCACTTCTGTGCCTGGTAAATCATAATGATACGATATATTATTCTGTAACGACTAGCTACCAAACCCATTAGAGAGTGGAGCACCACTTGCGAACTCCTATTAGATTTATTTAAGCTCCTGTTTAGAAAAATCTTTGTCAACTTTAATTGGTGTTTAGCTCAATTTGGGCCCTTCTTTGTTTGGTTCTACACTAGCACAGTAGCACATAGGACATACTCATCATAAAATCTTTGATGTAGTAGTATCGAGTGTGACAGTGTTTTAATTTGTGTCTTGAACGTGATCAATGTCAAACTAGGGTGCTATGGTTTTGATCTCAGGGGATGGCTTAAGAGGACATCTAAAGTTCAAGGGTCATATATTAAGCAATAAAGTAATCGGGTCATATTAGTGTCATCCTCAAACGTCAAACTATTTAGTGATATAATAATTAGTTTAACGTAAAGAGTTAGGGGTTGTTTGTTTCAAACTCTTAATGGTTCAGATGTCAGAATAGTCCAGCACTTAATGGTGCGGACTTATTACTAGTTTAACACTTACACATTTAAAAGTTGCCAACAAAAATCCTTAGTAAAAGAGTCTAAGTAATGTTTTCAAGTTTATCAAGTTGTTTTACCAAAAAAAATATATTAGTTGGGTTGGAGTTTATGTATTTAAATTTTGCAAGTTAAGTAATATAGTTTGTTTGTGTTTTGTGTGTGCAACTGCCAAGTTTGCTTTTTTTAATCGTGGGTTATTTTAATTCAACAAGCGGTATCAAAGTCATAGAATCCTAGACCAAGAACCTAATCGCAGGATAACCAATCCTAGAGGAAGACTCGATCAAAGAAGCAAGATCTGATCACCTCTAGAATCGCCGATTCTAGCAGAAAAAACGAACATTGCAAAGGAAATTAACCAAATAAATCCAAATGGCCTTAATATTCAGGTAGTTGATGGGATCATGAGGTTCAACCAAACAAACTACAAAGCATGTTTTACTTGTATCAAGACGTATCTCCAAGGTCAAGACGTATGGAATGTGGTCAATAAGTCTGATAGTAGAGTAAAACTCAATGACATCAACGATCCTTAGTAAAAGCCATATTAATTTGTTATCAAAACCACAGTTGACGAAGAGCTTCTTGATCCTATTGAAGAACTTGAGTACCCCTAAACAAGTGTGGTAAACCCTTAAGCAATCGTGATCTTCGTTGCACTTTCCATCTTTAAGATTTCTCTTGATTTTGGATGAAATGATGAGTATAGAGCTGATTTCAAGGTTGTTTAGTGGTTGATCATAGACCTTAAACCCTCTAACTCTTTAATTCAACTTTAAAACCTTATTTTTTGTCTTACATGAGACTTAAACCCAATACTTCATTTTAGAAAGTAATAGATTCCTCGTCTTAACAACTTTGAAAAAGAAATTATGAAAAACATGAGTAGATACTAATTAGTTTAATCTTTTGTGATCTAAAACATGTTTTACTTAAATATTTATATGACAACAAAAAGAATTAAAGATCTAACAAAGAAGAAGTTGTGAGTTGTGACCTATCAAAGGCAACAAAATTAATGTTGGACCCGGTCGATTATAAAACTGTACTATGATGAGTTGTACCTGTTACCAAGTTGTATAAAGTATTGATGCTCTAATGGTATTTTTAATGCTCTCATATGTGTGACCTTTCTATAAAGACCAATATTATTACTAGATTGTACCATGTGCTATATCGATTGTATCTTGTGGTGCCAAGTTTAAAATACTAAAACACTTGACAAATAATATAATAATAATAATAATAATAATAATATAATATTATTATTAATATTTATAGGGGCTATTTATAACATGAATTCAAGAATGCGCGTTAGTCACATGATATATGCCACTAGGAATGACCCAAATCACATCCTTTCTTTTTTAAGCCATTATATTATATAACCACATTTAATTAAGCTATGATATGACAATTCTAACCCTCACACATGAGCTAGCTTGATCGACTACGATATATTTCTTAGTTATAAAAAAACTTATATAAAAGCTTTTAAGTACAGGGGTAAGCTTGTGAATCTCGTAATAATGGTCTCGAGTTTGAATCCAGCTTAAATGTTATTATACACAAAAAGTTACTTATATCTAATATCTTCTTAATGATACTAAGACAATGTGTAGTGTGGTTAATATTCACAATGGATATTTTCTGTCATGTGAACAATGATTAAGTTAGAAAATTTTTAAAAAATTATGTAATGATTAATGTTCTTATAAAACCTAGTAAATATTATGCAATTATTATTCAATCACTTATTTTAGATAAAAGTTAAACATATAAAGTTAGTGTTGGATATCTCGTTAGGGCCGTTAATCTGGGTTTGGCGATGTTGGTTTTGACCGGTTGTTTGATTGGGTTGGTAGTTTTGGTTATCCAAAAGATGCACCATAGGGATGATTTTGACAGAGTAGAAAATGGATTGATGTAAAGTAGAAAATCATGTGCACAAGACATTATCTATCTAACGTATAAAAAATCCATTGATAACACCACACTATAATGCATAGTCCTTTGGAATTAATTACATGAGTTTAAATCTCTTAAAACTATAATCAGCCAATAATAACATTCTTACCCATCACACATGATCCTTGCCGGGAAAAAGATACCAAAAAAAGTTAAAAAGACAAGTTATCCACTTTGAGGAAAGCAAAGTTGATCTTTAAGGCCACCCATCACCTTCACATATTGACAATTTTACCCCCTATCACGTGATCTTTAACCACAACTGCTGACGTGTCAAGTAGTTAGAAGGTGAACATCAGAAGGCCCCATGCAAAATATAAATTTTCCCACTGCATATCCATGAACATTGTTGGATTAATCTTGATGTTTCGGGTCGGTTTGGGTCGAATATGGGTCAAATCAGTTACGGGTCATGGAGTAGCAATTAAAGGGTATGGAATTGGTCTAATTAAGTTGACCGAGTAAAGTGGAAGTGAGTGCTGGGGTTGCTAAAAAGTAGGGGAACATGGACTTAGTATGATGCATGTGTGTTTGTTTAGTTTAATATAAATAGATGTGTAGTTGTTCTTTTAGATGTACCCATCTTTCAATTAATACAAAAGAGTTCAAGTAGTAAACACAAATCTTCCAACGTGAGTGTGTGTGTTTAGCGTGTGCATATTCAAGGCCCTGAACCAACATTTGGTATCAGAGAGAAGGTTAAACGAGGGCCGGTTTGAGAGTCGTGTTTGGAGAAGGGGGTGCAGTCCTCTAAACTGCAGATAAAGAGAAGAATGAGAAAGTATAGCGATTTCATGTGAATTGCAAGAAGGTGTGAAGACCGGCTGCTACAGCAGCAAAGACCGAAGACCATGAACTGTCGCTAGAAAGAAGATACCAGCGAGAGGAGACCGTTGCTGGAAACATTTCTGGCGTGAGACCGAGAAGACCGACGGGCCGCAACACTAGACCGACAAACTGACCGGAAGATTCAGCAAGAAAGAAAGACAGACACAAGTGACTGTCGCCCGGGAAAAGACCGAAGCCATAATAGACCGAATGGCTTATAAGAAAGACCGAAGAAAGAGACCGACAGAGGTGACCATAGACCGAAGGCTCACCGAAAGAAAGAAAGAATACTGGCGTGTTCATGTGAAGAACATGCAACAATGTAGACTGAAAGAAAGTTTTGACAGAAACAGTGAACCGAGACCGAAAGGGTTCACGTCAGACCGAAAGGACCGACAAGTCACAAAAGACCAGTGACGCCTAGACCGAGAGAGTTTAGACCGAGATTGGAGGCGAAACTATGACCGCTACCGGAAAGTGATTCCCGAAGACCAAGACCGTAGTAGACGGTTTGAGAACGAGAAGACCGAAGAAGCTGCATATGATCTATGGCTTTAAATTGAAAAGATCTGGACAGAGACCGGAGGAGGTAACTATGACTAGAGGCTTACCTAAAGGAAAAGCTAGACCGATGTAGACAATTTCTTACAAAAAGGTAAGATTTGATTTTAATTTTAACGGGTAAGATTGAAAGTTATGTTATAATAGAAAGAAGGGTGGTTGGAGATTGAAAATTAAATCAACAAGTAGTGATCATTTTTCAAAATTGAAAAAGACATAAGTGAAGCAGCAGTAGTACCGAAAGCTACACGTTGATTGGAAGCAAGAAAATGACTGTGAAAAGAAAATGAAAGCAAGTAGCAAGAGTTGAAGCATGTAACTGGACCGTGTTGAAGCAAGTGATCGAACCCGTGTGGTTCGTGTAGCAAGTACCGAGTCATGTGTGGCTCGTAGCAAGGAGCAAGACCGAAACTTTGCGGTTCAAATAGCAAGTCACTAAGAAGATTCAAAGCAAGTAAGCAAGGGAGTTCAAACAAAGAAAGAATCAAGCAAGATTAGGATGAACGAGCAAGACTGGTATGATTCAATCAGGAAAGATAGTTAGCAAGACCGAGATCAAGATTAAGGGGGTGAATGTTGGATTAATCTTGATGTTTCGGGTCGGTTTGGGTCGAATATGGGTCAAATCAGTTACGGGTCATGGAGTAGCAATTAAAGGGTATGGAATTGGTCTAATTAAGTTGACCGAGTAAAGTGGAAGTGAGTGCTGGGGTTGCTAAAAAGTAGGGGAACATGGACTTAGTATGATGCATGTGTGTTTGTTTAGTTTAATATAAATAGATGTGTAGTTGTTCTTTTAGATGTACCCATCTTTCAATTAATACAAAAGAGTTCAAGTAGTAAACACAAATCTTCCAACGTGAGTGTGTGTGTTTAGCGTGTGCATATTCAAGGCCCTGAACCAACAAACATAACACTGCCACATCTTGTTTGAAAAAAAAACAAGATCCACTCTTTGTTTTCAATCATATAGGCCAACATTTCAAACTCAACACTGTTACACAACTAAAAAACATGCCTATGAAACCTTCAACTGCCAATATTATTCCATTGGTACCTTCAAAAAACATGACTTTGAAACCTGCTGCAGCAGATGCCCCAATCAAGATTGGCACAAAAGGAACTGTCGGATCACTCATGATGAAGGAAATTGAGTACTTTAACAGGCTTGAAGTACAATCACAGAAGAGTGTGTTACAAGTCCCACAAGCAGTTGCTGGTGATAAACCGAAACCGGAGATAGATTCGGTGATCATAACACCCAAAAGAAAGAAAAGAACCAACAAGTTTATGCCAAGCATTTGTTCTGTTATTGATGTTGCAGATCACAATGGACCCAAACTGGTTTCGGGGTTGGGGTATCGGACTTTAAAAGCCGATGTCCGAAGATTGCAGGTTTAGTTTCAAACCGATCGAGTTTATAATCCAAGATCAGGTGATTCAACTAAAGAAATGTTATCAGAATGAATATGTACGTTTAGTTTTATCATAATATTATGGTTGTTGTAATTTGTGTGTTTCATGATTTAGTTGTGTGATCAGTGATCATTTGATTCATTTTTATTGATATTAAAACACTCCCTGGTTTTAAACGATTTTTTTAAACTCGTCAAGGTTTATGTCCAATCTTGTGCTCGTACATTTTAAAAGGATAAAATTACAAGGATGGTCCCTGTGCTCAGGCTTAATTTTACTTTCGGCCCCTAACTCACAAAATTACAAAGATGAACCAATATTTTACACTTTTGTTTTACATTTGACCCCTGATTTGGATTCCCGTTAGTTTTTTAATGTTAAGAACTTAAGTCAGCTTAAGTGACTTTCACGTGAGGGTATATTTGTCAAATATACCCTCACGTGAGTGTCATATGGACGGTGTTAACATTCAAAACTAACGGGAATCCAAATTAGGGGCCAAATGTGAAACAAAAGTACAAAATATTAGTTCATCTTTGTAATTTCTATGAGTTAGAAGCCGAAAGTAAAATTAGGTTTAAACACAGAGGTCATTCATGTAATTTTGTCTTTTAAAAGGTTATTTGAGTTTCTCGTAAAATGATTTATTTATTTTGTCCTTTGATGGCGTATTTGACTTTAGGTGGTGTAGTGCCATTAAGTGTTTGACTTTTCTGACTTGATGATAATAAATAAACCCCATCTCGTACTATTTAGAAAAATGGATCCAAAACCACCTAATTTGAATAAAAACGGGTTGGACAAAACAGAAAGATGAATGATTTCAACGAACAATTTCATTTTTAAATGGTTATCATACATAGTATATCTATAAAATATAATAAAGCAAACCTTCTTTTGCCAAGTGTTAAACTCTTAGCATGTCTACCCCATAAATGCTTAGTTGGCATAATATCATTAACCTAATGATGAGGTGTCTTGCTCTCCTTAATGTTTCACATTTATATAGCTTTTTGAAACTAGGTTTTATTTAGACTTTATTCAAAGGTAAATAACTATTTAAACTTTATTCTAACTTAATCCCGTGTTAAACACGGGTCTATAACCTAGTATATATATAAACAAAAAACAATTTCATGCCCCTCGAGAGTCCGGCCCTAAGGGTCAACTTTGGAACAAGGCTTGGTTGGGGTGGGCAGGTCAACTTCGTGTACCCTTGTATAGGGATGCCACTTTCTAACAAGACACGGAGTGTAACACCCCAACCCGGATAGGCTGACGTGTCACTATCACAGTAGTCAGAACAATAACAAGATTTTATTATTACTAAGTAATTGCTTTACAAAAAAAAACTACAAAGTCCTAACTTTTTTTATCATCAAATCTATGTCTCTAAGTTTTATAAAAATCCCTACTCAGTTCTCTAGCACTCTTCATACATCCCAAAGATCCCCTTGAATACCTGCCATATAACAAAGAAAACACCAAAAAAAAATACGGTTGAGCCAAAAACGCTCAGTAACGGAAAGAACAATAGTAATAATACGACAAAGGGTAACGATTATCTGAGTAACAGACGTCAGCGGAAGCAGCAAATACAGGTACATATGGAGCATAACAAATTCCAGAACAGAAACCATACGGTTAACAAATCAAACTTCTCTGAAACAAATACTAAGTCACATATGCCGTATGGCCAGAAATGCCCATCGAGCACAAAACAAAACTAATAGTGTAAACAAACCCGCCGGCTTGAGTACTGTGAGCTGTATGTGGGCAAACACCATCACTCACCAAAACTGAACAAAACAAAAGTCTAGGATCGATCCATACGCCTCCCCAAATATCACTCATCGAGTGCTAGAAATATGGAGACGCCGTGAACCAGTCACACCGTCACGGAAAGTGCTACGTCATCGAATGCCCCAATGACGCACCGGCAGAATCCCTACCGGAGGCTAATTGCTCGGGTATCAGAGTCAAAAACAAATAACTTTACAACAAAGTCTAAACAAATGGTCTAATGCAAATATCTATAATGGAGCATGCAATAATCTCTTATATAATATATCAAAATGTTTTTTTCCAACGTGCCAGACTCATAAGGCTTTTCAGAAAATATTTCTTACGTGGCACACTCGGAGCTTCTTAGAAATTACTTCCTTTGTCAAAATCACGCGGATCTAAATTGGGTTTCGAATCGGATCCGTTTAACAGCTAACCCGATTTGCAAACCCTAATTCTTTCACTTTTGCCGCTTTTGATCGATGGTTTCCTTAATTTCATCTTTCATTCTCTCAAATTCGTTGCCTTTTGTCAACTGACTTCATCATCCTTTATTCTCTTATCAAATAGATGTTAATTAAAGGGTTTGCAAATCCTATTGTTACCTTATGAAGACCGTTTATTTTCCAACGACCGCCGCTTTCTTCTCCGACGCACCATAGTGTTTCTTTTGCTTATTTTGTTAACCATAATTTATTTCTTTTTGTTGATTACAGATAAGATGAAAGGAGAACGGAGCGGCGAAACACCTCTCAGTTATTTCAATTTGTGGTGCGTATTCTTATACATGTTAATAAGAATTTTGCTCATCCTTATGTGGTTAAATCGGCATCCGTTTTAATTTTTTACAAGTTTCTTCTTCGGCTATTAAAAGAATATGGAACCATTTATTGATTATTTTTTTATCATATGCATCCTTTCCGGTTTGATTACTATTGAATTGTTGCAATTGATAATATATATGCTGGCTCCTTGATCTTAGTGTATCAAAATAGCTTTGCAATTAGTAGTATGGGTGTCTTTTTTGCATTGTTTTAACTGCATTGGTTCGTTACAATTGAATTTGATGTTGATCACTTTATGATATTTTGGTTACTTGGATCGCAACAATCGTATTGCTTCAGTAGTATTTTTAAGTTTTTTAGTAAACTGATTTAGGTGGCTTTATATGAATTATGTCTTTGATTTGGTTTCAAGTGAATTATAGTCCTAAATGATTCATAGCTCATTTGTTCAACTTTAATCGTGTGCACAATTTAGTGTCAGATTTTAATATATTTAATGGAAGAGAAAAAGATATGATGATCCTTGCAGAATAATATATATGATGATTTGTGTAATGTTGGTGTTTACATGATTCTAAAAGCATAAATTTCCGAGTTTTAGTGTTGGGTGATGTTTATATGATTTTAATTAACTTTGTGATGTTCAATTATAGGTTACAAATCAACGTTGGATGTGTGATGAATGATGAAGAACCAGGCATCCTATTTATTTTGATGTTTTTGGTTTCATGATCCTATTCGCACAAAGTAGATGGAGCAATCATGTACATTTCCTTTTCTATTGATTTGTGGATCCAAAATTAAGTTGCAGCAATTTAATCTAACTAGAATTTTAACACTGATTGTGTTTCTTTTCTTAAAGTATGTTTTCAGTTAACCAATATCATGTATGATCTATCTGTTCTGTTATGGATCTTATTTCAAAATATTTAACTATCATTTAATGGTCAACTATGCATATGAGTTTCTCATTTTGATTACAATTTGAGTGATTCTACATGCTTTAATTGCTCATCTTAGTTAATTGGATAGAAAGAAAACTAATTCATGTTTGTATTTTTCATAAAGAAACATTCGTTGACGTGTATCTGAGGATTGTTGACATGTGTCTTAAATATTAAGCATTCTAAATTTTGAGGGATTAGGTATATGTTTAAAAGCAGTTTAGTCTATATACTGCGTTCTTGTATAAGATGTGATTAATGCTTAATTGGGAGATCGGTTGGGTATTATTTGTTATCATTCTTATTTTCCTAAGAAACATAAGGTTAGTTTTTATTGTGTGTTAACAAGTTGCATTGTGCCTCTACTAACCCAAAACGACAAATTAACATTTTTTTAATAGCTAAATTTTCAATCTTAATTTCTAACTATTTACACTAAAAAATGATTATAACTTATGGTTTCTTAACAATGAATTGATTGTTTTCTTAATATGGATGCCCAAGTCTTTCCATTCAAGTGGAGCTTTATCTTTTCATTGAAATGATGCTACTATATATTTTTAGTTGTTTTTATTCTTTATCTATGGTTTTTAAGTTGGTTTATACATCAAGATATAGAAAATACATGTTGACTCATATATCATTGATGTCTTAATATTGTAATTTTATAAAGTTCAAACAGGTCTTAGACCCATCTAATTTGTACCTTGATTATTGTAACTTTACAAAGTGCCATTAGTTTTTACTTCGAGATATCCAGTTCTTTTATAATGGTCAGTTATGTGTTACACTCTCAAAAGTTAAATGTAAAGAATGTTTAAAGTCTTAATCTTAGATGAAGATAGTTAGTCACCTTACAATTCTAACGAAAATTTTTGTCTATGAGGACATATTCACTATGTAAACCCTGTTTTAGCATTTTTATTTATTATTATTGTATGTAAATCTTTATAACTATTTATGTTGTATATATATTATTTGTAACTTACTTATGTAGAACAATTAATACGTCACTTATGGTTTATATTTATTCTTTAAATGCCCGTGTGTTAACACGGGCAAATAACCTAGTGAGCACAATATAATAAGTACCACATGCATGTCACAGGTCAAAGTCAGAATTTCTAATAACGTATCGAACATCCAAAGGCCAAATGCTTCAAGGAGCTAAGTAATGGACACTACGAGTAAGGGTCAAAATTAATACTATAAAGAAACGAAATATGAGGAATAGAAACAAATCAAATACTATGAAGAAAAGAAAACAGAATCCGCACTACGAAGTAACGGAATCAACATATATATATATACTATGATGAAAGGGATACGGAATCCGTACCTTAGCCAAAACCCAAGCAAAATAATACCAAATGATTAGTCCTCAACTCGTACGAACCTATAGTTTAGTTATCATATAAATTAACTTCTCAAAAACTATATATTAAATCGGTGGTTTATTGGTTTCCGGCAACGGCTTTTAGTTTTAGAACATGATAAATAACAGTTTACAAAAATGCTAGATTTATATTCATTTACCCATAAACCAATTAACTAAAATTTTTACTTCTATTCTTGCAATTACACATTTATCATCTTAATTCCACACACTCTCGCCTATACATTGTAACACACATAACTGAAACATTTTATATTTTCGTTTATGACTTAAACACTTGTTCACACACCTATACCCACCATGCATACACAGGTACACACACACCTACCAACTCTCTTTTTGTTAAACCCACTTATGTCATTCAAATGTACATATATAAATACATATGAAACAGAGCATAGACCAATATACGAACTGAACTAAAGCTACTTAGGGAGGAGGGAGTGGTCCTCACAAGGTTCCCATAAGGAACCTTTTTAACCAATCAGAATATAACATGGTAGTACACTCCTCCTCACCTCCTTGCACCTCTTTGGGGTGGGAATGGTCCTCCCAAGATTCCCAAGAAGGAACTTTGACAACAAGGTAACATTCAATGGTAATATTGCTTACTCGTCCACGAGATAATTAACTCGTGTACCATCTCGTTTCCCTTCCTCATTTTGCAAGGAACCACATCCTCACAAGCTTGTTGTCCTTGCCTACAAGCTTGTATACCACTCCCTTTGCCCTTAACATAAGGATCCATAACATTTGAAACTTAAAAACCAATGACTTCTTCCTATTCATGTTAAACAAGAAACCCAGTCGCCGGAAATTTTTGTGCAACAAACTAAACACCTAAAGCTTAAGCGGGGAAGAACAACTGATCGGTGTAGTTACCTGTGACGGATCGATCACAAAAGTTTTAATCCCTTGAACGGCAGTTGGACAGAACCAAAAAGAAGAATACAACCGTAATGATTCACAACGCGAACCGTGGCTGCGCTGCGCGTTCATCGGAATGAGTTCATTAATATCTTTCATTAATATCTTTCAAGTCAAATTCATAACATATTAGTATCACAACGAAAGAACGTTATGGTTGCGGTACCTGATTCTCAATCACGACGGGTCAGAAAGATCGGTCCGCAGCCTTATGATTCTTAAACGAAACCAGACTTCAAAGGGAGGGAAACAACAGCAGGAATTAACAACGCTCGAGATGTTTCGCGAATCAAGAACGATTAGTCGGAATCAAACGTGTGCGAAGACACAAAAAAAAAAACCATTCGGTGTTGAGACGGAAGTGCAACAGCAGTTTATCAATACCGACGGGGCTGATCGTGATGGTATGGTGTGTTGGTGTCTCCGGCGGCAACCCGCAATCTCCCAAACAATAGTACGTAAGTGTTGGGCATAAGAAACTTCTCTTGTTTCACATTAGGGCTTGAACGGTATATAACGACATCAGTGGCGGATCCTGAACATTTTCAGCACGGGGGCGAACCGTGAGCTCAATATATATATAACACATGTAATTGTTTTTTCACAGGGGCGAGATCAAAATACATATATAAATTTAAGGTATCGGGGTAAAAAACGATACTTCGGGACAAGAAACGCGCAGGGGCCGGCGCCGCCGTTTGTCTCTATGAGGGTGCGCCCATGACGACATGTTGAAACTTGGAACCGTCATCCCAAAACTCGCTGAAGTTTGTTGTGGTTTTGGTTGGGATAAAAAGATAATTGAATATGGAAGAAGGGTTTGGTCAAAACCCACTGCAAGTTCATCCAATACACACGTTTTCAAAGTCATTATTGTATTTTACTTATTTATTATTGATGGTTATTTAATATACTATTTGTTTATTTAATAAATTCATATGTATTGATTTTGGATATTATACGGAGCGAAGCTAAATGAGTTTCGGTATGGGTTAAATGGTTTTGGGTTTAACGTATGTAAGTGGGTTCAACCAGTCGAAACCAATTGTGATATGATCAGACTTGTTTATATAATCAATAATTACAGTTAAGAATTTTATGGATTGTGTCTTTTAAATTTAAGGATTTTATGGATTTTTGTTGTTGATTGTTAAGTATGTTAAACGGATTGTGTCATGTCATATTGTCATTATATTTACTATTTAGTTGTGTTATATGGGTCGTGTTGGTTTGTATGTTTAGGTAATTTACACGATTAGTTAAACTATGCATGTTTGTGTTTGGTACATATAATGTATTAGTCATGTCGTTTATGGCTTGTTTAACATGATTAGATTTGTTTTGCCAGCCTACCCTCACACGAGTAGCTAGAAATCTAGGATACCACGAACAACCACTAATTTGTTCTAGTAACAAAGATGTACGACCTTCATCCAAGTGTTTTCGGGTAGCAAAACCCATAAAAGATTAAAAATGGGTACATAGGTGGTCTATAATTTAATTTTAACCCAAAAGAAGAAAATGACTTATTGTATTCTAAAAGAGTGAAGTTACTAAATAAGATAGCTCATGATAGTTAAAAGTAAAAATGAAGTCACATGGTTAAGGATTGATTGGAATTTTAGGGTACTCTAGAAGTGTCCTGGAACCCATAGGGTGAGGGGTGGTTTATTTTATCCCCTTCATCCCTTAATAACTCATAAATTAGAAATTGATACCTAGCATTTCTTTTATCAACTATTCTATCCCCTAAACTCCAACTAATGATGACGGCACAACTATTTCATCCCCTTAAACACACTTTATTTTTAATTAAAAACAATTAAAAAACCCATTTCATAAAAAATAAAAAAAACTACATTTCATTAAAAATACAAATAGAATACATGAAAATATAAAAAAGCGTAAAATTTATATTTTGTGTGTAAAATGGGGTATTTTATTGGTAAACATTATATAAAAAACGTTTTGTTTTGATGTCATTGTGATGAAGTAACGAGAGAATAATTTTTTTATTCAATTGCATTTAAAGTGTTTTGGAGTGGGAAATATGCATTAGTTTTTTTTATTTAGAGAGTAGAGAGGATGAGAGAAGTTCGGTTATTTTGTAAGTAAAATGAGGTATTTTATGGATAAATTTAATATAACTTTTTTAATATTTAACCAACCTATGAACCCCACCTAAAAAAGTCAATAAAAAGTGCAAAAAGTGAGCCCTATTCCACCAATTCACCATCACCGATTCAGTGACCCAACCCCCATCCCCACGTCCCCAACCATCCTTGCTGGCGATGTTACCGCGAATGGATGGTCCCTAACCATGCCATCCTCAACCCATCACCATTAGGTAATATTAAAAAGGCTACCATCAAACACATCAAACACCTAGGATCTTAAATTACTATGTTAAAATTGTTAGAAACTACTATTATTAACTTCCTTAATTAGTGATTCAATTTGCTGTTGGAAAAAGTAACAATAAAAATTAATTGATTTTCATCTAGAAATTAATGTGTGACCATTTATATAATTCATTAATTCCTTGTTTATGGGATTGCTCCTATTCTCTTGGTAGATTTCTTCACAAAAATCTGTGTTGTTGGGAGTAGGGGGACCAAATCAATTTTTTGAGGGGGCATAATTTTTCTTTTTAACACATAAGTGATACATAGCTCAAATTCTCAAAAGTCAATATGTGATACGCTATATCATTTAAAAAAAATCAAGAGTTTTAGCATCACTAGTTTGAATGAGGATTCATTTTTTAATGTCTCTAAATATTTTGATTGACATTTCCTTTAAAACTACTTTAGTTTGACAAACTAAAACATATTTTAAAAATATTTTGCATCATTTTCTTCTTTCACCAATGTGTGATCAAAGTTTCTTTTAATTATTCGAAAAGCGTTAAAACCTATTGGAAATTACTTTCTTTACTTACAAAGACTATTTTTAATGCTTTGTGCCGAGTATTTTGACGAGTGACAAGGACGACCAGATGAAGCTCAACACACTACAGACAATACAAACCGATGCACACATGTTTCAAAGAAATTTTAAAAACAATGTGGTGTGACGTGGTAAAAACACTAAGAGGATGGAAAGAAAACCTTTTAATATAGGGTTATTGGATTTAATCACCTCCAACTATTGGTTATTGGCCGCTGTCACCCTCAAGTATCTCTTTGGCCAATATAACTCCCAACTAAACACTTTGGTGTCCGTATCACCAAAATTCAACCAATTCAAGTCACTTTTGGTTAACTTTTGATTATTTTTTGGTTAGCTTTTGGTGTTACGGACACTGTATCACCAAAAGTTAACCAATTCAAGTCATTTTTGGTTAATTTTTTTTAACTTTTGGTGATACACACACCAAAGTGTTTAGTTTGGAGTTATATTGGCCAAAGTGATACTTGGGGGTGACAGCGACCAATAACCAATAGTTGGAGGTGATTAAATCCAATAACCCTTTAATATATTGATATGATGTTGAATTAGACTATGACGTGGCGTAATGATAACACTAAAAGTTATATAATGTTGATAAAACTTTGGAGATTCATAACTAAAAAAATGTTATTAAACTATTTTATAACACAAAACTAGTTAAACTTAATTCTTAGAGTGTTAGACTATATGTTATGGGTTTGGAATACACAATAAAAAAAATTGATGCAGTGTGACACCAAGTAAGATTGATGAAAAGAGTTTTATCTGAAATATGATACTTTCTCCGTCCTAATTTAAAGTCATGGGATTCACAACACAAAGTTTAACAAAAAATGAATTATTATATATTTTCAACCTATAAAATGACAATAATGTCATTAAAATATTTTGTCTTTTACTCATAAAATAGCTTTTAAGTTAAATGATTATGGATAAAATTAAAATTTATACTTTTATTTTTAAAATAGACATTTAAATTGGGACAACCAAAATAGGAAATCTAGACATTTAAAGTAAGACAAATATAGTATTAAATTACTAAGATTCAATATAGTTAAATATAATTGGTTTAATGTTTACGCCCCCCTTCTTAGCTTCTTCACCCCCGCACTCAAAAGGCAAAGCCCTTTCCAAACAAAACCATAAATTATAAAACGTGATACATACCAAATCATATCGTATCATTTGTAAATATATTCATATATAGAAAATTTATAAACACCTAATAAATCTTTTTGGTATGTTACATTAACAACATCAACATCACTTTGTCCCAAAATAAACTCCCAAGACAAAAACATGGCTATGGGAGATGAACACAAAATCAATCCACACTTTATTCACTAAACACACTTTATTCACTAAAGACACAATCTTTGACTCACTATCAACTCACTCACACCAACTATAAATATCATCTTCAAGTTACATCACAAAATCAAAACCCTCATATAAAAATGGCATTTTCATCCTCAACTTACAGAGCCACCACAATTACAAACCCCTCATCTTCAATCTTCCCCAGATCTTATCTTTCACAATCAACTCTCACATTCAATAAAGTTACAACCTTTCGGCCCAAGTCGTTTCCAATTTCTTGCGTCATGACCAAACAATCGACCAATTTACAGTCGGAGTATGCGGCGGCGGTGGATAATGGTCAATCGACGGTTCTACGACCTGATTCGCTTGGTCGGTTTGGTAAATTTGGGGGAAAGTATGTTCCTGAAACTCTAATGTTTGCTCTAACTGAACTTGAAACTGCGTTTCGAGCCCTAGCTACCGACAATGATTTTCAGGTTATTTAATTTGGATTGATTGATTATTTTAGTTTCGTTTTATTGAATTAGTTGCTTAACCTAGTTAGGGATTAGTTTATCTTGAATCAATTTCTACCATTTTGTTCAAAAACATCAATTTCAGTATAAAAAGTTGATCATTTGTTTCAGTTTCAGTTGTAAAAGTTAAAAAAACATCACTTTCAGTCAAAAAGTTTGATCATTTGTTTCGATTTCAGTGTAAAAATTTATTTTTTTGGACTCAAATTGAAAATTTTGGACTTAAATTTAAGTACTTTTTTATATGAAGCTGATTAAAGTATTAATAAATAAACTCACATCCAAATACTCTCTTTATGTTGTGTAATTGCAGAAAGAGTTAAATTGCATACTAAAGGATTATGTTGGTAGGGAAAGCCCTCTTTATTTTGCTGAAAGGCTTACAGAGCACTATAAACGGTCCAATGGCGAAGGACCTGAAGTTTATCTTAAGAGGGAGGATTTGAACCATACGGGTGCACATAAGATCAACAATGCAGTTGCTCAGGCTTTGCTGGCTAAAAAGTTGGGTAAAGAACGGATAATTGCGGAGACTGGGGCGGGGCAGCATGGTGTTGCAACTGCAACTGTTTGTGCGCGGTTTGGGTTGAAATGTATTATTTATATGGGTGCTCAAGATATGGAAAGACAAGCACTTAATGTGTTCAGAATGAAGCTACTTGGAGCAGAGGTTTGATTACGATTTTCTGATTATTTAGGCTCAAAGTTATCAAATTTGTGTTGTCGTGTCAGGAGTGGCGTTAAGAAGGTTGTGCATAAAGATAGATAATTATCCGATTCTAGTGTTTCGATTCAGACTATGCAATTTGAAAACACACACTCAAACGCCTCCTTAGTTTTGGATCAAAAACAAAACTGTCAAATTTGTTTAACGTGTGTATGTATTGATGTATAAGACATAAGTAGAGGTAGCAGGTGAGAAGAGATCATATTTTATTACTTGTTGTAACGGGCCGGTTGGGTTGGAATACAAACACCGAATACAAACATCGTTTTTTTGTCCTTTTTTCTAGTTTTGTTTATGAATGGTTAATGCAGGTTAGGGCAGTTCATTCTGGGACAGCCACATTGAAGGATGCTACATCAGAAGCCATAAGGGATTGGGTAACAAATGTTGAAACAACCCATTACATATTGGGTTCTGTTGCGGGCCCACATCCGTACCCCATGATGGTACGTGAGTTCCATGCTGTTATCGGTAAAGAAACAAGAAAACAAGCCTTGGAAAAATGGGGTGGAAAGCCTGATGTGCTGGTTGCTTGTGTTGGTGGCGGGTCAAATGCGATGGGCCTGTTTCATGAGTTTGTTGATGATAAAGAAGTCAGATTGATTGGTGTGGAGGCTGCGGGATTTGGGCTAGATAGTGGAAAACATGCAGCCACCTTGACGAAAGGTGAAGTTGGGGTGTTGCATGGTGCAATGAGCTATTTGTTACAGGATGATGATGGACAGATAATTGAGCCTCATTCTATCAGTGCAGGGTAAACATAATAAATTTTACCGCATCGTCTTTTTAATATATTTTTTTGACTTTTGAGTGTTGATAGCCTTAAGTTTTATTCTTTATGTTGTGTAGGTTGGATTACCCTGGAGTTGGACCTGAACATAGCTTTCTGAAAGATTTAGGTCGTGCGGAATATTATAGCATCACTGATGAAGAAGCATTGGAAGGTATGGGATTCCTAATTTTACATTCCCAATGTGTGAAATTTGCGAAAAACGGATTGAGCTGGTTGGACAATTGGTAAAAATGGGCAACTTTTGAGTTTTTTTGTCCCCATGTCTCAAGATTTTTATGAATAATAATGTATTAAAAGTACAAAACTATACTATTTAAATAACAGTTTCTTGTTAGTAAAATGATATAGTTTGAATACAGTTTGGGAGGTTTCAACATGTTCAACCCGTTTGACATGCTTCATTTAAGCTAGATTTTTTAATGTCCTCTATTTGACTCATTGAAGATAAAATATAATCCATATCTACTTTTTAGGTAAATAGGTCAAAGTTGTTACGTCTAGTATATTGCTAACAGAAATGATGTCATTCGGGAGTTGAATTTCTATGTATTTTTGGCAGTCATTTTTAGAAACTATTTTGTAGAGTTGCAACTTGCAAGATGGGGTGGTTGGATTGGTTAACGGTTCAAAATGAATTGAAGTGAAACATGTCGTTTTCGTATATGTCAAACAAGCTAGGCTAGGTTGACTTGCAAAACATTTTTCTCCGTTAGAAGTTTTTTGAAATATGAATAATTAATGTATAAAAATGATTACATAAATAATATTAGCACACCCTTTAACTAACTTGACATGTTGGGCTTATTTGATCTATTAATAATTTAACCTGTTTGAGATAAAACAACACAACTCAGACTGACTCACCCATTTCTAACATTCTTTGCAACTGGTTTTGGTTCATAATTGCTATCTCCACCATTCTGTTTCATCTAGTTGGACTCATTTTGCTAATTGTTTCTTGTGTGAAATGCAGCCTTTAAGAGACTATCTAGACTAGAGGGCATAATCCCAGCTTTGGAAACATCACATGCACTTGCTTACTTGGAGAAACTATGCCCCACTCTACCCAATGGAACCAAAGTTGTTCTTAACTGCAGTGGAAGGGGAGACAAAGATGTTCATACTGCCATAAAACACTTGCAGGTTTAATCTAGTTAACCTTCAAGACAGTTTGAATATATCAGAAAAAATTATGCTTTCGCAGATGCTGTTTTTGTTGTATCAGAGAATAACATTTCCTAAAATTTGCTTTCAATTTCTGCATCTTGCAATTGCATGCATATGTTTTGTTTAATGATTACATGAATAAATGAAAAAAAAAATACAACCAAACTCTTGAAAATATAGACAAAATATAACAGAGTTGTACTCTGTAAAGATGATGCTCATCTTGCCTTTCTTTATTCAAAGAACAAAAATACAAGGTTCACTAGCCACTGCTGCCCTTGTTCATGACATTTAACTACCTGCCATTTCATTATTATCATCTTTACTATCTACAAAATGACAAGCTTTTGCCTCTTTCTTATGGTACAAACAAAAAAACTCTTCTTCATCCCAAAACTTTATTGCTTTGCCTGAAATAGAATGAGAAGATTTAGAATTCAAAAATAACTGAGAGACGACAATTAGTATGTTAGTTTATATCATGTAACATGCGACGAAAACATGACAATATCTTGTTAAATAAAAGAGGTGTCAAAATTTTATCTGTTGACGCAGGGGCGGTTCAACTTATTTTAGGCCCTGAACAATAATTTATTTTAAAAATTCATTGTAAAATAAATGTTCTTTTAAATCATAACTCTATAAATTGTCAACTCACTAAAGTTAATTACCTTTTATGAAACATACATATATAAATCATATCATAAAAACTACAAAAACTCTTGGTTTTACACACAAACATCAGTTTCAAAACACAATTTGTTGCATATGTGGTCCAAAATAGCACAAGCCATATATGATTAGACTAATGGACAAACTACATGCAATTGTCAAGCTGTCATGCACAGATACAAGCCAATTTATAGATGAAAACAAAAAAGTTACCTGCGAATACAAGAAAGTTCCAAGGACAGCGATTGCAGCTCCAAGAGCGTTGACTGGTTGGACAGGCGTTCGGAAGATGATGATGGATGATACTATGACAGATATACGTTTCATTGTGTTTCCAATGCTAAACGTCAAAGGTGAGATTTCGTCAAGTGACATGTAGGAAACTTGGTTGTACAAGTGGTAGAAAATGCTTTGTGCTGCCACCCACCTATTGTTCCAAAATATAAACCACAAAAAATATATATACCTCTTAATTATTTCAGCCAATAATAACTAAGCATGTGAGATTATGTCTCAATAGATAAGAACATCAAACATATGAAGTATATTATTAACAAACTTGACCACAAGATTATGCAAGTTTCTGAAATAGGCTCACACAGGATGTCTAGATTGAAGCTTGTGGGTCAACCTTGATCTTAAAGAAAAATCACAAAATTTGAAAAGGGTGTTTTGTTTGAATATTATTTTATATTGAATCAGTTTTGATTGTATCTGTGAAAGTGACTGACTTTTTTTTATTAATTAAGGTCATATTTAAAGACATATGTAAATAAATAGTTACCACTTATCTGATTCTGAATTTAAGTATAAAAATCACAAAAAACACTTGCACATGGAGTTTTTTAGGATATAGTGAGAGAGATCCAATGGCAGTTATGCGGTTACATAACCACTTTATGTATCACAGTTAAAGCAACAGGTGCAAGTGTTCATGCTTTTATGATTTGTTCTGTATTTATGCACATATGCATGCCCAAAAGAGTGTCACATAAATTTCATCTTGTTGATCCAGAAAATTAAATAATATAACTGAGCAGACAAATTGAAAGTGACAAAAATAGTAGGTAGATGTCATGTGAGTTACCAAATGAAATGGGGTCCAATTTCAGTGATGGCTTTATGCCACCCAACTGCCCATAACTGAGGACCCTCCACAGCTATTGCAAATGGAGTAAGGATCAACAGAGAGAGCAATGATAAACAACCATAATAATTCATCCCACTAACTGACTTCCCTTTCATCCCTCTTTTTGAAAATATGTTCCTAAACACAAATGCCAAATTAGAAATCATTGCTCCCATGAACCCTGAAAAGTGTAACACAAAACCATATCAAACACATCTTTTTACCGACATCGAAAAATGGATCAAAATTAGTTAATTGAACAATGAGCTTGTGAATTGTGATTACCAGTCATGTTAAAGTTGAGTTCAGTAAGAGCAGCAAGACCACAACCGCCAATGATCGGTACAAGTGACAAGTAAACCGGCATAGGAAACGTTTCGCCCAAAATGAACCGTGAAACAAGAACACTGAAAGCAGGCTCACCACTTTTAATTATGTGAGTAAAAGAAACAGCAACCTTTGACATACTCACAGTTGCTGCTACATGACCAATTGTATGAGCCAATGCAACCTAAACACATCAAAATTCAAGATTTTAAAAACCCTGTTAGGATACAAACATTTAAACAAAACCCATTTACAAAATCAAGAAAATGCAAGCTAAAACACATTAAAATTCAAGATTTTTAAAACCCTTATAGGATATGAACATCTAAACAAAACCTAAGTATAAAATCAATAAAATGCAACCTAAACGACATTAAAACTCAAGATTTTTAAAAACCCTGATAAGATACAAACATTTAAACAAAACCCAGATAGATAAACACATACATGACAAAATTAAACCCTAAAAACCAAAACTTTACTCACAGGAAACAATGATTTCCAAAAGTCAAGATCAGTATTAGGTGCTTCAACAACTTTTGCACCCCAAGAGATCAACATGATCAACGATCCAGCAGCAAGTGACAAAGTAGATGTCAACCAAGGAAATGGAAACGCATTCAAAACCTTTTTATTATAAATATTAAAAATGACATTCAAGAACCACCATGTTGCAAAGTAAAAACCAATCTTCACTTTTCTAGCCGCTTCAACTTTCTCAACAACACCTTCACCTTCCGATCGATCAGCATCATACGCCCCTTTAACCAACGATCCTCTTGATCTTGTTGATCTGAATTGTACACCCAATGCTCCAAAACCCTCAATTGACGAAATATGCAAAGGTTTTGAAACAGAAACAGCAGACAATTTGTGAATTTTGGGCATTGAAATTGATGATGAAACAAGAAAGTGATCAAGAAACAGGGGATTTTGATTTTTAAGACGATTGAAACCACAGTTTAGTGTACACGATTGTTTGAAAGAAGAGATCATTTTGTACGATCAAGAATTGTAAAATATGTGAGATGTTTAGATTTGATGTTTTAGTTTTGAGTGAGAAAGATTTGATCTTTGATGAGGGGTTTGGTGTAAAATGTTGATATGAATTGGAAATTAGAGCCCACCAAAGAAACAATTCATGTGTTGTTGGTATAAAGATCTGTGAAGAAGACTTTTTGATGTAATAATATAAAAATATTAAAAAATGCATTTGTGATTTGATTAATTAGGTGGGATGAAAAAGGGCGGTCTTCAAACGTTTGCTTGTTCCTGCAGCAAGATTACGCTTTTTAGTGTTTTATTTATATTATCCTATCAGCATCTGCCACGTGTGAATGTTATTGTATAAATTAACAATTAATCTTGTCAAAAAGGTTATATTAGACTATTAGTTGATGGATAGATTGAACACTCACATGTATAATAAGATAATATTTACATATTTGGTGTTTGTTTGTGAAGGTGGTGGTGGTATTTTTAAAGAAGGATTAAGTCTCTATTATGTAGATTTAGAATTTGTTTAGAGTGTGAGTGTGTGATTAAAATAATATGTTGTTAAGGAGATACTCAATGGTTATTGAGATTTGAGACATTATCCTAATCTCTCTCTCTATAGTATGTACATACACATATGGTATATAAAAGTGTTTAAAAACGGGTATCCTGAATTTTTAGATATTTAAAACTTTTGGATAGTTGGTATCTAAGCATGACAAAGCCTCCAACTCAGCCTATGAGCCTATAACACCTCATTATAGATAGCCTAACATTGAACAAACAATGGTATGTGTTTCTAAATCTATACTATTGTTTTCATTTTCACCAGACAATGAACATGCATGAAAATGATTCATCAAAAAACAAGAAACAGAAACAAGGGACTTTGGACCGGTTTGTTTATACTCAAAAGAAAACAAACAGCCAAAATGCTTCATCATCAGCACCGGCCACCAGTTGATTCTTCAACTTCAACTCAAACTAAGAAAGATCTTAACAACAAAACTCAAGAAACTAAAATGGAAACAATCGAGAATTTTGAGTTTGTGTTGTTGGTGCATATGATGAAGACACTACTTGAGGTTACAAATGAATTAAGCATTGTTTTACAGAAAAAAAAGATGAAAACAATGTTATTGCAATGTCACTTTGGCAAAGGAAAGATTGCAAATACTAAGAGATGATGGATGGGAAAGTTCGGTTATCTTCTTCTGCAACACATTATCATGTGGATCTATCGGGAAACGAAGAAATTAACTCCAAAGATAACAAACAGCCTGATTGATCTGCCATAATAAATAGTTTTGCAGTGAAGATATATTCACCATTAGGGGTAGAAGGCTCAAACAATGTTACGAAATTGTAGTGACTCGTCCCATATTGGTTGCTTGGTGAAAGAGTAAAGAAGAGAAGGCTTATAAAAAGTGAGAGATGGCAATGTGATACTCACTTACCTGGACGGGGTCAATGGATGATCAAAAAGGTTCATGGCCTAGGTTGATGACCTCCATTGCACTTAGGAGGGGTGTCCCCCTAAAGTCAGCCCAAGTTGTTGAACTTACGTCATAATTTGTGCCAGTGGAGGCCTGCGTTCGCGCGGCCTCCTCCAATTCTTTACTTTAATCTTTTTATCTTGTTGCATGTTTTTGTGTGAACATGACACCTTTTAGGATTGACCACCATGTCACCATTATTAGACCGATAACATCCTTTTTCTTTGTAATAGAGAAGAGGAAGTCACGAATTCATTCAAGTTCGAAGGATCACATGAGAATGTCCGAGGCATTTGAGCAGAAAGCGAGGACTTGGTTAGTATCTTCAACTGCCGAATCACAAATCGAACAAAGAGAAGATGGAATGTCCAATCCTTTACGATCAAGATTAAATCTAGTAGGGATTCTGTTAGGTAAAACCCTCAAAGCGCGAATATTCATCTTTCTAGGAACAACACAGATCCAGAGTGCATCTGGGAGCAACCAGAAGGATACACGAGTCAACAGCCATCCGAACCTATTTAACTAAGCCATCATCTAAGTATTTTATCATTTTGACATCTAAGTTTGGATATCTCTCCGTCTTTTAATATGTGACGCATTACGACTTTACACCATAACGTACGAAACATAAAACTTTTTTATCAACGCGTGTTACGAAATCACATACACAATATCTGACCACACGACTCGACCAACGCATCGCATGGCCCGATTGTAAGTCTAGTTGAAAAGAAAATGCTTGTGGAAAAATGAATAAAATCTAATGTTACCAACAGATTGAATGTATTTATAGGATTATGTGCAGTTCAACAAAAAAAAAGTTATAGGATTATGCATAAGTGGTGGTTAGTGGTTACGATCTCAAAGCTTTTAAGGTAACAAAACCATCCATTTGTGAAAAAAAAAGCATATTAAAAAAAGCAGAGTGTCTAGTTACAACACTTCAAACGCTATTCTTTAGCTGTCACTATACCATGTTTTTGCTATAAAATATGCATTTTCAATACACAAACCGCCTAAAACAAATATAGGTCGTTTATAAAAATAAGAAACTGTATCAAACACGTTTAAGCGTTATCGTAACATATAGATCATTCATAAAAAAACTGTGTCAGTCGTGTTTAAGCGTTATCGCAACCATCATTGGCACTTGCAAGCAATCTCATTTTCGCCTTGAGTTTCAAGTCGTCAAGGTAATGTTGATACACATACGAAACCGAGCCCCAAACAGCAACAAGTAACGAGATCGCCTTCACACCATCCATTTTATCTCCAAAAAAGATAACCGCAAGAACGGGAACAATCGGCAACCCCAACGTACTAATCACATTCGTAAAAAGAGACGACACTTCAAATATCAATCCTAGAATTCCAACCGAACAAATTTGCCACGCGATAGCAGTCCATAAAAGTGTCATCACGTAGGATACCGACCCCTTTTCATAATCATTCATCTCCATTTTCAGCCCGTCCCATTCACCGCTAGCAAAAAGTCCCACCAATGAACCGCAGGCCGCCACCATTGATGGGTATATCTGCATATCTAACACAACTCTAAAGCTCTCACTTTTTATTACTTTTTCAAATGAGAGCTGCAAAAGTGAAAGATACAAAGAGTATCCAGCTGATGCACCTATTGTGCAGAAAAACCCGATTATGTACTTCCCTTTCGGGATGTTGGATGAGTTATCAGATTCGGAATTCACTGCCACTAACGAAGCGGAAATCGTCAGGAGAAATAAAGAATTAATGATCAAAGCTGTGAATTTCTGTGAGTTGAAAAGAAAAGAAAACAGTGCATTGAAAGCTAACTGTGTTGCACACAGTAATGAGTATGTTGAAACAGGAAGGTATAGGAGACCATATGAATACATCAAGTTATCACCTGTTAATAGTAGGCCGAAAAATAAGTATAGGAGGATAAGAGTGGTGACGGATGGCGGTGTTGTGGCGGAATTGGTGGATGATGGTATGAAAAATAGGATGGGAATGAGGATTGGGAAGCCAGCTGATTGGACAAAAGTAGCCATCCATTTACTGTTGCCGCCTTTGTCGTAGTAAAGACCGCCCAAAAGGGTGGCGGTTGCTTGACCAGCTAACAGAAAGATGATATAAACCGCCACACGCAACCACCATCTGTAGTGTCTGGTTTCTGGAATGTGGATTGTGTTGGTAGAAGAAGCTGATGCTTCATTGGAAATTTCATCTTTCGCTGCCAAGATTTTTTATAAAAAGAGAAATTAACATTTAAAAACTTGTAATCAATACGAGAATTTGACTGTTTAAAAACATGATTTATATGTACCTCTTATTTGCAGTTCCACTTCCTGACCTGCATCTGCCATTAAAAGATTTGAAGCTGCAAGAGCTGCAGAAGAGATCAAATTATAACTTTGTTTGTAGTATAAAAACTGAAAATAGTTAAAATCAACCAGAAAGTCAAACTTGAGTTCCTCACACCTAAGAAATCTAAATTTGATGAAAAGTTTGATTTGCAGATATAGTTTCTTGACTTTAAATACTATTTGATTTTGACATATTTCTGACATGATCACTTTTCAACTTTGACCAGTCAAAATTGGTTTGCCCAAATTTTTGCGGCTTGATATAGACAACTTATAAAGCTAGACAAACCCGGTGCTACATAGCTCCCGTAAGCCGCATGTGTGGGCAGGGTCAAGCAAACAAGGTTAAATAAAGAAAACAGAATGTTCATGGTTTGCAACTAAACCGAATATGAATGTCAATAACAAAATATTAACGAGTAGATAAACAAACCGAAACAAGAATATCCATCCAAACTTTGATCAACGGACAACTTCTAATTCTTGTGAACTCAATTATGCTCCTGCTCCGTTTTGCTCTCAGTCATGCGTTGTAAAGTTCTTTGAAGTGCCTACTTTCTGCTGACAACAAACTCACGTACGAACTCTTTTTTTTCCTTCAATTGCAGCCGTCAACAACTCCCGCTCAAAACTGCAGTAGGATTATTTTTATATCCCCCACCCAATTAGGTTACGTGCTTAATAATTAAGTTCCTTTATGGGTCGGTATATTGGATATGACGTGAGTCATTGTGTGTTGCACCACATGGCACATGGGCTTTTCTTTTAGATATTATCATCTTGTGGGTTTTGTTAACTTCTCGTCATGACCTGCAAATATAATAACACACAATTAAATAAATTAGTGACCTTTGCAGAATAAATGTTCATCATTCCTTTTCAACTTCACGTGACAAGCTTTTGAAGTTCAACCAAAACATTCATATGTTAACAATTAAATACAATTCACTAATATAACATCATATTTAGTTTTTTCTATCATTACACTTTTGCCTAGAGTTTTACCATTAAGATTTACTTTTAATTTGAACAGATAATTTCAGCCGGTCTCAAAATTTAATAAATATATCATTTTAGCAAAAAGTCATTTGAAACCATAAAAATTTAATAATGAACCAAATAGGAGTAGAATTTATCCCAAAGTGTAGAGAATATTTATATAACTTATGTATAATATGGACCATATCATCTACCTTAACGTAGTTTGCTGGTTTGAGCTGTTGTCCATCCAAAACCGATATGTTCAACACTTCAACCCAAAGCAGTTTTTTGGAAGCATCCCGAATCAGTCAAGAGGCTGATTCCTGGTTTAAATGGCCAGACCAGTCCTGTTTCCGAAACTACAAATTTTATCACTATATTGGCCATGATCTCTTTATTACGACTACATAAACGGCTTTCGATATATTATGGTAACAATTAGACAAAAGAGATACATTGTGCCATAGATGACATGTCACATTATAAAATTATTATAGATAAATAGCACCAACAAAAAAGTAACTTCAACTTAAACTAATTAATAATTCTATAAATGCTAAAACACCCGGACCCTATCAATAGCTATGTTATGAGTGAGATTATACCAGATGCGTTTGCTTGTTTGCTTCAACATGTTACAACAACACACTCCAAGGTTTACAAAGCTAACAGATATTTATTTTTTTTCGAAAGGAGTTAACAAATATTTCTCACTCCTAGAAGTTACACTGTTTTTACTTTTCAAAGGGAACTTTTTTAACAGTTGAACCCGCCATGGTTGATTCTTAAGAATTATAAATGAAAAAGTTGAGTAAATTTAAGATGTCTTGATATTTTAGAAGACACAACAAAATTCAATAGTAGATGCACAAAATAATTTTATAAAAAAATAAAAAAAATCCAACAGGTTGGTTTAGCAAAATGAATCTAGACTTGATGTGGTAGTAAACTCTTTCTAAAATCTTTCACTCTTGAATAAAAAGGTAAACTTGTTATTTTATCTCTTTTACAAACAATTGAGCATACAAAAAAAATCCCATGTAATTTTATTACATCTTATTACATCTATATATGTAATTTTATTACATCTAATAACACTTTTCTTCTATATTCTTAAATAATTTATCTTCAAAAATTTAAGTCTCTTAATTTAATACAAACATTTAATTAGTAATAAATGTCTCGTCTTTATTATCATTATTATAATTAATAGTATTACTTAATTTTTTATATTCTGAATTTTGTTATGATAGCATTTATTTAAGAGATTAAAAACTAAAAGTGAACTTACTTTCCCAGGTGAACCCAAATTCCTGATTCCCTAAAGCATTAATGAATAATCTGTTAAGCCATTGATCCCTGTCAACTTTTGGTTCCAAAGCTCTTAAACATGAAACAAACTCTCAGAGTTTCATACCTGCGCTTGCGCATCAGAATGAAAAATGTTAATGACAACAAAAAGAAATCCATATATTATATCTGAAGAAAAGCACGAAAGTAGCCACCTTTATATGTTTTTAATGGTCATGTCACAACAAGTTCATGCATATAACCATGAGATACGCGAATCTTGTGGTGTGTATCTACTTTTAATCGTGTATCTACATTGATTCGCCTAAGCCGACAATATTCATTCAACGCCGATTAATATGTGAATAGCAATACGTATGCAAATCTAATACGTGATATAGTGCCACGTACCACTTAAGTTGAAGTCATTACTGATGAAAAAAAGTCTAATACACGAGCGCGTATCTCATGACTAAATAAGTGATTATAACACAAAAATTTGGTTATTTTTGGCATTCTCCTATATATGAGTGTCAATCATATTATTCCACCAGCCATAAAGAACCAATTTACCATCATAGATTATGAAGGAAACGACAAAGAGTTAATGCACATCATGAAATTTAGCATCCATGCTTACTTCTAATCCCCATGAAATTTAGCCTGGTGATGTATTTTTTTGGGTTATTGTGGTGTTTGATCTTATATGTACACTGTTTCTCTAATGAACACAATAAGCTTCTGGAAAAACTTGTATGAGAACACAAACAAAAGGACTGCAAAAAGGAGTCTAATTTGGTATCCAAGAAGTTCAGGTAATAAGAAACGATCAAAAACCACGAAAGATACTTAACTAAAAACATAATACTCGACCTTCTATAACAACACAAATACATAATTCTTACTATTTGTAGAAAAGATAGCATGGTATGCACCATTGACATAGTAAAAGCAAAAATACACCACATAATACTACTTGATCAACCTTAATTAACTAATAGCAGGCCTGCAAGTTTACCATATAGGAACTAATTTGCCCATCTTGTTGCGCGGTTTGTTTGGTGGAAGTGGAACCCGTGGGCCCGCATGTGAAATGGGCCCCTTTTCCCACCATACCTCATACCATATAGTCGCATGCCCTTGAAGGTCTCTTGATGGGACGTACACATAGCCCGTTGAGAGCGGTGTAGAATAATCATCCCACGCATCTTTATCGTCTTCAGCTTGTATAATTTCTGCTGGGATGTCTTGGCAATACCCAAACTGCCTGCAAACCCGATGAGGATAGTAATGTTGATTAATATTTAAGCCAACCAACTTACAAACCCTCAAACACCTTGCAAAAGACTCCACTGCCTCATTATCAATTATTCTAGACAACCCATTTCCATTATAAACTTTCAGGGCAAGGAAATGATTAGTATCCTTTACATACGGCCGCCACACAAAATGTTCGCTCCCCAGAACAGATTCTAAGGTACCAAAATTGATATCCCTGTTATCCAGCCTGGCCCATCGGGCCAATCTAGTTTCACCACTGCGGGTGTTGTCTAAATCAAAAGGTCTCACACATGGAAACCTTTCCCAAACCCAAGCCTGTAGGTAAAGCATGGGGGAAAACACCGTTGCCGAAACCATTTCAGTAACCCCTTCATGGACATCTAGAATAGCGCTTTGTAAAATGTGCAGGTCCCTATACAAAGTTGCTAGGACAGCAGGTGCCATTGCAATTTTCTGCCCTCTAGCTAACAGAATAGCTAACTCAAAAGTTTCATGTAAAATTGTGTTGTTTACAGACGCGAAAATATATTTTGATAACCAATATGCTAAAAACGCCTCATGTTCATGAGCCTTTTGTCGGCCCTGGAATTTTGTTCTCCATGCAGTGAATGTGGCCTTTTTAGCACTAGATTTAATTATTTTACGGTACGATTTCTTTAATTTATATAAAGTGAGATGTTCCACAGGACACTGGATGTGACATGTGGCTGGACGTCCCAAAACAGAAAAACCTCCTAAAACCATCATGTCTTCTAGAGTGATGGTTATCTCCCCCCATGGGAGGATAAATGTGTTGGTCATTGGTGACCATTTCTCAGCAAACCAAAGAACCAGCCTCTTGTTTTGGGGGAAACATAGAAGAGAATTCATAATAGCATCATGAATCCCAACTCTCTTCCACACGAGACCATGCACTGGTTTCATGCTATCAACCCAATCTTTCCACTTTGGTTGTGGACTAGCCCACCCAAAAAAATTGACTTGTTGAAGAGGTGTGGGGTGGGAGGAAATGATGGAGGTGGGTTTAGAGGGGCGATTTGGGGTTGGGGCCTCCATGGAAAGAGATGGTAAGAGGAATTGTGCCGTTTGAAGCATGGAAGTGTTCGGTGACACAGCCATCATTTCAGTTCTCTCATCAGAAATGGTGTTGTTTGACATTTTCGCAAACAGAATAGCAAGAAATCACAAAGAGAAATGCAGAGAATTTTAGATGATAGGAAGGATGCAGATTGCAGGTGTCTAAAGAGCTAGAACTGGTGGTTTAAATAGAATTCTGGATTGTGTAATAAATGCCAGTTTAGCTCATAACAACCTCAGAATTACATAAGCTCAAAGAAGAAGCATTTAAGGACTGTAAAATATCAACCTTAATGCAACGAGTGGCGGATCCAGGATTTTAAACCAAGGCGGGCTATATTATTATAACAGACTCTTTTCTAAATGGCAACAAATTTTTATTTTATCCTACAAAACACGACGATTATTATTTCAATGCATGCACAAGAGGATGCCTAGTTTCCCATTGTGGTATAGTGTTTTAGAAGATGATTACAATAGAAAGTAAATATTTTTTGGTGCATTTAATCCAACAAACTTCTTTAAAGATAACACCTCATTACTCATTATATATATATATATATATATATATGAGTGTGTGTACACACACACATACATAAATACCTAAGCATTTTTAACTACACATACATACATACAGTCATACATACATAGATACATACATACATAAGCATTTTTAATTAAACTTATTGTATAAGAATATAAATCTAAGACTAAATGCAAGTATGCAACTTATATATTTTTTATTGTTGTGGAAGCCAAGAAACATAAAGGAAAAAAATAATGAATAATAATCAAGAAAGTAAAATTAACCTTAAAAATGTGAAATTTACGTGGGAATCTTTCACAAAACAAAGGCCTTTGATTACAATTTGGATAAAAGAGCTAAACAGGATAATTGAGTTATACCGAGTACTCAGTAAATTATAGACCACTTCAAATCTTCGTTTTCGAGTAAGAGAGAGGTTCATATACAAAGTTATTTTTTGATAGAAAGAGTGAGAAGGACACAATAGTAAAAAGACACAGTGACATAATTAAAAAAATTATAACTCACAATATAAATCGAATTTCAAAAAAGTGCTTCGGAGACCTTGTTCCTCAAGTCGTCCTCTTTCATAAAAAAAGGGATAAATGCATATTTCCCTCTCCAAAACACTTTAAATGCATATTTCCCCTTATAAACAACTTTAATTTGCAAATATACCCATTTTTAATAAAGTCATTTAGTTAACATTGGGTATATATGCAATTGATTTTTTTAGTTGGGGAAATATGCAATTAGGGGGTGTTTATAGGGGTAAATATGCAATTGAATCTATAAAAAAATAATCGAAAAAATAAAAAAAATAAAAAAATAAAAAAAAATCTATTGTGTCTTTTTTTCACTTTCATTATGTCCTTTATTATGTAAAAAATTTACAAAAAACACAATGAAAGTACAAAAGAAAAGACACAACTGATTTTTTATTTTTTTTATTTTTCGTTTATTTATTTCATGAAGGAGAACAGTGTGGGGAACAAGGTCTCCGAAGCGTTTTTTTGAAATTAGATTTAATTTGTGAGTTATGAATTTTTTAATCTTCCATTGAGTTTTTTTGTACCATTTTTACACTTTGTAGGATAACTTCACCCTAATTGTAAATGTTTATTTACGACTAAAATATCAACTATTGGTCTATTTCATAATTTAACGCGTTCACCGTTTGCACAAAGGGATAAAAATAAATAACCATATGGGAGAAACATGATTACCAAAGAGCATCACTAAGATATACTCGAAATAGAATAAAAGGAAAAATGAAGTTATCCAATTTTCAAGATTTTCCATACCATTGAGTGAACATACATTATCTATCTTCACGGTTACAGTCTCTCAACAAGAACACAAAAGAATGTGATCAGCTTTGATATAGCCATCCAATGTCAGAAATATTCTATGTACATTTTAATATTGAAGTTCAAAGCTAGTTTTCCAGTTTTAAAACCAAAAAATTGGCACATAATATTTGAATTATTAATCCCTAAATCATTTCCTAACATGCCGCATATCTTTTAAATCATCAACTAAAATCCATTAAGGTGTAAAAAAGTAATCAAAATTGGCATTACACTAAACACAATAGCAAAAAAGAACTATACAGATAAGTAGGGGTGTTCATTATTCGAATACCATTCGAATTATTCGAAATTCGATTCGAATCGAATTCGATTAAGGCCATTCGAAATCCACTTTCAGTCATTCGAATTCGATTCGCATTCGATTCGAATAATTTTGTCGAATGTGGATCGAATACGAATATGATTTTCTGTATTCGCATTCGATTCGCCCAATTCGAATAAGAAATTTATATATTTTTTAATATATATTTTTAATATATCTAATTAATTATCTATATATAAATATGATTTAATGGGCTTGAAGTAAGTTAAAAATACCCAAACCCAACCTATTACTCAGTCTTAATTGTTGTTTCTGTATATGAACATGATTTGGTGCTTTGGCAGCTGTTTAATTGTTGTTTCTACAAGTTTTAAACTCGTTTGTAGTCTTTTTTTATGTTTGATTATGCACTTTTAGACTTTTGTTAATATGTTTTAGACTTGTCGATGTGCTAGTATTTTTTGCATATTGTTTGGGTGATGTTTTGCACATTGTTTGGGTGATGTTGTAGACTTATGTTATGTTGGTGCTACATTTGTATTGTTACTTGATGTGTTTGTTTATTTATATTTTTTTAAAGCGAATACATTCGAATCTATTCGAATTCGATTCGAATTCGAATAACTTAATCGAATCGAATACATAGATTTTTATTCGAATGTGGATCGAATACGAATACAGTTTTTAAAAGTCCCAATTCGACCAATTCGATTCGCCTAATTCGCCCAATTCGCATTCGATTCGAATGAACACCCCTACAGATAAGACATAGGCGCTTTCATATGTCATCTAGTAATAAGATGTATCCCAAATGATTTTGGAGGTCATGAGCATTATACATCAACTTAACAAAAAAAATTGTCAACTCAAGGAACGTTTTTTAGCTAACTAGAGTAGGCTATCAATAATAGGCGATTTAGAGAAACCTAAACCTAGACATGCTTGCATTAAAAGTGTGAAGCATATAAGGAATCTAGATAATCAAAATTCTTAATATTAGTTCATTAACCGATACGCATGCATACTTTATGAAGAGTAAAACGAACAACAATCTAGTGAACACTAAAAGTGTGAAGCATATAAGGAATCTAGATAATCAAAATTCTTAATATTAGTTCATTAACCGATACGCATGCATACTTTATGAAGGGACATTACAAGCAATTTTAATACAAAGCCTATCGTGGCCCCTAATCTCAACTTAAATGAGAAGTTTGATAGCGAATGTTTTCAATTTGATTCACTAGACATTCTATGTGAGGACGACTATGCAAGGGAGTCTGGAATCAAAACTAATAAAGGTAAAATATTAAAGACACAACTTGAGGACAAAATGCTAGGGAGCGTGAAAGATATAAGAAATCTAGATAATCAAAATTATAGAGAATAGTTTATTAATGGATAGGCATGCATAACTTTATGAAGTGGCCATCACATACATTGTTTATGCAAAGCCTAATGGGGCTACTAATCACGACTACAATGAGAAGTTTGATACCGAATGTCTTCAATGTGATTCACTAGACATTCATTGTGAGTACGACTATGCATGAAATCTAGAATCAAAACTAAATAAGGTAAAATACTAAAGACACTTAGACACACCTTGAGGACAAGGTAATTGGGGAGTGTGAAGCATATAAGATATCTAGATAATCAAAATTATTAATATTAGTTTTTATAAATGATAGGCATGCATAACTAAATGAAGGGGCCGTCAGAAGCATATTTTTTGCAAAACCTAAAGGGGCTGCTAATCTTGACTTCAATGAGAAGTTTGATACCAAATGTCTTCAATGTGATTCACTAGACATTCATTGTGAGGACGACTATGCATGGGATTTTGGAATCAAAACTAATTTAGGTAAAATACTAAAGGCGCGCCTTGAGGACAAGGTGTTGGGGTGGGAGTAATGGTTAGACTTGGCTTCTTCACCGGCTATTATTATTGAATAAGACTAAATACTGCTTTGCACTATTTGGATAGGTTTTATCTTTAGTAGTTAATAAAGGGAAAGTAGTGGGGACCAAAGGTTTAAATGCGTAAGAGGCTTGGGAAAACAACTTTAAAGGGTACTGGGCTTTGCGCAGTAAAACATCTATAATGGCCCAACAATTCAAGACCTGGAAAATCGGTGAGCTAACCAATATTATGGAATATCGGCGATATATCGGTCAATATTATTATTAGTGATATATAGCCGATATTATTACCGACTTTTTACTTGTTGTCCGATAACTAATATATCACCAAGATTAACTGCATAGCTAGACATTCATTGCGAGGACGACTATGCATGAGATTTTGGAATCAAAACTAACTTGGGTACAATACTAAAACACACCTTGAGGAGAAGGTTATGGGGAGTGTGAAGCACATATGAAATCTAGATAAAAAAAATTAATATTAGTTTTTATAACCAATAGGCATGCATAACTTTACAAAGGGGTCATCATAAGCATTTTTATGCAAAGCCTAACGGGGCAAGTAATCTCGACTTCAATCACAAGTTTGATACCAAATGTCTTCAATGTGATTCACTAGACATTCATTGTGAAGACAATTATGAGGTAGGATTCTAGGATCAAAACTAATTAAGGTAAAATACTAAAGACACACACCTTGAGGGAAAGGTAAAATACTAAACATATAAGAAATCTTAGATAATCAAAACTATGAATATTAGTTTTTATAACCGATAGGCATGCATAACTTTATGAAGGGGCCACCACAAGCATTTTTTTTATGCAAAGCCTGATGGAGCTACTAATCTCAACTTCAATGAGAAGTTTAATACCAAATGTCTTCAATGTGATTCACTAGACATTCAATGTGAGGACGACTAAACATGGGATTCTAGAATCGAAACTAATTAAGGGAAAACATTAAAGACAAAGGAAGTCAATGAGAGTGACGATTGATCGCTCGAAATTCAATCAGCTTATTTTACTATTTTTGTTTGTTTTTCATTTAATTATCTGAGCATCAGGCTACTCGTAAATATGTGGTATGTATTATAAAAAAAATAGTTCAGTTTTCCTCATTGTGAGTCAGCACTTTCGATCCAAAAGAACTGGAAAGATGGTATTTCTATCTTATTATAGCTTAAGTTGCCATATTGGCCTCTGAATTAGCTCGATATCAAGAATGTATACTTAGGTGGGTCATAGGCCTAAATGAAGCACCTTATTATTTGTAAATCAAGAGTCACTCAAGGCATGTCCCTTCATGGTTTTAAACACATTCCACAAGTTTGGTCTACTCTTTAACTTCAAGCCTTGAGAACATTTGGTTTGTCCGTAGTGCACATGTTTATTGAGTACTTTTATGGGAAAAAATGGACAACAAATGATGACTAAATTTCGCACCTAGTCTTTTTGTTCAAAAAAAGTTTCAGGCTATAAACCTTCAATGTCTTACGTTGAGGTAGCAAGAGCACAAAAAAAGGGCCTTTGTTTGACATAAAGAAAGTCCTTGATATTCTTGCTAAAGCGAGCGTCCCTCATAACAAGGAGCAAGATCAGCGTCTAGTCCTATAATTAAGCTGCATCCAGATGGGTGATAGGAATGTTTATGTAAATACTAGCTTAGCGGATAAGTTAAGTTACCTCAGAGTTTCAAAGCTATAGTATTGCTTCCTTGATTAAGGCATTCTTCAACACGTGCCATTTCTCAAAACTAATCACTAAGATATAAAGATTCATATACTAGGATATCCTAAGAGAAAACCTTAAAGGGATTAGTGCTCTCTGATCATGATCATACATAGATTATCACATCTGTGGATGCAAACCATGCATATTGTCCTTATAGTTGGCATTCTACTAAAAGATATCACATTAACTTAGGGTGAAAATCTATAAAAGAATAAGAGTCATATGTAGGCACGATATCTAGTGTCCAAGTAGATCGAACCCTATATGTGGCATGCTGAGCACGTTTGATATAAATGCTAGAACTTGACGATAAGTGTTGGTGTTATTGGGTTTACATGTACAATGTTAGTGTTGTGATTGATCATAAACTACAACCATGGGAAACTATGTAACTGTAAATATATCCTTTTATTATGTATATACATAAGCTTTTCTAGAGAACACCCCATACTGTTTCTATAAAGAGCAACAAAAAATCACCACAAACATATACTCCAAGCATAATAAATATATTTCCATAAAAAAACTCACTTATGAAATAACCTGGTTACCTAATCATCCGCGTTTAAACTTGATGCATAGGCTTCGAGTGCATGTCCCAATAATAGTAAACTAAGCAATGCAAATAAATTCAAATAAGTAAACCAACAAGGTTAACATATAACATCTACACGCCGACCTTACTTTATAACACAATAATGTTTATAAGCCTTCAACACTACACAAATCAAAACCATCAACATAACACAAGAAGATGAATCTCTATAAACTGATACGAGAATGTAATTAGGGCATATCTTCATCATGTAACAGAAGCAGAGTAAACAATTTGAATAATTGCATGTAATAGCTGTCATTAACTGCAATTTAGCTATCAAAGTTGAACAAAAATGAATATGTGATTTGATTATGAAGTTAAAACCTAATTTACGTGACCTAGAAACTAAAATATGGAATGTATTGAAATGTAGCATCAAAAGCAAAATGATTAGGGCTTAAACATCAATAAGTAACTGTTGAAGTAAGGTTAAGCAAAATGATTATTGGTGAAAACTGAAATAAGTTTGGAGTATAAAATAGAGGATAATGTTACTTACTGACGATTATGTTCAGCAAACTCATTGTCGCTTCTTTAGGGTTCATGGAGGTGTTTGTCAAAGGTCAAAGGAAAAAGGATTGAGTTAAATAGGTTCAAGCTTTTGAATAACCCGCAATATTTAAACAAACTTGAACATGTCACAAAACCAATATACAAAAAAATTGGTTGATTGTTGAGTAGTTGGTTACAAAACCAAACATCAAAATGGTATTTTTTTACAAAATCAAACATTAAAATGGCAACAAAAAAAAAATAAGGACCAAAGTGGTTGAAACGGTACAAACCCAAGGACTATTTTGACAATTTACTCTTAATTCTTTCGGATGGTGAGTTTCATTGAAAATATTGTTGGCATTTTGGATTTTTATTTTGCTTGCGATTTGGCTTTATGTTGAGTATATAGTATTTACACGGGAATTTTTAAAATATGGTTTGTTTAAAGATAAGAAAAGTTTTAGTGTGTTGATATTTAACGTGCTTAAAAGTAGACATCTTTACCACACACGTTTATTCTTGTTTTAAGAATTATTTTGGGTGAAACGACACGTGATTAGGCACTTATTTCGTCATTTTATGACTCCTCGGGTTTTAAAGATGATATGTGAAAATTTAACAAGAAACCAGACGAAAACGAGAAAAATCATGAAAGTCGACTCAATAAACACGGTCATGCATGGCTATGCCTCCTTTGCTTTCCGCCCAAATATTGCCTTATTTGACCAAATTTAAGTAAAGAATAAAAGAAGATTCAAGTTAGGAAAGAGCATGCATAAGTCGCTTTCACATGGCCATGCCACCCTCCAGTCCCGCCCACACCCCCTTGGCGTGGTCGTGCCCTTCATCAAGTGTGCCATGCCCCCTGTAGCCTATAAATACAACATCAAATCCTTACATTTGCAGTTTTGATTTATGTGTGCTCCTCAAGGGTTAAAAAGAGGATGTTTAGTCACTATATATGAGCTATTCGATCCAAGCTAATTTCTAAGCACTTCCAAGGAGCCCAACACCCTTACAAGGACACCTTTAACAACATCAAAGAATTAAGGATTCAAGCTCATTTACACACCTTTGCTTTTGTTCTTCAACTCATTTGTATTTCAATGGCTTTTGCCTATCATTTGAGCATTAGTGTTGAATGTATTTAACTACATTATGAGCTAAACCCCTCTTGTTCCGCCTTTACTTATGATGATCTATGTTAGTATATTAGTAGCCTGTATGAAATTGGCATGTTTGTGTTAACGTAATGGTGTGCTCACTTCGTTTCTTCAATGAATGTTGTGTTTATGCATCTTGACAAGATTGAAGCTTATGGATGTCGAACCATATTTCATTGAAAAACTTAATGTGTTAACATTTATTCATGAACTTACTTTTTTGTAAGCTAATGGCATTAAACTAGAACGATTGGCTAGTGATGATGAAGTCTTTGGTATTTATAAAAGATTTGTAAACTCACTTCACAAGTTATGTTTACTTGAGTTTGCTAGTCCAAATCGGTTTATGTAATTGCAATCTTCAAGGTCATAAGTTGGTTGTTGAAATAAGTGGTTAGCACCTACATTACAGCAACTCAAGGGGTTAGTGTATGATCAACCCATGCATACTAGCTTTCAAATACCAATACAAGTTGGTAATTAAGGCGGGAACCCAATGATTAGTATATCTTACTTGCATGATTCAAAGTGGCTAATGTGCCGTGTTATGTACCAGTTACAGAAAAATTTTAATTAGTATTTTGCATCTTTAGGGATATTTTTATAAATTTAAAACAAGATTGTGTGAAAAAACCTAAGTTAATGACCCATGTATTACACGTGTTAGAAAATTATATATGTTATATCTTTATATAATACAGCAAAACCAAAAAAGCTTATGTGGCACCATTTTAATGCTTCTAGCTTATGTGGCATCATTTGAGAGTTTATCTCATAATAATGATTTTTTTAATTTAAAATATGTATATAAAATATATTATAATAAAACTAATTACATTTTTGGTCCCCTAATATTTTGGAGAATTATGAAAAATTTAAAAGTATTTATACTTTTAACCCTCTACTACAAGGGATGTACATGAGTCGGTTTATATTTGATAGGGTGTGAAAATGAAACATTATGGATAAAATTAATAATAATATACAATTAAAGACCTCAGTGTTTTATAAATATACATAACTTTTTTATGGATTTAAAAAAAAAAATAAACTACACCATAAAACTGAGCATTTTATTCTCTTTAATTTGAGTATAATATTGCTATACTAAAAATTTAATTTTTAAAAATATATTTCGTGTTTCGGTTTACCACGGTTTTGTTTCAAAACTTATTGGAACGTTCATGAATATCCTTAAAAGCATCACTTGAATGTTGTGTTCCCGAACGTAGTGCGGGCACTAAACTAGTTAATTATAAAATAAGTTGATGTTAATTTTATATTATACACGAGAATACTAATTTAGCGGGCCAATTAGAAAAAATAAAACTGAATCTTCGTATGATGTAATTAATTGAAATATAAAATTATATACAATAATATATAATGATAAAAGAAAGCAATATACCTATACTAATAAAAAGGTGAAACTTTGTCATTGAGGTTGTTAACTATCTTTTGTCAATTGTCACATTTCTAAACCTCGTATCATATTTCGGTATATATTTACATATTTTGTTAAAATTAATTATCAATTATATAATTAATGTTTCATAATTTCTCATTTTTTTAGAATTAAATATTAACTAGATATAAGACCAGGCTGCGCGTTGCAGCGGTCGGGTCACGCAGTCAGGTCTTGCGTATTTGACTTCGTCATATGTGTTAAAAAAAGTCTCATGCCTCGTACGTCACGATGAAAAAGCGTAATGTGTCACATGTTAAAAAACGATGAAATATCAAAAGTTAGAGATCAACACGATAACAATATTAAAATCGTACTATATGTCAAAGTAGAGTAAGAGAGCAAAGTCGAAAACTTATCAGAGACTAAAATGACGATTAGTAAAAGTTGTACTATGTGTCAAAGTGTAGTAAGAGATCAAAGTCAAAAACTCATCAAGAGCTCAAACGACAATTAGTAAAAGTCAGGGACTAAAACCGTCAATGCGTTAAAAGTCGGAGATTAAAACCGTTAATACGTTAAAGTACGAAAAAGTTGAAACGCGACGTGGCGGGACGGGAGAGGCCGGTGCAAAGCACCAACCTAGCTTCCCTATTAGTAATTATAGAAATTATATAATCAATAAATATTAATCATATAATCAATGTTTCAAATATTTTTACTTTTAAAAACCATCATTTAATGAGATTTTCTTTTTGATCGTTCATCCTGTGTTGTACAATGTACACGAGTTCTAACCTACTTATTCATAAACCACTAATTTTTTATTTGTAATTAAACAACGTTTGACAATTTATTTCATATATAGTTGTAACATTTACGATCATTCAAAATAAAAAGAATACTATATATGAGAATTACAAATGTGTAATTGTCATGTTGTAAAGGTTATGTAAAGACTAGGTAGTTTGCTTGACCCATATCACAAATTATTTATTTTTTTATTAATTTAAAGATAAATTAAGTAACTTATATAAACATACACTCTAATATTAAGGATTAAACTAATTATCTATCTAATTTTCTGTTAAGTCTCTTACACGTGTCTCATACCTAAAGGGTAAAAATGTCATTTATCTCCCTCTTTTGTTTAGGTCGTCATGTAGATTAACATTTTTATTCAGTCGCATGTCAAAAAGAATACGAGAAATGATATTTTTACTTCGTATGTGATGGAGACTTAACAGAAATTTGGACGGAGTTAGTGTTCGGGACCATTTCTGTTAGGACCAAAACTATTTCAATATAGGATACTTATTTTATTTTATTTGGATGAAGTTAGTGTTCCTGACCATGTCAAAAAAAAAACCAAAGCTATTAAGATGATACTAAAACTATTAATTATTTCAAAACACATTGACCAAAACTGCAGTTTACTCTCTCAATTATAATCAAACATTCATATATTTCAATATAGGATACTTATTTTATTTTATTTAAAAAAAATATTAATAGAAAGTTAACAGGTGAAAACTCCAATAAAGGTTGTGTGACTTTATTATTGTAACAAAAAAAACTTAAAATGACTTTATTAAAAATTTGTGACTTTATTGAAAACTAAATATATCACTCATTAATGTCATCCGCTAATGACTATAATTTAAATTATTAAAATATTTTTATAGCATATTAGGTTCTTATCCATATATTATATGAGTTTAAAACTTGACATGTTACGTAATAAAATCGTAAGAAAAAAATATATAAATATCTACTTTAGTTTTATTAGTTAGTCAAAATCTTAAAAAATATATTATTATGATTTATTGTAAACATAAATATTTTTTATAGTTTATGACGTTCAAATGGATAACTTAATTAAATGTTAAATAACGGAATATTTACTTATTTATTATTATATAAATACTAGCATCGATTCATATGTCAACTTGAATTTAATAGGAGTAATTACACATACTAATCAGCTTTCATATATATTTCATTGAATTAACATACATTCCATTTATGCCACAAGCCCACAAGCTCTTTATAGAAACGGGGCTTTTGTATATATATATATACCTCTTTAAACTTATAAAATTGTATATTTACTTAAATCATGTTTAAAAAACATTGTAAATTGTGCAATAAAAACTTGTACTTTGAGTTATCCGTAAATTTATAAGTTTAAAAGGAGATATTTACAATTCCATTATAACATTAAAAAAAAGTTGAAAACTCCAATATAAGTTAAGTGACTTTATTGCAGTAAAAAAACTTCAATGACTATTAAAAAAATTAAATGACTAGGAAACAAAACTTTTGAGTGGCTTTTATATCACTCCATATATTATCACTCCATTAAATTATTAAATGGATCACAACTAAATTATTAAATTTTTATATCATATTGTATCGTATTACAGTGTATTTATATCAAATATATTTTCACCGCATTAATTGTATTACATCACATTATACTATTTACGGTTTACACCACATTATACTCTAGTGCATGATTATTGTATTATATCATATTTTGCGATATTACATCTGATTATGCTATATTACACCACATTACATGTTCTTACATCATGTTACGGTGTATAACGCTTCAATAGGTTTATTACATCACATAGTGTTGTATCTGTTGGACTTAATTCGCGTGAGCCCATTGGACAAGTCGGTCTTAGTGGGTTGTTTGGCAAGTGGGCCAGACACAAGTGATTAACGAGTTAGGTTAATTACTATGCAAGATGGATTATACCTATTCTATTATGTTTAGGATAGAATACTAAGAATTGTAATTGAGTTATAATTGGTATTCTAGTCTTATTAGGATAGATAGGTTATATATACTCCTAATGTGTGGAGGTATAGTTAAGAAGAAATCTTGTAATCAGTTTTGAGTTATTTTCTGATATAACACGTAAAAGTTATTTGCGGGTTAATTATTTGTGTTCTTTATCGTGTCCTGGACTTGAATTGGTATCAGAGCCACGTTCAAGTCACGATTAAGAACATCTTTCGAAGCAAACACGAAGTAGGTCGATCCAAGTCGGGACTCTACTTTGCTTTTTTGTTCGAACTAAAGGAAGCAGATACGAAGGACAAAGTTGATTCAAGTTGCATTCCACTATAGTCGCACGTTTCATGATAGAACAGAAGGTTCTATAATTTTCTTCTTTGTTCCCATCGTTGCAAAGTGAAGATACTAAGTCTTGGGTTCTTTAATTGATGCATCGATCCACGTAAAGAAGAAAATTTGATTTTTTAATATCCTTTTGTTTTAAGTAGCGAACAAAGGTCGAGTGGAACTTTAATCAGGTTCATTCTCCGCTGTTTTGATTTAATATTCTGAATCAAACGTCATCAGGTTCGCCATAGAGACATAAAGATTGTTTGTCAACATATTCAAGAGAGAAAAAGAAGAATATGGGGGACAAAGAGAAACCGGAATCCAGCGTAAAGAATCAAAACGATAGTCGTGAATCAAGTAACAATTCAATCCCATGTCCAGTATTAACGGCTAATAATTACAATTCTTGGTCAGTTCGGATTAGAGCCGTTTTCCGTGTACGAGGTATTTTGGAAGCAATCGAATCGAAAGGAGGCAAGGAGGTTGCGGTTGTGGACTCGTACAAAGATGACATGGCTGTGGCATTGTTACTACAGTCTATTCCAGAAGAACTTGTTCTTCAAGTCTCACAATTAACGACGGCTAAGGAAATTTGGGAGGCTTTGAAGACACGTTACGTTGGGGTAGAAAGGGTTCGTGAGGCTAGGCTCGAGACTCTTCTAACTGAATTTGAGGCACTAAAGATGAGCAGTCTAGATTCATTGGATAATTTTGCAGCCAAGTTACAACAGTACGTTTCTAATGCGGGTCAACTCGGGCATGTTTTTGAAGAAAAAAAGCTAGTGCAGAAGTTTCTACGGTCTCTCCCAAGTAAGTATATTACTATTGTTGCAACAATTCAACAATTTGGTGATCTAAAAAATATGACTTTTCAAGAAGCCATTGGTAGACTTAAAACTTATGATGAAGCCCTAGGGTCATCATCAAAAGAAACCACCGATGAAAGTCTGATGTTTCAAAGAACTTATCATAAATCTGAAACCAAAAGAGGCGGTAAAGTTAATAATAATTGTTCACATTGTTATGAGAAAAAAAGTGATAATGAAAAAACTCATAATAATGATGAAAAGAGATCAAGTAATATTAAGAAAGGGAGGGGTAAAGATAGATCTCAAGTTCAATGCTACCGATGTGATCAATTCGGGCACTTTGCATCCGTATGCCCGGATAGGAAGCAAAAGAAACAAGAAGCCAACTTTCATGAAGTAGATGATGAAGATTCGGCACTTTTTATGATGAAGTGTGAGCAAGAAACCGTGTTTCTTAATGAAGAAAGGGTGATACCGAAACGTTACGAAGCCGAACCAAGAGAACACGATGTTTGGTACTTAGATAACGGAGCGAGCAATCACATGACGGGTGACCGTTCTTTCTTTTCGGAATTGAACGAGAATATCACGGGAAAGGTAAAATTTGGTGATAATTCTTGTGTTGAAATTCATGGTAAAGGCTCAATACTTTTCGTAGGTAAAAGTGGCGAACAAAGGCGTATGAAAAACGTCTACTTTATACCCGAGCTAAAAAATAATATCATAAGCTTAGGGCAAACAACCGAAGGCGGGTGTGAAACTCTTTTGAAAGGTAATTATTTGTTTTTACATGACCGTTCGGGTAGATTATTAATGAAGGTACCTAAAACGAAGAACCGTCTTTACAAAATAAAGCTCAAAGTTGGAAACCCGGTACGAGAGGTGATATTTGATGAAGTAAAGGGATTGAATAATTCTAGAAGTGCACAAGAAGATATCTTAAAACAGCGAAACTTTAATGTGAAATTGGGGGGTGATTTACAAGAAATTCACAATGGTAAATTACAAGATATTCCAAAGGAAGTCCCTGTTCCGTTTAAATCATTGCCTAATTCAGATGGCCATGGCAAAAATTGTTATGGACTAGCTACAAGACAAAAATCGACTGGTCCATTAACAAATCCACCTAGTTTGCATGAATATCATCCATCAGTAAGCAATAATGAGTATGAGCTTAGTAACTTTGAAGCAGGCCCAAAACAGGTACCAGTCCCAACGACAAATATGAACGAGTCTAACGGTTATGGTACACGAACTACAAAACCCCCAGCGAACTTAAAAGATTTCATAGTTGATGAAAGTCTATTTTTAACGCAAGACGAAGATCCAAGTTTGATTCAAGAAGCGTTGAAAAAAAGAGAGTGGTTACAAGCTATGGAAAGTGAGATGGACTCAATTGAAAAAGACAAAGGTTGGAACTTAGTTCAATCTCCACACGGTCAAAGGTCAGTTGGTCTCAAGCGGATTTTTAAGTTAAAGAAAAATTCGGATGATACTCCAAAGAAGCATAAAGCAAGAGTTCCGTCAAAGAAGTATGTGAAACAGTTTGGAATCGGCTATGAAGAAGTTTTTTCACCTATGGCTCGACTTAAAACGAATGAAGTGAAGGTCGAGTATGTTAGTGGAAAAGTGCGACGAGCGGATACCATTACGAAATCTTTAGCTCACGTCAAGTTTAAAGAAAAGAAGAACTTGTTAGGAGTTGAAGACCTCTTTAATTCGGTTCGCGAATTAGGGGGGTGATTGTTGGACTTAATTCGCGTGAGCCCATTGGACAAGTCGGTCTTAGTGGGTTGTTTGGCAAGTGGGCCAGACACAAGTGATTAACGAGTTAGGTTAATTACTATGCAAGATGGATTATACCTATTCTATTATGTTTAGGATAGAATACTAAGAATTGTAATTGAGTTATAATTGGTATTCTAGTCTTATTAGGATAGATAGGTTATATATACTCCTAATGTGTGGAGGTATAGTTAAGAAGAAATCTTGTAATCAGTTTTGAGTTATTTTCTGATATAACACGTAAAAGTTATTTGCGGGTTAATTATTTGTGTTCTTTATCGTGTCCTGGACTTGAGTATCACATCATATTAGGTTGTTACATCAAGTCAAGTTATATGCATATATATGTTATATAATAATTTAAGAGAGCGTTCTATTAAGAACTCCTAATATTAATGCACGGGAAAAAAACAGAAATAATTATATCCGTACATCTAACGATCCTACGAATATGATTTTCAAGGAGTATACAACAATAGTAATGGATCATATAAGAGAAAATAGTACAACAGAAAATAGTCCAAGAAAAAAGACCGAAACAATCCAAATACTTGAAACGAGAAAATGACTCAGCACTTGAAGATTTTGAAAAACATAAGTTGGACACACCATAGGCATGTCTGGTGAGGCATGCGCATAGTGTGTCCAACTTATGTTTTTCAAAATCTTCGCATGCCTCACCAGACATGCCCATGTGCTTCGTTTTTTAAGCACAATAGCAAGACACGCCATAGTGTCTCGACAGGTGTGTCATATCTTAATCGTTCAAAGTAATGGATCATACATTAAAATGAGACACACCCCATGCTTATGGAGCACGTGTCTTGTGTCCGTTTGATCTTAAGTAGCTTGAACCAGTTCAACAAACTTCAGATTTTGTAATCATGTTTTGTTACATGTATGCAAGTTAACTTTTTTTTTATCTTTGTTGTTTTATTTATCATAGCGCGTTGATTTGCTTGGGCGAGGTAGCTTAGACATGCTTGTCTTTGATCATTTGTGTTTGCTTTTATTTTTGGTGTGTGGTTGTATACGAGTTTGGATTTTTACAGCAACGTGAATTAACATTTATCTGGAAACTTGTTTTTTTAGTCTGTGTGCTAGTTATTCTCACGTTCACATTATCTATGTCTATGTCGGCACGTGTTGACGCACCTAGTAGTGATTAGGAGTACTATTTTCAAGTTCCTCAATCTTCTTTGAACGCTCATAACTTTTACATACAACCTTATTTTTTTCAATAAAATTACACCAAAAGATAAACAGTTTTATCTTCAAAGCACGTATATTGTTGATATAAAAACAAAGTTTGTCACGTTTTTTCAGCTTACTGTGTGATTCCGTCAAATCATTGTGTAATATTCTGAGCTAAGAAGGATTACACAATGACTTGAGGAAGATTACATAATGAACCAAAAACGTAGAAAAACTACGTTGTTCGGCATTGTCTTATTAAAAAACTATCATTTTAGAAAAACACAATGGTTGGCATTGCACACAATAGATAACACACTGGCCAACATTAGACTTAATGATGGGCATCTGACACAATGGTCGGCTTGACGAAGTTTACAAGATGATCTTATCAGGATTATACAATGAATTGGAGAACGTAAAAAATACATGTTCAGCATTATCTTATTTAAAAATTATCATTTTGGGAAAACACATTTATCAGCATTAGACATGCTGATCTGATGAATATTACATAATGATCTGATGAATATTACACAACAAGCTAAAAAACATGAAAATAATCATTTTTTAATATCAACATTATATATGTTTTAAGGATATAAATGTTTGGTTCTATGGTGTAACTTAAAAATAAACAATGTCTTCTTTAAAAATTATGAGCGTTTAAAGAAGATGATGGACTAGGGGTGTAAACGAGCCGAGCCGAGCCCGAGCTCGTTAAGGCTCGAGCTCGACTCGTTTTAGTTTTAACAAAGCTCGAGCTCGAGCTCGACTCGTTTCGAGCTTTAATTCCAAAGCTCGAGCTCGGCTCATCAGAAAGTTTTCAAGCTCGAGCTCGGCTCGGGCTCGGCTCGTTTAGTATTTAACTATTTAATATATAATTTTTTATATTTAAATTTATATATAATTATAATCATACCTCTTATATATAAGAGATACATATTATTTAATCTTTTTTTATCATAATTTTTAGTTATATTTATGAATATATATTTAAATAATATTTATAAAACTAAATATAAACATATAAACAAAAAGCTCGTTAAGGCTCGATAAGGCTCGACGAGTTTTGAATGCAAAGCTCGAGCTCGAGCTCGATAACAAAACGAACATTATTTTAGGCTCGAAATCGAGCTCGAGCTCGTTAAGGCTCGACTCGAACGAGCTTTTTACCGAGTCGATCTCGAGTAGCTTGCGAGCCGGCTTGAGTCATTTACACCCCTATGATGGACCTTGAAAATGAAGCTTAACCAAAATAATATTGAACTATCATTTAAAGTTTCAATTACTACCATTATGTCACCGTATTTTTATAGACCTTGAATATAAGATGTGATGGTCAATTATCCTTCTGGCATTTTCTTTATATTAATTAAGCTTTTTAAAAAAACTCAGCCCTAAATTATTACTCTTTTAATTTTTTTATACTTAAAGATATTTGTTTATTTTATTAAGAGTTAAGTGCAAAATATATCCATGTGGTTTACACCCAATAGCAATCTGCATCCTCGTATGAATATTTAGACTCTTTGCAATCATAGACTTTCTAAAGTGTGTCATTTGCACCATTCCGTTAGTTTGACTGTCAATTGATCATCCAAAAATTAGTTAAATTACATAAGTGCCCCTCTTATTATGTGTTTAACTCCTTACCTAAAATTGGCCACCTTAATAAAATCCTCAATTCCCATACGTCCACACCGATCTTTAACATTAATTCACATATGTTCACGTCGATCTCCACCTTCATCTCCTTTATCTTCACCCATTAGTTAAAACATGTGGGGCACAAAAATGGCGGTTGTGATCATGACGATGGTGTGGCCAGTATACTTAAGAAGGAGAGACATATTGTCTGTAAACGCCGTAATCGGAAACCGTTGACCATGTGTCATCTTAACCGAAAACCGCCGAAGTTAGCCGTCATAAGCTATTACTCATGTCGTTGATGATGAACATAATAGTAACCGAAATTCACCGAAGTTAGCCATCATAACCCTATTACTCATGTCGTTGATGATGAACATAATATGATGTTTATGCATCATTGATTTTAAGTTGTTTACAAATACCAATGAAACTAAAGAAGCGCAACCGATGATTGTCAAAGAAAATGGACGAAATGAACGAGAGAGTTGTTGCCGTTAAGTGGTTGATTGGATAGTGTTGTTATAAAATATTAATTTGCATGTTTGTTATTATAGATAATAACCAGCATCTGAATGCTTAATCATGGTAGTGTACAAAAATGTTTAAGTGGTTCAGGACATTCTAACAAATGATTGTTAAGGTTTTTTTAATGTCAAGAGTCTATGCTACCCTTCAACTAACATTCTAACTAACGTGGGGATGCAGATGACTCACTTTACAAAGACTAGAGTTGCAAAATGTCTAAATATACATACGGGGTTGCATAATGCTATTGAGTGTAAACCACAAGGATGCATTTTGCACTTAACTCTTTTAATAACCAAACGTGTTTTGTTCCATTCATATTGACTTTAAATGAAATTCTAACGACGTTAAGGGTTTGAACTGAAATGTCACAAATGGTAAACCACAAGGTGAAAATGATTAAAAAAATTGATTTTGGATTGAAATGACAATTCCCACCAAACAACGTAACTGAAGAGTGTTTATACTCTTTTTTTTAATAAAGATCGTCACCGGTCCCAACTAACAATAGTATAGCCGCACGCTAACAGTCATAATTTTTAAGATATTGGCCTCAAATGTACGCCGACTAACAGAAACCTAGCGCCTTTTGTCATCGATTGCTGGAAAACGTTTTTTTTGCCGGAAAACTCAACTTTTTCATCCTAAACCTCTTTGTAGCCTTGTATTGAACCTTTAAGAACCTTACCTGACAAAACATCATGTTTTCCCGACGGCCGACGACTAACATCATTAAGGTTATGTTAGTTAGAGTCCATTGGAGATCGACCAATATGTTATAATGTGGGACTGTTAGTGGTTATATTGTTGATTGGGACCGGTGACGGCCAATTGACATTAGTTAAGATTATTTAAATTCATTACTCTTTTTTTTAATTAGTGTCTTCAAATTAACTAGCTATAAGACCGGCCACACTATGCAACGGTTGGGTTTAACGTATGTTATGTCGCCTCACACGTTGATAAAAAAATTCATGTCTTACAGGTTACGGTGAAAGTTGTAATACATCACATATTAAAAGATAGAGATATGTTCAAACTTAGAGAGATCATAATGACAACTAAGTCAAAACTGGATGGTCAAATCGTAAATATTTTAAAGTAGAATATAATGCAAAGTAGTAAATATGTTAAAGTTAAATTGAAAGACCAAAAGTGTAAAATATGCAAACTTCCAAAGTAAAAAGACCGAATAGTAAATTACAATGACGGATAACATACTAATTTGCAAGGCCGGTACAACTAATTGATCTCGTAAATTAGAATGTGACAAACAAATAAATTGGTTATATTTGGGCTCAAGCTAAAACTCTATTCATTATTACGTACATTATCGAGTTTAAACGTTAGTTAAATATATATACTAGGTTTAATGCCCGTGTGTTACACACGGGTTAAATAGTAATATTTATAAAGAAATTATAACCATTATATTTAACAATTTGTAAATATATAACATTTAAGGAGTTGGCTCCATCAACTTGCATGGTGAAAAATTTAGCTAAATTTTACCTCCCAAACTTCCTATTATAGAAAAAAAAATCCCTCTAAAAATTGCCCCCTAAAAGTTTGATTTATTAAATAGATATATATCTTGTTTTCAGAATACCTTGTTTAAACTCTACAAGCCAGAAATGAATATATCTTTAATTTACACGTACACACTGCCAGTATCACTCGACTTCAAAAAAAACTTCTGAGTTGTATCTTAAGCACATAAAACAAGTTTAAAGAATGTGAAAATTCTAGTTCAAGCTTATTTAGCTTCATTCACTTATGCATGACCCGACTCAACCCGACCTAACATTATAGAAAACCTCCATGTTTAAATATTTTTACTCGTATGGATCATCACTTGCAGGACATATATACCAAAACCAAGTAACCAACTACTATATATTTTACCGTTTCTAACAAAGCAAAGGAAAACATGGAAATATATTATATGTACCATTCTATATATAACAACAAGTCACACAAAAAAACGAACAAAAACCTCTCGTAACCGGGTAAACCCAATTCGGAGTACGTCCATTTTGAAACATACATTAGTTATTCCGGGATGCTGTGTAGAGCAGGCCTCCATGATCGTTGATGCGACTCGTATCCATCACCGACGTTCATTAACTCAGCAAGCATTTGTCCCACCGTTAGCCCCGCAGCCTCCTTCCTTCCCAATAACTCCTCCAACTGTTTCTTAGATATCTTAATCTTCACCTCCGTCCTTCCCCTTTTCTCACCCGAAAACAACTCCTCGTCGCGGTCGGATTCAATCACCTGCAGCTGCTTTTTCATACAATTCCCCATTATTATTATTAATGCTATTATTATCTAACTACAATTAATGTATAAGCAAAACAAGATTTGGGTTGTGAGTTTATATATATAGGAGGATGAGATGACCAAGTTGGAATTAGACTGCCACGTAGGATTGAAAAGTTGCATGCAAATGTTTGACCGGCTCATCATTATACGGATCTATACATTTTAAAGTTTAAGAAAAATTCACTAAAATAATCCATTTAATCACGGTTGTAATTCTGTTTTACGGCTAAACCCTAGAAACTTGCTTAATTTTTTCAAACTAATGGCCGGCTAGTTTAAGGCCGCATGATCACGTGGATGTAATATAGACTGTTAATTTAAAAAAGAAGGGTTAAAATTAACCTAGTCTTAAAACATGTAAACTATATATGCATTAACCGGTAGAATAGATGTTTCAAGGCTAAGTTTTAACCCTCTTTCTTCATTTAATGGTGTGTCCGTGAGGCTACAAACTAGCTAGCCGTTAATCTGTGATGCACGGGGACGTCTAAATAGGTGTCGTTTCCGTACCGGGGACGTTTCAAGGACGGAAATGCCTAAGAAACGCCTAGGGGACGTTTCCCAAACGTTTTCAAATATCAGAAACGTTTCCTATTATTTTTAGGGTTTCAAAGCTCATTTAATAAAAATAAAGAAAATTATGACGGCTTCAGTAATCTTCGATATTCTATACATATACAACGTACAGTTCTAAGTTTTTATCAATCTACCATACAACGTATTCCATGGAAGATGTAGGCCGGGATTTTGGAGTTTAAAATCATTCATAGTAGATGAAGCGAGATTTTAAAATGATTTTATTATTGATAATTAGTTCTTTTTGAAGATTTAGGTCTGTTTGACAAAATCTGAATTATTAAGTGCCGAATGATTAAGAGGTCTGAACCATTAAGAGGCTTTATCAATGGGAGGGATATAGAGGTAGAACTTCAGGTGATGGTAAGTTTGGTATATGCTTCATTCAGTTCCATTCAGCATCTTTCAATCTCTTAACCATTCAGCACTTAACTAAACCATTCAGAAACTTTTTTTTTATGAAACAAACGCTTTGCCTGTTGAATCCAAATGATTAAACACTAAACTGAACCATTAAAAGGTAAAACAAATAGCCTCTTAAAGTAGTCAAGGTCATTTAGTTAAACCGAGTTGTCAAACGGTTATTTTGTTAAAACATGAGTCAAACATATATGCATGTCATATTAATTAGAAACCGGGTTTTGTGGTTAGTGTTTTAGTTTAGCCGGTTCGATCGGTGTTGAAGTCGTTTTCAGAGATGGCAAAGCTGAATTTGCGACGTCTTCTTAATTTGACTGGATGTGTAGTACTAATACGAACCGTACGTTGAAAATTAATGATGCTATGATATGATATTGATTAAAGTGATGATAAAGTACGTCTGCGTATATTGTAAAAGAAAAATATTATAAAATAATAACTTTGATATAAACAGGAAAAAAACGAGTGTGCTTTTTCTAGGAAAAACAAAATTAGGATTTGTTGCTAGGAAAAAAAGGAAGTATAATTACAGAGAGCTAGTAGATAGAATTTTTAATAAATATAACAAACTTAACAATTTTTATAATAAAGCGGTAGGTAACAACAAGTCCTTTTTATTTAATAGCAAAAACCAAACTTACTAAAAACAAAACTTTAGCCTTAAAATGATCAAATTATATACTATTAATTAGAAAACTTGATAACTAATTTTTTTTTTGTGTGTTTTGAATTTTGGCCACAAGTTGTTTTGTGAGTTTTTTTTATTTTGGCCATCATTTTATATATTGACTACTTCACCAATTGGGTTAGTGTGAGTTTTATATTTTAACCATCAAAGTCTCTATATAGGGCAGAAAACAGAAACTACACAAACTCTTTGTAACTAAAACGTAACATATTTTAGATGTTTAACCGGTAAGTTGCTAGTATAGCCAGTATATTTTCAATGTGACAAAAAGCTATAGCTGGAAAAATATGTATTCAGCTACAACTAATATTTTATATATAATGCTAAATGTAACTTTTTATATGTTACAAGTCGTCATAGCACCTCTAACACGTGAGAGACGATATAAATCTAGTATATATATGAAACCGGTTTTATCAATTCTTTTCATCATGGGTGTCACTCATGACTCATGTATTAGCCTATTAGGTATCCAGATATATGTCAACTAATTACATACTTTCTGGTTTGATTTGGTTTGGTTTGGTTAGGTCGGATTATTCTTCGAATCGGTTCAGGTGTGAATATTTAACTTTAGTTAGGTGTTGTGGACTTGTGGTTTGGTGCATAATACTCCCTCCGTCCCATTATAAGTGTCCATATTGCCTTTTTTAATTGTCCCATTTAAAGTGTACTTTTAAAATTTATTGGTAAACTTCCAAATTTACCCTTAATAACATAAAACAAACAATATTATGGACCCACAATAATATTTATTGTCAAGGGTATTATTGTCAAATGACAAGCAAAAATACTCATCATTTAATGTGTCTAAAACTTTGTGTTTTTCAAACTAGGACACTTCTAATGAGACGGAGGAAGTAATAAAATAATAGTGATAGAAAAAAGACAAAATTTCATTACAGATATTGGTAGAAGACCTTTTTTAAAAAGCATAAATAATAATAAATAATAAGGTAAGTAGAATGCATCTTCATTTAAGCAACAGAGACTTGATTTTATTTTTAAAATGAGACTAAGTTTTCTTTTTCACACGGAAATGATCGAGATTTTAAGATCGAGCATTTAATTGCCGAGGCTCATATAAATTAGGTACATCCGTGAAGAAAACAATTTTGAGCACCATCATCAACCGCCAACTATGGGTTACAAACCGGATCCAATCTTAATCTCTAAGTTTCCATCAAGTGAAATGGTTGAAATTTGAAACAAAGGTTTGAGGGCAAACTTACAAACCACCAAAACACTTAAGAAGTTACGGTGAATGTAATATAAAAAAAACTACAATATATATAACAAACTACTGTTTTAGCTTTTATGGTTTGAGTCATTAACCTTTTGGCTCAAAAATAAACTTTTAACATATTAGTCTCTAACGTTTTATTTTTTTAACTGTTCTGGTTCTTAACACTAACTTTGTTAACTTTTTTTTCTTCTGTTAAGTGTAATAGAATTTTGATTTTTATAAACTTTAGGGGTTATTTAAGTAAACTTTAAAGTTTTTACATATTTAAAGAGCTACTTATATACATCTCTAACCTACAAATATCACACTAAATTTTTTAAATATCAAATAAATAATAATAATAATAATAATAATAATAATAATCATAATCATAATAATAATAATAATAAAATATAATCAAATTAAAATAACTCTTGATAACCACATTTAATATTAGGGTGAAGATGTTAATTAAATACATTCGTAAGCTAAAAATAAATTTTATAATCAGTTAAGCAATTGGGACACCTGTTAACCTAAAAATATTTATATGACCACTCACGATATTTTTTGAAACTCTCATACACAAAATTATATTTCATCTTTTATTTTTATCATATGAACCATCACATTCACCGTTATAACAGTCAAAAACTCATTTAAACATACTCTAAGAGTCATCGTAGTTTCTATGTATATTGTATATACACGGGCCACGCAATAAACAACAAATCTATGGTTTTTTGAGGTTAACATAAATGCTACACAAAAGTTGTAACTTAAAAAAAAGCAATATATTCTAGTTGGTTTCACAAACTGAGATTTATTACTGTTGTTATTATTATTAATATCTTATGATTTCTAAAAATTGGGGCGTTACATTGGTACTTTTTTTATGTACATAAATAATTCCTTAGTTATGTAAAGACTTTGTAATTGATAAACAACTCTTCAAGTTTATAAAGACTAAAAGATCAAAATACTCTAGCACTTAACAGAAAATAGTTAACAAAGTTAGTTTAGGGTCCAAAACAATTCAATATAAAAACGTTGGGGACTTAAGTGTTAAAAGTTTATTTTTTGACCAAGAGAGTTAAATGGCCCAAACCATAACGATTATATATATATATATAACTAGTTTAGTGTCCGCGTTACGTTTTGGAAAACAACATTCAAGTGATGCTTTTAAGGATGTTCATGAATGTTTCATTCAGTTTTGAGACAAAACCGTGGTTTACCGGAACACATGATATATTTTTAAAAATTAGTTTTTTAGTATAGCAATATTATACTCAAATTGAAGAGAATAAAGTGCTCAGTTTTATGGTGTAGTTTATTTTTTTTAATCGTATAAAAATGTTATGTATATTTATAAAACACTGAGATCTTTAATTGTATGTTATTATTAACTTTATCCACAAGTTTCATTTTTAAACCCTATAAAATATAAACCGACTCATGTACACCCTTTGTAGTAAGGGTTAAAAATATAAATACTCTTAAATGTTTCAGATTCTCTAAAATATTAGGGGACAAAAAATATAATTAGTTTTATTACAATATATTTTATATATATATTTTAAATAAAAAATCATTATTATGAGATAAATTCTTAATTAATACCACATAAGCTAAAAGCTTTAAAAAATCCAAATATTTTTTTTTTATATTTTGCTATATTATATAAGGATAGCCTATATCGTTTTTATGATAGTACCAATATTAAAAATAGGTGTCTAAGCCCCTCTAATTTTTTCCTTCATTACTTTTGAAGTGCCTCTAATTTTGGGTGTTGATATATATCACTCTATTTTTAAACTTTTTTTATTGTTACTCTCCTTTATTAAGGTTTTTAAAAACCAATTTAAACATTTTTTTTACCAAATGATGTTTTTCTCTTAGCAAATGAGTCAAAATGCAAAACTCACAAAAATTAATAGTGACCGATATGCAAAACCCATAAAAAACAATATTAATGAAGTTTTGGTGGCGAAAAAATATAACTCAAAGAATTTTTTTGGCAAAACCGCAAGACTCAAAAATAATTTTAGTAGTCAAAATGCAAAACTAAAAAAAAACTTTTGGTGTTCAAAATACAAAACTCAAAAAAACAGTTTTTATGGCCACGTAAACGGATTTCACAATAAATTTGGGATCATGATAAATATCGGTCCACACTTGATAAGTTCAAGAAGAATCCCAATTGAATACTCACAAAAAAATCCATTATCAAAGTTACTCTCTTCCCTCTCCGGCCATCGTTCACGATTCCGTTTCCGGCAAGACACCAACGCACCAGACTATAGAAATCAGCCTCGTCGTAACACCGTCTCGACATCAAACCACATTCCGTCATCACACGTATTTGTATCTTTAATTCATTATGACCAGCAGACCACGTACCATAACCGACAACTCTTTTTCCTTGTAATCTTAGATATTATGAAATTATGATTCAAAAGCTAAATAAACTCGTTCCGACAAATGCACAACCACGGTTCGCGTTGTGTGTGACACCCCGCCCGGTGGCGGAAAACACCGGGTTGTCAAGTGAATTGGATATCATTAGTACAAAACACATGGCGCACTAAAAGCATATTTTAATATTTAATTAAGCCTCAATGTCATGACAAGGAAAAAGTAAATAGTCTTAAATACGAAAGCAGAAACCAATAATTAAGGCTATTTAAGTAACTTTTAATCTAGGTCCAAAAGCAATCCTACGTGTCTTGTAAAGCATAAACGATTCAAACGTCACCTGAAACATGTGTAAAATAAGTTAGCTAAAGAATTAGCTAGTGAGTAAAAACACAATTGATAATATATAATATGAAATCTGAGATCAATATGAATATGTCACGCAAGTTTACGTGTTTAGCAATATAATTATATCATTCAACCATGACCATAGAATCAACATAGAATCAACCGTGTTACATTTATTGATAACATTTATTGAACCGACAAGTATCCGTCATTGAACCATCTCGTGTATAAGTTATCAATAAATATTTTTAGCATCTCAAGGGACATAACAACTTAGTAACAACCATTTCGTTTAGCAACTACAATCTAACCTATAGAATCAACAAAAGAATCGCCAGGTCTAATCACCTATCAGGCCATTAGTGTAGGTGGGCTTGTCAAGCCATTAGCGCTAATATCGTACCGGTGGAAATTACAAATAATACAATTTCTATTCCTAACACATAAAGTTGTATCGAGCGGCCAAACTAGATTAACATATTATATGATCTCATTTTGCAAAAGAAACAAGAAACAAAAAGAAACCATAGCATCGTAATAAACACATGTTTTAGCTCCAAAAAGTAAAACGGAAAAAGGGAAAAGTGAGTTTACTCACCTTAACAAGCAAGGATAACCGAAAAAGAAACATTGCTATAACGAACTGAGAGTCTCCCAAATATTGGTACCGCCTAATTAAATGGGAAAAAAAAACCCTAACTTAGAAACGAACAATAGAAACAAGAATCACAAATCCGAGATCTAGGGTTTCGGATTTGAGATTTGGAATTTAGGGTTTTGAATTAAAATTTAGGAATTAGGGTTGAATTACAAATTGTGATTTTTGATACGAAACGTAGTCGTATTTTCGTATTTGGATAAATATATATATTTCATAAGCATTTTATATTTAACTTCAAATCTACCTAATAATTCAGAGAATTTGGGGGGGCCACAAAGCCCTATTTGGGCGGCACTTTTGAGGGGGAAACTAGGTTTAGGCGGGATAAAAATTGGGCGGCATATACAGTGTTGTATTTGGGCGCCGAGCAACAGGATTTAATTTTGGCTGTTGATTGAACTTCCTTCAATTATGTAAATCACATATCAATTCCAAATTCATGGTTCTATAACATGGAGAAAGGGTCTGATTTGGGCACCGAGCATCACAATTCAGAAATGGTCTAAAAAGGAAACAATTGACCGGAAATAAGGAGTGTTTTGAGCGACAAGGGTTTAGATGGAAACAATTGACTGAAAGTCTTCATTATACGATCATAATTGTTGAGCGCCAAACCCTAACCAAGGTAATTTTCAATTCATTAAACTGCTCTTAAAGGCAAATTGTGGTTTTGTTTAAATCATGAAGAAACGCATCAGAATCACGATTTCGGTAATTTCAATTATGCAAATCACGTTATCTTTCCGACTATCCTCCGATTTCCAATTCAATTCAATTTTACAGTTATTGGAAAAAAGCCTATATAAACAAGCCTATATGTTCATCACAAGTGCATCTTCAAACTTTCTTCAAATTTAGGTGTGTTTGTGTTCTTCATAAATATGCATCCTTTGATCTTATGTTTGTTCAGGTATTTTACTAAAGTTTCATTGGTTTTATTTGAACTAAACGCACCAATCAAATAATCAGGTCTTAATTAGAAGTTCTTTCTGGTCTTTGAGTGTTTTATCAATTCATGATTTCATTATTTTTGCTAATTAGTATTTGAGTTTTTTCTGCTGCTTCATGGTGTATTTCCATTTTCTGAATAACTATATGATTTCATTGATGTTTGGGTAAAACTGATATTTGATGGTATATCAAATGTGATAATGATACGTACATCCTTGCTACAAGTAATGAGAAGTCAAGGTGATGGTATGTCAAATGGGTCAAATGATAATTGTAAGATGTATGTTATTGCAGGCTGTTGGTTTGGTAAAAAAATATCATCTTTATAAATGTTAAATAAGAAGATATGAATTGTAAAGTTATCCGATGAAGCATTGTATTTGTTCTCAGATCATTTTTTATATTGGATGTTATTATTGATGCATTTGAAGTATTGTGTTGTTCTTTAATGTTCAAATGTGGGCTTAAATATATAGAAAAGTTTAGATGCATCTGAAGTATTTGAGTTAGACATAGATGAAGTGTTGGTGTGGTAAACCTATTCTGAGGCTAATAAACTTGGACATCATTGAAGTAAGTGATATGTATTGTCTTAAATTTGTATGCATCTTTCTTATAGATACTGTGTTTTCTAATTATGTGTATTGGTTTTTTTATCAGCAACAACAGATTAAGGACATTCTGAAGGCAAATTATTCTCTCTTTTTCATGTATATCTCTTTCGACCATCAGGAATAAGTAACCGAGTATTTGCGATGGCAGTCTTCTCTTGACCAAATGATGACCATTGATCGATGTTTGGTGGTCTCTTTACGCTTGAACCGGTGACTTCGACGATGCAAAGGAAACGCCAGAAGAAGTTGCTTCAAGATTTCCATGCACAATGTGTGAGCTTCCTCATGTTGTCCTTAGAGGCGTTAGATATATGGTAATTTTCAATATGCTATGTATTCTTCCTTTTCTATTTGATGTTCAGACAATTCCTTAAAACATCCGAATAGGATCTAATATATATTTTTATTCATATGTACGCTTTTAATGTTTTGGGATATATTTTATTATTTTATGACGGGTATGATTGTTGATGAGATGCGTATTATGCATCTACAAATTTATTTTTAAAAGCTTAAATGCGGGGAAAATACCATGATGTATTGTATTGCTATTCTATAACTAAAGTGGGTCAAAAATTAGCAACATCATTCATAAGAATAAAAATACAAAATGCAACAATGGATGATTTTTCACTTCTCGATAAGTAATACTCTTGAAGTTTGTCATGTTTTTTATACATATTTTGAAGAGAGCCACTTTCATATAAGAGACTTTATATACAATTTAAAGTGACAATCTCAATGTTGGTATGGCCTAAGAAAAAGATTGTGATTGCTAACCCGATAGTAAAGTCACCCTTTAATCAATTTTTGTAGGAGATGATGCTTTATCATAGATCAACAATCTATATATATACCCCAATGAATCTTTATCTATGACGAGTATGATTGTTGATGAGATGTGTATTATTGTGTTAAGTTAATACTTTTTGGCTAATCTTTTGTTTATTTCATTGTATTGATTGCGGAACTCACCGACAATGGATGAATGCAAATAGCATTCCAATATTCGTTGATTACATGTAACATGATTAACATTTTTTTGTTCGGTTGTTAACAAATTTGTTATTTACATGTGTAATATGTAAACTAAAAATTCATTTTACAATTCCTTAAAAATTGGGTTATTAATAATTATCTAAATATTAATATTCAACCCGTGTGTACACACGGGTATTAAACCTAGTATTTGTATAAATCAAATACTTATAAAAACATATTGTTATTTGAATATAGAATTTATAAGTTTTATAAACATTAAAATGTATTTATTATAAAAGATATCATTTGTTAGTTTGTTTGTAATTAAAATTTAATGTTAACTAATATACAAAACAACTTAAAAATTAAAATTAAACAGTTTGAAGGCAAGGGGTTTCGAACCCGAGTCCTCACGCGCCCAAACAAGCACCTCAACCACTGCACCAGATTTTCTTTTGTTATATTATTCTGCTTTTAATTTAATTTATCGTGTATTTGCAAAGAACACCCATATTCATCCAAGCCCTAGAACAAAGAAACGACCAATTCAATCCAAGCAGTTAATCAATGACAAATTGATCTTAGGGTTTTTAATCCACAATGAATCACGGTCATTTGGATGTATTACACTTACTTGATAACGATCGATTTGATACAGATTGGATATAAGTCAGAACACGACTGTTCTGGGTGGGTTTACGCGAATCTGGAATGAAATCAGACAAAATTGATGAGTTGAGCCGGTGTAGATGATTAAGAGGAATCAAAATAACCCATAAAGTACCTGAATTGGTGACCGGAAAATGGAGAACGATGAAGTCGCCGGAGTTACGGTTATTGGTCGACGGTTGGGTTAGTTGTAGAGAGAATTGGAAGTTTTTGGTGTTAAGGAATTGATAGTCGAGCGTTTAGGAATGATATAGGCTAAATAAATCGTCGATTTACGGGTTTAAACTTGGTAATGAGATTTTGAATCAAAACCCAAAATAGATTTTGTGCTAAACGGTTCAGAAACACGTTTTTAGGTTGATTAGGGGTTCGATTCGGACTTGTATATGTTTTGGAAAGGTTTGATTTCGTTAAAATTGGTAAAAATTCGTGAAATATAGCTCGCCGGAGTTGACATTTGCTGGCCGGAGCGACTGCCGGAGTTGTTGTCGGAAACACGGGGCTCGCAAGGGGGGTGGGGCTGGGTTTTAGTAATTTACGCTTATGGCCCCTCAAGACCCTTTAGATTGTTATTTAAGTTATAAACTTTTAAATTAAAGTTTGAAATTTGACAGTTTTAACCCAAAGTTAAATTATACATTGTACTAACTAAATAACTTAACTAAGTCGAAACATAACATTTATATAAGTAACGTTTTTTATATTTTTAGCTCGTTTATGTCGTTAGAGGATTATATTTAGAGTTAGAAACGTTTTTCTTCAACGTTTTCAATCAATTTCTTTTATGAACTATATGTATATATATTTTCGAGATTAATTATTACCAATAATATTAATTTGATACACGTGGGTATTTTGTGACATAAATACGATCGATTAATTAAAACGGAAATAACGTAGCATCTGATATAATAACGAACGCTACATTTTTAGAAAATAAATACAAATATAAATAAAAGTATATAATATCGGTTCGAGTCGGGTACTCGGGTTCGGATTTGGGGCGGATGTCACATTGTGAATTACTATTGTTAAACCTTTCTTGTTCGGTTCGGTTCAACGGTCGTTCAAGCGATTTCAAGCTTTTGTAATCGATTCCGTCTCGCAAATCATCTACAGATAACAACACCAGCCATTCGTTCTTTCAAATTGGAAGGAAGTGAAAGGAAAAGAAAGGAAAGAAAGAGAGAAGAAGAGAAAAGAAAAGAAATCATTTTCTTTTCTTTCAATTAACAAGGAAAAGAAAAGAAAGACAATCATTTCTTTTCTTTTCTCTTATCTTCTTCTCCTCTTTTCATTTTCCTTTCCTTCCTTCCATTTCCTTCCGATAAAGAAAATCCTCTTATTTTCCTTCTATTTCTTTTCTTTTTTATTTTTCCTTTAATGAAACTCGGGAACACAACTCCTTTTATTTTTTTTCTTTTCCTTTTATGAAACTCGGGAAAACAACTAGTTTTTTCTTTCCTCTCATTTCTTTTTTTCTTCTCTTAAAGTAAACTCGGGAACACAACGGAAAATATCGGAACCAAAACAACCTCTGTAATATTATTTAATCGTTGAACTCAATGCTTTGTAACGATTAAATTTGAATGTAATATTATTTCAACTATTTTAGTATCATGAGCTATGAACAATCTATTCACTATCGTCCACTCCGAGGTTTCCGCCATCAGTTGAGGTGTGACGGATACACTTCCCAGCCTTGGCAAACTTGTTATGTTGAGTGATTGTTAGACCGGTATCTAAGCCCTTTGCTATCCGAAATTTTTACTATGCTAGATATAGTTAAACTATTTTTGCTATTGGTATTGATACACAAGATTCCACTATTATATGGACATAGTAACAAATTAAGTAGCTTTTAACAGATAAGAGGAAGTAGTCAAGTAGGTAACTTTACAATTAATATGTAGTTGAGGGATCAACTAATCTTGGTGGAGAAAACATACAAGGTTTTGGAGGGATTTCCAAGGATTCTAAGTTGTCGTCTAACATTTCCAAAACCTTACTGATTGTAGGACGACTGAAGGGGTTAATTTGTGTGCACCACAACCCCACTATAATCATTTTCCTTATCAAATCGTTTTCTTCAGCATTCACAATCCCGTGCAGTCCAAGTTCTTCTTCCTGCAATACAACCTTTTTGTATATCCAATGAGGAAAGTATATTTCACTAGTGTCATCAACTTCAACCTCGGTATTTCTCCTCCCTCCAACCATTTCTAGAATCATCATTCCGTAACTATAAACATCAGATTTGTGTGAGACCTGCCCAAAATTTCTACAGAATATTTCAGGAGCAATGTAACCTGGTGTTCCTCTCATAGTCAAATACGACATGGATATCATGCTTCTTTTATCAGGGAAAAGCTTGGCTAGTCCAAAGTCAGATATTTTAGGACGAAAATCTTGATCCAGTAGAATATTATGTGGCTTTATGTCCAAATGTAAGATCCGTGTTTTACAACCCCTATGTAGGTATTCTAGTCCTCGAGCAATCCCAATTGCAATCTGGTGCAACTTTTCCCATCCAATCTCCCTATTACTTGAAAAACCCTGACCATATATGAACCTCTCAAGGGATCCATTTGGCATAAATTCATAGATTAAAGCTCTTCGACGACCCTCTAAACAGTATCCCAACAGAGCGACTATATTAACATGGGATGTACTGCCAACACTAGCGACTTCGTTAATAAAATCTTCCCCCTTATCTTTAAGTTCACTTAAAACCTTCACTGCTACAAGGTTTTTGTCACTTATCACTCCTTTATATACCGAACCAAAGCCACCTTGGCCTAGTTTGACTTCAAAGAAGTTTGTCATCTTTTGGACTTGTGAATAAGAGTACCTTTTCGGAACTGTGAATTCATGATTCTTTAGAAACATTTCCAAATTCACATTATTTTTTGAGTTTGTTCTCCATCCGAGTTTCCTTCTAAAGCATAACATTATGACAATTAATATTGTCATTGCTCCTCCACCCAGAGCTGTGCAACATACAATATATGCAAGTTATTTAATAAGTTCTGTTTTTAAGCGAAACACTAGATTAAAGCAATATGAAATTATGTTTACGATGCTTACTTAAGACAAGAATCATCTGTGGCGATTTTCTTTGTGCACCTGTAAAATAGAACCCTACAAATATTGTGTTAGAAATCTTTCTTCCCTTCAACTTTAAAAAACATTATTGTCATGGATGTCGCTGTTGTGGCTATCCATGTGATTGATTATTTGATTGTGCTAATGCATATGAAAATATAGATGTAGCCACATATATATTGCTGTTAATATATATTTTTCATTATATTTGCATTAATGCACTTTTTTACATTTTTATTTCAAAATTTATTTTGTAGTGTATCCTCTTTCTATGCAAATATACATTGTATGTGTATGTCTACTTGTACATCTACATGTGTAATTGTGTATGTATATGCATATGTATCTGCATATATATGGTGTGGGTGCGACACCTTGTGCTTGTTAACAATTCTATATGAGAACATTTTGAAGGTTGATGTGTCTGTCAATAAAGTAAATCTATCTAATATTTTAAGGTTTTAGGGGGCAATTTTTTGAGGGAAATTTTGTTTGTTTTGTTCTATAATAGGAAGTTTTGGAGGTAAAAAATTAAGTAGAATTTTGTATCATGCATGAGTTGATAGGAACCAAATTTTTAAGTATTAAATTGTTACAAATCTTTAAAAATAATAAAAATCTTCAAAAATAATTATTATTATTTTTTATAAATATTATTATTTAACCCGTGTGTATCACACGGGTAATAAACCTAGTAATATATAAAGATAACCAAAATACCAACACTCCCTCTACACCTCATGTACCAACCATTAACCCCATACAACCTAATTCATCAATACGTACGTCATCCAACATCTCTTCACCCACATCCATTATAAGCCCATTTGGTTCTTTACCCTCCTATATGGGAAAAAAATATATATATTTAGACATTTTGAAAATCTTTTCTGACGGTTCTTAGGATTCTTGTATTCTAGTTTTATTAGAAATCCCCCCAAAACATATATTACAAATATTTGATCTTTTATTCGACCCCTTTCTATATATCATACATATATACAATCACATGTAGCATCCTGTTTAAATAGAATTAAATATATTGGTAATAATTTGAAAGTATTACTTGTAACAACTTAATTATTTAAAGATGGAATACTATGTGTAATTTGAATGAAATGCATCTGAATTATGTGCATATATGTAGTGGTAAACATATTATATAGTACAGAGTAAATACCGCTTTTGGCATCTGAACACTGAAAAGTTCCTTGCTGGGCATGACAGTGACCGCCTTTGTTGTGACACTCATCACAGGAAGGTGATGGTGTAAATAAGATAGAGAAGCCAGGAATGAGAGGTGTAAATATGCTGGTGTTAGATTCTGTGTTGTAAGAAATACTTGTGATTCCTGGTAGCTGTATTACTTCACATCTGTGTGGGAGATCACTTGGAGCTGTTGTATAATTGCCAGGATGAGGCTTATAGTAGAACTTGTGATGTACGCATTTGTTGTAGCTGTTGTAATTAGGTTGGTTAAAATAAGCATCAATCTGTGGAACATACTTAGGATCATTTGTGCATTTGAAGAGAGTGATGAGGGGTTGGATTGAAATGGAAAACAGTTCAGGGGTTGGAGAAGTGAAGTTATTCATAAGTGCCTTACAGCTTTTTGTAGCTATAAGATCTTCAAATGTTTTATTACGTATAAAGACAGAAGGACCAGAATTAAACTTGCCTTTGATAAAATATGTCCGTCCTCCCAGTTTAATATTCTCATGATTCAAAGTACAGTTGACCTCAATCAAACCACATCCAGTGTCATTGACATTGTAAAAAGGGTACTTAAAAGGTCCTGAATCTGGGCAGCTGAAACTTTCCGGGCAGATAGGCATAGACACGTTGTTGTATCTAGCAGACTGAAGGAGTGGTAGAAGATAGAGTAGCACGGACACAAAAAAGAAGACGAGAGTCATTTCAAATATCTAACAAAAAAGTTTAGACTAGGCCAGTATACACATGACTGCATTTGTAGATATATGGTTAAAATCTGCAGGGCCAAAAAACCTAAAACTCTTGTAACTTGTGCAACTTCATCGTTATTGACCAATTCCATCAAGACTTTGATAGCGTAACCCTTTCCAAACGCATGAAAACATTGAAATTTCATGTGGTTCCCAATTTAATTCCTACAAAATACCTATCAATAAACTTGGTCAAGTTTGGATGCTAGCTAATGATAAGATGTGATTGATACATAAAGGTAAAGTTACAAGACCTGTCATATGACCATAATTCTTTACAAGAACAACCATTGAAAAATAAGTTACCAAATAATACTAACCAATGTGAGTATGTCAAGTGGCCTGATATCGCTGAACCTGCAATATAACAGGCATGAGTACCATTGTATTGCTTAGTATTTTTAAAATATTGTCATTCTATATCAATGTTTTACCTCCGAATACTTTGGTGATTTAACTGTAATTTCTTCCTTCCCAGTATTGAGAATCTACTTAGCAATCTTACCAATTACATTATTTTGACTGTGGTTACATTATTTCGACTACGCTTGACCTTAAAAATTAATGAAATACGAGAACTTTCATAACATGGTTTGATTTGTTTGTATTTGCTCTGTTGTACTGTCAAAATGTTAGACTTTAATTGTATTAGTCTTGTTAGCAAAGTTCAGGGGCTTATTTGTATATAGTACAAAGTAGCATTTAAATTGAATTTGTATTAGTAACAAGTATAGGGACTGGAACTGTTAAATTGGAAACCTATTAGGTCACAATGTTTCATGAAGAAACCGATATACTCACAGCAGAACATCACGATGGTTCAAGAAGCAGTTCCGGCAAGAACCAACAGACATGACGACTGAAGACTGGAAGTTGACAGTTGATTAACTGTCATAACTATCATAGGATTAGTTTAAATAGATAGATAGATTTCAATTGTAATTGTAATTGTGTCTTTTCTTGAACAATATTGATATGAATGAAATCATCTTCTTGTTGTAAATCTTATTAATTTGATCCGGTGGATATGAAATCCTGTTTCGAACATAAAAGACTTGTCATAATTCATATATATTAGTATTGAATGAAACACACTAACGCTAAATTGAGCATAATGCTTGGTTTTCATTAAAGTTTAGCAATCATTTAAGGAATGTATGATAGGTTATGAGATTTTTCACTATGTCATCAGTGGCAGTTATGCATCGAGGATAGGTGGTCGATCTGTCAACCAACTGGTCGTGCGTATTGTGCCTAGGGACAATATGGTAGATTATGAGAACATTGACCATGGAATTGTTGGATATTTTGTGTAAATGAGAGGTCAACACTCAGGTAGTCGGTTGGTAACCCGAATGCAGCTCCGAACACTCGAGGCTGGCATTACCGTAAACCGACCCGATTTTGACCGATATCTAGAAGAGACTGATTGAATTACCAACCTTTAAGTTGATAGGTTTTATGACAATTCAATTGTCATGAATTGCAAGACTCTTGCATTGCTTATCTAAAAAGCTAACAACCAAAGCTTAGCAACTAGCTGATTTTTGAATTAACACCCGAAACCAAAGAAACATGGAGAGTTCACAACACACAAAAAACGCAAGAGCAAGACATACAATATCGATCATCTCATTTGCATCATCTTCTTCGGTTTCTTTTCAGGCAAGTGATCAAGTCCGGCAGTACGCTGCTTGCGTCCAGTGTACCATGGGAACAGACGACGAATCTGTTTAAGGGAATTGTGTCAAACACAAGCCCGGTTCTTTCTTTCTAATATCATTTTTGCAGTATCATCAATCTCGTTGTTGTTACTGTCATGTACGTTGTTATCTCATTGAAGTTTTACTAACCAGTACAGTTTGTATCATTTGTAAATTGTTCTTTACATGTATCTCTGATTTGGTTTTGTACATGGTAATGTACTAATGAATTTCTCATGTATAACGACAGCATCGTTATAATATCCAGTTAATTATCTTAATAAAAGTGAACCTATTTCCAATAAACTTAAACAGATTTTATAAAAATTGTTTGATACAATTTTAAAACTTTTATTAAGGATTTGGGTTCACAAAAGATTGAAATATAAAACTATTTGAGATTTTAGTTAAAATCCATTAAATATATTGTATTGGGGAAATAATGTGTGTTAGTACAAATTTTGGGTTTAGATTCTATATAGATTGGAGCACAATCTTAAATCCTAACTTTGGTGGTATAATTCAAATGGTTTGATTCAATTAGTCTGAATTTAAAGGTTGCTAATTGTGTATTCTCTAACAGTGTTAGAATTGGTTTAGTGAATAAACCAAAAAACCACTATTTATTAAAGGCGAGGTCGGTGATGAAATTCAACATTGCCTTTTGTTAAGTAATATTTGCTTTGAATTCTATTTTAAAACGCATGCTTGGTTCAGTTGTTTATAGGTACTTAAACTTTGCCTATGTACCAGTGTTTAAATCCCATCTCCAACATTATTCACATTGGCAATTTTTCCTTTTTCTTTTTAAAGTCTGTTTTTGTTTCTTGTAACTATTTATAGTGTGGTTGGTTTTTTTTTTATCTATTTCTATTGCCTGACGACGTTATCTTTATGAGCGTAACGCGTTTAATGAAATCCTAAGCGTATTATGTTGAAATGTATGACCATCACATGTTAATGTCACAATCGTAACACATATAATGAAGCCACATCGCACGACTCGGGTAAAAAAGACCGTCCCTGTGATGTACGACATGTTCTGAACTAAAAAACATTTTTTACGAGTGTAATGAGGTTGAGAAAATGACAATTTCACCGTACCACATACATGACACGTGTCAAATTAAAAAAACATGTCAACTAAAACCCGACCGTCACATCACGTGACCCGTACGTATAAGTACTTATACAGAGTATAATTTACGCATTGGCCGGCCACAAACCCCCCTGAAAAATTTTACGCTCGGTTGTTCAATTTGTCGATCAAGTTCCACACGTCGATAGAGAGAGAATTGTTATAAGATGATTTAAATAGTGTAATGGGTCAAAGAATCATAAGAAACGTGATCTTTTAATAATAGCTAGATGGATTTAAACCACCAATATTTTGTCTATTTAATTATTCTTAATTATTTCCAATGGAAAATTCGTACAAAATATCTCTAGTAATTAAGTTCTCTTATGTTTTTTTTCTTTCTAATCTACGAAAAAAATAAGTTATTGGTTAAGGTTTTATATCAGAAGTTTTTCTATGATTCCTCTAAGCGTACAACAATTTTTTATAAAGTAGAAATTATAGTCTAAAGTTTTTATATAAGAAACAAACATTCTCCTAAGGTTTTATAATAAAGAACCTATACCTAAGTTATTAGACTTTGGTCTAATGAGTAATGACAAATGCAATAATAATTTCGATCTATGTGAGATCTGAGTTTAAATCTAAGCATTAAAAGTTTTATTATATGACTTGGTTGAAGGATCCTTTCATGGTTTTTTTTGGAATGATTAGTTGACAAATTTTTTACTCTAACTAACTTGGATTTAAAGGGAAGGATTGGAGTGAGCCTCCATTATGGAGGAGATTTGAAACCATCGCTATTAAGCGCCTACTAAATAAGGGGCAAACCAGAACTTTGAACTCGGTTACTTATCGATATATGCATCCATGAGTTTGCATGTACGTACGGGACTATATGTTGACCCTAAGGTTTAGACTTATCGATCTATAGATGAGCATGCATAGATTGACTCAAGTCTAAAAAGCAGTTGCATGGAAACAACGAAGATGACATGTGAACAAGACATAAATGAAAGATTAACTAATAATATAAACATAAAGTAAAATTTATACTTTTAAATTTTAAAATTATTATTTTATAGTCAACAATATTCATTTGTTTAAACAATTATTTACAATAAACTAAGACAAGGTAAGTCATAGAAGAAGTTTTTTTACAACAAATCAGGACATGGTAAGTCATAGAATGAAGTTTTTTTTAATTGCAAGACGACATACATATGTATTGATTAGGGATAAGTTCAAATTGAAATAGTGTTAAGCTAAAAGAGTATATTCATCACACTAACTAATGGTTAAAAAAGCTAACGTTGTTAATGTGGTTGTCATTAGTAACATTAACGTCAGAAATTGAGTACTCATTTTAACATTTCCATCTAAGTCTAGTTCTACATATATTTTTTAAAACTGTGGCTATGATATTTCTTTAATTTATATGACTTTTCTAATGTTGATAGAGTGGTTTACGTACCTATTCTAATCAATCTTTATACAATATTAATCTACAAATCACATTGATTTAGTTATTTTTTTATAACTATTCTATTGTTCGAAAGTAATAATACAATATACTTTTCATACCATGATTCACAACTAATCTTTTTCTTTCAACCTCATAATTTAACTAAAAGACACAATTTTTTCACATTATGTTCTCTATATTATATGTAAGTGAGTTCTTTATAACTTAAGAATTGATTGCGAGTAAAGAAGAGAGAAAATATTTCAGTAATCTATTGTTTATCTGCATATTTGAAGAATCTATAATTTATCTGCATAACTTTTTGATATAATTTGAAAGTGGTTGGGAGTGGATCGATAAACAAGAAAAGATATTGATAAGTGTATAAAAAATGTTATTTAATTGAAATGAGAGAAAAATAATGATTTTTAGTGTAATTATAGAAAAAGAATAAGAAATAAGATGTGAATGTTATTTAATTGAAAGTGAGAACGAGAGAAATAATGATTTTTAGTATTATTCAATTAAATAATACTACTTTATTCATTTTTTAATTATATATTTTTCTTACTTTTACTCGTATTCACTTACAAATAATATAAAAATTAGATTTGAGGCTGAATAGTTACCATTAAAATAAGGGATAAATTTGAGTTTCCTTATGCATAGGAGGTTGGGATGTAGTGGGTGTTTTACATGTTTTGTTATAATATGTGAGATGAAGTACGGAATAAGATACTCAGAGTCGTTATTTTGAATAAAATCCAACATAAACTTTGTGTTCTATTTCTTATTAAGTGTGTAAATTAAGATTTGATTTTATATAAAAATTAGCTAAAAAAATTGCATGAACTTGTTAAATTAGCTAAAAACTTAGCTACAAATAGACCAAATGCAAAAACAACCCTAAAAGGGGCGTTCCGAGAATCGAACTCGGGACCTCTCGCACCCAAAGCGAGAATCATACCACTAGACCAAACGCCCGATGCTTTTAAATCATCCTACATGACTTATATATCAAATAAAACAAATTAAGAAAAATATTTATAGATAAACATTGGTTCAGTACAGTGAAATTTATGAACTTAACTATCTGTTCAGTTTCTTACACTGTTAGATTAATCAATCATATTGACAAATTCATAACTTAAGCTACTGTTTGATTACTTAAGGATTGGTGACCTATGTTTAACGCTCTTAATTTTTCCCCAAACACTAATATATAGATGTGGTTTTATAAAACACACCTCAACCGTGTGGTGATGAAGGCGACAACCAAAACGAGGAAGTGAATGTAAGGCAGAGCAACACAAAAGGACCAAAATGCTTTTTTTTTGTCGAGGACTCAAAGCTCAAATCTGAAGTGTGTTCATCCATTCGAGATTCACCATCTTGAGTTTGTGTTCTATATCTATTTGAGGCTGCTCATCATGCATTTGTTTTAACCGAATTAACCTAACCAGACCGATCAACAAACCCAAAGTTCGGTTTAGTATTTATTTATTTTTCTGAACACCAAATTTTTTATGGTTTGATTTATTATACTTGGTTCTATCCCTGAAAAAACCAAACCAAACCAAACCAAACCAAACCAAACCAAACCAAACCAAATCCTATAACCAAACTAATCATGATAACAGAACCAAATTCCTTGAAGTAAGAGGGGATAAGAAATACAACACAGTTATATAGCATCACATAGAATAATAACATACTTTAACCAATATTAATCTCAGCGACCCAACTTTAGATCACAGTATCCAATCGGCTTTCTTTGAGTAAAAAAAGGATCAGATATACAACATGGTTACCTTATTAAATGTCACCATTCAAGTAGAAAAGCTTGGGGTCAAATAAAACACTAGAGTGCAGCTATGCATTCAATCTCAATCCTAGCATCAAGCGGCAATGCTGCCACCTGGTATGTTGATCGTGCCGGAGCTGGTGCTGGGAAATCTGAAACACACCATTTTTAACAGTTTGTAATCTGAATCTGTAAATAATAATAGTAGTAAAAACCTGCTGACAAGCCATTTTTTATATTGTGTCGTTTTTGTTTCAGTCTTTTTGGATGTGATATAAAAACACCAAACGGTGTACTAATACTCACATTTAGCATAGATCTCATTAACTTTCTTGAAGTCCTTCAGATCAGCAAGCCTGAAACACAAGGCCGACAGTATAAAAACTAAAACTTATGTTCTTAAATAAGAAATAAAAAGCCGATTTACATGATAGTGGTCTTAACAACCGATGAGTAGCTAGCTCCACTGGCTTTCAGTATCTCTCCCATGTTCTTAAGAACCTGATAGATATAAGCAAGATTAATGTAAAAACAAGAAAAAATCAGCTTTTTTTAAACCGACTCAAAACTGTTTTGAAAAGTGAAAAAAATCCCAGCTGCAAGTTTTATACAAATTGATAGATTAATACCTGTTCTGTTTGTTCCTCTACATCATCTGAAACAAACTTCCCTGTCTGCAGAAGCATCATAACATAACCAACATACAAATGTAATGACACGGTACATGAATTGAGTATAAAAAAGATGAATTGAACAAAACCTCAGGAATAAGACCAAGAACACCAGACACAAACAGAGTATTATTAGCCTTAATTGCTTGAGAATATGGACCAAGAGCCGCAGGAGCCTTGTCTGTTATAACAGCTTCCTTAAGGCCTACAAGCGATACAAACACCTTAACATTTATAATTATATCTAATGAAATAAAGTGTGAACCTTAGCATGTTACAACTTAGAGAAAATTGACCAAGACAAACACATATATCACTAACAATCATGCTAAATATATAACCATCATCATATTCATCATGTTGACTAGCAGTTGCACGTTAACGCACATGAATATATAGATAACAAAACACTATAAACTTTAAAGTGAAAAAAACAAACATCAAAAGTTCATATATCACATATTCAACCGTGTGAGATCAAAACGCAAAGTGATTTAAAATTTAGAGAAAAAAACACACCGGTCATTATCTATTGATTCGTATCTAATCAAATAAAGTCTAAACAACAATATGTTACATATTAGAGAAAATTAAACAAGACAAATACATATAGCATTAACAACCACAGTAAATATATAACTATCATTAAATACTCATCAGATTGATTAGCAAATTCACAACAAAGGAGACGGATAATGAAGTAACACAACACTCAAAAGTGAAACAAACAATAAACATGAAAACTTCATATATCACAAGTTCATCTCTGTTCAAACAGCAAAGTGATTCAAAACATGGTAAATATATAACTGTCATCAGATATTCATTATGTTAGCTATCAGCTTCACAGAGTCATGGATCATAAAGTAACACAACACTCAAAAGTAAAACAACAAACATCAAAACTTCATAAATCACAAAATCAACGGTCTAATATCAAAATTCAAAGTCTAACACAGCTTAGATTAAAAAAAAGGAGTAACAGTCTCACAAATTCATTTCTCTTCATATCCGAAATTGAAAAATGCAAGGTTAGGTAAACAATAAACACTTCAAATTTTCGCAAACTTCACAAAAATCAATACAATCAGCAAACGAATTATGTAATGAATTGAGAAATGAAGTTATGAAAGCGGAGATAGCTCACTTGCATCAGTAGAAAAGGTGAGGCAAGCGAAGGGGTTTTTTGATCGATTGGAGAAGAACGGCCACATTCTGGAAGCGGCGATGGAGGCGCTAGTTAAACCGGCGACGATCGGAGCACGGTGGCGGAGTATGCCGGAATCTATGGCCGGCAGATTGAAGGACCTTGCTAAAGCTAAACCAGAAGCAGTCCAAGCCATTATTGTTATTATTATTCTGTTGTTAGTTTTGTTGTTACTTGCGTTTGGTTTGGTAAACTCAAAGCAAAGTCAGGAAATGATGACGGTGTTTGAGAAAAAGAAGAATTAACTTATTGGGCTTTTTGTTGGGCCCATTGTTAAACTATTTGAATAGCCAAATAGGGAATTGATTATTAACTAATTAACCCACATTACCCACATATTAGTTTAGGTATCAATTTAGAGGTGCACAAAATAACCGGTTATTAACCGATTAAAGAATAACTGGTTAGGGTATTTTTTTAACCGCAGGTTCGTAACCGATTAGGGATTTTTTATGAATAACTGGTTATTAACCGGTTTTTTAAAAACCGAATCTTAACCGATCCACAGGTTAACCGGGAAAAAACCCGAAAATAATAATAAAATATTAGAAAAACCGGTTAAAGTAAAATAACCGAAAATTTTGAAAAAAAACCGGTTATTAACCGAACTGGTTAAAGCGAATAACCGATTTTCTCAATAACCGAAAATAACCGGTTAGGGTATTAAATAACCGGTTAACCGAAATTAATCGATTTGTGCACCTCTAGGTATCATTGAAAAATAAATAATAAAATCTTGACAGTAAGTGGCGGAACTAGAAAATTTGAGTGAGATGGTCAAAATTTTGCTAGTGTACACATGTTAATGTTTATTAGCATCGATGGTGGATGCCACATTCAAATCATTGGTGAAATTGTTTTAAGGTGGGCAATGGCCGTGACTTTTTTTTTGTTAATCGTGTAATTTTTATGTTCGATAGATTAAAAAATAATATATATATTAGTCATATTTTAAATTATTGATTTATGGGCCCCTTTGGTCATATCCAAACTTGGTTGCTGCTTTGAACGCAAGTATCTTGAAACCGCTAGTAGATTTGGGGCTGTTTGTTAAAATCTGAATTATTAAGTGTTGAATGTTAGAGTATACCTAATAGCCTTAGAAACAAAATTATGCTAAAAGAGAATCAAATGCTTACCAATTACCATCGTCACCCGTTGATAACTTTAGCATATTAAAGTGCCACAACTTACAACTACCTAAACTGGTTAAATCTTTGTAAACATGTTTTTTTTATTATTTGTATAATTGTATTGGCGTTAGCTATCCAAGATGTTTACCTATGCCAAACTCTTTAATGCATGGTTAGTGTAAATGTGTTTATGGATCGTACCTTTTGTTTGTTAGGAGTATTTTTTTAATAGCCTGTCGTAGTGTGTTTACACTTTACAGTTTTATGCCATGTTGGTTATGTCCTATGATCCTATCTTTTGTAACTCGAATAACTTCATGTCAAAATTCACGTCAAATCATGTGTTCATGTGGAATAGTGTGCAAGGATATTGTTATTTATACTTCAAGAAAACATGACAAAAAACCCCTTCGGGTATCACATATTAACAAATCAACCCCTAAACATTTGTTCTACAAACAGGGCAAGAACCATTTCTAATCAACCATTCATCTATACACCCCAAATGAAACACATGCCCACACTTTGGCAATTCTCTTCCTTCTTCCCTGTTCTTGAACTTTTGTAAGCATATTGCACAAGTGCTATCATTGCTTCCAAATCTTCCAACCTTTTTCGAACAATTCTCCATCACACATTTCGGTAATTTGTTTATTGAATCTTCACATAATCCTTTCGACCCATTGTTCTCAAACACATCAAAAAGATCCGCAAAAGTTGTTTCAACTCCACTAATCTGCAAAATTAAACAACTTTTTAGTATAAAGTGACAGATAAACGAACACAAATTACATCTGCTATATTAAAAGCATTTGTTATCTTGAACTTAAAATATATAATATTAAAATATATAACAATTTTTTCAAATGTTATATATTTTAAGTTCAACATAACAAATGCCTTTTATAACTTTGGAAATGCTTTATAACAAATGCTGTTATAAACTTTAAGCATACTATACTAATATAAATTTTAATAATTCTCAATACTTACTTGCCACTGATATGCTTTGAGCACTGCAGGGGTGACCCAATCTGCAAACACTTGCCCATTTACAAGGCTACGTAAAAACGAAACCTGTATAACAACAAATACAATCATTAAAATCGATCAATTGAAGATTAAACATTACACGTTAATAAACATGGAACTAAACGACCTTCGAAAACGGTTCGCCATTGATGATCATATCCATGAGCTGCAAAGCTGTAATTGCACCAGTAATTGCACCCACACACGCTCCACGAACCAAACCCGTTTCCGTACTCGGTCCTTTGATTGCTCCCGCTATTGTTCCCACAATTGCTCCACCTGAAACTCATGATTTCAACAATTATTCACACTTTTTATATAACACCCACCAAGTGTTCGACGAAATGCCAAGAACAAAAGAACATGAAATTGGAAGATTGAGTGTACCCATTGCGACGATGCAAGTGGTGGCAGCTGTGAAAACTCTGTTGAGGGTAGTGAAGAAAAGGGTTAATTTAGAATCAGCCATTGAAAGTGAATGGATTTGGGTTGAAGAAGAGGTGATGAATTGAGCATTTATAGAAGATGAAAATGCATTAATGGAAGGTTTTCAGAAAAAAGCTACGTAGCTCTCCAGATGCCATACATGCACAACGCATATATCCAGAGATGTATTTAATTACCAAATTTTTAATTACTTCTTATATTTATTTAACAAAATTATAAAAAAAACTAGTACGTCTTCCGGAGTATATGCGCAAGGATCTCATCGGCTCACGAGCATTTAATCATTGGAGTGTAGCTCGTGAGCCCGTGAAACCATCCATGAGATCCTCTCTCATAACATCTTGCTCGTGAGTCACCTCCGCTGTAGGTGCCCTGGTCACCCTTACTAAGTTTATAATGTAAAATTAATATAAATTAGTTACATTTTAGTAACACGTTAGCATTAGTAGGATTAACCGTCAAGTTTAATGTGTTTTTATTATAACTGGTTACTTACGTATGACTGAAGCTTACTAATTCATAGTATTCCGAAGATTGAGGGTCGAGTATATAGGCTTCTTTTAGAATGAAGCTTTGTATAGCATACGCGCCATTACTTTGAATGATGGAGATCGTTTACGACGATCCAAAATCATGGGATTTTTTGGTTGGGAAGTGGGCAACTTCTCTTTATGACGTATCTTTATTTTTTTTTAAGATATGATTGTCGTATGCTTTTACTATTTATAGAGAAGGTTTGTTGTATTGCTTTTTTATTAGGGGTCGTGGTTGTGGCCTATGTGTTCATGTTTTGTTTTGTGAAAGATTAGACAACCTCAACCAATTGAATTTGTTTGGTTTATTTATTAAATTCACTATTCACTTATTTGTTTGTTAGTTAATAGTAATTTATTTGATAAAACTTATACAATTGATACTGTTAAAATAAAAAAGTTCATGGAGGTTGAAAGTTAAATCATTAGGAATTTGGACAAACTTTAGACATACACATCATTGTTGGATACTTGGATAAAAAGCTAAAGTTTTTTCTTATGCCATACGTAGTGGTGGCTATTGGGGGCGTGATACAGCCTACGTGACCTCTATCACTCACATAACGAGCAACATAACGCTCCCTTAAACGTTATATGAAGCGTTATGGGAGTGCTCCTGAATGGAATAACTGAGGTGGAAGGCGTTATGCATTTTTTACTTTCATCTGCAAAAGGAGATGAGTGGTGTTGAAGGAAGGTGGGGGCGTTATACAAGCGATTAACTACGAATGGCCTTAATTATCTCTTTATTTTTCTCTTACTTTTCACGTCACATGACTGATGTTCTATTATGATAGATTATGGTATGATTTATTTTACTTATTTACTAGTATGTTCATTCCATGAATGGAAAAACTACAATGAGAAAGTTTGGAATACAAACTATTGTTTTTGTGAAAAGTAAATTGAGATTAAGTTCTCACCCAAACTTTAAAAGAGTAAGATGAAATTCTTACGCAAGTTTTAATAGCTTGTATTAAAACATTCAAAACGTGATTTCAGAAATATTACACGCGTGATTTTAATAATTGTCACGCAAAACATGTTACAAAGCTAGCGTGATAAATTATTCAACTTGACTGATTTCAAGTGATTTAAGTAAGAGATGAAATTCTTACAAAAATGTTTTTTTAAGGAATGTAATTCTTATGTAACTAGACGAATGACCCAAATTGTTTCACATGCAAAACCAGTTTATATTTCAACCAGCTTAAGAGCTCCTATATATTTTCATGTTTTTCTTTCTTTTTTTATTTTTTGAAAGGCAATCAATGTTTTTCGATTTACTTCCATGTTTCAACACAATCTCTTTATATGAGACTTTATTTTTTCTCTCTTGAAATAGATACTAAACTAAAGTCATCATTAATATATATTTTGTATTTATGAAGTTAGTTGCTTTAGAAAATAAAACTTTATTTTACAAAAAGATATAACTGATGCATTATTTCCTTCAATAAATTGTAGAAACAGTGTGCAAAACAGGGGCTAGTGAAATTATAGAAAGTAGGGCCCAAAAAGGAAGTTTCTGTGGGCTTGTGATGGGCCTCATATTTATGCTTTTAAAATCCACAATTCCACGTCATATCAGAAATGCCATTAAGTTGGTGAGTTTGCTCCTATTGCAGTATTACTTAGAGGTGCACAAAAAAATCAGAACCGGAACCGGAACCGATCAAATAACCGAAAACCGGTTCTTAGAAGAACCGGTTCTTGCAGAACCGAACCGAACCGTAGGTTCTGAATAAGTTCTACTATTTTTTACAAATTATAGGTTCCAAAAGAACCGGAACCGGTTCCTAAAAAACCGGTTCTTGGAAAAACCGGTTCCTGGAAGAACCGGTTCCTGAAAAAACCGGTATGTTTTAGTGTTGTTACTTATTTAATGTTTTAAAAGCTATATATCTTGTAATATTTAAAGTTTTTAATGTTACTACTTATTTAGTTAAAAATAATATAACAAATTTATGACGATAAACTCTAAATGAAAGCCCAATGAAGAGTGAAGATTTGCAGCAACCTAACGTTTCGGCCCATGTCATTGAAAAAAACCGTTTTTTTTAAGAATCTGAACCGGTTTTTTAGAAACCGAAACCGGTTCTTTGAGAACCGGAACCGGTTTTTTAGAAACCGAAACCGGTTCTTTGAGAACCGGAACCGGTTCTTTAGGAACCGGAACCGGTTGCTAGGTTCTTGTTTTTTCACCAAAAACCGGTTCTAGAACCGAACCGGTTCTTAGAAGAACCGGTTCTTTTATCATCAACAAGAACCGGAACCGGTTCTTCAAAAAAACCGATTTGTGCACCTCTAGTATTACTTGTCTTGAACTTCGTTACATTTAATAAAAGCATTAGTTGTAGCTTATTTCATTTAGATTATTAGATATGATCGATTTAGTTTTTTTAACAGTCATTTTATAAAGAAAATAGTCAATGTTCTTTTAGTCGGGAGATCCTATGCGTAAATATGCAAAAAAGGGTTGGGCCAGTGGGGTGGCCAGTGCCACCACCAACCTTCCTAAATAGAAGGTTATATAATGTTCTTGCTTAGGAGCTTTCATGTAACGGCTTACCAATCCAACCGAGTATGAAAAGATCGGGTCTTGAGTGTGTTAAGAAGTGCAAACATCCTACTATCCTTCGATATGGTGTAACATCTTGCTCTGCTCCTTCTTTTGTTAGGTGGGTACTTGTTTCCATGAGACATGTTATAGGGTTACAATTCTCCATAGACCATACCTATTCTTTTAGGATTTTCTTTACATAACTCTCCTGTTTGATCAATATGTAATCTTTGGTTTGAATTACCTAAATACCAAGATAGTATTTTAAAATCGCTAGATCACTTATCTCAAAGTTTTTAGACTCACTTTTCTTGAATTATTCTATTTCTTCTTTTGATGTTTCCGTGACTATTAGATCATCAACATATACCCCAACAATTATTAGATCGTTTTTTTATGTGTAGACCGCATGATCATGGTCGCATCGATTGAATTAGGCTCCTGGCTGCTCATTGGTAGAATACAACTCATTTGATATTGAGCTTAGCATTCAGGCTTCTTTATTTTATTTATTGTCAAATCTTTGAAGCACTTGTCTAGTCTTTGGTTTCATGCCCTTGGGGCTTGTTTTTACATTTAGAGAGCCTTTGCAGGTTTGTACACTTGAAATCCGGATAATTTAGAATGAAGATCGGAGATGATCAGAAAAAACATAAAAGAAATTATACTTAATTGTAAATCATTTCATATCTATCACAAATATATGATTACTATATATATAACCCTAAAAGGTATTTATATAATACTAAAAGGAGAACGTTAGATAATCCTTTTTTATTCTGCTTTTATATAATAAATATACTTATGAATAGAAAGTTAGTTAAGGTTGTTCATGTAGACTATACGATTGGCTAACGTATACTACTACGTACTATTCTTTTGAAGTGATTAACTAAGTGTCCTGCAGCAACGCACAAATGACCTTTCCTAGTTGAGCATAACATGAAAACTACTTGCACTAAACCACTAACCTACACCAACCTAATGCATTAAGAAAAGAAATACAAACGAGATGCTCAGGTTCTTGCTTTCAAGGGAAGGTACGTAAACGTAACACAAGTATTGAAAAAACACAATGTATGCAGAAAGCATTCAACATGCTTCTTTTGTATGAAACACAAATAAACCAAGTACCATGTAGACGTAAGGTACCAGAAACCCGTTTTCATATTGCAAAGCCAGACGTATTAGGCAAAAAAAGTGTCATGCGTCTAAAGGCTTTTGGTACCTTACGTCTAAATACCCCCCATCTAACAAGGATCAGCAACTTGACATTAGAAAAGTGCACAGCCATGTAGATTGCTACAAAAATCCTTAATACAAAATCCATAACCCAGAATATCCTGTTAACCACAAGAACAGGATCACAACCAGAGTGAACTTAACTTTATTATAATAGTAAAAAAGATCTCGAAAAGTGAATCTACTAGAATTTTGGAACTTAAACATCTGAGTCGCCTCTCCTTTATTTCTTGATGAGGTTCCTGATCACATATGGAAGGATGCCGCCGTGATCAAAATATGTCAATTCTACCTGCAAATACAACCAAATGAGGTTTCATATCTCAACTCATATGTTCTACTTGATTATTCTTTAGATAAACATTTGATAAAGTGTATGGAAAGTAGGAAACACATCATACCTGTGTGTCAAATCTGACTGTACATGTGAAGGATTTACCATTGTCAGTGGTAACAGTAACATCTTGACCAGGTTTTATGTCACTCGCTTTTGAAGGTAGATCAATGGTGTACCGCTCATGACCAGTCAAACCGAGTGTATCTGCATCTTCGCCAGCCTTGAAACAAAGTGGAATGATACCCATTCCAACCAAGTTGCTCCTATGAATTCTCTCAAAACTCTTGGCTATCACTGCTTTCACCCCCTGAGAAACCATCACAAATTCCAACTTAAAATCTCTTTACAAATTAACCAGAAACAACAAAATGAATACTAACCTGTAGCATAGGACCTTTAGCAGCCCAATCTCGGGAGCTGCCACTACCATATTCGGCTCCAGCCAAAACAATAGTGTCGAGTCCAGCTTCTTTGTACCTCTGTAACATTTAGATAACACAAACATTTAGATCTCATCATATGAACTTGAAGATGTTAAAAACAAGATATACATGTGTGTTCTGTAACTGTTACATACCATCGCCACATCAAACACGGGAAGCTTCTCTCCAGTGGGAATGTGAATGGTTTTGGGGCCAACTTCCCCATTTAATAGCTTATTAACAATGCGAATATTGGCGAAGGTGCCTCTGGCCATAACTTCATCATTGCCACGGCGACTACCATAAGAGTTGAAGTCCCTACGGTCAACACCACGCTCAAGGAGGTATTTTGCAGCAGGGCTGTCCTTATGGATACTGCCAGCTGGAGATATATGGTCAGTGGTGATGCTGTCACCAAAATTGAGCAAACAGTAAGCATCCTTCACTCCATGTGAACCTGGTGGGTCCATGGTCATGTCCTTGAAATATGGTGGTTCATGAATGTAGGTTGAGTTAGGATCCCATGAATAGAGGCTGGATGAAGGGACAGATAATTTATTCCACATTGGATTGCCCTGTGTGATGGCTTCGTAGGTGCTCTTAAACATATCTGGCAGCACACTTGATTGAACCACCTGTGAAATTAAATTACTTTTTCAGTCCTGTTGACATTTACTTTAACCAAGATTAGAATAAAAAAATTAGTTCTAAGAGACTTGAATACCTCAGCAATTTCTTCAGTGCTTGGCCAAACATCCTTAAAGTACACACTCTTTCCATCCTTTGTTGTCCCAATCGGCTCCTTCTCAAAGTCAATGTCGACCTAAAAAACAACATGCAAACCTTTTAATTTCATCCGTCCAAACTACCAAAGATTTCTGTCTTTAAACAGTCAATATGTCAACATACCGTGCCAGCAAGTGCATATGCCACAACCAAGGGAGGTGACGCGAGATAATTGGCTCTTGTTAGTGGATGAACACGACCTTCAAAGTTTCTGTTGCCAGAAAGCACAGCTGCAGCAACAATATCTGCAGAAACAGCCACAAAAAAATCTCAATATAATGCTTACAGTTTCAGTGGGGATTACAACAATTTGTGAACTATAAGTGTACCATTGTCTGTAATTGCAGAAGCAACCGACTCATCAAGATCTCCTGAGTTCCCAATACATGTGGTGCAGCCATAACCCACTATGTTGAATCCCTGCTGGTCCAAGTACTTTTGCAGGCCACTATTATTAAAAAAAATAATAAGCAAAAGAAAATTATTTACAAAAAGGTAAAGAGAAAAATATACTGCGAATTGTAATTACCTCTGGAGCAAGTATTTAGTAACAACTCCAGAACCAGGAGCAAGGCTTGTTTTTACCCAAGGTTTAACCTGCAGACGATAAGGACTAGTTCAAAAATCACCACGCATAGCGTAAACCAATCTTCATCGATACTAACACAAGTATAGATCACAGTAGAAGAGTATAGCAACCTCCAAACCAAGTTCACAAGCCTTCTTTGCTACAAGACCAGCCCCAAGCATGACGCTGGGGTTTGATGTATTCGTACAACTTGTGATGGCTGCTATCACAACACTTCCATGTTTCAGTTCAGCAGTTTGTCCATGAAATGGAAAGCTGACAACTTTCTCTTGTGCCTCCTTTGGTACAGCAAAACCCTGCATAGAAGTATTAAAAATTAGAAACTAATTATACAAATAACCCATGGTTTCCACTTTCGTTTATTGTCACTAACTGTATATTAACAGAGTAAAAGTAACATATATCTCTCTATGAATTCATGCTTTATGTCCACTAAGCAAAGCATCAATAGTAAGGATGTTCCAAAAGGTGGAAAATGACATATTTCTAGAAGCAAAGAAACAATAGCCTTATCTCACCTTAAATCCAACTTTGTTATCAAGGCATGAATGCCAGTCGGCCTTCATATCCTTTATGGGAACACGATCATGTGGCCTGAATGCATGAGTAATCATGGATTTAATCAAGAAATTCAGAACGAATAAAGAAGAAAAGCAATATAAAAGAAAATAATATAAGATTCCAATTCCCAACATATAAAAATTACCTTTTGGGACCAGAAATACAGGGTTCAACTTCACCCAAGTCCAGTTGAAGGTAAGATGAGTAAACTTTCTCTTGTTGTGGCTGAATTTACATGATCATTAGTATGAGTGAGAGAAAAAAACATCAAATTCAAGAGCTTACAAATAAAAGAGTAGGAAAAACATGGGCACTAACCTCACTGTAATCAACAAACATTTTGTTTGCTCGCAAATATGCTTCAATCATAGCAACCTGAAAGGAAACAAGACAGATGACACCATAAGACTGACGCACTCACAAGTCACAAATTCGTAAAGTTATTACTTCTGAATACAAATAAATAACCATACAGTATCATCGCTTCTTCCTGTTAACTTAAGGTACTGCAGTGTGACATGATCTACAGGAAAGAAGCCCATGGTTGCACCATATTCAGGTGACATATTTGCAATAGTTGCTCTATCAGCCAATGACAGTTCACTCATACCCTCACCTGCAAGTCAATTAATAGTGTGACGTGAAGAAAGATTGTAGATATGCTAAGTTTAAACCTATTTAATGACTGGCTGCAAAGACATTACCAAAGAACTCAACAAATTTGCCAACAACGCCATGCTTTCTTAACATCTGAGTCACAGTTAACACCAAATCAGTGGCTGTAACACCATTTTGCAACTTTCCAGACAGCTTGAACCCAACTACACCAGGCAGAACCATGCTCATGGGCTGTCAATATCAGAAAAAAGTCAGCTGATTAAAACAATTGTACTGAAACTCAAAAAAACCATATAAGTTGGATAACCTCAAACGCATTATACATTCATACCTGTCCAAGCATTGTTGCTTCTGCTTCAATTCCTCCTACTCCCCAACCAGCTACTCCCAATCCATCAATCATGGTTGTGTGAGAATCAGTTCCAACAACACTATCAGGGTATAGAATGCCATCCGTATTGAAAACAACACGTCCAAGATACTCTAAATTAACCTGAATAAAATAACATATAATGATATATTCAAATATAAGTTTTACGATATATATTCAGAATTATATGGTTTGAATGCTTAAAACTTTACCTGGTGAACAATACCAGAACCAGGAGGAACTACAAGCATGTTGTCAAAAGCATGTGACCCCCATTTTAGAAAGGCGAACCGCTCATTGTTACGCTGAAATTCAAGGTCCATGTTTGCTTGAACAGCATTTGCACTTCTTGCAACATCAACCTGAACTGAATGGTCAATCACAAGGTCTACTGGCACCTGCAAATACCAAATTTTCATATTGTGAGATAACTATGGATGCTCCAAAATTGTGCCATCATGGGTCATTATATGCAAACAATAAAAAACATGGTTTGGAAAAAAAATATGCAGTAGATGTTGCTCACCAATGGATTGATCTTCTTAGAGTCTCCACCAAGCTTGTTCATAGCATCGCGCATACAAGCAAGGTCAACTACAGCTGGAACTCCGGTAAAATCCTATGGAAACATCGTGAATGATTAAAAGTAAACAAATGGCTGCAAAATACTATACAAGAGGGTATTTGATGATATTTACCTGTAAGAGAACTCGGGCAGGTTTAAACGGAATCTCCACTTGCTTCGGTGAGGTATTTTCCCAGTCAATAATCTTTTCAACATCATTCGGGGTAACTTGAAAGTTGTCGCAATTGCGTATGGCTGATTCCAAAAGAATCCTGATAGAATATGGGAGCTTGTCTGCAAAAATGTAAATTTACACATTAAAGAGAATGATTTGAAAGAATAAAATAGCTGCCAACATACAATAAGAGCATAGATGCAAAGTCATTCCGCAATAACTACACTGAGTGATAATAATATAATCACAACTTTGTAACTTGGATCAACCATGCATTAGAGGATCTATTTGCAAGGCAGTGTGATCAGACTATACAAAAAGAAAGAAAAGACTGCAAAAATGAGCTCAAGTTTCATGTCCATACCAATCCTGGGATCATTTAGAGCAGGAAGACTGTAAAACTTTCCGAACTCGCCTCCTCCAGGCCTGGGAAGAGTGGTGAATATGCCCTTGAAAGGATTTTCAGAAGCTGCACATAGTGTAACAAAGAATCAGTATAAAGCAAAATCAGAATAAAGGCACCAAAATGTAACAAATTCTGTTCCCTGCATCCCATTATATACATGATACCGGTCCATATTCCAAAGTAATATATTCGATTCCAAGCAACCCAAACATAAAAGTCTCTTAACAATCCTTTACGCAAAGCAGTGAAAACATTTTTTATTAACGAACAACAAAACAGAATAAAATAAAGTTCCAATCAACACTATTAGTATAAACTCAACATTCACATCGATTCATAAAAAATACAGCTCAACACTTTAATCTAACACACTAGCAAGCACAAAACAAACAAAACTTCTCGCTAAATCCGTCAAATCCAAAATCAACATCGATCTAAAAAACTCCTACAGGAACTTCATTTTGCATGTGTATGTTAGTATGTAGTCCATCGGTTGACAAGCTCTAAATCAATAGCAAACTAAAAAGCTAAAAACAATAAATTCAGTGATACGAAAGTCAAAAAAACGAAATATTCATATTCATATTCTTATTCGATTAATGATTAATCTCAGAACATCAAATCAATAAAATAAGCGATGAAATCAATAGATATACCCATGGAAGCGATTTTTCGTTGAAACTGTTGAACAACGGGAGTAACGTTTCCGATCTGAGCTCTAAGTACGGTAGATGATCTCCAATCAACACCGTGACTCCACCGTGAAACAGAACGAAACGCCGGCGATGTGCTGATCGATCTAAACGATGAAGAAGATGATGAGATTGGAGAAGATTTGGATAGAATAGAAGAAGATAAACGCACACCAGATGAAGCTATAAATAACGCAGATGAAGTAGGTGAAGTGGTGGTAATCGATATATGCATCACGATGTACTGTATGAAAATAAAAGTAAAAAAAAAACTAAAAAGATTAAAAATGATGAGAGAGATGAAAGTCTTTCATGGCTATGGCTGCGAGTGTGTGAAGAGGGTTTTATTTAATTATTTAAACTTAGGCTTTAATCTAAACCGTCTATATTAATTTCGATATATAAGGTTGTCTCATTTGAAAAACGAATAAAACCAACCTCTATTGTAGTGTTGTGTCTTGATGAGAGTTGAATCAAAACTTTTATATTTAGTAAAATTTTAACGTATCTTAATTGGGTGTGTGAAGGGGAGTTAATGATCTTTTGGTCAAAGGGGAGGTGAGAAGCTTTGTTTTTTAAGATTATGAGTTCTAGTCTTGCTACTGACAAAAATTTACTAAGTCAATGTTATTAACTTCTAACTTATTAATATGTCGTTAAAAAAATATATGCTTGTCTGTGCATGAAGCTCGGTTACCGGATAAACTTTCGAGGTCAGCTCTAGTCGGCTAGAAATAGAATGGTTGTGGCGTGTGGATTGCACACACTTTAATGTACCAGATTTTTTCTTTAAGAAAATGACGAAAAATATTTTTATACTAGGTTGCACACGGTCCAATTTCAGCATGTTTGCTTTATATCCATGTATATTTTTTCTTTTTAAGTAATATAATAATGCTTAACTAGTATATTCATGTATTTTTTTTTTCTTTTTTCTGTGTCTAACTTTTTTTTTTCATTATTCGTTATTATGCCGATATGTCAAATAAGTAGAGTGAAACAAATTAGTCTTAATTGTCAATAATATAGTGTTTTACTTTATTTAAAACAACCCAATAATTACACTTTTGATTATTATTATTATTACATTTACATATATCAAAGAAATTTGTTTGTTGTACTTGCACCAAAATATTACAAGTGGCTGAGGCATCCAAAGTCGTTCGTTTTGTTTATTATTATGCAAAAGATATTGAAAAGGATTAAAACCTAGTCAGGTGATCCACAAATTAACGAACATGTACAAATAACACCCAAAACTTTGCCCATGGCTAGACCCATTCCTAGGTCATGATACTGGCAAGAATCAACAGCATGAGTGTAAGTAAAGATTTATAAAATTGTGTTTACAAACACACGAACACAAAACGGCCCTCAGCTCCTTTGCCACTTGCAACTATCATGAAAGGATTAACCACAAGAGTCGAAAAAACATGGGATGGTAATCATGTAGGTGGCTGCCACGTTCCTGGTCTAAATGAGGCACCCGATCCTGTTGGCTCAGCTGACCTGTAAATGCGTATAGTTAGAGCCTTAGAGGTGACAAGATGATCATATTGGGTGATGGGTCAAAACAGGTTCAAAGTGACAGTTCATTTTTAGTAGAGGTTGAAACGAGCAGGCCCAGGTTAAATTGGCCCGAAACCTGTTGCTTTTTAACTACTTTTTCAACATGGTTGTCAAGAATATGTGGTATGGATAAGAATAAAGCATTACTCTGGTTCTTGCTTTTGCTTTGTTTGATCCTGGACCTTCTCCTCTTGTATTTTGGTACTCCTGTGTTTGGAAGTTCATATTGAATTAACATAAAAAGGATATGCTAATGAGCTGAGCTAAAGTCGGCCAAATGTGGATTTTAACTTACCCCTTGCTACTTGTTGCTTTAGATGCTTCCCCAGATTTATCAACTTCAAGAGAAACATTCATAAATAAAAACTTGTCAGATATTTAGGCACATGATCACCAGTTACAGCTATTTTCTAAAAACAACTGAAAGAACGATTTTCTATCACATTTTTAGCATGTTCTCTTGTACAAAGCAAATAAAAGCTTGAAAAGACTTGTGGTTAGAGATGGAGAAATAGGTCAGTCCATCATAACCGATGATGTTTGTTGGGTCAAAACGGGTAGGGTTGACCCAAACCACTATCTGCCAAAAACATAAATCTTTATACATGATTGGTGTGTGAGCTATGACTAACACTTTACCTTCTGAGGCAACTGGGAGTTGCTGGATGAAACTTTTTAGGTCTGGACCATCGCCTTTACCTGTACAAATGATAACGATATGCATAACCGCATAAACATAGGTTAATGTTCGAGATACTTTCTGTTAAAGTATCAAATTTATAATTAAAGAAGTAAAGAGAAACAAATGTAGCATACCCATGCTTGTTATTTTACGACTAATGCCTTCCCTAGCTTTCCTTTCTTCCTCTTCCTTCTTCAGACCTTGATCATATAAAAGAAATAGCAAGGATTTCATATAACCAGGTACGGGTAACAGTGGACGCTAATCAGGATACGAGCAAAGCCTAGATGGCACTTACGAGCAACGTTTTCTTTAACACGTTGACGCCTCGCCTCCATCATAGCCATCTCCTGAAGACAACATGATGAGCTTTGCCAACAAATAATAAAGGAATTCCAGAATATATCTTCAGAGAATAGATTTCTGTAGATATAGAGTCAAACGGTAGGTCCTAGTTTTTTAATGTAAAACCGTTATGTTGCCTGCTAGGAAGTTGCAGATGGAAGAGGTAAGGGTGTCAATAGATAAAGGATGGTATAAACGATGCAACTTGTTGGGAAATTAACTTGTTTGGCACATACAATGCCAGATACTTGTTTCACCCTAGGCAAGGTTAATCATTACATAAACACCCCCACTAAAGCTTAAACAATATCTCTCAAAAAGAATCCCAGATATGGATTGTTCTTAAGGGAAACAGCAATATAAGAGTCACTACCCAGTCACCATCTGCACCGAAGTCGACTGGGAAAGAGGTAAAGGAGATGGTAAGTCTATCACTGGGTATTGCACAGCTGTTTGGAGAAATTTAATATCCTGGAGGATCAAAAAACAAGATTTTGATGCAGGTAGAACTGAAGCTGAGTTTAGAGCAATGTGTCAGAGACTCAGAGGATATGTAATGGAATTTGGTTGGATAGGATACTCAAGGAACTAAGGATCAAGTGAGGTGGACCAATCAGGCTTTTATGCAACAAGGTAGCGATAGAATTGCAAAGAACCGAGTTCACCATGGTCGAACAAAGCACATTATCTATTGACCGACACTTCATTAAAGAAAAGCTATAAGGAACAACTACAGCTAAACTATGTTCCCACAGATTTCCAGTTAGCTGATATGCTCACAAAGGTGAAAGGCTCAACAAAAAAAAACATTCAACTTTCCGAACACCAAACTGAACATGATCCATATCCCATACCCAGCTTGAGGGGGGGTATAGAAATTAGTCAAATGGAAGCTCCTAGTTTTTAGGGATTAGCAAGAATAAAGAACGAGCTATACGAGAGTTCACATAGTGAATTATTCCTGCATTTTTAGGGACAGGCACTGGTATTTCTTGTCTTTCTGTTTTTGTCTAAGATTTCTATATAAAAGAAATTGTTGAATGTAAATAAAAGTTTAGTGATTATTAAATTGAGTTTTCTACTCTTTCTCCCGCTCTGTCATACTTTTTACAAAGACAAATAAGGCTAAAAACAGCATAAAAAAAATTAATATGGTCAATCTAGTTAAAAGTTGGATTCACCTCTGGTGAAGGAGCTATCTTGCGCTGCCCATTCAACCAACATATCCATTCGACTACAAAGAAAGCAAACAATGATTCAATATGACAGAAAAACTGAAAAACTCTTTTTTCATTTAAAGCCTAAACATGCACAACGATTCATATGTTTACAAGCATGAAGCTTTTACATTGAAATAGAAACATGAGACCATCATAGTGTTCAAGCAAATGATTATTGTTACCTCTTTGGACTTTAATAACTATATCATTAATACATGTTAAAGATAAACATTCTTCTCAAGATATGGAATATACTACATGGCAGTAGGTGCAAACCTAACATCCTTGATCAAACCATGAGTCTATGACAAACAGCTATGAATTTAAGCACGAAACTGTAAGGTACGATGAACCGTTATAAAGTTAACTAATATGCTAGTGGCACATGAGAACATATTGTGGTAAAGTTGCTGGACTTCCTAGTGATTATCCCTTTTAGTAGTCATAATTGCAGCAACTTCATTAGTTCTAAGAGGTACCGTTTTGCCAAGCACCGTTCTAACAAAAACTATTGTTTGTTGTACAGACATACCTGGAATGGAGGTTGAATCAACTTCCCCTTTAAATTCTACCCATCGCTTCTCCTTCACTGTTGCATCCAAAAGTGTATTATCATATAAGTTATGTTAACAAGATCTATGTCTAGCAACTGTCTGCAATATGAATTATGACGATCATATAGTGAGCCAAATTTCTAATATGTTAACATGTCATAAGATACATGTGGCTCAATGAATTTCTGAATATAAACAACAAGAAATTTGAAAAAATTTGATGTTCAGTTAGCAAGAGCTCTAGCTCCAAATTCACAGCAATAAAAAGTCACAACTTTGAAAAATATACTGACTGCCTTACACAAGTTCATAGGTAACCCTAATACCAGCTATATAATTAAAAATGCAACTTACGAGTAGAAAACAAATACAAAGAAATTAAGGTCGATTTGAGAACAAATATGAACAATATACATCATTTATCAATTTTCATTTCAACTAAAAGACACATACAGTATGAATTAGGAAGTGGATCAAAATCTCCGATTAAGAGAAGGAAAAACAACGCACTTACTGATACCGTCGATCTGTTCGGTACGAACAAAGTATTGATTTCCTGCTTTGTCGGCTCCGATGAACGTCCGATTTCTGAACATGGCGGATAACTTGGACCATAGTTTTGACATTTCTCCTTAACGAGACTCGACACTGCTTCAAATTCAACTAGCTTTGAGATCAAATGAACGGATTAGCACGATCTATATGAAATTAGGGCAAATCTATCAAAGGAAAATGATTCATGTAGCCAAGGCCAGTGGGTGTTTGGTATTTGCTTATTTGAAGTTAAATTTTTGAGTTAATAGCCAAAATGGTCCCTGAGGTTTACAAGATTTTGCAGTTTTTTATATTTTTAAAAATTTTTGCATAAATAGTCCCTACAGGCCAAAACCTGTTGCTAAATTGGTCCACGACACTAACGGTGTTAAAAAAATTTCATTAGCTGACTGGTAATTGACTAAAATACCCTCTTCTTCTTCATCACCACCAACACCAAATCACCTCCATCCTCAACCACCACCTCCAATCTTCATCAGCACCACCACCACCAGTTTCGGTTTCATCAATAACAAATTTCAATTGCCCACTTCTTGAAAATCAAATGATAACATAATTCTTCTAATCAAAACTTGAAGGACAGCAGCTAGTTGTGATCAAAACAAAACAGCTTCATCATCTTCTTTCCAAACAACGCTCCTGGTCACCGGACATACACCGCGACATCGAGTGGCAAAAGCTTAAGAACAATCAGCAACGCCGTTACAGGTCGCAGCAAAAGCATCGACGGAGATGCTGCTAATGAAGTTAATGTTACTGATGATGATGTGAAGGAACTGAAAGCGTGCTTTGATTTAGGTTTTGGATTTGATTCATGTAGTGATTTTGATCCGAAACTTACGCAGGCGTTTCCTGCTCTCGAACTTTACGCTGTTGTTAACAGGCAGTATAATAGTAGATTATTGTCTAGGTCTTCGTCGATATGCTCTGATTCGTCGTCAACTTCGTCTAGTTCTTCAACTACTGTTATTGTAGATCCAAGTAAGTGAAGTTGAAGTTCCGTGTTACGATTTGCGATTGTGTTATAGGTGTTATGATCGAATAAAAACAAATCGAAAATTCGATTATATAGGTGATGATCGAAGCATAAGTAAATCGAATTTAGATCGAGTATAGATATGATCGAATCACAACTAGTTCAGATTTCGATTGATCACTGTTTTGATTTGATGAACTAATGATCGAATCACAGTAATTCATAATTCGATTGATTGAATGCTGTTTTGATTTGATCACAACTAGCTGCTGTCCTTCAAGTTTTGATTAGAAGAATTGTGTTATCATTTGATTTTCAAGAAGTGGGCAATTGAAATTTGTTATTGATGAAACCGAAACTGGTGGTGGTAGTGCTGATGAAGATTGGAGGTGGTGGTTGAGGATGGAGGTGATTTGGTGTTGGTGGTGATGAAGAAGAAGAGGGTATTTTAGTCAATTACCAGTCAGCTAACGGAATTTTTTTAACACCGTTAGTGTCGTGGACCAATTTAGCAACAGGTTTTGGCCTGTAGGGACTATTTATGCAAAAATTCTTAAAAGTGTAAAAAACTGCAAAACCTTATAAACCTTAGGGACCATTTTGGCTATTAACTCTAAATTTTTTTTTTTTGGGAACGGCCTACCAACGCAAACGCAGGTACACCCCGCCTGACGCCCAATGGCTAAAGATATACACAGACCGGCTCAATCCAAATGCACGAAGCCTTTAGCCTACTTAACTCCACATCATGGGGAAAACTCATTAGTCCGTTTGCCCTTAGGCATCACAGCAAACTATGATAAAATCGTTTGACTCAACAATCATGTTGTCACAAGTCTTTCAAAGTATTGCTAGTGTAAATAGAACTTTGAGTCTTATTTGAGAATTCAATGCTATTATTACTTAATACCATTGAAACTTGCATTTTGAACCAAATTATAATTTATTTAACTTTTTGAGAAGTCAGAAAGAAAGTTAAAATGTTTTTGGTAAATATAAATTGTAAAGGGAAAAGTTAGTAAATCACTTCATCATGCTTTTAACTTTTAAAGAAGTAAAGAGTTTAAAAAAAGAAGCAATCCCAAACAACCCTAAAAAGTTTATTAGAAAATAGCAGTCATCGTTTTTTGTATTACCAAGAGCTTGAATAAAGAGTCGATTGTAAGTTTATGTGATTGTGTTGTTAGAGACGTGGAGCCTTACTACATTATGTGCCTTCAGATGAGGGTTCTTCTAGCCCATTTGGATGATTCATTGGCCTTTAAAAAACAGTACTTTTTAGGGCAAATGGAGTGGATACGGATTGAGTAAAAACTAAATATGTCTGTCCTCATAAATGTTACTGGCACGTGTTCGAGGGTGAGTAGAAAATCTCTACACAGTTTGATTGTCCTAACTGATCAACGTTTGTGATTTGGTGGAACATGTCACACAACTAGGTTAGAACCTGCGTATTACATTGGTCGAAAAAAAACGAAAATATTACAAAATTGTTACTACTATTTCATGACAGAAATTAAGGAGTAAATTACTATTTGATTACCTGTGGTTTAGGCCTTCAATCATTTGAGTATAAAATTAAAGCTTTTTTCAAAGTTTTTAAAATTGTTTAAAAGATTTCCTTTTTAAACAATCGGTTTTAAACCGTTTAGTTTTTCATGTCTTTTAGAAAAAATTGTACTTTTCAACAGTTTTAGTCAGTTGGTTTTATAAACATTCATTTTTTTACGCCTTCTTAAAACATTTGGATTTTTAAGTGTTTTTCTTTGATTCATTCATCTTATTTAAATAACTATTTTAATCATTCAACTATTTTTTAAATTGACCATTTTATTTAATTATCATTTTTAACTGTCCATATTATTTAAAAACATACGTTTAAGTAACCAAAAAGGTAAGGTCTTTTTAGTAATTTATTTAAAATTAAGTATTATTATTATTAGAATATGAAGATTTATAGAAACCAAAACATTATTTTTTAACTACCTTAAAGCCTCGGACATCATCTTTGGAACCAAAACATTATTTATTTTTTATTAAATTTAAATAATCGTAACTTTGATTCATTGGTCAACTAGGTTTAATACCCGTGTGTTACACACGGGTTAAATAGTAATATTTATAAAGAAATTATAACCATTATATTTAACAATTTGTAAATATATAACATTTAAGGAGTTGACTCCATCAACTTGCATGGTGAAAAATTTAGCTAAATTTTACCTCCCAAACTTCCTATTATAGAAAAAAAAATCCCTCCAAAAATTGCCCCTTAAAAGTTTGATTTATTAGATAGATATTAATTTTAATTTTAAAAATAGCTTACATTAATCACAACTTTCACTCTATTGGCCTTCATTATTTAAATCCAATAGCTCATTATTTTTAACAAAATCGGAGATAATATGTGATACCAAGGGACTTCGACCTTGTGTTCACGAACCAGATTTCCAACCTGATGATAACACTCGACGGAATTGTGTATTCCTGTAGTCATAGGCGGCCCAAAGGGTGTGCGGCATGGCCGACCGCACAGGGCACTCGCTTGACGCAGATGTAGTCAATAGTCATGTAGCAAATAAGCAAAGATTTAAAGCTCACACCTAAAGGCTAAAGCCCACTGCAATTAATTAACTAAACATCTAAAAGCCCACTGCTACCACAAGCCCACACAATAAAATGGATTATGAATTAATGAAGGCCGGAAGCCCACAACACTATGGAGCAAAAAACGTAATCTGTAATTTGTTGAACACATAAGCAGCAAAGCAGCAGCAGCTAGCCACGATTTGGAGACTAGAGATGTTAGCGATGATCACAAGTTCACAACGAGGTAATTGTTACTTTTTAGTTTGTTCAGTTGTTTTTTAATTGTATCATCTTAGTGAATTTGAGTTTTTAGTAACAATTGTCGGGGGAAATTTTTACCATCTTTGCAAATTCTATTAATTGGTGGGAAATCTTGAAGGATAATGTTAAAACTTGGAGTCGTAAATCATTATCTCAAACTCGTTAGGAAAGTCGTGTTGAAAGTGTTAAGGCTATCAAAATGCAACTAGGTGATGTTAGAGAAGCTTTACTTCAAGTTGGAGAGCAAGATAAGAACGTGGCAATTGCAAGTGAAGCAAATTCATTAGCACAAAAAGATCTTAGTGAATTTGAGTTTTTGGTAACAATTGTCTTTTGGTATCATGTGCTGAACCATATAAACATAGTGAGTAAAAAGTTACAATCAAATGATATGCATTTGGAGACCGCTATTAAAGAAATAAATACATTGATGACTTACTTCAAGGATTATAGAAAAAATGGTTGATATGTGAATATATATACATGTTAACAATGCATATTAGCCCTCATTTTAAACGCTTTTTATTGCAAATTCATCCGAATAGCCACTTAATTGTGTTTTATTTGGATTTTTATAGTTTTGGATGGCAACTAGGTGATTTTGGTGAAAAACTTAAAGGAAAAAGTGAAGAATTTGAAGATTAGCCTCTGACATGACCATGTCTGATGGAGACATGGCCATGCAAGTCCTGATAAGCAATTTGATAAAGACATGGCCATGTCTGAGCGCGACATGGCCATGCTCTGCGCAAAATCCCTCATTTTTAACCTAAATTTCCCTCATTTCTCACACACAATTTTAGGGAGCAAAACCCTAATTCTCTCTAGCCTCCAAGTCGGTTTTCATCCAACTTCATAAAGGAAGAAGATTATTAACTCCAAAGAAGAATCTAACATCATTCTACCTATTCTAGCTTGATTTTGGTTTGATATCCTCTTTATCTAACCATGTATCTCTTTGACTCTTCAAGCTATTTGGGTATTTTTGTAGTTAGCATGAGCTAAAACTCTTGATTCACTTAGATTAGATGAATCCTAGCTAAACATTGACGATTTACATGTTGTTTATGGTGATGATTATGTTGATGACTTTAGCAAAGTTTTGAATGTTTTCAATGATTATGTGTGTTTGTTTGACTTGATTATATTTTTAATCTCGTGGGTGTCTTGACCATATTATGTTGGAAAACCGTATGTGTTAGGATATTTATTCATGGATATGTAGATGTATGTGTATGTGTTCATGACATTTGACTAGGAATGGTGGATGGGGATTGGAACATGTAAGATTGTTAGTCAAATGTGCATCTTTGTGTATATGCTTGGAAAAGCCATTACATTTGTTGTGAATTCCTTGTATCATTGTGTATGTGTGATTATTGTTTACTAGCGTGAATTTATAGTTCATGTATTCATGGTATGATATTCACAAGTTGAAAAGGTTCATGACATTGTTTCCATTACGTGATTCGAGGTGGTTAGTATGTGTTTATCGTATTAGCTTTCCAAAGGATTATGGGATTAAATAACCTTGACAGGAGTTTAGTCCATCTTTATATTCAACATAATTGTATCATTAGCTCTTCAAGGAATGACTTTAGGTGGTTACTATGTTATCATCGTTTTAACTTTCCAAAGAGTCATATGATTAGATAGCCTTGACGGGGGTCTAGTCTATTTCGTGTTATGCATGTAAGAATGATCTCATCATGGATTTGTGTAGATTGTCATTGTAAGGCTAGGTGGATTCAAAGTCTAAGTGAACATCTCCTTTGTTTGATTATCTTTCTTAACTTTTAATTTATTTATTTATGTCTATTTAGATTAAAAACACAAAATATCAAACCACTTTATTTGCCGGCTAGATAATGACAACGGTTTAGTATCAGGAGCTCCCGTGTCCATGGATCGATATTCGGTTCTTGCCTAAAGCTATACTACTATACGATAGGTACACTTGCCTATTGTGTGTAGTTAGTCTTAAAGTAATTGTCGTCTTTTATAAATTTAAAACCCAATTATGTGAAAAATCATTGTTAAAAATCTATACACTTTACACACATCAAGTTTTTGGCGTCGTTGTCGGGGACACGACAATTCTGAGAACGACCTGAGTTTTTACTTTAGCCCTTACTTTAGCCATCTTGTATATATTTGTTATCTTTTTTTTCTTTGTACTTAGTTTATTTTTTATCTTATTCTATCTTTATCTGGTGCCCGTTATCCTTTTGCTTTGAGTGTTTTTTTTGCAGTAATTCTCATGGAGCACAACTACATGGACTACTGTGGAGGATGCCATTATGATTATTGGGATTTCCATGAGGAAGTTTGGTGCGAGATCTGTGGAGGTCCTCATCACACACCGGATTGTAATCATTTCCAAGGCTTCCCCACAGATTGTTATGAAGAGCCAAGTCCTTATTCACAACAATTTGAGAAGTATGCTTCACCACCATCCCAAACTGAACCTCGTCCATTATTATACGAGTTGCTGCAACAAGGGATTAAAATGTTCTCACAACCTACCAATGGTTGTAATCAAGATAAGTTTGAGCAACAAGAACTGTATGTTAAAGAACTTGCAGAAAACCGTCATAGAATTGAGGCATTGAGTATTGAATGCAATAAGATCTATGTTCAACTTCTAGGGGAGAGTTCATCTTGCAACACAGACCTAATTGTTGATTTGGAGCAAAAGAATGGAAGTGAAGCCCAACTTACTCCTTCCTTTGATGTGTTACAGCAAGAATTAGAACCGGAGACAATAATGGATGAAACAAAAGTCCCACCTCCGGTTCAGAGCGAAATCAATTTTAATGAGCCGCATTTACATAATGAGTAAGAAGACAACGTGGAGCATCAATCCACCCTTCAATTAGGTAAGTGTTTCACCACTCGTTCGACCAATTACGAGTATAATACTCATATACCTTTGTTTGCATCTCGTACCTTTCACGATCCTTTATATCCACTATATATTTCACACTTGTCTTGTGAGGATAATATGATGCAGGAATCACAAAGGAATGAACAATGGGAGGACGGATTCTTGGATGAGATGGAAGTGGTTTTCCCGAGTCCTATTATTGGGGAAACCACAAACCACATTGTTCCATCTTGGGAGGACGAGTTTGGAGATGAATTGGTGAGCATACCACTTATGGAAGGGATTGGAGGATGGTTCGACCCGATTGGTGATCTTGATGAAATAGAAGCATTGCTTTATGGGAGGCCAATTGTGGTGATCAATGAAGAACCACAACAAGAATATGTGCAAGAGGGCGACTTTACCAATGAACCAATAACAAAGGTGGCTCCCGATTGTCAAAATTGCACCAAAGATAGTCGTCCCATGACTGAGGATTATAATGATTTTTCACATGAATCAAACAAATCGTGGGAGTGGGCACAATACTTCACCGACCAACAAACATTGAAGGCACGACATCGGTCCCTCAAGCATTTCAAGTCAATAACATCTTGCAATGACGGTCACCTCCTTCATTACATAAGTTGTATCAGGTTCGGTCCGGGAAAATACAAGTCATGGTGGCATGACCCGTTTCATTGTGGTTGTGTTTACCATTGGGTTCGTCCAAAACTAATTGATGTATGACATTGTGTTTACCGTTTCAAAGTTGAAGTTATTAAAATCTTACTTACGATCCACAATGTCCCAACAAGGACTTAGCGGATTGGCGAGATATTGGACAATATAAAATGTGAAGATGTGATAAACCAATTTGCTATGAAAAATACTCGGAGAACTTCACGTGTCATTGGTTAAGTATTGCAGTATGTAATTCTAATACTTTGACTTTGTTATGTTTGTTTATCAAATGTTTGTTTTTTTTTTTGGTAAAAAAATTGGTTTATATAACTTAGGACCAGTCCTTTTTTCCTGGTCCACACATGGCATCAAAATCCTCATGACCGACCCTGGCTATAGTATCCGTAACTACCTCCCACCCCAACTTGAACACCCTAAATTTTGTTTGTGTGAGTTATATGTACTCAGAGTTTTAAAACTTAAACCTTTAATGAAATCCCATATGATAAAATTTGTAAAAGCATGAGAAGTACGTGTGTATAGAAAAAGTCGGTGTCAACCAACCTCAACCCAATGAACATCACTTTTGTTAGTGAGACCATGTGATGGGACGCACCATTGCAATTGACTCCACGATACATCATAAAAGATTCTCTCTTTGTTGGTATGCATAAACGAGTTAATCATATGTGTGATACTCGTTTTAAAACTTGTGTATATAAATTATAAGCATGCGTGTATTTCTAATAGGTTTGTTACAACACTCACAGTGGATTTTTTAGTCGTTTTCTTTAAATTATATTAATATCACTATTTTTTTTTCATTTTCAATTAAATAATTTTTTACACATTTATCGTTAATTTTTATTTTTATTCATTCACAACCACTTTAAAATGTATTAGAAATTTATAAAGGTGAACAATAAATTCCTAAAATGTACCAATGAACAATTGATTATCCAAAAATTGTCTCTATTTTAGTTAAAAGATAATATACGTAAAAGTATAAAAACACGTAAATAAACTAACTTTGTAATTTCAATTTCTAAATTGTTTGTTGGTGTAATTTCAATTTTTAAATTGTTTGTAATAAGTTACTAGTTTGTTGCTAGTTTTTATGGCATTTAGCTTTAAAAAAACTAACTTTGTAGTTAAAAGATACTAAAACAGTAGAAAACATCCTTTTGGTTTAATAAAAATGTATATTGGTTTTCACTAGTCCTAATTATCATCTTTTGTCTTCTACCGGTCCCAACTATTAAATTGGTTATCAACGGTCCCAACTTTTATCACTTTGGTAACCACTGGTCCCGTCGTTAATTTTTTTTAACGCCGTTACGTTTTTTCCAAATTCAAGACCGATGTTTTAGACATTTTGATCGGAAGGATAATATGTGTTGATTGATGTAAAAATTTTATCGAAAAGGCTCTCTGAACGATACAATTTTTACATCCGATTGAAGCACCGTTAGGTTTAAACACCCGATTGAAGCACTATTTCGTTGTTCGGAGCGCCGTTTTGAGGTAACTTTTACATCAATCGACTTATATTATCGTTCCGATCAAAATGCTTATAACATCGGTATTGAATTTGAAAAAAACTTAACGGCGTTAAAAAAATTTAACGACAGGACCAGTGGTTACCAAGGTGATAAAAGTTGGGACCGTTGACAGCCAATTCAATAGTTGGGACCGGTAGAAGACAACAAGTGATAGTTGGGATCAATGAAAACCAATATACCTAATAAAAATTACGCAAACAGTATTTTAGGGGGTAAAAAGACCAAACTGCTATTGAGTTAACGGAGAAACCTAGCAACACTTCATGTAAAGGGCGAAATCTGTTATAAAAAATACACATAAAAAATTATACTTTTTTATACTTTTATAATTTAAATAATGAAACATGTAATTTCTTACAAATATAAGTTTGGACGTTAAATAAAATTCAAGCATTTACCTAAAATCCCTGGGTTATTTTCTCTTTAATTTTTTTTTAGGATCCGTTGCCAAACTTTTAGTTTTTTTAGATGGGTGGTGGTGGGGTGGGGTGGGGTGGGGGTTGGGGCACTAAATGATTAGATATTGAAGGACCGAAGCTAGCACGTGACTGGCAACTGCATGTTACACCAATTTGAAAGTGACAATTCAATTGCTTTACCCACAAAATAACTAAACAAATAGCCAATTCAATTTTCGTGCCATCTCATTCAAGAATTTTGGCCTGCAAATGTCGATGACAATTGGGTTTGGGAAGCCGACTAAAACACCGGGTACACATCAGATTTTGGAGCTATTCCGATTACCAACGGATACACATTATGAATTTACAAAGAATCTATTTCATTTCCAATTCGAAACCTAATTCAAATTCCTTTAAAAACATTTTGTGAAGCGAGCGGCACATTTAATAAATGGAGATTTTTTTCTTCGACAACATGCACAACTATACTTTTTTTTAAAGGGTTATTAGATTTAGTCACCTTCAACTATTAGTTATTGGCCGCTGTCACCTTCAAGTATCACTTTGGCTAATATAACTCCAACTAAACACTTTAGTGTCCGTATTACCAAAATTTAACCAAAAGTGACCTGAATTGGTTAACTTTTGGTGATACGGATACCGTATCACCAAAAGTTAACAAAAAATTAACCAAAAGTGACTTGCATTGGTTAACTTTTGGTGATACGGACACTAAAGTGTTTAGTTGAGAGTTATATTGGCCGAAGTGATACTTGAGGGTGACAACGATCAATAACCAATAGTTGGAGATGATTAAATCCAATAACCATTTTTTAAATGATTTATATATTTGTACACTAAATACACCAGCATCACGAACTCCACTAGTGTATGATATAAACTTTTACTAAACTAAATGTATGAACACAATTTAACCACCATAATCTTTCATTCTTCGTGTAAGACTGGCCACCTTTTACTTAGGGTGAGCGAAACATAACCACGAGGAGAGGAGGCCATGAGCTCGTCTACCTTTGTATGCCTCCTCATGAACTCTTGAACCCATAGAAATACTCCCTTGACATAACCTTTACCAATAAGGATCTAAACAAGGTCGCTATCTCATGAATGAATTTCGAGATCCAACGCAGATACCTTGTGGTGGGTGCTCCGACCGGCCTTAACAATAATCTTTATTTATTTCGTTCCAAGACAAGTGGAAATATCCCTAGAGATAGCCATATAACCCCCCAACACCCCTCCTCGGTAATCCGGCCCTTATAGGCCTTTTCGTGATAGTGATCACAAGTATTTGGCTAAAAAAACAAATAAAAAACATAGTGTGTTACCCCATTGTAAAAGGTTATGTGTAACCAATAGAGATCACAAGTACTACTTACTCATCATTTAAATAACAAAACAAATATCTCCCGTAACATGATTAGATATAAAACTTATGGTGTAACCAATAGAGATCTTGTGTTACCCCATTGTAACAAAGTAAAACCTACATTTTCAGCTTTTGGTTTTGCTTTCGATGGTGATGGGACTGTAACCAACTTTTTGTTTCTTTATTCATGTGACCCTATCTTTGATTATGCGTTTTATATGCTTCATGCCGACTAGAGTCGAGGTATGAGGCCACAACCTCTATTTGGAAAATGCATTTTTGTAAGTAAATTTCATCTACATATGTTAATCAGCGACCTGTAGGTTACCTGGAGTATAGCCTACGAGCTCCCACCTCGTTGGAAACCCATTGTAGCTGGTATATAGCTCGTCGGAGGCCAAAAGTTTAGCAGTCCTTCTCGTCAACCACCTCGTCACCTAGCGCTTCTCGTGCCGTTAGGAATTAGGATAATGAGGAAACATTTTACCTTCAAGATGTCTTTTTGGAAACCATAATAAGCATCTGACTAGAATTAAGTTACAACCGCTCATTTTTCATAGACACGTCGATTTTTATAGCTTCAATCATAAGTTACATCCTTATTAACAATGAAAAAACATCAAACTTTTAAATAAAATTTGTTAATAATATAGAAAAGTATACAAGGGGAGTTGTTATAAAGTTTGAGACGCCGCTCATACTTTATTGATGGAAAATCTTAATGCGCTAGTGTATAGACGTCTACTTCTTTAGTTATTACTAGATGTTAGACCGGGTCGCGCGTTACAGCGGCTGGTCAAATATTCGGGTGTTGCGTATGTAATTTTGTCAGTGCGTTGATAAAAAAAAGGATCAGGTTTCGTACGTCACGGTACAATGTCGTAATATGTCACATATAAAAGACAACGAAATATGAAAATTAGAAGTCAATTAAAACGATAACGTACCCAGTCGAATTCAGAATTTTGAAGTAGTATTATATGTCAAAGTAGAGTAAAAGAAAAAATCAAAAACTCATCAGGGCAAAAAAGACAATTATTAAAAGTAGAAGACTAAAATCATAAATTTATAAAGGTTTTTTTACATATTTCCCCTTCCTAAGTCCATCAATTACACATTTACCCAATCCTAAAGTTTAATTACATATATCCCCTTTGACATAATAAATTACTCATTTACCCATTCTTTTACACAAACTATAAGAAAATATAAAAATATATTTATGAAGATCATTAAGGGTAAAATAGTAAATCAAAAGGTTATTTTAAAGAAATTGGGTAAATATGTAATATATATGGTTTAGGAAGGGGAAATATGTAATTGAATTTAAGGAGTGGATAAATACGTAATAAATGATCTTAAGAAGGGGATATATGTAAATGCCCCATTTATAAAAGTAAAAAAAAATGGAATGCACGTGGCTTGGTTTATTTTAGTTGAGGTTAAGGGTTCAAATCTTTTAGCCTGTTTTTTTTGTTTTTCATTTGTTATTCTTAAAATACTTTAACGATTTTAAATTGTGATGTGTGAGACATAATAACACCTCGTGATACGTATATGAGCTAAGACCCGGCCGCCGCATCGCGCTGCTCTGGCAAAAAACTAGTTGTATACTATTGTTTAACTATAAGAGGATACGTTCAAGGTTAAGAATCTAAGGCATATTTTGGAGCTAAATAGAGCACCGATTGATTTAAACCTAGTACAATGGTTCAATTAGGCACCTCTAAAGATTAGAGGTTTCATTTGGAAAGCTAGACTAAATAGAATCTCATGTAAAAAAGCTTTGTTGTCTCGGGATATAGATGTAGGGTCAGAGGATTGTTCGATGTGTTTTAGTAATCAAGAAATTGTGGATCATGCTCTTCTTCGTTGTACCTTTGTATTTATGGTATGGAAGAAAATATGCAGATGGTGCAATTGGCCATTTATAGAGGAGGGTCAATTAGAGAAATGTTAGATGGACATAATGATATGATCGGCTCAGAAATAGTCAGGAAGATAGCGACAACTATTCTTATGGCTACGTCCTGGTACATTTTGTTAGCAAGGAATGATATTATTTTCAACGTGGTCCCTCTTTCAGTTGATGACGTTGTGAAGAAGGTTAAGGTGAACGTGTTCCTTTGGTTAAATATAGGGAGAAACGGTTGGATGTTTTTGGCATAATTGATACTTCAATATGTTATGTAATCTATGTTTTGTTTTTCTATGTTTGTTGGTGGGATCCTAACGTCTTGCTAGTGGTATGTTTCTAATAAAATCATCGTTTAAAAAAAGAAACTATAAGAAGGTTAAAGAGACGGATTCGTCTTATACAATATACATCACAATTAATAGAAAAAAAATAGTAAGATGTCAAAGTTATAAGATCGCTAAGTCATTACATGTGAAAATGGTAAGGAGTTAAAGTCAGAAGTTAAAATTGCAGATATGTCAAAGTTTAAAATATGATAAAAATAAAATAAAATTAGGTGACGAATAAGGCGATGACACGTGGCCTGTGTCACCGGCCTTACTTTTTAATAGCATATACAATAAGTATTGAAATGTTTTCTTTCAAAACTCTTTTGGATATGTATTACTTGATATAGTGGAGTTATCCTATAAAATGTAAAATTGGTAAAAAGTGTTAGAAAGATATGATGTTACAAAAAGACACAATGGAGATTTCAAAATCATAACTTAAAATTTAAATCAAATTTCAAAAAAGTGATTCTGAGACTTTATTTCTCACGTCGTCTTCATTTTAAAAATAAAGAAATTATCATTTTTTCACTGTCTTTTTTTTAACAAAAGACAGAATGAAAATTATACAAAAAACACAATGAAAAACGATATTTTTAAAAAAAATTCTTTTAGTTTTTTTAAAGGAAATGATGTGGTGAATGAGGTATTCGAAACATTTTTTTTGAAATTTAATTTATATCGTAAGTTATAATTTTTTTTAAAGCGTTATTATGTCTTTTTTAATATTATGCCATATGATTTATACCAAAAAATAACTTTATTTTAACTTTTCTCTTACTTGATATAGGTAACCGCATAAATAAATGACTGAATGAGAGTAAACGATTTATATTTAAGCATAACCTAGTGGCTAGGTAATTAATTTCTACATTAAAGATTGTACACATATCTTATTCAATCAAGTTGCATTATAAATTAAAGGAAGAATAAAATCAAGTATTTATATATTTCCCATTTTATATTTTAAACTAGTATATAATCATTTAAATTAAATAACCCATGCAAATATAAGCAATGTTTTATGTTGTACACATGCTATATATGCACTACAAATAATTTAACAGATCATTTTGGTTTCCAATTACGCTGCAAAGTTTATGTGACATCTACGTAACACAACTCAAAACTCATGGATACCAATGCTCCAAGATTCAAGACGGATCCAACTTTGTTGTAACGATTATAAAGCTAAGAAGCTTAAATTTAGTGATCGATGATCTTTACCTTTGATCAGTGATGTGAATTAAATTATACATATTTTGAATGAATATTCCTTATACTTCTGGTTACTTTTGGTCAAATTATACTCATAACCAACGCATGTTTAGATTTTAAATGTTTTAAGAGACAACGCACTAAAACAATGTGGTTTGAGTAAATTTGAGATCGAGTGGTTAAATTTGTTTATCAAAACTAAAATGTTAGTTTGAGATTAAACATTAAAAGAAAAATAAAGTGAGTTAAAACTAAATATGATATGAATTAAATGTTGATTCAATTTAAATGTTTAGTTATTAAACACTTCATTTTTTGTTGTAGGCCACGAGCAAGAAAAATAATACCATAAAGCCTACTTGCAATTGTATGGATTCTAGAGGATGCACTGGAGCCCACGAGAGGGAATTAACCTAGAAGGAAGGGATATAAATAGAGATATTTTGGGTTCAATCGTAAAAAAAAGGAGGGGGCAGCAGCTTTGGTTTTATATTGAAAGTATTTATCTTTTTTTCGGTTTATGATGTGTATGCGTGCTAAGTTGTGATTATTATTTAATTCCATATTCCTCTTGTGATTCTAGTTACTTAACTTTGTGTTTTGTTGATTAGAATTATATGTTTAGGTTTAAAACTTGGTGTTTGAGATCTAATTGTGGTTAAGCTAGAGATAGTTAATCATAGGAACAAGTTTTGAATGTTGGTTTGACTTAGTGTTCTACTAGTCTAGAGACCGAGAGGTGATAGGCTATTGGTTTTATCTTTTATCTTAACTTGATAGGATTAGAGTTATACGAGAGTAAGCTTTACCTTATCGGTTTTGGTTCTTGTAATTCCGAGTCATAAATTGGGTTAGATAAATTTACCTCTTTACATCTAGGGTTGTCGGGGACAGTCTTACGTGTATTGTGATTGTTGAGACCGAGAGGAGATACATCATTAGGGTACCTTAGTGTTCCCGGTTTGGAGATACCTAAAGTTGATTCATTCCGTCATCCCGTGAGCTTCATAAGACCTTTAGAAACTCTATATTATGTTTATAAGACCTATAGAAGGCTTAGCATAGTTTAGTTTGTCTATTTGTCATATTTTTTTTTAGATCCGGAGTCATACAGTTTGTTAATCCCAAGGATAGTGAAATTCGTCAATATGATTCTTACCTAGGTGGTTTGCTTTCTCCATATTTGCTAGTCTCAAGTTTTTTGCCATTTTTAGTATTTCTCATTTATTAGTTTTTAATTATTTTTTTAGATAAGTTTTAATATTAGTTCGTCTTTATTTTCTTAGTTTAAATAATTAAAAATAAACAAAGTTTCATCGGTTAGGAGTCGATAACGATCTATTATTGAGGGCCGCCAAACAAGTCTCTTGGGTACGATACTCGGACTTACTTAGCTTGATTACACACGACCGGTACACTTGCCGTTTGTGTGAGTTTTGTTGGGTTTTCCATTTTATTTAAAACCTGAGTTTTGTGAACGACATTACTTTATTAATTTAATATATATATTTCACACATCAAGTTTTTGGCGCCGTTGCCGGGGACTTTATTTTGGCGACTTCGAGAACGATCCGAGTCGGGGGTCTAACCACCCTTTAATTTTTGTTTATTCTTATTTGTTTTAATTATCTTTTTCTTTTCTAGGTTAGTTTCCTCTATTTGCTAGTTGTTACCTTAGATATAGTTTGTCTTTTACGTGCTATTTGTTTGTTTGTTAGATTAGTTCACTTTTATTTAAGTTGTTTAGTTATATATTTTTTTTTTGTTTTTTTTATTTTCTTTTCGTTCTAGTTTATGCGTCACACTCGTTCTGCCGGACCACCTGAGTTTGAGTCATTAGACGATCCCGAGCGTATATTCGACCAGCAGACGGACGAACCCGACTACGACACCGAGTCAGTAACGGAGGAAAGTTCAGTTCGCGACACCGACACCGATTCCGTTCACGACACCGAGTCTACGATGGGCGACGCAGATCCACCAGTTAGGAGAGTTGTTGCTGACTACGCAAAGCCGACAGCCGATGGCGCTAGGTCTAGTATCACTCGACCGCAAATCGCTGCCAACAATTGGCAAATTCCTCCTCAGGTCATTTCGATGATGACCAACACTTGTCAGTTTCACGGGTTGCAGTCTGAGGACCCGAATTCTCATCTTAATCGCTTCGCCAGAATCTGTGACACCTTCCATCTTAACGGTGTTACTGAGGACGCACTCAAGTTGCGTCTTTTCCCGTTTTCTCTCTCTGATCGAGCCCACAGTTGGCTAGAGTCTCTTCCTGCCGGTTCCATCACTACATGGGCCGATTTGCAGGATAAATTCCTTTTGAAATACTTTCCACCGTCGAAAACCGCTCGTCTGAGGAGCCTAATTCATTCTTACCAGCAGAAACCCGATGAGACGTTCTATGACACCTGGGAACGTTTCAAAGAGTTGTTGCACAAATGTCCACATCATGGGTTGCAGGATTGGGCGTTAGTTGAGAAGTTTTATAATGGAGTAACCCATGCAACACGTAATATCTTAGACACTACTGCTGGTGGTAATCTTTTGACCACTAAAACTGTTGAGGAGTGTAATAACCTGTTCGAGGACTTAGCCATGAGTAGCTTTGAGTATCCTGAAGCTCGTGTTACAGTTTCCGCCCAGCGAGGGGTGCACCAGGTCGATAATGGTACTGTCTTAACTGCCCAAGTTGAGGCATTGACTAAAATGGTGAAAGACCTGCAGAAGAAGGAGCAGGCCTGTGAGATTTGTCGGGGTGGTCATGGCACTGTTGATTGCCCCATCTCTGTTGACAGTCTCCAGGAACAGGTTGATTTTGTTAGTAATCCCAACCGGATGCAGGGCAATACCTTCGGTAATTCTTATAATCCGGGTTGGAAGAATCAGCAAAGTTGGAGGAGTGGAAATCCACCGGGGTTCCAGCCACGCACCCAGAGTCTATTCCAGGACCAGACCAGTGGGCAGAGTAGTGGCATGGGTCAGGGCGAGAGGAAGCCTTCCATGGAGGATATGATGGCCCAACTCCTTGCGAGAGATGATACGCGATATAAGGAAGCGCAAGAGAGAGATCGGGTGTATCAAATGAGGTTCCAGGAGAACGAGGCGATGTTGAAGAACCAAGGGGCGTTGTTGCAGAACTTAGAGAGAAATGTGGGGGAGTTGGCGAGTATGATGCAGGAGAGGCAACAGGGTGTGCTACCGAGTAATGTTGTGAAGAACCCGAATGCCCAGGTGAAGGCAGTGACTACTAGGAGTGGTAGGACGACAGGTGAGGTTGAGAAACCTGTCCCTTACACTGATGATGATGTAGATGAGGAGATAGAGATGGAGGCCCCTGCTGGCGAGGTGCAACAGAGGCTGCGCCCAGCGAGTACAGCACAGCCAGTAGAGTCCGAGAAGAAAGCAGCCGAGAGTTCACGGAAGGAGCCACAGATTCGCTTAGATAGACTTCCATACCCAGGTAGAGTGGCTCAGCACAGGAATGAAGAGCAATACGGAAAGTTCCTTGAGATGTTCAAACAACTTAAAGTGAACTTACCATTCGTAGAGGCATTACAGCACATGCCTAAGTATGCTAAATTCCTGAAAGATCTGCTCACAAATAAGAAGAAATTGGAGCAGATCTCAACTGTGATATTGAGTGAGGAGTGCTCGGCTATAGTACAGAATAAGCTACCTCGCAAGATGGCTGATCCAGGTAGTTTCACTATTCCGTGTTTCATAGGTAACTTGTCGGTGAGTAACGCGTTGGCTGACCTAGGTGCTAGTATTAATTTAATGCCTTATTCTGTTTTTGCTAAGCTAGATCTAGGAGAACCGGTACCGACGCGTATGAGTATTCAGTTAGCGGATAGGTCAGTGAAGTATCCGAGGGGGATCGTGGAGAATATGCTAGTGAAGGTAGATAGGTTTGTATTTCCAGTTGATTTTGTGATCTTAGACATGGACGAGGATGAGAAGGTCCCGTTGATTTTAGGACGACCATTCCTAGCCACTGCGAGAGCATTAATAGATGTCTTTGAGGGTAAGTTATCCTTGAGAGTTGCTGATGAGACGGTCACATTTGATGTTAATAGAGCCATGAGGCATACACAGGATCAGGACGATACCTTGTATTTTATTGATACTATTGTTTCACAGGTTAGTCGTTGCTTTTCTAAGTTTGTGGAGAGAGATCATCTAGATACGCAGATCCTAGTTAGGGAGAATCGGGAGATAGAGATGACTGCTTTCGCCTTTGAGCAGGAATCAATAGATCTAGCTAGTAAGCCTTCCCAGGAGGCTGTTGTGTGTGAGGTGATAGATAGAGAGGAACCGGTGGAAAAGCCATCGGTTGAGACGCCCCCGTCTTTAGAGCTTAAGGAATTGCCATCTCATCTCGAGTATGCATTTTTAGGTGAGGGTTCTGAGCTACCTGTCATAATTTCTGCTGAGTTGACAGAGGAGGAGAAGAGTAAGTTGATCGAAGTGCTGAAGGCGCACAAGCAGGCTATCGCGTGGAAGTTGATGGATATTAAGGGCATTAACCCTTCTTTTTGCACGCATAGTATACTCATGGAAGAGGAGTATAAGCCTGTGAGACAGGGGCAACGGAGGTTGAATCCGAACATGCAGGAGGTGGTGAAGAAAGAAGTCATTAAGTTGTTAGATGCAGGGTTGATTTATCCGATCTCCGACTCTAAGTGGGTGAGTCCAGTGCAAGTTGTCCCTAAGAAGGGAGGCATAACAGTAGTGAGGAATGAGAGGAATGAGTTGATTCCGACTAGGACGGTCACAGGGTGGCGAGTTTGTATTGATTATCGTAAACTTAATGATGCCACAAGGAAGGACCACTTTCCGCTTCCTTTTATCGATCAGATGTTGGAGCGTTTGTCAGGAAAGCAGTATTACTGTTTCCTTGATGGCTTTTCAGGTTATTTCCAGATCCCCATCGCTCCAGAGGATCAGGAGAAAACCACATTTACATGTCCTTATGGCACCTTTGCGTATCGTCGTATGCCATTCGGATTATGTAACGCTCCGGCCACTTTCCAGCGGTGTATGGTCGCAATTTTTCATGACATGATCGAGGACTCCATGGAGGTGTTCATGGATGATTTTTCTGTTTTCGGGAGTTCCTTCGATACATGTTTAGCGAGTCTGGAGAGGATGTTGGCTCGATGTGAGGAGACCAACTTGATGCTGAACTGGGAGAAGTGCCACTTTATGGTGAAGGAAGGCATTGTGTTAGGGCATAAGGTTTCACAAGCCGGGCTTGAAGTTGATAGAGCGAAGATTGAGACCATCAGTAAGCTTCCGCCCCCCACATCTGTTAGATCTATTAGGAGTTTCTTAGGCCACGCGGGTTTTTATCGTCGTTTCATTAGAGATTTCTCTAAGATTACGAGACCGATGACGAAACTTCTAGAGAAGGATGCAGCGTTCGAGTTTAATGACGAGTGTGTGAGAGCGTTCGAGCTATTGAAGGAGAAGCTCGTGAATGCTCCGATTATGGTCGCCCCAGATTGGAGTCTTCCATTTGAGTTGATGTGCGATGCGAGTGATTACGCAATAGGAGCAGTCTTAGGTCAGCGTAGGGATAAGCACTTCCACCCTATTTATTACGCGAGTAAGACTCTGAATGACGCACAGGAGAACTACACCACGACAGAGAAGGAGTTGCTAGCAGTAGTCTTTGCATTCGATAAGTTCAGATCTTACCTAGTTCTTTCTAAGACTATTGTCTACACTGATCATGCAGCCCTTAGGTTTTTGTTCAATAAGCAGAATGCGAAGCCTAGATTGATACGTTGGATTTTACTGCTTCAGGAGTTTGATATAGAGATTAGGGATAAGAAAGGTGCAGAGAATGTTGCAGCTGATCATTTATCACGATTAGAGGATCCTGAGCGTGAGGAGATTAGGTTAGATGCGATAGATGATCAGTTCCCGCATGAGGCATTGTTGTTTGTGAGAGCGCAGGAGCAGGGGTTGCCTTGGTTCGCTGACTTGGCGAATTACTTAGCAGATGGATACCTTATGCAGGGCATGACACATCAGCAAAAGAAGAAATTCTTTGCTGATGTTAAGCACTATATTTGGGATGATCCTTATCTTTTTAGGATAGGCGCCGATCAGGTAGTTCGTAGGTGCGTGTTTGGTGATGAGACGAGAGAGGTTTTGAGGCATTGTCACGAGGGGCCGACAGGTGGCCATCACGGTGCGAGTTTGACAGCGAGGAAGGTATTCGACTCTGGTTTCTACTGGCCGACGATTTATAGAGATGCTCAGGAGTTTGTGAGAGGGTGCGATGCGTGTCAGAGAGTAGGAAACATCTCATCCCGAAATGAGATGCCCCAGACAGTTAGTCAGGTAGTTGAGGTGTTTGATATCTGGGGCATTGATTTCATGGGCCCGTTCCCAGCTTCACGTGGGAACAAGTACATCCTAGTAGCTGTTGATTATGTCTCTAAATGGGTCGAGGCTCAAGCCTTGCCCACAAATGATGCTAGGGTGGTAGTGAGATTTCTTAGGAGGTTGTTTGCTAGGTTTGGTGTTCCTAAGGCGATTATTAGTGATAGGGGAACTCATTTCTGCAACGCGCAGATGGAGAAAGCTTTGCAACGCTATGGGGTCACCCATCGGCTTGCAACGGCTTACCACCCACAGACAAGTGGGCAGGTAGAAGTGAGTAACCGAGGCATCAAAAGGATTTTGGAGAAGACTGTTGGATCCAATCGAAAGGATTGGTCTGACAAGTTAGATGACGCATTATGGGCTTTTCGTACTGCCTATAAGACTCCGACTGGTTCCACGCCATTTCGGATGATTTACGGGAAAGCATGTCATCTACCGGTTGAGCTTGAGCATCGTGCTTCATGGGCATTACAGACGGTTAATCTGGACATGCCTAACGCTAGAGATAACCGGTTTCACCAGATTCACGAGTTAGAGGAGTTGAGAGATCACGCTTATGCACAGTCGTTTAATTATAAGCTTAGGACTAAGGAGTTGCACGATCGACACTTGAAGGGTAATAAAACCTTCAAGTGTGGGGATCAGGTGTTGTTATTCAACTCCCGGTTGAAGTTGTTTCCGGGTAAGTTGAAGTCTAGATGGTCAGGACCGTTCACAGTTAGCGAGGTTTTTCCATACGGCACCATCGAGATTGAAGGTAGTGATGGAGAGCGGTTTAAGGTTAATGGGCATAGGTTGAAACATTATGTGAGTGGAGCGCCAGTAGAGGAGATTAAGGAGGTCGTGTACCTCGGTTTGCCAGGCTAGTGAGATCTGAGATGAGTCAGGCTGAGGACTCGAAAAACCAAGCGCTCTCGGGAGGCAACCCGTAATATGTAAAGTTTGTAAGTTAAGTTTCTATCTTGTGTTTGATTTTATTTATTTTATTTTCATTTTATTTTAGTTGTGTCGAGTCAGTTTTATGCTCGGGTATCTTGTTTTTGTTTTTGCAGGTTTAAATTATTCTCACCCGTACTCAATCTCCATTCGGGTGAGTATGCATTTGTGAAGATGAAGGAGGAGCTCGGGAGTGTCGGTGGCAAGGTTGACCGCGACCGAAATGCTATACGGTCAACACTTGAATATTGGAACGAAGACTTGAAGCTTACGCGTTTCGCAATACCAGCTAAGTCTTTTCCAATTCACCTCTCTTATCTTTTATTTTTGCATTCTTAGCTTTGTTTTTAAGTGTTTTTCCATTTCTACATTAGGGACAATGTAGAACTTAAGTGTGGGGATGGGAAATGGTCATTTCTGAGTTTTAGTTGTCTGTTTTGAGTCAATATAGAGTCTTAAAAATCCAAAAAAATTCAAAAAAAAAAAACATATATTTTCTTTTGTTTTGTGTCTCTCAACCTTTATGAATGAAAGGGCAGTAACGTTGTGGCATTATAAAACCTAATTTAAGTGATTTTTAGTGGGAAACATACTATTCTTGAAGTGGAATAAAAAGTTGGGTCATACTCAAGCCTTTTAGCTAGTGTGATACAAAATGAAGTTGCTTTCAAAAGGTGGTTTATAGTAAACTTTAATTTTCACACTTCTAGTTTTAGTGGTTAACATTTCATGGCATATGATTTTATAATCTTAAATCTTGTATTGATGGGATGTTTCGGGATTCGGAGACCATGGGTCTTTATGCGGTCTATCATCTGGTATTTTTACTTCTAAAAAAGAGGTATGAATATTCAAATAAAAGCTCAAAGAGCAAAACCCGCAGTTAAGCTGCCGTTATAAGTCAATAAATTTGATCACAATGTACAAATTCACTACTGACTTGATCAAACCACCTGTTAGTCATATGGGGTCCCCTTGCTCGCGTCCTAATACCAATAAGAAACGGACCACAAGGGACACGCCATATGTAAGCCCACAGATGAAGTCGTGCATAATCACGTATGGTGATGAATTTCGGGATATTGCTTGATAACGGGGGTATGTCATGTAATGGGGAACATTAGCTAGGAGTAAGTTGGAAATTGAATTTATTTGATGCCACTTGTGAAATGAATAATAATAAGCAATGTTGTTGAAATTGCTTGATTGTTGTTTGTGCTTTAAAATGTTTTTAATCATTTAGTTATAAGGTTTAAGTCAAGTTGGGGTGACTCAACCCAATAAAACCATGGAAAGCTTACAATAACTATGAGTCCCACTCTAATTAAAAATCGCTAAAGTTTTAGTCATGAGTGCTTGTTTGAGTAAGGATTAAAGGTTTGAGTTGTAATTGTATAGTTTTTTGTTTTTGGTTTTAGAGTTATCGAGTCTTGAATCCCTGAGATAGTTTATGCTTTTTCAGGGACGAAAAAGGTTTAAGTGTGGGGATATTTGACGTGAATTAAATTATACATATTTTGAATGAATATTCCTTATACTTCTGGTTACTTTTGGTCAAATTATACTCATAACCAACGCATGTTTAGATTTTAAATGTTTTAAGAGACAACGCACTAAAACAATGTGGTTTGAGTAAATTTGAGATCGAGTGGTTAAATTTGTTTATCAAAACTAAAATGTTAGTTTGAGATTAAACATTAAAAGAAAAATAAAGTGAGTTAAAACTAAATATGATATGAATTAAATGTTGATTCAATTTAAATGTTTAGTTATTAAACACTTCATTTTTTGTTGTAGGCCACGAGCAAGAAAAATAATACCATAAAGCCTACTTGCAATTGTATGGATTCTAGAGGATGCACTGGAGCCCACGAGAGGGAATTAACCTAGAAGGAAGGGATATAAATAGAGATATTTTGGGTTCAATCGTAAAAAAAAGGAGGGGGCAGCAGCTTTGGTTTTATATTGAAAGTATTTATCTTTTTTTCGGTTTATGATGTGTATGCGTGCTAAGTTGTGATTATTATTTAATTCCATATTCCTCTTGTGATTCTAGTTACTTAACTTTGTGTTTTGTTGATTAGAATTATATGTTTAGGTTTAAAACTTGGTGTTTGAGATCTAATTGTGGTTAAGCTAGAGATAGTTAATCATAGGAACAAGTTTTGAATGTTGGTTTGACTTAGTGTTCTACTAGTCTAGAGACCGAGAGGTGATAGGCTATTGGTTTTATCTTTTATCTTAACTTGATAGGATTAGAGTTATACGAGAGTAAGCTTTACCTTATCGGTTTTGGTTCTTGTAATTCCGAGTCATAAATTGGGTTAGATAAATTTACCTCTTTACATCTAGGGTTGTCGGGGACAGTCTTACGTGTATTGTGATTGTTGAGACCGAGAGGAGATACATCATTAGGGTACCTTAGTGTTCCCGGTTTGGAGATACCTAAAGTTGATTCATTCCGTCATCCCGTGAGCTTCATAAGACCTTTAGAAACTCTATATTATGTTTATAAGACCTATAGAAGGCTTAGCATAGTTTAGTTTGTCTATTTGTCATATTTTTTTTTAGATCCGGAGTCATACAGTTTGTTAATCCCAAGGATAGTGAAATTCGTCAATATGATTCTTACCTAGGTGGTTTGCTTTCTCCATATTTGCTAGTCTCAAGTTTTTTGCCATTTTTAGTATTTCTCATTTATTAGTTTTTAATTATTTTTTTAGATAAGTTTTAATATTAGTTCGTCTTTATTTTCTTAGTTTAAATAATTAAAAATAAACAAAGTTTCATCGGTTAGGAGTCGATAACGATCTATTATTGAGGGCCGCCAAACAAGTCTCTTGGGTACGATACTCGGACTTACTTAGCTTGATTACACACGACCGGTACACTTGCCGTTTGTGTGAGTTTTGTTGGGTTTTCCATTTTATTTAAAACCTGAGTTTTGTGAACGACATTACTTTATTAATTTAATATATATATTTCACACATCAATCAGAATGTTTGGCAATCCGATATTGAAATTTTTTTAATGGTCATTCATTAAAAACTAGCAAGGGGCTAGGGTCAAACAAACAAACACAATGAGAATAACGACAAAACAAAAAGGAAAACAACTAAAACATAAATCTACATCACGATTTTCAATCAAATTTTGAAATCTTTCTCCTCGATCTCATCCAAAGACATGTTAGCGACTTTATGTTCTCCAAGATGTTAGCACAACCATGAGTTTGTTGTTGAAAAGAAGCTCGTTACGGGCCTTCCAAATGCACCAAAAAGTAGTAGAGACACTACAACAAAATTGGGTTTTTAGTACACCCAAAAGTGTCGTATAATGGTACTTTATAGGACCTTTCATTTAATAGGACCAATAGTAAAAGCGTTTCATATAAAGGGGTTGTAATAAGTCCCGGAACTTAAAAAGCGTCCTAATATCGCAAATAAGATTATGAAACCAATTTTATGGTCGCATAATATGTCTATGAACAACTTAAAAGCGTCCCAATAAAAACATATAAGGACACTTTTACAATGTTACAATATGTGAATACTTACTTTTAATCTTATGATACACGTACAAGCGTCCTAAAAAATTAATTTATAGGACCCTTATAATGTAACAGTATATGTACTTTAGTACTAAGAAAAGCGTCCTAATATCTTAAATAAGATTATGAAACCATGTTTTTTGGTCGCATAATATGTCTTGAACAACTCAAAAAGCGTCCTAATAAAAACATATAAGGACACTTTTACAATGTTCTAATATGTGGTTACTTACTTTTAATCTTATGATACACGTAAAAGTGTGTTTAAAAATTAATTTATATGACCCTTATAATGTAACTCTACATGTACTTTAATACCAAAAAAGGGTCCTAACACTAGTAGAAAAGTTAAGTTTAGCCGCGGTGATTTCGGTTTTTAAACGCGTGTTTGAACCGTGTCTAGTAACATCGCCTCTAAAATACAAAGATGTCAAATCATTCATAATAAATATAAATTTATATAAATCATTCATAATATATACAAACATGTTAAATCCTTCAAAATATATACAAAGATGCTTATTAAATCCTTTAAAACCAGTTCTATGCTAGAATCTATAACAAAATCTGTTAAACGATATCTAAATCTAAAGGACACACACTATATATACACCTAATAGCAAGTTATTAGAAAGCTCCGTCATCAAGTCCTTGAGTAGATTGCTGGTATCAGATTCTGTAGCACCTCTTGTGGCTTGCGGCATCTAAAAAAAATAAAACGTTTTAGTAAACATGTATATTTATATATTTGTAACATTTATATTTTACACCGTGTGTATGTATGCATCACCTCAATACCCGGATAATGATATGAGATCATCCATAAGCACAATTGAAAACCCGGATTCGCTTCCACACTTTGTATCTCCTAACGATAATGTATCACATAATTACGAAATCCATATAACAATATAGTTTTTCACATAACGCATCAATGTAGCAGATACACACATGTATTACCAAGTCCATAGTAGTTGCAAACCATAATGTATCACATATTTAAAAATATACTTGAGAATTAATCAAGAGTCTCAAATAATGAAAACAAACAATACACCTACCATTAAGGCTGATACTAAATCTAGGCCTTACAAACCTTGCTGTTGAGTTTTTTTAGGACGGTTTTTTCCGGCAGTTTTTTTTTCAGTTTTTTGTTGGCAGTTAAGTGAATACCACACAGATTAACCACGTTCTTGTACCCCCTTACCTCCACAAGTTTCTGCCCTTTCATTGTATATAAATACCACTTAAAAATTAGAGTCAAAGAATCACCATTCACACTATTTATTTTCATGAACAGAGGTTTTACCTGCCAAACTCTTCTCCTTCGCATCTGTTTGTTTTAAGCTCATTTTCAATTGCTAACTTATCTTTATTTGATTCAGCAACTTGTACAACAAATCAAAAGGCCATGGATCCTGCAAAGACACAAAAACTGTATGAAGATGAACTATATGCAGAAAAGGTAAAACTTTTAACTTTTAAGTTTGTAATAGGCTATTAACAAGAAACATATCTTTACTACATCTCTTTTATTGTCGCTTCTTTATTCAACATTCAAACACATAAGCGATCCACACACACTACTTTAATTCATAGACTCATTTCTCATATGTATGCATATATATGATATATCATCATCATTGCACTTGCACATATACCTAAAGCACATATATACACTCATTCATATTCCGTTTCATTCACATACACCTCATTTGCATATACAATCTACACATAAAGCTTTCATAAGGTCACTGATGCAATATAACACACACACACACACACACATATATATATATATATATATATATATTACTAGATTAGTGACCCGTAAATTATAAATATGTAATTGATAGCTTGTGAAAATTAATTGAGTTGAACAAATTCATCATCATATTTAGTATGTCAAGATGTCAATTTAAGATGAAAATAAAATGTCAATTTAGTAACCATAGTAAATAATTAAGCTTAGACACAGTAAATTAAATTTTTAAAAAACAACAACAGGGCAAGAACTTATTGTACGATTTCCATATCAAGAAGCATTTTCCTCACCAAGCTTAAGCTCACCTTTACTCCAATTGACACATAGAACTTCAACTTGGCTTAACAAATTATCGATTTCAAAAATAAACTTTTGAGATAACATTAGTAGTTCATCCTCAATGAACAACATATATTACAATTGCAATTCAAATAAATTGTTAAAAAGTACAAATATTTAGTCTTGTAAAACAAAGGTTTTGAATGATTTATGATTACAGTGTGTAGAAGAAATAAATAAAAAGGAAAGGCAAGGCAAGGCACTAAGCCAAGTATTCTGATCATACTTATAAAATGTTAAAGGCAAGTAACATCAGATTGTATGCAGCATAAGGACCACTGAAAGAATTTCATGTCTGTTGTAACCTACAGAAACAAAAAAGCACATTAAAATACCTAAGTGGATCTAAATGACTATATTAGTTTTTCATACCAATCTACATATAGAAAGAGTAACAGGAGTATTATAAAGTGTTACATTTTGTAACTAACTTGATGAAGATTAGGTGTCAACAAAAATAAAAAAACAATTTGGATATAAGTGTCAACTCTCAAGTCAACAAAACCCAAATCGATTTCAGTTTTGCCATGGTCTCAACATAAGCTTTTAGTTGTTTTTTATATATGGATTTGTCGTATTACTTGCACGCAAGCAGGTAGCAATCATTGAAAAGAACACGATATATAGATTTAAATAGAGAACAAAATATACAGAATCATTGGCAGGAGATACGATATATAGTTTTAATCAAAACTGACCAGAGAACGAAGAGGGGTAGCCAAATATGAAGGTAGACAGCGAAGTAGGGCTCCGATCTAGTACATGACGATCGATCGGGTTTCGATTCATACTTACGATCTTCAACATTGTTCATCACTTTTAGGGAAAGAAACCTGCTATCAACAGAGACATGGAGGAATCAGAGAGCGACAATGATGGGAGGATAGAGGTTCATGAAGAATCGGGTAGCGATTTCCAAAACCATACATGCCAAGCGAAAGAGAGCTGCCGTGGAGGTTCACAGGAAGAATTGTGAGATGTTTGATGAAATTAGGGTTAATTAAATGTCGGATCACATGTTTTAAATGGAGCTCCATATGGGTTTTGTTAACCGTATGATTTAAAGATTGAGTTGAAGGTGTCTTGTAAGAGTCATACCTACGATTTTATGACATGACAATGAGTTGGCATGCTTTAAAGAATGATATGTAGCATTTAGTTAGAGGTTTATTACTATAGGTAGATTTATGCACACTCACATTCATCTCTACTATTCTACTAATACTCATCTAGTTATATAAACCGATACGTGTACGAAATCATACGAACTAGAGCCCGATCTAAACCCAATCTAAGCGTCCTATAAAGGTTTAAGTTATAAAACCCAAGTGTTAAGTGTCCTATTAAGCTATGTTATATTAAAACTCTAGAAAATAAGCGTCCTATAACACTGATGTTTTATGACTCAAATATCGAGTGTCCTATTATGATGTGTTATTATAAAACCACAATTATTATGCGTCCTATAAATGGTAAAGTTATAATACTCAAGCGTCAAGTGTCCTATTAACTCGTGTTCTAATATGACTTCAACTAGAAAGGGTCCTATAAAACTACAAGGTGTCCTATTAAGTAATGTTATAATAGGACCTCTTTTCATCCAGTGTCCTATTACATTACCACATAATGGGACACCAACAACTTCATGTCTTATAAATTACATTATTAGGATCTACATTCAAAGTGTCTTATTAAGTTATATGATTATAGGACCCCAAAAAGTCATCCATCCTATTAAATAACTTTTTAGGACACCGATTTAGTAGAGTATATTATAAAAGGACCCCAAGATTTCATCCGTCCTATTAAATAGTTTTTTAGGACCATCTTTTACAAGCGTCCCACACAAAAGGTCCTAAAAAGCCATTTTTGTTGTAGTGAGAAGATGAAATAAATAACCTTCTTATGAGTTGCAGTGTTGCTTAGGGACATTACACCATGAAAAAACCCCGTCCCAAACTTTGGACGCCAACATACAATTACGAGCAAGTGTGCGGGGGGATTCAATTGCAGCCAACAACCCCATGAGACTTTGATAGATGAACTAGTAAATGTCTAGTTGGAGCTCGAAATGAGAAATAAATTTGTAGCTTTCAAGTTTTAAATGTCATAATTATTATTATTAGAGTTAACTTCAATTTACTCTTGAGGTTTAAGCCTTTAACACTTTCGGTTCAAAACTTTTAAAACCTCTATTTTAGTTACATAAGGTTAAAGTTCTATAACAATTACAATTACGTTCAATATCACCAAGGATGTATCACTTTTGTTCCATGTGTTTATAAAAATACACATTTAAGTATTAAAAATCTAAATCCGTTGGTGACGTGAACAATAATTGTTAAGAAATTTAACGTCATGTAGTAAAAAAAGGTTTGAGCTGAAAGTATTAAAAAGCTTAAAAGCCCAAGCTTTAGGTACTGAAAATGCATTGAACTTTTATTATTTTTATATTTAATTTAAATAATGATTATTATTTGTTTTCCTTATTGTAGAATTCAAACAGTATCTAAACCCACACATTCAATTCTAAAAACATTTCATACGAGAACTTTGAGAACAAACAGACCAAAAAAAAATACACAATGTTTTTTGAATTATATGTTTTTATACACATTAATACTGAGAAATTAATTTTAACCAATGTATTATTTGAGGCCTTGTTGTATGGTTGTGGCAGACACGGATACATATTTAGGTTTGAGCATATCATATCTTGTGTTTTGAACATGTCAAAACATATTTAGATACGATTAAATACCAAAATACGTGTCGATCTAAAGAGGTCAAACCTAAACGTTTATACCTTTTTCAAATAATAATGTATGTCGTTTTCGGATTTTACTAGCTCTAGCTGCTAGCCTCGACAAACGATTTAATTTTTCGCTGACATTTCTTTTATCTTGCTATTTGTTAGTCGTATTAAACGTGTGGTGTGATTTAGACATTTTGTGTACCTAAACAAGTGATAATAATCTTGTCATAACAAGTTTAAACAGCCGTGTTAGTTGTGTCTTGTAGTATTTAAACAGTTTTCACAGCCCAAAACATAATGAAAATATGTTTCTCTCTATCTAATAACATATGTGATAGAATTTAAAACAAGTAAAAAACTAAAAACCAAACATTATTCAATTATATATATATATATTCAATAGTAAATCATTAACCCCAAAACAAGTAAATTTCAAACCCCAACAATAGAGGAAATTTGCTGAATCTTTTTACCATCAAAACACTCCAACTCCTTCAAAGCCAAACCCCTCAATCTTTCAACTAATTCCACTTTAACCCCTTCATCTTTTCCTTCATCACTCAATACCCCCTCAATTTTCCCCACATAAACTCCATATCTTTTCAACCTTTCAATCTCCTCCAATGTCCCACCTCCCATTATTGCCCCACAAGCAGCCCCACATCCATGTAACTGTCTCGCCACCTCTCCACCTAACTTCTCAGCCTCAACTCCGTCATCTTCTCCGGCGACCATCCCTTGAGCTCCGACAGCTTTAGCTATCTCTATAACAACCTGCATGTAGGTAGGATGTTTATTGTTAAACAAAAAGAAAAAAAACTGTCAACTTAAGCACCAATAGCAATTCACAGTCTTTTCTTTTTTCTAGACAGAATTTATTGCATTGCTTTTTGGACAGTAATTAAAGGTTAAAGCGCTAAAAGGTAAAAACATAACACAAACTATGACAACTCATATGTAATTTTTACATTATATATCATGTTATCATCTTTTACATATTCATATTTTTACCTTATTTTTTGATATATATACTTTCAACCACCGTCTGTTAACCGTCGTAACACAAACCATGACAACTCATATGTATTTAAAACAATACCACCTATTTTTTGTTATAATGATTATATAAAAAATTGTTAAGAACTTAAAGATACTCACATTTATTAAAAAGATCAAGGTTATTGGATTTGATTACGTTCAACTATTGTTTATTGGCCGCTATCACCATTAAGTATCACTTTAGCCAATAAAAACTCTCAATTAAACACTTTGAGTGTCCACATTCCTAAAAGTTAACAAAAAAATTAATCAAAAGTGATTTGAATTGGTTAAATTTTGATGATACGACGTCCGTATCACCAAAAGTGACGCGAATTGATTAACTTTTGATAATACGGACACCAAAATGTTTAGTTGGAAGGTATATTGGCCAAAGTGAAATAACTAATAGTTAGAGATGATTAAATCCAATAACTCAAGATTATAACGGTTTTAATTTTGACGGTTTAAATGGTTTATAACAGCACAAACCTGCAAGGTCCTTCCCGAATCATTACCGGACCCAGCCAATAACTCAAACGCAAACGGCACAATGCCATCACTCGTAAGCAGCTCAATATTCGACCCAAACTTGTGCAAATTTTCGATTCCGGGTCCGGATTCAGATCCGACCCGAACCGTTTCAAGTAAAAGATTATGTGTGTAAATAGAAGCATACATAAGATGAATAGCTGAAGCGGCGACAACCGCGTCTTCGCGGTTGCCACCGACCACTTCACACGCGGCCACACACAACGCAGAAGCGGTGGTTTTGGGCGGCGTGAATGTGAAGTGGTGCATTGGTTCAAAAACGGAAATGGGTTCACGGATTTGTATGGATTTTTTTAGGTGGGAGTCGATATCGGTGTGTATCGACTCCCAGTATGCGAGGTTTTGAGGTATGGTTATGAGGTCGGTGGTGCGGGTTGTGTAAGCCGATGGTGTGTGTGAGGAAGATGAACGGGTCGGGTTTGGTTTGTAGAGCGGGAGATGAAGATTAACTCCGGCCATTGTTGGTGAGTGGGAAAAAGTTAGAAAACAACGTGATGAAATGGTTTATGGATGTTGAGGTATAAATAGGAGGGTTGTGTTGGTTTGTGACACTTGTGTGAAGTGATGTGCGTTGGACAAGTTGTTAAAAGCGATTTTTTTCGGTTCTATTTTGAAATATCGATCTAGATAGTGAAAAGTAATACATACGAAAGAAGGACGATTCGAGTTGTTTGCAATATAAAATCGTAACATCATATTTAAGACTTAGTTATTACTCCCTATTATTTTTCTACAGTGATATCAGTCACTTACGGGTTATTATGGTTATTAGTCTGATCGATTGTTAAATTTTCTTATTAGAATCCACCTCTTTATTTTATAAAATTTTACTTTCCTCACATTAATACTTGGGCTAAAGATGATGTACATTATTATTTAATAATTTATTTTTGATGGCTTTTATATTTTTTTATGATAATATTATGAGTATGACATCACTAACTTTACTTCTTTAACTTTCAAATTTTTTCACTTTCATCTGTTTACTTCTAGCCTTTTAATTTGTAAATTTGTCATAACCTCCCTCGACTATTAAGTTTATATAGTATCAACTTTAACTTCTCAACTTAGTAAAATTGTTTTTTGACAGCAAATACTTTAGTCATCAAGTTTGTAAAATGTCAAAACTTACATTTCTAAAGTTTCAACTATAACCCAACTTTGTAAATTATACTCTTGCTATTTTGTAGGTGCTTGAGCACGCTGAATTTACATGTCATATACAAAAAGTGTAATGCCATGCCGCTTGAATGCCCTTTATGACTTTGTTGTCGTGCTATAATCTACTCTGCCACAAGTCCACAACATGCAAGGATACCTTGCTAGTTTACTTCTAAAATATATTAACTTTTAATTTATAGGGGCTGTTTGTTTCACCTTTTAATGGTTTAGTTCAGTGCTTAATCATTCAGATTCAGCATTCAGGGCGTTTGTTTCATAAAAATGAGCCTCTAAATGGTTCAGTTAAGTGCTGAATGGTTAAGAGATTGAAAGATGCTGAATGAAACTGAATAGGGCATATACCAAACTTAACATCACCTGAAATTGTACCCCAATATCCCTTTCATTGACATTGGCGAGGCATAAGAGGGACCAAGGAGGGTCCGCCCCCCCAGTTTTTCCGTCCGAAGTGTTGTTTTGTTGGTCAGTTGTTGATTTTTTATATATATATATATATATATATTGAGTTTGGCCCACCCGAAACAAAGCATTATAAAAAAATTATGGGTTTTTTAACTTTGACCCACCGGGCCAAAAATCCTGGCTTCGCCACTGTTCATTGATAGACCCTCTTAATAGTTCAGACCTCTTAACCATTCAGCACTTAATGATTTAGATTTTGTCAAAGAAGCTCTTAACCTTAATAGATTTCATCACACCAAATGTCATCAATCAAAATGTGATGGTTCATAATTTTTATTGTTATCTTGGAACAGAATAACCACTTAGTACTAATCTAAGTTTTAGTTTTCCAAAAAATCCGATAAGTAATTTTCAAACTTAATCTCAAACGAGTGCTCTTAAAAAGGATTCTTGTTAATTCCTTTTAGGACGGTGCTCCTCGTCCTATCAACGTCCACATAAACCTTTAATGCGTGTGTCCTGCTCCCTACCGAACTACTCCGTCCTTCCTAAAGGCTATGAATATGATGCCTAAGAGAAGCGACACATTAGTTGCTACAATATATTTGCACACATTCTTAAAAGGCAAATATGTTTCATTTGAAGCTGTTGAAATCGATTTAACAGAAACTTTCAAATTGAATAACAATCACAAGTACTTGATTAACTACTAATGCTTCTTATTGATGATGAATTGAAATGTTAACATACAAGAATGAAAAGTGAAACACTAGTTGAACACTGATCAGCCATTTAACTATGAGCGTTTAACTAACTTCTCTAACAACCATTTGAATCTAATATCACACTTAAACCCAACAATTATTGATGTTGACAATTTTAGTCCTTGGTAACTATTAGCCATGATACCACTTTGGTAACAGTTTTAATATTGGTAGTTTTAGCCTCGGCCTGTAAGTTTTACGTCGAATTTCATCATTAGCTATATCATTGTTCAAACACCTTTCTAATAAAAAAAAAGTTATATGTATGTGTGTAATTGAGTGGTTGCGAGGGAGAGGAACCCACAGTTTCCGTTTGTACTCATTAAAAAATCCGCTTGGATGTAAACCAAATGCGGCTCGATCTCCAACACGCGCGCACCAGTTGCTACCTTGGCGCCTGTCTTAATCTGGGTGTACGTAGCGGTGGAGGAGCTCTAAGTGCAACATTTGACCAAATGACTGTTTTTTTCTTTTCAAGCATGTTGTGACATAGTACTGATGAATATATAATGCTCTAAGTGGTTTCTTAAACCATAAGTGAACTGATTCACTTTGCAAACTAATCAAAATATCGGTTTCCGAAACCATATAATCAAAGTGTTGATTTATGGTTTTATTAGAGCCCCAAACCAACAAAACCCACCCGTGTAGATTTATATGGTTTTGTAAATTACATAAAAAAAACTTTACATAGAGTTAATTGTTTAAATGGTTAGTGTAGTAATAGTCAACTATTAAAATAATCATTTAACACAAAAGTTATTGTTAAACCTTAACTATAATACAAAAAGACAACTAATTAACCTCAAGTTACCTTTTTAAAGCGACACCTAATGTCCATATGGGTTATTAATTTGTATAATTAAGTAATTTAAAAAGGTAATTAACATCTATTTATATCTTCTTCAAAGTTAGAAAAACAAAATATATTAACTAAATGTACATCCATAATATATTTGTTGATACTATTACGACACGTTTCCGATCACATCAATCTGTGTATTACAAAAACAACGTTTAAACTGTTGTACTAAAATTAAAAATTATGACCATTTTCCACTACAGGAGGTGATGCAATGATGGAAACGTAATGTCGCTATATATGTTTGTATATATTAAATTTACTTATGGGAGTAAATATAATTTTCCTTAGAATATGAACACACATGGCATAACGTTCAATTTTATATGACTTGCGTACACTCATGATAATTTATAGAACTTGAACAACCTTTCGTGTTTGTTAGCCCTTTGATTTGACACTGTGCGTTGTTTTCTGTTGACATATATTGTCCATTGTTTTAACATCCACCACAAATTATGAAGTCGTTAAAAAATTACGGGTTTAATCACGTGGTAATCGTAACAGAGGAAATTTTGGTCGAATTAGGTTGGTGCAGTTATGGGAGCATGAATATGGCTCAATAACGAATGATTTAATCAAAGTCTTGAAAGAACCAAAATGTTCGAAAACATGGTTCTTCTGTATTTAAATTCAATAAAAACTAATTTACTAAGCTCGTTGAATCTACATTTAGATAAATACCACAAATAATACATAGAAAAATGAATTTCAAATGTATTGGTGATATGCAGATACAAGACGTATGATACGAGTACGTATATATATGACCCAAGTTCTTAGTTGTGTCTATTTTTTTAAAAGAAACTATAAGATTCTAATTTTGTTAATGGTTTATTGGCATTTGGAATGAAATTTCGACATTTGTGTTAACAGCATAATATTATAATTATTATTTTTACATGTATGTTACAGAAGCTAAAAACTTAACATTATACTTAGTAAAAAAATATGATGATATGATATTTTAATTATATTGATTTGTTTTTAAATTTTAATTGTTTTTTTTTCAAATAGTTTGCATTGAAATCGAAAGGTAATATAACTATGTTTCAATTAGGTAACTCAAACTTTATTTTGTTTCAATTAGATAAGTTAACTTTAATATATGTTCTAATCCTAGATAATTAACTTGTATAATAGGTAAACATTGATTTTTAATTCAAGTTACAATTAACAAAAATACATCATCAAACTACTATTTATTAAAACAAAAACTAAATTATCCTAATCATCATCTCACACTAACTTTTACAAAAAATATATATATGCCATTAACATAAATACATAATCGTTTTCATAAATACATAATCGTTTTCATTTGTTGTGTATTCAAACAATATTAACATCGATCATACCATGTTCTATCCCTTTTCAATTATGTTTTTGATCGTTCATAAATCAAAATATCAACAAAAGAGGGTAAATATCAAAGTGATATTAACGGATCAACGACAGTGGATTTCATGAAATTGGTTTTAAGATGAAAACCCACAGTTTTTGCCTTTCACTTCTTCTAAAAAATATATATTATAAATATAAGTTTTAAATCACAGTGATATTAACAAATCAATGACGGTGCGATACTTTAGTATTAAACAATATTATGTATAAAAAACCAATGTTTACTTGTTAAGTAGGTAAATCATATAGGATTAGAACATAAACTAAACTTAAGTTACCTAATTGGAACAAAACAAAGTTTGAGTGAGTTAATTGAAACAAAATCGAAAGTTGGTTATGTTTTTATGACATTTTCCCATGTTTGTTTAACCATGTTGTAAAATAAGTGTTTTAATGTTTGTTTAAGAAGTTAGTATATTAATAGTCAATAATTCAATTATTCATAAACAAGCAAAACAAAAAGAAAAAAATATAAATTTCCAATTCTCTAAGATTGTAATTGAAATCTTAAAAAATGACATTATTATAATTTCTTATTTACTTAAATATTTTTTTAATTTGTAGCGTTAAAGTAAATGACCTAATTAAATCACTAATGACAAAATCTTTACTTATTTATTAGTATATAAAGAAAAGATGTTTCTGTTGTTATATTATTTCCATAGAGAAAATTAAATTTTAGGCTTTCCCTAACCATGGTGTACTCTTTCTAACCGCAATGACGATGGATTATGATTAAATGTTATAACAGTGACGACAGAAGGCATAATGGTCCTAGTATTTCTTATCTATCGTCTTTGTGTGCGAATCAAAAGCGGTTTGTTGTTTTTTTCTAACGAATATCCGGTGAAGCCTAGAATATTAAGATTACGTATGGATGGTTAAATATATATATATATATATTTTTTTTTTGTGAACGGAGCAATCAAAATTCAAATGTGCTTCACACTTAAAATACGGGCTTTAGGCACCTCATTTTGCAAGATATGATTGGGCCATGCGGTATATTATTTTTTTTTTTTTTGAACGGCAATATTATTATTAAAACCAAGCCACTAGCAAGACGCTAGGACCGAAAACTACAAACTAAGAGATTTGTGACATTAGTTTTATTATCTTCTGTATAACAATATTTATGGCTAGTTTTATTAGGGATTATTATATTTTAGTTTCAACTTGAGGTTGATCTGTCGTTACAAGTTTATAACAGGGTTAAACTAGTCGGTACGGGTTTTTTATATAGAATCCGGTTTCATGATACATGGTTGAAAACCGATCTCAACCCTACAAGCCGGGCTAAAACCTGTATGACAAAGGGGTCGGGTTTGGCCGGACTAGGGTTCCTATTGATATTTTTCCCATTTCTAAATACATCAAATTGAGATGTCTGGTGTGTGAGTAGGGGTATAACCGTAAAACAAGCCGAACTCTAGGTCGTTTAGGAGTGAGTTCTTTTTATTTTGACTTAATAGATCTCGAGCTCGGCTTGTTTTGACTTAACAAAGCTTGACCTTGGTTTGTGATGATTTTTCTTTCCAAATTTTGAGATCGTCTCGTCAGGTTTTTTCAAGCTCAAGCTCAGCTCGGGATTTGTTCATCTGTTATTAATATATTTTTATTTAAATTTAATTTTTTGTACGCTTATAAGTATACATTATATATATATATATTAACTTTTCATCATAAATTTATATATTGTTATAATTATATACATATATATAATTATATAAATAAAAACTATAAAAAAGCTCATTCAGGCTTGTGAGCGGGCTAGAGTTGGACATCATAATGAGTATTTTTAGGCTCAGGCTTAGATCGGACTCGATAAGGCTTGTCTCAGTCCTAGATTTTTGCTGGTCCTATCCCAAATAGTAAAAAGCGGCTCGTCTAATGTACACCCATGTTTGTGTGTGTGTGAAAGAGTATTGAAAGAACACATGTGTCTTTTTTTGTGTGGGACATGTGTCTTTTTTTTTCTTTCTTGATATGTGTTGTTTGTGTGCGAGTTCCATGCGACACTATTATTGTATACGTCATTGATAGTGATTACTACTAATTTTTTCTATAACTAAATATATGATATATGATAAGGGATGAGGAATATATTATAATTATAAAACACATAACTTTCAAAGACACTACACTTAACACCATGTGTAGTGGACAAAATTTTGTGTCTTTGTATCAGAATTTTCGGGCGTTTTGTGGGTAACGCCTAATCCATTTTTTTGGCTTCAAAACGCCCATATGTAGTGAAGTACGGGGCGCTTTGGGGCGTTTTGTATGGACAAAAACGCCCCATTACATAATGTCTAATAACCCTTTAATATGTTAATCACTAATTAGTGACTTTTGTCACGATCCAAATTCCAAACGATGATAAAAACAACCGTATATAAGTAGTTTTATAAATTAGTATATTATCATTAAATATAAGCAACGATAATAGCCTTTAAACATGTTATATGAAAAAAGTTGTTTGTAACTTTTTTTTGGTATCTAACCTTTAAACAAGTGCAATCCACGTTTACGTCTTATGCTGCACATAAGCCTTAAAAGTCCAAATTCTTGACCCTACAACATAAAATTACAAAATGCATGAAAAACACTATTTATGGGACATAAACTTGTGGTTTTTTTTAACGACAATATCCTTGCTCATTCATTAGTAGAAGTATCTTCATGTCACCTAACGGAGTAACGGGCTTGAAGGAATTTGAGTCGTTCAATATACACTTGAGAGAAGGAAATCCCATAACTAAGTAAAACCCCATGGTTCAGAATAAAACATGTGACCATTTACTGTCCCGAGCTTTACCTTTTGTCTTCAAATGTCGCTGGATCAAATGACCATCAACGGACACAAACTTATGTGTTAACTTAGTGATAAAAACTTATTCTACTTTTGTCTTGTGAGTAAAGTGTTCTTTTAAACCATGTCCCATAAAAAAAGTGAATCCACCTAGTGTGATTGCTAATGGCATGTACACATTAGATCTCATAAAAAAGATAGTGTTTTCAAATTTAGTTATTCTTTAAAACTAAGAGATTATAAAGAAAGTAGATGATGAGGTAGCGAGCATGTGAGCCAACATTTTCTATGAAGTTTGTAAAAATCTAAGCTCAAATTCACAAAGTTAAAACTCATTTACATTTTCAATTCTTAAGTGTTAGTTTGACGTTAAGGACGACGCATATTCGTTTCAGGAAAAAAACGTTAGCTCGTAAAAACCTTCTAACTTACATATGTCTAGAAAACTTAGTAACATACAATGTTAATAACTGCAAAAATTTTATCACACGTAAAATTTAAACTTTTAACCCTAATATTACTGAACTTTTCATCACACCAACAAATGTCAGTTCCCCAAATAATCAACAGTTTAAACTCATTTAACCGAACCGAATAACAAAGCATTACTCGAAATCTAATTTATTCAATTATTAGTTTCTTATATATGAATAAAATAGTGCAAGGTCAAGCTAGCCATTCTTTGTTATTTAGAGGCAGGTTAGTAAATACATCCATTCTTTGGTTAGTTGTGAGTTGTTATTAAAGGAGAGTTAGTGGTTAAGATAGTAGTTAGCACATTTAACTTTTCCCGATTCAGCTCAGTTTTCTTCTTTTTATAATTACAATCAAATTCTAAAGAGTTAATAGCACAATTGAATCATTTGTTATTGATACTTGTTTTTGTTTAATAAAATTTGGTTAGAAAGTATAAGGCTATAATATTTGATTGGTATTAATTATAATTTCTGATTTTATTACCGATAAGTAATAACAGTTACAAGATAATTGCTCTTAACATTATTAGTTATATAGCATGTGTGGCATGTAATATTGTGTGTACATAACTACGGTTAGAAACATAGTATATCACACAATTAGTTATTTAGTTTTTATAAAATATATTTTTCAAAGTTATAATGCAAGAGGGTTACATTCAAAAAATACCCATTTAATTAAAATAAAGAATTGAGTAATATATTTGTATTTTTAGCTTCATTATGTTGCCCGTTTGAATCATTTGTTATTGACAAAAAATACACACATAGCACAATTGAATCATTTGTTATTGATACTTGTTTTTGCTATTCAAAAGGGGGTTGCGGCGCAACTTGTTGCCCGTTTACCAGCCACTATATTGTAAATTGTCGTTTCTTCTAATCTAATTGTTTCACTTTAAAAAAAAAAAAAAAAAAAAAAATTATGTTATACGACATATCATATGACACGTCACATATCATGTTACATAAAGCATTATAAAAATCTAAAGAGATTAACAAGCAGTTAAGTTAATGGATCAGTAAAACAGATGCTATAATGTGTGAAATAAAAAATTAAGATCAACACTGATAAAATATAATAATGTGTGAAACCCATAATGCATCCACTAAAACAGATACCAAATCGACAACGCAAATTTTGTGTCGGTGTCTCATTGTCCAATATATTCCACACCCATTTCATTGACACTTCACAAGTCACTCATCTTCAGTTGTTTCAACTTTCAAGACGATACGCATCTCTAATCAATCAAGGGTCAGATCTTCAATTAGGGTTTTAAAACACTGGCTCTTTAACCTGTTTCTTGATTCAACTGAGTGTGTTCACCACATGGGTTTTGATTAAATTAGCTTAATTTGGTGCTGCACTAAAAGATTAAATCAATGGCGTGGAAGAACAGGGGAGCAGAATTAAATTCAAGAAACTTTGTGTCGAGGAAGACAACTGTTGTTATGTGTGTTTGCTGCTTCTTTGCTGGATTGCTGTTTACAGACAGGTTTTACACTAAAAAGATTATTTTTTTGATGTTATATAATCAGTAATCATTTGTTATTATGCATGTTATGTGTCAAATGTTGTTGATGGGTAATGTTCTCTTTAGGTTTTTGAATCTTGAAAGTTGAAATCACTTGATTTTGACCTTAGTTGGATTGAATGTTTATGGTTGATGGTTAATGGTAATTGGGTTGGTTCAAATTAGGCTAATTTTAGCTCAAATTATGCTACTTTTGTAATTTTGTTGAAAATTTATCACTTTTGACTTCCATAGTGACCAATAGTCAAACAATTTGAATCATTTAAGAGAAAACAATGAAGTTGTTTTATATCATAATTTCGACATGAACAACGATTCTCATCAGTTGATGTGTTTGTGGTGATAGAATGTGGACTGAGCCAGAAGCTAAAGGTATATCTAAACCAACTAGCATCGAAGCCGAAAAGCTCAAGTTAATAGCAGATGGTTGTGACACAACATTAGTGAGTAATCATGTGTACAAAGTTATATTTATTGTCCATTTCTAGTTTTATTTAGAACATATGAAATTAAAGCTTTTGAAATTTTTTTGGTTATGAATAGAAGGATGTAAGGAGGGATTCTAAAGACGTTTCAAAAACGCGTAACGTTATCCAGTAAGCTTCATTGTTTACCTTTTTATTTAGGGATGATACTCTTTGTTACAAAAAGGGTCCATGTTGAAGTATTGTTGGTTACAGAACATTAGACAAAACAATTTCAAACTTGGAGATGGAATTAGCAGCTGCTAGAGCCATGCAAGATTCTTTAGTTTCTGGGGGGCCGATATCTGACGAGTTAAGCCTACTTGAGCCCGTCAAGAAACGAAGATATTTAATGGTTATTGGTGTAAATACTGCTTTTAGCAGTCGGAAGAGACGAGACTCTGTTCGTGCTACTTGGATGCCTCAAGGTTATCACTTGTGCAAACTAGTCGGGTCAGGAGGGTTGGGTATCGGGAAATCAGCTTCAAATAAAGCTCGGGCTGGGTTGACATATAATACTTCTTGTGCAAAATTTTGAATTTTTATAAACATGTTAGTAATAATCTATATTTTTAACACCGATGACTGATTTAGGAGGTTTTATACTCTAAAAATTGAAAATATACTTTGTGATTTCGATCCATTTGACGTGTTTCCTCTTAGCTATTTTTTATTACCCGTTGATGATAAAACATATCCCCGACTGACCTCGTTCATAAGTAAACGATTTAATATTTTCACCTTTAAAAATTCTTTTTGTGCCGTTAATTCAGGTGATAAACTCAAAAGGCTTGAGGAAGAAAAGGGTATTGTTATGCGATTCGTGATAGGCCACAGGTTAGAAACAAGTATATAGCAGTCGCATAAAATGTTCCTTTGTATATATAAGCTTATGTTCAATGAACTATCTTTATGCAGTGCTACATCGGGTGGTATTCTTGATAGAGCGATTGAAGCCGAAGAAAAAAAGCACGGAGATTTCTTGAGGCTGGAGCATATTGAGGGTTACCTTGAATTATCAGCAAAAACAAAAGCGTTTTTTACTACTGCGGTTGCTCTGTGGGATGCTGATTTCTATGTCAAAGTTGATGACGATGTGCATGTAAATATAGGTAACTATATTATATCATATAACAATGAGACCGTTATTTGTAAACCGTTTGTCATGTTTTAAAATTTTAATATGTTAAATGAAGGTACACTTGGAGCAACATTAAGTAGATACGGGTCAAAGCCTCGTGTGTATATTGGATGCATGAAATCTGGTCCTGTTCTTGCTCACAAGTAAGCCAAATCCCTTCCATCAAATAATTTACTGCTCGATTTATGGTTTTATAGTCGTTTTTGTAATTGAAAATGAATCTTATAATATGCAAGATAGTGTTTATGCATGCATACATCATACAAGACTTGTACACGTTTTGACCCACGCAAAAATTTGCCTGTTTTTTTTCCGAACACGATATCACCCCATTACCTGACTTGCTTATTCTGCCGAGTCGATGTTTATCCAGTAGCTAACACGCTTGCTTTACACATTTGACGTACCAATAAGAAACTTAAATTAACCCGTTTTCGCCTAATTAACGGGTTGTAATTGCCATCTTTGGTTTCTAACTTTGCACATTGGCAAGCAGAGGAGTGAGATACCATGAACCCGAGTACTGGAAGTTCGGTGAGGAAGGAAACAAGTATTTCCGTCACGCCACAGGACAGTTATACGCCATTTCAAAAGATTTAGCTTCTTATATCTCCATAAACCAGTAAGTAGCAATTTTTCGCTCTTATATCATTCTTGTGTTTTCCATCTAATATTTGGAGCATTTTGAACATTTTAGACACGTACTACACAAATACGCAAACGAGGACGTTTCACTGGGATCATGGTTTATTGGACTGGATGTCGAGCACATTGACGATCGAAGGTTGTGTTGTGGCACGCCGCCAGGTAAAATCATAATAATAATGATATGAAATATTAATTACTGATGGTTAATTTGTTAATTCATAATGTAAATGTTGTTTTGTAGATTGTGAGTGGAAGGCTCAAGCAGGGAACATATGTGTAGCTTCATTTGATTGGAGTTGCAGCGGGATTTGCAGGTCCGCTGATCGGATTAAGGAGGTTCACAAGAGGTGCGGTGAAGATGAGACCGCACTATGGAATGCGTCCTTTTGACATCGTGTTCATACGTCTGTAAAAATATCGAGAGATATGTAGAAGAAGATAGAGGTTGCAGGCACAAGGGTTCGGCTCTGTTTTAGCTCTAGAGAAACGAACCCTTGCGGGAGCAACCTAGCTATATAGAGTTAACAAGTTGTTATTTTACGACTTACGGCCTTGAGCCACTATTTTGGTGGTTCTATGGTAGAAAAATGAATTCACACGCACCACTTCTCTAATTATTTAAGACTTGTTTGTGAATGGACATATGACACTTTGGTGCATCATGCTGACATTTTCATTAAGTCAATTTACGAGCACTTAAGGTACGTATGCAGTCTTACCAGATCCGGCTCTAAGCGCTTCTACGAGCGCTATTCATCAGTTGTTTTAGGGTTCTAGTCTTAATATAGAGTTAGGAAAGGGTTCAATGAGCGTGTGTTTATGCGTTGCTATTCTAAAAAGACAAATCTAGCTTGTAGTTGTTAAAAAAATCCAACTCAAATATTCAATATTATTAAGAAGGAAAAAACCTTCTGATGGCCCTTTACATTTAAAATAGACTTGAGTTCGTTGTTAAATAACCGTTTGAGATTTGAGGTGTAAATTTATGATTGGGGTCAGTGACGGATCTAGTCTAAAATTTCAGAAGTATCAAAAAAAATTTGCTATGCATTCATACACTATTGAAAAACACGATAAATATCTAATAGATTTGTCTTTTTAGTTATTTTATTCATTGTTGTAAAAATTGCGTATGGGCTCGCAACTCCCCAATCGAACGAGTGGCCGAGTAACTCCGCCTAAACCGAGTACTCACAACTCCCTAGTCGACTGAGTTGGTAGCGCCTAGCGACTTTTGCGGACATGCTTCTATTGCTTGAAATCAAGCCATTACATTGTTATCTGTTTACTTAGTAAAATGTTTTCTCTTTCGAACTCACAAACTAGAGCATTATTCGAATATTTCTTCACTCGTTCGATCATCATATCATTATTATTCTAACTTTCAAGATCTCATACACTAAACCGTTAATAAATAATTTATTTCTAATACTTGTAAAAAGGTAAATCTCATGAATAATATCCATGGAACTAAAAATGAAGTTCAAAATTATATAATTAAAATTTAAATTAGTAATAACAATATTGAAAAACACTAATATAAAAGTTAATATATTAACATATTTCATTTGAACTTTGAAATGAGATGGAAACTAATGTGTTGTCCTCTAAACAAAACATATACAATTTTTAAGAAAAAACAATAAAATATTATATTCTTGTTTAATATTTTGTTAGGTAGCATTGATAAGCCCTCAAAAAGAAAAACACTGACAAGGTTACTTTAAAAACCATTATTAACCACAAGTTATTTTTTTTTATATATTTTGAAGCTCGTCTTCTTTCTCCTTATCAAACATAATTTACAGAAGCAACTGAGAAACGCTGATGCTGGCCGGAAAACATTCAATTCAAACAACTTTTCTCCCTTTTAAACTTCAATTGCTCAAAAGAGATGAATGAGATGAGTGGATTTAAGGGTATCCTAACTATAAAACGGTAAAAAAAGTAAAGAAAAATTATACTACGTAGTACGTACGTACCAAAATTTGAGCCGTAGCCCGGGCTACCCCTGCCCTTAACATAGATCCGCCCCTGATTGGGGTGATATAGCTATAATAAAACTTTTGTAAGAAGGATACTAACTAAACATGTTTGTGAGAAGAATGTGACGTTAACGTTAGAGACACTATATGTCTATATATTTTTGTCGTACACCATGTTTCTGGTTTTATGTAACGTACACACTAAGTTTTAGTCGAACTAAATACCTTCTATCATCTTGCATGTACGTACATACACTATGTTTCCGGTTTTATGTAATGACTTGATAAAAAATGACCGTTATTTATTTCCTGATTGATATTTTTACCCGTTTAGCATACGTTTTTTGGCTTTATATTATAAACAATATTAATATAGACAATATTAAAAGGAAAGCCATGTCAAACAGTCTTTTTTTTATGTTTATAAGCTGAATATACCATGTGATATTTTCATTATTGTGATTAATCTTCTAGAAAAGAAAACTGAATTGAAATATTAATATTCAATTCAATTATTAATAAATGTAAATCCAACTCAAATTTACACATGCAGCACGTCTCCATTGACCAGAATATCTCAAACACAGTTGTTGTTGGTGTTTAACTATAAATAAATATAGTTTAGTTTAATACTCTTTTCTGCGTGTTTTTTTCCATCTGTATAAGTATATATATAGGCACAGATCTACATATATATATGCATTTATACACAAACAAAAACACAGACAATTAATCTATACATACATATATATTAATTACAATTTATTTACTGATGGCCTCCATGTTCAATTTCTTGAACTGCTTTTCAGAGACATCAGTGTCCACTGGAAAATATGTATGTGACGGAGATGTGTGTGTTTTAAGAAGAGACGGATCAAGCCGATGTGATTTGAAGACGAAACAGAAGACACAAGGAAGCTTTAGGAGTCCGATTGTTGAACGGGTCATTGGCAAAATGGCTACTTGATCATGGATTGACCATGAGTTACTTGCATTTGTTTTCATTGATAGATAATTAGATACTAAAAAAGGTTGTATAGATTAATTAGATATTTCGATCACTGATTAATGCAACCGTGGAAGGTGCAAGGATCACGTACCAGTAATCGTATTCGATTACTTAATTTGCTGCTTATTTTCTTGTGTGAATTTGAGTTACTTGTAATGTTCTTGATTGCATTCCGGTTAGCAATTGATTCAGATTGTTTAAAAAAGGTAAAAAAAAAGTTAGTATGTGATTGTAGGACCTTAGGGCTGGCAAATCGTGTATACCTGTACCTGTTAAGACACGAACACGAAACCTTATTACCTGTACACGACACGATAAGCTATCGTGTACCTGTTACCATTACCTGTACCTGTACCTGTTTATAACAGGTATACACGATAAGACACGATATGACTTGTTTAAAAACAAGTATTCAAGAACTTGTTTAGTGAAATAAAAATTGTCTATAAGTATAAGGGTAAATAAGGTAAATATGTTATATTAAATTATATTTTTAATTTAAAAAAAAATCATAACAGGTATTAACAGGTACTAACAGGTAAACAGGTAAATACCTGTTAAATACACGAAAATTAACAGGTAGATTCGTGTCTACCTGTTTAGTACATGTTACCTGTTAAGGCCTTACCTGTTAAGACCGTGTAGGTTTGTGTCGTGTATTCGTGTCCGTGTACAAAATTGCCAGCCCTATTGTAGGTAATGTTTTAAGAAGCGAACCGGTTGCTTTAATGGTTCACTAATAAGACCGGCCAGGTTGGTTAATTAAGCCGGATTTAAGAACTATGTTTTGATGTAATTTCATGATATAGTACATCTCCTCTTCTAATAAATCGCTAACCCATCTCACCACACTGCGCCACGTGTCACCACCATATTCATCCTCATTTTAATGGCTAAAGATTTGATATTCATCCAAAATTACTAAACAATAACAAACATTATTTTCATGCATGCAAATGGGTGTTAACCAAGTATATTGATAAATGATTATATATATGTTTTTTTTATCGTTCAACCTCGTGTGAACACACGGGTGTTAACCTACTTTTACTAATATTTTATTCCACTTTACACCAAGGAAATAATTTTACCCCTTAACCCCTAAATCTAATTTGAAAATAAGTATTACAGTATTAAATAAGCATGTGTGTGCCAAATCATTTTAAACATAGAGTAAATTATTTTTTTTTTGTATATTTGAGGTTTTTTAAAAATAATGCTCTGAAGCCTAAAGTTTAAATCTGTTTATTTGCACCCTGAGTTTTTAATTTTACTTCTATTTGTACACCTGAGACTAACGTCGTCTATATATTCTATTTAAACCCATCAGATGATCTCAACATGAGGGGTATTTTAGTAAATTTTAATTTATGTTTAAAAAATTTAATGTACTCTTCAAATAAATTGCTAAGCAATTGCACCACACATCGCCACTTGTCGCAACCATGATGAGTCTTACAAAAAATGTGGATCCTTCCTGGTTTACCCATTTAAGATGTGGATCATTTATTAAAGCTGGATCATGTTTGAAAATTTGTAAAAGTCTAAAATTTTTATTTCTCATTTCAACTAATATAGAATTATATAAAATATTTTTTACCGTTCAACCTGCATGAACATGCAGTATTAACCTAGTATATAATAGATATAAATCACCCTACCCGTCTACCTTACCCTCTTCTCTCTCTTTTCAACACAAACAACATGTACACCACAACATGTTACTTCCATCACCATCGGACCACATGCATTCAACCAATACTGTAATCCCACGGAATCATATCTAAAAAATCAAACCAAACACGGTTATCGATGGTGGATTTAGGTTTTATGATGAAGGTACGATGGTGTTTGGAGATGGTGTAGATGACGGTGGTTAGATGGCGAGTGAAGGCGATGAAGACAAGGAGGTTTGATGATGGCATCTAGTGAAATCGATGGTGAACAAATAGGGGTTGAAATAAATGGTGGTGAAAGCATGTTTGATAGATGGTGCGGGTACTATTGATGGAGGTGGGTTTTTAGTTTGGTTAGGGTGGGACGCGACAATGGTTTTGATAAGGCATGGCGCTTGGCAGTGGGTTTTTTAGTTTGGTTAGGGTTTTTTGTTAGTGTAAGAAGTTGAGTGGCTTGAATGTTAGGTTGAAGATGGTGAGGGTACCATTAATGGAGGTGGTGGTGGTAGTAGACAACGAAGAAGAACATGAAGAGATTGGGTGTTGTCATTGTTCTAGTGGTGATGACGAAGATGATATATGGTAATGGTCTGGTGGTGATGGTCTGAGGAGGAGAAGAAGGGGATGGTTGGGTGGGGTTGGATTAATTAATTTATTTTTTTAATAAAAAAGACAAGTTAGGATAAGAAGATGGGGTCAATTTGGTCTATTCATTCACAACTAACGGAATAACTTAACTTCGTTACTCATAAGTATACAAATAGAAGTAAAATCGAAAACTTAGGGTACAAACAAACATATTTAAACTTCAGGTTTCAAACTGTTAACTTTTTAACAGACTTAAGTATACAAAAAGTAATTTACTCTTAAACATATGAATGAATGATCACATTGCCTCGCCCTTTAACACCCAAGAGGAGTGGTGTTCCGCCCATTAATAGTTGCCAACCTTACATCCTTGGTGTGAGCCCACATTAGATAGCTTTTCGTAGACATAAAAAGGGCGAGTGAAAATTCTCATTTCAATTTATAAATCGCATAAAGTTATACACCCACAACACACTGACATACTATTTATACTTTCAACCAAATCAAATTGTATACTTATTTTATTCTTAACAAAAAGTTAATTTTCTAACATGCTATTTCTATTTTTAACCAAATCAAATTGTATACATATTTTATTCTTAAAGGGCTGTTTGACAACTTCTGAATCATTAAGTGTTGAATGGTTAAAAGGTCTGAACCATTAAGAGGCTCTATCAATAAGAGGGTGTTAGGGTAAAACTGATGATAAGTTTGGTGCATCCTCTATTCAGTTTCATTCAGCATATTTTTATCCCTTAACCATTCAGCACTTAACTGAACCATTCAGAGACTCATTTTTTATGAAACAAACGCTCTGAATGCTAAATCTGAATGATTAAGCACTGAACTGAACCACTAAGATGTGAAACAAACACCCCTAAGTCTTAACAAGAAGTTAATTTTATCACAGATAGATAGAAAAACCCATGTAAATACGAGTTTAGTTATCTTCTTAGCGGAAAATTGGATTATAAACATATTGATCAATATTAATTAAAAATAATAATTTGATCAGGGATAATCAACAACTTTTATTTTTATTATCATTAATAATTAGAATGTAACATATTGCTAGTTTTATTTACTTTTAATTACACTACGTGTGTCGCAACACTTACATGACAAATGTTTGGAGTTTTTCAATTTAGTTTTAATGAAACATCAAATTTTTAAAGGTATTCAATCATGTGTCTTTTTCTCTACAAGGTATTTAATTACGACTACCTGATTCGATTCAAATTCAAAGTTGTTTATGTTCCCTTTTTTTCTGTTTGGGCAACAAACTTTTAATTTGATTTTCTATTAAAACAACGTTACGTAGTTTAACCAGGTTTATTCGAGGTTGTATAAACGACCTAACCGGATTGTTCAAAGTAATTAAACGAAAGATTTATTGAGACATATGTTATATCATATAACAATGAGACCGTTTATTGTAAACCGTTTGTCATGTTTTAAAATTTTAATATGTTAAATGAAGGTACACTTGGAGCAACGTTAAGTAGATACCGGTCAAAGCCTCTTGTGTATATTGGATGCATGAAATCAGGTCCTGTTCTTGCTCACAAGTAAGCCAAATCCCTTCCATCAAATAATTTACTGCTCAATATATGGTTTTGTAGTCATTTAATGATTCAGACCTTTTATTGATTCAGCATTTATCCATTCAGAAGTTGCCAAACAACCCCTTAGTCTTACCAAATCCGGCTCCAAGCGCTTCTACTAGCGCTATTTATCAGCTGGTTTAGGGTTCTATAGTCTCAATATAGATTTAAGAGTAGGTTCACTGGTTTAGGGTTCTAGCTCGATATAAATTTAGGAGTAGGGAGTTTTTGCGTTAAAAAAATAAATCTAGCTCGTAGTACGTACATACGTTGTTACAAAAATGTAATTCACGTATTAACGTACTAGAAATGTTTTTGAGAAACATGTGACGTTAATGTTAGAGACGCTATAAGTTTTTGTCATAAAAGGTGTCTATAAACTCGTTCATATTAACAAGTTCAAATCATAGAAATTTAATTTACATTAAGTCATAGATTAATTCAATCTGATATTTGTTGCGAGTCAAGAAAACTATTGCATGTTTCAAAAAGGTTACTTACCCAAATTTACAACAACTAACCGAACTAAATACATGTTATCAATCTTGTGTGATACACTAGGTTTTAGGTTTTACGTAATGAATGAGTTGAACAAAACGTGACAGTTATTTATTTCTATTGATAAATTTAGCCATATACGTTTTTGGCTTCTAAATTATAAACAACATTAATATAGACAATATTAATAACCTCACATGGTTCAAGTCATGTAAACTTCTAAGCCGCGGAAAACATACTCCTACACATAGATGTATGAAATGCTAAGGGCTGTTTGGTAGCCTCTAAATAAACTCTGAATAGCTAGTAAAAATCTAACTCTTATTGGTTCAAAAATCCATTATAATATAAGTTTTAAAAATATAATGAATGTGATGAAGTCTTACCATTCATAAGCTACCTCTTAATCATTCAACATTTTTTTATCATTTAACGGTTCAGAGGTTTTAGACCATTAAGATGTAAGCCTCTAAATAACCATTAAGAGGTAAGCCTCTAAATGACCATTAAAAGGCTACCAAACACCCTCTAAGTGTATGTATCTTATCGCAAAGTGATCCCGTCTCCCAACCTGGATCCAACAGGTTGTTCTATTGATGATCATGTCCTTTCCCAACAGTTGGAACTTGTATTGAGGCGTCTTTAGCTTTACGAGAGAAAGCTCATTGTAGAAAAAAGTATTTCTCTTCCCGTCCCGGGTTATAGGCGCGTCCAAAGAAAAGCAAATCGCAATGCATCTTGCTCAGCAGCCTTACCGGTACTACGTAAAACAAAAGCTAAGTCATACTAATTTTTTTTTTATGTTTATAAGTTGAATATACCATGTGATTAATCTTCTAGAAAAGAAAACTGAATTGAAACATTATTCAACTATTAATATATTTAATTAATTAACTCCAACTCGAATTTACGCATGCAGCACGTCTTCATTGACCTGAAGTTTTCACACAGAGTTGTTAATGTTTATTAATTATTAATAGTTTAACACTCTTTTATGCGTGTTTTTTTCTATATGTATAGGTATATATACACAGATCTACCTGGATCATATATATATACACCTATACTCTACACACAAACAAAAACACAGACAATTAATCTATACATACATATTACAATATATTTGCTGATGGCCTCCATGTTCAATTTCTTGAACTGTTTTTCAGAGACATCAGTGTCCACTGGAAAATATGTATGTGACGGAGATGTGTGTGTTTTAAGAAGAGTCGGATCAAGCCGCTGCAATTTGAAGACGAAACAGAAGACACAAGGAAAGTTTAGGATTCCGATTGTTGAACGGGTCATTGGCAAAATGGCTGTTTGAGGTGCATAGATCGGGTAGCGTACCAGTAATCGATCGTATTCGATTACTTAGTTTGCTAGTTATTTTTTTGTGTGTATGATGTGTGAAATCGAATTAGCTATGATGTTCTTGAATATGCATTTTGGTTAATTTATATAAAATGTTGAAACGGGCGCGTATTCATGAAAAAACAATTCATTCAGATTGTTTAAAAAAGGTAAAAAAAAGTGGGTATGTCGTCGGTAATGTTTTTAGAATCGTACCGGTTACTTTAACGGTTCATTAGTCAGATTGGTTAAGCCGGATGAAGAACTATGTTATGTTTTGATGCAATTTCGTGATTTTAGCACATGGATTATGATAGTTTTTTAACGGCATCTATTATTAAACACCACTGACAAGATGTTAGAGCCAAATACAAACACCCAAAACAAATTATAAAGGAAACATTTGAAAAGAGAAATTACACCAAGAGTGTCAACTGTCAAGCTAGATCAATAAGCTTTCATCATGTTCTTCAACCGATCAAAAGTATGAAATTTAATGTTATCCATCACCTTGTCCACTGCCAATCTAATGGAGCTAAAAATAAATTCATTTTGAGGCTTCATATGAACCAAAGATGGAGTACATAGCATCCTAAAGATCCTTGTTCCAATGGAAATGTGCAGTAGAACTGAGGAAATCTTTAATGGTATGTTCAAATCAAAACCTTGGCCACATCACCTTTTGACTTCGCTCCAAACCTGTGAGGTGAAACGCAATCCTTAAGAACATGAGTTGGAGTTTCCATCGCCCCGTAACACATCGAACATTTTGGGAATGTAATTTTGAAAATGTAATTTTGAAAAAAAGAAGAAAAAAAATAAAATCCAAGCCGAACATTAGTAAAATCAGTGACCGTACGATTCAAATTGAAACGGTCCAATAAACATATTCAGACTAGCTCTATGACTGGTCCAGTTCTAAAAAATAAGTTCTAAAAAATGACATTGATTGTATGAAAATGAAAGACACACAAACTTTGCCCAATACATAATGGTATTAGGGTTGTAAACGAACCGGACGGACACGGACGAGGCTTGTCCGTGTTCGTTTGTTAAGGTTTTAAGTTGTTCGCGAACTGTTCGTGAACAAGTTCCGAACAGAAAAATTTGTCCGTGTTCGTTTGTTAAGGTTTTAAAGTTGTTCGTGAACGGTTCGTGAACTTTGTTCATGTACGCAAATAGACATAAACGGACAAAACGAACACAAACGAACATTTGACTAGAATAAATTGACAAAACATTGTTCATCTTTAACAATCCACCACAAAACTAATTAATTAAGCTTGGTCAAATTAGACAATTATCCAAAATTAATTAACATGACAGCTAATCAATAGGTCATAATTCCCAAAAAGTATCCTTAATTTACTTCTTTGATTTACTGGGATTGTTTACAATAAACACAAATTAGATTAAAAAATGATATAAAACACATTAAAAAATTAATAAACCTCATAACCTTATTAGTATAAAGCCATTGTATCTTGATTAAGATTATTCCAATTAAAATCTTCATATACAACAAAACCAAATAAACCTTAAAAACTAATAATATTTTTAATCATACACAACAAAAGTAATGTTGTCATGACTATATTTGCCTCTATAAATTTAAACTATTCACCTAAATGTTAAATATGAAATTTAAAAACATAATGAACTACCGAACTTAAACGAACGGACATAAACGAACATGTTACCGAACGTTCACGAACGTAAACGAACGAACGCAACCTCTGTTCATGTCTGTTCGTTTAGCTTAACGAACGGGTTTTTTTGTCCGTGTCCGTTTGTTTATTAAACGAACGAACACAAACAAACTTTCTACCGAACGATTCACGAACTATTCGCTGAAAGTTCGGTTCGTTTACAACCCTAAATGGTATACCTTAACCCCTCTTAACTTTATGTAAGCTCATACTTTACTCCTAGTTTATTTCACTTTACACCAAGGAAATATTTTAACACCTTGACCCCTAAATCTAACTTAAAAATAAATATTATTAAATAAGCTTTTCATCTTTTTTTTCTTAAATAACCTTGCTTGTTTGTATGACACACCGCACCATTAAAATAAAAACGGTCGTTACACTTAATCAGAGTACGATAGTCTTTCTGGTATGCTAATTATCGTTAAAAAAAAGAAAAAAAAACTAGATCATTTCGGGTTTATATAAACGACCTAAACGGGTCGAATTTGCCGCCATCATTAAGCTAAGGTTGAGTCAAAATCGAAGGACCATCATCAATGGAGAAATTGCGAAGAATAATAAACCAAATCGCATACACACCCACATCTCAATCACTCTCCACACTTCCCCCTCTTCATTTCCCCTTCATCCCTCTCCTCTTTCTATCCTCATCCCTCTACAAACTCATTATCTCCTTCCGTCACACACTCTACCACCTTAATTTCATCCATAAACACAGGTACATACATTCACCAATCTCCACCTACTCTAACTTTAATCACAACATCCATCATTTTCCCGTTTGATTTCATATGCGTATCAGTAGGGTTTGATGCGTTTTCATGGGTGTTGAAGGTTACCGGTGCCGGTGATCAGCGTCGGAAACTTGACCTGGGGTGGTAATGGGAAAACTCCGATGGTCGAATTTGTTGCCAATTGGTTTGCTAATGAAGTTAGGGTTTCACCTCTTATTCTCACCAGGGTATGTAATATGTTTATGCTTTAGCTTTAAGTTCTAATTTATTTTTATAATTTGAAGTTACCAATTAGGTATTTTGAAAATATAATCAGAAAATTGAAAGCCACATTGCTGGTTTTAACATTTGCTGGTCTAAAAAGTCGATTATTTCGAATGTGAAGTTTGTGAAAAGTTGAAAAGGCAGGATTTTTAAGGGTAGTTTTAACGGTTCTAATTTCTGTTATTGTGGTTTGTAGGGTTATGGTGGTGCTGATGAAGCTAAAATGCTTCAAAGACATTTCAATGGGACAAGTGTGAAGATTGGTGTGGGTGCAAATCGAGCAGCTACAGCTGCTTCTTTTCTAAACAAGCATGGTTTTATTTATCCTTTTGATATTGCGTGTTTTGAGGAATCGGTACAGAAAAGTCGAGTTGTTTCTGAGAAAATCGGAGTTGCAATTCTTGATGATGGGATGCAGGTAAAAGTAACTATTTTTCAGCCTCTTTATGGGTCAATTATGTTCTTCATGTATATGTTTTTTTTTTCTATTTTACAGCATAAAAGCATGTTTCGTGATTTGGAAATTGTAATGGTGAATGCATTATCTCCTTGGGGAAACTGTCATTTGCTACCCTATGGACCGTTACGTGAACCCTTGACTTCATTTAACCGTGCTGATGCTGCTGTAATTCATCATGCTGACATGGTATAGCCGATAGCGAACCTTATTACTTGAATTAAGCTTTAGAACAATGCTATATACGATGGATTTTTTCCCAATAATTGCAGGTACCAGAAGAGAGTCTTTCTATAATAGAATCAGAGATCCTTGACGTGAATCGGTTTCTTCCTATATATCTATCTGCAATGACCCCCTCGCACTTTTTTAAGGCAGGAAATACCTCATGTCAATTACGTTTAGGAGTTATATATGGAAAGAGTGTTTTATGTGTTTCTGCAATTGGTTCTCCTAGTTCATTCGTGCAGAAGATTGAGAAGGTACCGTTTGCTATTTATTTTGATGGCAATTTGGTTCATTTACTCTTAGAAAGCTCAAGTTGGTTTATCCTTGATCTTAAACAAGTCAAAGAAAAAAAAATCTTGCTAAGAATTATACGTGGTCAAATGGGTCAAGTCCTTCTCTACTTCTAAGTTTTTCCATGATTGACGTAGGACCGAAGTATGCTAGAGTGCTAGGTGCATTTCGGCAGACAAAGTAAATCACTTGATATGAGAAGAATTCGTGAAACTGCCAAAATAGCCTTAGGTAATATGATAAGCTGACTTATAAGTTATAATAATACCACGATGTGTGGCAGGATCGAAGGTCGTTGAAAAGTAAAATCATACTTGGCGAAACTCCTAACCTAAAAGACTGTGTGACATAAAGAAACTCTGGATCTCACATTGTAACGAACAAAATAAATAGAAACATAAAAAGTCAAAATTTTGGAAAGTTGAACTTGGCCCTTGATGTATGGAACTTGTTAAGTTATTTTATGAAAAACTCCAGATGGGGCCGTTGTATGTTGATCGGCTAGACTATAGCGACCATCATCAGTTCCAAGAAGAGGTATGGTTTATATTCATAAAATTTAAGTTATGTTCCAACAACTAGAATGTACTTATAAAACCCATTTGATACAATACTCAAATTAGGACATCAAGATGATCAAAGCAAGACTTGAGTATCTCAGTTACAAGTTTGGTTCCAAACCCACTATTGTCATGACAGAAAAGGTTTGTAGATCTTCATTAATCTGCTTAATGTTATCAATTTATCAGTTCAGGGTTTAAAATATGGTCTTTAACAAAATCTCAATCTGGCTGGTTGCAGGATTACGATCGTGATAGCAAGATTTTAGGGGGTTTTGATCCTTACGACGTTCTGGTGTTATGTTGCAAACTGCGGATTTTAAATCACAGTGGTTGCTCAGAAGATAGCTTCAAGAAGCTGCTGATCCGGTCCATGTGTTAAACAGGCGAAAATATGGTGTAAATCGGTTCATTCAAGTGGGTGTGTTTAATGGAATATATTCTGTTGAAATGAAAGATGATGCCTGGCAGCCTGGGTACTATTACATGAAATATAATGAGACGAGTTGATTTTTATACCGCAAAGTATACATGAGTCTTTTTCTCCAATAAACTGTAATTTTAGTCCATATGTTTTGACGCTTTTAACAGATTTAGTGACACTCTAACAATTTTGGTCCCCATCTTTTATATGCAAATTTTAGTTTTTTTAGAGTTAATTGACAAAATAGTCCATGGGTTTTGTATGGTTTTGTCAAAATTTATACTTTTAAGAATTTTTGTTAAAATGGTCACTACATGTCAAAATTTGTTGTCATTTTCGTCCTTGGTGCTAACAGCGTTAAAAAACTTCTGTTAGTTTACACTAAATGAAAATTTCCGTCCTACATGCCAGGGACTGAAACGACAAGTTTTGGCGTGTAGGGACCATTTAGACAGAAATTTTTAAAAGTGTAAATTTTAACAAAACCATACAAGCCTCAGCGATCATTTTAAGAATTAACTATTTTTTTTAAGTTACTTTTGGAAATGGTTAAAGTCTTAAAAGCTGTTTTTATTAAACTCCACTACACATTTTGTTAATCTTTTCAATATGCATAGCATAAGCATATCTATCAATTCTTTTTAATTAACGTGTTTCCTCTCTATCTTGTACTTGTTGCTTCCCATGTATAACCAATACAAACAATGTGGAAAAAAACTCGTTAACCTAGCATCTATCTAATAAATCAAACTTTTAGGGGGTAATTTTTGGAGGGATTTTTTTTTCTATAATAGGAAATTTGGGAGGTAAAATTTAGCTAAATTTTTCACCATGCAAGTTGATGGAGCCAACTCCTTAAATGTTATATATTTACAAATTGTTAAATATAATGGTTATAATTTCTTTATAAATATTACTATTTAACCCGTGTGTAACACACGGGTATTAAACCTAGTTTTATAATAATTGTCGGTTTAGTCACAAATTATATATCTTAGTAAAATACACAGGGGAAACTTTGCTAAAAGGTAACCAACTTTTATGAATGTCTCAATTAAATACCTCAATTTATTTTTGTCCCATTTAAATACCTCAACTTGTAGTTAACTTGCTATTCTTATACCTTTTAACTTGTTTAACAGGTAAACTTAATAATGTGAATCTTTTTTTATAAACATGTGTGACTAGATCGCAAACGTAAGACTCCGTCGTCACAACACATGACACATATCGAAGTGAAAACATCAAACTAACCTGGCCTTCGGATCACATGACCCGATTACATAGCCAGTTGTTTTAATAGAGGATTTATCATTTGTTAGATTTTTGTATGCTAACGCTCTCAATAGAAATCACCAGAACAAAACTTCTAGATATAATTGCACGTGCATTTTCATTATAACTTTCGTGACACACAACCATTTAACACATTAAAGCACTGTGATATAATTACATAAAGATTTTTAAATTTGGTTTGTTTCGTTTGAATACTTAGTTACTATGTTTCCTTTAAGTATCACTCAAATAGTTAGTATAGCATGAGGTCATTGGTGCATTACCTATAAGTTGTGTTTCGAGAACTTGGTCTTGGGTTTAAATCCTACGATCTATTTATCTTAGAAAATCTTAAAGTTGTTAAAAAAAATTATAAAAATGCCTTAAATAAATTGTTGCTTAGCATAGACCTACCAGATACTTTTGTCAAATATGATATGAAATTAAACTCGTCTTAAATCCATTTATGTTTTGGTTTCATATTACTTTAACATTAAGATTAGTAATAAAGTAAACATGAAACAAATTCTTTTAATTGCGATTATCTTGACTTTTTCCATAAGAAATAAGTAATGACTAATGACTTTAAATTTAAAATTTTCAGTGGCCCATAGTTGGATTTGGGCTTTTTAGTAGTGCTTTTTGGGTAGGCCTAAAAAATAATCTGCTAGACTAATTTTTGAAGGAAAAGGAATATGATTCTTTGATTGAGAACCAAGTTTAGAATGAGAGTTTTTAATTTTTACTCCAAAAAGAGAAAAGAAGATAATCCTCTTGTTTAACTCACCTTTGAGGATCCTAATCATGACATGGTTGAATAGTTCAAACTTCAAAGCAAGGTAAAGGCTTCGTGACTTGAGGATTGTTGCTTGCAACGACGTTGTTTAGTTTGCACGATGTACCTGAAACTGATCATAGCTCGTGATGGGTTGAAATCACTAACTCAACGGATCATGTTTTGCTCTCAATCATATTGTTAACACATCATGATAATACACATGCTCTCTTTCTACGTCCAGAAGTTATTAGTGTCCTGAAAGAAAGTAAAGATAATTCGTATTCTAACTACTGATTATTATTTGATTTAACCCCTCAACAAAAGAAAACTAATTTTAAATATAAATAAAGATTCAACATTTATTTTAATTTCTAACTTTATTCACTTTATTAGTTTACCTATTGGTTGAGACCATGAGAATTTGGTATTCACCCTTTGTATTAGGTATAATGATATTGTCAAAACCACATAATTGTAGATAAGTAAACCTTAGGTAATTTACCAAACTACCATCAATTAAATGTCAACTAATTTGGTATTAGTGATGACTTTGGTGTTGCCTAATCTCTAGTAGATTGTAGATTACCACAAACCCACTTACCACATACCAAACTCCAAACCCAAAAACACACACAAACAGCCAAGGGCATATTTTGGAACACTTCTAGACAACATTAAATATATAGTTTTTAACTTAAGTGTAAAATCATTTGGGGTTGTGTGCAATGTGGCCCCAAAAGTGGAAGCCTTTTAGAAACACCTCTAAATTTAAAAGGGTGGTTGACTTTTTTGATGAACTTTACAATGTGAAATTATAAAGTATACCAAGAAGATAAAGTCAAAATCATTGACCTTCTCCTATGCTTTGTACCTAATGTCGTTTTCTTCTTCTTTGGCTTCCAATTACCGAACAATTCTATAGGACAAATTGGTTGACCTGCTAAAGAATTTGACTTGGTTGTGGTTAGAACAAAATCATTTGTTTGTTCAACATAAAAATCAACCAAGTATATCCAAAATTTGCATCTAAATCAAGTTGGGATTTAAAATAAAGTGACTTACGATAAGACTTTTATTAATTATTACAACTTTGTTGATACATTCTTATAATTCATTGAATTTTTTTATTTGAGTCAATCATTAACCCGTACGAAACCATTTATGTTCGGGTCCACAATGTTGAAGCATCGGCTTTGGTTTAGTTTATCGCGTGAAGCTTCATTTAATCAAGTTTCCGGTTTTATCAAAACGACAAGTTTTTTAAATGTCATAAATTGTGATTAAAGGAAGCCTAAATGTCAATTCAGATAACTTGATGCAATTTACTTTCGAGTGAGTTAGGTTATAAATTGTTTAGATGTATAAATTTATACCAGAATACTAGATAATGAAAAACCTGTAAAACGTGTCTATTCTAATATACGTGCCTTTCATACATTTTGAGTTTTCAATGAAATAAAAACTAGGGGTAACTTTGTAAAAACATAACAAAGTTTCAATTTTGTTCTAATTAAGTCACTTAAGTTTAAAAATTGTTCCAATTAGGTCACTCACCTTCATATTTTATTCAAATTAGAGGTTTTAACAAGTTGTTTTCACATGTTTTTCTTTACGTTTTAGTTAGGAATTATTTTTTACATTTTTAATGCTAATATGAAGTGGTAATATGAATTGTAAGTTTATTTTTTTATTTTTTATTATAATTAACATATTTTTAATTTTTTTAATATAATTACATATATTAAATATTCCAACCCCCACATTCTATCCTCAATTCATTTCTTGACACAAACAAAATCTAACAATTGCTCAATTTAGAGGTTTAGTCATCTAATTCAAGCAAAATATGCTTGAGTGACCTAATTAGAACAAAACTGAAACTTGGTTATGTTTCTATGACATTTCCCCTAAAAAACTATTCTAAAAAATATATTCAAAATAATGAAATCTTTATTTACAAATCAATATACTATCACTAACTATATGATCAAAATCAAGAACTCTTGGTGAACTCAAATACTCTAAAATCATATCATCTTCATCTACAACTAAGCTTTCAATCTCTTCTACTTCATCATCTACAATCAAATCACAAAAACTAAAATCTTGATATTCAACATTCATATCCTCAATCTCATAACTTCTAACTTCTATCCAATCATCATCTTCATCATCCCAATTGGGCAAACTTATGCCACTATCTTCAACCAAATGCCTCATCCTCTCTACCGGAGACTCGCCGGAAAAATCAACCACCCTACTCACCGCCGGCGAAACTTCCGGCACCGGTAAAGACTCCCAAAAACCTTGATCCAACGTACTCGTTGGCGAAAATCTTGTTTCATAGCTCGAATTCGAGTTCCGAACAAATGGGTGCTCCAAAAGTTGCTTAATTGTCCACCTTTCTTTAACATTTTTCTTCAAACACTTATCTAAGAAATCTTTACCATCCTCCGGTAACCATTTTGGAAACTCCGGCAAGTCACCGGAGTATCCAATTCTGTACAAAACAGCCAATGGATCATTCATCTCCGGCCACGGATTAAACCCGGTCGCCATTTCGATAACCGAACACCCAACCGCCCATACATCCGCCGGAAACCCTTGTTCTTCACCTCTTGCAACTTCCGGCGACATAAAAACCGGTGTACCGGAAAATTCAAAACTTGAATTTAACTCACTTTTCTCCACTAATTTTGCACACCCAAAATCACCAATCTTCACACCATCTTCACAAACTAACAAATTTTCACACTTTATATCACAATGCACCAAATTATTAACATGAAGATGATCCAACCCAAGTAGTATTTGATGAGTATATGATCGGATCAAAGAATGATCAAGTGATCCTCCATGTTTCTTGATCACGTCGGAAATTGTACCTCCGGTAGCATACTCCATGAAAAGATTATACATGGGTTTGTTGTTGTTGTAAGTGATATCAAATCCCATGTATTTGATTATGTGTTTGGAGGTTAGTTTTGAAAGAAAGTTTTGTTCTTTTTGCAAGAATTGTGAGGTTGAAAGATGGGTGGATTTGACGGCGAAAATGTCTCCGGTGACGGTGGTGGCGACGGAGACGGTGGCGGTGGATCCACGGCCGATGATGGGGCCTTTTTTCCATTCCATTTGTAGAGATAAAAAGTTGAAGTGTGTGTGATTGTTGGGTGTGATTTGTGATTTATGAGGAGATGTGTGTGTATATATATGTACACAACATAAACACATGATGCAACGAGGTTTGATTTTTTATGACAGTTGGGGTGGTCTTTTATCTCTTTTTATATTTATTGTTTTTTATGAGAAATATAGTTTACTAGGAATAAATTGTACCAAAGGAATATGTGGATTGGTTGTTCAATACTAAAAAAAGGATGTATTTTTTTACTATTGAGGATATTTTTGTACTAAACATTATTTATGGATTTAAGTGTGTTTAATTTTGTTATAATTTTTGAAAGAGAATATTGGATATGAGTGATTAATAATCCTAAGCTTTAAGTGAGGTCTTTCTTTGTGTGAGGGTTGAGAGCGCGGTCTCAACTGCGAAACGAATAAGTGGTTTCGATTAAAATATATAACACTTATTTTTCGAACAAAGTAGTATAATTACCGTTAATAAGCGATAACACGGGTGGTTTTAAATGTTTATATTTTGTGAAAGTGAGATCCCAAAGTGTTATAGTCAAGCTTCTGATAAAACTTGGTATGCTTTTTATCATTGGGTAAATTTATAGTTAAAGTGTATAAATAAAACGTGATTATTATTTGATGGTTGTAGACATTTATTTAATCATTAAGCATATGATGATGGCTCAAACTTGACACGTACATAGTTTCCTAATTGGATGGTTGATAAAACTTAAAGGGATCACTATATATATTTCAAAATTTATAATATTTTTACTTTCTTAATTATAGTTAGTTTTTTTAAATAACGTATAGTGCAACAACCTATAGCCCTATAACTGATATATTAAGAGGTGTAATGATCGATATCGAAATTCTGTCTCTAACACCAACTATTACAGGGAAAACTCGTCAACAATTGTTTTAGGAAAACCGGGCAAAAACCTTTAACCATGCTACGTAAAACACTTTTGGGTAGAACACGAAGCCGGGCGGTAACCAGGACTAATGTCATTGTTATGTCTTTAAAACCTGCCCAAAGCAAGGTTTGAACCCTGAGCCTTTAGGTCACAGTGTTATCTACTAACGACCGAGACAACTTTTCAAGATTATTATACTTAGGTTCTATATATATATATTTTTTTTGTATAAGAACAACTAGCTACATATGTAACCATGTCACGCAATGCAGCGACCAAGTCTCATTTGTAACGTTTCTATTTGGATATGTGCCGTGCCTAGATATATTGATATTGTCGACACGCTTCTTGTGTCTTACATTTCGGACACAAAGCTTTCTTGGTTTTTTGAGTTTGGCCACTTTAATTTGTGTGACCTTTTATCTCTATATATTAATTCCACATGTTTTGCCGATGGCTCTTTCTGATCTGACCGTCCGAAGCTTTGTCATGGGCTCACCGTTGTGCTTCCATCTACTCTGCTAGAGAGGAACATGGAGCTAGCTAGAGACATTGCATATATATATTGATGAGCTCAAAAGTTATATACCATCTGCTAGAGAGAAACATGTGCTTCCATTTTTAGTATAAGATATTTACCGTGTGGTAAAAGTTCGAATATCTTTAATCAAAATAAAAGAAAGTGATCGATAATTAATCTTAACGAGGAATCGTTCTCGTCCAATCCAATGATGGCATGCATGTATTTAATTTAAATTTAAAATATAAAAAATGTTATATAAATAAAATAAAAAATTAGATAGTATAGTAATGGATGAGTTGTGATGAAGCACGTGGCAAAAAGTGATGGGCCAGATGGAGAATGACAACTCCGACCGACGGTGCTTGCCGTAAAAACTAAACAAAATAAAAATGAAACACATTTATTTATTTATCTAATTTTATGTTCACATGAAGAAACACGTGAGAGCACGTGTGCCAAATACGCGTATGTTGTGGCTCTAAGGGAAACTGGCTTCACAACTGGATGATGGTTTTTTTTTTTTTTCACTTTATTTAAATCTATCCTACTTATTATTTGTTGTAGCGTTGAGCATTTAAGAGTAAGGGCTATTTGTTTACCTCTTAATGGTTCAGTTCAGTGCTTAACCATTCAGCATTTCGCATTCAAAGCGTTTGTTTCAGAAAAAAGTGCCTCTGAATGGTTCATTTAAGTGCTGAATGGTTAAGAGACTGAGAGATGCTGAATGAAACTGAATGAAGCATATCCTAACTTTATACTCATCTGAAGTTTACCTCAACATCCTTCTCATTGATGGAACCTCTTAATGGTTCAGACCTCTTAACCATTCAGCACTTAATGATTCAGATTTTGCCAAACAGCCCCTAAATCCATAAAGTACTTGGGAATCAAGCCGTGAAACACGAGAACCAACTCACATATGAAACATGGTTTCGGTTCAAGGTTTCACATTTATGTAATATATATATGATTCAAGGGTCGGGTAGGGTTAAACACTTAAACCCGTGGGTCTCGAGAGTATATCAGTAAACACATAAAGATGAAGGGTTAAATTTTAAATATAATATTTATAGGATATGCAGATATGCGGCCATCATAATCTCACATTCACACATATACTTGGAAGACTAAGCAATAATCTTAATATGGTTTTTATTATTATTCGAAATTGGAGTTGTGTTATTGTTTTATTAACGTGTATATTAGGACTATATATTTAGTTGCGATAGTGGTTTTATAACATCATTTAATCATCACTAACTAATTGTAATATATTCATACATATAATTTGTTGTTTTAAATGTTTCATTCGTATATTTGGTGGTTCCAGAACCGGGACCGACCCACATGAAATGGATCTGGAATTGGAACTAACCCACATTAAAAGGTTGGTTTGTGGGTCTTCTCTTGACCACTGTATGGGTAAACCGTTCTCGTGGTTCCGGGTCTAGTCTCATGGTCTGGACCCTTTGCACACCCCTAATTACTTGTATACATATTATTCATAATAACATGTGTTCATAAAGAATTTTAAAACAGAGTGAAAGTAAGACGGATAAAAAGTTTTGCCACAAATCGACCCACAATATTTTTTGGGTAGCAAACTCAATTATACTAATTAAAAACAAAACTTTGAGTGATAGGGGCCAAAAGCTATTGTGCACGATTCACTTATCAGCCCTGTTTAGAAAATCCATGGCCTCTGGGGCTAAGAAACCCGAACAGAATGTATCAAAAGCTAAAAGAATAATCAAGTATGCTTGTGTTTAACAAATAAATAACATATATATAACATTATAAATGTATAATCTAGCTTTTCTAGACAAGCTATGAAAAATGAATTAAATACCCACCCGACTCCATGAATAGATTATCAATGTCAATTAAGGAAATCAACATTAAAAAATGTTTTTGAGGTTTAAAATATATGAAGGTAAATAGACGCCATTGATCTAAATGCCTGACGTGACGGTCCATTTTTCGGAAACATGTTAGCGTGTTTTTTTTTTAACAGCAAAGTGAGATTCATTAAACTCTAGCAAGGGGCTAGTCCCATATACAAGAAAAAAAGGACCAAAGTCAAAAAGATACAGTCATTTAAAAATTAAAGGCACTCCATTTTTCCCAATCAATGTTGTGACGCCTAGATCTATTTTTCACCCATAAGAACGAGATAGCTTTGATACACCCCGTTGTGTTAATGACCGAGGGCTGGGAGCCTTTGAAGATTTGTTTAGCTCATCTATGCAACGAGAGTTTCTTAAATTTCTTGCCTCGAACTCTCGTATGACCAGAATGCAATATAAATCTAGCTTCTAAGATACATTACGTGAATTTAATAAAAAACTTGAAAAACTTAACACACCGATCAATTAGTTGAAGATTATAGCACGTAACATCATTCGCATAACTACATAAGCAGTACTAGAGTCTATAAAATGGTACATGAAACTGACAACGTATAGTACGTACGTGGTTATATACTTAATTACTTATTAAACGTTCTAGATGTTTTTTTAAGGAAACTTTTATACATATCAAACATCAAACAAACCAAAACTAAACGTTCGAGATATATAGATATTTTTAATAAAAGTTCGAGAAGGTGATATATATGTATATATGTCAGCCATTTGCACCTCTCACGCACGTCACTGCATGCGAGATTAGCTCTGATTTATATCATGGATATATTCCAACATATATATTATTTTTTAGTTAATAATATATGAAAAGACGATATGTATACTAGTCAATATTAATTGCAAGTCAAGTTATAATTTTATTTTTCTTTAACAATTACTAGATTCAAACAATGTGAACATCTTATTATATATATAAGAAATAGCTTTCTATTTGATAATGACAATAAAAGTGGACCAAAATAAAGGTTTCTGGAAAAGTAAAGATAAACACTTGGTTTTGACTTTTAAGAACATATATAGTGTACGTACGTACGTACGTTGATCTTTTACTAAAAGATACTAATTATCCAATAATACCGAAGTTTTAACGGTGTATATACAGTAAAATTACTGATAGCTTTTCTCTAATAGGTATAAAAAAACTCAAACTTTAATATTGTAACTTGTTGGTGCAATTACTGAGCGTCAGACTCATCAAACTGACTACTGATTGTTAAAATTCCATCAAAGATATGAATATATATATCCTTTGAAGAAACATGTCACTGACTCTTTCAATTAGAATTACTATTGCCGTTTAAGAAAAAGTGCACTTGAAATAATATATAATCATTTCAAAGTAATATACATGTCATATAATTTACTAAATTTTCAGAAGACTAAATATCTAAAAAATGTTGTTGGCACAACGAAAACAATCAAATGACTTAGGACAATTAAGTAATCAACGTCTTAAAAAGAACGAATAGGTTCAAGAATATTGTTCTATAATTCAAACTCAATTAATAAAAACTAACTAATTAACCTATACTTCCACGTCACTTAATTATAAAGGTAAAAATGAAAATGAAAAAAAAAAATAAGCAACCGAAATATAGTTAAATAAAAGATAAAGAACGAATCTAAACAAAAATAAATCTTTATATAACATAGCAAAACAAAAAAAGCTTATGTGACACTATTTTAAAGCTTCTAGCGTATGTGGCATCATTTGAGAGTTTATCTCATAATAATGATTTTTTTATTTAAAATATGTATATAAAATATACTATAATAAAACTAATTACATTTTTGGTCCCCTAATATTTTGGAGAATTCTGAAAAATTTAAAAGTATTTATACTTTTAACCCTCTACTACAAGGGTTGTACATGAGTCGATTTATATTTGATAGGGTGTGAAAATAAAACTTATGGATAAAATTAATAATAATATATAATTAAAGACCTCAGTGTTTTATAAATATACATAACTTTTTATATGGATTTAAAAAAAATAAACTACACCATAAAACTGAGCATTTTATTCTCTTTAATTTGAGTATAATATTGCTATACGAAAAATTTAATTTTTAAAAATATATTTCGTGTTTCGGTTTACCACGGTTTTGTTTCAAAACTTATTGGAACGTTCATGAATATCCTTAAAAGCATCACTTGAATGTTGTGTTCCCGAGCGTAGCACGGGCACTAAACTAGTATTAAATAAAACAATTAGTTTCACAATAACTAGACAATGAATGAAGCTTGAGCTAGTGATCGATCTTTTAGTTATATACTTGTTAAACCAATAATTAAATTTAGTTATTAATTACTAGCTTCACGATTTTATCTTGCTGCTAAATGGTAAATATAAATTATAGTCTTGTTAGTACACACATTATAAAAAAAGGAAGGCAACTTGGTTTAATAATAGTATGTAGCTATGGAAAACATGAATAACGTGACAAATTGTTTTCAAAAGTAAACATACTTATTTAAAAAACTGAAATAAAAATTATCACTAATTTTAAAACACATAGAGTATAATGTTTTGATAAACATACCATGAAATATTTAAAAAAAAAACTATTAGTTAAATAATATATAAGAAAAATATCTTAAAGTTGATCTGCTGGAAGGTCAATGACTGATAGTCAACGAAGACGTGGAAACGAAGCAAATAACTGAATAAGAAGGATACATAATTAAGAACAAGAAGCTTCTCATGTGAAAGTGTCAAATTTTAATCTTGTCAATTTGAGTTTAACTTTCTAAATTTCAAACTGACATACACGTTTGTTTTAAAAATCTTAAAAATAAACTTCATCATCTTTTATATAAACTTTAGGTTTGAAATTAAATAATTATGGAAATAAATCAATCAATAACTTAAACCCAATTATTAATCAATTGACTATAACCGAGCGGAATCAGAATGGGCTCGGGTTCGGTTCGTTGAAATATAATGTCAGGTCGAGCCGGGTTGTGCTCGTTTATCTTAAAATGTCAAGTCGAGCTCAAAATGTAGGCTGAGGCTCGGCTCGTTAATAAATAAGCCGAGCCAAGTCGGCTTGCGATCCAAGTTTTCATGCATTTAACTTATGTTCAATACATTACGCAGTATAAGCTTTATTTTGGTTAGTTAATTAATCAGAACTAAATACCATGTCCTAATTGTCGGATGAGAGAGACAATTTTTTTTGAACAGCCATTAACAAATTAAATGTTTTATAATTAACAATTTAATTAAAAAAATGTTTTGTAATTGACAATATAATAAAAAAATTATATAATTAACGTCTATTTTTTCAAGTTTTTGTAACAACTAGTTTTAATTTTTTTGTCTTATTCATAACAGCTAGTTTTTGTTTCCGTCTATAAATAAGTTTTTAAACACTTCATTTCTTTCACACAAGTCTCTGAACTCTCTCTCAAATATTTAAATCTCAGTGAATCAAGGACCTCATTTTTTTCTTTTACTCAACTCATGAACGATGAAAACAACGATGAAAGCCCAAACCGTCCATGCGGCCTCCAATGTCTCAATTTCCACAACGATGGAAACATCTTTGCCGTTTTTAGGTTTATACTTATTTAATTATTAATTTTTTTATTACTTGTATAATTGATTATTTAATTAAATCACAATTTTTATTAATAGTAGTTAAAATGTTATTATTTAAATAAATAGAAAAAAAAATAATGATGTGGAAATATAAAGGTGATTTGTAGAAAGATGGTGTTGGAGGTAAAGTTGATTTGTGGAAGGTAGAGTTATAGTTAGTGAAAAACTGATCTGGTAGACTGACTGAGCTGATTCTTAAAAGAATAAATTTCCAGCACTCTGAATAGTCTAATGAGAAGTAAATCATTCTAATCACCTGTACATTATGTAGTACAAGATGTGTATATAAACTTTGACTCTTAACCATTTTTAGACTTAAGCCCATTGTTAAAAACACAAAAATCCAAACAACCATTAATTCTATATTAGAATGAAAAATTGAGAGACGTGAACCGGAAAAAAGGGAGACTTAACGTAAAATTGGATGGAGTTAGTGTTTGGGACCATTTCTGTTAAAAAATAAAAACACATGGACCAAAACTGTTATAATAGAACTAAAACTGTTAATGATATCAAAACACAAAGACTAAAAGTGCACTTTACTCTTATATATATTACATAGTTTGTGTAGATTTTATTTTGCAAAAATTACAGTTGTAGGTAATTTTTGCAAATTTCTATTATGATATTAACACCGACCCAAATGGCTATCGGTCGTAAGCTGTGTGTGGCAACTTGTTTCTTTTTTTTAACGGCAAAATATTATTAAACAACAACACCAACTTGTTTCTTAAATTCGAAGTATAAATACTTCATATAATATTATTCTTGAAAAAAATCATGGATCTAGAACCGAAAATGGATATAAATTTTAGGTCAGATCGTAATGATTGCTGCTATCCTGTAAATAGCTAGTATGATATATAGATAAAATGGAACAGAACTAAACTGTGTTCTATGACTTATATGGAAATTTATTTATTTATCTTTTTTTAAAAGAGATGAGCAAGATGTGAATCTTATTAGATATAATGTAATGTGAAACAAATAAAGTAAGTAAATAAACAAAGTAAAATAAACGAGTAAATGAAAATATAAATATGTTTATTTATGTTTTAAATACACTTAATACTATTTCCTTAACAAAAATAACTCTGTAGGAAGAAAAAAAATCCTAATATGTTATAATGGCCTAATGGCCGGGTACAAATATATTGTCAATGTTTCGTACTGTCATGGAATCATCAAGTAATTAAGAGATCGTAACTCTCAATCTATTGTTGGATAAAAAGAATCAAACCCCGTAACATTTTTTTTAATCGTTAATGCTCTTTATCTAGCGCACTGTCACATGGATTGGCATGTGATTTCAAAGTGTTTGATTCATACAATGTGTACACAAAGAAACTAAAATTAGGACATTTGTAATGCCTAAACAATTCATTGCAATATAACCAATAAAAAACTAATGTTCATTTACAAGATTTTTTTTTGAAGTAGCTACTAGAAATATATCATCATCATTTATGATTTGTGAATTTGAATGTTTAACCGGCAAGCAAACTCCAATCATTTGTAAAGAATTAAAATTCACACACTTTATGCACACTACTCATCTTTTATTTACTTTTAAACCGGCCACATAGATCCATCCCACACACACCACATACTTTTCTTTTTCTATATTATCTATTAACCTTTAAAAAACATACACCAACTCATTTCGATCAGTCTGAATATATGTAGATGTGAGCTAGGGACAAAAGAAAAGAACAAGAACATGCATATATACAGCAAAACTTAACCACAAATATATGCACCAGAATCTGATGCCTATATATATATATACAACAATGTTAACTTTGGGACGTACTATATATATATACTCTTCATCTACAGTTGGACATTAATACTATATTAATTAATTAATTGTTTCCAAAAAAGTGCTTGTGTCTTAGAACCCAAAGCTACCAACAAATGCTATTTCAAGGATTATGAAAAGTCACACCTTGATAACATAGTTGACTTGCCAATAAACTGGAAGGAATATATTGTTTAAGTCACAAAACAAGAAACAAAGTTGTTGCGTCATGTTTAATTACATTCACGAGTCAATGGGATTGGTTGTAGAGGTGGGGAAAAAAAACGGTTTGAAAAAAATCGACTAGGTTAAAACCGAACCGGCAGTTCAAGATTGGTTTGGGGTTTGGAGCAAGAAAACCGGTTTTGATTCAAAAAAACTGGTTTAACTAGGGAAAAAACCGAATAATTTAAAAAAACCTGGTTAAAAACTTACCCGAATCGGTTGATAGGGTTGAGCTTTCACTTGAAAAAACCAGTTAAAAACCAACCCGGTTTTTAAAAAAACCGGTTTAAATTGTTTGAAAAATAAAACGATTTAGAAAAAAACCGGTTCGGTTTTTTTTAAAACCCGACTTGCCCACCTCTAATTGGTTGCCAATTGGTAACATATTTGTGCTTGAAGCACATTTGTGAAGTTCGGTGTAATTTATTATATATGATATATATACAATTGTTGTTCAAAAACAATTTTCATATTCACGAGTGAAGAATATGTTTATGCTTTTGTTTGTTGTGGCTCTTTTAATACATCAAGAACGTTGTTGGCCGGATTGGGTGGTTATACTAAAACATTAATTCACTAGGTCAGGCTAACTAAAACTGTTTTTGTTTGTCAATTTCCGTACTTTAGATCTTTATATTAAACGGTACATATAAAACACACATCAATTAAGCTGGTCTATAGAGTATAAGGCATTAACCGCCACACACAAGGTTACATTATAACTCAACAATGCTTGATAGATATAGTTAATTAATTCCCGTACAAAGGCTTCCTTTTGTGAAAAGTTTAGGCAACCACATAGAGACAATACGACCACAATGGTGTGTATTTATAGGTCTAACATGTAGTGTATATATGTACATGTTAATACACGAACATATTTAAGACACGAACACGAAACCTGTATACTTGTACACGACACGATAACTTATCGTGTATGTGTTTCCCCATACATGTACTTGTTTATAACATGTATACATGCATGATAAGACATGTTTGAAAACATAAATATATATATATATATATATATATATATTCAAGAACCTGTTTAGTGAAATAAAAGTCGTCGATAGTTCATAAATTAAAGTCTTGAATAAAGTCTATATACATAATCTTTAACAAATTTAAGACCTAAATCTATAAAAGTCTAATCAAAACATCTATTAGGGCATGAGGCAATGAGATTGAGTGGCGAGTGAAAAACTGAGAACAAATATTCGTTTAGGACTTTAATGGGGGTTTGTTTTGAGAAATTATAATTTAGGGTAATTAATGTTTTAGTGGGGATCCGGAGATAAAAACTCAAAATATTAGTCTAGTATTTAAGGTATATATTGTTATATATTTTATTTTAAATAAACCATAAACACATACTAACAGGTATATGTTTGTTTTATACACAAAAATTATCATGTAGATGTACCTGTTGAGATTGAGTGTCGTGTATTCATGTTCGTGCACAAAATTATCAGTCATATGCATTTATAAATGATACGCATTTGCATCTATATATGTAAAGCAAGTTTCTAAGACAATACTACATTGTGTGAAATGAAATAATTGTACTATGTAGTGCATATAAAAACTCATTAATATAATTTTGTTTGGGCGTATATTTGCACCGTGTAATTGTGTAAACGTGTTAAAACACGTACGAACTCACCCGCACGATTTAAAATAAGGTACACGCATGATGTAAATTGGTTAACCACATTATTTGTCACACGAGTACAAGTTTTTTAAAATGTCTAAAAACTCTTATTTTTATGCTGTAATATGTACTAAAAAATAATGCGTATAAACTTCATTTGAGTTTGAAAAATTTAATGGAGGTAAGACTTAAAGAAAAAGTCAACAAAGTGACTTTCTTCTTAAGCTCATCCTACGGTTAGTAGCTTCTAATTAACCATATTGTATTATTTAGGAATATAGACATTGTATTTTATCCCGTCTAGCAAATTTTCAATTATGGTTAAACTCAAACTTAGGTTAATGAATGTAGTTTGGGTTATACATTTATGCCCATTTTAAGTCATAGTCCAAATCCGTTTACATTAGTTTAGTTATCGGTTAAATATTTGGTCCCAACTCCCAAGTCAATTTCTGTCGTCCACAAATTTTGATTTGGCCCAACAAAGCGCTTCACTACTTATATACATGTCCAATAATTGATTTACTTGGGCCATATCTCAAGCAAACAACTTAATATTAATCTTTAAAAAATATATAAAAACAGTCGAATGATGGGTATTTTTATAATTACACTCAAAGGCTTATTGGGACGTTTTTCCATCTCAAAGGCTTCTTGTTAGGCTTTGGCTCTTTCAAACTCAATGTGGACGGTTCTCGAGATTGTCGTGCGGCAAAGGCTACGCAAACCATGCGGCTATGAGTAGGATTCGAACCTCATGACATTGTTAAGCTGTGTATTTTTTGTTTTTAATGTTAACTAGGTCAAATACCCGTGTGTTACACACGGGTTAATTATAATATTTTTAAAGAAATTATAACTATTATGATTATGGATTTATAAATATTAATATTTAAGCTAGCTCATCAACTCATGCATGGTTAAAATTTCACTTAGTTTTCCCTCTAAAACTTCCTATTATAAAACCAAAAATTTCCCTCCAACAATGGCTCCCTAAAACCTTGAAATATTATATAGATTATTGTTGACAACAACTATAGCTAGTGCCAATTAATGACATATAATTTTCAATCCAAACACAATAAAATTCCCAATACGAACCCTCTTTCTTCTAATACTTTATACACCAAAATTACACAATTTTACAAAGAACCAAAAAAATTTTTATGGGTTTTTCAAAAGATCAAGGTGTATGGTGCTAGACAAAAATCTATCCCAAGACACGGTTTTGGTACAATCTCGATCCCGGGGATGGTTTGAGCAATAGGGGGGTCGGTTCGAGTTCGAGTGTATATGAATCTTTGACGACTATACAACTCAGAATATCGATATTCACAATAAAAAGCAAAAATTGAAAGCATCACTTGTCAAATTATCAACATTAAGTTATAATTTAAATTATTATGTATTATAAAATATATATAATTCTCGGTCAAAACTAAAAAAACGAATTTTACATGGAATCAAATCATCGATGAAATAAAGCAAATATTGAACAAGTGCACGCCACTCCAGCACGTACCTATCATTTAACGCCCAAATTATCGACCATGTGACACTCGTCGCGTTTACTCAAAATTCAAAAAGCATCATAACAATCATCACAAAACAAGCAAAATAAAATTTTATAAACAATAATTATCAAAATTGGCCCAATCTTTCAAACAATGACTTCACAGAAAAATATAATTTTACAAACTTACACACGCACGTACAGTATAACCACAAATATTGTATAATTCAACAATAGTTTTACGTGTTGACTGTCACAATTACAGTCATTATTTTTATTATCACGTCATGCACGATTAATAATCATCAACTATCAACGATCGAATCAAGATCGCGGTTGAATAAATAATAATACGTCGATCGGTTATCATGCGTAGTTGCAGAGACCGTATATACAGTAACCACCAGGCATGCACTTATTACCACATGACCCGCAATGCCTCTTATCATATGCCAAATTAACACACTCGCTATCGCAACACGAGTGTGTAAATTTGCATTTCTTCTTGCATGCTCCACAGTTGTGTTTATCCTCACTCAAGTCCATACATTTGTTGTTGCAACAAGTTGAGTTTTTACCTTCCAAGACGTAACAAATTTCATCGTCTTTCTTGCAGTGATCGGCGGCTCGAGGGTTTGGTTGTTTCTCGATGAGGAAACGGCTTGTGGGCATTGTTGAAAGCGGTGTTATGGTGGTTGGAGATGGTGAGGTGGTGGTGGTGGTGGAGATGATGGTGAGGGATATCATGAAGATTATTTGCATAATCTTCATGATGATTGATAAACTGATTAAAGGTCTTTCAGAAGGGTTGATATGTAGCTTATGATTATGAGGGTTTGATTTGGTTGAAATTAATGGTGAATTAAGAAGATGGATTTGATGAGTTGGAAGTTTTATAGAGTGGTTAAAGGAAGGAGTTGACCACTTGACATGCACTCTTTCGATATGGTGTTGTTTGAGGTATACTTTTAGTTATTAATGTCAACTATATAGGCCGGCCGGTTTCTTATCATGCATGGCTTATTTCGCTTTAACATATACATAAATGCATTTATATGTTTCTGACTTTTTTAATTGCCTATACGTACATATTAATATGTCTTCGACAAGTTAATAAAACTTACAAGCTAGCTTACATGTTCATCTTAATCAGCTATATTTAAAACTGGGTATGTTACTTCGTTATATCAGGGGCGGACCTACTTACCGGCAAGGGGGAGCGGCCGCACCCCGTAAACTTTTTCTTTTAATGTTATATATACCGGAAAATCCCGAAAGCCCCTCTTAAGATTTTGCTATTGCCCCCCATGGAAAATACAATATAAGCAATTGTAAAGGGTCTGGTTTAAAGAGGTGCTAGAATTTCTTGTGTGATCGACGTCAGTAAGTTTGTAAAAATGGTTAGGTGCAAGATGAAGAAGATGAAATGCACAATTATCAAGGTCATTTATTGTTTGTCATAAGGACTATATATAATAATATATTAAAAGCATACTGGTTTTGTTTTTACCAAAAGTTTTACATGCCCCCAACCTCATTACTTACATGTTATAAGAAAAAATTTTAATTATAAATACACTCATTAAAAAAAGTTATAAAATACTTAAATATGAGTAAAACTGTGTAATGTAAACATGTTTTGATTTTTTTTTCTAATGATTTTTAGAACTATTCTAATATCCGAATGAGTTTCTTGATACCAGAAAAAGATGGTTGAAAAACATATTTTTAAAAAGCAATGAGGGTTTAATAAGTCTATTAATCTATTTATTTCAATACAGTCCTGGATATAGGCATATACAAGAGTTTGAAAATTGTTTTAATGATGTTTTTTAAGAGTTTGAAAAGTTGTTTTAACAATGTATTTTAACAGTTGGCATGAAAACGGTTTTAAGGATGTATTTTAACAATTAACCGTACCCGACCCGAAATGTAGTGGAAAATTCCGTCCCCCATAAAAAAAATTTCTAGGTACGCCACTGCGTTATATGCGTTGGTTAGAAAAGTTTTATATCTCGTACGTTAAAGTCGTCATGTGTCACATATTAAGAGACGAAAAAATATCAAAAGTTAAAGGTAAAACCATAACTAGATCAAAACCGAAATGTACAAGTTGTAAAGATGTCAAAGATTAAAATCATAAATATATCAAAGTTAAAAAGATAAACTATTAATAAATGACAATTTTATAAATAACCCAAACATAAAAACAAATAAATATAAATTAGGTCAAATATAGTATATGGTTATCATGGCACTTCACATAAAAACTTAGGTGTTGCTTATTTTTTTCAGCATGAAAATGTCTGTAGTCTGCGAACCATATATATCTGCAGATATCTACAGAAGAAGAGATGGACTAAACATCTGCAGTCTGCAACAAGAAGATTGCTTGTTTTTTTAACTGCTGGAATAAACTGGTGGTGGTGTTGGGGGGGACACTGATTGTGGTACTGGATGGTGGTGTGTGGAGGACGGTGGTGAACAGTGGATGTGGTGGTGGGAGACAGTGGTGGTGGTGGTACTGGATGGTGGTGGGTGGGCGACGGTGTTGGACAGTGGGTGGTGGGGGTGGGGTATGGTGGGTGATGGTGGACAATGATGGGTGGTGGAAAATGATGGGTGGTGGTAGTGGACAATGGTGGGTGGTGGTGGTGGTTAGTGGGTGGGGGGAAGGTGGTGGTGGTACTGGATGGTGGTGATGGGGGACGGTGGTTGACAGTGCGTGGTGGTGCGTGGTGGAAGATGGTGGGTGGTGGTGGTTGTGGTGGACAATGATGAGTGGTGGTGGTTGTGGTGGACAATGGTGGGTGGTGGTGGTGGACAATGGTGGGTAGTGGTGGTGGAGGTGTGGTAGACGGTGATGGTGGTGATGGATAGTGGGTGGTGGTACTAGGTGAAGGTGTTTAACTCTACTCTGCAGATATTAGAAGATATCAGAAGTGGTTGATCCAAGTCTGCACCAGAAAGAGGTCTCGCGCAGACATTTTTTAATGAAACGTCTTCGAAAAAACAAACAGTCTACAAATGACAATGTATGCGCGTGATCTGCGCGACGCAGACATAAAAGGCTGCGCAGACTTTTTCTAAGAAAACAAACAACACCTTATTAGTATTACTGACGGCCTAGGCCTAACCTTTTGGTGATTTGTCTGTGAAAGTGCTTAGCGTCAAGAATATGTTGGTTAGTTTTCTTTTTACCTTTTTAGAATTTCGCCATTTTTGTTTTTGATACTTTTGCTACAAAACAATTTAAAGTCTAACTATTTTTGGTAACATAACTACATAAGCTACAGCGGCTACAATTGTCGTTTTAGTATCGTGACGAACTGAATCTTCAGATCGGGCTATGGAAAATGGAGCTAGCTTGCGGGTCTATGATGAACAGACCAATTATGAACAAAAACACCATTACCGATATTGGTGTTATCCGGACCAGTTTCCATGTTCATTTTATGGTTTTCGACGAACCTAGACGACAATAATTAAGCAAACTCGAGTCGAAGCGAGTGTATTACCGTTGTGGTTTTGTGATAAACTGAACCAATTATGAGCAAACGTCATTGTGACCGGTATTAATATTATCCGAACCGATATCTATTAGTATTCGCTTTTATATATGGTTTACACTAAGCCGAACTGATAACAACTGTTGGATATTTTGTGTAAATGAGAGGTCAACTCTCAAGTAGTCGGTTGGTAACCGAGGCTAGCGTTGTTGTAACCCGACTCGGTTGAAACATCTAGAAGAGACTTTGGGTTTTCCAACCCTTAAGTTAATTGATTTATGACAATTCAATTGTCATTAGTTGCTAAGTTTTATGACAATTCAATTGTCATGAATTTGCAAGACTCTTGCATTGCTTATCATAAAGATAAGAACCAAAACATGGCAACACAAGTTGAGTTTGGATTAACACCAAAAACCAAAAGAAACATGGAGAGTTCATAACACACCAAGAACGCAAGAGCAAGACACATAATATCTATCATCTCATTTGCATCATCTTCTTCGGTTTCTTTTCAGGCAAGTGATCAAGTCCGGCAGTACGCTGCCTTCGTCCGGTGTACCCTGGGAACAGACGACGAATCTGTTTAAGGGAATTGTGTTAAACACAAGCCCGGATCTTTCTTTCTAATATCTGTTTTGCAGGACCATCAGTCTCGTTGTTGTTGCTGTCGTTTACATTGCTGTTCAATTGAAGTTTACTAACCACAATTGTTTTGTATCATTTGTAATTTGTTCTCTACATGTATTTCTGATTTGGCTTTGTACACGGTAATGTACTAGTGAATTTCCCATGTATAACGAGAGCATCGTTATAATATTAAGTTGATTATTTTAATAAAAGTGAACTATTTTCCAACAAACTTAAACAGATTATATAGAAATTGTTTGATACAATTTTAAAACCTTTATCAAAGATTTGGTTCACAAAAGATTAAAATATAAAACTATTTGAGATTTTAGTTAAAATCCATTAATATATTTTATTGGGAAATGATGTGTATTAGTACAAATTTGTGTTTGGATTCTATATAGATTGGAGTACAATCTAAAATCCTAACTTTGGTGGTACAATTCAAATGGTTTGATTCAATTAGCTTGAGTTTAAAATGGTTGCTAATTGTATATTTTCTAACAAGAGTGTTAGAATTGGTTTAGTGAATAAACCGTACGACAAAAACGTTTCGGTAAACGTTTAGTTTTCTAACAAGAGTGTTAGAATTGATTTGGTTAATAAACCATACGATAAAAGCGTTTCGATAAACGTTTGGTGTTCTAACAAGAGTGTTAGAATTGGTTTAGTTAAGAAACCATATGACAAAAACGTTTCGATAGACGTTTGGTTATCTAACAATAGTGTTGGAATCGATTTAATGTATAAACCACATGACATTAACGTTTGGTATAAACGTCTAATTATCTAACGTGTGCATTAGAACCCGATTGATTATCTAGCATGAATGTTGGATATTATTTTGGTAATGGTTAAGAACGTTTTGTGTAAACGTTTTTTTTTCTTACCTAACAAACGTTTTAGTGATTACTAATTATATGAAACAATATGTGTTTTATAAATAATGTTGTGTGTAAAAGTTTACCATCTAGCATGTATGTTAGAGATGGTTTGTATTTCTATAACCATTTAGAAATTATGACTCTTAATAGTTATGAATGACATTAATAATAATTTGAGTCATTAACATGAAGAGATGGTTCATGTTTCTATAACCATTTAGATATAATGAGTTTTAATGGTTATGAATGTCATGAATAATGATTTCAAGAATTTAATCTAAGAGATGGTTCATGTCTCTAACCATTTAGATATAATTGGTTTTATGATGACATAAATAATGTTTTGAGCAATTGATATGTGAGAGGTGGGTTTTATTATATAAACCGGAAAGTTCAACAATTATGTTTTAATCGTTTATCTTCTAACATGTGTGTTAGAAACGGTTTGTTGCGATGATCAACATATATAAAACGATTATGTAATCGTTATAATATTTAATAAATTTGTTAGATTGCATTTATTGGTATTCACCATACGTTTTATGTAAACGTGTAGTTTCTAACGTGCTCGTTAGATCTTGTTTAAATATCTAACAAGAGTGTTAGATATGATTGAACTAATATGGTTATAAATGTTTATGTAAACATTTGGTTCAATATTGTGAGATAATTATGTTTATAAAATAATTAAATATTTGGAAGATGTTTGTGTAAACATTGCATTTCTAACATGAGGGTTAGAAATAATGTCATAATCTCAAGTTGTTAGTACGTTTTGTGTAAATGTATAACTCCAAATAAATATGTTAAACTATTGGCTTGTGGAAAGTTGAAAAAATGTATATATATAAGGTTGGAGTTTGAGACCTTGATTTTGGAATCAAATGATAAATAAAAGTTGTCTAGGCTTTGTAATTATATATTTTGTAAACCCTAGAAGGAAAATGTTTTGGATTGTTTTATTACAATACTTTTGCATAAACCTTTAACACAATTTGTGTTTTGAAATAAGCAATCTTTAACAACTTGGTTGTTGTTATATATATTTTGTATTGTCCGAATACTGTTACTTGAGATTAGTAAAGATTTACACAACATATTATTATCCGGACAGTTGAGTGACTGTTCAAGAGTATAGTTTCAAAAATGAAACTAGGATATGACGGCATGAGATTTTACTGAGGGAGTACCTCTTGAAAATCAAATAAATATGCCATTGGATTTATTCCAAGATTGTATTAAACGACACGGATCATTGCGTGTCAAAGATAATTATTATTTCAACAGCTATCGCGCTATTGGAATCATAGTCGATGAGATGTATTGACTAACTATAATGGTGTATATGTCACTAAAGGTGATCATCATATAAGATGATGAAAGTGTTGAAGATTGCAACACAATATGATTTTATTTGTTAGAAATCATTTATATATCCGATTAAATTATGATGAATAAATTCCTATTTGGATTATGTAGTTTCGATGTTGTATAATGATGTGTTCAATATCTTAAGATAACACATGCAGTTAATACAATGAAGTAAATCGAAACACGTGTGACATGCATAATAAGTTGATGTCTATTTAACCGGATAGTGCAAGAAGCACAACTTCAACTTGTGAGTCGTTATCATGACTAACGATGTAGTCATAAGTGAGACATCAAATATGAAGACATATATTATTGTGAAAATTTACTTGGTGTAAATTGTAACACATGATAGAAATATATGTTGTCATAAATCGAAACGGACTCATGCATGATATGTATATTATCATGGGAAATGAAGTACATGTAGATGCGTCTACCATCTTCAATGTTGATTTAAATATATATATAGAAGACGTGATCTTCATGAGAGATAATATACTAACTATATATATTTCCAAATCAACAATGAACATCGCGTATGAGACTTGCGAATTTCATGTTATGGTTATCAGTCTAGTATGATTGTATCTCAACATAACAGTGAACCATTCGTCGATGATAAGTTATTCTCCAAAATGACTCTAAATAAGATTTTGTTAAAATCTTTATGAGTCGGTGGTGAAGCGCTAGATATCAAGCTCATAGATTTCATATTCCTAAATGAATGATGAAGTTTTGTATGTTTGAGAAACATACATATGAGACATTCTCAAATACTGCAGATTTGAGATGATGATTTGTCTAAACTGTGAAATGAAATTCTTGTTGGAATGTATGTGATGTTGGTTCTTAGGGCTGTGACAATCAGAATGATGCATCTTCTGTTCACATGCTAGAGTATTGTAGTCTAAAGCATGCTAGACTAGTACTAATTAATTATGGTGCTCTATGGAGACTAATTAACACGAAACATTCACATACATATCACAAGAATTAGTTGAGGAAACAAATCAAATGATGACTTTCATTCAATATAAGGAAATGATATAACTTGAGGAGAACTCAAGCCTCTAGGTTTATCCTAGATGAGAAACTTAGATTTAAGTTTCAGAAGGTTAATGAAAAACTTATGGCCCAGGTAAAAAGTTCATGACTAAGGCATGTGTTGCTATAGTTAATTCAAAAGCTCATCTAAAGCTTTGTAGTTTGCCTTAGTTAACTCAAAAGCTTATCTAAGCTTTGTAGTTGTCAATTAAGCATTCATGAACTCCGTGATACAAAGATAGGGTCTTGATCAAATCATGATCATCAACTTGGTGTCATAAGTAAAGTCACAACTTGATCAAATGGCAAGAAATGTGGGGGAGAAGCCATTTAAGAAACAATCCTTTTTAGGGTATGTGAAAATGGTAATTGATCCGAAAGTTGATTGATGTTATCCAATACCACTTAAATGTGGGGGTTACTTGCATTTGATATAAGAATGTGGAATGTTTAGCAATATGGATTTTATAATCCAAGTTAATATTGCAAACATGTGAATGCCAATGTATTAGTTAATGATCTAGTGACCAAATGCATATAATGAATATCTATTCACTTAAATTGCATATTGGTGGTCACTGAAATTGCATATTGGTTTAGTGAAGATGTATTCACTTAAACTGCATATTGGTGTTCACTTAAATTGTATATTGTAAACCAAAGACTACAACTAATGGCCTAAGGTTATAGTCTTGAAAAGTGACAATATGCAAGGTTAACTTAAGAGTAAAACCACAGACGGACAACCAATCTCGATTGTAAACTATTGTGACTTTACGAAGTCAAATAAAATAGCTTGGATCCAAGAACCTGAGGGTTAATGCGAGATTGAGTTGTGGAATGAGACTAAAGCCCGTGAAAAGCTAAGTTTATATGAAGGAAACCTAACTCGGTTGACTGGAGATCCCAAGATCCGAGTTCAATAGGAAAACCTACTCGTATGAACTGGTAAGGTCACTGTGGGGGTTAACTAATAAAGAAGAGTTAACTGATAAAACGCCCACGTCTTTTAAAAGGGAGTCTACTACAAGGATCTAGTAATCTTCCTAGTTCATTCCTAAAAGTGACAGGTACGAGGCTAAGCCTATGGCTTTTAATGATTCGACTAATGTAGTCACATGTGATGAATCACCTATGTTAGAGAGAAGTGGGGTCGCTTCGAATGGAATTGGAGGGCACAATTCCTAGAGCTCTCGCAGAACCAGGAAAATGTTCATGACCATAAAGAACATAACTATGAGGACTTGACTTTGTCAGGGAGAGTCTTGTGTGAAGCGTATTGTCGCCTATATAAACGGCAGACGAGTTCAAAGACATCGCGTTCTACTCAGAGCCAGTAGACTAAGTGCGTTTCATAAGCGAAGGTTCAAAGGGTAACACCTACCTATCGTATGCAAGATTCAACTGCTGAAATTTAATCGGAATGATGTTTGTATTTGAGATTGACATCTATTTATGTGGGGGATTGTTGGATATTTTGTGTAAATGAGAGGTCAACTCTCAAGTAGTCGGTTGGTAACCGAGGCTAGCGTTGTTGTAACCCGACTCGGTTGAAACATCTAGAAGAGACTTTGGGTTTTCCAACCCTTAAGTTAATTGATTTATGACAATTCAATTGTCATTAGTTGCTAAGTTTTATGACAATTCAATTGTCATGAATTTGCAAGACTCTTGCATTGCTTATCATAAAGATAAGAACCAAAACATGGCAACACAAGTTGAGTTTGGATTAACACCAAAAACCAAAAGAAACATGGAGAGTTCATAACACACCAAGAACGCAAGAGCAAGACACATAATATCTATCATCTCATTTGCATCATCTTCTTCGGTTTCTTTTCAGGCAAGTGATCAAGTCCGGCAGTACGCTGCCTTCGTCCGGTGTACCCTGGGAACAGACGGCGAATCTGTTTAAGGGAATTGTGTTAAACACAAGCCCGGATCTTTCTTTCTAATATCTGTTTTGCAGGACCATCAGTCTCGTTGTTGTTGCTGTCGTTTACATTGCTGTTCAATTGAAGTTTACTAACCACAATTGTTTTGTATCATTTGTAATTTGTTCTCTACATGTATTTCTGATTTGGCTTTGTACACGGTAATGTACTAGTGAATTTCCCATGTATAACGAGAGCATCGTTATAATATTAAGTTGATTATTTTAATAAAAGTGAACTATTTTCCAACAACAACTAATGTCAAGCTGTTTAGCGCAAGATTGAAAAACTATAAACTCCCACTGCATGTGTTAACACGAACCGTTTCATGATAAACAAGACCCGTGTATGCAGGTGCGCCACAACTAGTTAAATACTAAATTTAATTTGTTTTAAGATGTTAAGATATATACCATAAACGTAGCTAAGTCTAATCTACGTAATTCATGAAAATTGTTACATGTGTCCTCGAAAACTAAAATAAAGCCATGTCAAGTTGTCAACTATATATTAGTCTATTAATATTTAAGATACATAACTTGCACTTTTACTTAGCCAACAAATTGACGCTGTCGTCACTAATTCACAGAGGCGGGGAATTGGGATCTTGGAAGTCAAAGATGCGACTGAATTCAATGGCTGGTTTAATAACCGGCCGGTTCAACTGATAGAGGTTCAAAACGAGTGAATCGGACCGCTTATTTAACCGAACCCTGATTCGATTCAGTTTTCAAAACATTGTTATAACGGGTGGGATAGCAAACATATATATATGATGTCTTAAATCACTTAAAAAAGTCCATAAGATCTTTTTTTTTTTTTTAATTTACAACTTTAACAAAATATAAAGACATAAATTAATAATTAAATACGAATCATGGAAATTAACCAGAAGGCGAAATTTTGAATTTTATTTTTAAATATATCCGGTCCAATCACCCGAATACAGATCATTAGCCTGTTAACCAGCATGGGTTCATATAACTGGATCAGTTCTACATACAACCGATTCGTAGGTTGGACCGGCATGTCCGATTCTCCAAGTCTCCAAATACAAGTTAAATAAAAAAAACAATCTCATTTTTTTTATAGAAACATGTACAAATTAACTATATATATAAGAATTATATGTTCACTTTTTTTCTTTTTTGGTTTTCTTAGTTTAAATGTTTATTCTAAAAATAAAATCATTATTTCTAATTTTACCCCTAATTATTTAACATAAACTCTACTTTATGACTAATTAAAAGACAAAATACTTTAATGAAATTAATGACATTTTATAGGTTCAAAATATATAATAATCCATTGTTTTCTTAAACTTTGTATTGTGGGTCACACGACACTTAAATTGGAACAGAGAAAGTAGCAAATAGTTACGATATATAAAAGTAGTGTACGTATATTTGAATTGTAGTCGATTTATAATATGTATGAACACTTACAAAAATACGATCATTATCAATACATCACAATTAATCATCAACGATCAAATCAAGATCGAGATTAAAGAATAGCAATAATAACAAAAAATATCTATATATGTTGATATATTATGCGTAGTTGCAGAGACCGTATATACAGTAACCACCAGGCATGCACTTATTGCCACACGACCCACAATGCCTCTTGTCATACGCCAAATTCACACACTCACCATTGCAACATGAGTTTGTAAACTTGCACTTGTTCTTGCATGCTCCACAGTTGTGTTTATCCTCACTCAAATCCATACATTTGTTGTTGCAACAAGTTGAGTTTTTACCTTCCAAGATGTAACAAAGTTCATCGTTGTTCTTGCAGTGATCCGCGGCTCGAGGGTTTGGTTGTTTCTCGATGAGGAAACGGCTTGCGGGCCTTGTTGAAAGCGGTGTTGTGGTGATTGGAGATGGTGAGGTGGTGGTGGTGGTGGAGATGATGGTGAGGGTTGTGGCAATGGTGATGGTAATGGACACTATGAAGATTATTTGCATAATTTTCATTATGATTGATTGGTAAATTGAAGATTTGTATGAAAATAGTTGATTTTGAGATGATGTTAATGTTTGGTTTGATTGAAAGTTATGGTGAAGAAGATGGATGTGATTGGTTGGAAGTTTTATAGGAGGACTAAAGGGGGGAGTTGACTGCTTAACATGCACTCTTTCAAAGTTATGGTGTTGTTTAAGGTACACTTTAGTTTAGTTGTCAACTAGGTTTCTTACCTTGCTTTGTCTACTTTAACATATACATGTATCTATGTTTATAAGTTTTTTTAGGTCACAACGACCGAATCACCATAAATACTTGTATCTCGTGTTCATTATTACTTGTGAGTGTGTGTTTAGTTTCATGTGTCTTCTTGATCGTAACACTAATTTCTCTCTAATTTCTCTCATGAATTTCTATCCCAATAAAATCTCTCTCCCTCCCTCCCTACTTTATTTGTTGTGAAATGTTTCCTATTGTTTTTTGTATCAATATTGTTGTTTACTAAAATCCACTTACAACTATTCAAGAATGTTAATCTTATAATTTTTTTAAACTGTTGATTTTGCTTTGAGTATTTGAAGACGTTTGATCTTCGTTTTATTGAAAAATGAACGGATATAAACAGTAGCATTGGGGGATTGTAGGTATTTCACACGGATTTTTTTTAGGGTTTTGTATGGATGATTTTTGATTTGGGAACCAGTATTGAAGGTGGTCATGGTGGTGGTTGATCTGAGGATAATTGAAATGGAAACGGTAAGCTTGAGATTGTGAGAGATATGGTTGTTATCTTTTCTGATGTGAACGAGTGGACTTTGTTCATGTTTTGTTGTATTTGTGAATAATGAGTGTTATTGGATATTTGTGAATGATGTTGTTATTGAACATTGTAGAACCCAAAATCCGTGGCTATGATAATGTTTTAAAAAACCGACTTGGTAGTTGGTTCAACAAGAATAGTAAGTAGTGTTTCTCTTATTTAATTGCAACATGTGAGAACAGTGATGATTCTGTTTTCTAATCTGAGCCGATGTGTAATAACAAATTAAGTTACTAGAACCAAACTAAATGAGGGACTAACCGACAATGACTTACACAATGCGCAAGCCCAACGAACACAACTGGTTTATAACAATTCAAGAAGCAGCGTGAATATATTTTAATTACCATTTCATACACGTTAATTGTGAAAGAAGTGATTTGTGGTTTTCTTTCTCCAAAATAATTCTTAAAGGTGTTATAAATATAGACGTGATTAAAGCTAACACACGTAATTCCACAAAAAAGTTTACATGTGTCATATAAAACTAAAATAAATCGATTTCAAGTTGTCAACTAAAAATATGATTAAAATATGTACGTAACTTCCACTTTTAGGCAACAAATTTAAGCTGTCGCCTGTTGTTTCAAATTCACGGTGGCGGGTAATTGGGATCTTGGAGTCAAAACTCGGACCAAATGCAACCTTAAATATGAAACAAAAAACATTATAATAATTTTTTTATCCGATTAGAATATTCAATGTATGATGAGTTACTATGTTTCATTTTAGAAATCAAGCTAAACATAAGATCAGGCCACATAATGCGACGGTCGGCTCTTGTGTATGTGACTTCTTCACACGCGTTAGTAAAAAAATGTTTCATCTCTTGCATTTATGGTATGAAGTCGTAATACGACACATATTAAAATGCAGATATATCCATGTATATACATGGACATAGAGAGAAAAATAGTGTGCAAATAACCACTCTTTCAATTTAGTAATTATTTGAATCTTTAATTAACTATCTACCTAATAAATTAAAGTTTTAGAAGGTCATCAAGGCCTCTTTTGAGGAGAAAGTTGAGGGGAAAATTAGACGAATTTATAAAAGAAGTTTGGGGAAAAAATTAAGTAAGAGGGTTGATGACTTGATGGAGCTAAAATATTATGATTAATGATAATTATATAAAAATATTTACAAATTTTTAAATATTACAAACATTAAATATGATTGCTATATATATATTTTAAATATTGTTATTTAACACGTGTGTAACACACAAGAATTAAAACTAGTTTAATAATAAAAGAGAGTAAGTGTTGAGTGAGGGTAATGTTGAAAAAAAAATGGTGTTGAGGGTATATAATAGTACTTGTGAAGTGAAGTGTTTTGATTGGTGTATGTGATTATTGTCGGTGAAAATCATGGGCGTCCTATGAGAAGGTTATGTGCGTCTTATATGATTAAACGTGTGATGTAATAGCCCAACGTAATCGCACTATGATATTGTCCGCTTTGACGGTCGGAACGCCCTCAGGCTCCGCCCCTCACAGTTTTAAAACGCGTCATGTTTTGAAAGGTTTCCAACCCCTTATAAGGCAGGCTTTGTTCCCTTCCCAACCGATGTAGGATGTTACACTCCACCCCCTTAAGGAGCACAGTGTCCTTGCTGGCACATCGGTCCAGTCCGTAGCTCTAAAAATATTTGTAACTGCCTAGTGTAACCGCACAATGATATTGTCCGCTTTGGCGGTTGGAACACCCCTCAGGCTCCGCCCCTCATGATTTTAAAATGCGTCATGGTATGGAATGTTTCTACCTCCTAGTTATAAGTCAGATTTTATTCTTCTTCCCAACCGATGTGGGATGTTACATGAGAGTGCTATATTTTTTATTTATTGTTAGTTGATGTTGTGGGAATAATGAGTATGGTGTAATGTTGTGGGTAAAAGTTGATTGTAGGAAGAATGAGTGAAAATGAGTAAAAATCTGATGTGACATGTTGACTAGGTAGATTTATTGGAATGGTGAGTTGTTAACGTTGCCACGTTGGGGTAGTTTATGCTTACACTCGCGCTTCTCTCTAAACGAAGAACAACAATTCCCGCTCTAAAAACCTTCTCGTAAACTTGTCAATCGACCCCTCTAGTACTTTAAACCATGGTTGCAAATGAACCGAACTTTCAACGAAAAGCTCATGAACCGTTTGGCGGGAAGCTTGTTTGGGTTCTTTCGTTTAATAAACAAACGAATACGAACAAGAGATTTCATTCGTTAAATTAAACGAACGAGCATGAACACAAGTTGTGTTCGCTTGTTTATGTTTGCGAACATTCAATAAAATGTTCATTCATGGCTGTTCGTTTATATCTATTTGTGTCCATTCATTTAAAGGTTTATTATATGTTATAGATTTATTTTATTGGTTTTAGTTTTTAAAAAATCAAAACATTAGCTATAATATTCGCCCCCACCAACATCCCTCATTGGCCATTTAAATTTCAATTTATGTTAAAACTTGACAATGTGATAGTTTTTTACAAAGTGTTAATTATGTCAGTTATGTTAAACTACATATTTATTTACTGAGAAATTTTCACGGTCTTTGTAATAAAAAATGTAAATTTTATTCTAACATTCATTTGTGCTCAATTACGTGTGTGAACATTTATTTATGTTCATTTACATTTTGTAAGTGTTTATTACAATTAATGAACACGTCTTGTTTCCTTAATTAACGAACACGAACAAATATTTTTGTTCGAAAAGTGTTCATAAACACATTCATTCGTTTCTTTACTGTTTATTTTCGTTCTTTCTTTCAATTAAAAAATAAATTAAAAGAAGAATGACATTGAATTTTTACAAACCCGCCGATTTGGACCAAAAACTACAAAACACTTTTAAACTTGTTTTTAATTTTCGTTTCTACAATCTTCAAATTTCTCCTTTTTCCCTCCTCCAATGGCGAAATCATCCCTCCAAACCAAAAACCCCAATTCATATTTATTATATCTCCAACACAACACAACACAACACAACCAAACAAATCTCAATTCAATCCCTCTTTTAATTCTCTTAACATTGCTAAAATGAAAGAACCGACTCTAAATCATCATCATGATAATAAAGAAAACATCCCACCATTTTCCGTGGCTAAAGATTATAAGCTCGGTGTGAAGCTGCTGATGATGTTGAAGAAGAAGAACAACAAGTACCGGATGCCTCTTAAAGATATTACAAATCTTGTGGTCGATTCTCCGAATCATCAATCGCCTTCATTACATCGTTTGCAATTGAGATCTGTTTGTTACAAGCAACGATGCAAATCATTGAGGTTTAATTTTAGATAAAGTGTTGCAGATTCGTTAGTATGTTCAGTTGAGCATCTGCAATTAATCAATGTCCAGATGGTGAATCACACAATGGAAATTGATAGGGTGTTTTTTTAGATGATTAGAATGAAATTGCATATTTATTCTTTCAGGTAAAAGTTTTGTTTTTTGGGTCGATGCTCTCATCATACGTGTTATATCATTTGTTGGTCATGTTTGAAGTCGCATTAGTTGTTTAGTTTGTAGGCGATATTTTTTGAAAAGTTACTGCAAGTTAATGTTCTGTTTAAAACTCTCATTGTACGGGTTTAAATTTAGTTTATTTTTCCACATGTATGATGCAAGTCGTGTATTTGAATTGTAGTGTATTAATAGATAAGATTTGAAGTTACAAATGATATAAACATCATTACTTCTAATGTTAAGTTTATTTAAACGGCATTGTGCATAATCAATGATTTGAGAATACAACGTTGGTATTTTGTTTTTCTTTTATTATGTCATGACATGAATTGTACTTGAATTTTCTTTGATAGATTGATTTAATATTTTGAATCCACATTCTTATTTGGGGCAACCATGTAAAATTTGTATCGTTATCCATTTCAACTAACCCCACTCTAACTCTCAATGTAAGTATTTAGGTTCAACTTCCACAAAGTTAATATTCTTGGAATGTTGGAGGTGGCAAGCCCATGATAAAGGTCATGTGGCTAAGACCTACTACTTGATGCAGTTTTTTCTTAGCAATCAATTGAATCAAAGATCTCAAGCAAAACCAAAGGACTGAATTCTTATTAATCAAAGCAAAAACTGCTTCCTCCGTTCAAGAAGAGGATTATTTAAAGTAATCTAAAACCCCACAAAAGTAGCTAACAAACCCATAGGATAACAAGTAACAAAGTCAAACAAAAGATAAAGACTTGAATTTAAAACTAATAAAGGCAGCTGCTTTGAATTGTGATATTCAATCGGATTCATCTAGAACTTCATGGGCTGGGTCTGGACTCGAGTCGGGACTGGGACTTTCCGGGTTATTTGCATCATTCTCCCCTTCTTCAAAAGGACTCGTCCCCGAGTCAAACGGGTCATCTTCCTCTGGAACAAAAGGTGATAAATCAGCCACATTAAACGTGCAAGAGACGGCATAGTGACCGGGTAAATCAATTTTGTAGGCATTATCATTAATTCGCTGAAGCACTTTAAACGGACCATCAGCCCGGGGCTGAAGTTTTCCAAAACGACCACCTGGAAACCGATTCTTGCTGAGGTGAATCCACACAAGGTCACCTTCCTTAAACACAACCCGCTTTCGATGCGCATTCGCCCGCCTTTGATAAACAATATTATTATCCATAATCTTGTCTCTAACCTGCTGATGAATGAGTTTTATTTGGGTTGACCGCTCCTCACCTTCAGTACTAAAATGTGTGGTAATTGGCAAGGGAGTGAGATCAAGAGGAGTGAAGGGGTTACGCCCATACACGATCAGAAAAGGGCTCATACCAGTAGACCTGTGGGTTGACCGATTATAAGCGAACTCCGCTTGGGGTAGGACTAGGTCCCACTGCTTTGGGTTAGCCCCGACAAGGCTACGGAGGAGGTTTCCAAGGCTTCTGTTAGTCACCTCTGTTTGACCATCACTTTGGGGGTGATGGGCACTGCTGAAGTTGAGACGTGAACCCAAACGCTTCCAAAGCGTTCTCCAAAAATGGCCAACAAACTTGGCGTCTCGGTCAGATGTTAATGATTTTGGAACCCCATGTAGTTTGACAATTTCAGCGAAGTATAACCGGGCAATTTGACTGGCATCGAAGGTCTTAGAGCACGGGACAAAGTGAGCCATTTTTGAGAATCTATCCACAACGACCATAACTGAATCTTTCTGTCGCTGAGTGCGGGGAAGACCCACAACAAAATCAAGACTGACATCCTCCCACGGGCCTTCTGGAACTGGTAATGGGGTATACAACCCTGCATTTGAATGTTGAGACTTAGCAACATGGCATATGCGACAACGTTCCACTATACGAGCTACATCAGCGCTCATTTTGGGCCAATAAAATCTTTCCTTTATTAACTTCAGTGTCTTGTCTCGTCCAAAATGTCCAGCTAAAGCACCCTGATGACCTTCCAAGATGATGGCGTCCCTCAAAGAACACTTGGGAACACATAAGCGATTACCCCTAAACAAAAACTCTTCATGAAGAGAATACCCTTTCGTAGGTGCTGCTCGACAGGTTTCCCACACATCAGAAAAATCTGGATCATCGGGATACAGTCCTCGGAAAACATCAAACCCTTCAACCTGTATTTGTAAAGACGTAAGGAGGGTACGCCGACGACTTAAAGCATCTGCCACTGTATTCTGGTTACCAGCTTTATGTCGAATAACAAAAGAGTATTCTTGTATTAACTCGACCCACTTCGCATGACGAGGGTTGAGCTTATGTTGTCCGTTAATAAATCGAAGGGCTTGGTGATCTGAAAATAAGATGAACTCCCCCGATAAGAGATAATGTCGCCAGTACTCAAGGCTGCGAATAATTGCATAAAATTCCCTATCGTAAGTACTGTATTTCTGCTTTGCTTCACTCAGTTTTTCGCTAAAAAAAGCGATGGGTCTGTTATCTTGACTAAGTACACCTCCAATCCCAAACCCCGACGCGTCACATTCAACTTGGAAAGTCAACTGAAAATTAGGTAAGGCTAAAACTGGGGCTTGGGTGACACGTCTTTTAAGCTCTTCAAAAGCTGTAGAGGCAGCTGGTGTCCACTTAAATACGTTACCTTTTAGACAATCTGTGATAGGAGCTACAATTGAGCTGAAGTTTCGAATAAAACGCCTATAAAAAGAGGCTAATCCATGGAAGCTTCGAACCTCATGAATGGAATTTGGTATTGGCCAGGAGGTTATTGCTTCCACTTTAGATTCATCCATGCGTATCCCATTACCAGAGATGAGATATCCCAAAAAAAGAACTTCTTTTGCTAAAAAGTGACACTTGTTATTATTGTCATATAACTTTTGATCGCGAAGAACAGTAAACACGTGTCGGAGGTGGCGAAGGTGTTGTTGCACATCTTGGCTGAATACGAGAATGTCATCGAAATAAACGACGACACAACGTCCAATAAGGCTTTTAAACACTTGATTCATCAACCGCATGAATGTGCTCGGCGCGTTTGACAATCCAAATGGCATAACCATCCATTCGTATAGGCCATCTCGTGTTTTGAAAGCTGTTTTCCACTCGTCTCCGGGTCGCATGCGGATTTGGTGATACCCACTACGTAAATCAATCTTGGAAAAGACCGAAGACCCATGTAATTGATCAAGTAGATCTTCGAACCGTGGTATAGGGAATCGATATTTAATGGTGATTTTATTGACAGCCCGACTGTCAATACACATCCGATAGGCACCCCCGGGTTTTGGTACAAGGAGCGCGGGAACGGCGCATGGGCTCATACTTTCTCGGATTAGTCCTTTATTAAGGAGTTCAGTAACCTGCCTATGCAACTCCTCAAACTCCTTAGGGTTCATACGATAGGCTGGTTTATTCGGAATAACCGCGCCCGGTATAAAATCAATGCAGTGTTGAACCTCTCGCATGAGAGGTAATCCGGTTGGTATATCATCTGGAAACACATCACTGAACTCATTTATGATTGGTTGAACCTCAATTGGTGCCTTACCTGTTGGAGAATTAGCCTCTGCTATTAATAACCCATAAATAAAAGGTGGTGTAGTGTACCTTGTAAAATCAAGAAATGCTGACTTTGGTAAGATTAAGGCCTCTGTGCATGTGTTACGGTGGTCAAGTGGGGCTAGAGTAATGTTAACACCATCTTTTTTGAAAGAGTAAGTATTTTTAAATCCATCATGTTTCGTGCGCCTGTCAAATTGCCACGGACGACCCAGTAATACGTGACAAGCATCCATAGGGATGACTTCACACCATACTTCATCTGAGTACCGGTTACCAATAGAAAATTGCACGAGACAACGCTGGTTAACTTTAACGACGTTCCCTTTTTTCAGCCATGTTAATTGATAAGGATCTGGGTGAGGTTCTGCTTTTAACCCCAATTTTTCCACCATGCTTGTAGCCACCATGTTCTCACAACTTCCCCCGTCGATAATTATAGTACAAATCTTCCCTTTTGACGTACACTTGGTACGAAAGATGTTGTTACGAAGCCATAGGTTGTCATCACCCGAAGGAGCAGGGGAAACACTAAGGACCCGCTGTGCAATCAGTGTTTCACCTTTATCAGGGTAAATAATCTCTTCATCCGGGTCTTCTTCTTCATTTTCAGTGTCATACACAGGTAACGTATCCTCAATTAATGTAACGAGGTGTTTATTAGGACAATCCCTTGCGAAATGACCTAGCCCTTGACATTTAAAACACCGAATCATTCTGGAAGGTGTCGTCGATGAGCTCGTTAGGCCACCCGAGACATCAGCTTTGATTGGGCTGATTCTACTTCTGGGGGAAAAAGTCGAAGGAACACGAGAACCATCAGCTTTGATTGGGCCGTCTTTGGGAGCAGTTTTCCTGCCCTTGAACTTGAGCTGCTTTTCCACCTTTAAAGCTAACCCACAAACATCATTAAGGTTCCAGTAAGGTTGAAGTTGGACAATGTCTGAAATATCAATGTGTAATGCTCCTAAAAATCGGGCAATCAATTGTTCTTCTGGTTCGTCCGCTCCACATCTCATGCGAAGCCTGTCAAAATCAGCAATCAAGTCCTCAACAGTAGATGTCTGTTGGGATAGGTTATGATATTCTAAATATGCATCCTGTCGGTAGTTTACTGGCAAAAATTTTTCACGCAACAACTTTTTCATCTTATCCCAAGTCTCAACTTTCGACCTCCTCTCTTGAACCCTCTTCTTTTTTATGTGATCCCACCATAAAGAAGCATATTTACGTAACTTAATAGCAACAAGTTTTACCTTATATTTGTCGGGGATGTCTTTCAAATCAAAGATACGCTCGACTGTACTAAGCCAGTCGATGAACTCATCCGGTTGGGCCTTACCATCAAACTCGGGGATCTCAATCTTCACCCCCATATTACGAAGAGGATCAGATTCAGAAAGTGTGTGCCGCCTATCATGACGACCAAAAATATTTTCGTTACCTTCATCGTCATCCCAGATCACGGTGTCGATTTCATGATCCTCGTACCGTTCTTCTTGTCGCAATTCCAAGTCCCGGACTCGTTGTTGCAACCTCGCAATCTCTGCGATATCACGTGGATCTCTCCCGTCATCGCCGTTGCCTCGGTCGGCGCCTCTACGGTGATGTCTTGGAAGTGTTCCATGACTTGCCATTGATATTCTACTGAGCTCTGATACCAACTGATGCAGTTTTTTCTTAGCAATCAATTGAATCAAAGATCTCAAGCAAAACCAAAGGACTGAATTCTTATTAATCAAAGCAAAAACTGCTTCCTCCGTTCAAGAAGAGGATTATTTAAAGTAATCTAAAACCCCACAAAAGTAGCTAACAAACCCATAGGATAACAAGTAACAAAGTCAAACAAAAGATAAAGACTTGAATTTAAAACTAATAAAGGCAGCTGCTTTGAATTGTGATATTCAATCGGATTCATCTAGAACTTCATGGGCTGGGTCTGGACTCGAGTCGGGACTGGGACTTTCCGGGTTATTTGCATCACTACTCCTTTGTGTGGTGTCAAGTCATAAGCTATCCCGCCTCCTTTGAAATTCTAGAGTGGGATACCACATGAACGATTAAGGTCTTTGTTAAAATATTTTATTAAAGCATATAAAATAATAAATTGGTTATTTCAACTCATGAATATAAACTTGAATTCAAATAAGTTTCAACACATGCTTTATGAAAAATAAGATATTTCAACTCATCATCACCTATTAATACTATAGTTGGTCTTGGTTCAAAGACACTTTAAAACAACTCAAACTATAAAAGTTTTATCATTTTATCTCTTTGAATTTTTTCCAAAAAATCTTTGATGTTCGTCTTTTTAGCTTAAGGTATAACTCGTATTTTTTAATCTAATCTTAATAAATGATAATACTAACTGCTTCAGCTATTATAACCCGGTAAACAAACGAGTTCTTATGCGTCTTAAAATTTGTTTTAAAAGATTTAATTTTTAACACGAATTCTCTTTTAGCCAAATTTATGTCTTATGTTTCAACTCACACAAGTAACATCTTTTTCCGTTAAACCCAAAACCCCAATTTCATCTTCTTTTTCTCCATCGTTAGTTGTTATCTGATGACTTCATCATCACTCTCAATACTCACTCCAATCCCTCTTCCGTCAACAACCGACAGCTCCTTTAGTAGCCGGAGCATCACTCTCCGGCGGTCCGTCATCTTCCCCACCAAGAAATGGCGGTGTTCAGTTTCCCCCGGCCAACCGCCACCACCAAAACACCGGCAACGTGAAGCCAATAACTCGGAAACCGTCGACAAAGGAATTGACCCAGTTGGGTTTCTTTCTAAGTCTGGAGTTACACACAAAGGCTTCGCACTTTATCTTCGTGAAAGGTATCTTCTTTATTCTTCAATTTTTATTTCAATTGATGATGATGATGATGATGATGATAGGATAACTAAATTGTGTTTTGAATGCAGGTATAAGTCTTTGAAAGACCTAAAAGATGAAATTTTGAAGCGTCATATTGATTTCAGAGATATGGCTTCTGGGTATGCATTGCTTCATCTTTGTTCAAACACATCTTATGTTTACATAATTATGTATATCTATAACTGTTAATGCATATTTCTCTTTTTATAGATTTTGGGACATTTTTTGGCACAACAATTCATGCCCAAATGACAAAATGAAAAGCATAAACGAACTTTTGGTTTCGGTTTTTGGTTCAGTTTGAGCCCAAAACCGACCCATGCACACGCCTGGCTGATAGTTTAGGGCCAAATGATTTGTTTTTGAAGATCAGTTTAGAAACACATAAATAGTTAAATGCCACCTATAATGTTTAGCTATGAAAAGATTCTTCATTTTCTATATAAATTGTTACTTTTGTGTTGTTTGTATAGATTTGAATTGTTAGGAATGCATCGTAACGTGCAACATCGAGTGGATTTCATGGACTGGGCACCAGGTTTGGCTTCATACTGGGTTAATGATTCTGTTTGTTACATAAATGGTTTCTAGTTTTGATACTGAAATAAAATCAGGTGCGCGCTATTGTGCAATTGTTGGAGATTTCAACGATTGGTCACCCACTGAGAATTGTGCAAGAGAGGGGCATTATGGGCATGATGATTACGGGTATTGGTTTGTGATTCTTGAAGATAAATTAAGAGACGGTGAAGAACCGGATGAACTCTATTTTCAACAATATAATTATGTCGATGATTATGATAAAGGTGATAGTGGTGTTACCGCTGATGAAGTTTTCCAAAAAGCAAATGATGAGTATTGGGAGCCTGGAGAAGATCGGTTTGTAAAATCACGCTTTGAAATTATTGCTAAGTTATATGAGCAAATTTTTGGGCCAAATGGGCCTCAAACGGAAGAGGAATTAGAAGAAATGGCAAATGCTGAGACGCCGTATAAAATGTGGAAGAAGGAAAATAAAGATGATCCTTCGAGTCGTTTACATGTGATTGATAGTGGTAAAGAGTATGATATTTTTAATGTTATTGATGATCCTGTTTCACGAGCTAAATTCCGGGCTAAAAAGCCTCCTATTGCTTATTGGTTTGAGACACGCAAAGGAAGAAAAGCGTGGTTAAAGAAGTATGCACCTGCTATTCCTCATGGAAGCAAGTATAGAGTGTATTTTAACACGCCTAACGGGCCTTTAGAGCGGATACCGGCTTGGGCTACTTATGTGAATCCAGGTTATCTTTGGTCAACTTATTAATGGCTTATGGGGAGATTCATGTTATGATGGGTTAACTGCAAATCGGTTTAAAGTTGTTGAAATTGTATCTTTAACGCATAAAACCTTCTAAATCATTTTATAATTAGACATATTACTTGTTTGATCTTTTGGATATGAAAAATAACCCAATGGGACTTGATTATGTAGAAGCTGATGGTAACCAAGGATATGCAATCCACTGGGAACCTCCTCCTGAACATGCATATACATGGAAACATAATAAGCCAAAAGTACCAAAATCTTTGCGTATATATGAAGCACATATCGGTATTAGTGGATCAGAGCCAAAAATCGCCTCTTTCAGTGAGTTCACCGAGAAGGTTAATTACTCATATGCTGTGTCTGTTGTTTTATGTTGTAATATTGACATTTTCTATCCATATTTTTGTTCCATTTTGGGATCCAAAACATCGTTTTAATACCTTATAAGTACAGGTTCTCCCTTATGTTAAGGAGGCCGGATACAATGCAATACAATTGATTGGGGTTGTTGAGCACAAGGATTATTTCACTGTTGGTTACAGAGTGAGTTTGATTTTCAACTTGTATTTTTTTTTAATTCAGTTAACCATGTCCCTTGTTATTTATCACTCTCTATGAGAACCTGAGGTGGAAAAATGGGTTGGCTCCGGCTGGGTAAAACGGGTTCAGGTCAAAATGAGCAATATTTTGGTACATGTTGAAACTTAATAGGCTAAGTTGGGTTGACCCCAAAATATGTTCTGACCAAAAAAAATTTGGTAGATAATTATTGTGTCAGATTTGATAACTAGAGATGGCAAAATGGGCTGGCTCTAGCTGGGACAGTCTAAAATTGGTCCGGGTCAAACCGAGCAATATTTGGGTACGTGTGGAAATGGGATGGGCTAGGTTGGGTTGACCCCAAAATATGTTTTGACCAAAAATATTTGGTAGATAATTAGTGTCAATTGTGATTACAGAAGTTATATTAATTTAAGGATAATATGATTTTTCCATTAGGTTATATAGGAGGTTGTTTGCATTAAATATACACTTTGGGCTATTTATTTATTTTACATTGTTTGGCCCATTAGAGATAAAAATATAACCTGTATCAACTCATTTATAAGTAAAAATAAAATACTTCTCTAATGAGTTCATCGGTTTTAATGCAGGTGACCAATATGTTTGCGGTCAGCAGTCGATATGGGACGCCTGAAGATTTTAAGCGCTTAGTTGATGAAGCACATGGTGATCACCAGTGTATCATATGATGCATAGAACATTAGAATTGAAAATTTGACCATGCGTTCAATTGATTTTTTTGTGACATAGGACTTGGATTGCTTGTCTTCATGGACATTGTTCATTCTTACTCAGCTGCAGATGAGATGGTTGGATTATCACTCTTTGATGGGTCAAACGACTGCTATTTTCATACAGGTTAATACACTTTTGAAAAAAATGATGCTTTAAGTTTTAGATTATCGAGTTTGTATAACATTTTTGTATAATTTCTCACTGAACTAGGTAAGCGAGGACACCATAAGTTTTGGGGTACCAGAATGTTCAAATATGAAGATCTTGATGTTCTCCATTATTTGCTCTCAAATCTAAATTGGTAATAGCTAATTATCATTGCTCATTAAGTTGTACATTCACAATGCTTTTTTTTCTTTTCATTTTGGCAACTATGTAATGCAAAAGTACCATCTATACAATCTTTATCGTTTTCCAGGTGGGTAGTGGAGTATCATGTTGATGGTTTCAATTTTCATTCTCTTGCATCAATGATGTATACACACAATGGGTTTGCCTCATTTACCGGTGATATGGAGGAGTAAGGCTTCCACATTATCTCTCTTTTTAAATTTTTTTAGTGAACTTTCAACCAGCTAATTATTTGTTTCCAATAATTTCAGGTTTTATAACCAATACGTTGACCGGTCAGCAATATTGTATCTCATATTGGCAAATGAGATATTACATACTCTTCATCCTAATATAATAACCATTGCAGAAGATGTAAGTAAATAAAGGTTTTCTCTTTATGAATCTTTATTTTTTTTTCTCATTTTTTGGATTAATTGTGTAGGCCACACTTTATCCTGGATTATGTGAACCTACTTCTCAAGGCGGGTTAGGGTTCGATTACTTTGTGAACCCACATGCATCTGAGATGTGGTTGTGGCTTTTAGAAAATGCTCAAGATTCTACTTGGAGCATGAACAAGGTTTGTACTGTTTCTCCGTGACCAATTCCTGCTTGTAGCAATGATTATCTTATATCTTTTAGTGTTTGTCCACAGCGATCTTCATTCTTGTTAGTTGTTACAAATGATTAAATTAATTATATTATATTCAGTTACATGGTGAGTTTCAAGCACACATCCAAACACCCACTAAATTTCATCACTTTTCGATTAAATATCAATCTTTGTTCCAGATCGTCGACACACTGGTAGGGATCAAAGGAAGTTCTGATAAAATGCTTTTATACGCTGAAAACCACAACCAGGTAGGTACATCATTATTTATGGTTTTTTGGTCTTTTTGGCTCTTTTCTTTCTGATTTTGTTAATAATTTATTGGCAGTCAATTTCGGGAGGGCGATCTTTTGCTGAAATTTTATATGGTGAAACTTTGGAGCAATCATCAGACATGAATGACTTGTTGCTTAGAGGTTGTTCTCTGCATAAGGTTGGTTACTTGGTTTAGTCATATTAGAAACGTTTAAGAGATGAATAATTAAATTATGTTTTAATACTTATTTGGGTTGTTGTATAGATGATCAGATTAATTACATACTCGATCAGTGGTCGTGCTTACTTAAACTTTATGGGTAACGAATTTGGGCATCCGAAGGTGAGCTGTTATCTAATTTTTTTTTAATATCTTTTACCTTTAAAAATTAAAATTCCCGAGAAAAGTGCAAGTAATAATTGTTGCTATTTGTGTTTTATAGCGGGTGGAATTCCCTATGGCAAGTAACGAATTTTCCTTCTCGCTTGCTAACCGGGATTGGGATCTACTTGCTAAAGAAGGGATCCATCAAAACTTGCTTTCATTTGATAAGGTACTTCGACCCGTTTATAGATTAACGGGTAAATTTGAGATATACTTTACTCTTCACGGGTTAAATGGGTAAAATATTAAAAAAATCAGCTAGAATGGAATTTGGATAAAAATTAAAAGGTCCGAAACCACTTCAAGAGTATTGACAAATTATAATGCATAAAATCTCGTTGATGGTTCTATCTAAAATGTTTATTTTCATGTGATAATAGCTTATTAATCATAGAACATAAACTGTTCATAAACTTTCTGAAAAGAAAATACAAAAAGTGTTTGCGGTGGCCCTCATGTTGGCCGTGGGACTGGTCGGTGGGGGATGCCTAGTGGTGACGTACACCATTTTTTTTTTATCGACTACCCATTATTTTGCTTTTAATTATCTTACAGGACATGATGGACTTGGAAAAAACGGAAAGAATAATTTCTAGATGGCTTCCAAATATTCATCACGTCAACGACACTAATATGGTGAGCTGGTTCTGTTTATATTTGAATATTGTCAAGTTCATAAGCTGACTATAGAATACAAAAACTAATTTTTATGTGGGCCCGTTCAGGTGATATCATATCTACGAGGCCCATTTCTCTTCATTTTCAATTTTCATCCCACAAATTCGTACGAGAGATACAATGTAGGCGTGGAAGAAGCCGGAGAGTATCAAGTAAACATAGTCTCATTTCGTTCTTTTTATTTTTTATTTATTTATTTTATAGTATTAATTTGTGATTGTTTTATTTATGTCGTCAACACAGGTAATTCTTAATACAGATGAAAAAAAGTATAGCGGTGAAGGATCAATAGGGCAGGATCAGTACATTAGGAAAACTATGAGTAGAAGGTAAGCTAATAGCGTGTTGTCATTTATGCCTATAAATAACAAGTCAAAACATGTTCGGATTGATCTTTTAACTTTCTTGTCCGGTTTTGTTAGTTTTATAAATGATAGATACATTGCTTCCTTTGATTTTGAGTTAAATCTGTTTTGTTGCAGAGTTGATGGTATGCGTAACTGCATAGAAGTACCGTTGCCAAGTAGAAGCGCTCAGGTTTACAAATTAACCAGAATTTTGAGAGTATGAACATTGTGCGGTTAGCATATTATTTAGGCTTTTAGTAAACCTGTATATTTTGCTCCATTTTATGCTGCTGTGGCAAATGCAAAGGTTCACAAGGTAAAACTTGGTGTGTACTATTTTGGTCATCTTTGTTTGCCTTTAAATGTCAAACTTGTATTTAAGAAACACTGTTTACAACTAGTATTTTTTGTACATGTAGCAGCCACGAATGAAAATGTTTGATTATTAGTCAAATGTTGGTAATAAATTGTGGAGTAAAAATTTGAGGTGTATATATTACTTTTTTCTTTATCATGTTACATGTGTCATGTTAATTTGAAACGTCTAGTAGATCGATGGGTTGATTATCCAGCGGTTGATTATGAAAACCTGTTTGAACGAGAGTCATATTAGGATCTACTTACATGACGCCCTCAAGTTTAAGTTGTTGGTTGATTATCAAAGCAAGTTACAAAATGGAAGCTTAAATCTAGAGGGTAGAATGTGATTCTTTCATTGTGGTTTAAGTTTTGAATGAAGTTGGAACTACAAGTAAACACCAAGCTAATTAAACTTGCAACAATAGTAAGAAGAAACTATATATAATCATTTGCCCAAATTATATCATATTCCCTTAATCTTTTTTTATCTAACTATTTATATTCCATTTTTACAAAGGATTTGGGGAAATCATAAAAATGACCCCTCTTTTGTGCTTGCTCGTAATAGCCGAAATAAATGTGATCTTGGTCCTTTTGTTTAGGACACCTCTAAGAAAATTTGTGATGTTTGGGTTGGATCGTTTAAAGAATGGTCGAGGTCCCATAATGTCAACCATGGCGATGACATTGTTTGTAGTCTTGATGTCGAGTTTGTATAGTATATTGAGGATTCAAAAACGCTCGATGGAGACTGGAGCTGTTAATCCAAGTGATCATGTTCTTTTGGCTAATCATATTCTTGACTCGTCGCTCATGGGTACATTTTTCTTCATTTTATCCGCTAACTTATGATCCTTAATATGGGTGTAAAAGGTGACACTAATAAATCGGCTTAAAAAGATTAGAAGATAACAATAGTAAAATAACACAAGCTTAAAAAGATTGACATGTGTTTTGACTATTATGATATTTGAGCTCTGATAATTCAAATCGAACTGATAGCTTCAATTGGTCGTTAGTAACTTGTGCGTTAACTTGACTCGATTACATGTATTTATGGATTTGCAGGTTTCTGTTTGTTTCTCGGATTGATGATAGATAGACTTCATTACTATGTTAAAAGGTTCGATGAAACTGAACACGTCAAGCCCTACAACAAAACCAGTAAAACTTATGATACGGAGTCGGATTGAATCAACCTTCACGTATATAATTACATTATTTAATTCTAATGATTGTGGATTTACCTAGGGTTTATTAAGGATTATGATTAATCATTGTTCAAACAATTGTTAAACTCCTAAGCTTATAAAGACTATAGCTAAAAGTTGTTATATAAATGTGATTGATTATACATAAACAGGTAAACCAAAGTTGTTATGCTATTTAAAAAACTATAACTGTTAAGGCAAATGAGTCCAACACAAGAACAAAAGTATTAAAACTGTTATATATCCCAAAACAAGTAGCAAATGAGTAAACTAACCATCTTAACTAGCAACCGCACTCGCCTTCTTCTTGCGTAAAATATAAACATCTGACTCTTCAAACGCATACTCCGGGTGAAGATGCTCATGAGGCACCTTTTCAACATCAAAAGCGCGATAACATTGATCCCAAAACAACTCATGAGCTTCAGGGGACCTTATCTGATACCCTAACAAAACCATTCCCGAATCACTAACCATCGCTTCCATCGTGGCCAGTAACGGCCCAACCGTCTCCTCTATATACACAACATCAGCAGCTATTACAACATCAAACGGAGGCTTAAGTGCTTCAATCTGATCCGATTTATTCCAATGCAGTTGAGCTGTTTTCAACATCTTGCCTAAAACGTTTTTGTTGCGTTTCAAATTGTGTTTGAGTGCAGGCATGACAGGTGCGATGTCGGTGAGTATGATCTCTTTGAGACCGAGAAGGTATAGTCCCATACCCGCGACACCACATCCGGTGCCGAGTTCAACGCCGCGTTTGTTGGTGAAGTTGAAGAGGGTTGTGTAGGGGTTTTGAATGGTGGTGGAAGTGGATGAGTGCCAACGCTCGATGAATTTGACGAGGACGAGTGAACATGGCCAGACGCTGGTTCCGACGTGCATTGATCCATTGTCTTGATGAAATGTAAGGTTTTTGTTGCCGACGGTTAGCTCGATTACGGGTGAATCTGTGAAACGCATTTCTAAACCTTTCCCCTTTTTCTTTCTTCTTCTTGCTCTTCAACAAAAACCCTAAAATCCCTGTTTTGAGTAAACTTTAGTTTTTGCTCCTCCAAATAAGTAATTACAGTAATTTTTTTGTCGTAATTTGTTTCGAATCAAACACCCATTAAACTTTGTGGGTCATGTGATCATGTCCTGTCTTCGAATTTGGTTTACGGCTCACAAATCGTGTTTTATCGTGCTTAACAGGTTTCTGACGATGCGAGTAATACAAGTATCAAACACGAAAATGATCTGTTTAACAAATGACTTTGATTGTTTGAACGTGACAGTTATCTATTTTATGCACCAAGAAGGAGATGTGTTAAACCCTAAGCTCCTAATTTCAATTTTATTAAAAATAAGAAAATTACATGTTGTACTTTTCTGCTTAACAAGTCTTATCGTGTCTAAACAGGTGACCCAATTGCCAGCCCTAATTGACTTATTTTGCATTTACACTATACATATTTAGTGTAAGGGGTAAATGAGCTATTTGGTAGCTTTTGAATAACATCTGAATAGCTAGTAGCCTAGTAATAATCTATATTTTAATGATACAAAAATCCATTATAATGTTAGTTTTAAAATATGATGAATGAGACAGTCTTACCATTCAGAAGCTACCTCTTAACTATTTAACATCTTTTTATCACTTAATAGTTCAGAAGTTTTGAACTATTAAAAGGTAAGCCTATGAATGACCATTAAGAGGCTACCAAACACCACCTAAATGCTTTACCGTTGCGTTAACCGGCGTTTTAAAAAAAATTACTCTAATTTGGTATGTTAAAAAACAGGAGTGAACCCACATATATTGTTATAAGTGAATTCATATAAATCAATCCATATCAAGTGGAAAAAAAACTCGTTTAAACTAACAAAGGTCGGGGTTTGCATCCTGTTATTGTCACTTTGATGAAGTTACTTATTAAATCCAAAAAAAATAAGTGAATCATTATTGCCGCCACTCATATGCTTTGTTCAAATTGGACATCAACGGCCCAGTTAGCTTTGAAAAGAAAAATCGAGTGATTGTTTGTTTTAGTCTTTTAATGGTTCAGATGTATGAATGGTTTATCACTAAATGACTGTTTGTTTCAGCCTCTTAATGTTTCAGATGTCTTAATGGTTAAACAGTTAATGGTTCAAGCTGTTTGTTTTGTGGTCCAATGTCTGAATGGTTCAGACATTTGTCTCTGAATGGTTAAACATTATATTGAGTTTGAATAGCTAAGACCTGTTATTTAAATTGGTCAGATATTTGCATTTAAATGGTTAAGCAATATACTAGCTTTCAATGGTTCACACATCTCAATGGTTCAAAACTTAATGGTTCAAACGTATTACTAGCCCTTACTTTGTTCGTGTCAACAAACAATCGAAATACCTCGATTTTTTTAGAAAAGATGTGAGTCAAATAACCATGATTTATAGCACTTCTTTTTACATTATTTCGGAAACCCAATGACTCAATCGTATGGATATGTAAAATACAGGATTCTAATCCTAGTAGGAAAAGGAGGGAAACAGATACTTAATTTAAAGCGAGTAAACAGAATTCCATACTCGATCTCATAGATACATATAGAATTGCGAAAAGCCGTTTTCGATGAAAGTCATACGTACAATTTGGAGGGAGATCTTTCATATCTTTCGAGATCCACATTACAATATGGGGTAAAAAAGTCAAAATAAATGGTTCGTTCAAAAATTTCCAAACAACCACTAAAATGAACACGTCACGTAAAATGAAAGATTTGAAGGTCTATATTGGATTTTAGGTGGTGGTAGATGATATTTAATGTGTTTTCTTTTAGGATTCTGATTCGCATGTTTGGTGTTAATCATAAATATTATAATGTAGAAAGATTTATTATTGGTTATGCATGCGAGTGCCATGAAAACTAGTATTACATTAGTTGTGTTTGTGAGAATCTCTACGCTCATCTAACTGATTACTTTTCATTGTATCTTACAAAGCATCGTATTTATTGTGACGATCTCTACACCCCTTTGATTTATTAATTTCTCATCATTTTGTAACTATTATATCGCATTGTTATTAGATGAACCTAAACCGGCCAAACTGTTATACTGATCGGGAACTTTTTGTGCCACTAAATTTGGAGCCCTTAAAAGTTAAAACATAATGAACCTACCGATAAAATTCATAGATCTGTCGCTCACTGTTAGAAGGCTCTTCACTCTTAAGCAGTTAAGCGTTTGAGATCGATATGTTAACACTTGTGTTTAACTAACTAGAAAGAAAGAAAGTGTAAAAAAAGATAAAAGGAAATTAAATTTAAAACTACAATATAATGGTAAATACTTTTAAAACTACACGATAATGATAAAATAGGTTTTTAACTACACTATTATTTTTGTAAAAAAGTAAAAAAAATCCGTTCAAACGTTCATTACATGAGGGCATGAGGCAGACCAAAGTTTAAACTCAATAATTGCTTCTCATTAAAATCTTGTTAGAAATGAAAGCTCCCCATCCAAAAATAAACATACCGAGTTGCTTTTCCCTCTTTAAACCCAACTGTACAACTCCAACTACACACATACACTCTTCGTCAAACAACTCAACACGACGAGGCTTTCAATAATCAGTTTCACGATCATGATCGCTTGGTGCCATGAAGGAGGCCGATGAAACAGAATCGGTGCATCAGGTGTGTTCGACGACATTCAATACTTATGCTCATTCTATCAGCCGATCAGCTTGTTTGAGTTGTTTCTTAATGCCTACATGCATTGCATATCCTGTAACCTAATTTTACACGCTCCTTTTTTTCTGCTTATCCTGTAACCTGCTTATGCAACTTATTAGTTGTTAGTTGTAATGATAGTTAGTTACTCTTGTAATCAGTTAGGTACTTTTTAAGTTTGTTCTCATGATTGTATACCTTCAGGTAACCATAGTGGATGACGAGCTAAACACAGATTATATATAGTACCAACAATGTAGGCCAATTTATTGCTGGTTTGCCACATTTCTTTAAACCTTCAACATTTTAAACTTACTTGTAGTTGTTTTTTTTAATCATAAAGGATACCAACATATATAGTTCATGCTAGTGGAGGGCTTCTTGCCATATTGGAGTTCGAAAGAGTTGTGGAGACCATTGAGCAAAATAGGCGTGGACTGTATCAGTTACAATCGATTCTGTCATGCAAATTTCATTGTATATAGCCATAATCTTTTCTTTATTATACCTAAAGTTTGTTATAATTTTCATATTTAAAAAACTATAAACAAATTCCTAGCTCACGAGGCATTGCAAATATTCAAAACTGACTAATTGAGCCACATGGGACTGGTAGAGCAAAAGAAGGGTAACAGTTTTCCCAAATTCTGCCTATTTATGTCTCAAAAGTACTAATAATGTTTACTTGCAGGCTCTCTGTTGTTGGCATGATGAATAAAGTGTGGAGATTGCATTTTTATTAAGTACGCAATGGCTTTAAAGTTAGATCTAATTGATGCAATATATTTCAGGGTGTGACACCTATGGGAAAACATTTTTAAGGTAAATACGAGTTTCCAAGTTTCTTTCGGTACTTATAAAACTTCAACTAAAAGTTCATACTGTTGGTGATGGGTAATTTTTTTTCTGTATTAAGACGTGGTTTCTCGGGCTCATATACTTGGCCTTGACCATTTTTACCCATTAGTTGTAGTTGTTAAATATTTACATGAATAACTTATGTTGCTTATACATAATACCACTTAGTTGACAACTTTTAAATAACCAGTATAAGCTTTTATGAGTTATCTTGTAGAGAGCCTTTCTGAAAGTCTTAAGGAGCATGCTAACTATGAAAGTGTAAACATCGTTGAGAAGGTACTGACTTAGTCCTCCGTTTCCATACCATTGCTTTAGCTTGTGTATGTAAACTGATTAGTTGTCTTTTTCTTATACTGTTGTTAGTTTACATTAAATATAGCTGAAATTATTCATGTAGACAAGGGTTGTTAAGTAATCAAAACACAAAAACTATAACACAAAGTTAAGTTTGAAACAGTAAGTTTCAGGTGCCTTTAGAAACGGATTTGGAGTGGTGATTAAGTACTTTCAGTTAACTAGACATTTATCAGCATTATTTTATGATCTTTAAAGGCTAGTTTTGTTAGATATTAATCCGTATTAGCTATGGAATATAAACTGAGAGATGACAACTAAAGTGTACCAATAACTGACAGTCCCACATCGTCTAAATGGATAACACAAATATGAAAGGACTACCTATATAAGCCGCAGGCCAAGTATTGAATAAGCATACCTTTCTCGGCCTTTTGGCTAAGATCAAGTGTAGTATCTGTTCTTATCAGTTTAATATCTGATATGTGGGTCATTGACTCACTCGATATTAATCTTATTTTTTATGGGGAAAGACCCATCACAATAGCTTGCTATTGGGGTCTTTGAGTGTCGCCTTGGTCTTGCACTACTGCCCTGGCCTGGCGCACCCCTCCAAACAATAGTTTAATTGTTTTACCTGTCAATGTTGGTTTATTTGTTCACATTGATTTGTTTTTTTTATATTTTGACAACATTAATTTCTGACAGTACACTTTATTGAGTTCTCAATGCATAAATTTTGGCAGTCAATTTTGTAGCAAAACTTGAATGGTCAGATACATTCTTGATTTGTTCTCTTTGGTAGAACTATTTGCTGAAAAGTATGCTAATTCCAACCCTAACCTACCTTTAGTACATGATTGAAGGTTGTTAGGATTTAGTTTTCAGCAATTTGACTTCCATAGTTGGCTTTTTTTAAGGGTAGTCTCTTATCTCAATTCGTTACGCGTGACCCGTTTGATGGTCAACTTGCAACTTTGCAAGGATTTATCATATATTCTCATTTGGCTATTTGAGTTTTACCATTCTAGCTCAACTTTAACCATTAATGGCATTATTTTAATACCACTAACAAAACCAAATTAAGCCCTTAAAGTCCATATTTTAGTTTAAAAACGTTTAAGATGGTGTTCTTTACAAGTTCCAATCGTTTATGTAGTGACTTCATTAAGTAGACAGTAATATGTAGCCTATTCTATGAACAGGCATGTTTTGCAGAATGAAAGTTGACTCATTTATTCTTAGTAATACAAAGATCATGGATCATGGTATATTAACTTTCTTGGTTTGCCTGCCTTTTGAAAATGCTTACAACATCATGCTAGTTCTTTTACAACATAGGTAGCAGTGATTTTTTTTTTCTTGCCCATATTGGAAGTTGACTACCAGCAAGCCAGTTTGACTGGTAGGTTTGATAGCATTGAGCAGAGAGAAGGATCTAGAAGTTTATCACAGTCCCACATCTTTTGAATGGATAACACCAATATGAAAGGTGTGCCTATATCAACAGCATTTCAAGAAGATAATAAGCATACCTTTCTCGGCCTTTTGGCTAAGATCAAGTGTAGTATCTGTTCTTATCAGTTTAATATCTGATATGTAGGCCATTGGCCTACTCGATATTAATCTTATTTTTTATGGGGAAAGGCCCATCACAATAGCTTGCTATTGGGGTCTTTGAGCGTCGCTTTGGTGTTGCACTACTGCCTTGGCCCGGCGCACCCCTCCAATTTGCAGTTTCATTCTTTTTTTTGCTCAGCAAATGTTGAGTGTTTTGTTAATATTTCAAATATAAGAAGTTAAGCATACCTTTCTCGGCCTTTTTGCTAAGATCAAGTTTTGTTATCAGTTTAATTTTTTTTGTTATTGACCCACTCGATATTAATCTTATTTTATTGAAGATTTGACCCTTTCTCGGCCCATCTCAATAGCTTGCTATATTGGTCTTTGCGCGTTGCCTTGGTGTTGTACTACTGTCTTGGCGCACCCCTCCAGTTGTTAGTTTTTGCTAATTTAATGTAAAGTTTTTGATTCTAAGCTATCAACTTTACTTCAGAAAAATATCAAACTTTTTGTTTGTGAGTTGCTTATCATTACTTTATTTACCAGGCTTATTAGACTGCAAAAAAACACTGGTTTTCAACCTAAACATTTTCTACAGTTCCTAATTGTTCTGGCAAGATCACATCTTCAAAGCAGGTTGTTCCTAATTGATATGTTCTTTTTTGTAATTTTATCTTAAACCATAAACTTGCACACCGAACCCAATAATCTGCTGAACCATGTGTGGCACAGGAACAAAACTGGTAGCACTAATGTTTTTTCTTACCCACGTTGGAAGTTTTGTTCTAGCAGCTAGCAAGTGGATTTAACTTTGTATGCTTGATATTTTGTGTACATTTTTCTTTATATTCTGTCGTAGGTATCTTGAAATGCATTTAGTAAAATAAATTTGATCACCATAATGAAAAAGAATATAACTTTCTATGCTATAGAAAGCAAGTGTGACTGCTGAACAGTCCACTTTTTTTTTTTTTGCTAAGGTATGTTTTGTGTAAAGCTGACTGAGATTTTATGACCCAAGAATATGTGTATCAGTATTCTTGGTGAAAATTGACTAATTTTGACGGAAGTAAAAGTTTATCTTACAAACATCAATTATTTATTACAAAGGATTTGATGAAAAGCCAAGGTTTAATGGTATATTTTTTTTAATAGAAATGGTGATTATAACTAGACCCGAAATGGTAAACTGATTAATCAATTTGGTCAACAATGGTTTTAATATGTCAAAAAACTTTCATAAGTGTTTTCTAACATGCAAATAGAAATGAAAGGTGAACAAGCTCATTGTGGTGTTTCTGTAACAAGTTGTTCAGGTTGAAAATTTGTAAAATGAGCAATTGAAGCTCAAATCCAATCATATGTGCCAATAGATGTTTTTATTAAGTGGCATTGAATTGCTCATGTAGATTATGAAACTGATCATAGGGTTACCTTGTTGCATTTGGATTCTAAACTCATTGTGGTACACACCAAAACGTAAATGTCATAGATGATTATGATTAACTTGCCTTGTTAGCTTATTTAGTGTGGTATGGGCACAATGGGCCTTTGGTTTCGTTTCACTAGGGTCCCGTCCTTTATATTGCTTCCTGGTAGTTTCATTGTTGGTTTGACACTAGTTTAAATCAGTGATATTTAGCTGATTCTCTTAATCATAAATTGATCTAGCAAGTCACCGATATTTTAGTTAATTTTTTTAATCATAAATTCACAATATGGATATATGATTCCCAATTAACTTTTTTCTTTGATTTTATTGTTATTTTATTTATTGTTATTTCTGTTGGTCATTGGTATTATTGATGTACATAGAAGTAAAGGCAAAGGTTAGAAGATGACTGTGCAAGATGTTTGGGATGAGGTTAAGGACATTATTATTCGATTTCTCTAGACTTGCATATTTTACCTCTTTTGTTAAATGCAGTTTGAGCACATTGAGAGACCTTGGTGTCTATCACAATCCCATATTGGCTGAGTGAAGATTACAAAGATAAGAGACTGACTATATAAACAGCAGCTCAAGAAAAGTTTAAGCATACCTTTCTCGGCCTTTTGGCTAAGATCAAGTGTAGTATCTGTTCTTATCAGTTTAATATCTGATATGTAGGCCATCGGCTTACTTGATATTAATCTTATTTTTTATGGGGAAAGACTCATCACAATAGCTTGCTATTGGGGTCTTTAAGTGTCGCCTTGGTGTTGCACTATTGCCTTGGCCTGGCGCACCCCTCCAAACCATAGTTTGAATTAACTTTGTTAATCACTTATAGATTTTTTGCTAAATATTCAACCCTTCATATCTAGTTATTGGTTATATGTTCTTAATGTTTCAGTAGTTGACCGAAGTAAATAAAAGATGAATCTTCAATAAACTGATAAATAAAGAAAAACGTTTTCTGATTATTTGATGGATAGTACCCTGGGGTACTTACTATCTTTTTATTTGATGGATATGCGGGTGTATATTGTTGTATAACCAAGAAGTACTCATGCTTGACCTAGTAACTTACTATAATCCTCATTTATGAAGCATTTTGCTTTTGTACGTTTCTCGACTTGCTTATAGAAAATATACCATCTTTCTGTTGTTTTAAGTATTGATGATATATTGTCATTAGGATTCACTTTAACACTAGTATGTGCGTGTGGTGATTGCATCAGTAATTTTTGTTCTTTGTTTCATGCTTGTTTTACACTTGGTAGCACTCATTTAACTTGAGAAAGTGCATGGTGCTTAAGATATATCCTTCGCTATGGTTTCGATCCTGATGTTTTTAGGCTGAAACACTTTACATTCTTAAAATCTGTTTCTGGAGTCCAGAATTTCATGTTGACAGTGTACGTATTATATAAACAGTTGACTGGTTTTAGGCGTTTGTCATAGTTGTTGACTATTTACATGCTTGGTAAATGGCAAGTTATGCTTCATAAACGTAATACGACTTTGTTAGCAAACTTTTATATAACCGTATATGCTTTTATATTGTAGAGCCTTTCTGCACTTCTGCATCTCAACATGATATTTGAACTAGTTTTTTTCTTAAAGTCTTCAGGAGCATGCTTAACTGTTATAGTGGCAACCCTGCAGTTTGTAGTCCTCTGTGTCCACACTATTGTTTCAGCTGGCCACTGCTTCATGCATCTCAATGGGTCTAGGTTCTGAATATAATTATATAAACTGGTTAGTTACCCTTTTTTCACTGTTGTCAGTTTATGATAAACATACCTGGTTAGATAAGGGTTCTTAGAAAATCAAAGCACAAAAACTATAACACAAAGTTAAGTTTGAAACAGTAAGTTTCAGGTGGCCTTTAGAAACGGATTTGGGGTGGTGATTAAGTGTGATCTTTGCAGCTAATTAGACATTAATCAGCATTTAGATGTTAATCCTTGTTAGCTATGGGATATAAAGTTTGAAAGATGACAACAAAAGGGCAAAGTCCCACATTAGATGAGTGAATAATTCAAAGATGAAATGAGTGCCTATATCAACAGCGGCTCAAGAAGAGAGTAAGCATACCTTTCTCGGCCTTTTGGCTAAGATCAAGTGTAGTATCTGTTCTTATCAGTTTAATATCTGATATGTGGGTCATCGACCCACTCGATATTAATCTTATTTTTCATGGGGAAAGACCCATCACAATAGCTTGCTATTGGGGTCTTTGAGCGTCGCCTTGGTTTTGCACTACTGCCTTGGCCTGGCGCACCCCTCCCAATCAAAGTTGAAATAATTTACTGAACAAGTATCTAGAGGTGGATTTTTTTTATATATTGTTTCTGAAATGTTGATAGCAAAGATTATTTTTATGGTTTTCAGATCTGATATTTGTTTTGCTTTTTTTTAAGAAAGGCTTGATGAATTTGTTGTTAGCTGGTTTCTTTAAGCATGTTCTGTTTGTGAAAGCTGTTCTTTGATGTTAAAATATAGAATTTGTGTTCTGTTTCTAGTTCTCTGATGAAGACGGTGATGTTAAAAGTTCTACTAGCACAATGCAAGGACATGAGAACCAGACAGCCTTTTAGCTAGAAAAATGTGGTCATGTATACCAAGAAACTCCTTTTCCTGCACACAAAATATGCGACTCTTGGAATTGAGTAAATCTTTTCTTAAGGTCCTCACTCGTGAAATTTGACTCTTCATGTTCATATATATTTTGTTAACCCGTTTTTTTAATTACCTTTTCTATCCATTCGATCCTTTTCAAGACATGGTGAGAGCTGTCACAAGGGACGGTTTGAGTTGTCAATGCATCTTCTCTTGGGAATCAAATTTTGCAGCAGAACTTGATTGGTCAGATAAATTCTTACTTTGTGTCTTCCTTATTTTCTTGCACACATTAGAAGTTTTGTTCAAGAAGGTGCCGCGAAAGTGGGTTTAACTGATTGTTTGGTATTTTTTTATCCTTTTTTCTTTTATATTCAATGACAACATTACTGAAATGAATTTACTAATATATAATTGACCACAATAAATGAAAAATGATTGATTTTTTGTGCCATGGGAAGCAAGCTGATGACTGAAGTGAACAATCCACATTTGTGATTGGTTACACCAAGTTGGAATGATGCTAAGGTATCTTTTATGTAATCGATTGCTGTATTGTGGGAGGCTGCTTCATGCATCTCAATGGATTTAGCTTATATGAACTGGTTAGTTAGCTCTTTTTTTCACTATTGTGATCCCTCGAAGTTAGTTTCAATTGCAGTGAGGCAGAAAGATATTGTTACTTCGTCCCCTAAGGACATTATTAGTGGCTTCTTTAGCCACTCGTTTCTCTTCTTTCTGTGTATGTTCCATAATCGGGTCGTCAGTTTAAGTTAAATTTGCTGGAATTAGTCATGTGAATATGGGTTCTTAGAAAATAAAAGCAGAAAACCTGTAACACCATGTTAAGTTTGAAACTGGGCTTACGGGCTGTTTGTTTTATCTCTTAATGGTTTAGTTCAGTGCTTAATTATTCAGCATTCAACATTCAGAGAGTTTGTTTCACAAAAACAGAGTCTCTGAATAGTTTAGTTAAGTGCTGAATGGTTAAGAGACCAAAGAGATGCTGAATAAAACTAAATGAAACATATATCAACTTTACTATCATCTGAAGTTCTACCCCAATATCTCTCCTCACATTGATAGCCGAACAGTCTCTTAGTTTATCATTTTAAAGGTACCCTATAGTTAAATCATTGAAGAAATGAATAAGCAAGATTACCAATTAACATGGTATTTTTCTCCCATTCCGAAGAAGGTACTTATTCAAATTTCCGTTAATCGTTTAAAGTACAAACCGAACTTGAAAACAAAATTAAAAAAACATAGAAATTACGTACTAAACTAAGAGCGATACGAACTAGTAGGCAGCACAGTTGCATTTGCATGGAGACAGGCAATTCTTACAATCAGAAAGTCTTGGATAAGAATCAGTATTGCAATCACACTGCTTCACACACTTGGACTTGGGGGTGTTTGCCCACAAGCACTTAGCCATGCACTTCATGATCGGGAAACACTTAGGGCAATCTTTCCTCATCGCGTTCGAGATACAGTTTTTACAATCTCCACCCTTTGATGAGCAGCCTAGACTAGTGCAGGGAGAAGTCACCATGATTAGTAGCACCAACCACATTACCATTTTTAATGTCTCCATCACTAACAAATCAAAATATCTTAGCGGAGCGAGAGCGATCGAGCACTAGAAGACCTTACAAACCATGATCATCCGATCATTATTTGTTGTTTCAACACTTTATTTATTCTTGGGACTTGATTTGTATGAATTAAGAAAGTTTTTATAATCCTAAGGCTTTAAATTCTCTGAAGATCGATATGAGTTGCTCACTCAACTTAAATGCTTCGATAAGTTTCATTGAATGAGGGTGCGTGCATGCATGCATGGTGTCTAGCTACTTTGCCTAGGGATGCTCACATCACATTAACTACTAAATTATTTTATCATAATACCCCCATTTTGTGAAACCTGTATAACTTCTCTAAAACTTATTTTAACTTTTTTTTTTCAGCCAAGATTAAAAAAATGCTTGAAAGATACTAGAGTACAAAAGAAAATGAAAAAAAAAAAAGAAAAGACAATTACATAGAGAGACGTGTCGATTGAATCAACTTTCATATATATATATATATATACTAGTTTAGTGCCCGCGCTACGCTCGGGAACACAACATTTAAATTATGCTTTTAAGGATATTCGTGAATTTTCCAATCAGTTTTGAGACAAAACCGTGGTAAACCGAAACACATGATGTATTTTTAAAAATTAGATTTTTTGTATAGTAATATTATACTCAAGTTAAAGAGAATAAAGTGCTCAGTTTTATGATGTAGTTTTTTTTAAATCGTATAAAAATATACGTATATTTATAAAACACTAAGGTCTTTAATTGTATGTTATTATTAACTTTATCCATAAGTTTCATTTTTAAACCCTATTAAATATAAACCGACACATGTACACCCTTGTAGTATAAGGTTAAAAATATAAATACTCTTAAATTTTTCAGAATTCTCTTTGAGACAAAACCATGGTAAACCGAAACACATGATATATTTTAAAAAAATAGATTTTTAGTAGCAATATTATACTCAAATTAAGGAGAATAAAATGCTCAGTTTTATGGTGTAGTTTATTTTTTTAAATCGTATAAAAATGTATGTATATATTTATAAAACACTAAGGTCTTAATTGTATTTTATTATAAACTTTATCCATAAGTTTCATTTTTAAACCCTATCAAATATAAACCGACTCATGTACACCCCTTGTAGTATAGGGTTAAAAATATAAATACTCTTAAATTTTTCAGAATTCTTCAAAATATTAGGGGACTAAAAATGTAATTAATTTTATTATAATATATTTTATATACACATATAAATAAAAAAAGTCATTATTTTAAGATAAACTCTCAAATAATGCCACATAAGCCAAAAGCTTTAATAAGATGCCACATAAGCTTTTTTAGTTTTGCTATATTATATAAAGATATATAAACTAGATTATACCCCGTGTGTAACACGAGTTAAATAATAAAAAATATTTAATTATGATCGAGCTTAATAAACAAAAAATCACATGACGAGTAAACATTACACTTTAAATCATTACCATATTGGGTATGTTCTCTAATACCAGCAAAAACAAAACCCATATAAAAAAAATTAGAAGATAAATTACAGATTCACAAGAATAAAAATCTGATCAAAATCGTATAAATGGATGACATCTTGTACTGATACAAACCACGAGCTTTAGTATAGAGCTAATTAAGAGACCGATAAATAGGGGTGTAAACGAGCCGAGCTACTCGAGATCGGATCGATAAAAAGCTCGAACGAGCCGAGCTTTTTCGAGCTCGAGCTCGAGCCCGAGCCTAAGAAAAAAGCTCATTAAGCTATCGAGCCCGAGCTCGAGCTTTACACATCGAGCTCGAGCCGGCTCGCGAGCCTTATCGAGCTTTTCATTTATATGTTTTTTTATTTATTTTATAAATATATATTATTATTATTAGTTAAAATATGTATAAGTTATGATTAAAAATAATATGTATTTTGTTATGTATAAAATATATATAATTAAAAGTTTATATAAAATTAAATATAAAAAATTAAAAAATATACATAAAATTAAATATAAATATTTAAAATTAAAATAATAAATCATCAAACGAGTCGAGCCCGAGCCGAGCTCGAGCTTGAGAAGTTTGTGACGAGCTCGAGCTCGAGCTTTGAAATTAAAACTTGAATCGAGCCGAGCTCGAGCCTCGTTAAACTTAAACGAGCCGAGCTCGAGCCTAGACGAGCTCGGGCTCGGCTCGGCTCGTTTACACCCCTACCGATAAACTAATTTAGTAAACAAAAACAATGTTTAAATATTATTTATCACAAAAATCAATGCTTTGAAATATTATTGATATATATTTTAGTAATTGATATTTTTTACTTTTGTAAGAATATGATAATTATTAAATATTTTTGTAATTGATAGAGAATAATATATTACAAATATGGTAATTATTTTGTAACTAATAGGTAAATATATATTCTATGATGGTCGTATGTTGTGTAATAGTAGGAGGATTAAATACGTAATATATTATTGAGCGGGAAAATGATATCAACAGTGGCTCCATTGGATGCCATGTGGCATCAAAAACCTTCTTTTGTTAGAAGGTATAGATAGATATAGATTATATTTCTATACGATTTGATTTCTATTGGTAATCGTAGTTCTATTCTAACTAGCTAGGGCCCTAATTGTTCAATCAAAATTCCAATTTGAGCTAATAATATGGGACTGGATTAATTAAACTATGAAATCTGTTAAGGGTTATGATTAATAACGAGTTTTTGTCACACGTGTTAGTTACAAAAGTTTCACGCCTCGTATGTTTCGGTGTAAGTTGTAATGCTTCACATATTAAAAGGTCTACCCAAACACTTAACAAATCTAAAGACGGTGGTGACTGTGGCGGTAGCGGTGAAAATCAATGATCAATCTGTGAAAAACAAACATAAATACATAAGCTCCATGAGATATTTTGAGATGTAAATAAGGATGATGAGAATCGTGGCCTACACAAACGCTCAACAATGTTAGTGGCAGATTTGATCTTGGTTGGTACGTAGGGAGAAAGCATGTATGTGATAAAGATGAAAAAAAACAGTTGACTTGGAAAGGTGGAGTCGTGAGCGAAGGACACACGTAGAAGCTGTAAAACACGTGGTGATGACTAAACAGAGACGGAGCTATGAAGAGGCCAGGTGTATCCCAGGATACATCTCAACTTTCGTTGTGAAGTGTAGTTTTTACCGGTTTAATTATCAATATACCAATTTTTTTCTAATTGTTTTAAGTTCAAAATATCCCTAAACAAAAATTAGGATACCATTAAGTGAAATATTTTTTAGGACACCCATGAATTCTTGTTTTAGATCCGCCACTGTTTTAAATAACAAAAAAAATTATAAATATAACAAGAAACAAATAAACCAAAATATAACAAAAGCAATTAGCTAATGAGGCATATGAAGCCGAATATAACACGGGTATTCATCCATCTTAGAACTTATAGTCTTCGAATCAAAGTCTTTTTAAAGCTTTTAAGGCATTAATGAGGTCAAAACTCATAACCTAATTAACAAAATACTATCTTATGCTAAGTAAATAAAAATAAATTCATTTATATCACGTCTTGTGTTTATTTTGTTGTATCAAAACAAAATAAAATCTACCGACTCTCTTTTCCCTCTTTAAACCCAACGGTACCACTCCAACAACAACACACTCTCTTCGTCAAACACCTCAACACGATGATGCTTTCAATAAACAGTTTCACGATCATGATCGCATGGAGGAGGTGGACGAAACAGGTTCATGATCGCAGATCAGCACTTACTATGACTCGGTATAATGTTCATGGATCAGCTTGTTTCTTACATGCATTTGCATCTTCTGTAACCTAATTTTCGTTTTATTTGATGATTTCTTAATTGCTTCTTATCTGCTTACTAGTTAGTACTTACTACAATTGATTATGCGTTTTCGGTGTCTCCTGCTACGTATATTAAGTTGCCGTTGTTGGTGCAGCTGAATGCTGATGTTTGATATGTTGATTGTGCCTTGTATTTTCTTAATTGCTTCTTATCTGTTTATTAGTTACCATTTTTGTTGATTGTGTGCTGTAGTGTTTCATTTGCTATATAATATATGTCATACGTTGGTGGTGTACGTTGATGTTTGATTTATTGATTGTGGTTGTAATTTCTTATTTGCTTCTTAACTGTAGTGTGATACAGAATTAATTAGGAGATACATTGAACATAATTGGAAACACATATAATTTTTCCTTAAGATTTAATATGGATTTTCCTCATGCAGGTCATATGTAAGCTTCTTAGGTAGAAAGCATCAGTGATTGGTAATCATAGTGTTAATCGTATTATACATCCGTTCTAGGGTAAGCATTATCGTATTTCATTTAGTACCAGGGTTAGTGTACTCTTAAGTGTTAAGACTATCGATCATTTTGATGAAATTTCTATTTGTTATCAATATTGAAGTGAAGTTTGAGGATTCTGCATTTACTCATATTAATTATATTGATGTTGTAGTATATTGAGAAGGTCTTTAATTATACAATTCCAACTAGTTTTTGGTTGCAGCCAAATCGTTTAGTTAATGATGACTGGTTTGAGGGGCATTGGATGTTTATGCATTGGACAAAAAAAATGTTAAAGTAAATGGATGGTAATTTTATCTTTTTGACATCTGCGTTCAATTATAACAGTTCACGGGTATTAGAAAATATTTTCTTCATATAGACAACCTCACAACCCTTTATTATGATCTGTCATTGTACAATGGAAGCTCTTTCTTTTGTTTAAGTTGAAATAGGCACACTATAATACGCTATAGTCCTAGCAAGAATAGTTGACTGTTGTTCTAAGGCAATAGACAGAAAGTATGAGTTAATTTGGTTACGGTTCTTTTTAGTTGCATCTTAATATTTTATAATGATTCTGTAGACATTCTATCTCCCAGCGTCTAAATATCTTTCTTCCAAATACCTATTATGGTATTTTTCTATTTTATTTTCATAACCCAGATTATTATATATTCAGGTAACTGCAGTGGACGACAGGCTAAACATCACGGAAAGAATCTGCTTTGTAAGTTATCACTTCATTTTGCCAAATTTCTACTCCTCCATAGTTTTATTGTTGGGTTGACATATTTCTTTAAATCACAACATTTTAAACATACTTGAGTTATTTTTCTTAATCCTAAAGAATATCAACCCACACCAGGTGTTCTTTATGTATTATGATATCTTTTATAAACCAATGAAATGACAAGGATGGTGTCTTGATTTGAGCAATCGGTTCTGTCATGCAAATTTCATTGTCTATAGTCACAATCTTTCCTTTATCATACTAGAATTTTGTTATAATCCTCCTGTTTAAAAAAAACATAAACAAATTCCTTAAACTGACTAACACCTAAGCCACATGGGTATAGATAGAGCAAAAGAAAAGTAACCATTTTCCCTAATTCTTCTTATTTATGTAAAGTGCTAATATCTGTTATTTGCAGGTTTTTGTTTTGTTTTTGGCATGATGAATAAGGTGTGGAGATTGCATTTTTTAAGTATGCTTTGCCTTTAAATGTATATCTAATCGATGTTCTATATTTCAGGGCATGACACCTATGGGCAAATACTTTTTAAGGTAACATGACTTTCCAAGTTTATTTCAGTACTTGTGGAACTTTACCTACAACTTCTTACTGTTGGTGTTAGATAATTGTTTTTTCTGTATTAGGAAGTAGTTTCTCAGGCTCATAATAGACCTTGACCACTTTTATCCATTTGTTGTAGTTGTTGATTATTTACATGAATGTTAAATGGCAACTTAAGCTGCTTATACATAATATGACTTTGTTGACAACTTTTATATAACCAGTATAAGCTTATATCTTGTAGAGCCTTTCTGCACCTCTGCATATCAACATGATATTTTAAAACTAGTTTTTTTCTGAAAGTATTAAGGAGCATGCTACCTATATTACTGTAAACATCGTTGAGAAGGGACTGACTTATTTTCACGAGCGTGGTAACCCTGCAGGTTCTAGTCTTCTGTTTCCATACCATTGCTTTAGCTTATGTATGTAAACTGATTAGTTGCCTTTTTCTTATACTGTTGTCAGTTTAAGTTAAAGATAGCTGGAATTAGTCTGTAGATAAGGGTTTTTAGATAACCAAAGCACAAAAACTCTAACACGATGTTAAGTCTGAAACACTAAGGGATGTTAGAAACGGATATGGAGTGGTGATAAAGTGTCAATCAATTTGATGAACACTTTGCAGATAATTAGAAATTAATCAGCATGACTTTCTGATATTTGAACGGTAGTTTTAGTAGATATTAATCCATATTAATCAGCATTAGCTATAGATAAACTTTGATAGATGGCAACTAAGTGAAACAATAACTGAGAGTCCCACATTGGCTGAGTGAAAAATGCAAAGAGGAAGAGGCTGGTTATATAAACAGCAGCCCAAGGAGAAGTAAAGCATACCTTTCTCGGCCTTTTGGCTAAGATCAAGTGTAGTATCTGTTCTTATCAGTTTAATATCTGATATGTAGGCCATCGGCCTACTCGATATTAATCTTATTTTTTATGGGGAAAGACCCATCACAATAGCTTGCTATTGGGGTCTTTGAGCGTCGCCTTGGTGTTGCACTATTGCCTTGGCCTGGCGCACCCCTCCAATCCAAAGTTTTAAATTAATTTGTTGCTGCTAACAACCTCACAAGTTATAAAATAGTTAATCTTATAACAGATCTAATAATATATTAATATAAAAGGTTTAGTTGTCAAGCTTTTATTCTTGTATTTTTAGAATATTTTTACTATAATGTTGTAAGTGAAGAGATCTTTCTCCAGGCTATTACTTTATTTTAGTGTTTCCAAATAGGTTAATTGGTGTGCACTTACAAAGAAAGGCTAGAAGAATGCAAGTTATAGGAACTTCAAGACTGAATTTGCTGTAAGCTGGTTCGTTTAAGCATGTCCTGTTTTTGAGTGCTTTTATATGATTCTAAGTTAGAAAACTTGTGTTCTGTTTCTAGTTCTTCAATGAAGACGGTGATAGTATGAGCTTCTACTACCACAATACATTGACACAGGAACAGGACAGCCTACGCAGTAACTGGACAGCCTTTTAGGAGATGTCTATATAATAAAGCACTAATGCTAGGCATTAAAAGCAGACAGTCACTTATATTAAGAAACTCTATTTTCTGCACACAAAATATACAACCCTTGGAACAGAGTTAATTTTTTCCTAAGGTCCTCGCTGGTGTAATTTGAATTTTCTTGCTTATATATATATATTGATAACCAGTTTTCTTAGTTGCTTTTTCTATCCACCTAATCCTTTCCAAGACATTGATCACATGCTTAGTTTGGTTTTGTACATTAATCACGACTCTTTGTTTCATCTGAAGAACTGTGAACTTATTTACGTGATCTGCTGAAACATGTAAAGGATGTTCTCTCCATACTGAAGGTACAACACCATCTTTTTTCACTTTGACCACATGCTAATTTCTTTGATGAACATGCAGGCATATTTTGTTGTATAACCTGGGTGTACTCATGCTGATCACAATAAAATACTACTATCCTAATCTGAAGTGCTTTGCAAGTATACCGTATTTCTGCTGTTTTAAGAATCTATGCTATCTTGTCATTATGATTCGTTATAGCTAGCGTCAAGTCTATTAATATTTTATATAACAGAAGAAGAAATTCAAATTTTAAAGTCATTAGGATCCACTAGCTAGCGCTAAGTCATTATGATCCACTATAACTCCATCTTTTCATTTCCTTGTCATGGAAGAAATTCTACTCTCCAAGTTCAGCATGTACCTGTGGTGATTGGACCAGACCACCTTTCTAAAGGTAATATGTGTTCTTTGTTTCATGCTTGTTTTAAAGTTCAACTCAGCAATACTCTTTTAACAGAAATATGTGCATAGTGCTCAAAATATTTCCTTCACTGTGGTTTTGAACCTGACATTTTTGGGCTGAAACACCTTATTTTGTTAAAGTCTGTCTCTGGAGTCTGGATCTTCCTGTTAACTGTCTTCATTGTATGAATTATATGAACAGTTGATTGATTTTTTATGTGTTTGTTGTAATTGTTGATTATCTATATGTGTGTTAAATGAAAACTTATGCTGCTTATACATACTTTGTTAACAACCTTTATATAACCAGTATACACTTTTATCTTGTACAGCCTTAGTGCATATCAACATGATATTTGAAGTGTTGATTGAGCGTCGATAATTTGTTGTGCAATTGATGACCTTAAGGAATGTTTATCAGACATGAACCCACAATTCCAGCTGGTATACATTCTGAGATGAAGAACCAATGGGTAAGTTTCTACTTACTATATAGCCAATAGTAATTAGGATCAGAGGTAAGGAAAATGGTCTATTAACAAAAGTGGGAGTGAGGATCACTGAGATCTTTGAGTTTGAAACAGCTATTTTCAATCGCATTTAGGCTTGATTCAGTGTCAATCAATTAGTGCAAACTTTATGATCTCAAAAAGGCTAGTAGTATTATTAGGATTTAGAATAAAACCAAAATGAAAAAAGGGTTCCATCATCCCACATCGGCTGAGTGAATACTTCAAAGATGAACTAAGTACCTATATAAACAGCAGCCTAAGAAATGGAAAAGCATACCTTTCTCGGCCTTTTGGCTAAGATCAAGTGTAGTATCTGTTCTTATCAGTTTAATATCTGATATGTAGGCCATCGGCCTACTCGATATTAATCTTATTTTTTATGGGGAAAGACCCATCACAATAGCTTGCTATTGGGGTCTTTAAGTGTCGCCTTGGTGTTGCACTACTGCCTTGGCCTGGCGCACCCCTCTAATTTGTAGAGTTAAGCTTTTGCTGTGCAGTATATATTTACATGATATTTTGTATAAACTTCTTATATACACACATTATTTTTACATGATGCCTTAGCCTGGTTTGATGAGACTAACTTGTTCTTATATAAACACCTTTTGCAGGTTCTAGTTGTTTTGGCAATATCACTTCTGCGAAGCAGGTTTTTCCTAAATATTATCTGTTTGTAACTTTTCTCGTACCATTAAACTGCACACCCACTCCAATAATCTGCTGAACCATGTGTGACACAAGAATAACAGATGAAGATGAGATTGCAGTTTACATAATTGGTAGCATTAGTGGTTTTTCTTACCCAAAAGGAAGATTTTGAAATGCATTTGCTAACATATTCATACGACTGCTGAACTATCCACTTTTATGCTAAGGTATGTTTTGTGTGAAGCTGATTGAGATCTTATGAGCCAAGAATAAGCGTATCAGTATTCTTAGTGAAAGATGACCTATTTTGACTGGAGTGAAGGTTTATATAAATCTGTGTTAAAACATCTGTTATTTATCAAAGTTAAATATAATCACCCTTAGAAAGGATCTGATGAAAAGCCAAGGTATTAAGCAGATGTTTTTTTATACAGAAATGGTGATTTTAACTACAATTGACCCCAAATGGTAAATGGTCAAAAATGGTTTTAATTTGTCTAAAAATGGTAAATGGTTTTAACTAGAATTGACCCCAAATGGTAAATGGTCAAAAATGTGCGGGTTGGAAATTTTTAGAATGAGCTATTGAAGCTCAAATCCACTCATACGTGCCAATATGTGTTTTCGTTAAGTGGCATTGAATTGCTGACGTGGATTATGAAACTGATCATAGGGCTACCTTGTTGCATTTAGACTCTAAACTCATTTTGGTGTTCAAGCTAACAAGAGGTTCTAATTGCTAAGGTGAATTACGTAGAGGTAAATGTCTGTTTTAAGGATGATTGTGATTAAATTGCCCTGTTAGATTATATAGTACAGTGAACGACCTCAATGGGCCTAAGGTTTAGTTTAGATGTGGTTCCCTCTATATATACATACCGAGTCAATGGTCTCTTTGGCTCAACTCTTATTAATTCTCTTTGCTGGTTTCTCTTATTTTCATTACATATATTTTCATATCCTTTAGAGACAGGATGACGATTGGTAATATCTTATAAATAATCTTCTATTAAATTTTTTTTTATCAAGTTATTGCTTCCTCCTTTATCGTTGGTTTGACACACTGGCTTAAATCGGAGAATTTTTAGTTGTTTCTCGTAATCATAAACTGTTGTAGCAATTCACTGATATTTTAGTTGATTTTCTTAATGACAAAATAGATATATGATTCCCAACTAAGTTTCGAAATTTTCAATTTCTTTGATTTATTGTTATTTATGTTTGGTAGTTGGTTGGTCCGTTGGTATTATTGATGTGCATAGAAATAAAGGCAAAGGTCAGAATATGAGTGTGAAGGATGTTTGGGAAGACGTTAAGGATGTTAGTTATTATTTGATTTCTCTAGATTTGCATATTTTACCTCTATTTGTTTGCTACATTCTTTGATAACCCTTTCCTTCATTATTAAAAAAGCAGCTTGAGCACAAAGAGAAGGATCTGGATGTCTCTACCTATCCCATACTGGCTGAGTGAAAACACAAAAATGAAGCCACAAGCTATATAAACAGCATTGCAAGAAGAGAAAAAGCATACCTTTCTCGGCCTTTTGGCTAAGATCAAGTGTAGTATCTGTTCTTATCAGTTTAATATCTGATATGTAGGCCATTGGCCTACTCGATATTAATCTTATTTTTTATGGGGAAAGACCCATCACAATAGCTTGCTATTGGAGTCTTTGAGTGTCGCCTTGGTGCTGCACTACTGCCTTGGCATGGCGCACCCCTCTAAAACATTGTTTAAAAAACTCTGATTCTCGGTAGGAAACTTTGGGTTAATTAGCTTTTTTACACTTTATTCTTGTGCTCTAGATGCATCATGTCAGTTTATTTTTGCAGCATAACTTCATTTTCTTCCTTCACATCTATAGACAGGTTTTGCAAGATGATATTAAGTGTGTTCTAGTGTAGCTTTTTGTCATTGGCATTGCTTGCTCACCAACACAGTTGTGCAAGGACTATATTGACCGGTGAAACTGCTTTTAAGTAATAGACTGCTTAAGTGAATTCATATGCAAGTGAGTCATTCATTCATGTTCTGTTTAATTGACCTTGTTTCCCTCTTAAGATAGTTAACAGTTGAACAAAACATTAGCCATACAATTCATAATTATTTCTTTGATAATAGTGAGCTTAATGTGATTTCAGGATACCGACTTATTGTCCTTGAAAGTGGCCGTAGTTTCGACAGGTTGAAGTGTTATCAAGTTCATAATAAAGAAATTAGGAAGTTTTTTTGTCACTAGCAGTTTTGCAATAATGGTAGTTATATGTTGAGCTATACGTTGTCACCATATTGGCAGTTTCAGTTGGTACATGTATCTTGAAGTGTTGCCTAGGAGGCATCCTTACTAGATTATATTTTAATTTACTTATGTAAATCCACACTTTTATAGTAACCGTAAACGCCAATCACTACACAAAATTCTAATATTGTCGCCAACATCATAGCATCCCTCCCACTAAATTAGATATTTATATTTATTATTTATTTATTTATTTATTTTGTATTATTATTATATATTTATATTTATATATATATTAATATATTTATTTTTTAGTTATACATTTTGAATTGGTGTTGATAGTATTGTACAATTTCCGTAGCACATGGTGACACTTTGTTTGCCCATAGTACTTCCTCTTAAGCTTATAGTACACTTTTAATGTGTTTAGTACTTTATCTTGAGCATGTTGTACAATAGTGTGAAGCTGATTCTTGCTTTTTGTTGACACGTTTTGTTTCGTGGACATGTGTGCTTTTTTGATGACTATAGCACTGGTTACAAAGCTACATCTTATTGCATCATGTACAAATGACCCGGGTTTTATCACCTGAGTAGCATGTGCCCACCCTTTTCTTAGCTTTTGTCCTTTTATTTACCATACACTTAAATTGTTATATGGTGAACTAGTTACAGTACATGTGTTTCGCTGCGTAGAAGTGAGGTATTTTTTTTGTAACGTAACTGTAACTCAAATAATAATATAACGAGAACCGATACTCAAACCTAAGTGGTACCGTAACTAGTTCACCACAAAACAATTTAACGAACCCCTTTGTATATTCTCAGCTAAGGTTAAGGACCTCGTATGACGTTGACCATTGCCAAACGTCTTATGAAAAACAAAACTGAGTCAGAGGCAATTATAGAACCTTGAAAGTTGATTTGGTGAACACCAAATTTGAATGAACCAAACTTGATGAACAAGCGTCCTATGAAAAACAAATCGATGAAGGAACCAAACATAAATCAAATGTAGAATCAAAACCATTGCTAAACATAGATCCAGAATCAATATCAAAACCCCAAACAAAAGTTGATTCTAGATTCAGCAGCAAGGACCAGAAAGAAACAGGGTCAGAGGCGATTACAGAACCTTGAAAGTTATTTGGTGGAGATAATGACTCTTAGTCTAACTGCGATTTGGCTATATTTGGCCCATATGATACAATGAAGTCACGGTCAACCTCCTCTACCCATATAAGGAAGTCACGATCATAACCGAAGTAGACAGCAACCAGCTGAACGAAAAAGTCAGTCAAAATGAAAAACATAAAACATCTATCGATGATCATCTATGTCTCCAAGTTAAAGGGTCTTCGATTACAAATTTTTTGTTCATTGTTTTTTACAATTGTACTGAGGAAAAATGTTTTCGCTGGGGATTTGTTATAAGGTGGCTTCATCAAGTTAGGTTTCTTCCTTATAATTTCATCCACATCTCTACATACCAAATGTTCTTTGAAAGTAACAGAGATAAGTTCTACAAGAAATTTTTTATGCTAGTAATTGGCCATTAGATCAAGACAGTGTTCTGTTTCATGAGTGTTTTTTGAGTTTAGTGAATTTAGAAAGATACGAGGCAGGTAAAAGAAGAAAAACGCATGCTAGCTGGTACCCAGATGAACACAGAGCGAAGAATGAATTATCAAAAAACACATTATGTAATGAATCCTACATGAAGTTCAACAAAGACAATCACAAAACTCAATAGTAGAATAATCAAACTGAGACAACAACCAGAAGTTCAACTGGTGTACCTACAGCACAGATTTACATCCAATGCACCTCCTGTTTGATGAAGCATTGCATCTATCTCGTCACCTTCTTCCATTTCCAGCTGCAACAGACGAACACAACGTATTCAAATTCAGCACAAACTGATAAATCAAACATTCAGATCAATATTGCTTATTATTGCCTAGTATATTTAAAGTGCGCGTGTATGAGAGAGAAAAAACCTCATCAGGAGTCTGTTCGCCTCGTAGACGACGGCCATCAAACAAGAAAGCAATAGAATTAATCTCGACAGACTGTCGGTCACAGTAAGCATTCATAAGCTTCTTAAGCTGTGTGCTCCTTTTAATCCTAAAAAACACTTCATTACCATCCTGAAACCAAAACAACCAATGACTCATAAGTTAATTTAACTAACACATCAAACCAAGATCTATATGCAGGATTTAATAACTTAACAACACTTGGCTCATTGCAAAACAAAAAATAAACATTTTATGTAGAATAATATAATAATAAGTACATGAGCATCAAAATTGAAATGGAAAATGATTTGACATGATTAACACTAATAACTAAACCCTAACATGCAGATGCAGGTTATATATCAGAAACACGATTCAGCAACAACGATAAATCAAATGAATATGAAGATAATTAAGGTAAGGTAGAAGTATCTGATCGGATAAAATGTTGAAGGTAATGAACCTGGCCTTTGACTTTCAAATTGATGTGAACGCCTTGATCGCCGGTGCCGGGTTTCTTATCTTCATCGTTGTTGACTCCTGACATACTTTTCTTCCGGCTGCTGGTTGAATTGATGCAATCACTCTGCCCTACAACACAACACGCCTTTTCTAGGAGACCACGAGGGATTTTGATCGGACGGTTAATATTCACCCACACAAATATGACTTTCAAATGTATGTCTTTTTCAAATTTGCCAAGTCATGAGTTTACATATCTTACTACTCCACTAAAGGAGGGTTCGCGATGATGTCATTAAACAGACGTGTCAAGTAAGTAGCACATCCACGTTCATCTATTTTGTTAAAAGATGATGTCAGGCAACATGTGTTAAATACAATCCATTATTACTTTGGATTTGAATTTCAAATTGCAAGGACAATTACAATTTACAATTACTCCCGTCCATTCATTTTCTTCACAATCTCTTCCTATTTCCTTCTTCGACCGATTCTTCCTATTTCCCTCTTCCAGCCATAAATCTGGTAAATTTCAGTTCTTCATTTTTGTTTTTTTTTTCTGATGTTGATTATGTAAATTTCAGTTCTTCATTTACCCTTGATTTCATGTTGTTTGTAAATCTCAGCGAACTACCCTTTGTTATTGGATTCAGGTTATTTCTACCATGATTTCGGTTTATTTATACCCCTTTATCATGTTTTTTCTTTGGTTTAGTGATATCTGATTTCATGTTGATTAACCCTAATTTGGTTGTTTTTTGTTTCATGTCGCCGAACTGTTCTTCAAAGCAGGTAAATTTCTACCAATGTTAGGTTGTCATTCTTAATTTGTTTTGTATGATGTTGATTATGTAATTTTGTTTCAATACCCCTTTATCATGTTTTTTCTTTGATTTATTGATATCTGATTTCATGTTGATTAACCCTAATTTGGTTGTTTTTGTTTCATGTCGCCGAACTGTTCTTCCAAGCAAGTAAATTTCTACTAATGATTGGCTGTGATTCTTAATTTGTTTTGTATGATGTTGATTATGTAATTTTGTTTCAATTTGAACCCAAGGATTGACTTTTTAATACTTTTTACATGTCACCTAATTTATTTCACATAACCCTAATTTGGTTTTTTTTTTTGCATGTCACCGATGTAACATCTGTTCCTCAAAAGCAGGTTAATTTTTTTGCTTTAATATACAAAACCAACATGTTTCAGCTTTTACTTTGGTGTTCTGTTATGTTTTTCCAACCCTCATTTTATGTTTTCAAGTGTTTTTTATAGAAAATATGCTACTATTCATACATATGTAAAACTACCACTAAGATTATACTTATTTTTATAGCATTATGTTTTGCAATGACTATAAATAAAAGCCAAGGACAATTACTAGACCGTGTAGGATTATATCTACCAAGACCAGTATTCAGCCATGGTCAACTTTATGTGGCAATTTCAAGAGTCAAAAGCAAGAAGGGATTGAAGATTTTAATTTGTGAAAACGAAGGAAATTTAGCAAACAAAACAACTAATGTGGTGTATAAGGAAGTTTTGCAAAATTTATGAAGTTTTTGGGGTATTTTATAAGTTTATGAAAAAATTATACTATTGATGGTTATAGGTAATCACTTAAGGAAAACCCGTGTGTAACACGGGTCTCATACCTAGTTAGATTATTAGGAACACAACATTTAAACGATGCTTTTAAAAATATTTATGAATGTTTTAATTAGTTTTGAAATAAACCGTGATAAATCAAAACACATGATATATTTTTAAAAATTAGATTTTTAGTATACTCAAAGAGAATAAAATGCTTAACTTTATGGTGTAGTTTAATTTTTTTTTTTAATTTGTATAAAAAGGTACGTATATTTATAAAACACAGAGATCTTTAATTGTATGTTATTATTAATTTTATCTATAAGTTTCATTTTCATACCTATCAGATACACACCGACTCATGTACACCCTTGTAGTAGAAGGTTAAAAATATAAATACTCTTAAATTTTTCATGATTCTCCAAAATATTAAGGGACCAAGAATGTAATTAATGTTATTATAATATATTATATATACGTATTTTAAATAAAAAAATCATTATTGTGAGATAAACTCTCAAATAATGCCACATAAGCCAGAAGCTTTAAAAGCATTACACGTAAACTTTTTTCGTTTTGCTATATTATATTAAAGATAGTAACACTTTTACGTTTGAAAGCACTAGATTTAAAGTTTAAATCATACTATTAAGACTAGGGGTGTGCATGGGTCGGTTTGGGTCGGTTTTTGCCTCAATCCGAACCCAAACCCAAAAATTCGGTTTTTGTGTTTTTAAAACCCATGGGTTTTGGGTTTTTCGGTTTTGGGTTTGCGGACTGGGTTTGGGTTCGGTTTTTTCGGTTTTTTCAACTTGGCTTAAAATTTATTGTTTTTTAGTACTAAATACAAGCTATAAAAATAACTCTTAATTTTTCAAGAAAACATGTTATAATACTTAAGTTTAAATTTATGTTTCCATAAGTTTAAACATTAAAAATCAACCACATTTTAAAAGAAAATTTACTCAGAAAACAATAACCATAAACAAAATTTGAATGTCATCATGCTTTGACAAAAAACCACCAATAAGTCATAGATAAAATGTAATATGAACATATAATAATGTATTACAATATAAGCTTTTACATAACATAGGTCATGGGTCTTAATATATGAAATTTAGCATACACATAAACATTATTGGGTCGGTTCGGTTTTTACGGATCGGTTTTTTAACAAAACCCAAACCCAACCCAAAAGTTTGGTTTTTTTATAAATTAAACCCTAAACCCACGGTTTCTATTTGGGTTCGGTTTTTTGGGTTTGGGTTTTCGGTTTTTTCGGTTTTGGATCGGTTTTTTCGGTTTCATGCTCACCCCTAATTAAGACTACAAAGATACTTTAAATAAATATTAGGGTATTTATTTTGATTTTCACCAACGTTCGTGTGTGCTCGCTCGCGTAAGTTCTGGTTAAACCACGTGTGTGACCCGGTAATTTTTCGGAATTACTAATATATGAAATGTCATGAATGAATGGACTTTGTTATGCATGAAGTGACCTTAACTACTAGTATTTAAGTCTATTATGTATATAATGTATGACATTAATGACTCAGATGTGAGTGGGTATTGATCTAATATTATCGGTTGACACAAGTATGATTTATATTTACATGCCTTTAGTTAAGATAAGATAAGACAAAGAGCTTAAAACCAACCAAAATTATTGATCATAGTTATGGGTCACTCGTGATAATCACGAATCATTTAGCTATACAAGCATGTATCTCAAGAACACAAATTGAACTCTCTTTATAAAATGTCCATCACTCAAAGGCACTAGAAGAAGAATAGATCATAGCATCATCATCTTCATCAAACATCATGATTCCTACAAACATATTTGAGGTTGAAGATTCATGATTACGTTTTATGGCCGTCTGAGCAAATGTTTATCAAGTGTGGTCTACAGATATTCTCTGGAACCAGATGATGAGGGGAAATGTTTTGGAATCATCGCAATGTAATCTCGTTGGCTCAATTCTTATTAATTCTCTTTGCTGGTTTCTCTTATTTTCATTACATATATTTTCATATCCTTTAGAGACATGATGACAATTGGTAACAACATCTTATAAATAATCTTCTTCTATAAAATCTTTTTTTATCAAGTTATTGCTTTTCCTCATTTTATCGTTGGTTTGCATATTTTACCTCTTTTGATAACCCTTTCCTTCATTATTAAAAGCAGTTTGAGCACTTAGAGAAGGATCTGGAGGTCTCTAACTATCCCATACTGGCTGAGTTAAAAACATAAAGATGAAGGGATTGCATATATGATCAGAGGCCCAAGGAGAGAATAAGCATACCTTTCTCGGCCTTTTGGCTAAGATCAAGTGTAGTATCTGTTCTTATCAGTTTAATATTTGATATGTAGGCCATCGGCCTACTCGATATTAATCTTATTTTTTATGGGGAAAGACCCATCACAATAGCTTGCTATTGGAGTCTTTGAGTGTCGCCTTGGTGTTGCACTACTGCCTTGGCCTGGCACACCCCTCCAAAACATTGTTTAAAAAAAACTGTAACCTTAAATCTACAAAAGTTATTCGTTTTCCTAGATAAATCCAGATATCATTCTTTTTTCATTTTAAGAACTGTAACCTTTTACCGGATACTCTTAAATCTGTTTAGAAGGCGGGATACTGACTTCTTTTTGGATCACATGTTAGTTTTCTTGATGTATACGCAACTGCATTTGTTTCTTTTACTCATTAAGATCTTGTAATCAGCTTGTTAAAACTTTTATAGAAACGGTACTGCAGCGTTCTCACTGTATAGCTCTGTTTATTGATAAGAGTGCGAGTTAGCAAAAATTTTTAGGGTGAGATCTAGAGGTTTTTTTACAAAGAAACAAAAGAGAAACACTGTATCAAAAACTCATACTAGTTTAGTGTAGATCAAAGGCTGGTAGTAAATTGGATTTTGTAACACCGGAGATAAAAAACCATAGAGAAGAAAGTCTACCACTGTCCCACATTGGCTGAGTAAAAAATACAAAGATGAAGAGGCTGGATATATAAACAGCACCTCAAGAATAGATTAAGCATACCTTTCTCGGCCTTTTGGCTAAGATCAAGTGTAGTATCTGTTCTTATCAGTTTAATATCTGATATGTGAGTCATTGACTCACTCGATATTAATCTTATTTTTTATGGGGAAAGACCCATCACAATAGCTTGCTATTGGGGTCTTTGAGCGTCGCCTTGGTCTTGCACTATTGCCTTGGCCTGGCGCACCCCTCCAATACTACGTTTAACTTTCTTATGTAAAGCTTGCTTTGGCATGATGGAGTGCTTAAGTGGGTTCATATGGGTGTAAGTAAGTCGCTCATTGTAAACTTTCTTATGTAAAGCTTGCTTGTTATGCTGGAGTGCTTAATTGGGTTCATATGGGTGTAAGTAAGTCGCTCATTGTAATAATGTAAGTTGCTCATGTTTTTTGTTTAATTGTCACTTACATCAAGAACTCGAGTGGTGAGATACTTAATGTATTGCTGCTATTCTCATAATTGACACAAATGTCCTTTCATTGTGATGCACCGATAGAAATCTTTCTTTTTGTATTTTGATGCCAAAGTATATGTAAATGAACTAAGATGATTATCTGCTTTTTATGAAGTACATTAACGCTGCAGGTTGTAATTTTCACTCACGATATTTGTTGATAGTCATTCATCTCAGGCATGCAACACAACAACTTGAAAGCTTTAAAGTCTCTAGAGCTTTAAGGTCTTTGTGAAAAAAAACACACAAGGATTAAAAACAGTTATCATTTTAGGTCTTAGTGAACATGTTAAACAAACCATTCGGTATACATTATAAACTTATATCTTCAATGATAGTGACCTTAATGTGAGCTCATTGGGCTGAAGTGCTACCAAGTTCATAAAGATATAAATTTAAGTTTTTTTGACTGATAAAACCTAATTTAAAGAAGTCAACGGGCTTGATTTTAGTAATTTTAGAGGTTAAATCATCGTATTTTGACTACCACGACTGTTTGTCCTTGAAAACAGTACTGCAGAGTTTCCATTAATTGGTGTGTAAAGGATAATTTTGATTGTCCACCACAGTGCGATATTTAGTGGTAGTATCATAATTTCCTTGCATTGTTATGCATGCTGAGTTTGTGGATTTTATGTTCACTCTTTTGAGTGATACAGTGCTAGTGTGTCAAAGCGTTTTGTAAGGACGATTGCTTTTGAGGGACATTGGATATAAATGAACGGGACAAAGAAACATTACAAGTAATCACTACTAATTCTATCTACCCTTTAGCAAACATGATATCTAAGTTCATTAATTAAGACTTCACCAGTCATCAGATTATGTGAGCAGCACTGAACTCTTTTGAGTGTGAAACAACGATTTTCAGGGTGAGGTTGTGAAGTACCATTGTTATAAACTGTTATCAGTTTGGTACTTTTAGAAAAAGGATGCGGAGCGTTCATCCAGTGTTGATCAAATAAGTAATACACACTTTATGACCTCAAATAATGTCTAGTATTTAGCATATCTACATTTATATATGGTATCAAACCCTGAGATGAAAACTGATAGGAAAAGAGTCTTATGACAACCCCACATTGGCTGAGTGAAAAACACAAAAATGAATCGACTAACTATATAAACAGCATTGCAAGAAGAGGAAAAGCATACCTTTCTCGGCCTTTTGGCTAAGATCAAGTGTAGTATCTGTTCTTATCAGTTTAATATCTGATATGTGGGTCATTGACCCACTTGATATTAATCTTATTTTTTATGGCGAAAGACTCATCACAATAGCTTGCTATTGGGGTCTTTGAGCGTCGCCTTGGTCTTGCACTACTGCCTTGGCCTGGCGCACCCCTCCAAACTTCAGTTTAAAAATCTCTTTTAAGTATGAACCTTATTTTAGTGGTTTTATTAAGTAGACTGATTTGCTAAAACCATGTTAATGAAAGCAGAGCATGGTGCTCAAAATATTATCTTTACTATTTTGTTAAAATCTATTCCTGGAGTTTTGTTAAAATCTATTCCTGGAGTCTGCGAATTTCATGTTAACGAAAGGAACGAATTGAAATAGACTGCTTAAGTGAATTCATATGCAGGTGAGTCATTCATTCATGTTCTATGTTTCATTGACCTTGTAATTATGCCCATGTTTCCCTCTTAAGATAGTGACCAGTTCAACAAACCATGTTCCCTCTTAAGATAGTGAACGGTTGAACAAACCATTAGCCATACAATTCATAATTGTTTCTTTGATAATATATGTAACACCAAATTTTAATATTGTCGCCAACATCATAGCATCCTCCAACTAATGTAGATATACACCACACAACAATTTTAGGAAATCCTTTGTATATTCTCAGCTAAGGTTAAGGACCTTGTATGACGTTGACCATTGCCAAAAGTCTTATGAAAAACAAAACTGAGTCAGAGGCAATTACATAACCTTGAAAGTTGATTTGGTGAACACCAAATTTGAATGAACCAAACTTGATGAACAAACGTCTTATGAAAAACGAATCTGATGAAGGAACAAAACATAAATCAAATTTAGAATGAAAAACATTGCCAAACATAGATCCAGAATCAATATCAAGACCCCAAACAAAAATTGATTCTAGAGTCAGTAGCGAGGTCCAAAAACAGTGTCAGAGGTGATTACACAGAACCTTGAAAGATTCACTGCAAATACTAGCTTGTATCATTATTACCGAGATAACTGCCTACTTCTTCACATCCACTACGCAATGCATGCGGTTATTGATAGAAAGAAGAATCACGGTATGCACTTCCGTGTACTAGCTAAAGCATTAAATATGTCTGGTAGAGATCATTGGAACCCATGCAACCAAGAAATAGGAAGAAACCAAACGGTACGCGGTTCGTTTCGAAGATATTCTTCAAAGATTTCACTGAATATAATCTTAAATCATCCCCTTCCCATGTCTAGGAATCTCTAACAACACCCGACAAATAATCTGCAAGAAGAGTTTGGAGTTGCTGAAACTGCAAAAGGACCACACCGTTTCTAGGCTGCCTAATCCATTCCCACCTTCATAGCATCCTCCAACTAATGTAGATATACACCACTATTTAGATTTCCATTCCCACCTTCATAGGATTTCCTAAAATTGTCTGCCCGCTATTTAGATTTAGCCCAAGTCTATCAGCAACCAAGCACCTCTTGACCTTCACAAGCAAGAATAATTCCGGATAAGTTACTCTTAAGGGGGCCACGCCAATCCACTTATCGATCCAAAAACTGACTCTCTCATCGGAGCTAACAGAAGCCACCTTGAAATTTCTCAACCTAATGTTATCTTTTAACAGCTCTTTCTCCATTGAATTCAAATCTTTCCACCCACCTCTCATATGCTTATTAGCTGCAACGTCTATATATTTTCTGGTATGAAAGTGTATCGACTTTATGGCTTTAACCCACTGAGAGGATGACTCACATTTGTATCTCCATTTCCATTTTGTTAAGAGAGCTAAATTAGAGTTGCGAATACTACCAAGCAAAACATGGCTTCACTTAACCCAAGCAAACCATTTATCATTATTAGACCCTCCCCATAAGAACCAATCCCTTAGGCTTTCTAGCCGCTCTGAAAACTATTTACTAAAATGTGTTATTGTTATTATTAAATTATATAATTTTATTTTCTAGTTTCTCACTCATAATATTATTGAGTAAATTACATTTTTTGGCCTTTATAATAAGCCAAATTACGGATCGTGGCCTTTATTTTAAATTTTTGCACTGGTTGGCCTTTATATAAATTTTTCTCACGGTTTTGGGCCTTTAAGTTAACGAAAGTTAAGTTTTCCCGTTAAATCAAAGGTATTTTGGTCATGGGTCATTTCTGTCAATATTAAAACTCTCTTTAATTGTTTTAAACCCGAAAATGCCAAACGTATAATTTTGAGAGGCTGAAATGTAAATAAATAAAAAACCAGACTCCACTTTTGATTTCAATTTCAAACACATCATCATCATCATCTCTCTCTGTATCTTCTTCAACAGACACACCAGTTTCAGAAGGTATGGGGATTTTACATGAAGACGTTGTAATAATCTAACAAACTGAGAAACAAGATGAAGCTTACTGTAATCACAATCAATTGTCCGGATAAAACCGAAGTCGGTTGTGATCTCTGCCGGATCATCCTCTTCTTCAGTTTAAGCATCGTTCGTGGCGGTAAAAATTTCTTATTTGTCTTTCGTTTGGGCGATTATCTTTTGATTTCAGATTTGTTGAATTAGTTAGGGCTTTTTTACCGACATTTGTTTGATTTTGTTTTTCGTTAGTCGTAAACACAAATTGTTCAGTTTCGAGTGTACACACAAACTATTAAAACAAAACAAGTGCACACAATTCGATTACGTCGTTAACAGACTGAGAATCAAGGAAACCGATGAGACGAAGTGAAAGTAGTTGAGCGTAACTGTAATCTCGGTTCTGAATAGCGATATCTGCGCCGAATAGAAGAGATTGAAGCCTCTTAAGGTTTGTATCTAACTCTTTTCGCCAACAAGCTGACGCCTCCGACGACGACGATGATGACGACGGTGGTTTTGATTCTCCCTCCATTGTTATTCTTCTTCTTCTCCGATGAAATGTGTCTATTTGCCCGCCTTTGTCATTTACGTCGCCGGAGGTATCACCGGAGGTTGCCGGAATTGTTTACGCCGGAAAAGGTGGGTGGGAGGGGAGGGGATGGGTTTTTGTTTTATTTACATTTTTAGCCCCTCAAGTTTATATTTTTGGCATTTCCTGTTTTAAGCAATTAAAATATTGACAGAAATGGCCCATGACCAAAATACTCTTGATTTAACGGTAAAATTTAACTTTCATTAACTTAAAGGCCCAAAACCGTGAGAAAAATTTATATAAAGGCCAACCAGTGCAAAAATTTAAAATAAAGGCCACGATCCGTAATTTGGCTTATTATAAAGGCCAAAAAATGTAATTTACTCTAATATTATTGGTTAACTTTAATCAATATAATTATTATCCAAATTTAATCGATATAATTATTATCCAAATAATCATGAAGACATAAATGTTTTTATAACATATTTAACTATTTGCACCTAAAAAAATTCATATAACTATTTAATCAGGAAACTTAAATATTTTGTATTATGACGTCTCAGTCTCTCAGAACACTTAAAATGAGACGAAGTGACTAATATTTTCACTTTTTTAGTTTTACATAACATAAACTATAATCCAAAAGACTAAAATATTAAAAATAAGAAAAAGAAATTTAAACTTTTATTCTCATAGTTTAGAAAGCATACATCTTACAAAATCCTGATTTTTCTTTGCCCATGCAATTAATTCAGATACAAATTTCCCATCGTCTATAAATCCCTCATCATCTTCATCTTCGTCATCGTCATCTTCATCTTCATCTTCACATTCCGCAAGCTCCTTCAACAATGTTGCTATTTCCTCCTTCAGATCCTCCTTTAGTTCATCCCTTAGTCTTGTCACTTCCTTCTTTAATTCCTCCCTTGGGCCACTATTTTCTCTAAATGATTTGTTTACAAATCTCCCTATTTTCCATAATGCAACATCTTTGTCTTCAACCTTGTTTACTTTTGTTAGTCGTGTTAATTCCTCTTTTAGACAAACATTTTCTGCAATCAGTTTGGATATAATTCTCCATATAATCCTCTGCAACTTGTTCACTACAAAAGTTGCATACTCCTCTTCACGGACATTATCTTTTGCTATTTGTTCGTCAAAAAAAACCTTTTGTTTTTCGTTTTGATGAAAAAATGCACGTATGCAATCACCTTCTTTCATTTCCAGCTGCAAAACGCACACACACACAACATATATACAATGTGAACACGTACAAACATGCAAATAACTAAGCGGTTGTTTGACAAAATCTAAATCATTAAGTGCTGAATGGTTAAGAGTTCTGAACCATTAAGAGGCTCGGAGTGATGTTGGGGTAAATTTCATATGAGGGTAAAGTTGGTATATGCTCATTCAACATCTCTCTGTCTTTTAACCATTAAGCACTTAACTAAACCTTGTAGATGCTTTTTTTTTATGAAACAGACGCTCTGAATGCTGAATGCTTAAGCAATGAACTGAACTATTAAGAGTTGAAACAAGTAGTCGCTAAATCAAAATGTTAATTAGATCACACTTGAGGACAAAATCGAACCTCATCAGGAGTTTGGTCGCGTTGAAATAGACAGCCAAGAAATGTAAAAGTAACACAATTAGGCCTCACAAAGTGTCGGAAACAGTAAGTATTTAAAAGTTTCTTCAGCGGTGTGCTTCTTTTGACCCTAAAAATCATTTCAATACCATCCTGGAAACACAACAAGCAGTGATCGAACTGATCAGTTTCACATACTTAACAACATTACAATGACACATAAAAAAAATATAGGAAACGTTAACCTGGCCATTTACAGTCAAAGTGATATCAGCTCCTTGATTGTTGTTGGCTCTTGACATATTTTCCGGGACAGTGTTTGAATTTACTACACTGCTTCAATTGATTGTAGTTGGCTCTTGACATATATATATATATATATATATTATATATATAGATACAATTAATTTGTAGTAATAATGAGAAATTTGGATGGTCATCACGTGTCCATCACAAAATTTAATTGTCAAATCTCTGCAAAAGGCAAAGGAATTGATTCCTTTTAGCTTCTTGCAACCTAGCTACAAAGCATGCATTTGATTATTTTTTACTTTGAACTCACGAGATTTCATAATGCCTAGTCAAATCCCTGCAAAAGTGAGAATTGATTCTCTCTTGCTTTATGTTTATGCAGGTAAAACGCTGATCGTGAGTATTTTGGTGTTATTTACGAGTCTGAAAGTAGTGTAAGTCCTAAAAAAAAGCTAACATCGATAACTTTTGGTTAGTATGGATCGTTAGAAGAAACACATTCAAATGTAAGATTGTTTGTAAATATTTTATAAGTCAACTTTCATTAGTGGGGAGCGTGTTGATGAATATGATTAAAAGTTGGGACTACTGTTAATATACTGAGTTATAACTATTACCAACAATAAATGAAAGTTGAGATTATTCAAATTATATTTTTTTAGGTATATTAGTTTTCATTGGTCCCAACTATTACATTTTGTCTTCTACTGGTCCCAACTATTGAATTGGCTGTCAACGGTCCCAACTTTTATTACTTTGTTAACCATTGGTCCGTCGTTAAATTTTTTAACGCCGTTAAGTTTTTTTCAAATTTAAGACCGATGTTTTAGGTCTTTCGATCGGAAGGATAATACAAGTCGAATGATGGAAATTTTACCTCGAAACAGCACTCCGAACAACGAAATAGTGCTTCAATCGAGTGTTTAAATATAACGGTGCTTCAATCGGATGTAAAATATTTATCGTTCAGAGAGCCTTTTCGAGAAAACTTTTACATCAATCGACTCGTATTATCCTTCCGATCAAAAGGCCTAAAACATCGGTCTTAAAATTGAAAAAAACTTAACGGCGTTAAAAAAAAATTTAACGACGGACCAGTGGTTACCAAAGTGATAAAAGTTGGGACCGTTGACAGCCAATTCAATAGTTGGGACCGGTAGAAGACAAAAGATGATAGTTGGGACCAGTGAAAACCAATATACCTTTTTCTTAATATTAATAACCAACAACAAAAATAGTAATAAGGCAAATTAGATTTTATTAATCCATACTATGGTCATTGGCTGATAATAATCGCAACTAAGTTTATTATCTACAATAGTCTCATTTTTTAAATACTCTGTCTATAGTGATCCACCATTAAAAAACTTAACACCGTTAAGTTTTATTTGTATTACAAGTTGATTGTTATGGCTTATGATCGATAACAGAATACGAATCCAGGGTATTTTGGCACTTTTATAAAATCTAGCTTTCGTTAGTTTCATAGACCGTAAACACAATAAAAATGCAACTTAAGTAGCTACAACAAAGTTTTTCAAATTTGAACTAAAAGTGTTAAAAATCACAAACCAAATTTGAAAATAACCAAATTTGAACTAAAAATTTTTCAAATTTGTTACCTTACAACCGTGAACAAATAAACCAGTTTTGTATCTAAACACGTTTTGATTATCAAATTGGCAAGAACCATCATGGAATATTTTCAAACATAAACTCATATCTAATAGAATTAGAATAACAAAATACTTGAATAATATTCTTGATTCAAATCATAAACAGAAATTTAAACTTCTAGAGTTGATCATAATTTAGAAACAACAATACATCTTACAAACTCATGGTTTTTCTTTGCCCATTCGACCAATTCAAACACACGTCTCCCAGTTTCCGCAAAATATTCATCATCTTCCTCTTCCTCTTCCTCTTCATCATCATAATCATCATCTTCCTCACGCTCCTTCAATACGCTTATTACTACCTCCTTTAGATCCTCCCTTAATTCCTCACTTAGTCTTGTTAGTTCCATCTTTATTTCCTCCCGTTGGCCACCATATCCTCTTATTAATTCATGAAAAATTCTCCCAGTTTTTATGAACACAGCTTCTTTCTCTTCATCGTTAATTAGTTTTGTTATTTCTTTGATTATGGAACTATTTCCTGCCATTACTTTGGATACAACTTTCCATAGAACACTCATCACCATGTTGAGTACAAAAGCTTCATCTTCTTCATCTTCGGCCATTTCTTTTGTTATAACTTCAACAAAATTATTTTTGTGTGCTTCGGTTTCATGAAAATATGCGTCTATGACATCACCTTCTTTCATTTCCAGCTGCATAAATCAAATGGTTATATCAGGTACGTGTTTTTAGCACTAGATCGGACCAAACAATGAGCCGGTCTACAATGATTGGACCGGATTTAAGAAACAACACATTACAACCACTCAAATCCGGTTCAAGCAGCTAATTAATTTAGGGGCAATTTCATATATACCCCTACAAAGTTGTATAATATCATATTTACCCTTTGCATGCTTAAAAAGTGTTGTACACTATGCATTAAAAGCTTGTACTTTGGGTAAATATGTTATTATGCAACTTTGTAGAGGTATATATGAAACTAAACCAATTTATTTTATACAGCAGGTCCGGTTTTCAAAACACTGGTCATATACTCCATCTGTCTCATTATAAGTGTCTTATTTTGAAAAATACAAAGTTTTAGGCACATTAAATAATTGGTCTTTTTGCTTGCAATTGACTATAATACCCCTTGTCAATAAATATTACGTGGGTTCATCGCATTGTTTGTTTATGTTAATTTTATGTTTGCAAGGGTATATTTGAAAATTAACCAATATATTTTAAAAGTAGACATTTAAAATGGTAAAAAAAAGAAAAAAAATAGGAAACATGAACAATTCTAGTGGGAGGTATGGAGTATATCATAATTGCAAGAACGAACCTCATTAGGTGTCTGCTCGGGTTGAAACAGACGTCCAAGAAACAAGAAAGTAACACATTTAGGCATGATAAAATGTCGGAAACAGTAAGCATTCAAATGCTTCTTCAGTGGTGTGTTCCTTTTGACTCTAAACAACACTTCAAAACCATCCTGGAAACACAACAATTAGCAGTTAGACATATATAAATTAAGATGCTGATGGTTGAAACTCTAAGTGAAAAAGAAACACCGATGGACCTGGCGTTTGAGTTTGAAAGTGATGTGAGCTTCTTGTTCGTGTTTTTTGTTGTTGAGTATTGACATACTTTCCGGCGGGTCAATTAAAGTATTTATGAATTTGAATAAGCAATAATGCTTGAATTCAATTGTGCCATATATATACTCATTTTAAAGTAGGAGTGATTTGGATCGGACGGTGTAGATCGAAAGGAATGGTAGATACGTGTAAGACAGGCATTAATTACGATCCTCGATTTTCCTTCTTTGTCAATGTCAATGAGTTTTCATCTCCGGCCAGCCGAAAGCATATGTAAGAGGACGTTGCGGTGATTGGTAATGGCTGCTTGCTATAAAAAGTAGTGTAAAGTTGTAAACTTCCTATGACCATTCATTTTGAGTTCTACTACCTACTCTACAAGGCCACCAGTCACGGGCTCTATATTTTAACCTACGTCTCTAAATAAATTAACCGTTGGTGTTAAAGACGTTGTTTCCATCTCTGTCCTTACACTCTGAGTGCATCAACCAACCACGGTTTAAAAAACTAAATGATTGATGTTGATGGTGGAATATTTAAAAAAATAGAAAAACTTAACAGGCCTTCACGTACTATGATTTTAAGAGCAATATGATGAAGTCTCCTTGATCACCGGTCACTTTGTGTTCATCGTTGAAGACTGTTGACATAGTTTCCGGCGAGTAACTTTGTATCAAAAATGACGTTGGTTCGATTGAAGCTTCAACCGTCAACACATGCACCTTTTAATTTAATGTGTAGTAGAAAGAACATGGGATTTTTTATTATTTTTTTATTTTGAACGGCGATTTATTATTAAAAAGGCCACTAGCAAGACGCTAGGGCCTCACCAACAAACAAAGAAAATCACAACATAGATTACATTAACGGGTTGGAGTACCAGTTATGCCAAGAAACATCCAATCGCTTCGCCCTATACTTCAACCAAAGGAACACGTTCACCCTAACCTTCTCCACAACGTCTTCGACAGAGAGATGGATAGCATTGAAAATAATATTATTCCTTGCTAACCAAATATACCATGTCGTAGCCATAAGAATAGTTGACGCTGTCTTCCTTGCTATATCCGAGCCGCCCATATCATTATGACTATCTAGCCTTTCTCAAACTGAACCCCCCCCCCCCCCCTCTCTATAAATGGCCAATTGCACCATCTACATATTATCTTCCATACCATAATTGCAAAGCTACAACCATAAAGAACATGATCCATAGTTTCTTGATTACCAAAGCACATCAAACAATCCTTCGACCCCACAACTATATCCTGAGATAACAAAGCTGTTTTACATGGGATTCTATTTAGTCTAGCTTTCCAAACGAAACCTCTAATCTTTAATGGAACCCAATTGAGCCATTGTATCGGGTTCAAATCTACCGGAGCTCTATTATTAAGCTCTAAAATATGCCTTAGATTCTTGACCGTGAACCTATCCTCTTCACCCCCGTTCCACACCCATTTATCAGGTAAATGAGACTGAACAAAAGTCTCTAGAAGGTGGGTCAAATTCTGAAGTTGTTGTGTTTCGACCCCTAAAGATAAAGACCTCGACCACTCTTAATTCCAACAGACTGAATTATTGTACACGTTTAAGATATGCCTTAGATTCCAACGGACTGAATTATTAGGCTCTAAAATATGCCTTAAGATTCCAACGGACAAAGAACAGGGGATTTGAATCGATAGCAGAGGAGGCTACACGTTTAAAATCGCAGTTCAAAAAAAAAGTGTATTGGTTTTGAGTTTTTTTTTGCCTAACCGAACCGAATTAACCACTTTAGTGGGTTTTTTCGGTTCGGTTATACCGATTTATTATACAGTTTATTCATATAACCCAACCAAATAAACCGTATTTTATGTAACCAAAAATTTAATTCACAATTCGGAAAGGGACAGTGACTGAGCGAAAAACCAAAATTGCATCTCGGTTTGATTTTTCGGTTACGAATACGATATGTTTCCAGTTAGTTTGAACACTTATAGTCAATGCCCACTAATTAAATAGAATAGTTTAATACCAACATTATAAGAAATGAAATCTAACTTTAAACGAAAAATATTCATTTGTAAAAAAGGGTGGAAATTGTTTTTTTTTTTAACTTTAGGAGAGGGGATGACAACCTTTATATCTTACTTGATGTATCATGACAGCTAAAATAATAGTAGGAGTTTAATAGAAACATCTTATAAAAATGTAAACAACCATTGGGCCGGATTGGTGGGTCAATATATTGTAGAGTCAAAGCCTCTAATTAAGGATGCCTAATTAAGTTGGAAGGTTATGGGTAATTAGTTAAGCTTTTCATCTTGATCATACAAGATCTAGATTATATAACAATCAAAGCTATAAAGCTTTTTTTACTTCCATTGACTAGTAAAACTTTAGCAAGTACTAGAGAAGTCGGTTATGATCAGGAGTCGAGCTACTAGCTTGCTAAGTCAGGTACATAGACAAAACATCAATGTATCTTAATAGTGTAAAAGTAGTAGTATTTCCATGCACCCCGGCATACTGGTATGCTACATCATCTAGTTACTAATGATAGAACAGGCTTTCACTAGCGACGAGTTAACACTAATACATACTTGTTTCTATCCAATTATCATTGATGAACCAAACAAAACCAAACAAACAGACACTTAAAAAGTTTTATTCTCATAATCTAGAATGCAAAACCTGATTTTTCTTTGCCCATCCAACTAACTCAAACGCTAATCTCCCAATTTCTAAGAACGTATCATCATCTTTCTCCTCACCTCCCTCGTCATCTTCCTTGTCATCCTCCCATTCATCCTCTAGTCGTGTTAGTTCCCGGACTAGTTCTTCCTTTAGGCCACTATTTTCTGCCATTAATTCACATACAATTCTCCCAACTTTTATCAAAACAACATCATCCTCTTCATCCTCCTTTAGTTTTGTTAGTTCCTCCTTTAGGACACTATTTTGTGCTATTAGTTTAGATCCAATTCTCCATAGAATTGCCTGCATTTTGTTGAACAATACCTCTTGTTCCTTCCAATATAATTCCTCTTCTCGAGCAATTTCTTTTGCTATTCCTTCATCAAAACAAATTTTCCGCTCTTCAGTTTGATGAAGAATTGCAAACATGGCATCACCTTGTTCCATTTCCATCTGCAACATATGAACACAACATTTTCAAGTTTAACACAAACAAATAATTTTTCAAATGGTTAGATCACTCTCGCGGTAAAGAACCTCATCAGGAGTCTCATCGCCTCGAATCAGACGCCTATCAAACAAGAAAGTAACACGACTAGGATTCATATAGTGTCGGACACAGTAAGCATTTATCAGCCTTTGTAGCATTGTGCTCCTTTTCATCCTAAAGAAAACTTCAATACCATCCTACAAACACAACAAGCAATGACACATGAATTGTTATATCAACCATATGCATCATGCATGCATGTGGGCCAAAATTGCAAAAGAATAGGAATGTATGCCTAACCTGGTTTATGACTTTTAAAGTGATGCGAGTTTCTTGATCGTCGGTGACGGGCTTCTTGTGTTCCACATTGTTGAGTGTTGACATACTTTGCGGCCGGTCGATTTATGGACTTTGAATAAACAACGTACTCTAGCTACTTTGATCTTTTGTAGTAGAAAGTGAGGGATTTGGATCGGATGGTTAGTGTTCAACGACAGAAGATGCTTGAAACGCGGTAACCATAACAAATGGATGATTGGCAATCATCAAAAGAGAGATATATATGATAAATGGTCCACGTATCATTACTAATTTAGGTTAATTGTAAAATAATTTTGAGTTTTCATTAGTAATTGAACAAATTATATCGTTGTCCAAAAAAAATAAAAATTTGAACAAATTAAATTTTTCGTCCTTAATATTTATTGATAATTATAAATCTCGTCCTTAAATATTACTATTTAAAGTGTTCGTTCTTTATGTATTTATATAAATTTGCAAGTATCGTCCTAGCTTTCCACTAATAGCCGTTAAACTTTAGCGTTAAATGATGTCATGTGTCGTTCACATGAGGACAATATAGTCTTTATATATGTAAATGACCATTTGTGTAATTTATTTATTTTTCTTTTTTATTGATAAATAGTTCATATATTGAAAAATTAATCGAGCTCCTTAACCACCATATATATATGCCTGCACACATGATTTCACCACCACCATTTATCTAAGCACCCCCACCATCATATGCCTCCATCACCGCCACCACCACCACCATTTATCTAAGCACCCCAACCACCATCTTCTCTCCATTCTCTCAATAGAGCCACTGTAATATACCTCCTACATTGGTGTCGGCGCCACCTTCGGCCACCACCAAGCATCTTTGTTGACTACCACCACCGTCCATCCGGTTTGAGACCACCACCATCATTTATCATCCACGCCCTACCTAGTCCTTAAACTTAGAGGTATAAATGATTTGATTATTGTCGAGTCAAATTTATAAATATGTCAAAGTTGTAAATTGACAAAAGTTAGAGGGCAAATAGAAAATGTCAACACCGACAATGTCTATTAGTATTATACGGAATATATGTTTCATGCCGGAAGAATCATTGGCGGACCTAGGTGAATGCTTACGGTGTCGGTCGACACCCGTCTTTTTTGGGTTAGTAGTGTAACGTATTATATCGAAAATTCATCCGAAACGAATGTATTTTTACAACCAACACCATATAATAGTGGAGATGAAAAAGAAGAGACTGATATTGACCGGAATTTTCCGATCAACGGCAGGTGCAATAAAAATGAAACTGTTAATGTCAGTCTGATATAGAAGAAAGGAAGAAGATGGGTCCATTGTTTTTATACATGAGGGGTTAAAAAGATCTTTTTCATCATTCGTTTTATTTTACTTTGGTTTCTCTTAAAGTTGCATACTTTTTTAATGACAATAGACGTAGATTATTCTTGTAAGTCTCAACTCTTTGTTTATTTTCCTGTTATTACTAATTTATAGCTTTAAGTGATTTCAATGGTTTACTCGACTATCAAAGTTGGTTTGAAGATTCAGAAAGTCTATTGTTTTTATGTTTTTTAATGTAAAAATGTAAGTTTAAACGTTCTTGAAATTAGACTAGTTTATGTAATTTAAATATGTTTAACTATTTGTGATTATCTGATAATGATGCGATTTCAAAGCATGAAAATTCGTAGAAAACAACTGTAACTAGTGTGACATTTTAATGACGTCTTTTATTTGTGACCCGACCTGATATTTGACTCACCCGAAAAATTATCAAGTTTAGTTATTTAGATGTTAGAATCCAATAACCAAAAACTTCCGACACCATAGGAAGAAAATCCTAGATCCACCACTCTCGGTTGGGCTGAATAGTTGTGCTGTATGGCTCAGAGCCTCACATCATTTAACTACGTACATGCGTAACATTCGTATTTATGGTTTAGACCAAGTGTTTACACATCATGACCAAAACTAGAGATAAAATAAAATTATACAGAAATTACAGAAAACCCACAAGCAAACACGTACAACATACTTTAGGAACTGTTACTAGATACTTACACAACATTAAAATCCAAACTAGAAGCTTATAGAAAACCACACTTCCACTTCTATGTCCTAAATCCACAAGAAGTTGTTGCCACTGCTACCACCACCTGTTTTGTGCAGCATCACACCATCTTATCCATGTCAACTGTCACCACCAAGGTCTTAAACATGAGCCCTCATATAAATGCACAAAACCAACTAGAGATTAGTAGTATGAACTCATTAGACACGTTGGGTAACTGGTCAAAATGAGTTATGGTCAATCAAAATAGACAGACGACACCGATGCTCACTTTTGTGATTTCATTATAAATAATGATAGCAAAAAAAAAATATTTCTAAAGTTACATCTCATTCCTTTCAACAAAAGGAAGTAGTAAACTTTAAGCATTTGTATACACAATTCTAACTACTTAATTCAACAAAGTACATACAACCTGAATTAATCACCCTATTTACATCAATTGTTAAAGCTAGATATAAATGTATCTACTGACCCATCCAAACCATATGCAACAAAGAGAAAGAAAGAAAGAATGAGGACCTCATCTAGAGTACGCTCCGCCAAGGTTTCATCTTCAATGCTAATCATCATGGCTTGTCTAGTAGTAACCCGGATACAATTCTCCCAAGTTCTATGAATGCGGCATCTTCATTTTCATCCTCATCCTCATCCTCATCCTCATCGTCTTCCTCGTCAGTACCATTCCATAGTTTTCTTACTTTCTCCTTTAAGGCGATATTTTCTTCTATTCCTTTAAGTATTAATCTCCCAATTTTTATGGATGCAGCATCTTCCTCTTCATCCTTCCCTAATCTTGTTAGTTCCTCCTTTAGGGCGCCATTATTTACTATTATTTGGGATACAAGTCTCCCAACTTTTATGTTTACACCATCTTTCTTTTTATACTTCCTTAGGCTAGTTAGTTTCTCCTCTAGAGCAATATTTCGTGCTCTTAGGTGATCAATATAAAGTCTTTGTTCTTCATTTTGAAGAGTTAGTCGATCAATATAAAGTCTTTGTTCTTCCATTTGACGAGGAATTGCATCCATGCGATCACCTTCGTTCATGTGTAGCTGCAAAAGATGAACACGAAACGTATTTAAAGTAAGCACAGACAGATCGATAAGTTAATGAAACGGAATTGGATCACATGACTAGCAGGGGAGAACCGTATCAGGAGTCTGTGTGCCTCGAACGCAACGCCCATTAAACAAGAAAATAGTAGCGTTAAACACAATCGATTGTCGGTTACAGTAAGCAATCATAAGATTCTTTAGCATTGTGCTCCTTTTGATCCTAAAGTGCACTTCAATACCATTCTGGAAACACAAGAAACAGTGACACATGAGTTATTACATATATGTAAAACAAAAAGCAGATGATATCAACATGCATCATGCATACTTACACCTCTTACTTTAAGCTGTGATACGTAATAAGGTAAGGGATCGACTTTTTTAAACTGAGTATCAGTATCATATACTAAACCAGCACCAACCGAACAAGATAATGCATCGATCGCCAATTCGCCACTGATACCCTAATGTTCTACATTCTAAGTTCAAGATCATAAATATTTTCCGATTTTGAATATTTTTGAATGTATCTAGAACTATAAATTCTTAAATTAGCATTTAAGAATCATATAAGACATAATAACTTGCTTGAGTTTTTTCAAGAGTTTCTTCAAGTAGGCAAAAATGTGCAATAACAGTCATTTAGGAAAAAATACGCAACAAAAAACCATGTAATTAGAATTTGTAAAATTAGATCAATCGCCTCTTAGTTAAGGCTTGAAGAAGCACATAAATGGCTCTTATATATTGTGCATTTTTCCCTACTTGAAGAAACTCATAACCAAACAAGTTCCCACATCACGACATGTTTTACTAACTTACTTTATCAGTCTATTTTTGTGTAATTAGCACACAAACGGTTTTTTGCGGCGATACAAAAACATCACAAGGCCCACTAAACTACATAAATCTACACGTACGTTTTTTACTTTGAAAGTCAAATAGAAAAAAGAACGTCACAAAAGAAACTAAAATCTTGTAGCGTCAAAGATGCCATACTCCAAATTACACCACATACTATTATTATTTAAATTTAAACGTATGACCTTCAAATGGACTCGTCCATATATATTAACCAAGGATAGATTTGGTAGGGTGGCGAAGATATTAAATCCAAGAAAAACGTACAGAAACCTCATTCATGCCAACCTGGTTTTTAACTTTCAAAGTGATGTAAGCTTCTTGATCGACGGTGTCAAGTTCATGGTTGTTGACTATTGACATACTTTACGGCCGTACGTACTAATTTGAATATGCTTCAGCAGTTCTACAATAGTACACCCCTAGCTAGCTAGCTTTTATATATATATATAGGACAAAGTGAGATCGAGATTTGGATTGGCCAGGCCGACAAATTGAGAAGCTAATGCTTGGGTGCTCGCCACGAATCAATGTGGGATCACAACAAAGCTCCACGTGCCAACTAAGTTTTGACTTTTGTGTTAAAATCTTTAAATGGATATATATTGTTTAGCCTATGATCAATATTTTAATCTTCACGTTTCTTTTCTATTTGGAATAGAACTAGCATTATGATCGGATGGCATGATGAGACGATTGTATGTATCTTAGCATGTCACAGTTGCAGCATTAATGTGTAATTCATTACACATGCTTGTGACAGTTACATCATGCTTATGACTTCATCACACATGTAACAGTTACAACATTAATGTATAATTCATTACATATAACATAGAACCCAAATACCTTAGCTCGGCGTTTGAACAGGCACAGCCCTACGTAATGCTCTAAACACGTAACATATGTAGTTCTCGCTAGTATCTTGCTATAACCCGATTTAATTTTGTGGTTGTTACATGACTAGTTCAACCAGTTGGGTTCATTACACATAACATAGAACCCGAATTACCCTGTTTACATGAGTTGCTATCTAAAAGGCTGAAATCAAATAAAAGACCAACCGGTATGCAAGAACTACAAAAAAACCAAACAGTATGCAAGAACTACTAAACAAAATCTTCGTTAGGCGTTTTCTTAGTTCCTCTGTATCTTCTGTAGCCTTATTTGTTTTTGCGTTAGTCTCGTTAATTCCTTTCTTAGCTCCTCTGCATCCTTCCTTAGCTTAATTAGTTTCTCTTTTAGGACAAGATATCCTGCTATTAGTTGATCAAGATAAAGTCTTAGTTCTTCCAATCGACGAGGAATTGCATCCATGCCATCACCTTCTTCCATTTGCAACTGCAACAGATGAACATAAACGTATTCAAGGTCAACAGATAAATCAAACAGTTGAATCACTTGTGCAGGATAGAACCTCATCAGGAGTCTGGCAAGCTTGAACGTGTGCACCGTTAAACAAGAAAACAGTAGCGTTAAACACAATAGACTGTCGGTTACAGTAAGCAATCATAAGTTTCTTCAGTGGTGTGCTCCTTTTGACCCTATAGCGCACTTCTATACCGTCCTGCAAACACAACAAGCAGTGACACATGAGTTGCCATATTAAACCAAATGTAGATGATATCAATATGCAGTTGTGGATCATGTGTGCCAAAATTGCAAAACAAATTATTCTCACATAGTAAATTCAACATAAGGTCCTAATTTTAAAGAAGAACAACATTAACACTTGCGCCTTATGCATAGCCAAATGAGTCGTTCTTAAACATCAAAACTGATGAAAGATTATACTGATATTTAATTATGTATCATGTGTGGCATGTTTGTAAACCAGTCAAAGTTGAAATGCAAGCTAAGAACTAAACCCTAACATGTACGGAGATATTGTTATCTTCTCAAATAAACGCAATGATAAGTCAAAAACCCTAGAAAACGAAGGGTAACTGACATACAAATCAAAATTCGCTATAAATTAATGGACTCGTACAATAATAAGTATATGATGAGATAAAAAAAAGTTGAATTTGTTGGAAAAATGAAGAAATAAATGGTCGAAAAAGGAAAACGGAGAAAGCTTACCATGTCTCTAACTTTCAAAGTGATGCGAGCTACTTGATCGCCGGTGACTCCTTGCATGCTTTCCGGCAGGTCGTTTGACATGCTTTGAATTAACATGTTTGTTCGATTGATGATGCTTCGACTTTGTCCTATACCTTTTTTCTAGTAGAAAGTGATGGAGTGCAGTTTGGGCCAAAACAATTTAGATTCGAAGACGGGTTGTAGGCTTCTAGCACGATTTACTGATCGTTTACCTGTCATTTTATTTTGTTGTAACTTTTTTCGGGTATGTATGCCTCTACGTGCTTGTCATGTCGCAGCGCAATTTACTATTCGTTTACCACTCACTTTGTTATAACATTTTTTCTGGTATGTACGCCACTAGGTGCTCGTCATGTTTTGATGTGGGTGACAAAAGAGATAATAGAGGTTTCAAGTGTTACCATGATGCTTAATTTCTATTTCAAAAAAAGTTTGTTATAGCTACCCAATATGATATCCAGACGTCTAAAATACTACCTGTGAAGAGTTTTACAGGTTGCAAGTATTTTGGTGAAACAACCAACTCTCGAGGCGGTCAAATCATTCATTCATTGATGCATACGATCGTAAAGTACTTTACGAAAAGAGAAATAACGAACATAAAGCGGCTAACCGGCGTTAAGATTCTAACATGTTGAAGTCTTGAATGGGACCCTTTGACGATGAGTTTAATTGCTTTATTATTTTCTGAATAATTGACTCGGCCTATTATTCCTCGTGACGTATGTTATTTTGTAACTTTGTTATTTATTAGGCGTTATATCACATTCCTAGATATGTGTACCGATTATACAACCTGAAGTAATATTCTCTAACATCACTGTATAAACCTTCACGTGTTAATCCATTTCATCATTCATTTCTCTTTATTCATTACTTCAATTTTCTAGTTAATCATGGTTAACAAAATGTCAATGTGAAACAACTATTTCAGCGACAAGGGTTACTGCACTATTACGATAGCCGGGGTTCTACCTTATGGCTACAGGCTATAGCAGTTTTAACCATTATGGCGATGACAAGTCCAACTATTATAACAGTGACGGTTCTACCATTACAGAGTTGACGACAGCAAGTGAGATAATATAGTAGAATAATATTTCCTTATTTTAAATATGTTTGCTGATATTACAATTGATCAACTAGTCATCTCATCCTACCAGCTTGTCTACATTGCATATAGCCTATAAATACCACATACCGACATATTACACATGATCATCAAAATTTAGATGAAACAAGATTGTAGAGAAACTAAAACAGAAGCCGCATCAAACATAGTAATTAAGGTAGAATAGCACAGATATTAGGGGTAGTTAGATAGTTACACAACATTTCAATCCAAACTAAAAACACTAAAAGCCACAAGAAGCCTCCATATATATGTTCTAAAACCACAAGAAGCCACCACTGCCGCCTGTTTGGTGCAGCATCGCATCAATCTCATCACCGTCCTCCATCTCCAACTGTTGCCACAAAATTTTTAAGCATGAGTACCCTCATATAGATGCACAAAACCAGCTAGAGGTGGGAAAATGAAATCATCAAAAAGTTGGGTAACGGGTCAAATTAATTTATGGTCACAACTCACAACAGAGCGAATTAGTTAGTACCAACACTCCTTTTTGTGATTATATTTTAAAATTTAGTTGATGTATTAAATAATGATAGCAAAAACAACATTTCCTCATACAGTGAAAGCATTTGAATAGACATTTTTTACTACTTCTACCAGTTGGACCCGTCACATATGGCATACAACCTGAATTACCCTGTTTTGATCAGCTGTTGAAGTTAAATGAATGTATCTGATCCAGCATGCAAGAACTACAAAAAGACCAACCCATATGCAAGAACTACAAAAGGGCCGAGCCATATGCGGGAACTACTAAAGGACCAACCAGTATGCAAGAGCTACAAAAGGACCAACCAGTATGCAAGAGCTACAAAAGGATCAACCCATATGCAAGAACTATTAGAGAGAGAGAGGGGACCTCATCAGGGGTCTGCTCTGCACGAAGACGACGACCATCAAACAAGAAAGCAATGGAGTTAATCTCAACAGATTGCCTGTCACAGTACGCATTCATCAGCTTCTTAAGTTGTGTGCTTCGTTTGATCCTAAAGAACACTTCATTTCCATCCTGTGAGATTCAACGCATAATAAGATCATCTCAATATAATGTAGTATATCCACATAATCAAAACAATAACACCATTATCGTTCGTTTTAATGCACAATCCTTGAGTACACTATAATCAAAAAGCACTACATATCCATAAAAGTAAAATTAAAATTAAGAAAAAAAAGTAAATGACATTAAAGAGCAATACACTTTATCATGAAACAAAATCTAATCACAAGATCAACTACCTGAACAAATCATCAGCTAAGACTACATGTAATTGGCGTTATCCCCCTTGAAAAACGCCCCATAATGCCCTGCACACCACCGGGGCGTTATAGGCGTGGGCGTTTCCTTTATAACGATTGCGCCCCTCTCTCTCTCTTCCCACTTCTCTCACACAATCTATCCACATTTCTCTCTCTTGGTAATGATTAAGGAACATTATCTCAATACGCAACTTTTTATTATAATGCCCCTTGCCTAGTCACCGTCCACGTGACGGAAAATGCCCTTTCGGCGCATTAACCATTACATGTAGTCTAACATTAAAAGTGAAAAAAGTTACCAAAAAGCCATCATGATCACCTAGACCTTGTAAATTGTTATAAGAAAAGTGATGGTTGCAAAATTTTCTTCATCTGTATACAAAATAATTACAATATCTTAAAGTAGCAAAGCACAATTTCTTCATTTGTATACGAACTAATTACAGCATATACATTTTATCATACATAGATACACTATATACGCTATAAAATCAAATTCTATACAGAAACCTGTTTAACATCCTATCAATTGTACACATATGTTAAAAATTCGATACAAACGTTCTATGAAAAACTAAACACGGATCAATACAGATACAAACACACAATCATACATACAGAACCGAAATCATGAACTCGATAACCAAATCAAATAACACTGATCATCAAATCAAAAAACACATGAAATTAACTAAACATACATCGATCGTTATCAGAACTTTAAAAAATAAACCGATTGAGCACATACATATATAAGTGGAAAGGAACTAAAACATAAGCCCTAACCTGTCCTTTGACTTTCAAATTGATATGTGCGCCTTGATCACCGGCCGGTTTCTTGTCTTCTTCGTTCGTCACTCCAGACATCTTTTATCTCCGATCAACGATAACTTTCAGTCGTGATTTATGCTTCTGATCGTTGCTTTGCGCCACTTGTACGCTGAAAAAACTTCTACTCTGGTTATTATATGAAGTGTAAAAGGTCATGTATGTTAATCAACGGTTTGGATTTGTTTCGTGAATACTAGCGATCTGACGGTTGAAATTGTCTCCGTGTATTGTGTTACGTGAAAAATCAATTAAAAGTTCGTTACGATAATTCTATTTTATGTTATTTTTTCATATCGAAGTCTCTATCGAAGCTTTATATTTTGGGTTCTAAATTATATGTGTTAGACTACAATACAAATAGTTAAACCATGATTAATTTCTAAATATTAGGGATTTAACTGAATTAGTCGTATTCTATTCAAACTCTACCAACTTATATATTTGGTTTAGGAAATTAACTTCAACACATTCATGAATACCTCGTAACTATGTAAGTTTTAAGTAATATCCAAGTTTTGTACTACTTATATAATTAAAGTAATAATCAATAGGTTGGTGGTCCATTAGCAAAGGTAAAGTAATTAAAACACCCAAGGTCATATCTCTCACTTGTGCCTAGTGATAAGATGACTTACGTTCTTCATATGAGACTCAAGTTCAATTTCTACTAGTGTCACTTTTAGTGGATATTGGCAATGAAGCACGTCCCAGGCTACCACCCGACTTCGTGTCTGAACCTAAAGGTTTTACGTGACATGGTTAAAGGTTTATGCCCGGTTTTTCCCTAGAACAGTTTGTTGACGAGTTTCAACTCCGATCAACTTGGCCCGTAAGGAGGTTATGGTGAGCCTCCGCTGTGTACCCGATAATGGGGGAGCCCTAATGCCGACGAAAACACCTATTGGTGTTAAAGGCGGGATTTCAATCTATGTCCTTGCATCTCTGAGTATTTCAATCATAAGCCGTTGCACCTACTGTCGTTCTAAAATAACACCCAAGGTCATGGAGGTCGTGGGTTCAAGTCCCACTAAAAAAAAATTTCCGTTAAAATAAATAAATAAGTAATAACACAATGAGTCAATGAGCGTGTGTCATCAAAATCGATTCAAGTACGTATATGACCGGGTTGTGCGATGCTAGTGTAAAGTCGTAAGTCGATACACATTAAAAGACAAAGATATATATATATATATATATATATATATATATATATATATATATATATATATATATATATATATATATATATATATATATATATATATATATATATATAAGAGAAACATATATTAAAGTGAAGGTTCAAAGTCGTAAATATTAAGCGAAACATATATATTAATCGTTCATCAAAACACAATTAGTTCAAATGACTTTACCAATTCATAATCCAAAAACCCCAAATCTCGTCTATAAACCCTGAACCCCCCCCCCCCCCCCTAAATTACCTAAGAGTTTAATACAACTTATCTAATTCTTAGATATTTATCCTTATGTTGATTTTCCGAATATATTATCGGTGTCTAAACTTATTCAATTTCAATCATTTACTTATTTGGCATGTGAACATTCATAGCCCTTTTTTAAGCATTGGGTGAAATAATGTGAGCATTCATACCACCCGGCTTCTTGTCTGAGCCTAAGGGTTTTACGTGGCATGGTTAAAGGTTTTTGCCCCGTTTTTCTTAGACCAGTTGGTTGACGAGTTTCGACTCCGATCAATTTTGCTCGTAAGGAGGGTTATGGTGAGCCTCCGTTGCGTTCGCAGTAATGGGGGAGCCCCGATACCGATGAAAAACACCTATTGATGTTAGAGGCGGTGTTTCGATCCCGGTCTTGCATCTCAGTGCATCGGTCATAGACCGTTGAACCAACCGTCGTTCTAAAAAAGTATGATTGCTCATCGGCTAATAATTCATACTAACAATTTGATTCATAATAATCTTTTTGCTACCAGCAACAATTCCAATAGTATAATCATTATAATTTTACAATTCATTTTCATTCGTTTTCACTCACATTGAAGATTTTGAACAAAATGAGGAACATGCAAGCGGAATCAAGTGAAAATCAATTTTAAATCGATTGTAAATTTATGATAATTATGCTGCTAACACTCTCTTTGATAACAAAATGAAATTTTAGATTATTATTATTAGTTCCGTTATAATAAGAGGTCAAAATCAATTTATTTATATTAGTCTGGGAAACATACTAACTAATTAGTCAGGGATCAAAGGAATGAAAGATAATGACTGGTATAAAACATTGTACTTCTCTTAAAGAATTTTGAACATTTGAGCAAAGTATGTTGAACAAGGAAGTTTATTTTGGTATATTTTAAAAATTACTATAAAATCATATACATCATGGATTTTGACCATTTTGTATATATATCAAAAGTCAACACACGTAGAAGGTTATGCCAAATCTACTCCCAACCACTGTTCTCTTTTTTTTTTTCTCAACTGCCCGTACCCACCTTCTCTTGATTTTTATTTCCAGCTTATCCACTTTTGTTTTCTTATATTTTGAAAACTTTTAACAGCATATTAACAGTTAATAGTTAGTATCGACAAATTAGTATTTAAGTATCACTGTCTAGAGTTGAACCAAAGACCTTATTAGTAACCCGAAATGTTTTAAAATCCAAACTATATAATATAGGGTGTCATGTATAAAGAACCCCCAATATATAAACCAAATAAGTTATCTTTTTAATAGATGTACGTGGTTCATGCTTAAAGATTGCTTGTTTGAACTGAACCTTATGTCTACACGTAATAATTAAATTAAGTCGATGCCAATTTTGCGAACATATTGACACGTCCAACATAGACGGTGCAATCCAACAAAATATTTAATGGATAATAAATTCTTTTCTATTAAAATACGGAAACAATAATTAAATGTTTATGAGAGCAAGTAACTTCATACTTTTCAGCAACAACATCATAATTGTTTTTAATTAGGTTTAACTATTAATTTTTTTTAACCGCCAAGGAATATAATAAATTTGACCACCAATCCATCGCTCGAATACTTATTGTGGTAAAACTCAAGGCTCACCAGAAACGTATTGCCCAAATGGTAAAACTTAAGGCTCACCAGAAACATATTGTCCAAAACAAGACTTAAACCAAAACTCAAGGCTCACCAGAAACATATTGCCTAAACAAGACTTAAACCAACCGCGCTCTTCTCCCAAACTATTTGATATGAGGTCACAACAATGAGTATTATTGTTAGTGAAAAATTAATACCAAAGGACTTTTTCTACTTTAACAGTTTAATGGTTGATTGTGTTAGCGATGTACATCAGAAATGACATCACAAACTGTAAAGTTCAAGTCTCATCGATCATAAAGTTATGTAACTTTATTGCTAAAGTGTATACTGTATATACTAAAAAATTGTTGTGTTTCTTATCGAACCGCATCAACTATTTAATTGACAGTCGTTAGTAAGTTGTAGACTTGTAGTTTTGTTGAAGGTAAACTTGACCAAATGCACTAATTCATCCTCGAATGCTTATTTTTTAATCCAAAACATATTTTCTTATTTTACTTATATGATATTATAAAGTTTAATAAAAAATAAACCCACACTGTCCACACACTAGGATGTACATAATTCTACTCATAAATCTAAGCATTTGTGCATGATCATATATCATGACTTATCCATTAACAGCTTCTATTAAATACTAGTGTTATCAAGTTGATTCGATACGTTTAAAGTCATTAATTTTAAATGTTTTTACTCATTATTCAACTTACACAACCAATTTGTTTAAACTTTAAACACTTCTAAAACCGCAAACTAAACAATACAACAAGATATTAACACATTAAATTTGACACACAATGTAGTTGAAACATAGAAAAAAATAAAGTTGAACCATAATTCTGGATGGTAACCTATCCTTATTCAAGTTAGTTATACGGTTATACCAATATTGTTGGAAATCGTATCATTAAATACATGTAGAAAAAACATACATAGGGAAAAAATATTAATTTTTCTTTTTCTTGATATGGAATATCATTGAATATAAAAAGAAACATATTTTCTCACTACTAGAAAATAGGCCTTTAATGACGCGCAATGCGTGTCATAAAAGGGTATGGATGACACACAAAAGTGTGTCAAGGAAGCCCATGTCATAAATTAAATACGACATACATTCATGTGTCATATTTTTATGACACACTTTTATGACACGACTTGTGTGTCAAGAAAACCATGTCATAAAAGAAAATGACACGTGTAAATGCGTGTCATGGTTTCTTTTGCTTTAAAAAAATATTTTTTTTATAAAATTACAAATTTTCAATTTAAATGACAATTAATAGTTAATGTATGATAACAACAAATACATAGATAGCAAAGTAACCCATTTTATAACACATAGTAATAAACATTGCAAAAGTTAACAATATTTCATACAATATTTCCTAAACTAGTGTTTTGATATAAAATTTCACCTAAAAATTGGCCACACAACTCAATCCTTCTTCCCAAATGCCGTCAATATCAGCACCCGAACATTCTTCACTTTCATACTTGCAGCCAAAATCACGAAGCTTTTAGCTATTTTCTCTAAACTCATTAATCAAAATAAAGCAACCGGGTTCTCTGCTCCCCATTCTCAAAACTAAACACTATAACAAACAAAATAAATTATACTTTTCAGATAATAATATACTCTGCTTAAACCTTCTTACCTTTTAGCTAACTTTTCAATTTTACTTGTTTGACCCGTTAGAGGTGTACATATCTTGAATCGATCCAGCCAAAATCACGAAGCTTAGTGTCCACGATGTAGATGCTAAAAACAACAAGGCAACCAACACTACTAGAAAAAAGGCCTTACATAACTGTTGGAAAATATTAGTACAAAACTAAAAGATTCAATTCAACATTTTAGAAATAATAGCAGCAGTCAACTCTACCTAGCTTAGAACATTGTACAAAGGACAGTACAGTCAACTCTACCTTAATAGCAGCAGTCCACTCTACCTAGCTTACAAATCGTAGTATATCATATATGTCTGTAATTTCATTTGCTATATGTGTTAACTGCTTCTAATGTCTAATAAAACATAAGAAGATAAGAAGCAATAACTAAATCAAACATTAACACCAACAACGCCTACTAACATATATAGCTAAAATGAAATTACAACACAAACAATAAATAAAGTATCCACACACCAATAACACGTACTTAATCACAGTAATTAATAAGCGGATAACAATGAACTAAAAAACTACAACACATAACCAATAAATCAAAATCAGCATCAAAAATCACATAACTAATGTATATAGCAGATGAAATTGCATCACACAATTGATGAATCAAAAATCAGCAACAAGGACACATAATTAATAACTAATAAGCAGATGAGAAGCAATTAAGAAATCAGCAACAAGGACACATAATTAACCGATCCGAAACCGAAAAACCGAACCCAAACATAAACGAAAAAAAATCGATCCAAGAATGTTATTACCTTGTCATATTGAGTGCTCCAAAACAGATTCACTAAACCAAACCTGTTATATAAACGCAAGGCCAAAAAACCCAAGAATGAGCAGCTAACATAAGTGATCACACGAGTGCAAGTAAGAAAATGAAGAAAGGAATTCATTGAGCAATTAAGATATAATGAGGTAGGATATAAACTTACAACTCATAAGTATTTTTATACGGTATCATTTAGAAAAAAAGAGTTATCTTTGGAGCGGATGTGAAGAGCAGGTGAGTGATTTTTGGTGCTCGATATCTACTCTATTTGCATCCATGCTAAATCATCTAACAATATGCTTAACTCAAAAAGTCCTACACAAAAGTAGAATAATGAGCATAATAAAAACTATCAATTAATATGCTTAACTCAATAAGTAGCCAAAAATTTTTTTGGAATATGATTACATGTATGCTTGTAGTATAAATTTTTTTGAATATCATGCACAAAAGTATAATAATGAGCAATTTAGAGTAGTAGAGTTGCATCAGCTATCATGTATGTTTCAAGTTTTCCTAAGCTAGTCTAATTCATGATGCTAAAACATGTAAAGAACTGCATGAGCTATCATATATGTTTAAACATATATATATATATATATATCTCAGGTTCATACAGTATAAAGTTTTTTTAAGTAATCTAATTACCTAAACTTGACGCTTCTTCTGGTTTTTACCTTCCGATCTGGCGTTGCATACCCAGTCAGAACACTACGACAACATCAGCAATAGCCAGAAAACAACAGTACAAGAATACGATAGAATAAAAACAATAGCGAACAGTCCACATATTGCACTAAGCATGTCAAGCAGCCACAAACCTGCAGTATAACTGCTGTCAACACCCCCCCCCCCAAATTGAGTGATTCTTAATATGTAAAGTTGTTGACAGGTAAGCTTGTGTACTACACATCCCATCTATCCCATCTAAACTGAAATATTAATAACTATGAGAGCAATGGACACAACTTATGTTACTACACTAAACTACTAAGACTTCATTGGAAAACTAATTAGTGTAACACCAATTTTAGTCATGCGAGGAAAAAGACTCAGGTAGATAGCAAATAAATATCTATCTATCAGTCACTACTCAACCAAAATACCTTACAATAACAGTAGCAACAACCAAATCAACAGTGACAATAACTTAACACCAGAATGCAACACCTAAATAGTTATGGCATCACCAAAACAATGACAACAGCAAAATGTCTAGCACAACAGTAGCAAAAATAGTAGAGACATGAAGCAACACCCAAACCAGTAATCATACCAAACACCAGAGGCCATAATAATATAAACAACAACATCAAACACACAAGAGAACCAACCTGTAAACCAGGAGACCTAATAGTTACAGCAGAATTCACAACAAAACCCACAGAAGGAGGCCCAAATTTCATAACTTCGAAACCAAACACAACAACAGAAAGCGGCAATCTGCATGTCACACAAATCAATCAGAGTAGCAATAACAAATGTCTAACGACACAATTAAAAAGTATAATCTTCGATTCCTACCTCTGATCAACAAAAAAACGAAACTAGCGAAACGAAACAGCAACAAAACAATAGACCTACAAGAACACAACACCAGTCAAAAACACCAAAATGCATGTCATCAAATGTCGATCAAGACCATCAAAACAACAAAGACAACGATTCCAGCCTTCGATCAGCAAAAGGAATAGAAAACAAAGACCCAAAAATGCGATAAAGGTACAAGAAATAAACATCAATTAGACAACATATACCGACACCATATTAGGAATCATGAATACCAATTCGATCATAAAGCTCTTTTTTAATGATAATGAGTTGTGTCTGGGTTTACTTGTATAGAGAAATGACAACACATAAGGTTTTGCTTAAACCAAACAATAACTAGCTAACAAAATACCTTGCTTTTACTTGGTATAATAGGACTATATCATTCAGCATCCCCCACCCATAAACAAAAATTAATATTTCAAACTTTCTGCATAAATTAACTAAATATAAGCGACATGAATTCATATGATTCACCTACCAGAATATTTAAGCCCAACCACAATCTTCTAATATGAAGCAAACTTACCTGAAGCAAAAAGGTTTTGTTGGCAATTTGGGGGGGGTCCAACTAACTGGACATTTGTTTATTGTCAGCTTCCCTCAAATTTACGCAAGGTCACAACCCAAAGTTGCATCAATGTTTTTAAGTTGTGGTTAACTGACCTTCTTTCCTGATGGAGCACTCTCCTTTTGATCTTAAAGTCTTCTGCTTTCTACAAACACAAATGTGAAGTAAAGATATTAGCATTTGTTGACAAATGCATAATAAGAACTCTAATCTCAAAAACCAACCAACTTCATTACTTACATTACTCCATACAATCACATCCGCCCATATTGACAAATCGCTGTACAAAATGGTGTAACTTTATATCAAAACCACTGCTTAAATGCTAATTTATCTTTAAGATAGAATGATAATCATATATCAAGAACTAAGTATTGTTGTTTTAAACAAACTTAAAGAATGGAAACAGTTACCTATTGGAAGATGAAAACTCCTATTTCAAGGTCCACCTCCTTCACCCTTTGGCTCACTCAGTTTTTGGTTAACTCTTCCACTTATATGTTATACACAGCTTATCTAGCAGGATTTCTAGATTTTTCCTAGATTATTGGTATTAGGGCTGCAAAAAAACACTTGCATCAGTGAAGTGTTTACATACAAGCAATTAAGAAAGACCATTTTAATTGTATAGAGAAATAATATAATGCAAACAATGTAGTTTATGTATAGATGTTATCATTGATTACTCTGCCTTTGATTTAAGCCTAGTAGTTAGATTTTATCCTTCACACCACATAACAAATCAAACAAGATAAAGATAAATGATCTGGAGATGAACTAGAAACCTACAAATCTGGATCAAATGAAAACAGAAATCTTCAGATCTCAACGATAATATTGAAACCAAAAACCTACAAATCTACATTTAAGACCTAATAGGTTAATGATGAGATGATAATTTAACAAATGTAGGTATATATAATTGAAATGGCTTTCCAAAACCTAGCTTGTACACAGTTGTATCCTTTCTATTTAGGTAGCCATAGATGCTCTTCAATATGCAAAAACCTACTTTATAAATGCCTAACATCATATTTTTACATTTGAATTTGGGCATTGTAATCAATAACGTGGTGACTATAATGAGGATAAACCAATAACAAGATTATGAATGGTGATAGTCAATTCCACATAATTCAATCATCAATATCCTGTCCTAACTAAGAACCCTAAATCAAACACGCAAACTTTGCGAACTTGATTCCAACAGTGAAACGAAAACAGGATCCCTAATTTAACTTACTAGTTAATGAACAATAATACTCAAATAAACAATCTGGTTCTAAAGTAACAAAATTCAACGAAAATTTGATAAGTGAAATGAACAAAACAAACAAGCATAGAATACACTGACATTAACATAATGAGATTGATGATGATTCATTTTCAACGGAGTCTACAATCAGAGATCATATTTAAGTTATCAATACCTCGGAGAATTGATTTAATTTGGCATAGGACCTCTCAAATTCATACCTTGAACTTGTATAAGTGAAACCCTAGATAACCTTAATAGAACAATTCAATCAGAAATTAGACCTGTAACTACAAAATTGAATTGTAATTAACACCATGTACCTTCTCCGATATCTTCTCCATCAACTACACGGCCTCGTGATCCTCGCTGCGAAACCAATCGATACCTTCTTCCATAGTAATGTATAATAAGATCGATGATGGTGTTAGAACGTCAACGCAAGAGGTTAATTGAGGCTTTAAATAGATAAAAGCAGGTTGCGGTTGTGGTGGAGTGGTTTTCGGAAGTGGCGGTGGTTATGCTCAATGGTGCGGTGGTTATGTTCAAGGGTGCGGTGGTTGTGATGGAAGATGAAGACGGTGATTGAATGGAGAAGACAAATGATTATGGCTTGAGTTCGGGAACATATATTATATAGGATCCGAACTGTAAACGGGTCAAAAAAAAAAGTCCGCGTGTTTTTGTTTTTAAGACATTAAAAAGGATGACACATATAAACTGATGTCATGTTTCTTTTAAATTTCTGCAAATATGACAATTTTTTTAATGACACATACATTTACATGTCACAAAATTAATGCGTGTCGTTGTTTGCGTGTCATAAAAGGTGTTTTTTCTAGTAGTGTCTCAAATATAAATTTGTGAAATAACTTATAGTTTTGTCAAGATGGATGACAAGATCTTCTGAGTTTAACCAAAATAACAGGTTTAAAAATAAAAACTCACATATTACAATCTAAATATAAAACTATAATAACTATTATTTGTTTAAAATTAGCATTTCTTATTTTACAATACACAAGTTATAACTTGTTGGTTGATAACAACTCACCCTTGTAATTTGATGATTTTGACTCATGATTTTCACTTGTATTGTAAATGACATTCTAGTGTACATAAATATCATACATCTAAGTTAGATTTTACTTTATTTCAAACAATTATGCAATTGAAATTTTCATTCATATAAATATTACAAATTCTTGGTTTGTTACTTAATACGTAACACTCACTCTGTCTCTTTTTAAATGTTTATATTTCTTTTTTTGAATTTGTCCCAATTTAAATGTTCTTTTTAAATATAAATGAAAAATTTTCAATTTTTACTCATAACTATTTAACACAAAAATTACTTTATGACTAAAAGACAAAATAATTTAATGAACTTATTATCATTTTATGACTAAAAATAATATTTCACTTCTTTTAAGCTCTATATTTTGAGTCCAATGATATTTAAAATGAGACGGAAAGAATATAATTTAATAAAAGCTTACTATACAAAAATTAAAAATATTAACTCAAACCAATAAAAAATTATAAAAAAAATAGTTACAGCCGTATGAGTCATTGACCCCACGATTTACAAATTTTAACCACCCCACTCTTTCAACATATATTTTACCAACTTCATTATAACCACCACGTCACCCACCATTTTCACTGTTCTACATAACCTCACACCTATAAATACTCATTTCTAGTTCATGCAAACTCATCTTCAACATCATTCATCTGCAACTCATCATCCACAACAATGGCTGCAGCAACTACCATCACCACACTCATCATCATCCTATTCTCCACCTTCACATCCTCCTCCGCCACCGGCACCATCGGCGTCAACTACGGCCGCATAGCCGATAACCTACCTGATCCAACCAAAGTCGTCCAGCTCTTAAAATCCAACGCCATTAACCGCATCAAAATCTACGATACTGATTCAACAGTCCTCAAAGCTTTATCAGGTTCCGAAATCTCCGTCACCGTTTGTCTCCCAAATGAACAACTCAAATCCGCTGCTTCTGATCAAACTTTCACTGATAATTGGGTGAAATCGAATATATTACCGTATTATCCTTCAACAGTTATTGAAGCAATTGCAGTCGGAAATGAAGTGTTTGTAGATCCAAATAACGTAACCGATTTCCTCGTTCCGGCTATGAAAAACGTTCACGCTTCACTTGTGAAAAACAATGTTAACAACATCAGCGTTTCTTCTCCGATTGCATTAAGCGCTTTAGGTACATCATATCCTTCATCTTCTGGTTCATTTAAACCAGATCTGATACAGCCGGTGATTAAACCGATGCTTAGTTTCTTAAAAGAAACAGGCTCGTATCTAATGGTGAATGTTTATCCGTTTTTCGCTTACGGATCTAATACTGATACAATTTCGTTAGATTACGCTTTGTTACGTGAAAACAATGGCGTGAAGGATACGAAATCCGGAATTGTTTACAAATCACTGTTTGAAGCTCAAATTGACGCTGTTTATGCAGCTATGAATGCGTTAGAGTTTAATGATGTGAAATTAGTTGTTTCTGAAACCGGTTGGCCTTCGAAAGGGGATTCGGATGAAACCGGAGCTGGAGAAGATAATGCAGCTCAGTATAACGGAAATTTAGTGCGTAGAGTGCTAACAGGAAATGGTTCTCCGTTGAGACCTAATGATCCGTTAACTGTTTATCTATTTGCTTTGTTTAACGAGAATTTGAAAACCGGAAAAACTTCTGAACGGAATTATGGTTTGTTTTATCCGAATGAACAGAAGGTGTATAATGTGCCGTTAAGTGTTGAAGCTTTGACGGAGTTTCCTTCGGCGGTGAGTAACAGTAGCAAGGAAACCGTGGCTCCGGCGGTTTCTCCAGCGGTGGCGCCGTCGTCTAGTGGTGGTGATGTGACGGAAAGTAGTTTAGGGCAGACGTGGTGTGTGGCGAACGGGAAATTAGGGAAGAAAAAGTTACAAGATGCTTTGGATTATGCGTGTGGTCAAGGGGGTGCGGATTGCCGTCCGATTCAGTCTGGTGACACGTGTTATAATCCTAATACGCTTGAGGCTCACGCTTCTTATGCGTTTAATAGTTATTATCAAAAGCAAGCACGTGCGAGTGGCTCGTGTGATTTTGGTGGTGCGGCTTATGTCGTCTCGCAACCTCCTCGTATGTATACTCTATCTATTTTCCTTGATTATATTTAGTAGAAGAATTAGGCTTTTTGATCTAAAACTGTTTTTTACCCAAACCTTTTATTAAGCGATTTAAATTGTCCCTTCAGTTTGATTATATAGCTAAAAAAACACGGGTTTTAACCGGGTCTTTATGATTAATTGTTGATTATTGATTAATTTCAGGATTTGGCAGCTGCAAGTTTCCTACGGGTTATTGAAAACAAGAGGAGGATAATGAGTTTGGTGGGGTTGTTTAAATAACTCGATCGTATTATTGATTTGGAATTATTTTATTAATTGTATTTTATTATTGTTTGTTTTAGGAAAAGATATGTGTAGGTTTGGTTGATTGTATTTGTTATGACTTTGGTGTTTCTTGTAAGTTGTTGGTTAGATAGATCCTTTTCTTCTCATAGATTGGATTTATAAGATATCTTATGTTTATTGAATTTTAGTTTTTCTTGAATACATATATTATTGATTTGCTAAGACTTTAACTAGCATGCTAGTATATATGTCTTCGTCCTTATACTTTGCTTTGATATGATTGTATTCTACATTTCTATATTAAGGTGAACTATACCAATACATCTTGAATGAATTTTGTGGTGAAACTATCTTGTCATGACTATATTGTAGGGAATATTGTCATCCAAAAAAATAATGTGATGTGGTGACGTTGGGATGATAAAAATAAGCATCATACCTATTTTTCTATACCTTTTAACTGACAAGGAATGGAAAACAAGATTATTAGATATCTTTCAAGAATTCAATTTTGGTAATTAGTGTCTTTAGTTAGTTACCAAATACATAGCAATGACATGTTTACATGATTATATCATTATTATTATTAGAGTTAATTACATAAATGGATCCTATGGTTTACTCAAAATAACAAGTTTGGGTATTAAGGTTTTTTTGTTGCAAGTTTGGGTATTGGTCTTTTAAATTGTAACGAGTTTGGGTACTAACACTAACAAGCGTTAGTTGTTCTGTTAACTTCAAGGGTTTTTTAATATTTTCATATTAGAAGGGCTATTTATGAAATTTATTATTTGTAATTTACTTAAAATATTATAAGATAAAAATATAAAAAAATAACATATTCATTTTCTTACTTTATTTTCTTTCGAATTGTCCTTAAAGGTTTGAGTATTGATCATTATCATTTGCAAATTTAAAGTGTTAAATAAAGCAAAAAAACAAGCAAATTCGAATACTAAAGTGAAGCTCACGTGAAATTTCTCATTTCAATAATGTTATTACTTGTCGATTATTTTCTTACCGTATTTTCTTTCAAGAACCACTAGCTAACACCACAAACCCTATTTATAAGCCTAGTAGCACCAACCTAACCATTTAGTAAGAGTTGGATGGTGACGATTAGGGTAACACGGAGTGTGGTGGTGTAATGAATGGTGAAGAAGTCGCGAAATTAGGACGATGATGGGTTTCAACAGTGGCAAATGAGTGTTAATTAAGGTTGGAGCTTGGTGAATCTGTTGGTGATAGTAATTGGGGTTTGTGATGGATGGTTGTTGTTCGGTGAATCGGGGTGGATGGTAAGGTTAAAGGGTGTCGAGTGGTGAGGGAAATAATACGGGTTGACGATGATGATGAAGTGGTCTCTAGATAATATAACTCTTAATAGCCGAGTTAAGTTACTTATGTTAAAGAGTTGTGAAAAAATATAAGGTGGTGTTAGCTGATGTCTTATGAATATATTAGTGGTGCTAACTAGTGGTTTGTAAAAAAAACAAAGAAAAAAATGAGTGTTTTGTTTTAAATTTTATAGTATAATATAATAATATTTCATGTAAGTTACAAAACAAGTTCATCAATCATAGGTTAATTTCATAAATAGCCCTTTTAATATGAAAAGATTAAAATTCCCTTGAAGTTAACTATAAAACTAACATTTGTTAGTGTTAATACCCAAACTTGTTACAAATTAAAAGATCAATACCCAATCTTGTAACAAAAAAACCTTAGTACCCAAACTTATTACTTTGGGTAAACCACATGCACCATTTATGTAATTAACTCTTATTATTATATAACGATGTTAATGGGTTTATAGATTAGTGTGATGTACTATTATTGAACTACATACACATTAAAAAATAAATAATGCTATAAATATTAAGAGTGAACATAATCAATGACTTATTTTATTAGGTAAACCGTACGTAAATGAATTTAGTTTATTTGACTCGCTACTTGATTTTTAACCATAAATTTTCTTTACTAAGTCTATATAAACCGTAGCGGTCACCATTTTAATTAAATGATTTCTCTAACATTTAAGTAGACAAAGCATGGAAGATCTAAAGCTTCATTATTTTACTGTATTTACTCTAAGAGTTCTTTTATTTCCTAATTGTGATATTTGTCGGGTATAATCATCCATAAAATATTTTTTTATAAAATCTTCCTTAATATAGGAAAAACGAGTACCTCATACACGTTTAAGTGTTTGTTGATCATATTTTCAATGATTGCTTGCGACACTTTTATAAACATAATTAGCTTTTCGATTTTCAAATGCAAAATTTATTTCAAAGTACAAGTTTATTTTTTATAGTAATGTAAGTCCATTTAACCCTTTTTTACTTGGTTGAAAAGAAATTAAATTATAAAACTTAATGGTTGTTTAAGCTCATTTAACATTTCAATATGAACAAATAAACTTTTTTTTCAAAGTTTCCCCAACAAATACCTAACAACACTAAACTAACTATTAGATTTATGGCGCCAACGCGTCACTTACATTTGAAACTAATACAAGGGGTATTTAAGTCTTTATCCACGCCTCGATATTACTTCACATCACAACCACTTTAAATAAATTAAAAAAAAAAAAGAATAAAACTCATGAAAATCGAGCATAGAGGAAAGGGGGCAGAACCTCCCAATTAGGGTTTATAACACTCATTCAACACGCAAATTCCATCTCAATACAAATCAATTCATCAAAATTTCACAATTTCACACATCTCTTTGTCTCCAATCTCCATCAATCATCAAATCCTTCTTTCAATTTTCATTTCATTTTCCAAACAATTTGATCGGAGATGCGAGGCGGTAGATCAGCAGCTCCGGCGTCAACATCGGCGGTTCCGGCGACTATTGGATCGAAAACTGCTACCGGAATAAAGTTCAGAGGCGTGAGAAAGCGTCCATGGGGCAAATTCGTTGCAGAAATTAGAGATCCGTTGAAAAAAGCTAGGGTTTGGCTTGGTACGTTTCAATCAGCGGAAGATGCTGCTCGTGCTTACGACGCCGCCGCTGTTAACCTCCGTGGAGCTAAAGCGAAAACTAATTTTCCGATAACTGTTGCAGAAAACGTTAACGAAGATCGTTTATTTTTCGATCAAAAAGCTGTTGTACCGCAGCTGCCGACGTGTAGTAGTTATAGCAGTACTGTGGAATCGTGCAGCGGTCCACGGCAGTTTACGACGATGGAGACGGTGTTGATACCGAAACATCCGGTTGTGGTGGATGATTGTTGTGATTATTGTGATTCTTCTTCGTCTGTTGTGGTGGATGAAGAAGATGATGATACTGGTGGTGATATTATTTGTTCATCTGTATCAAAAGCGTTTGTTACGTTCGATTTAAACATGCCTCCGATGGTGGAAGATGCGGCTGTTGTGTCTCCGGTGGACAGAGACTGTATTTGTACCGAGCTTCGTCTGTGATCATTGAATGTTGATCTGTGACTGTGAGGCTACTTTGTTGTTAGTTGTAAACTTGAAATAGCATGTAAACTTAATTGTTGTTTGAACGAATCACAGGTCGAATAATAGCAGTATAGACTGTTATCCGTGTGACAATGAGCATAAATTAAGTTGCGCGTTGATTGTGGTTTTATTTGTTCTTTGATTGCTGAGTTGTGTGTTTCATCATAATACCTTGATCAAACTCTTAAGAAACACAGAGAGACGAGCACCTCGAGCACACACCATTAAAACCTCGTCTATGTTGGGACATTGGCGCTCGTTTTGCTTCTGGTTTGATCCATGACTCAACATTCGTGCACCATTGTTTGGTATGGAATCACATCGTTAACATGTGAGAACGCGGTTGTATGATTCGAGTGATGTATACGAACGAAGAGATTAGAGACAAGAATAAAGTCAATGCAACATGTGACTGTGAAATAGCCACCAGTCCAATAAATTCAAACTTAGTCTCTTGACTCTTGAGTCAAATAATGGATTCAACCACATTTGACCATTTCCTTGAACTTTATTTCACTTTAATTATAATAATAAAACAGCAAGATAACAAGGAGCTAGACAGCAGAAATAACACATCAATCAAAGTTAAAAAGACCAAACAACAAATAGAAAGCATCTAACATTGAACGATAAAACTAATCCCACAACAAAAGAGCATGAACACTACCTATCCCAATCTTTGAGCTCTTTTTCTAACCCAAATATAAGAAATAGATTTAATGTGTTCTTCACAAACTTTGTGACAACCAAAGGTTTGGTTTGTTGTTGAATACAAGATTGTTTCTCGCCCTCCACAAAATGTTCCAGCATGACGGGAGGATGATGGCATGGGTTAACTTGTTTTTTCTCCTTGATTCGCCTATAAGTTTGTGAACCTCCATCAAGTCTCTGAATGACTGAATGAAAACATAAATATGGGCGGAACTTTGCACCAAGACCCAATGAATGCTCATAGTTTATTTGTGATAGGGGATGCAGTAAAAAAATATCTCGCAGACGTCTCCTCACACCGGGTATTAAGTGGACATAATATTCATATTTCTTTCTCCGAAAGTGTCTATTGTGAGTGTATGATCCAAAATTCCAAAGTAGCTCTCACGTTTAAAAATAATTGCTTTGAATGAACCAAATTGTCCCACTCGTAGGAGTTCCCAAACAATTGGTCTTCACTTTTATCAACCTTTTAAATAATAGAATGAGTTGAGAAATCAATTCCATTCAACTTTAAAAAAAATTCTCAGTACAAGATTACAAGGAGTATTTACCATTTTTACGAACTTTCTCACATGTCACACGTCAGCAACACATCTCTTAAGTTTCTTCATTTTTCTAAAAATGTGGAACCGGTTTTACCCATTTTCCTCGAACAACTTCTATTTTTATTTATTAAAAATATGAAATGGGTTTGAGTTTATTAGAGTACAACTCCCCACTCCAAGGAGATGCCGAGGTGAGAAACGAGGACTGCTCCGTGTGAAGGAGCTCGTGATTTTGAACCGTTATAGATGTATTCAAATAGTCTGCGGCTCGAGGCTTGCTTGAAGTTTGCTCGAAAAAACTCGGTTGTAAATGAGCCGACTCGACTTGAATTGGTTCGACTTACGCTCGAGTTAGGCATGGCTCGGCTCGTGGTTGGGAGTGGTTAAAATGTATAAATTTTAAGTTTATTTAATACACAACATATCCCTAATATAATCTATACTATATATAAAACATATTAGAAGAACATTTTAAGATTCTCTAATTATAAGAACACATACAATTTTTAGTGCATGATGTACAACAAAAAATAGGATATTATAGTACTTTTAACATTAGTTTCATTTTATCCCTTAAATTTAGTTACACTCTCATCCTTAAGTTTACACAAACTACCATTTCCTTTTACATACTAGTGATACTACACCCCTGAACCAGAGAAATTGTATTGTTATAAAAACTGTTGAAACCATCATCGTAATCAGCATGATTTTATGAATGATTTGCTATAAAATTTTTACAAAACCGATATGTAATTCTTTATTTACAAGCGTTTAATGCATGATAATACAACAACATTTTGCAATACCATTTTTTGTAGTGGGTTTCTTAAATACTTATTCGTATTTTGCAATTTTTAGTTGTTCAAAACTAACAAAGGAACTATAAAATGTAAAATAAAAATCCATTTTGACACCATCAGTTTATAAAGTCAACACTTGCATCATTTTTTTCTCCACTTTCAAACGCAATGTAACTACCATTTCCTTCAAATTCAAAACCTCGGGTTACATCTCAATCCTTTCAAATTCATAATCATCTTCTTCTTTGTTCTGGTAGTCTCTTAACTTCATACCAAAACCCATAGTTTGAAATAGTACAAATTGTCATCAATTTTCCAGATTTTGAGCTTATGAATCTTTTGTCTTCTAATTTTTCCATGTGGGTTTTAATTTTTATAGTCTTTGTTGTTGTTAGATAATATGTCTAAGATGGTAATGATTTATAATTTTGTGTTTATTATGCTCGATAATATTAAATATCTTTGATTATTTAACCCGTGTAATACACGAAGTATAAGCTAATAACAATATAAAATAAAAACATAAAAAAAACATATGTTTAATTGATATATATGTATCATCGCTCACAACTTATAGGGCTAAGAGCCCAAAGATTTTGAAATTTAACCCATGGACTAAACAGAGCCCAGACTAAATGCTCAAAAACAAAAGACAATAGAACGTTGACACTAGAGGTGCACAAATCGGTTTTTTTAAGAACCGGTTCCGGGTCTTGTTGGCGTTAAAAGAACCGGTTCTTACAAGAACCGGTTCGGTTCTAGAACCGGTTCGGTTCTAGAACCGGTTTTTGGTGAAAAAACTAGAACTTAGTAACCGGTTCCGGTTCCTAAAGAACCAGTTCCGGTTCTCAAAGAACCGGTTCCGGTTCCTAAAAAACCGGTTCAGGTTCTTAAAAAATACATTTTTTCTATGATATGGGCCGGAAGTAACATTAAAAATTTTAAATATTACAAGATATATAGCTTTTAAAACATTAAATAAATAACAACACTAAAACATACCGGTTTTTCAAGAACCGGTTCTTCCAGGAACCGGTTTTTCAAGAACCGGTTCTTCCAGGAACCGGTTTTTCCAAGAACCGGTTTTTTTAGGAACCGGTTCCGGTTCTTTTGGAACCTATAATTTCGAAAAAATAATAGAACCTATTCAGAACCTACGGTTCAGTTCCGGTTCGGTTCTTGTAGAACCGGTTCTTCAAAGAACCGGTTTTCGGTTATTTGATCGGTTCCGGTTCCGGTTTTTTGTGCACCTCTAGTTGACACGTTGAAAATACCGTTATATTCATATGAAGTGTAATAATCGAATTTGAAGCTTCATTCTTTGTTCATCTAGATGGCACTTAAGAGTGGCGTTTTCAGGACCTTCCCCAACACTTCCTTTCGAAGCAAAATTGGTCAGATTCAAAAACTCCTCAACCAATTATCCTAGTGAAATACAATGGTCAAAACCTTTAGCCATACCATGTAAACCATTGTACTCAAATTTTAACCAAGGTCTCCTATAATTGAAATGTTCATTGCATTGCAATTGGACCAAAGTTCAATTATGCTCAAAAAAGAGAAATTCTCAAATTAAAATTTCAAATAAAAATGACACATATTGTCCATTTGAACTTTTTTTTTGCTAAAAATGACTATTTTTAGTTGGTCAAACAACTTGATATCATAATCGTCTAACAAGTGATCAATTTGGTTATTTAATTGAACGACTAGCTAAAAATAGTATTTTTTACATACAAAATCAAATGGTATAATATGTGTCATTTCTTGGTAAATAGTCATTTTGAAAATTTTCCAGTATTTTAATGACTTTATTAGTAAAAAATATATCGGTACGTTAATAATTTACTTTTACACATTATATTTTCACAAACTTAAAGAAACAATAAAAGTGTTGAAAGATAAACCCGTGGTCTAATTTATTTGACGTACTTAGGAACAATCATTCGATTTTGGTTGGTATATACGATTAATACTTTACACTGCCATTGTTTTGATTATTTGATATCATATGTTAGTATGTTACTAAAAATTTTTATATCACATGTGATATAACAAACATTTATTAACTATAACTTGTTCCTTCTTTATAGTTAGTTACACCTTGTATATCCTGTTCTAACACGTGACCTCGACTTGCTTTCAACGTTCTTTTCTTTTATCCTGATTCGTGAATCTTTAACATTGTATACATGCTTATTCGGATTATTCGGATCGGTTAATATACTCTTTATTATAATTGCTTCGAATGTTAAATTGGGTCTTCAAAATTTCAAATCCAAATAATCTATTATCCAAACCGATGAACACCTTTAAATTCACCCTCACTTAAATAAAAAATAACAACTTAAGTAACTGAGTTAAGATAGATAGACGAAAACAACAACGTTTTATAAAACTTAGGGCTTTGGAAGGAAAAAAACTATTTTAAATGAAATGCAAAAAAAAATCGAAACTCTGGAAAGCAAATGACAATTAACTAACTACATTTAAAATGGTTAGGACATACACATTAGAGCATCTCCTGGGTTTTGCCCTTCTGACAACCAAAACGCTCATCTCTCTCCCTCTCTATCTCTCTCAATTCATTCTTTGATGTTCATGTTCACAACCTCTTCGTAGTTTCTCCTCCAACCAAAGGGCCATCGGCCTAATTGTAACCGGACGGTGAACACGTTATGTAAATTTAAAAGTAAATTTAAAACGCGCGAGTTTGCTAAAAAAAATTCTTCCACACTCGATTGTCATTTTCTATTGGCCTAATTGTATCCGGGCGGTAAACAAGTTATGTGACTTCAAAAGTATATTTAAAGCGTGTGAGTTTGCTAAAAACTCTTTTTCATAGTCGGTTGTCATTTTCTTCGTGTGTCCAAACTACTCCAAGTACGGCCATTGATGATCTCGCTAATTGAGGAAAGTGTTGACAAATTTTGGGAGCTCAAAGTAGGCAACCAAATCCAACAATGTTGTAGATATTTTGCCGTACACATGGCCACAATGAACCTAACCCATACAAATTGAAGGTTTAATATTTAAAAGAAATTTTGAACGGCAAGAAGTTTTATACTATCATTAATACATTTCACATGGGCTGCTTTTCCACCACTCTCTCTGTGACCCCTCTTACTTATTTCTTTGTTTAAATTAGGTGTTATGTTTTTATCAAGATATTTTTCTTTGTTTAGCTTTTGTTATTTTACAAGGAACAAAAGTCTACTTGTAAAATATATTTATTCTCTATTTTGTAAGATTTAAATATGTAATAGTTTGTTGTGGATAAACACCATGTATCACTATGTCAAATAGACCATTTATTCATGACAAATACATGTAAAAAAGAAGATAGACTATGGGGAACAATATATTTTTTATAAGAGACTATTGAGAAAGGAATAATTTGATGTAAAATATTATAAAAGTTTTGAAGAGTTAATAAAATTCAGTGATACTTTAAAAACAAAAAATGGGATATGATATTACCCTAATAAAACAAAATATAACTCATAAAAAAATTGTCATCCTAACTTTAATATATTTAATAAGTCAAATTTTCTAAAATATACGAAAAAATCATCAAACTATGTTTATATATATTAAAGTCACTAATTAACCTGTATATCCCCCATGTCTCACGTCAAATATGAATGCATTTTAGGGTATTATTTTTTACAAAAGAACTCCACAATGTAGTAATATATGATTTCTTATATGATAAACCTACGATGAGTCATCGGTCTAACGAAGGTTTTGTGACACCTTAGATAAATTACGCATCGTTTTTACCTATTATATATACATAAAACAAACACTCAGCAATAAAAACTATCTTATTTTAAATATCAATATATCGTTTCAACTTTCAACCACAATGACTATAGACGAGAAGACAACTCTACCGTTACGTTTCCCTATGGATGAGAAGACATCTCAAATATTAAACTTAAGTTATATCTTATGAGAAATTTGAAGCCTTAACTAGCAACTCTAAAACTAGATCTTTTAAAACTTTCACTCGTATATATAAAACTACAAAAAAATCGCGCTTATCTTCAACATCTTCATCACCACTATCCCAACAGCCATGGATAAAAGAAGCTTACCTCTGATCAACAAAAACAGAGCATTCGCTCGCTGCGTCTCACATGCATCCGACGAGCTCCATAGTTTTCGATCATGGCTTCGGTGGATGTGCGTTGATCAATCTAACGTCTATACTGCAACTCTCTCTTGGTTCACGTTCATTTTCTTCACATTCATCATTCCTAGCTTCTCACATTTCTACCTCGCGTGTAGCGATTGCGATAATCGGCATGCGAGACCTTTTGATAGCCTTGTTCAGTTCTCTCTGAGTGGTATTGCGACGCTTTCGTTTGTTTCGATATCGGGATTTGTGAGGGTTTATGGTCTTCGTAGGTTTTTGTTCTTTGATAAGCTTTGTTATGAGAGTGAAACTGTTCGGAAGGGGTATACTGCACAACTCAATGTACGTATTTTGTTTCTCGTTGCGCTTTTGATGTTTATTGATTGAATTTAATTTGAAGATCGATTCATATCCGATTGATTGTGTTTTAAATCTCTAATTTTGGCTTGAAGGAAAATCATCAAAATACACAAATTGACCGAAGAAATTGCAAATTAAACATTTAACTTGTTTTTTCAACATAAACATTGACTTTTAGCATACCATTTGAAGTGGAAAATGTAGCTGTTTTCCCCTAACTAAAAGTTATTCAACAGTAAAAAAGTTCTACGGGCTCACAAATGAGCCAATCATATTTTAACACAAACCAGCATGTCTAAAAATAAGTCTCTTGGCCGTAAGTACTTTTCAAGCCATTGAGGGATAAGTGGCAAAATATGAACGACTCGTTTTGTGGAACCGCTGTACTTGGAGGCTACACGATGGGAAACTATGTTTTAAACTTTAAGTATGCTTTTAGTATTTTGTGGCGCCATGGCGGGTTACTATTGGTTATTTTGGAATGGTTTAGTGATGCAAATGTTAAAGAACTTTTATCTTGACAATTGCTAGAGTTAAATTGTCTTCTTTTTTTGTGATTTTCCCACAAAACAAAAAATGACTGCAGTTGAGAATTTTGTTACCATTTTATTTAGGTTCATCCTTAATTTTGCCTTAATTGTTATGAAATATCAATGCAGAGGTCACTTAAAATCCTTTCAATCTTTGTGATCCCATGTTTTGCTGCTGAGAGTGTATACAAGATTTGGTGGTACACTTCAGGTGCAACTGCCATTCCTTTTTTAGGGAATGTTGTAGTGAGTGATACAGTAGCATGCATATTAGAACTTTGCTCATGGCTCTACAGAACAATTGTGTTTTTTCTTGTTTGTGTGCTTTTTAGACTCATTTGTTACCTACAAATCCTCCGTCTACAAGATTTCGCTCTTGTTTTCCAAGTTGACTCTGATGTCGAGTCTGTATTGAGGGAACATCTCAGGATCAGAAGGCATTTGAAGATCATAAGTCACCGTTTTCGTGCTTTCATATTGTTGGCCCTTGTCATTGTAACAGTTAGTCAGTTTGCAGCACTTTTTAATACTACCCGCCACGATGCTGATCTCAGCATTTTCAAATCCGGTGAACTTGCAGTAAGTGTCCTTGTAGCTTTGTCGCTTTAGAGTTTTGTTATGTAGGTTCTAGATGTAGCAAATTGTGCTGGTTGGGTGGCGGGTTAAAGAGTTGACCTGACACACTTCATGTCCAATTGCATTAGATTTTTTATCTTTACCAACATGAATATATAAAGTGATCAAGATAACATTACAACATGGTTGATTTGTTTTCTTGTATTGTAGTTGGTTTCAGTAAGCCTGCTTGCGGGCTTAATGATACTGTTGAGGAGTGCGACTAGGATCACCCACAAAGCACAAGGTGTGACGTGTCTGGCCGCCAAATGGCATGTATGTGCAACGATTGATGCCTTCGAGTCACCCGAACCTGATACAGAAACCCCGCCTATTGGTGCTGTTGTTGGCAGCCAGGTGTTTCCATGTGAAGCATCGTCATCTGACTGTGATGATGTTGGCAGTGAAGAAGATGAGTTGGACAATACTAAACTTATACCAGCATATGCTTATAGCACAATCTCTTTTCAAAAAAGACAAGCTTTAGGTATGTACAGTAGAGCTTACTTTTAACATGATCAGAATAAGTAAAGGTGTCAGTTTCTACCTATTTGCTTGTAATCGGGTCAAACGAGTAAGATAAAAGTGTTTGTTATGCTTTAGGTTAAAAAACGGGTCAAAACAAACGGGTTAAACAGGCTGAAAGCATCCAAACTGTAGTGATATTAATTCAGTATATATCTGTTTCTGGCCACTCATTTTTACGCTACCTACAACCGTCACACCTGCCCATTTTTCCCACCTGAACAATGAATGGTCATTAAAATTTAAACCTGAACTGATAAAAATTTGATTTTGAATTTGTGCAGTGACGTATTTTGAGAATAATAGAGCGGGGATAACGGTATACGGGTTTATGCTGGATAGAACTTCACTACACACCATAGTAACAATAGAGCTGTCGTTGGTCTTGTGGTTGCTTGGGAAAACAATCGGCATTTCTTGATAAAACAACTTTAAGACCAAGAAAGTTACAGCTGTTGGGAAAAGAATGCATCATTTGGTTACTCATGGATCAATCAGTTAACATCACTGGCTGCCTGCAAACACGGTACGCAATGTGACAGCCGCATGAAAACGTGCATCAATGGTTAAAAAGAGTATGACAGAGGGAAGTAGTAAGGTGAACAGGATTAGTTAATGCTTACTGTACTTGTTTTACAAATCTGTTGATAATTATTGCCGTTTATGTCGTTTATCTGTTTATCTGTTCGTTCTTTTTGCTTGTGCAGTTTCTTCACTGATTAAACTACTCGTACATCATAAGAACATTTGGTACTTAAGAAGTTGAATAATCATTTGGTATTCATATGAACATTTTTTTGTCATGGATAATCAGTGTGACTAGAAGCTGCACAATTGGATGTAAATATTTTCAAAAGAAGTCAAGGAATTAAAAACTATGCACATATGTGATAAACCACCTACGTTTACACGTGTGATGTTTCCCCACATGAGCAATCAACACACCTATAACTATATTAGAATGAGAAAGAGGGAACAATGTTCATATTATAATTTTTCTTTGATAAAATAAAATTTATATATTAGAATGTTTTCCTAACTACTGAAACATAAGTCGGTGAGGTCTTATTGTTTAAGACCAAAGTTATCAAATTTATAACTTTCTCACTCAGTGGCGGAGCCAGCCAATATGTTAGGGGTGTCTTTTAAAAAATACGTATTTTATATTTGTATATTTTTTTGCATATGCTCGTATAAAAAGTTTTTTTTCATACATTAATACAAAACATTATTTTCTCTGCATATCATTAGTAATATCCGGAGATTTTTTAATTTTTTCTTGATAACTATTAATAATATTTGGACCATTTTAACCAATATCATCATTTTCTTAAAATTTTTTTTAAAAAACTTGTCATTAAAAGTATGTTTTGATTGTTCAGAGGCATACTTTTAAGTGTTCAGATATATCCTAAACATAAAATGGAAAAAAAACATTAAATTTACATTACGCGCGAAAAGTTGAGCCGTAACCCATGTTACGGCTCAGTGACAACAGTGGCGGACATATATAGACTTTGATTTACTTATAAATTTTAGATGCTATACCATGACACTCTTATTTGACATGTTTACATTTTGCACTCCAACTTTGAATATATACACTTTTAACCTCCATATTTTTCTACCTTCGCAACAAGCCGCACAAGTCGAATGTGAAAACATTGTTAACGTGTGTTACAAAGTAAAAAAAACATGTCATTGCAACGCAGGACTCGTATTAAGCTAACGCACCTCACATTGAAACATGTGTTAGAAAAACCGTATCGTCATAACGCGCTACAAATGTCAAAATTCTAATATCATCATTGTAACGCATGTGACGAAGTCAATGAGACCCGACCGATGCATACTTGGCCTGACCATAAATCTAGTTAATTTTTTAAATGTTAACTCTTTGTAAATCTATTATTATATTTACAATAAACATGTTTAGGGTGTGCAAGGCTTATTTAGGTTCGTTTAAGTTTTTAGCGTCTATTGAAACTGATAACTAGGGGTGTAAACGTGTTGAGCTGATCCTGAGTGTATAGGTTTTTCCTATGGTGTGAAAATTCCATCTTAAAATCCGATCCAAATTATCTTTATCGCTTGGTTAGCGTGTTGGTTAACCGTATTTTAAAACACGAAACCAACGCATAGGTGGTCTGAGTTCATATGACCGAGTTTTTTCTAGCCCCGTGAATATCTTTTTTTATGTCTTAAAGAGGGCCACTCTAACCAGTAAAGGTGGGTGCCCAATAACGACCAGCCCTGGCTCGGCTACATTAACACGGTTCCGGGAGGAGTCGGTAGTTGGGCACCAGATCCCTTTGGACCTGGAGAACGTTTGATGCTGAGTCGGGGTGTCATGTGATTCAGATCGACATTGGTTTATTCGGTTAACTAAGGGTAAAAAACAAAAGTGTAATCACTTCCAGTTAAGTCGGTTTTGGGTTTGGTCGGTGTTCAATTAAGTTCTATTAATTTGATGTCTACACAAGAAAAGAACACCCAACCACTTGAAAAAAAAACACTTTACCACACACCATTATATTTTTTTCGACATTTTTCATATTAAAACTGTTATCAGGTAAATATTTAGGGTGAAGTTATTTTAAAAGGTTTTTTTTACAAAGTCATGAAAATGCATTCACACGAACTTCGCTTGGTCTCATTCAGTGACCTTAGAACCTTCACTTCAAACCACACCCCCCAAAGAAAAACCTTAATTACCAACTATTTTTCATTGAAAACGGATGGCCGGTGCGTCTTATCTGAGGGGAACACGCTTTTTGACCGCAATGTTATATGATTATCGGGCAACATGTTGGAAAGTAAGTTCACTTTTATTAAAATAATTAACTGAATATTATAACGATGCTCTCGTTATACATGAGAAATTCACTAGTACATTGCCGCGTACAAAACCAAATTAGAAATACATGTAAAGAACAATTTACAAATGATACAAACCGTACTGGTTAGTAAAACTTCAATGAGATAGCAACGTACATGACGGTAACAACAACGAGATTGATGATCCTGCAAAACAAATATTAGAAAGAAAGATCCGGGCTTGTGTTTGACACAATTCCCTTAAACAGATTCGTCATCTGTTCCTAGGGTACACCGGACGAAAGCAGCGTACTGCCGGACTTGATCACTTGCCTGAAAAGAAACCGAAGAAGATGTTGCAGATGAGATGATAGATATTGTGTATCTTGTTATTGTGTTCATGGTGTGTTGTAAACTCTCCATGTTACTACGTTTTTTGTTGTTGATTTCCAATTGATCATGTTGCCATGTTCTTGGTTGTTTTCTTGTTTGATAAAAAGGTTTGCAAGAGTCTTGCAATTCATGACACTTGAATTGTCATAAAACCCAGCAACTCAAAGGTTGGAAATTCCAACAGTCTCTTCTAGATGTCGGTTAAAACGGGGTCGGGTTACAACAATCCAGCCTCGAGTTTTCGGAGTTGCATTCGATTACTGACCGACTACTTGAGAGTTGACCTCTCATTTACACAAAATATCCAACACAATACACCCACTTTACCCCCAAAGCTAAAACCTAAAAGCTAAATTCGACAATATGGTTTCAATGTCGTTAGAATGAAATCAATCAAAGTTCGTTTAGCCGCTCGCATAACTTTCTATAGAAAATACGCTTTATGTTTTCAATATTATATATATATATATATATATATATTAACAATAACTTTCATTCAAACAAAAAATAGCAAGCAACTAGCAAACAAAATTTTTAAAATTTTATAGATGATACCAAAAAATTTGGTCACGTTTAAACATTTAAAATTTAAACTCATTCCAAAGTGGAAAACTAACCATACGGACCTAAATTTAGTTCAAAACACAACAGCTAAAAAGTGTCCAAAATTGTACGTAATGTTTAACATAGGGTATCAATCAACAATCAACAATCAATAAAAACAATCAATAATTAATTTAACTCTAGTCCTAACATTGCTTTTCATTTCAATCCATTGAAGTTAACATCACTCAAAGCTTTGGCGCCTCGCACCACCAAAGGAATATAATAAAAATATCTTGACTCAAGTTTTAAACTTCACGGCGTCGGTGAGATCTAGAACATTTTTAGGGATTTTGAAAAATTTTCAAATAATCAAATCTTTTCAGGATTTGCATGTTAATCAGTTTTCATAAATGGAGATTGATTCGTCAGCGATCAGTCGGTGTTCTGTAGAACACCAGAAGATCTACAACGAATGGTTCAATGTCGCCGATTCAGGTTTCGTTTTTCGTATTTTGTGCTTTTTCTTCATCGTTTTATGTACTTGTTTTTGATTTTTTATTTGATTTGTGGCGTTGATTGCAGATGGTGATGGACGCGTTACTGGTGTTGATGCCACGAATTTCTTCGTTATGTCGAATTTAGCTCGACCGGATCTTAAGCAGGTTTTTGTCTATTTCTTATGTTTGTGCCCTAGTTTTGTTTGCTTTTGATGTGTTTTATGAACTGTGAATCATCGATAGCCCTAGGCTGTATGATACATGTGGTTAATTATATGTGCTTGCTTAGTTTTAGCCTTTTGAGCTGTATGTGAAACAATGGGATCGGTTTTACCAAAGCTACAGCTATGTAACAAGTGTGCACTTGTTTATTTGTGTTAAAAGAACATAGGCAGGTAATGGATGGTATTTTTTAAGTTTGAATACTTCACTTGATGGTATTTTGTATTGTGACATCTAGGTTTATTGTTAAATATACTGTTAAATCACACTGTAGCTCATCTCACTGAACTTAAGAAGATGAAGATCTAATAAGGCAAAAAAGCTGTTGACTTTTTCAAATTGGAACCCTGGAGATATAGCTGAATCTGTGATTGAATGATGTTGGTGCACATATTAGAAGGATAAAGCATCCACCTAATTTACATGACATTAAAAGCAATGTCAGTACGTGTGTATGACAGAGTCACAAACCATGCAGTCTTTTGAACAAGCAATTCCGTTGGCATGTGTTTCAGTATATTTAAAACTCACATACGTACTTGTCACAAATGAACCATAATGGTCTCTGATATGTCCTCCTGTGGTGTGCAGTGTGCTCATAAGTATTCATCTGTATCGGTATTAGTGTTAATTTGACAACCTTTTTGAGTGGTAGATGATTCATGGGATAAAAAAACCCTTACTTGCATTTCGAGCATCACACCACAAATTATGCCAGCAAGTAGTAACGGCCTACCTAAACTCCTAAAGCTATTCTAACTGTACCTACACGATAGACACTTTAGTTATGAAAGGTGGACTATCTATTTCACAATTTGGGATTTGCAAGATATTTTATCATTATGCCATCTTTTTCTTATTTTAAGTATATACTGCTCTTTTCTCATAATTAGCTAGTTGTTTTTTACTTTTGAATCCTGACCTGTTTATCTTTCCCCACCTGTTTATATGATTACATAAGGTGTGGGCAATTGCGGACTCTAAGCGACAAGGCTTTCTTGGGTTTAAAGAGTTTATCACTGCGATGCAGGTAATTTGCCGTTTTTAGCATTACTTCTTTTATTACATTTGGCATTTTTCTGTACATGATCTTGTTTGGCGTGTTTGGTAATTGTAGCTGATATCTTTGGCACAAGCAGGCCATGAATTAAGTAGTGACCTCTTAAATTCTGAAGGTAAGCTGTGTAGTCACATTTTTTCTCATTACAGTTTCAATGTGTAATATTCTCACAATTGATTGGTACTGTGTATTCCAACTCAGTTGATTTTGAAAATCTGAAACCACCGGTGATGGATGGTCTGGATGTCTTACTAGCTGTATGTATACCTTTCTCTCATGTTATAAAAAAAGAGTAGTAGGGGCACTATGAGTCTATAAACTAAATAATTTCATTGAGATTCTAACTTGTTTATCAATATCTGTAGAGGAAAAGGCGTCCAAAAAGTGATCCTGACTCAAATGGTAATGATTTTATTGCTCTAATTATTATGAAAAATAGGGAATTACGTGATGTCTCTACTTGCTGATGTTCACACTCGGCATTATTTTAGGTAATTCGCCGCTACAAACTTCACCATCAGCATCATCTGGTTGGTTTACTTCACCTAAATCTGCAAAAAAGGTATTGGTTATATCGTTTTGTTCACTATGTAGGAAAAAGGGTTTGAACGTGGAAATCAGATTAACACATGCTTACGAAAGAAACATCCATCTTCAAAACATAGAACAAAAATATTATGCTCCTGTAAGGGCATCTTATCCTGGTCCTAGGTGCAACAGAGTCCTGTAATGTATCAGCATCACTGAAAACAAGGGTTCCTTATTTTAGTACTTGAGATATTTTTTTTGGGGCTTTGCCTTCTGCTTCTTGATAAACAAGCTAGCATTAGAGGATATCTAGCCATGGTTGTGTTTTAAATATTCAGTATTCATCATATATCGTTTATGCTTGCTTAGGTTCCCTTAACTGCTGTCACATCAATCATTGACGGCCTGAAGAAGCTGTACATTCAGAAGCTGAAACCTTTAGAAACCACGTATCAGTTTAATGATTTTGTTTCTCCCTTATTGGTAAATGAATTTAACTCATGACCAGCTATGGGCCTATGGTTGGTTTTTTTGCTAATGATTCTTGTTGTTTCTGTTTCTAGACGAACAGTGATTTTGATGCCAAACCAATGGTGATGCTTTTGGGTCAATACTCAACAGGGAAAACAACATTCATCAAACATTTGCTTAGAAGTAGTTATCCAGGCAAGTTTTTCACTCATCACATTCTTTGTCTTTTTATAATTTTATAATCATACCTCTAATTATTCTTCATTTTTCTAACAGGAGCTCATATTGGACCTGAGCCTACCACGGATAGATTTGTTGTTGTTATGGTATGCCTAAAAACTAAAATCTCCTTTTACTTTCTTGATTTGGTCATGCTGCTTGTATTAATCTGTGGGTGTGTAGATATTTGGTTCTACTGTTCTATAATATCTTTTAGTGGATGTATACTCCGAGAAAAAACATAAAAATTTACTGCATATTAGGTCTTAGAAATGGAAACTCAACCTGTCAACCAGGTCTCAAAACATCCCATCTTCAACCATTATTCTCATGCTCATACTGAATCGAAGAGTACTGTTGTACTTCATGGTATTTAGTAAAGCAAAATGGTTGGGACCAGTTTTATGCAATATAATGGTTGACTAAAACACAATTGTTTTTTGTTTTTATTTATTGCAGAATGGACCTGATGAAAGAAGTATTCCAGGAAATACTGTTGCTGTTCAAGCTGACATGCCCTATAGCGGTTTAACTAATTTTGGAACTGCATTTTTGTCAAAGTTTGAGTGCTCTCAAATGCCACATCCTGTTAGTTATCATGATAAACCTTGATTGTGTATGATATAATCACTATTTCTTCATGCTAAACCATATGCTGTGTTTTCTGGTTGAAAGCTGCTGGAACATATCACATTTGTGGACACTCCTGGAGTATTATCAGGAGAAAAACAAAGAACACAAAGAAGCTATGACTTCACAGGTGTCACATCTTGGTTTGCTGCAAAGTGTGATCTAATCTTGCTTCTCTTTGATCCTCATAAACTTGATATCAGTGATGAATTTAAACGTGTTATATCATCATTAAGAGGAAATGACGACAAGATACGTGTGGTTTTGAACAAGGCTGATCAAGTTGATACCCAGCAAGTAAGAAGTGCTTTTGGATATTAACTATTACACTTCCTTACATGTACCTTTTTTGCTGCTTACAAGTGGTATTCTGTATTGTAGCTGATGAGGGTGTATGGAGCACTAATGTGGTCACTTGGTAAAGTCCTTAACACTCCTGAGGTTATGCGCGTTTACATCGGGTATGCTCATCTTTTGTCTTTTCTTATCGTTTGTGTGAATACACTATTTTAATATGAATGTAGCAAAAAGGTGGGTCAGATGTGTTAGTTAACTGGTCAAAACGTGACGGGTTGTATTAGCTCAGAACCTCATTTGCTCTTTTTTTACAGTGAATGATTGCAAACAGATTATCTTTACAAAAATAATCTTCTATCTTTTTGCATAAACTGACCTTCAAGTTTCAATCCGTTTGTGTTGTTTAAATATTTACAGCAAGCTTATTTTGTTGTTAATAGGAATTCAATTTCTGAAACTTACTCTTATATCTGGCTTGCTTTTCCTTCTCATGTCTTAAAGAACTGCAATTGGGCACTGTTTATTTCAGTTAAAATCATTAATAGTAATGATCTTAGAGTGTAAGTTTTACGCATAACTGCCTAAGCTCATTAGTTTTTTCTGCTTCGTACCTTGTTGAAGTTCACATGAGGAGCAATGATCGTGCATTGTTCTGTTACTTCGAAAAATATACGTAGTTATGAAATTCACATTTTGCTCTTTACTATTTAGTACAGTTATGAAGTTACCCTTATTAGCTAAACCACCGACATATCTCCTTTTGTTTCTATTTATAAATCTAAATGTGATGTGTAAAACATTATTCATTTGTATATAATGGATCTGTCATATTTGTTTCATTTTTATGTTTTGTACCATCAACACATTCAAGTAACTTACCACTGAAGTCTCTTAATAATTCATATGTTCAATTTTGGGTTTTGGAACGTTACAGCTCACTACTTGCTTGCATAGTTTGAAACTTAATGCAATTTTCTTTTGCCGGACAGTTCTTTCAATGACAAACCTATAAATACGGTTAATTCTGGGCCAATTGGGACAGAGCTGTTTGAGAAAGAGCAGGAAGATCTTCTTAGCGACTTAAAGGACATACCTAAGAAGGCTTGTGATCGCAGAGTGAGTTTCTTAAACTTTTAAAGCTCTATATTTATTCAACTTTCACCAGTTTCATTTTGAGGATTCTCTTTCTTTTCATGAAAATGGGTCCCGCAATGAAAATGTAGGGCTACACATATCGATACTCGGTTGCAACTTTCATTGACCATCTTGGGTGTCTAGTAAACTTTTGCTTGTCAAAGTTGGCATTTTTCTATGTTTTTAGAGCTAAAAGATAGAGCACATGTACACGTGGTAATTCAGCGGGTTAGAGTAGCTGGGTAAATGGTAAAAAATGGGTAATGTTTTGGTACTGGTTGCAAACTGTCTAGCTGTGTTGAATCCAAAATAACTCGTCTACAGTTATAATATTATTTCGGTCTATTTGGCTCGTTAGAGATACAACATACATCCTGCCTTATTCAAGCAAACAGGCTAAAAAGGCCACCTCTAAGCGCAACGGGTTCTAAAGATATGCAACGTCTATAATTTAATCTTGTTTACAGATCAATGAATTTGTGAAGCGAGCTAGAGCGGCCAAGATTCATGCTTTCATTATTAGTCATCTTAAGAAAGAGATGCCGGCCATGATGGGCAAGTCTAAAGCTCAGCAGAAGCTCATCGATAACCTGGAAGACGTTTTTGCAAAGGTTCATCTCTCTCTCTCTATACATACACACACCATAAAATCAAGAATTTTTATCTCTTTAATTTTTATAGAAATGGCTTTTTTTACAGACTTTGTATGCTTCACACGAGTTTTTTACAGAGTTTATATTTCCCTTTCAATATCTCTGATTGTGTGTGTATTTTACTGACTTTTGTGAACAGGTTCAAAGAGAGCATCACTTACCAGCAGGAGACTTTCCGTATGTTGAAAGCTTCAGGGAGAGATTGGGCGGTTACAATCTAGACAAATTTGAGAAGCTGAAGCCGAAAATGATCCAAACTGTCGATGATATGCTCGGTTATGATATCCCCGACCTTCTAAAGAACTTCAGGAACCCATATGATTGAAGCTAGTTGGTTGAGAAAACTGTAATCTGCTGTGTGTACTATGAAACCAAGAGAATATTGTTCGTTAGAGTATGAACATGATGTTTATTGTTGCTAAAAATGCTTGAAAACTGATCCTGCTGATACGGAATTAAAATTGTTGTAAATTTGAATTTTGAAGTTACTAAATATGATTAAATTTACGACAAAATGGGTCCAAATTACAACAATGTTACCTTTTGGTGTTTTTAAACAGCCGTTTCACATAAAATTTTTTTAAGACGAAATTGACGTGAAAGAAATGATTTGTTAAAATTAAACTAATGTTTTAATAGTTTTTAGTGAGTTTTTGTTTACATAAAATTATTGTTTACGTAATTGTTTTCCATGTATTATGTAAGTTATAAATTTCAAAACCTCTTATTCTATAAATCGTCTATTACCTCTCATTTTTCCGTTTTAACAAAGTCAAAATTCATATTCATCCTTATGAAATTTTGAAATATTTTAATTATCATTTTAATCATTTATAATAGATGTTTATAATATGTGTATTAAATTAAAATGACTATAAACGTAATTGCTATGACAAAAACTCTAGTAAACTTGTTTTACTATATTCTATTCAATTGATCGAGATCACTTTCTATCAGAGTTCGTAGAAATCACATATATATGACTTACTTAGTTCTCTTTAAAACCTATAAGATCAATAATCGTATCATACGAATCACCACTCATATTCATACATAAGTATTTGAATAAATATTACATGTTTCCAAACACCACTTCTCTTCCTAACCTATGATCTTCGATATAACAATGACGTGTTTAGATCTTAAATATCACTCAAGAGTGATAAATAATTTTATAGTTTTTGGCTTAAAAGATGTGACTTAACGCTAGGTCAGTGCACAAACTGATATGTGCGTTATGATTTCATAACTGCATGATAAATATCACACAAGTGTGACTTCTTCTTACGGAATAATTTTACTTATTTCTAACATTTCTCACACACGATATTTATTATAAACTTATTCCAAGTTACGTGTGCATAAAAATAAGATATGTAAAATTATAAAGTTTAGTGGTTGCTTTTCAAATTAACATACTAATTACACATAACCGGCCACACGCTTGTTTCTCTTGTAATTAGGGATTATTGGCTGCAAAGTTGATTTTGTTATATATCATTCAAGAACAATCTTCCATCCATATAAACAAACCTTCATTGGTTGCTTTTCAAAGCGTTAATATCTCTGGTATAGTGGTATGGTTACGTAAATTTTCTCTTTCTCTACTTAACCGTCACAGCTGCTCAATTCTTTTTACAGTTGAAAGTTTTATCATTTGTAGTTCATATAACTATCGAGTTTCAGTCAATTGGATGATGATATGTGATCTATTTCGGTTATTATATGGTTGCTCATTCATGCTTTGTAGTTTGTACCGTAGAACAGTTCAGAATGAAAACCGAAATGAACACCAGGTGTTTGATGAAATGCCCCAGAAATGCATACCGCAATTTTTTAAACCATGTTAATAAAAGATAATTTTGAAGAACATAATGTGTTTTAGTTTCTTGAATTGCATTTTTTATTGTATTTGCACCAAAAAAATGAAATGCTAATTCCCAGTTCCAACAACTATGCTATGGAATTGCATTTGTTGTTTTTAACATTTTATACTTTTAAAACAGTGATAATGTTACCACAAAGGATGAAGAAGGTTGTTACAGACAACCCGAAGAAGCTTGCAACCTTGATTGATCTTGTTAACTTGCCCTCAACGTTTAGAGAGTTTGTTGGACGGTCTCAAAGTTCTCGACTTGGTTGTTTTCAGCATGTTTGGTCATATATAAAAGAGAACAAACTCCAGGTGCGTGTTAATCTTCTCAATTTAGTGTCATAGTGTCATACCCGTGCACCATATTGTTTAGAGCCAAAAGTTCCACTCTTGAGACTATGCAAATAACTGCCACAGACTAGCATTAACATATTACATATTAATGGGTTAATATGTTAATGGGTTAACATGTGTTTGCAACTCATTTGTGGCATGTTGGTTTGTTGTGCTACTATCATAGTAGTCAAAGTTGTGAGTCGCAAAGGCCATAGGGTTCGCTTGTTGCCTGGCACAACGCACAATAGTAAGGAAAATACAAAATATAGAATAGGTGGAGATATTTTAAGAAAATGCTGTTTTTAATGCCATCTATCATTTTACATAACTGAGATTTACACAAGATCAAATGAACGTGAGATTAAGTTCTAACACAACGTAAGAGGTGCAACGTGCACACTTGTATAAGTTAATCTAATCCCAGACCCCAATGATTGGCAAAGACTAAAGCGTGATGTGCCATTGTGCTCCATAGAGGGTGCGAATGATCAGTGCCTTTAAAAATAGTTTGCAGGGCTCTATTAATACTCATGAACCAAGTTATCATCGATACCCCGTTTAATAAAAAACAAAAGTCCAACCAAACAAGTCATGCTAAAACCTAAACATAAATGCTGGAAATTTCAAAGTGCTCGCTGGCCGATCTGTCACACATATGGAAAGAGCCGCAGTGGCCTTGCCTTGGCACTCACATTTGCCACTTTTGACTACTAATGCATGTGTTGGTATTTTTATAGTTTGTTGTAGATTACTAGATTTGACACTAGTTAAGTCTCAGATTGAAACTTTTCACATGTCTAGTTTATTTTCTAACCACTACCAATGTTCTTGTGTTTATGTTACCACTAATGCATATGCCGCTACTTTTGTAATTCAGGATCCGAACAACAAAAACATAGTTCATTGTGATGCAAAACTTAAGAGTATTCTGTTGGGAAAAACTCAGGTAGAGCTTGCGGAACTTCCCATGCTAATCAAGCTGCATTTTCCAAAGGTGCAAAAGTGATTTCAATACCTGAGGCTGATATCATGTGTAAGCCCACAGCATGCAACAAACTGTTTTACCTGTAGTTGACATTGTGATTATTGTGTAACGATAAACACCTATTTTTAATCTCTTAATATCATCTGTTTGGACCCAAATTGTATGCATCGTACTCGAAGCAATTTTAAAGAATTAGCAGCTAATTAATATTGCCATAAATGAAGGAAAATGTGCTCTTGCAATTGCTGTTCATATATTCATTGTCTAGTAACTAACACAAGCATTTGTCAAAAGTAACAAAATACATTTCATCACTAATTGAATAAATACACCTTTATTCTTCAATCATCATTGTTATCACCTTCCTTTTTCATTGGATCTGAGCTCATTATCCTTAGATTCTTTCTGTACTGAGGAGATGTTAATCTCCTTTCTAATGGTGTTTTCCTTTTGCTCACAACAAACCGATTAACCCCTTTACGCATTGGCATGATCGACGGGAAATCTTCATCAGGGATTTGACTTAACTCAGAAATATCCTTAATTTGTGCAACCCTTTTGAACCACCTTTCTGCCTTGGCCTCTTCTGACATGTCCAACGGATCAGGTTCCGTCACTGCAGATCCCTCAAGACTCTTTCCTGTCCACCCAATCTTTCCATTCATGTTTTCTGGTGCTTGTTGACCAACATACGAGCTTTCAGGTTTAGTCTCATTTATTCTAACCTGGTTTCTTGTTTCTTGCACATAATTTTGATAAAAACTGGCATTATGTGAGTTCCCGCAAGTTTCATTTGTAGGTTTCATTTTTGAATCTATGCTGCTGGGTTGCTGCTGGTTATCTTTTTTGGCAAAATAGTCTGATGGAAATGGAACAAAGCCACTGCCAGTGCTTCCTTGGTGAGGATGAAACGATTGATCTTTACTTTTGTTATCTGATAAACGCGTTTCCTCTTTACGTATAGGCGTAATTCGAGGAAAATTATGTGAGATGTCATTACTAGGGCCAGTGATACCATGCAATTCCTTTACTTTCTTAAACCATCTTTCCGTCTTATCTTCTTTATCAGCATCTTGAATATGCCTGCTCGGAACATACCCTGAATTGCTTCCATGTAACGCAGCCGCATCTGGTCGGCTATACTCACATTTTAAACACACTACGTTTTTTTGGTAATTAAAGAACTTACATCTGAAAGGAAATGAATGAATAATGTATTAGATATCAACAAGAGTTTTACAGTTGGGAAATGCAGGGTTTGAAGTGATATTTACCTTGGGCAATCCCATTCTCCAGTAGTCATGTCTCTCTGTGGCCTTGGTTCCTCACATTCAAGGCATTGTGTATTCCTTGCAAAGTTCATAAAACTACATCTGCTCGACACACACAAATTATAAAAGTTAATAAAAATATACACATACAACTAGGGGCGTTATAGGCGAGTAGAACCAGAAACAGACCATGAAAATTTGACACGATCAAATGCATGTCAGACACATGAACCCCAGAAAATTATTTTTCTTTAAATTTAATACAGGTTTTTTTTCAAAAAGTATATAAAATAATCTGGATAAAAAAAGGTCACCCACGAACTCAATCGACCTAAACACGACCCAATAGCTAAAAGTGTTTGCAGGTTGGACAAAAGTTGTCCGAACTCATTTAGACTAAACCCAAACACGTGATTTCGTGTTGGGTCCTATGTTGTCTTAACACCCCTGCTTACAAGACTAGTAGCTTAGACACAATTATACAAATACTCAAAGAAACACTGGCAGAAGAATCAACACAAGTTCAACTTACTTTGGGCATATCCAGTCACCTCTCTTCATTGTAATATTTGGTCCAAGATTTCTGGGCATTTGTTCATACTGCTCTAATGCTTGGCCTCTGTTAATCAAACTACTAATCTCTAGTAACATGCTTCTGACAAATGGCTCCCTGTTTCTGTCAGGACTGCTTGCATAACTCAATATATACTTCATCAAGTCTACAAATGTTGCTTCATTTGATCCCTGTCTTCAGTTAGACATAACACATGAGATCACATTTAACTCACAGTTTCGCACTCTACATGCTCTAAGATCTTCTCATAGTTACACATATTAAACGAAGCATACAAACACTATAAGAAGAGAACCTGTAAGAAAGACTTCATTCTTCTCTCAGTTTCATGCGCACTTTTGAACAGAAATGGATACCCATAGTTAATCATCGCTTCAATATCCTTCCGTGGAAGCCACCTGCAAGAATATTCATATAAGCAATTTGAAGGCCTTCGCTTATTAGGCTTAATGATTGGTAGACAGCATAAGACCGGGGCGTCATTTTCTGTTAAAGATAGAAGACTCGTTCTGATATACCTATGTCATGCATTGTAATCTTTGTATAACGAAACTCTAGTTACAGCCTGTGTGTGTTTTAAGCGTTTGTGCATTGCGAGTTGATTCCGACACTACTCGAATCGTAACACTCAATTGTTAATCTAACTCGTGTTGTTCTCAATTAAATTTTGGAACTTGCATAAGAACAGATGAACTAGTTATCTAGGGTTTATAAGTTACAATTCCATTAGATTAATATAATGCAATGTTATTAGAATAAGATTCAAATTACAAACCCTAAAACTTCAGGTCTATCACGAGCAAACACCAAACACAAATTCGCAGCAGCTACAAATTCCTTCGATAACTTCTCATTGACCATAAATTCATCCTCAACATAACTGTTTCCGTTATAGTAACCTGCAGCTGATAGAGTTTCGAGCAACTGATACCACTCCGGCCATGGATGAGACGACGGAACATGACTATTATTCTCCTGAAACGCATAATTAGTCCCTCTGGAGTAAAAACTTGCAGAGAATTTGATCGGAGTAAGTGAATTTTGGCGAGTGAGATGGTGATGGTGGTTGGAGGCGGCGGATAGGGTAAAAATATGGCGGCGAGTTAAGCGGAAGAGAGTGATTGGGCGGTGATGAAGTAGAGATGATGGATTGGTTAAGAGAAAGAGTAACTTTGAAGATGATTTAGACATTTTTATCAGAGGATTGAGATTCGCCGGAGAGTGGAGATGATCACCGGAGTAGAGGCTCCGGTTGTTAACCTAAAACAGGGGTTGCACTTTGAAGTTATGAAAACAGGGGACCTGAATCTTTACAAATTGATGACATTGGGCCATTATATCATGAAGCCCAGTTTGCAATGATTATGGATATATGGCTAAATGCCTAAATGGCTAAATTTACAATTGTTTGAAGATTAGATATATAGATTATGAAGGTAAAAGGGTGGACGAGTTACTTAATGAGCGAGTCATTGTCGTGCACTCGTGCTGAGCTGATCTTGACTCGGGCTTGACTTGTTTACAAGTAGTCACTTTCAATCGAGCTATTTTTTAGCATCTATGAGTTGTGAACTTTTTAACAACTCTAGTTATGGGATTTAATACTTAGATATTTTTTAATAAAGAAAGTAATAATTTTATCGTGTTTTTAGTGTTTTTAATTGAAGACTTTGATTGTTAGGTAGCATACAAGAAACTTTTCACTTTTCCCTCCATCGATAACGACCCCATAGTTATCTCAAGACATAGTAACCGCTAACCACCACGACATCTCGGGTGAATATATTCCATAACATCTTAAGTTTTTCAAGGGAAAGATGAAAAGCAACCAAAACCAAATAGAATATGTTGGTAGCAATGTAGCTAGGTATGCATGCATTTATATACTTTGATCATACAATCTTGTGATGTTGCACAAATCACTCGGTAGTTTGATCAAGATCACGACAACCTTGACCGTACAAACTTACATATCTAAGATTAACTACCGAAATCCTGCCAAAGTGGTGTTGAATGCATGTGCAGCAACTATGAAATTTGTCTTCTCTGATGGATGAATTGAATCCCAAAATACATAATTATTTGCATTGTCACATGTGAATGGGTTGAATTTGTTGCACAAATAACTCATTTCATATCTTCCAGTTGCACAACATGCTTTCTCTCCAACCTTAAACCCTGCAACCAACAACATCATATTCAACAACAATGTCTAAACTGTTGATAGCGCGTATAAATAATCATCAAAAAATAAAAATAAAAACTTACCAAAAGAGTGTGGATTTTTTATGATATCAAACATAATATCATAAATGTTTGAGTAGACCAATTGTATGCCACCCAAATCCTGGTTCAATTTCCTGACCAATTGCTGCAACTTCACATTGTACTCAATGGCCACAAGATTGTACTTGTGTATACATACAAAATAGTGTTTGGTTCTTTCATACGGTAAACAACCCATTGGAGGAAGACCGGCTATAGATATTTTACGCGCTCCAAGATTATATAGATCTGTGATGAAATTTGTGGCTTTCACTAAAAGAAAGTTCTCATATTCTTCGACCGAATAAACTGCTGATCTAAGTGGAAGTGCATAATAGTTTTCCAGGAAGTCGTTTGTTCCTACACTTATAAGGTAAAGTGCTTCACTTAATAGTTTTGTAGCTTTTGCAGCTCCGAAGTGAAATCTCATTTTGTTCCGATATTCCTTGAAGTATTCGAGCTCCTTCCATAGTGGTATGACCGACTGTGATGACATTCTTAATTTAAGTCAGTGTGTTTGTTTGCGACGTGGCAAGTTGGGTGGTTTGGACGGGCTGGGTAAATGGACTATCTATTATAGACCCTTACTATTCAGACATCAGTGACGATACGAGTAGTATAACAACTTTCCGCCACCTATACTGACATATGAGGAGTTTTATTCTATGATATGGGTCATATGATATGAACCTTTATGGGTCGTATTTCTAATGATATAGAAACAACTGATGTCACATCATACACCACTAACAGATGTTATACAGACCGCATTACACTTTTTCACCATGTATACAAGTATGATGATGCCATCTAGTGTTTTGATGGTATCGGCTAATGTAACTATAGTAGATCCTTTTATAACATGAGCGCTTTGATCGACCCCAAATGTGATTAGTAAATCAAAATTTTCATCCCAGATTAACATAAATGCTTGATCATAATTCGACCCGTTACCCGACCCATTGCCACCGATAAAATCAAGAAAAAAAATCTCAAAAAAGTTGCAAACTTACCATTATTGCAGAAGTAAGATTATCATACCCTGTTCCACCAGAAGCAAAACTGACTCCTTTTGCAAAATCCACCATACTATAATGTGGGTCTAAATATGCAGGTATTATAGACCTGATCCCGAAAGCCTCCGATATAAAATCCGTAGCGATCCGTCCATTAGAAAAGCGACCAGTGGGTCGACTATCATAAAAATCACACCCATAGGGCTGAAAATTACTCTTGGCAACAGTAATCATTTGGTTATTGTTACCAGCATCCACAGAAGAATCACCAAACACGATAATCGCGGGTACTTCTGCATGAATTATTATTATTAACTGAGCCAAAACAAAACCAGATAACAGCCAATGTATGCTTTTTATTCCTACCATTGTTGCAGATAAAATATTCTTACAATTTTTTAGAGAAGGAAATGCTATTGATCAGTTTATTGTTGATGGAAGATGGTAGATTTTGTTATTGTGTGATTAATTCGTGTCGTTTTGGGTTGGTTTATTTATGGTTTTGTTTTTGTGTGGCAAAAGTTTACCATTGGAGACTGATTTTGTGGCTTTTGTTGGTGTGTTTTTATTACTTAAGAAACATGATATGGAGTGTGTTTTACCTTAATCTTGTTCTTGAAGTTATAAAGGAATCAATGTTGTAACGGAAACTTTTTCATCAAATCTGCTGATATGATGGTTTTGTTGGCACTTGGCAGTTTAGGCACATTCGGTCAAATCTGTTTAGACGCATAAATCCAATCTTAAACTTGGGGCCGTATTAAATATATGTTTTGTTGCACTTGTGACCCGCTTGAAGATTAGCTAATAAAAAGTTTGGAAAGATCTTGTTCAAATTGACTTGGTTTATAAATGAGCCGAGCTGAACCACATCGGTTTATATTGTACCATTGAGGTGGTGTTTTTTTTACTGTCCCGCACGTCACAACGGATGTCACCATTTGTTTTTTTTTTGTCTCACAAATGAGCTATTTAATTATAAAAAAAGGATTGGATGCGGGAATGATGAGTATGTTAGCGTTGAGGGTAAAATGTATATGTGAGATTGTGAGAAGAATGAATGAAAATCTGATGTGACATGCTGACACATAATAATGGGTCACAGCGTCATGGATAATGTAAGTCATGACATTCTAACCGATCCAAAGCAAACTCAAATTGAATTGAGCCAGATTTTTTTATAAAACCAACTTCAAGCTCAAAATTGAATTGAGCCAGATTTTTTATAAAACCAAGCTCGAGCTCAAGTTTTCAACTTGGATTATTAACCCGTACAACTTGGTTGAAAATCCAAACCAAGGTCTGATTTTGTTCGGCTTGTAAACGCCCTTATCTTAAAAGTCTTAATAAATCACAAAACAATCATTCTATTTATTTTGTACATGATAATATTTACGTTGATAAATCATTGAGAACAATAAACACACACGAAATCAACAAAAATGCACGCACATGTTACAAAACAATTGAATATTCAATATTTGGGTCTGAGTCTGTTTGAAAACCACAAATTTGAATCGATCAAAAAACCAAATTCAAAATTAAAGCATGTTTTCATTAGCCAGGGTTGCAACTCATTGAACCTCTAGGGTTCGTCGTTGATGGAAAATCATATTAGTCTCATTTGAGCATTTACTTCGCAACTCCTAGACTTGCAGTGATAATTATGCTAATTAACCTCGTGTGATCGTAGTGATCGGTTGACGAAAAAAGGATGGGTTCTCAATAAGCTTATTTAGATCAAAAGTGGATAACTATCTAAACAACCAGCAGACTCATGTTTTTAATCCGAATAAAGAAAGTTCATGTTCACTATTGGAAAGTAGAGATGGATAGATTTTACCAACTTTGTGTCTCACAAAAATTAGAGCAAATGTGTCCTATGTCAACTACATTCGATGTAGAGTTTGTGGAAAACCAGTAACGAAAAAATACATCACTCAAACAACAATAGAGTCCAAAAGGTGACGTAGGACACAAAATGCACATCTTTTACATGGGTGAAGAATAAAACGAGTCTAAATAGTATATGTTTGGTTCAGTTGTGTAGTTTGAGCTTTACCTTCTTGTTTAGAGTTTGTGGCCCATATATTACCTCTATAAACAATATTTGAAATAACACTTAAGTTATAACCCGATAAATCGTTAAAAATGTCACTCACAAGCAATGTTGTTAAACCGGTTGGTTCGACCGGGGTTGGACTACTTTTTAATAATCTTAGTTCAATTAGACACGATTTGATTGATGTTTCTGAACTTCTTCAAGCCGTACGAACCGGTCCGTTATTGAGCCACTATTGAACCGGGTGAGTAATAAAAATATATTTTTATGTTTGATTTTTCTTGGATTTTATTTTTACATCTATTTATATTTGTGTTTTTTGTACTGAAAGTCAATATGTTGATGTTTTAAGTGATGAAAATAATGAGCTATTTTTATTTTGACGTTAAAACTTGTTTAAATTATGATTTTTTGGTAACTTTTGGCTTTAGAAGTTGTTTGGATTATTACTTATGTGGTACGTAGTATAATTTAATATTATTAAACTTATGTTGTGTTTAAAATGTACGGAGTAATTTTTATGATATTACTTTGATAAATATATATTTATCCGACCTCAATCCAACTGTTAAATACCGGTTCAATGTCCGGTCTAATTTTCAAAACATTTCTCGCAACTATTTATGTTCGACCCCTTTTCTTTCTTCCCAAGACAAAAGAACCCTTTCAAACCCTCTTTCGGTTTCAAAACCCTAATACAACTTTTTCTAGAAAACTCGTCACAAATTCACAGTCATCTCTCATTCTCTCTAACAATTTGTTCCAATCTGAAATATGTTAGTCGGCAAAATCACCTCTCGAATTGCAAAGACCGTGGTATCTCGTTACCGAAGCTCTTTAATCCTCCATGATAATCATCTCTCCATTTCAATCTTCAGAAATCAATTTCACTCCATTCCTGATTCACACAACAAGGTACCCAAAACATTCATTTCTCTTTCCAACATGTCATTATTACACCAGTTAGGGTTTTGTTAGGGTTTAAGAGGCGGATTGTTTGTTCAGAACAATGGTAGCTTCTTCTGCTGCCAATTTGTTGATTTTTATTGTATTATTTTGGATTTTAATCTACTGATTGATGCGTTTGTAGTATTGTTTTCAAGTGATTTGCTTGATTTTTAAAATTAATAAAATCATAATGAATAGAGATTAATGGCTATTTTATTTTGTATGTGTTTCGTCTGCTGGCGCTTATGATTAGCTTAATGGGTCAGCTGTTTAGAGTTGTATGGTATATATACTACACATTGTTGCTTTCTAAGTTGTAGATTTGGTGCTTTATGAGCTAATTTTTTGAGTTGAACACTTTCAATTCTGCCAAAATTGCAAAAATATCTAATTTTTCTATGATATCATCTGATAATTGTATAGTTTTCACTTTGTTGGCATTTTATCTTACCTTAGGTTGCTTGTTTACCTAGTGGCATTTTAACTTCTGTTGTTTTGTCATTGGGGATTTTAGAAGTTTGATTGTAGTTAGGCACTTTTGTTAGATGATATGTGAAGTCTAGTATTGCAAATATCACGGTAGGAACGAGTTGTTACTTCTCTTGATCTTTTGGGGTCTGGTGACACTAAAGTCGTGATGAATAGTTAATGTGGTCAAATTTAAGCAATTGTTTGTGTTTTGACTAATAAGATGTCATGTTCAATCATGCACACGGTCCTGTGATTTGCTAAAAGTTGGTTTTTGTTTTTTCATATAAATGCAATCTTGTGGCTTATTAATAGTTAGCTTATTTTTTTCATTTGTTAAACAGAGTTTATATGATTTCAACCATGTCCTTCCTGATGTGTTTGGGGTGTATTTATTATTGTTATTGTTTTTGCTGTTGTAATTTAGACGGGAGTTTCTGTTTTGTTACCAGAATAGAATAAGAAAACATAATGTTTAATTATGTTAGATGAAATTTTACTTTTGAGCTCTCATTAATAGTTGTAGAAAATGAATAAGAGTAATTTTGTGTTTTGGTGAATTTAACACTTTCAGATTTCAATCTCATTACCAACTGTTGAATATAGGCAACAATTATATGTTGCACGTTGATAATCTGAGTAGTATTAGATTCTTATTCACAAAAGCTTCATGTAAATATTCAGTGTACCAAATTGTTAAACTTGCCTTTCCCCCAACAATTAAGGCATATTCTAAGATGTTTTCGAACATAACAGCGTCAGCAATTTGCTTTGTCTTTTATATATTCTAATGTTAAAAAGTCAACTTCTTTTTACACCAAGTTGAAGTGATATTGACATACCGCCTTATTTCTGATTTTGGCTGAAAATTAAAATGCTTGCTTTGCATTTATACTTAGATCGACTATACCTTGAAAATAATTACTATACGACTTTGACAGGATAGGTTTCTTGCTCTGAAAATTAAAATGGTTGCCTTGCATGATTGGTTTTAGGTTTCTCAGGGTGCTTTATTTGTGCAGGTGATAGCAGGTCAAATATCTTTATTACATAATACCACTCGTAATTTATCAGCTTTTCAAAGATTTGGGTTTTTCTCATCTGCTTCACAACCCAATGAAAAGGGAACTGAAAATGGAAGAACAACTACAGACAGTTCAAATGATGCAAAAGAACATGAAAATTCTGATGACAAAGGACAAGGTTTTTTTGTTAAACAGTTAATATAGTATATTAATTTCCAAGTTTTAAGAAAATATTACCAACTAAATCACACTTTTAAAATTCCTTTTTTTTCTGAGTGCTGTTTAGGTGAAGAAGAATTGACAATGGAGGATCTGATTAAACTTGTGACTGAGAAGGAGGAACTTTTAAAGACAAAACAAGAAGAAATTGAGAAAATGAAAGATAAAGTTCTTCGAACATATGCAGATATGGAAAACATCATGGACAGATCAAAAAGAGAGGCAGAGAACTCAAAGAAATTTGCAATTCAGGTTAGATATTTGATAGGGATTGTTTTTCCCAGGCTTTAATACAAGGGGCACAAAATAATCGGACCTTGTCCTAGGGTCTAGTAAGAAATATTTAATTAGAGATTTAGAGTTTTTTTTTATTTAATAGGTAACATGGTGATTACTTGGAAGGCAAATTTCTTGTCCTACAATAGTAGGGTTCTTATTAATAGTTGGTGAACATTTTGAGTCATTGGCTTTTAGCTTTTTAGATAGCTTCTTGATTTTTTTGCTTGTAATATGAATACAAGTTTACATTCAGTTCTTTAAATAGTATTAGATATGTGATTGCTTTATATATTTATTTTGTGTTTATAAATTGATGTTTACACATTATATGCTGCAGAGCTTTGCAAAGGGTTTACTGGATGTTGCAGATAATTTGGAGCGGGCTTCTTCAGTTGTAAAAGAGAGTTTTGCTAAGATCGATACATCTAAGGACACTACTGGAGCTGTTCCACTTCTGAAAACACTTCTAGAAGGTGTTGAAATGACTGAAAAGCAGTTGGCAGAGGTAACACACCCTTTAAAGTTTAAAACCAGCCGGGTCGGTTTGACCCATCAATAACCTTTTTTTTTGTATATGGAAATGCACTTTATTATTGATTTATGAGGTTGGTCAATTGGTTGATTTCAGGTGTTTAAGAAATTTGGCGTGGAGAAGTATAATTCAGCAAATGAGGAGTTTGATCCAAATAGGCATAATGCAGTTTTTCAAGTACCAGATGCTACAAAGCCTCCTGGTACTGTTGCAGTTGTGCTCAAGGTATGATACCAAACCAAATTTGTAAAAAAAGTTCTTTATTCTCCGCTTTGGTTTCAGTTTATCTTTATATTCACATGCTTACTTGTTGATGTTCTTTTTTTATTTTGCAGGCGGGATACATGTTACATGATCGAATCATACGACCTGCTGAAGTTGGTGTGACCATAAAGTCAGACTAAAATAAACAGGTGTTTTGCCACCTTTTAAGTTATGTTACATTGAAGATTTTGAATATATTGTCGTTGTAGCACAGCTTGAGAACAAGAGTTTCATTCAGTGTTTTAACTGAACTATGTTTATTTACTACATTTTTTTTCTCACAACTGTAATAAGTACGGTTACATCAAACAAAATGGTATGGAGATACCATCCGCCATAGAATACAACGTGTTAGCTCACAAAATGAATGTGATTATTTTTTTTAATACCTTTCAAACCGTAAAGGTGTGTGCAAGTGACGGGTCAGTTTCTACCCCACTGAAACTGATAACCTTGTCTGATTTCTGAAAAAATTCTCCATCAATACCAGTAACCAAATGTGGGTTTAGTTATGTTACTTTAAAGGTATATTGGTTTTTACTGGTCTCAACTATCACCTTTTGTCTTCTACTGGTCCCAACTTTTAAATTGGTTGTCAACGGTCCCAACTTTTATCACGTTGGTAACCACTGGTGCCGTCGTTAAATTTTTTTAACGCCGTTAAGTTTTTTCCAAATTCAAGACCGATGTTTTAGACATTTTGATCGGAAGGATAATATGTGTCGTTTGGTGTAAAAGTTTTCTCGAAAAGGCTCTCTGAACGATAAAATTTTTACATCCGATTGAAGCACCGTTATATTTAAACACCCGATCGAAGCACTATTTCGTTGTTCGGAGCACCGTTTTGAGGTAACTTTTCCATCAATCGACTTATATTATCGTTCCGATCAAAAGACTTATAACATTGGTATTGAATTTGGAAAAAACTTAACGGCGTTAAAAAAATTTAACGACGGGACCAGTGGTTACCAAGGTGATAAAAGTTGAGACCGTTGACAACCAATTCAATAGTTGGGACTGATAGAAGACAACATGTAATAATTGGGACCAATGAAAATCAATATACCTACTTTAAAAACCAAACGTGCTAAAATCTTCAACTTAATGAAACACTAGCTTGAAAACCCTCTGTGTTTCAAGTTTGTTATCCTAACCGTATTCTCCGTAGCACGTGTGTGGCCCAGCCCATAAAGGCCATGCGGACTTGACGTCATCCTCACCCTCCTCCAGTATATCACTCCTCCAGTATATCATTGCCGGTCCTTTGTGAGTGCTCAGCTTTGAATATTCAAAAATGAATGCTAGGCTCTTTCTTTGTCTTATATTCTAGTTACTAGCTTCAAAGGAACTACTAAAAGGAGTCAAAGCATCGGATAGTGCTACCTTACGCTTAGCGATTGGAGATGAGTCTGAGGTACTATTTTATAAGCGTGAAAAGAAGCTTGCAACTTTGCTTTAGCTGATGTGAGATCATAAGATTTCAATTTCAATGTATAGTACAACTTGTGAACTTTATTGTTCCTGTGGGTCACAAGCTTGACACGTTTTAATGGCGGAGAAATCTTGTTAAAAAAATAAACTAGCAATAAGCTAGAATACAAAATAAGCTACAAAACGATACATAAAACCAAAAGATTTCCACATCTAATCTATCCAATTCAGTTTTGCTCTAATTGTGATAAAAAAAACTTGTTACTTTGATGTTCTCCATTGTTTTCAACGTGCATGGATACGTGCCTTTAATTTTTTTTTTTTCATTTTCAGTTTTCCATAAATTCCAAATCATTGTTTTGAACACCAAGTCAACCACTTTTTGTTTACGTGTCCCGTTTGTGAAGCCAAACTGATTAATGTCAAGGAGTGCCACAAGCTTCACATATGAAATTGAGAAGAAACATCACATCTTTTTTTACTATTCATGGATTACATATTCTTGATGAAAATTGGAAGGAAGATGAAGATATCAGGTGTTTGCATGAAAGACAAGATGATCAATGATGATTGATATACAGCGTCATGACCACATGAAAAAACATTGAACCATTTCAAAATCCCCAACAGTGAAAATATGGACATATATTATTGGGGTTTGGTGATCTCGTCACGGGCGCACCATTCATTTGGTGAGCTATTTGTCAGCCCCAAAATCCCCCGAATGGTGTTTCACTCCACAAGCGGTAAACTCTTCCTGGGTACGTTGTTTGTTATTTTGTATACATACGCACAACCATTAAGTTAAAAAAATAAAAAAAGGATCCATTATGGAAATCTAAACTTGATCTGTATTAACTTCCCCAAATACACATGAACATTGAAGTAGTTACCATAGAACAAACACGGGGTTATTCGTCCTAAAACGTAGATGAGATGTTATCTACACCATAGTGAAGGATTAATTACAGGAGTCAAGGTTGTACCACAAGCATGCAGACCTATAAAGTGTAGTCAAGTTCATAAGATCACTGATATTCAAGGCGCAAAGCCTCTCTGTGCAGCTTTCACCCAGTCAGCCACTTTGTTGTCACCACCTAAATCACGGTCTTCTTCGTCATCACCACCTGTATCCAAATCCTCCATGGGTTGGTCGTTCAAGTCTTTGGTTACTTCTTCACCCTTCTCTGACTCCTGTTTATATGCATGCCCAAACAGAAACTGTGAGAAACTGAAAACACAGATTCCAATGTATGCAAAGATGGTTTCGACCTAACAAAACAACGCTCGACAAAAATTCATATTTATGTTTTATTTTGAGCGGGTTGATTGACCCGGAACACTTTTTGCCCAAAAAATATTATCTTATAAATAATAATACTTTTTTAGTAATGTGGTGTAGGTTAGTATAGGATGTTAGCCTTAATTGTTTGACAAGCGTGAATGTGTGATAAACATGGAGAATCAAAATTTAGTCTTTTATGAAGTTATATTAGATAGTTAAAGTTTGGAGTCATTTTGTATAGTTAATGTCAAGGGTTGTTATGTGAGTATTGTAAAATATACACAGTGTATGTTGAAGGGTTACGTCGGTTCAATAGCATCTGTATAAGAGGTCGATCAATTTTAGTTTATATTACAGTTAGTCCCGATCTTCTTGTTCTTACTTCTTAGCTTGTTTTCTTGTTAGATGGATTGGTTCAATACTTCAATGACCTCGTGGGACCAATATAGAATGTTTTATGTTTGTTAGTTTTTATTTGACTCATTTAACCGATAAACATAAACTAAATCTACCCATTCATTACCATAAAGTTAATTTTATTTCTGCTTCATCACCTGATATTTTGCTGCAAGAACATTATCAGAGCTCTTCGTTCCATTATCCTCATGTTCTGAAGTTTCTTGAGCAGGAGACTGGTTTGCTTTGCTTGCATCTTTAACATCAACATCGCCCTTTTCAGCTTCCTTTTTCTTAGCTTCTAGCACCACAATCTGCACAAGTACTTACCAGACTTAATAACACGTCTTAAAAATAGAAATTTCCAGGGCTAGGATAAACAGTGAGTTGGTAAAGTTAAATAGATAATTTAGTAACTGAAAGAATATATGCTTGTCCGCATCAACTTTATGGTGTAGCTTAATTTGAAAGAGCATCATTCACTAACAACAACCCCACTAAAAATAGAAATGAAAGAATATTTGCTTGTCAGCATCAACTTTATGTTGGAATCATATTCCAACTGAAAATAACAGCCCTATTCTCATAATGAAAACCTTATTTAGATCATTTTGAACTTTCTCGTGTAGTTGGTATCTTGTAAAAGCAAAGGAATACCGAATACATACATTTAAGTCGTTTTTACTCTCCGTTTTCTAACAACAATTCCTATATTTTCTAGGATAAATACATCACAACCTACACTCTATATGATTTGAACTCCCAACCCTTTGGTTGTGGGGCACACCAACCACCAAAATGTCCCCTTGGGGACACGTTTACTCTCCGGCAGTAGACAAAATTGGTTAGAATCCTAATTTGGAAGACATATCCACCAAATTATCACCTCGTCCTAAATTCAAGGCCCTGAAGATTTGCATGGACTTGAATGATATACCAATTCAAGAACATCAACTATCTACAACTACACAGTATGCATATCAAAATCTGAGTACCATTACTCAAATGAAATGTGAAATTAAATGCCATTGATGCCTATTTAATAGGATATAGAAAGGCCATACCAAATATTATCAATTTCAACCTCAATTAATGATACTATGAATGCAATCACTAAACCACTTGAGCTGTATATCTATGATATCAATACTTACAAACACTTTTCGACGCCATAATTTGTAAACTTATGCCATAATTCAAAGCACAAGATCGATAAACAAACAATAGCTTTATTATCACAAACAGAAACCCACTCAAAAACTTGTTACACTAATTCCCTATTCATTATACATCCAAAACGTCAACGGCTCCACCCAAGTCTAGTATTTATAAATCTAACCTAGACGTGTTAACGCTATAATACAAACAACTAAACAATAATTCGATCCTAACAACTAACGACTTGAACTAACCCATCGTATCTCACTCGAACTCTACTGAATTAACAATAGTTGATGTTTCTCTTAACCACAGTAACCTGGTTCCATAAGAGGCTCATCAATTCAAACACCAATTCATTAACTTTAGCACAGTAACCTGGTCAGTTCGGTAAGTGTTTCAACTCTTACTACACAAAATCAACTACATAAACCCTAAACCCCAAACTTAAGACTGAGCTACATCTTACCGGTGCATAACGCAGCTTCCGCTTCGGTCGTTCTTCCGTTTCCGATTCTCCACCGGACTGAGTCGCCGGAACAGGTGTCCAACGGCGAATTCGAATAGCAGAAACATCATCGTTGTTGTTGTTGGTGGCATTAGAATTTGAAGTGTTTTTGTGGTTGTAAGAGATTGATGAAACATTGACCCATTGCTTTTGCCACCTCCGCACTGGTCCGGTGAAGACTGGTGCTGAGCCGTAGCGGGAAGATGGTCGGCCGGTGCGTGAACCAATTCCTTCCATGAAGCAGAGTTGAGTACAAGTGTCGTTGAGGTTTTGTGATGTACGGTGTTTGGGGGGTGTATGGTGAAACGACGTCGTGGCTTCTGGTTTTGCAGGGACTTGGCACTGCCACGTGTGGGTTTTAGTGTTTTACACCGCCAATTGTATACTTTTCAGCCCTCTAGTTGTTTAACAAATGCATTTCGCACCTCTTTTTCTCTTTTTTTTGAAACCGCCCCATAATGTGATGTTAGAAAAAATAAGTTGCAAGTAATTTTTAGTCTCTAGAAATTGAGAAAGATGACTGGAAGATTTGATGGTGGGTTTTTGGAAAATAAGTTGGCTAAGTTCACTTCTAGGAATGTTTTCATTCGTGATTAAGCTCATATGATAACGGTTGGAATAAGCTTGCGGTCATCCACGTGCCGTGTTGTGAAGACATACACGTAATGGAGAGCTAGGATTGTGTGAATCAAAGTCATGACCATAGAAGATGTAGGCTACAAAGTCTGTCCATTTTGATTAAAAAAATAGGTCAACAATGTTTAATTTGGGAAAAATTATTTTGTTTAATTAATAAACCAAGAAACATAATAATATGTTCAATTAACAAACCAAACAAACATGGATTCGTTTATATGTGTTCATTTATTTATATTTGATTAAAATTTAGTTATATGTTATTTAGTGAACATATACAACTAACACGAACATGTTCATTTTATTAATAAACGCGAGTGAACAAGAAAACAACCCATTTATTTCCCCATGTTCATTCAGTTGTTCGATTGATGTTAAATTAATGACGTGAACATGCCTCTTTTTTATATATTATGTTATTTACTACAACCGGCCCAAGCGGTGCAAAGTGTTCACTAATCGAGACAATCGATCTCGGGGGCACTCAGGTGTACCAAATAAATAAAATACTTAAAAAATAGTTAACCTAACTGAGTTTAAAACAATTAAGGTTATTTACGTTCATTTTCATTAAACAAATATAAGCTTATGACTCATTCGACAATAAAATACATATTTTTAACAAATTTATTGACTATTAAGCTATTGTTAAGCTCGCTTTCACTAAACAAGATAAACTCATGATCATTTGACAATTAAAAGCCTATTTTTTAACAAAATTTATTGACTATTTTTTGCCTAACAAGATTGAAAGATCGAAAAAATTAAAATCGATACCGGTCGCTTTATGATATGATGACCTAGTTTTTTTATTTGTCTAGGGCCCAATCGTTTTTATCGATTCTAAAGATCTGACTTCAAACTAGAGGGGCCTATTATTACTTTAGCCAAAACTCAAAAGTGGTAAAGAACCGCGAAAAAACCGGACTAATTAAGAAACAAAAACCGGATTTTTTTAATATCATATTTCTATCCACTAACCTGCTTGCTGCTGCTATCTTCAACAAGAGCTTCAAACATTTGTGTATCAATGGAGCTTTGCAGCTCAGCCCCATCAACATCATTCTATTTTAAATCATTCGTCATTTCTCCTCCAGTTTCTTCAATCTCATTGCCATATTCATTCAAACCCATCAAACAATTCAATTCTCTCAAAACTTCTCATACATGTCATCAGTTGTTTCACTCATCAAGAAAGTTGTCAGTCTGCGCGAGAGCTTCGGCACCACCGGACGATGATGTCTTCGTCAAAGACCCGCTACCGGCGGATCTTTATGTTGAAGAAATCAAAGAACCGAATTGCAGGGTGAGCTCCGGCCTTTGGTTTGTAGTAACTGTTTGTATGCATTGAAACTGTTTGTTAAAAGTCCCCAATGACATTGTCATTATTGTTACTTGTTTATAAAATAAACACTTCAAATAGAAGCATGATGTTGTTGAATAAGATAATTTTTTTTCAGTTTTGTGTTTGAAGTTTACTATAGTTGACATCAAAATTCATAATGTATATGTTCTTTTGAAAAAAAAATGAGTATCATATAGGTTTTGTTTTCTCCAAACCAGGTAATATTTGAGTCTAAAAATGTTTTTTTAGGTTGTTCTTAGAATATATACACCACAACCTAACCTGCCCACTACAGGATTTGAACCCAAAATTTAGTGCTCAAATTAAACAAAAGAATGTTACCAACGAGCCACCAACCCCATGGCTAAAAATGGTTTCTAGGAAAAAAGTTTAGAGTGTTTTGATTTTAGTTGATTCGCTAGTTTGAGTGGCGGGTAAACATTATTTCCACGTTCGCCAACCAAACTAGTGGATGTGGTTTAACATAAAGTTACTTGTAATATTCCTATGAAAAAATTTCATACATTCTGTTTTGCTTAGCTTTTTCTTGCGGACAATCCGACATAAATAAAAAACCGAGTTAACTGTGTTTTCCCACGTCTTTAGTAACATACATTCCCACTTCATAGTTATGTAATATGTGTGTTAACTGCCATTTTTTCTTCTTCTGAATGTTAACCTTTGAAGTCTGCAGATTCGCTTGAGCATAGAAGTTCCACGTGTTGTATGTGATGATTGTTACAAAATGATCATAAAGGAGTTTACGAAGAGGGTTTGTCAAGCATTTCTGGCACTATTTTAATTTTGCATGATTCATTTTGTTTGTGTTCTTATAATGAGTATTTTATTGGGGAAAAATAACTGCCTTATCACTCATTTTCATTGCTATGTTTTTTTGGTTGTTTCTTCAGCTTCCAGGACTTCCCCAGGGAATGGAAGTTCCAGAAGAAGTTATTGTAAGTTATATCGGAAAAGATGGCGTCAGAAAGGCGACTGTTGAAGCTATTCTGAAGAAAACTCTTCCGCATGCCATGTCATCGGTATGTAGCGTTTCTTGTTTCAATAAAAAAACCAGTCGGCAACTCCTACAGCAAAAGATATGAACGGTTCAAATCAGTTTTCTAGAAGTAATAATGGGACTTTGATGAGCTAGAAACCAGGAAGTGGTTAAATCTGTTCGTTATGCACACATTGTCACAAAACAATAAGCTCCTTTGAGTAAACTGTTTCTGCGTCTATGATCCAAGTTAGAATATAATTATCTCTTAATCTCTTGCTTCATGTTCACAGGTAGAAGGGCGGGCTTTTGAAGACTCAATGCGCATCACAACTACATTTTCTGAAATGGAAAAAACCTATGCTTCTTTGAACATTATAAGGCATGTCAAAGATTTTGTCTTTTTAGTTAAAATGTTTTGTCTTTTTTTTTTTTAAGTTTTAATTCAACTTTTTTTGGGTATAGATATGATGTTGTGGTGGATGTAGCACCTGAAGTAAAATGGGTTCCAGAGGATGGTTACAAGAATTTAAAAGCTGTAGTTGAACTTGACAGTGAGATAGATGCAAAAACAACTGCTGAACGAGAATTAAAACGCCGTTACAAGACTCTAAGTACAATGAGACTTGTCAAGAATAGAGGACTACAGGTACTTATTGTTGAAAGTCTCCTAAAGTCAATTGCTAATGCATGTAACTTCTTAAAATGTTTCATTCAAAAGACTTAGATATTTATTATGATGATAAATTTTTCGTAATTAAAACTGATGAATCAGTTTATAAAAGCTTATAAAATGGACAAAAAAGTGTTTGTGGGTTGACCCAACCTGACGTGGTCCCTTCAATGACTCGTTCCAAGTTTCAACCATCACCGAAGCTGCTATCTTTTCACCTCTAATATCTTTTAATACTATTAATGTAGCCCACAAAAATAATAATCAAAATTAAATGAAATGGACTGAACGATAACATTCATAGGTTGGTGATGTTGCTGTCCTGGATATATCAGCAACAACAGTGGAACAAGATGGATCAGAAGTGAAAGATGTTCCAGCTGCAGGGAGTAAAGGTATATGCATCTACAGTTCTAAGTCAAACTATAGCTCTTTGACTTTTTAAGTCAAATAATGTCATATTCTTTGGATCTGCAGGTTTCCAACTTGATACAGAAGATGGAGATACTGTTCTTCCTGGTTTTATTGACTCGATAATTGGAATTCAAGGAGGTGAAACAAGATCTTTCCCACTTGCATTTCCAGATTCATGGAAACAAGAAGATCTCCGCGGTCTTCCTTGTCAGTTTACTGTAAGTTTTGTCCTGGAAAACCCCGCTGAAAATGTAAATAGAGATTTAAGGAGAAATTTACGTGCTTAATTTATTGGTAGGTTGAATGTAGAGAGCTCTTATATAGAGACTTACCAGAGATGAATGATGATATTGCTGATAAGCTTCTTCCTGGATGCACCACTATTGAGCAGGTTATACGAACGCCTACCTTTAATATTTCTTACAAAGAATGGGTGAAGTTGGGTTACCATTGGTCAATTTGGGTCAAGTTGAATTTTTGTTCAAATTTCGTCTCATTTACTAATATGGGTCGGTTTGGGTTTTATTATAACTCAAACAGGTTACATGACTCAACAAAGTTTAGCTTAAAAAGGGAATCATTCAACTCGCCTTAGGTTTATTATTGTAGCATACAAACATCTAAATTCCTATTATCCAATTGTTTAGACTATTAATATAATAATACTATTTTTTATTAATAATAAATGCTTCGAGTGTTTTGAAAACTAAAATATGGACAAAACCTGCCTGCGAACCAAATTAACTCAACTCGAACCGGTCCATTCTGATCGATGCCAAAAATGCCTAATGTAACCATATTTCACCTCTACAAGTACTTCATCTCATAAGCATGTTCTGGCACCATTTGGTTCACAAATTAGATTATAACACTCTTTTGATGCATGGATTTTTTTAAGGTTAAGAAGTCATTGTTAGAGAAATGCATAGAACTGGAACAAACGGCTAAAGATCAAGCAACGGATAACGCCATTCTTGACCAGCTTACAAAGGTGTTAATTCTCCAGAATAGTTAACTAACATTTATTTATTTCTTCAATATTAATAAGTTGCTGAAACTCTCTATTACAGATGATTCAAGTTGAAATTCCTCAATCATTGTTTGAAGAGCAAGGCAGGCAACTTTATACAGACAAACTATTACAAATACAGGTATCATAACTTTTTCCCAGTTTTTTTTTGTAACTAGTTTGATTCTCTCTAATATTTATAAATAGTTAAATGTGGTTGAAAAGAATAATCTTTGACCTGGGAAAGTCAAACATGTATTTATATTTATGTACATGCAGGCAAACATGAAACTGAATGAAGAGCAAATAGAAGCACTTTCAAGCCCAAAAGCAGTGAGTGAGTACTTGGAAGACCAGAGGGAGAACATAGAAAATATAATTAGGCAGAGTCTTGCTGTTGCAGACATTTTCAAACGCGAAAATCTGCAGGTTCGCTATTTTTATTATGATCTATCACAGAATATGTATTGGTATGAAACTTTTAAATTACCAAAATAAAATTTGATTTTTTATAGCTTTCCATCGATGAGCTTCTGAAAGAGGTCGAGAACTCTGTTGCTGAGTTTAAAAAATACGAACAGGAGTATGACGAGGAAAGCATTCAAGCGCAGGTTTTTTACTTGTCCCTTTTTTAACATAAAACCATCCTATTTTTGTGTATTTTTCTATAAAAAAACAAACTACATGCAGTTTTGAAAATATCTTCAACATCTAGCTATCTAGCATCTTATATGCATGTTAAAAATAATAATCACCACATAAACCCTTAACTTATTACACGGGACATACGGGTTTTATACAGAATCTTAATAGCTGTTGTCTTGTCATTGAAAATTGTTAGGTGCAAGAGATATTAGAGGGAGCCAAAGTTCTTAAATGGTTGAGAGAACATGCAGATATTCAGTATGTTACCAACTGACAAAAGTAAAGAAAACAGCAGCAGTAAAACACTCATTTTTGTTCCCAGGTGTGTGTGTTTTTCAATCGTTTTAGTTTCTGTAAAAAAGGTGGAGTTGAGTGTAGCTTGGCTATTAATTTGTTGAACAAAACTTTGTAATCGAACATGAACCTTTGTAGCGTAGAAGAGAAGTAAATCAGCATGTTCTCTAGCCTCCACTGCCGAATTATTCATTAAAATTTCTGAAAAAAGTTATGTAACCATCTACTTATTATCTACCAAAATCAAAGTCATAGGCACCTAACATATCTATAGAAGGTGCATCACCATCTTCTTTTTGGATGACATGTGTTTCTTAGACACATGTCGTGCTTGTAATCAGCTTGTTACAACTTTCATAATTAGCTGCGACTACTTTTGAAGGAGAGTGGATGTAAATGCACATGCGAAACAAACTTTAGAGGTAATTAGCAGCTAGTTATTATGTATACCCTTTAGCAAATCTGGATATCTGATTCTGTTAATAACAGTTCACGAGTAATCATTTCTGTATGGCCAGCACAATAGTTACCAGCATTGGAAATAAAGAATTTTGTTTATTGATAACAATGTGAGTAGCTAAACAATTAAGTAATGCACACTGTCCCACACTGTCTGAGTGAAGATTACAAAGATGAAGACACTGACTATATAAACAGCAGCCCAAGAAGGGATAAGGCATACCTTTCTCGGCCTTTTGGCTAAGATCAAGTGTAGTATCTGTTCTTATCAGTTTAATATCTGATATGTGGGTCATCGACCCACTCGATATTAATCTTATTTTTTATGGGGAAAGGTCCATTACAATAGCTTGCTATTGGGTTCTTTGAGCGTCGCCTTGGTGTTGCACTATTGCTTTGGCCTGGCGCACCCCTCCAAAACATAGTTATATTCTTCTAAAAACCATGAGATAATAGTGTGCAACCATAATAGATTAGAATGGAATTTTCTGGAACTTGACGAGTAAATATCAACATGGTTTTGGATTGTTAACCATAAGCAGTGGTGTCTATCAAATGTAAGGGCATGTTTGTCAAGTGAAATTTCCCTTATTTTGTCACCCAAATAAATATTAAGACGAGAATAAGATACAAATCCCATTAAATCTTATGCAATCCCATCAAATTGAACTTAACTCTAGAGTAAAATCTTGTTCTAGACTTTGATTAAAATGCGTCTTTTAGCATCATGCAATTCACTTCTTAACTACTACTCCTATCCCACACTTCAAAGATGATACTGTGAAGTATGAAACATTTTCATCCATGGTAGCAGTGAAGTTTAACTTCATGTTTCTGTCATAGCTAAGGGCAGGATATCTTGTGTGGGAAACGAAGGACAACGTATTAAAGTAGAAGGACGAATTGTACTCATTGTTCTTTTCTTTATGCCATATCTACAAAAGTTATTCGTTTTCCTAGATAAATCCAGATATCATTCTTTTTTCATTTTAAGAACTGTAACCTTTTACCGGATACTCTTAAATCTGTTTAGAAGGCGGGATATTGACTTCTTTTTGGATCACATGTTAGTTTTCTTAATGTATACGCAGCTGCATTTGTTTTTTTTATTCATTAAGATCTTGTAATCAGCTTGTTAAAACTTTTATAGAAACGGCACTGCAGCGTTCTCACTTACAGCTCTGTTTATTGATAAGAGTGCGAGTTAGCAAAAATTTTCAGGGTGAGATCTAGAGGTTTTTTTACAAAGAAACAAAAGAGAAACACTGTATCAAAAACTCATACTAGTTTAGTGTAGATCAAAGGCTGGTAGTAAATTGGATTTTGTAACACCGGAGATAAAAAACCATAGAGAAGAAAGTCTACCACTGTCCCACATTGGCTGAGTAAAAAATACAAAGATGAAGAGGCTAGATATATAAACAGCAGCTCAAGAAGAGATTAAGCATACCTTTCTCGGCCTTTTGGCTAAGATCAAGTGTAATATCTGTTCTTATCAGTTTAATATCTGATATGTGAGTCATTGACTCACTCGATATTAATCTTAATTTTATGGGGAAAGACCCATCACAATAGCTTGCTATTGGGGTCTTTGAGCGTCGCCTTGGTCTTGCACTACTGCCTTGGCCTGGCGCACCCCTCCAAAATATAGTTTCAAGTTCATTGCAGTGTTAGCTTTTTGTTAACATTTTACTTATGACGTTTACTACTAGCTCTTAGTCTTTATTAATACTGAAAAATATATATTTCTGTGGTTATGCTCAATGACCAACTGTTCTGGCAAAACTTATGTGTTCCTAATTGTAAAGGTTCTGCTTTGTAACTTTTTTGTAGCATAAACTAGTGTCATTTTTAACATATGTTGCAATCTGTTATCAGAGCTTATTATCTTCATGCACGAATGACGATGGCATCGTCAATTACAACACAGGTAGGGGCACCACTGATAACTTTGTTGCCCACATTAGAAGTTTTGTGCCTGTAAAATGGATGTAGGATTGATGTTGTGTAAAGTTTTGTTGTTTTTTGTTTCTATTATCATGTTCTTGAAATGCACATAGTAGTAGTATACAGTTGATCACCATTACTTCGAAAATAAGAATAACTTAAGAGTGGTCATTTACTTTCAGAAATGATTATTTATTCTATCACTCCCATATAAGTACGATTCTTTGAACTCTCACCCTGTTGGTAGACGGGATACACTTATAGCGCTTAGAGGTTGCAGTCTTATTATAAAGTTTGTATCTACTGAGCTTCGCTAGTTACTTACGCTTACTAGTTATATTAGATGTTTTGTGTATGTCCATAACACAAAGATTTAGTTAGTTGTAGTCCATTTCTTTTTTGATAAATAAGTAGAACCAAAGAGGGGGAAACTATCACTTCAAGTAGGGATGTATACATTGTGAAGATAGTATCTTTAAACATGAGTTTAATTGATTAAAACTAGAGCAGTTAATTAAAAAAACAAAGATATTACATATTTAGTATTTTTCTAATCAACCGGTGCAATACATGAGTTTTAACCTAGTTGGTTGGGGCTTTAACAGTTAATCAACGCATTAGAGAAGTTTTTGTTGGGGCCTGACGAACTCAAAATCAAAAGTTTGTTGAGTTCCTTAGGACACAATGTTGGCAAGCAAATGCGGGCGGGTGCCAACATTGTTACTATACGTGCTACAAACAAAGTTCCTTTTTACAATGGCCTTGGTATTTTAATAATGAGAACGATCGGTTATGGGCTCGGTACATTTCTACCCTTCGTTCGTCACGTAACACATGCCGAACACCTCCACTTAAAATTTCAAGGCCGGTTCCCTCAAAGAATATAATGAAAACAGTGATGATCTAGTTAATCTTGGTCTTTCTTTGGATTTTTGGAAATTTTTTTAACACAAAAGAGGTGAGAAAGGAAATAGAAGATTTGATTCAACCTTTCTATTAAAATTACCGGAGACGTCGTTTTTAGTATCAACAACCAAAAATATTATACAGGCTTATTTTATACGATTTTATAGTGCATTTGAAAGGCTAGTAATGATACAATATTCAAGAATGAGGAAACGGAAACTCGGGAAATCTTGGGTGACATAAAAACATTATCGTATTTGTGGGTTAAAATTTGAGGTAAGATGAGGAATCTCAATTGGAAAAACTAGTAATTTTTATATTTAAAATTCTCTTATACTCTTAATCTAGCGTCTTGCTAATTTTCTAATAATAATAAAGTCTTTTGGTTGTTAAAAAAATCATTATGGTATTAAGTTTTTCCTTTTTTTCTAACAAAGGGGATAGCGGCGCAGCTTGTTGCTCGCTTACCCATTATCCGGATGTAATTTGGTTTGTGATCTAATATGAAAATGTTATTATTTGATAAAAAAAAAAAAAAAAAAAAAAAAAAAATTAAACAACCAAAAGCAACTGTAGGCTACATGTAATGGGCGTCATGCCATCAAGATAATGCTCTGTAACGCCCCACACACCACTACGTAGGGGCGTTATGAGTATGGGCGTGGGCGTTTTTATTAAAACGTCATTGTCCCTCTCTTTCCCACTTCTCTCACACTCTCTCTCACACTTCTCTCTCTTGGTAATGATTGTGGTCATTATCCAATTACGTCACTTTTTGGTATAACGTCCCTTGTCTAATCACCGTCCACATGATAGAAAATGTCTCTTGAGGATATTAATCATTACATAGAGTCTAAGGAGAAGTTTGTATCAAGTATTTCATTGATTTTGGCAACAAGTTAATGACTGATATTCTCTCTATGCAATCAATGATATGGGTTAACAATTTTACGTAATAATAATCGTTGATCAACACAAATTTGATGATGGTAATAGAGTTTGGTGGTTCACTCTTGTGTTTCAAGCAATCATATATGGAGTTTAAAATAGTGTAATGAGTAATTTAGAAACTGTTTGTAAAAAACACTAATTTACCGGTGAAATTAAAAAGTGTAAAGTTAACAATATAATCATTAAAGACTATCTTAGAATCACGTTTGTGTAATGAATGTAGTAGAGTGACATGATTATAAATCCCTTATAAGATAACATAATTCTAAAGTAGAGTTTTTTTAGCGTTATATGAATTAACATTATTTTAATGCAACTTCGACTTTGATTTAGTTTATTGACAACTCCGGTTATTAAGCATTACATCTAAGTAAAACAAGTCTAAAACTAATTTCCTCATAAATAGCTGTGACTTAACAATAGACAACCCAAGTTTGAAAAATAATTAAAAAAACAAAAATTATTAGACCATGTATAGTAGGGTTTTTTTGTCATTCAAAACGTCCGAATCCTCCTTCCTGGGGTGTGTTTTTTAATCAAGAATTGGCCATAGGCGTGCGTGCAAGACGTCGAGCTCAATTTACACACTTCAATCATTACTTACCAATTACATCTCTTTAAACCTTATCCAAACAATTATTATGTGGTAATTAAATGTGTTTTTTTGGGCTTTTTTCTCAAATATCATTTTTGCCAAAAAGCCCATAAATGAAATGGATGACATATAACATACAAAACCCCTTAAGGATTCCATTACGTATGATTTTAATGTTATGTTGTTACACAAATGAAAGGGTGATATGTGACTCTCAGTTGCGTACAACATGCATTAATAAGCATAAAGTGTGAAACGTTATACTACACTAATTCCTTACCTCCATGTATTAATAAATAAATAATTTTAGTATTGTTTGACACATCATTGTCACATCACTTCATCTTATGTTAATAAGGTTAATAGCTGTTGGTAATAAAATTTTGAATCCTAACATGTAAAGTAGATGGTCAAGGATGAGTGTCATGAGTGTTGTGAAAATGTGGGGAGAGCACTCCGGTTTGAACCAACGAAGTACATTTTATATGAGTTTGGTATGCTTTGTTTGTGACGAGCAAGCATTGCCTTCGGTGTCTGATACGAAGGCAGCATAGATCAGTCAACGTGTCTTGCAAATATGTTTTTTTAGTCAACGTGTCATCATTTTGAATTAAAACATTATTTGAAATTAATAATTTATTTTTTTTAGTGTAATCATCGTAATATATTAAACAACAAAGTGACAGGTAAACGGGCAACAAGTTGTGCCGCCACCCCCTTTTGAATAGCAAAACCTAGCCTACTAAAGACACAACCTTGACCCTTAGATGTCGAAACATTGCTATGAATGACTTGCTGAACCCTGATCAAGAAGTTCACTGTCTCAGTGGCTAGGAAGCCAAATTTGTCAAATGCTAATGGGATAAAAACATGTTGATTATCCAGGCAGGCTTTCTCGTGTTTGGCGATCTTGCATGATTCCGCCTATGACGCTGCCTGTCGTGCAACAAATCCATTGTCCCTAAGCGCAACCAAGGGGGACACTCCCGTAAGGTCCACACAAGCGTGTTTCCCCCCATTCAACCAAACACTAGAATATCAGTTGGCCTTAAAGTAGATCTCCCCTCTAGCGGATCTGTCAGAAAGTTCACAGGAGCCTTCTTTTTAGCCGAAATTCCTACTCGCTTAAGGATATCACGTAGGACATCCCTAACCAAATCACATCAGGTAACAATTTAAAATTTAAATTGTTAATTTAAAGCCGAAAAAAAAGGTCTGAATTTCTTCTTTCCGCTTTTTGGTCCACAAATTGGCGAGACCTTATATAAGGCCTCATAGGGGCATATTCGTAAATAACCAAAAATTGAAAATACGGGCGCCAATATTGTCATTTGTCAAAATATTTTGGCTATTTTACCTTCAACATTTGACTGGAAAAATATACATTAATTAATATTGGAAAATGATTTTTTAACATCGATTTGGCGGTAACCAAATATAACAAACATTTAATCTTACATAGTAATAACTAAAAGACAATTTGTCACCTGGTTATTCTAGTTGTAATTAATATGTTTCGTTTATCAAATACAAGGGTTAAATCCATGAAAAATGTACGATAAATTATGTTAGTTAATAGAGTAAACTACAAATTATATCATGTGTTTCGGATTACCACGGTTGTGTCTCAAAACTGATTTGAACATTCATGAATATCCTTAAAAGAATCGCTTTAATGCTGTGTTCTCGAGCATAGCACGGACACTAAACTAGTATCATATATTACTAACTACAAGTTTTTGTATTAAAAAATAAGACTATATATAGCGGGCAAAGCTTCTTGAAGAATTTTGTGTGTCATGTGAAATCATTGTCACCAAAAAGCTTTTTGCCTAAAAAGTATGTAGTGAAAAGAGCCTAAAAAACCCTTCAAATCTCTAATGATTATGTAATAATCGTTTGGATAAGGTTTAAAAGGATATAATTTGTTAGGTAATGATTGGAAAGTGGGTGTGATTGAATTGTGGGTTGAAGAAGGCGTTTTCTACAAAACGCCTAAGACCATTTGGATATTGAAAAAACATGGGGGAGTTGAGGGTGGGGCGCATAAGGGCTCTTTGGGTGTTTTTAGATGCTAAAAAGCCCACTACACATGGTCTAATTTTATTAGCAAAGTGTAGTTAGCTTAACAATTTTATATGAAAAGTAATTTTAAGGTCAAAGATTTTAATCTTGAGATGATTTGTGTGTCAATTTTGTTTGGGCAACGTTTGGAAATACCCCACTCGAGTGAGAAAAATAAGACATAATCTTAACCATCCATATTAATATTGATGTTTCAGAGCTGACTCATCCAAAAACAACATTAAGAAAGAAATTTACCACTATGAAAAATCCCTAATTCAATCTAGAACCTTATATATCTCATGTATTACTTAAACCCAAAAGATTTTCGTTTAGCTTCCACCTTATTGCAAAATTTGTTCATTTATGAAAATCTCTATTATAATAAAGCGAAACTAAATTTGCTTATATGACATCCTTTAAAAGTTTCTCTCACAATAATGATTTTTTATTTAAAATATGTATAAAGCTTCCATAATAATGGTTTCTACCGGTCCCAACTATCACCTTTTTGTTTTACATGTTCCAACTATTGAATTGGGTGTCAAATATCCCAACTTTTATTACTTTGGCAACCAACGGTCCGTCATTAATTTTTTTAATGACGTTAAGTTTTTTCGCACTCAAGACCGAAGTGTTAGGCCTTTTGATCGGAAGGAGAATACGAGTGGATTAATGTAAAAGTTATCTCGAAACGACGCTCCGAATGATAAAATTTTTAAGTCCTATTGAAGCATTGTTAGGCTTAAACACCCGACTAAAGTACCGTTTCGAGGTAAATTTTACATAAATAGACTCGTATTTTCCTTCCGAACAAAGACTTAAAACTTCGTTCTTGAATTTAAAAAAAAGTTAACGACATTAAAAAAAATATAACGACGGACCATTGGTTTCCAAAGTGATAAAAATTGGGACCGTTAACAACCAATTCAATAGTTGTGACCGGTAGAAACCAAAATGTGATAGTTGAGACCGATAGATACCAATATACCTAAAATATATTATAATAACACTAACTACATATTGGTCCATAATATTTAGGAAAATTTTGTAAAATTTAAAACTAATTACATTTCCAGCCATCTCCTACTAAGGTGTACATATATCGTTTTGTATTTAATAGAGTATAAAAATAAAACGTAAGGATAAAATTGGTATTAACATACATGGAAAGATATCCTTATTTTTCAAGCACACATAGGTTTTTTATACGAAATTAATTTTTAAAAAGTACACCATAAAAGCATCATTTAATTCTTTATAATTTAAGTATAATATTGTTATACTAAAAAACTTTTTAAAATAAATATTATTTTCCGGTTTTAAAACGGTTTTGTTTTAAAACTGATTGAAACTAATTGTACCTCAATGAATATTATTAAATTCACCACTTGGTGTTGTATTCCTAAACATACCGCATACCTTTTAGGTATGTCACCTCAATTCCTCAACCACATAAATTTAGAACCATTAGTAGATAAACATGTCAATCGTGCTTTCTAAAAAATATAATTCTTTAAATTACACCATCATACATCATTCTCTCCCCATAATCTCATATTATTTCATTCATGTATTCAATAATTAGGTTAGACACCCGTCTATTATACTCGTTAGATGAAAATATCAAATTAACTACCTATAATAGTTAAGATAAGAAATTTCAAATTGAGTTTTGAATATAAGATGCGATTGAATTTATAGAAACTAATTTATCTACATACATTACTATAAAGATAAAGAAAAATATTTAGCACATGTTATTTTCTCAAATATGACATATTATTACTATGTATACTTATATAAAATATGAAATTATTTGTAACTTAAACTTAGACATTGAGATGACATAATTTACTCACTTATTAACTCGGGGGCTATTAAAAAAAATTTATTAACTCGGGGGAGAGAAGATATTTTAATCGCGTTATTTTGACTTATACCTTACAAAATTTGAACTTTCCAACATTTAAATTGATGAAGAAGAAAAAAAAGCCAACAACTTTAGTTCTATTAAAAACTTTATTCAAAAAAAGGAAATATAAACAATTAAGACACCTATTATTACTGTACTGTAGTGTATGCTCACAATCACACTGCATTTTCCTCTGTTCTTTTTCACTCTCTCTCTCACGTCAATAAAGCACGGAAATTGAACAAATTCCGACCACAAATCTTCACCAAAACACTAATTCCTTGTCCCATTGCTGTAAGCATACTTCAATCGCATCATAATCTGTACACTTGTACTAATTTATTCTGCAATTCTCTCATTTGATCGTACACTCTGTTTTTCTTGAATTTTATACTCATTTCGACATCCATGACGTTTGATGTTCGTAAAAGTACTCGTTTTTATGCAAATTTAGCGTTGTTTGATCATACATTGACGTGCATTTTTGTCTAGCCATAAAAAGGTGTATAGATAAAGTGATATGTTTGGGCGAAATTTGACTTCTGAATTTGATTTAATCGGTGATGAATTTAGGGTTTTGTTCAATTTTGGTGATTTGTTAATTAGATTGGGTGTTTGGGTTTTGGACTTTGTATGCTTTATTAATTTTTGCTTAAATGAGTTTTTTGTTGATAACAGGATACCAGATGGCAGTTGATGAGGTTCAAAACCCTAATCTTGGAGAAACAACTTGTGGTTCTTTATTACTAAAGTTGCAGGTATATGTTAATTTCACCATTTATGACATTATATGTCATTTAGTTTTGTAAATTGTTGTTTAAAGTTTGAAGCTTTTTGTGTTAATGTAGAAAATTTGGGATGAAGTTGGTGAAAGTGATGAAGAAAGGGATAAGGCACTTGTTCAATTAGAACAAGAGTGTTTGAATGTTTATAAGAGGAAAGTTGACCAAGCTGCAAAGTCAAAGGAACATCTTCTTCAAACACTTGAAGATGCTAAACTCGAATTCGCCAATCTTCTTCGTTCCCTTGGGGAGAAATCATCTGTTAACATTGTAAGTATCAAGTGGCCTCGATTTTTAAAAGTTATTTACCGGAAAATATGAAATGTGTAATGTGTTATAGGCGGTCCGATATAGAATATGGTGGGCACGTTTGTTTTAGAACGAATAATATGTTTCGACATAGAGGTGGTTACAAATGCATGTTTAACATATTATTGGTTTTGAAATGAACTCGTATGTTTTGTGGCGTAATTGCAGCCTGAGAAGACTTCAGGAACCATCAAAGAACAACTTGCTGCTATTGCGCCGGCTTTAGAACAGTTGTGGAAGAAGAAGGAAGAGAGGATACATGAGTTTTCAGATGTGCAGGCACAAATTAAAAAAATATGTGGAGAAATTGCAGGGAGTGATGAGCTGGCAGGAAGCCTTGCAGTTGATGTGTCTGATCTATCACTGAAAAAGTTAGAAGAATATCAGAAACATCTTCAAGAACTTCAAAAAGAGAAGGTAATTAGGGTCAACAGGCAGTTTTGATACGGATCGCGCAGGCCTGGCCCGCGAACACTTTCTTTCATATTTTCCTGCTTTGAATGTAGTTACTATTATTACATGCGATGAGGCGACTAATATCAAAATATGTTTCGCAGAGTCAACGATTAAACAAGGTTCTTGAGTTTGTGAAAAATTTACATGAGGTTTGCGGTGTTCTCGGGGTTGATTTTTACAGCACAGTCAGCGATGTCCATCCTAGCTTGATTGACGCCTCTTGTGCACAATCTAAAAGTATTAGCAACGACACACTTGCCAGGCTGGCAAAGTGTGTGATGGCTTTAAAAGAAGCCAAGAAGCAAAGGTTACACAAGGTATACACTTTCACCTCTATCTTTGATAATCAAGAAGCTTGTTTTGTGCTAACTTATATATTTCTAATCATATTTAACATGTTATCTATTTATAAATGAAAAAAAGTGTTTCCGGGTTGGCCCAGTCTGACCCGTTTTAACCCATACTAAAGCTACAAGTTTTGACCCCCCTACCCAACATTCCGAGCCCACCCATTCTGCTGCCTTTAACTAGCTCCATTAAAGCCGTCAAAAAAAAAACTAGCTCCATTAAAATTTTATCTGCCTTCATTACAACTTTGACATTGCATTTGTCAAAGAGAAAAAAATCTTGGCATGTAAAGATTCATTATGCCTGAACGTTCGATAATTTTTTTTCTTTATTAATTTATTTTGCCATTTTTAGCTTCAAGATTTAGCAGCTCAGCTAACTGAGCTTTGGAATTTGATGGATACATCTGAAGACGAACGGAGTTTGTTTGATCATGTTACGTGCAATATCTCAGCTTCAGTTGATGACGTGAATGTCCCAGGGGCTCTTGCCCTAAACTTGATTGAACAGGTACGTTAGAGTTCAAATTTTTACAAGAATATATTGATAATAATACAAGTATTTACAGTTAATTAATTATTAATGTTTTCTGTTTTGTTTTAAGGCTGAGGTGGAAGTTGAAAGATTAGATCAGTTGAAAGCTAGCAAAATGAAAGAGATTGCTCTTAAGAAGCAAGTGGAGCTTGAACAGATATATGCACAGGCGCACATAGAGCTTGACACAAAGGCTGCAAGGGAAAAAATCTTGGCTTTGATTGATTCTGGAAATTTAGAGCCTGTTGAGCTGTTCGCTGACATGGATGCACAAGTCATCAAAGCAAAAGACGAAGCTCTCAGTAGAAAAGATATATTAGATAAAGTCGAAAAGTGGATGTCAGCTTGTGAAGAAGAGAGCTGGCTCGATGATTACAACAGGGTCCGTTTCTAACTCCCTTAATACAGGTGTCAAAGATGGCTGGCAGGGGGTTTGGGTTCAATGGTCACGTAACAGTTTTAGTCCAATGTTTAAAGTTTGTGACTTTGTTCACAAATGATATTTTAAATTTGTACATATTTGTATTCATAGTTCTGTTAAAAAGAGAAAAATCTATTCATAGTTTTGGGATATATTCGTGACAGGATAACAACAGGTACAATGGAAGCAGAGGTGCACATTTAAATCTCAAGCGAGCTGAAAAGGCCAGAATTTTGGTCAGCAAAATTCCAGGTAAGCGATAGGAATGTATTATTTTACTTGGTGTTTAAGAGAGTATAATGACCGCTTAGAACTTAAACTTGGTGATTTACTTAACGACTCATCTTCTATATAATATAGGAAAATGATATTTGCTTATGTGTCAACTATTTATGTTTGTTTTGCTTAGTTGACATTATTTGAGAGTTTTTCTCATAATAATAACTTTATAATTAAAATATGTATACATAATCCATAATAACATATTATAATAACATTAATTACATTTTGACCCCCTAATATTTAGGACAAACTTGAAAAACTTGAGAGTATTTACTTTTCAACCCTTTTTTTATTAGGTTGTGCATTGGTCGGTTTATATTTGATAAAGTATTTAAATGAAACTTAAGAATAAATTAGTAATATGTTATTAATTAAATACCTTACTATCTTTTAAGTTTTAACTGTCCATAACTTTTTATATGATATTATTATTATTTTTTAATTACAAAATTAAACTGAGCATTTAATTATGGGCAAATTGGCTAAAAATAATCCCAACTAACACCTATTGGTCGAGAATAATCCCAACTCAGTTTATTCCCTTCAGTGGTCCCAAATCCAACTTTTTTGGCCTCCAGTGGTCCGCCGTTAAGTGCACTTAACGGCCGTTAACTTTTTTTTGATTTTTTTCGAATTTCAAAACAAGGTTTTATGGAAATTGATTGGGAGGAGTATACGATTCAATTGATGTAAACCTTACCTCGAACTGGTGTTCCAAACGACAAAACGGTCTTCAATCGGGTGTTTAAAACCTAACGGTGCTTTAACCGGATATCAAAATTAAACCATTTGGAGCAACAATTGGAAGTAAGGTTTACATCAACAGACTCGTATTCTCCTCCCGATCAAAATCCCTAAAATATCGGTTTGAAATTCGAAAACAATAGAAAAAAAGTTAACGGCCGTTAAGTGCACTTAACGGCGGACCGCTGTAGGCCAAAAAAGTTGGATTTGGGACCACTGGATGGAATAAACTGAGTTGGGATTATTTTCGGCCAATGGGTGTTAGTTGGGATTATTTTAGGCCAATTTGCCTTAATTATGTGTAATTTGAGTATAATATTGTTATACTAAAACATAGTTTTTAAATATATCTTGTGTTCTGACACCATAAAACTGAATACTGGATTCTCTTTAATTTGAGTATAATATTACTATACTAAAAAATTAATTTTTAAAATAAATCTTGTGTTCCAGTTTATCATGGTTTTGTCTCAAAACTTATTGGAACCGTCTTAAATATCCTTAAAATCACCACTTGAATGTTATGTTCCCGAGCGTAACGCGCGGGCACCAAACTAGTACATAATATAAACATTTAGTGGCTTAGTGCAAGGTCATACCTGTTTCTTCTTAAGCTATTTTTTCTAATTGTACCCATATGACCCGCAAGCCTAAAACATGATCCGACGTGACCCATACAGGCCTTGTTGATACATTGGTTGCGAAAACCCGGACATGGGAAGAGGAACATGGAATGATCTTTGCTTATGACGGTGTTCCACTACTTGCCATGTTGGACGAGTATTCGGTGCTGAGGCATGACAGAGAAGAAGAAAAAAGAAGGATAAGGGTCAGTTTCACTATTAGTATTTTACGTAATTTTTGAAATGAAATATTATTAACTACGTAAAACTCACTTTAAATTTGAACTTGTGAGTGGTAGGATCAAAAGAAATTCCATGAACAGCTGAACACAGAGCAAGAAAGCATGTTTGGTGCTAAGCCAAGCCCGGCAAGGCGTCTTAGTGGCTCGAAAAAGACGATGGGCCCAAATGAAGCTTCTAATAGACGGTTATCAATGAATCAAAACGGGACTAGGTCGGTGAAGAGGGATAATACTAGGCCCGTGGCTCCTTTGAACTATGTTGCTATATCGAAAGAGGATGTCGCTCCCGTTACACCTTAGGATATCATTGTAAGCTTTGAATTGAAGCGAATAGTCATGGATGTTGGTTGTGAAATATTGATATCTGTTACTGGTAGTTTAGTTAGTTACTATCTACATGGCTACATTAGTTTCGTTCTAATAGTTTACCATTTTGCAATTTAGAGATGTGTTGTGATTTCAAATCATTATAACTCGATCACAAATAATCAAATATACATCTTTAAATCATTATTAATTTATTACTTACATTAGAAAATGGTCAGAGTAAATAAAAATATTTATTTTAATCATTGAAATAATATTTAAATAAGAGTTTCATGGAATGATTATATATTGATATTTTTTTTATAAAGAATTAATCATTTTATAAGTATTATCGATATGTTTTCATAAGAATTACTTGTTTTAGAAAACTTGACACATACCTGTCAGATCATAAAATACTGAATGAATATTATTGAATAATTAGTTTACAATATATAGAGTCATAAGAAACCCTAGAAACCTAATTGGGCCCGTAGGCTAATACTAATAAACCCTAATATTCTAATACTCCCCCGCAGTCAAAGCGAAAGGAAGCCGAAAGCTAGGACTGGAAAACAAAATATAAACCATTAAAAAACGTCTTCAATGTCGGTCGAAACTTCTGCCATACACGTCAATCTTGGAATCATCATCCCATAATCTTTAATGGAAATCTAGATGTACTTCATTGGTTTTTGGTTCCTTGAATTATAAATAAGTCAACAACTGATCGTAGTCATGTGTCAGTGTGTTGAGGCTAGCAAGAAGCTGTCTTTAATTGGATTCATAGATCAAGAGACGAGATCTGTAGAACTAGAAAAAGAATTTGAAAGCAAGGCCGTTGACCGTGGTCAAGTGGCTGTCTCTTGAATCCGTACCGTGGGCACCGATAAAATGAAACAAAAGGAAGAAAAAAAACACGATCCATGAACGAATTCCAATGACAATGGCAAGAGACACATGACTTTATTGAAACAGAGATAATGAACCGAAGACAAGAGTCACAAGACTTTATTGAAACAGAACTAAAGGAAGAGAGTGAAAAAGAAAAAGAACAAATAAACGAAGAATGATTGGATAGGGTGGCGGCAGTGGCACGCCACCCTGTCTAAGGTTTCTAATTCTTTAGGGTTTTGGATATTCAGAGAGTGGCTCTGATACCATGTCAGATCATAAAATACTGAATGAATATTATTGAATAATTAGGTTACAATATATAGAGTCATAAGAAACCCTAGAAACCTAATTGGGCCCGTAGGCTAATACTAATAAACCCTAATATTCTAACAATACAATCTTTTATTTGATTGAAAGAAACAATGTAAACTAGACATTTTATGTTTTAGACATTTTAATGTATTTCCTAAGTATAAGTTATTGATTTTAATTTTTATTCAACTATAAATCTACATCTACATCTACATATTCTAATAATTGAGTAACACATCCACATGTCACCATTTTAACTACTCCATATAGGATTTTGCTTAGGTGTCATGTTCTAAATTAATTTGATGGAGAATTTTTAGGTGGGTCATGGTATGCTCCATATTCGAAATAACCCGATATGTTTAAATTAAAAATTCTCAAATTATCGTCAATTATCTCCTAACCCGATATGTTCAAATACAAAATTTACCAATTATCATGATCTATATCCTAACCCGATATGTAACAAGTATCATGAATTATCTCCTAACCTGATATGTTCAAATAAAAAAACTTATCAATTATTATGATTTATCCTAACCCGATATGTTCAAATAAAAGTTTTACCAATTATCATTAATTATCTCATAACTCGATATGTTCAAATAAAAAAATTAACAATTATCATGAATTATCTCCTAACCCGATATGTTCCAATAAAAATTTATCAACTATTATAAATCATATCCTTTATTGTAACGTATGATTTTTTATATGAATATATTTGTAAATATCCAAATCGATTTAATAAGAAATATGTTAAAAATAAATTTGATATGTAAATTGAGTTAAAACCTATAAAACTAAAATCCGTGTAGTACACGGATACTAATCTAGTTAAGATAATTAATTAATCAATAGATGATATTCCTCCTGTATCTCAAATCAACTTAAACCAACACCAATGACTACTTTGGAAATACAAACACCCAAATCTCCTAATAGCGACACAAACTAACCGAGCTGAGTCGAGCCGAGCCCGAACTTGATTCAATCTAAGTTTTTTATTAATGGGACATTTACATATATCCTCTTCTTAAGTTCTTTTATTACATATTTACCCAACCTTAAAAATAAATTTCGTATATCCCATTCTTTAAGCATATATATTACACATTTACCCATTTCATTAAAATTGATTAATTGAATTACTATTTACCCTTAATGAACTAATTAAATGATTATTTACATATTTGCCTTAACTTCAGTCCAAATCTACGCCATCATGTTTACAAATTGTTTGTGACGTTACAAATCACTTGTTTCTTAAAGCTGGTCATGGATCTAGCTTTATTATTTGATATAAAAATAACAATTTTTGTCTAAATCTCAATCATACATATATATTTAAATGTGGGAATTAATAGAAAGGTAATTGTGTCAACTTTTAATGGAATGAGAAATATGTAATAATAATTAAGGGTTGTGAATATATGTAATTAAGAAGGTTAAAAAAGAAAAATATGTAAAAATCTCAAAGTAGCATTAGCAAGTAGCAAGTCGACTTGTTTGACGTGCGGTTATCTCAAGGGGCTACATATTCCCACACCTGGCTCTTATTTCACACAGCCACATATGCCGAACATAGACCCATGCACTGCATATAACAATCCCTGACACATGCATATGCCGAGCATAGCCCTATGCGCAGCATATACCATTTAAGTATGCTATATGCTGAGCATATGGCTATGCGCAGCATATGCCTCATTTTCAGTTGACCAGGTCTTTTTTTAGTATAATCATACGTTTTAAAAAAATTCACAAGTTTATATATGTTTATAAAAAAAACTTTGTTTTTGGTTGTTTTTATACATTACAAACAGATAGTAAGTTCGGTCAATATCTTCATACGAAACTTTCGAAATAATATATTATAAATAAAAGTTCAATACATTACCAAAATTCAATAATACACAAAAAACTAAACATCAGAAAATATAAATTAAGCATCTTCTCCATCCTCCTCCGACGATTTTGATAATCTCACATCACCCACCCTCAAATGCAAACGTATAGTAGTGGGAAACTCGATATCAAATGAAATGTAAAAGTGAAGTTTGAATCGTAAAAGAAAGGCAAAAGTCGAGTAAATAAGCGAGTATGGACCCATATGCTGCGCTAAGGGTTATGTTCGGCGTATGAGTTGTTAATTGAGACCATATGAAGCGCATAGACCTATGCTCAATAGGTGAATAGTGTGAAGATAGATTAATTAGGTACGGAAATAGATCAAACATTATCATCCGAAGCCAAACAATGAGTTGAAATAGCTTAAGGACCAAACCTGCACATTCTCATACGCGTGGAGTAAGCAACTTCATCCCCGATTAAAAGTTGAAAACATTGTCTCCACTTTCCCTTGTGTAAACATTGATCTTAAAAATGGCGAACGAGAATGAACCAGCGAAGCTACTGTTACCTTACCTTCAACGTGCTGATGAATTGCAAAAACACGAGCCTTTGGTCGCTTACTACTGTATGGATTCGTATAATTTCACTCTAAACCCTAGTTTTCTGATAACTGCTCTTGGCGTAAGTTATTAATGACAAAAAAATTCGATTTTCAGGTCGATTTTATGCGATGGAACGAGGTTTGAAGATACCTCAGAGTGAACGAACAAAAACCACAAGTGCTCTCCTCGTTTCACTTATGAAACAGCTTGAAAAGGTCTGATTTTATCTCAAAACTGTTTAGTTTGATGTTTTTGTTTAATAGTTTGGTTTTGGTTAATTAGTTGCTAGGAAATTGTTGATTTAGGTTTGTAGGGTGTATTAAGTTTATTAGATGATTGTGTTTTTGAAACATTGGTTGTATTTGCTACTTGATTTATGGTTGTTATAATGAATCGTTGAGATCAAAGATATAATTTGATTTATGGATTGGATTTTGGGAGATCTCAAGCTGGTATACTTATGAAACTACTGATTATTCATTTATGTTGTATGTAGGTGGTAGGGGTATTTTGTTTTTTTTTTGTCTAGCAAATTTATTGTTTTGTGCTCATCATCTAGGTTGTTTGTTCAACTACAGGATAAGAAGTCACTGCAGTTGGGTCCGGATGACCATCTTTATCTGGAAGGATTTGCATCAAATGTATTTGCAAAGGCCGATAAGCAAGATCGAGCAGGGAGAGCTGATCTGTATGATAAGTTTACTTTTTATGATATACCTATTTTATTGCTGGCTTGTTAAAGATTTAACACACTAAGAATGATGTAGTTAGCTTAAAAAGGGTTTCAGAGTTATATGCCATGTGCCCATAATCTTAAAGCTTTGATCACTTTAGCAACCCTTAACGAAAAAAGTTGTTCTTCGTTGGAATCAAACATTGGGGTTCATTGATTTAGGAGTCCAGCTCGTTTGCATTTTTTAAGTTTAAGATGCTAATCTTAGACGCTTCTGTTTTTTGCATGATAATTTACTATTCATAATGTTTCCTGTTCAGAGGTCTTTTTGTTTGGTTAAGCTACTATAGAAATAGCAGGAAATTTCAATATATGTTTCTGCAATTACGATTTGGAAAGGGTTTCAAAGCTGAATTGCAACCTAGATTTGTTTAAAGGCGGTACCTTTATGGTATATAAGTGCTTAACGGGTAGTTTTTATAGGCATTAGCAAATTGTGTTCATTTAGAACATGCAACTGTATGAATGTATGATGGTTGCTAAAGACTATGGTCGATTTATTTCCTGATCCGTTTACTGTATAATTGTAGTGGTGATATTGTGATTAGGATTATAATATTGATACTTGATCTGAACTTTTCACAGCAATACTGCGAAGACGTTTTATGCTGCCAGCATTTTCTTTGAAATTCTTAACCAGTTCGGTGATGTTCAGCCTGATGTGAGTCCATTTACATACCTCCTTTATGGTTTATACTTTTTTTCCATTGCAAATTATTATTTTACTTATCCTCGTGAGAGGAAGAAAAGAACAAACGTTGACATCTATGATTGTTTTTTTTCCTTAATAGCTTGAGCAGAAACAAAAATACGCAGCATGGAAAGCAGCAGATATAAGAAAAGCTATAAAAGAAGGAAGGAAGCCTGTACCAGGTCCCCCAGGTGGTGATAATGATCTCTTAGATACATCAAACAATGGACATGTAAGATTATATTACAAAATTTAGATGGATCTTGATAGGATTGTTTTTGTGATCATATTAACTCATTGTTTTTTTTTTATATAAAAAAAATCTTGATGAAAATACAAAAAAGAGGATAAACCTGACTTTGAATTTTATGATCTTCACAGGACCCGGAACCTAGCAGGACCGAGCCACCATCAACCACTAGAGACGTACAAGAACCCCATCCTTCACCTCAGTTTTATGATAGAAGTGATTCCCAAAGATTCACAAATAGTCTTCCATCACCGCCACGTGATACTCCACATCCATCATCTTCAAACATCCAACAACCACCACCTGCAAATTATCAATCACCTTCAAATTTTCCACCACCATCTTCAACCATACCACCACCGCCAACTTATTCTTCGGATGAATATCCATCCAATAATTTTCAGCAACATCCTTCTCAGACTTATCACCATCCCTCGTCTTATCCCCAAGAACCTCAACATCACATTTCCCAAAATTACCCTCCTCAAGATCATTCTTTTACATATCCCAATTTCCAATCTTACCCTAGTTTTTCTGAAACCACACTTCCAGCAGCACCGGCTCATTATCCCTCATCTTACTATCAAGGCTCTGAACCACCTTACACCCCTTCAGCTACTAGACCTACAGATTACCCGTCTGCAGCTCAGTACAAGCCGAATGCTGCAAACGGGTCGGGCCCAGCTCCAGAACCCACATCTGCACCCGCACCAGCAACGACCTCTGCACAGTCATATCAGTATGACAGTAATTACCAACCGCCCCCCGAGAAAATTGCAGAGGCACACAAGGCTGCAAGATTTGCTGTTGGAGCATTGGCTTTTGATGATGTTTTTGTTGCGGTAGATTACCTTAAAAAGTCTCTTGAACTGCTTACTAACCCATCCGCAAGTGTTTAAATTGCTGGTGGATCTGTTAAAACTTGCATATAACTGTTTTTTGGAAGTTTGTTCTGGTTTTGCTAAGGCTGTTGGATATATTCATATATTTTCTATAATTGTTTCTGTAAAATAATGTAGTATTTTCGGACTTGAGATCTTCACACTGTGGATCATGTAGATTTGTGATGCTATCTGGTATATAACTACAACATTTTTACAATGACATCTGCAAGTTAAGTGAAAACGGTGCGGGTTTGGGTTGACATAAATCTTGCAAGTTGCAACCCCTAGATCCATTGATAAATCTGTGGAATAATGTGATTTTAAAAAGTGACATGCATTTGGATACATTATTTCTCGGCTTTGTGACCGTCAATGCCAAATACCTTCAACGTCTATGCTTTTTTTGCTTGATCTTGTAAACATGTGTTTTTAATAATTAGTTTTAAGCCAAAAACAACACATATTTAAGAAACCAATCTCCTTACAACTCCTGTGAATAGCTTCAGTGCAAAAACTATTTATGGGGTCTAAAGAGGTTAAGATACCAACAAACCAATACATCTATCTAATAGTATAGACTATAGAGAGACCCTTGCTTCAAAACACGCCAACCAAAAGAGAGAAATAAGCAATCGAACATTGTATCTTGAGCAATAAAGAGGCACGAAGCATATATTTTTATAATATATAAGGAAAACAGTTGTAACAAATATTTATGTAATTTATGCATGCTAAATTACTTTATTAAATAAACCATGCATTGTTGTAACACGATTGTCCTCAATGATATAATCGGTTATTCTTACATGCCTCACTAATGAGCTTGAAATACTAATCAACTTTTTATTTCAAGAATAACATTTCCTCTAGGAAGTAGTGGATTTGTTATGTTCATATCCACCATTCCTAATATAATACTGTATTTAACTAAATATAAGTAATTTTTGTTTTCTTTTAAACAACAATTCCTAGAAAATTTAAGATAAATTTACCATAACGTGTCATTTTTGAATTTAAGCTCGAAACCTCATGTTTTAAACATAAAAAGCCACCAATATATACTATTTTTTACATCAAAATAAATAAAGCTCGGCTATTCAAAGCAACATAATAAATCTGTTATAACTACAATACCTTAAAAACATTAAAAGTTGCAATAAATTACCATTTACCCTTATACATTCATGATTCATACACTTCAAAAAGAAAAACAACAATAAACAAATAAATAAACCAAAGGATCATAATGTGATTAATGTCCCCCGGCCAATCAAACAAAACGACAACGTTTCGGTTTCAATGAGGAAGAAACTTTATCCATCATCAAATTAAATCATTAAAGTAAATGCAGCAGACGACGACGATCAGAAAAAAACAATCTCGCCGGTTAACGGTGGCGCGTGTGTCTCCTACATCAATCATCATCTCCAAATCCTTCTCTTCAATCACCTCGTTCGATTAACACCTCAAATCTTCATCTCGCAATCCGTATAACTGATTCATTGCGGTAATTCAATTCTTCTCCGTTTACTTTCGCGTCTTATTCCATAATTCTCTTTGTTATGCATCTGTTAATTACGATTCATTGAAAACATTCCTAGATCTTCATCATAGATGTACGTTATGTCCAGAAACCGGTTAATTTCATCGATGCCCTAATTTTCGAAAATTAGGGGATTCTAATCATCCTATAGCGATTAGCAGGATCTTCGTTTATGATATTTTGTTGCTTAACTCTGACCTAGATAGTTAGATAGCCTGATTTCATAATGTTTTTGTTGCGATTTTAATCGTTATCTGTAGTTGTAATTAGGTATTGTTTGAATTTGTAGAATTTGTTTGTGCACAATGGCTATAGTATGATCGAAAGGTGTGTTGCATGCTTTGAAGTTATGGAGTGGAGTGCATGATTATTGTTGTTGATTGACGTGTTAGCGATTTTGTTGTTTTTTTATGTATAGATAATGGCTTCTTCATCGGATCCGTGGACGAGGGAGTATAATGAAGCTTCTAAACTTGCTGATGATATTACAAACATGATATCTGAGAGGAGTTCGTTTGGGACGGGACCAGAAGCACAGCGTCATTCTTCTGCTATTCGGAGAAAAATTACTATATTAGGAACCAGACTTGATAGCTTGCAGTCTCTTCTGACAAAGCTTCCTGCTAAACAACCCTTGTAAGTGTGTTGCTCTGTTTGTTAGTTGTAGTGATAGAAGCTGAAGTTGAGTCCCCGAGTTTGATATCTCTGCGGCTCTGCCCATATCTGTTACATTGCAGCTAACCATTAGTACAATCCTTGATTAGCTTTGTAATTTGGGAATATTGTTCTTATTATGATTTGTGTAAGGATACATGTGTATAAGTGTATTCACTAAATTGTAGAGTTTGTAGAACCATTGATTACAGATTAACACCATTATATTGTCCGGGTAGCAGTTTGATGGTTGTAGCATGGTTGTTGAAGGCACAAGTCGCAAAGGGTGTGTCTTGGGCCTAGGCGCAAGGCACTTAAAAAGCTAGGGCTTTTTTAAGCGAGGCACATAGTATAAAAATATTATTTTTAGGTGTTTTAGAAGTGTTTTAGGCTTGTTCTGGGGTAGTTTAGGCTCATTTTGGTTTATTCAGCCTTGTTTACGGCTAGTTAAATTGTTTCAAACCAGTTTAAGCGATTTTTGGCCAGAACTTGGGCTGAAAATACATCTGAGCGCCTGAAGCGAGGCAACAGGCTGTGCCGCGTCGTGCCTGGGGTTCCGACGCACCCCTTGTGAGCCTTTGTCAGCAGAGGATTGTAGATGTAGACATCTAAGAACTTGGTAATTTTCATAAAAGTGGAGGTCTTGGATTTGGTATACTAGTATTCTGGTAAGGAAATCATGATAGCAAGGATTCTCATTGTTTGTGAAAAATTATGTTTATTCATCAGATCCACATGCACTCTTCTTTAACTGTTAGTCTGTTACATCCTCCATGAATATCTCCATTTCATAGGTGCATACATTGTCATCAGGGTATCTACATAATTATGTCAATAGCTTTCGTGTGTGGCTCTTCAACATGTTAATGATATGCAGGTTCATACACTTCATACGACTGGTTACATAATGACTTCTGCTTTCTTACCAACTCCAGTTAATTATGGCTGCTTTTTTTCATTCAAACTTTACTGATGCTGTAACAAGATCATCTAAATATTGATAAACCTGTTTTTTTATTTTGCAGAACAGAGAAAGAAATGAATCGACGCAGAGACATGCTTACAAATTTGAGAACAAAAGTAACACAAATGGCCACCACATTGAACATGTCCAATTTTGCTAATAGGGACAGCTTGCTTGGGCCAGATATTAAGCCAGCTGATGCCATGACCCGAATATCTGGTTTGGACAACTCTGGTGTTGTTGGACTTCAGAGACAAATTATGAGAGGCATGCTATTTGAATATTCACAATTATTTCTAAAAATTATAATTAAAAGCTCACTGGAGTTGGGACGATATTATTTTCCTTACAATTTTTATGGTAAATTGGTAATTAATCATGCTATTTATATTTTTCCGTCACAGAACAAGATGAAGGGCTAGAGAAACTGGAGGAAACAGTGATAAGTACGAAACATATCGCATTGGCAGTCAATGAGGAACTTGATCTCCACACTAGACTCATTGTATGCTATTCTTTCTATTGAAAGTCATAATTTATCATGCCTCAATGAAAGTGATCTAAAAGTTATGGTTATTTGCTCTTTCTGGTATGCAGGATGACCTGGATGAACATGTAGAAGTTACAGATTCCCGACTCAAGGTTAGTGTGAATCTTTTGAGCGTTAGAAGTTATGTGACAGTGTTTGACAATTTGCATTTTAATTTTGTTTAACAGAGAGTGCAGAAGCATTTGGCCATTCTGAACAAACGAACCAAGGGTGGTTGCTCATGCTTGTGCATGCTATTGTCGGTGATTGGGATCGTTGTCTTAGTTGTGGCTCTTTGGTTGATCATAAAATATTTGTGATGTGAAGTGTATCTATCTATGTTTTGTGTGCAAATGGCTTCGTATACTGGTGATTTGAATGGCTTTGGTTGTGTAGTAATTTGTGTTCTCTGTTTAAGTTAAACAGCTGTTGAGTGCATATATGTCAATTTCTTGAATGTGTTTAATGTGAATTTATGAGTGTTTGTGCTACGGAAGAACAAACGTTGAGAAACTGAACGATTGTGGGTTTGGTCGTTTATTGTGATAATACAGTTGCTAAACGTTTTGACTTTCTAACTCTACAACTTTATGTGCATGAATCAAAGAATGCATCATTTTTAAAAGCTATTACTTCAAAGATCCACATATAAAAACAGGGTTTTTAATGTTCACGATGATTTGGATGAGGCTGATACTGTACATACGATGTGGGTTTCTAATTTATCAAAGATAAAAATGCATGCATGAGAAAAAAAAACTGGTCTTCTGAGTATGCGATAACATTGCTAGTGACATGAAGCTGCCGTTAGAGAACTGATAAAAACAGTGGCAGTCACTTTATTGATTTATTGAAACTGCTATCCAAAACTGAGCCAAAGTCATAAACGCAAAGCAAATACACTCCATAAGGATTACATACAAATCTCACCGGTTTTTAAATAGATTTAAACTATATTCACCAATTTCTGTCTTTCAACTTCCTCCATAAATCACACATGCTCAGGCTGCATAGGAGGTTCATTCTCCTTCACTCAGAATTGGGACAATGAGTGGATTCATTTGTGCAAGATAAACAATTGCCCACCTGCAACAACCCACAAATCATTTTAGTTCATTTGTATATTCAAGCTGGAGCAGAAATGATCCACTGAATCTGATCCTTTACACCAAAAGTTGTTATTGGTGTCTTCTTTAGGGTTCAATGTAAGCTTTACAGATAAAACAACCATGTCAACTTTTTAGGCCACATAGTTTATGGGACAAAGGATACATAGTTTCAACTACTCAATATATAGGGGGGCAGATTTGACACAGCAGAAAACTTTCTCGTCTCGATTGTCAATTTTTAGCCAATGCTTTGGATGTTTATTTGCTAAAAGAAAAACCAAATCATTCAGGACTACAGTTTACCTAATGACCATGAGGGTTACCTAATTCTGGATGGAAAGCAGAAATTTATAAAGTCTGTGAGGGTCCATTTAAAAGCCACGTAACTTATAATAAGAAGTTCTTAATTTTTAACAATACAATATAGCATAAGCATTTTGCTTGTTAACAAATTGCCACCTTCCATATTTCATAGATGGTTAACCTAAGGAGAAAGCAGTTTAAAGGGCTCATATGTGTGCATATATATTGTTGCTCTACCTTAACAGCAATTTACAATATGAGAAGAGGTCAAAGAAACAGACTTACATCATCCAACAGCATACTGTTGCAGTAATCACCAACGTAAGGTGGAACCTGCACCATATACACATGTTAATGGTTCTCAAAGTCATGACATGAATATCTAACAAACATCACTAGTTACCAATACATATTATAATAAAAGCATGCCCCACATATTCTCCACATTCTTGGCTAACATGTTCATGTCTAAATTCTCACACAAGTCGTCAACAAACTGAGTAAAAACAGCTTTGAAAATACTTAGTATCGATCACCAAAGAATATAACACACGTATTGAACCTTTATATATTCCTTATTTATTCAATGAATGACTAAAATCATCCTATCCATATGCAAAAGCCTAGTATGAAATTATAAATAGTCCAATCAATTAACCACAAACTAGCTATTTGTCGAACGGAGCAACACCTCTTCTCATAAAATATTCAATGCATAAATGAAGCACAAAATCAATGATGCATCAAACACCACATTAGCAATTTAACACGTAAGATTAACACCAAAAGTCACGACTCAAGAGTTTGTGCGAAATATTTTACCATACTTTCATTCTCAACCACCTCTATTGTAAAAGCATAAAGTAAAATAGGTACTAAATAGCAAAAACTTCCAGCTAATTAACTAAAAGTTCAAGCAAAGCTTTTCATAGAAAATTACACAATCAAATATTCATATGCATATGTTATGAACTGAACAAATAGAAGAACAACATACACAGCTTTAGTTAAACCTAATTATATTAAATGCATCAATTCTGAGTAACTAGAAGCATAAATCGCAATATAACGTCTGTGCGAGTATAAAAACTGGCAAAAAAACAAACAATCATCAAATCTGAGAGTGAGTGAAGTGAAATCGCAACGTACAGGTTAGCAGAAGGGCCTTTGTTGCAGCATACTCGTGCACAAAGGGAAGCAATGAGTCCGATAGCAATGAAAATTAGAGTTGTGAAGATAAACCCCATCGCATTAGATCGATCTCGTCAATCAAATCAAGCGTGCGATATCTATATTAACAACAAAGATCTAAACGAATTAGTACAACAGAAGGAAACCGTAATTCATAAATTTTTGTAATTCACCAAGATATATAACATACCAGATCTCCGGTGACGCACGATCGCTTTAGTTGTTGTCAATGTCGTCTGATTTAGCCAGAGACGAGTATTAATTTATTATTATTATTATCATTGTTATTATCTGATCCACTTATTTCCGAGAGTTGCTTGTTTGGCCCGTTAACTTTAGTTGGATCTTTTGGTTAAGCTCATTACTGGTTAGTTCTAGGAGCCCAAGTTGCGAAAAGGGATAAGCTAAGCCTCTAAACGAACCGAATGTTGTTCCGCAGGATTCATGAACAGAAGTTTTGTTCGTATAAACGACTTGTTCGTTCATTTATGTTCGTTTATTTATATTTGTTCATATAGTTTTAGACGAATATCTTTGATGATGTTAGGCTTTTAATTGATGGTCGTTTATGATTCTTTAGTTAATTAGTTATGCTTGTTTAGTTATTTCAGGTATGTAAATTTGTTATGTTTACATTTGTTAAGTGTTTGATTATACCATTAACAAACGAACACGAATGAAAATGAGCAAGCTTAGTTTCTTAATTACCAAAAACAAACAAGAAAACCTCATTCATTTGAACGTCCGTTTTTTATCGTTTGTTAAGTTAAAGTTAAACGAACAAATATGAACATGCCCGTTTAGTTAATTAATGATGGTGGGTGGTGGTGTTTAACCCACAGACCTTACAAGATCTTAGAAGTGGCAAATTTAAATATAAAGCAAGAAGAGCTCGCGCAAACGTTCGTTTTCGAAAAACAAAATGTCTGCATATGGCAATGTTTGCGGGACGCAGACAGAAGAGCCTACACGGACCTTTTTAGAAAAACAAACATCACCTAAGAGCCAGTGGCAGGTACTCATAAGCTGAGCTTCTAATGAAGCTGTTCCGCACATACTTTTAGATGTAGATTTGCAAACAAATGTAAGCAAGCTTTTGTAAACAATATATATAAGCAAAAATCGATTTGTGATTTAAAGTTCAACATACTGATACTAAATACTGCCAAAGAACCTATGTGCAGGACCGGACCTTTATTTCCGTATAATATCTAACCTTTTACTTTCCATGTTCTTCTATCCAAAAGTTTGTACAAACAACAAAGACACATTACTACAAGGAAGTGTCATCATGTCCTATCACCACGGTATCAGATGCCACGTCTTCGATTGACAACTTGGAGATCTCGGGATCCACATGGTTATCATCATCACCATTAAAGGAAGCTTCCGGAGATCCTTCAGGAGTCTCAGCAACCGATGAAGGAGACAATTCCGCATCGTCCTTAGACTGTTGCAGGCTCCAGTACATAAGGCTGGCTGTAAGCATAAGTATCATCTTTTGGTTCACCTGTGAATTAAACACGTGTTCCAATTTACCATGTCAGATCGTATACACATAATGCTAAGAGTTGTAACAAGCTATCCAAATTACCTCCATGATGTCTTCGGGTAACAGGAATATCGAGCACCCAAGCTTTCGGGCAACACTGATTATGTAAGTTGCATTCAGCTTCTTTTCCTCGTCTATCAACAACAACAAAAAAGATCAATGGTAAGACGTAAACGAGCCCGGGCTGCTCTTGAACTGTTCAAGGTCGGCTCGCTAATAGTTCGAATCAAACTAAGAGCTTGTTCAAGCCTAAGTTAGAGCTCAATTATGTAATGACCTTCAAGAACTATTCAATCGGGCATGTTATAAGCTTGAATCAAGCTGACCTTATAAAACAAGTTCAAGGTTGTGCCTAAGTGGGAGATCATTTGATAAACAAGCTCAAGGTCGTGCCTAATTAGGGGGAGATCATTCGATAGACAAACGAGCTCGGGCCGAGCTTTATATACTGAGTTTGACTAGGCTCACGAGCATATACAAGTACACAGGTCTATCATTTATATAAATTAAGTAACTTTTATTTAATATAACAAAATATAATGAAAAAATAAACATTATTTTAGGTTTAATTATGATCAAAGTATTTAAATAATATATACAAAATGATACCAATAGATATCAATGTATATAAAAATAATAAACGAGACAAGCTTGAGCTTAAATAACGGCTCGTGCTCTCTAAAGTTAAACGAGTCAAATCGTGTTCTCTAAAGCTAAACAAGCAAACTCAAACCTCTAAACCAACAAACATGAACATAGCTTCTAAAGGTGCTAAAAACAAATCCATTATGATTATATTGACACAATGTTGAAGTTAACTTATAAGTTATAAGGAAGCACTTACCAGTTCTACCCTTAGTTACGAGGTTCCAGTTGACAACTCTAGGCTCAATAGCACTCAAAAGCTGAAGGAAGAATATTCCACTCGAAAGGCTCTTATCCTGCACCCATGAAACAAGAAAGAAACCAATCATCAATAATGCACAACAAAATGACCAATGATGATAAATAAATAACACAACATAACAAATCCAACCTTAAAACTCTCCATTTGAGACGTTCTGCCTGTTATCTTCACTTTCTTGTTTGCCCATTTCAAAATATCGGCATCGGTTATCTCCTTCCCTTGAGATCGTGATCTTAAGTTCTTTAACAGTTGAAGCATATGAAATCTCATCAACTGCCACAAGAAAGCTGACAATAATGTAAATAAAAAGTTAGTTCTAGCACATGATTATTACTAGCCATGTAGATGCGTCAACTTTGACCTATTTACTTATGATTGGATTGATTTGGGATATGTTTTTATTTTGGACGTGTCAAAATTACTGGTCAAACAGGTTGCAAGTCGCCTAAAGTCTACTTTACACAATCCGAAATTGTTATACTGGAAGATTTAGACTTCTATTGTAATAGTATTACTTTTGTAATCAAAATTAGCGCAAAAATAATTTATAAATGTTCAAATAGCTGTAAGTGACTTAACCTAAATAAACCCATTAACCGAACCCACCCATCTTTTCGGATATAACGCCATAAAATAGCTTGAAACTGTGTTACCAAGTATGAGTTTCTTGTTTCCTTGAACGAAATCATTCCCCGCTAAATTCACAAGTGAAAGTTTCAACTGCTTTCCTAATTTAATAACTTGATTGCAATTCTCAACTTTTCTAAATGGCATCTTAATTGGAGGTTTTGTTGCTTGCTTCCAGTTAACCGATCCTGGAGAAACCTTATCAAGAACTTCTAGAAGTACCCATCTGTATATACAAGACAACTAAGTTGGTTAAAGAAACGTTCTTACCGCCTAAACAACAATATCAGAACCTGAAAATCTATGACTATATAACAAAAAGGTACCCGTTTCTGACATCCTCGAACAAATTGTTGACATAAGATGAAATTCCAAGACTGTTGATCCAGAGTCTGAAACACCTTTCTTCTCTGGACATTTGTGCATCATCAGTCATCATCTCAGCAAAAGAGATATTTTTGTTATCAGCAGATAGACCATTTCTGCAAGAAATGCAACACCATTGTCAAATAATCATAATCATGTATATGTAATATAACATGTTACAGGAGATGGTTTTGGGTGTGGTTCTGCTCCTTGAACTTGTAATAAAAAAAAACTTTGAAGATGAACTGGTAATGAGATAAAGCAAGGGTAAAATCAGGCCATGTAATGAGTAAATTTGTCTAACATTCAAAACTATTTTTTTTTCATATATAGTACTATAACAATGCTGATTATGATGCAACCACTCTCAAAACGTATATCCAAACACACTATAAAATGCATAACTAAAAATCTAGGTGGTCATCTATGACCTTTGGTGAAATATTTGTGCAAGAAATGCAAGATTTAGATTTGATGATCCTTCAACAATGTCCTTTGGAGTTAAGTATCTTTTGCAATCCATTTTCTCAGCATGTGAAAGTACCAAATCAGCCCTTTCAACTGGATCCTTGGCATCAAGAGTGGCAGGGCTCCCATATTCTGGTGCAAGAACATTAAGTAGGTATGCATAAGCTTCCCCATCCTACACAATGTAGCAAATGTATTTTTATCAAACTGTTAAAGGTACATTCTAGTTATGACAATAGTATAAAAATGTAGCCTGCTTAGAAGAAATGTGAGAAATTACCTTGAGATCAGATGAAAAGTTTGTTACAGGTTTCTTGTAGCCTGCTTTCTTAAGATGAAAGTTCATCCATTTTAATAAGAGCTTTTCGGGTGCTAATCCCATGAGCTCTTCAACATCCTGCAAATTGATATATAGCAACATCCCATGTACATAAAATCATAAATAGTTAAATATGAATGTTAAAAGAATTAATATTTAACAAAAAAAGTACACTGTTGTCCTCCACTAATTCCAGTAGCTGTGGTGTCTTCCTAAGGTTGAGGTCTGCCAGTAGTTGTATCTGGAAGTATTGCAATTGGAGAAGTTAACATTTATAGAAATTATACAATGTAAAAAACGGAAAGACGAAAAAGCTATTTCATCTTTTGATTCTGCTTCTATGGCTAAAAACTCAATTGTTTTTAACAATTCATACGAGAAAACTAATGTGTCAACTTCAACACTCGTCTATTTATGTTAAGAGTGGCAGTTATGGGGTCTATAATCAGCCCAAAAATATGTCCTTTGCCATTTTTGCCCCAAGAAACTGGTTCAATTTCAATCATTTGGGGACCAGTTTCAAAATTTTAAGAGATTTCAAGATGTGTGTGTGTGTGTTTTAGCTGTATATTATTTTTTAGTTTAAATCATTTGCATATGTAGATTTGTGTGTTTTAAACGTATTTCAGGCATAACTTTGAATTATGGTCGAACCTATTGAATTTAACGCGTCCTGTATAAAGATTGCATGCCATTAAAAATATTAAATATATTATTTTCTATGTAAGGTGTGTATTTATCAATCGTTTGCCAGAAAGTACCTAACATGTTTTTGTCCTATGTCAACCTGACTTGCATTTTGTTTCGAGTAAGTAAATTAATCAGAACTTGATTTTAGATGTCTAAAACAAGATAATACTTCAATCCCACCTTTATGATTTGAGAAATTAGGCCAAGTACCAGATGAGGCTGCAAAATAATATTGGTAAATGTAAGATAGCCCAAGCTCAATCAACAAACTCAATATAACTTTACACCAGATATCTTACTCTTCCTTCAATCAGATCCTGTGTACCAATATTGACCACTGTACATCCAATAGCCTTAGCAGAATTGAGGCAAAGTGTATGATTTTCATTTCTTTCCCAAGGGTTAAGTACTCTCTTTGTGTTGATGGCTCGTTCATCTATCGTATTTGGCACAGCAACATTGATAAGTTTACTGCATTGTACCATTATAATAACATTAGAGAATCCCACAACCTATAGGTTCTTGTAGAGCTGTCAAGTTAGAACCATTTACTTATAAAAGGTTGATTTAGATTGCGTTTGATCTCAAACGGATCCAATCAAAAATTAATCTAAAAAGGAAATGAGTAAAACAGGATGAACATGTCAAATTTGACCAAGGTGCATATTAAATGCATGCAACCTCCTCAATAACTTTATTAAAAAGTTAGGCTAATATTGTATAAATCATTTTAATGCATTAATTATCATAAGAAACTAAAAAAACACCAAAATATGGTTGTGGATCAACCTGATCCGTTAGACCTGTAACAAAAATTTACACGTTACATGTTATGAGCATACTTCGAATTTTTTTAGTTTAAAACGGAGAGAGTTAAAGAAAAAGGTAACCAACTTCAGTCAAAATTGTGTTTCAGCTTTCGGGTAGCCAACTTATTTATCCTAAAAACAGAAGCTTGACTGAATTTGGTTACATTTATATGCAAGTTATCCTTTTAGAAGTAATTTTAAAGAAAGTTTTTGCATATCCCTTTGGTTAAAAATACTGGACTCAATGCATAGTCAAGCATGATAGAGCAGACCGTGCTTAAATACCATAGAAGAACTCCATCTCTAGCAAGTTCGAACAACTCATTAGTGGCAGGATCTATAGGAAGAAACTGCTTCATAAATGGATCATCTCTAAGATAACTATTGATGTGAGCAACATAAGATTTTTTTTCTGATTCATCAATGGTGTGAAGCAATGTTGTAGTTGTTTCATTTAGAAATGAAGTTGGGCTCTTCAAATCTCCGGATTTTGTTGCAGCTAGTGTTTCTAGAGTTACATAAGCCTGTCCATGCAAAGAAACTAACGATTAACACAAAATTTATTAATAAATTTAAGACTAGATTGAATTAGTTATTAGTTATCACCCTAAGGAATCCCTCAAAGTCGACTTCATTACTCGTATCAAACCCAGATGCACATAATATATCCGTGATTTCATCCTCCTTAAACATCTGACTGAAAGGCTTTAGTTTCACAAGCAAGGCTGGTAAGTCCCCAACAAGAACTTGCTGATTTTGATTCTTTAATGCTATAAACTATAAAACCATAAACAAAAGGATCATCAAACAAATAATTGCAGTAATCAATAAGTGGTTGATTGGGCGTTTGGATGTGCTTTTAAACTGCATCATGGTGATCAAAGTTCGAGTGTTCTAACTAAAGGGGTTATCAATCTGATAAGGAATTCTATATAACTTAATACAACCACCACTGACAAATTAGACGTTAAACGGGCATTTAAAAGAGAAACCCGAGAGTAAAACGCCAGATTAACATGGATATATGTCCATTTAAAAGAGAAATCCAAGAGTTAAATGCCCATTTAACATGGAAAGCCTATAACTAAACACCCATTTAAAAGTTAAAATGAGTTATGTGACAGCTAGTAGGAACCCATGTGATATTCCGATCGAAGTAATGAAGTCGCAATAATCAGTTCTAAGCGTGCATCCAAACACCCCTTAAATCCCACGAAAACTTCATACTAGTTCCTCTAAACCTTATCATTTTGACCATAAACATGTGTTTCAAACACACGTCCAAATACTCCTAAATTTAGAATAAGAATAGCTCGGTTTAATCAATCCAATACATAGTTATCTAACACAACCTCGTACAGCTTTCCCAAATGACGCTATTAACAGATTATAATGGTCCTAACTCCTAAGCATTAATAAATCAATTTAAAAAACTCATCCAACCACCCCTTGATCATCAATCACAAAATTAACAGCATTAAAAGTAGAAAAATTAAGATTTATCACCTTGGATTTAAGGCTACGAAGTTGAACTTGAGTGAACTGGCTTTGAAGCCAATGATCAGAAACAACAACTCCTTCAAATCTAGACATCCCTTTCTTCTCCAAATTTCACAAACACAGAAGCCAATCAAATTTAATTTCCACTTAACTTCCTTCCCCAATAAATTAACAAATCAAACCTTCATCACCATCTACCATCATCATCAGAACAAAAGTAACCTGTCAAATCGATAAAATAATAATCTAAACAAACGAAAAATCAAACAGTAGTAATAAATTATCGCCGCAAGCAAACGTGTAGGAAAAAAATGCATTAATTATGACAAATGGTCGGTGGTTAGTCAAGCCACACAAAATTCGACTATATTTCAACACTTTAACACTCATTATTGCACGTACGAAACTGAAGCAAAATCAACACAAACCTGCGGAAATCAGCGATGATTACTATTCAACTAACTGATTTCAATAGTCAATTTGACGATCACAGGTTAAAATAAATCGATTCCAATTTGATTAAAAGTTCAACACTCATTATTTTCGATACCAAATCGAAGCAAAAATCAACAGCAACCTGCAGAAATTAGCGATGATTACTGTTCAACTAACTAACTGATTATAGTGAATTTGACGATTACAGTGTAACATAAATCGACAACTAAATTAACAGATCGACATCCATTAATGTCGATACGAAATCAAAGCGAAAAACAACACAAACCTGCACAAATCAGCGATGAAAACTATTCTACCAACTGATTTCAATAGTCAATCTGACGATTACAGGTTAAAATAAATAAATTCTAATTTAATTAACAATCCAACACTCTTCGACATAAGACTGAAGCAAAAAACATGATACCGTTCAACTAACTGATTTCATTAGTCCAATTGACGATTACAGGTTAACATGAACCGATTCAATTTGATTAACAGTTGAAAACTTATTATTGTTAATACGAAGCTGAAGCAAAAAACAACACAAACCTGCAGAATCAGCGATGATAAGTGTTGAATTAACTCATTTCATGACTCAATTTTACGATTAGAGGTAAACATGAACCGATTTTAACGAGCAATTGTGATAAAAGAAGCGATAAGATTAGGTTAGGGTTATTGAGAGGTGAAATTTTAGCATGAAGGAAGCATGGAGGGAGGTTGAAGAAGAAAATGCCAGTTGAGAAACATATGTGTTATTAGCGCCCAGTGTTGTATTTTTAACATTTTTCTAGATATTTTTTATTCATTTTAATTAAATGTATTTTATTATGTGAATTAAATGCGCGCGTGTATGAAGATGGGTACACGCGTCTCGTTCGGTGATGGCTTCAAACCAATAATATCCACGTCATCTCGTTTGCCTCTTGTGAAGATGAGCTCAAAGCCTCAAACAAACAATTTTTTTTGGATACGATCATGTTTGAATACAAAAGCATTTAACGTATTTGGCTTCATATGTAAACAGAGTTTTATTTTTTGTTTTTAAATAGGTAACTATACGGTATAAAAAATAAAATTTTTGGGTTGAGCTGATAAGTTTTATACTTTTATCACGTAATACAAGTTTTCTTTTGATGGGAAACAAAGATGATCGCGTGGATCAATAATCCGTGGGTGATCCAAATTGTCGTTCATAAAAAAGATATATAGTGCCAGTGAGTCTTAGGCCAATTCGAGGTCATGTATTTAAATATCACTTTGTGCAATTTGTTTCAAGTGGCCCGGGAGTTTTACTAAAGTGGATTTTTAGGCGGTGTGTTTCCCTTGTAATGGTGAGCGGGTTGAGTCACCAGCGTTGTTTGCATTTACAGGATGTGAGTGACCTTTCGTCAACGAGTTTACCCGGTTGGGCTTGTATAGTATTCGTTAGCCAGCAGCAGGCGTTGAGTCATTCAAGAGAGTTTGCAACCGCCAGACGCGAGCCAAGCCAGTCGGGAGCGACGAGCCGGTTAATGGTGGTGCACGAGCGTGGAATGTTAAGTGTTTTAAGTTTTTTAATATGAAGGATTAAATTTAATTAATCGGTAGATAATATTTTTTCAAGTTTAACTCAACTATCGATTCGATTCATCGATTCAACTTGTATTCTCAAATAGCCGAGTTAAGAGATGCACATTTTGTGCATACTTTTTTAGAATTAGGTTCAAATACAAAGTCTAAATTTCCTAGAAAGTCTAAGAAGGAATTTGGACCATTAGATCTAATATTAAATGAAGATCAATGGCTCATAAACACAAGGTGGCATAATGATAAATAGTTAGAACTTTAAATGGTAGGCCAAGGGTATATTAGTCTTGTCTCATTTTTAAATTCCACCCTCTTTTTTAAACGTCCATAACTTTTACATACGACAATATTTTTTAATAAAAATTACACCAAAAAAACGAGCGTTTTTTTATCTTCAAAACGCATATAATATTGATATATAAAAAACGAATTTTTTTTTGAAGTTTCATCTCATTGTGTTATATTCGTTAGGTCATTGTGTTATATTTTTCAGCTCATTGTGTTATATTAGTCAAGACATTGTGTTATATTTTTCTAATTGTGTTATATCCGTCAGGTCAGTGTGTTATATTCGTCAGGTCATTGTGTTATATTTTCATCAGGTCATTGTGTTATATTTTCATCAGGTCGTTGTGTTATATTTTCATCAGGTCGTTGTGTTAAATTTTCATCAGGTCGTTGTGTTATATTTTCATCAGGTCGTTGTGTTATATTTTCATCAGGTCGTTGTGTTATTTTTTCATCAGGTCGTTGTGTTATATTTTCATCAGGTCGTTGTGTTAAATTTTCATCAGGTCGTTGTGTTATATTTTCATCAGGTCGTTGTGTTATATTTTCGTCAGGTCGTTGTGTTATATTTTCGTCAGGTCGTTGTGTTATATTTTCATCAGGTCATTGTGTTATATTTCATCAGGTACTTGTGTTATATTTTCATCAGGTCGTTGTGTTATATTTTCATCAGGTCGTTGTGTTAAATTTTCATCAGGTCGTTGTGTTATATTTTCATCAGGTCGTTGTGTTATATTTTCATCAGGTCGTTGTGTTATATTTTCATCAGGTCGTTGTGTTATATTTTCATCAGGTCGTTGTGTTATATTTTCATCAGGTCGTTGTGTTATATTTCATCAGGTCATTGTGTTATATTTTCATCAGGTCATTGTGTTATTTCAGATTATTGTGTTATTTCATTAGGTTATTGTGTTATAACACAATGACATGAATAAATAACACAATGACTTGACAAATAACACAATGAGTTGAAAAACGTGAATTTTTTTTTGTTTTTTATATATGAATATTATATGCGTTTTAAAGATAAGAAAATGCTCGTTTTTATGGTGCAATTTTTTTTAAAAAATAATATCGTATGTAAAAGTTATGGATGTTTAAAAAAATTGGATGAAACTTAAAATATAGAGACATTACCATCTTTACCCTTCCTTCTAATTTTAAGGGGGTGCCACATGTCATCATCTCATGGCTTCTTAGACTTTCTAGAAAAATTGGACTTTGTAGTATAACTCCACTCTACTTTTTTAATGGTGACAAGCTAGCCTACCTCTAATAAAACAACATAATTAAATTGACAAAAAGAATTAATAAACACTAAATTTTTTACAAACCCAAAATACCACCCTATGACATATAAAGAATTTGTAATTGCTCTGTCCTAAAAACTACTTAAAGCTGGTGGTAAACTAAATAATCATTTCACGGCGTGCATTATTTAAAATAAGATTTGACATAAAACATGTGGTTTGTTTTTGTATGCAACCATCTTACATTATTGGACCGATTGAATGAAAAATTAATGAAATAGACAAAGTAATGAATTTGGCTTTGAAATTGAATGGTTCATTTTGTTTCTTATGAATCTTAAGAGAAAAGAAAACATTCTAAAGCGTGTTGAATAATTTGTATTTTATTTTCAGTGTTATTAATTTATAATTTTTCATTGATGTTATATGTAAATCTCAATATATATGTTAATCCTACTTAGTACATCATTTAGAGATAACTATGTGCACACGCATGAGTAAATCGTGTCGGTTATTTTTTCTTCAAGAATCACGTTTTTTTAAATATCAATTGTAATTATACCTTATACAATAAATTTAAACGAGCAAAGTACACAACAGGACGTGGGATGACAATCACATGACTAAGGACACACATGCAAATTTTGTTACTATCATCGGGAATTAATGCATTTTTAAAAATATTTTTTTTATTATTTTTTAATCAAAACATTCATTAAACATAAAAGAATTGACAATATGGTGGCAGGTAAACCGACAATATTCCATTGGAAAAATGAAACTAGTAGTGTATGATGTTGAATAGCTCTAATAAGTGTGAAAATTGTTGCCACTTGCTTCCGAGTCCAATTTTATGCTTGCATAGTAATGCTGCTTCGTTTTATACTCCTAAAAAAAGTAGGGTGCTTTATAACTTATTTTTAAAAGAAAATCTAAATAAAACTTCTACTCGTAGATCAAACACTTTTCTAAGCACTTGTGTATCCATATACCAAAGTAGAAAATGGTTTCACCAAATTACATATAACAGGAATTATTTATCAAAATGTCGTTTTGATGTGTGATCCAGTCTTATTATTTGTCAATTTATCACATTATTCTTGGCAATTCAACTATATATATAAATTTGAATTTCATGAGTAATAAATATGATAAACTTAGAATTTCCACACGTAATTACCTATTTGTTTTCATTAGTCGATATGTTTATTATATTTGCGGGTCAAATGCTCAAGTCACCACCTAAGTAGCACTGGGACGGGTACGGGACCGGGGTACGGGGACAATATGGGGACGAGAAACGGCAAAACTCAAAAATCCTAGATACGGGTACGGCTAAGGTACGGCAATAAATATATATATATATATATATATATATATATATATATATATATATATATATATATATATATATACATAATTAATACCAAACTAGATATATTGATGTAAAACTTAAACTTTCAAAAGTACTAAATCTACAAAAAGTAATTAATTATCAATAATAATAATATCATTTTCATACTCCGGTTCATCTAGCGTGAGATCGGCAACCTCCAAAAAGTATGGTATGTATACAGTTTACGATTACATATGTAGAGAATGCGGATGATCATAGTTGCCGTATTATGTTTCTTTTTTTTTTTACTTAATGGGCTTTAAATCCTAAAAAACATTTGGAAACGTTTAGGAAAATCCATGGAAACGTCTCCATTATTTGGAGACGTTTGGGAAACGTCCCCTAGGCGTTTCCTAGGCGTCCCCGTCCCCCAAATGTCCCCGGTACGGGTACCTCACCTATTTAGGCGTCCCCGTGCTTCATAGGTCACCACTTTGTTGGGTTAACATTTTAAACGGTATCTACTTACTTTCATCAGAATTTCAAGTTTTCTTCTCAAGTTATGGTTCAAACTTCAAACTCTCATTTTAGCATCAATTTCATCAGTAACTTATAAATATAACTATATATCTTTAATGTTTTAGAAACATACCGGATATCAAACTAGACGTCTTACCAATTCACCGGCATAACAATTTATATGGTTTAAATTTTTTCAGTCAAATAATTTATAAAAGTCATTAAATATAAATATGTACACACAAGTTACTTAATTTAAAAATTACATAGTTTATTTGCGAACCGGGACTTTGAAGAAACGAAGATTGATCCCAAATGGTCTAGAGGTGTGTTTCAATGTGTGAGAGGGAAAAGAATCGAAGTGAGATGTGCAAAATGAGTTTGAGATCAACTTTTCATATATAAGGGAGGCATGGGCAAATGCACCCTCACTGCCTTACTTGCCTTGAGTCCCTTTTATGATGCGCCCTCTTCACATACATGAAGAGGGCTTCATCGTGCATACGTGTCCAATATTGACCTTAGTCATTGTACCACACGTCGGTCACCGGTAGCGGTCACCGGTAGCTTAGAGCCATCTTTTCTTTTGTTGTGGGTGTAGTTGTTTAACATCATGTTGCGTCTCTCTTCACTATGAAGACTGAAGAGGCCCTCATCGTCTTTTGGCCTGTAAATTTTGAGCTTCGGCCCAATTTACTGGGCTTCATTATTTGGGGCTGGACTTTTTTTGGCCTTATTGTTTTGGGTTGAAGCAATAAAACGTTGTGAGTTGTTTAACCGATTTCATAAACTTCACACAATCACACATTCACATTCACATTTCACACAATCACACGCAAGCAAATATTGTTTTACTCGCAAGCCAATATTGTATTGTTTTCACAAATAGTTTTCTAATTATTATGATATGATGGTTGATGCCACAAATATGAAATTTATCATCAATTCGTTTTCTTTTATTGCTAATATTATCTAGATGTAGCAGATAATTTTAAAAGGAAAAACAACGTGATACATAACAGACATTTCATTTTCATAGAGACATTTCAAGAAAATTAGTATATTTAACGAATAATAGTTCAAAATATAGAAACTTTAGTTAAACTGTATATACTATTAAAAAGAAAAGGCGTATGTGTTTCTATACCACTAGGACACGTGATCATCTGTGATTGATTCGAAGTATTTGACTTTTTTATAACCTTTTTTAGTTTTCACTGAATTGGAAGTAGGTTAAAAAAATATACTTAAACTAGATATGTGGCCGGGCCGCATGATGCGGGGACCGATCTAGCGTATATGACTGTCACGTGCGTTGATAAAAAGAAGTATCATGTCTCGCATGTTTTGATGAAAAATTGTAATGTGTCACGTTTAAAAACACAAAAATATATGCCAACATAGAGGACATAACTAACTCAAAGTCGTAAGTATGTTTGAGTATAGCAGAGAGTCAAAGATGTAAGTTAGCTAAATCATTAGGAGTTAAAATGATAAAAAGTCAAAGTTGGAGGCCAAAGTTAAATATGTCAAAGTTAAGTCGGGGCTAAAGTTTCGGACATGTCAAAGTTGACACACTTGTTAGCAAGTTGGTGGGAGTTACTAGTTACCCACCAAACTTGTTACTACGTAAAGTCGTAAAAGTAATAAAAAAAGTATATAAAAAGAAAAAGATAGTTTTAATAAAATATAAAGAACAAATAAATATTTAATTAAATCATGGAAATGAGGTATGGGTAGATTTGCCTGTCATTAAAGATTAAGCAAGTAAACAGCTGCAGAAATCAAGAACAAAGTTAAATCTGTTTGCACTTCTAATCTAACAGAAAACACAATGATCATCACAAAGACGATAAGTCGATAATAACTTGTGATAGTAACATCACACTAGCCAAAAATTTCCTAAAAGAGCGATGAAAAAGAAGCTTTCAATATAACCATAAAACGCTTCTGCAACGATCTTCATCTACTTGGCCCAGTCTTTTTGGATGTCAAAAGTGTAGTTAAGCTCCAGGTAACATTTATTATCATCATCAACAAACTGAACACAATGAGGTCAAAAACAACAACAGAAACAAATGTAATTATGTAAAAGCGTGAAAATTAAAGAAAAATGTATAAATAATGAGCTTTAAAGGAAATGGGTCAAACGGGTCAAGAGTTGGCAACATTCGAAATCATTGTATCAAGCTGGATATATACCCGTTCAAAAAATTACCTTGGTTTTTGCAGAGTAATTTCCTCTAGCTAAAAACCCCGAGGGAGTAGTCTCTTCAGGCATTACTTGTGTATACGGTTCTGCTTGTGGGCTGAACGTCCCAAGCATTTCTTTCGAGTTGTCAACTACATCAACAAAATTCAACACGTTAATGAACACGGCTAAGATGATTAAAATTCATTGACATTGAAAGATTAAGAGCGCGTATAGAGAGGGTACCTTTGAGGCCTGTTTTCCAGACTTGGTTGGTGTACTTTAGCCCACAAACTATGTCATTGCTAACCTTAATTGAGAATTTCAAATTATATTTGCTTCCTTCTTTTAGGGTAAACCAAGGGCCTTTCGGGTTCCCGGATGCAGGGATTTCAAGAACAATGTCGGGTCGACCAGCAGAGATTATAGTGAGGCTCAGTATCTTTACGTCTGGTTCTTGAACTTCTGTTATAAATGTTAATGGTACAAAAACACATATCAGTTGTGGTTTAGGACAGCATATATGGATTTTGTAAAGAAAATGTAAGATATCAGTTCTAAATGTAAATAAGACCAACATTATGCTCTAAACTTTTAGCAAAATTGTATTCATTTTCACTTGGAAGAATATATAAAAAAAATTGTGAACCATATAATACAAGAAAAAATAAACCTTCGACTTGATTGACATCAACGCCTCCTAGCAGCTGCTCTTTCCACCTCCTCAAACTCTCATCATCCTGAATCAATTAACACATGATCAAGAACATCAACAACAAGCCCTTTATGCCAAAATATTTGATGCAATATAAGAGTATTAAAACGACAAGGTGCAAATCCATGGCCGCAACCGATATTCACATATATACCCTCACTTAATCACTTTATAAATTCTAACAGCATATTTCGGTACACGTGGCAAAATGAGTGGGTTGGGTAACGACTTGAAAGTAAATATACTGGTTTGTTTTTCATGCAGGTTGAAACATCAGGTTGGGTTGACCAAAACTCTATCTCCAAATTTGATGTTTTAATTATAAACAATTAGTGTGTCTAATATGATCACAAAGTTATTTTGTTTCAATAATAACGGATGGTTTTATGCTTTAAAAATACACTTGTGGGAAACTTTAACATGTTCGGCCCATTTAATCTTTAGCTGTCTTTATTATTTAACTTGTTTGACACGTTAAAGCTAAAACATAACCCAAACCGACACGTTCATAAGTAAATGGGTCAACCCTATACAATAGTTTCCAACCTTCAAGGGTCTTTAGACAAGATTTCAATCAGGAATGCAAATGAATTAAGAAAATAAACACATTGTTACTTACAAAACCAATATGGAAATAAAAAAACAATATTTTAGCCAAACGGGCTGGTTACGACTTTCAGGATAATCTGCACTTTAACGAATTTTAAGCAACACACTTATATATTTTCAAGCTAATAAAATAAGAATAAATGGTTGCTGTAAGCAAATGTAATAAGAAAGTAAAAACCTTGTCTTTCTCAAGATGCTCTTTGATACTAATCTTGGGACCCAAATGTATTTGGGTGTCTTCTTCATCTTCAGTTGCATAGCAAGAAGATTCAGATTTAGCATCATCATGAGCTACAGATCCAGATGAGGGTGCTTCTTTATCATCAGTACCACCCATGTTGCTTCAAAAACTGAAAACAAAAACAAAAATCCTCTAGTTTCGTATAGGCGCAAAAGTTAATTATTGAAAACTGCAGGAAATTAATTAAGGTTCTAAAAGGTAGAGATTTAACCAAAAAAGATTAAAACTTAGAGAGAAACTGTTCAAGAAGATACAATCCCATGAAACTTATGAGTAATGTGATGTTTTGAACAGTGAAAAACTACATATAAAAGGTACACAGCCAAGAAAATGGACCATATATGTTAGCATGATGACTTTTTTGTGGATTGGTGGAAGAACTGTCTAGATATATCTGTTAAAAAAGGACCCATTAAGTGATGATGGGTTGTACCTAAGAACCTTTTATTAAATTTTAAAAAATGCATGAAAAACATTATTATTTCATACTATATATATACACACATGTATATATATTTAAACTGAAGGTTAGACATGGTAAAAATTATCGAAAAAAATAAAAATAAAATTTAGAAGCACACACCAAGGTTCAGAGGTCCCATGTGAATTGATCAATTCTATCAACAGTGAAAATTACAAATAAAAGGTACATAGCCAAGCAAGTGGTTTAAAAATGAGACATTATGGGTTGGTGAAAGCATTATCTAGACACCTTTCATGGTCAAAAAAAATAGCAAGTGACACTAAAACGATTTTTTAACAACACCACCTGGGCTTTGTCTAGAAAATATTTGTCGGTTAGAACTTAGAACCCACGACTCTTGGTTTTGAGACTTCATTCTTACATTTTATTCAGCAAAAGTTTGATAGGTGTCTTAACAAGATACGGAAAAATAATTTTATATACTAATTATTTTGAAATAAAGAAAATGTTGATGTGTCAACTGTCAACCAACTGCACCTTGACCCGCTGCCACAAGTTGTGGTAAAGAGGGAAATTCCAATAATGAAGAGGGGTGTAAACGAGCCTATCTGAGTTATCTTAGCTTGTTTACTTTAATGAAGTTCAAGCTCAGCTTGTTTCACGCTCAATATCCAAACTTGAGCTTGAATTGAATAAAAATTATATATTTATATAGATAATAGGCACGCCTACGCCTCATAAACCTAGTAATAACCCATATATGAAGCTCGGGCTCGTTGATCTTCAATTTACACTCGAAACTCATAAAATTCGGCTTGATTCGAGCTTTTGGCGATGTGATCTCGAGTAACTTACATCACACATCAAAGTAGGTGCAAATTCTTAACATTTTATTTTTATATATATAGAGACATAAGAATAAGAATAATAATAATTTCAAGAAACAGGGCAAGATTATGCTAACCCATTTAAATTTATGAATAATAGATAATTTTAAAAAAGGTCACAATTTTATTAATCCATAAAACAATTTATGTTATTTAAACAATTAAACACACACATAACTCATATGGAAATGCAAATGATTAATCACACAACAAAAGCTTGTAATAAAAAATGTAGCAAAAACAAACAAAAATTAAGGTCACGAACAAGCCTGTAATATGATCTGTTAATTAACTAACAATGCAACAAATAAACATAAAGCATGAGTTTTTTACCATTGTAGTGTACTTAAAAAACTTATTTACCAAATAGGTGTAGTTTGAAAAGTATTTACCAATTAAGTGTAGTTTTAAAAAACTATTTACCAAATTAGTGTTTTAGTCATTAATGTAATGAGTTTTTGTTTCTCACTCTAAATTTTATTGGTTAACATTTATTTAAACCATACTAAGTTTTAAATTGAAAAAAAAAATATTTTTTTAAAGTATATATAATGAATACTTCAATCATTAACTAACTAAATAGTCTTACAATTTAAAGATTTTTTTTTTTTAAAAACTCACTTACATAAACTAAAATCATTTTCTTTTTCGTAAAAAATAAATTTAGTTTTAAAATAAATGATTTTTTTTTAAATCATTTTAAGTGCACTTAAAAAAAAATTTAGTTGCTTTTCACGGATATGCACTAGCTTTTCTTTTTTAATAAACATTAGTCTTCCAAAATAATGAATAATAGTATTATGAATTTTTTTTTAACTTTTTACGGAAAAAAATTGATTTTAGTTTATGTAAGTGAGTTTTTCACAAAAAAAAAACTTTAAATTGTAAGACTATTTTAGTTAATTATTGAAGTATTCATTATATATACTTTAAATTTTTTTTTATCAATTCAAAACTTATATGGTTTAAATAAATGTTAACCAATAAAATTAAGAGTGAGAAACAAAAACTCATTACATTAATGACTAAAACACTAATTTGGTAAATAGTTTTTTAAAACTACACTTAATTGGTAAATACTTTTCAAACTACACCTATTTGGTAAATAAGTTTTTTAAGTACACTATAATGGTAAAAAACTCCATAAAGCATAGACATAAAGAATGAATAGAATGAAATGATGGGTTGGTGAAAGAAATTAAGAATGATGAGATACATACCTATGATGATGAAAAAAAAGGCAGGCAGGCAGGCAGCAAGAAATGAAATGTAATGATGAATTGTAGGAAAAAATTGCTTGATTGACTTAGAAAAAGAATAATGATGAAGAAATTAGTTAGAAGAGGAAAACAAAGAATAATTTGGGACAAAATTTGGGGAAAATTATTGTTGGATTGAAGAGAGAGAGAAAAAAAAGGGTCAAAATTGCTTAATTTGACGAAAGAGGACGTGGGAAATGGTCGTGTGGTGATCCAAATATGGTGATTGATTGATCATCAATTGGACACAAATATAATATGTCATAACATGATGTTTACACATCAATATTTTATTTTTTTTAGTTCTAAAATAATACAATCGTTTATTTTTTAATTCCACGTTTTAATAGTGGTATGATTATTGATTTATGTATAGGTGATGAAAGTGTCTTTGTTTCGTGGGAGATATAATTATTTGGTTAAGGATGTGTTTGTAAATTTTGTGACGGTGTTATGGAGGGACTACTGTTATATATGGTGAACTTCGAAAGGGTGTACGGTGATATTTAAGTGGTTAAGGTTATGCTTGTGTTGGCTGCTAGATGTTAATGTGTTTGAGCAGATAAAAGAAAAACGTATAAAGACGAATCGGTTACAGACATTGAGTTTATATCGACACAAACGTAATATATGGATTATAGAAGTAAATAAAAGAGAGTTAGACACCTCAATGGGTAAAATAAATATTACCAAAGTTGAGGGGTAGATAAAAATGTATAATAACGAATCGGTTATACGTTCTGTCATGTGTCATGCCAGTGGTAAAGCCACTACTGACAATATACTATAAGGGTATATATAATGTTTGTTGTAGATTTTGTAATTTTTTTAAAATGATCGTGTAACTAAACACGATCTTCATATAATCAAAATATTCTAATAATTGAATAATTAATTCATGTGACAACATCTTCACACTTTCAAATAGGTAAAATCATACGTGGTAAGCTCTTAGAATTTCTCTAGTTCACTCTTTGGAGCATAATATGGTCGGGTAATATATCAAATCTTTAACCTAATTTCAAATAAACCACATGTAAAAAAATATAATTTTTAATATGGTCCTTGCACCTCTGAGTGCTTCGGTCATAGACCGTTGCATAAACCGCCGTTCTAAAAAATATATATAATTTTTAATTCTTTAAATTTCATATTTTAGGGAAGTTAGTACGATATTTATCTAAAACTAACAACATGATTTTTCGTTAATTTTAAGTAATTTGATAGTAGCTCAAATTTAAAGTTACCTATTTTTATAAGTATACTAGTTTAGTGTCCGCGCTAGGCTCGGGAACATAATTCAAGTGATGCTTTTAAGGATATTCATGAATGTTCCATTCAGTTTTGAGACAAAATCATGGTAAACCGGAACACATGATATATTTTTAAAAATTAGGTTTTTAGTATAGCAATATTATACTCAAATTAAAGAGAATAAAGTGCTCAGTTTTACGGTGTAGTTTATTTTTTAAAAAATCGTATAAAAATGTTATGTATATTTATAAAACACTAAGGTCTTTAATTGTATGTTATTATTAACTTTATCCATAAGTTTTATTTTTAAACCCTATCAAATATAAACCGACTCACGAACACTCCTTGTAGTAAAGGGTTAAAAATATAAATGCTCTCAAATTTTTCAGAATTCTACAAAATATTAGGAGAGCAAAAATGTAATTAGTTTTATTATAATAAATTTTATATACATATTTTAAATAAAAAATCATTATTATGAGATAAACTCTCAAATAATGTCACATAAGCTAAAAGCTATAAAAAAATGTCACATAAGCTTTTTATGTTTTCCTATATTATATAAGGATTATTTTATTATTATTATCCTCAAATTCTATATATAATTCCTATTTTCTAAATCTTCATTGAAGTTGTTTTCTAAAAATAAAATCTTTGGATTTAGATTATAAGTTGCTTTCAAAATTTACCAATCAATCTAAATTTATTCCTTTATTAACTTATTTGTTTTGCAATCCATCTATATATATCATACAAAAGTTATAAAAAATTCAATTAAAAAACAACAAACGTTCTCTACAAATACATTTTACGTTAATGGTATTGTTATTTCATTTATTTCACCTTAATACTATATTAATTTTATCGTTTTTGTATTTAAACTCGTGTGATACACGGGCTCCAAGATAGTAAACAATAAAAGTTATTGATGGCAAACTTTGATTCAAACTTGATATGAGATGTCTTTAGATTTTAAAGCAACTTTTTTTTGTTAAGGCTTGTTTTTACTGAGTATATACCAGATAATAGTTATATTTTACTATGAACTAAATAAATTATTAAACATGCATAAACCATCTACCTATAAATTTATATATTTTCTGTAGGTATTTAACATAGGGTGGAGTTATGTTACAAAATGTAAAAATGATACAAAGTGTGAGAATAACACAATGGTAAAAAAGACACAATGGAGGATTAAAAAATCATCACTCACAAGTTAAATCGAATTAAAAAAAAGTGATTCGGAGACTTTGTTCCCCACGTCGTCCTGCTTCATAAGAAAATGACCAATAAAAAAATAAACGTTTTCATTGTGTCTTTTCTTTTTTACTTTCATTGTGTTTTGTAAATTTTTTACACAACAAAAGACACAATTAAATTAAAAAATACACAATGAAAATGCTATTTATTATTATTTTTTATTTTTTTTATGAAGGAGGATGACGTGAAAACAAGGTTTCCGAAGCACTTTTTTAAATTCAATTTATATTGTGAGTTATAATTTTTTAAATGTGTCGTTATGTTTTTTTTTATCATTACGTCTTTTCTCACACTTTGTATTAAAAAATAATTTTGTGTATAAACATTTCTCTTTAACATATAATGTAGTTTTAAATTTTTTTTATATGTAACTTTTTTTTAAAACAACAGTTTAAACAAAAGAGTTTTTAGCACTTATAACGTGGTGACCCAATAACCCATAACTTTATACCGTACCATTTATGTGTTGCTAAATATCTATCATAACTATTACTAACATAAATAGTTTTGGGGCAGAGAAAAAAAAGAGACAACGCATTCATCTATACTCTATAGTACGTGGTAATGTTTTATTTATAGAGGTTAGTTATTATATAAATTCCCCTTTTATTTTTTAATTGAAAAACCAAATGAATTTACTAAAATTCAATAGTTAAGTTTTTTATTTTTTATTTTTACCACAATATTTTTATAGTTTATATTTTTACCATAAATTATTTTAGTGAAATTCAATTGTTAGGTTTTTTGTTTTTAACTTTTACCACAATATTTTTATAGTTTACATTTTTACCACAATATGTTTATAGTTAACATGTTTAGTCCCTCTTAAAGAATTGTTATTTGCACAATCAAAAAATATTGTTGGAATTGAATAACGAGAAGAGAAGAAAGAGAGAGATATAAAGAAAAAAATATTTGATGGGCCGTTTAGCGATGAATATGGGAGTGGTTCGACGGTGGTAGCGGTTTGGTCGGGCAGATTAGATGGTTGTAGGCGGCGATAGTTGGTGTTGTTATGGTGTCGTGGGTAAACGATGCCAACATATGTGCAACTTAAAGTGTATCTATTGAAAACTCATGTAAACAATCTGTATTTTGTGCATTTTAGATAGTAGTTGATGTGGCTGTCAGGGTGTATGTTTAACAAATGCGAACCAGACATGAAGAGCTAACTAGAAACATAAAAGGCTCGCGCAGCGTGCGAGCCGACGACTACATCTAGTTGGAGTTTACATATAAAGTGTGTGAAGTAATCTAACATATTTATTTGGTTGTCTGAGAATTACATATAAAGTGTGACTTTAAGGAGGACGATGTAGGAAACTAGGTCTCCGAAACAATTTTCTTTCCTCTTAATCCGTAACCAGGGGCGGCTCAACCATTTTGCGGGCCTTAGACGAAATAAAATTTTGAGGCCCTTTTTCAAATGTTGTTTTTACAAACCATCATATTTTTTTATATCCTAGTTTGGACCAACGATAACAAACTACAAAGGTTTATGAACAAAGTTAAAATTTTTTTTTTAATGTTTTATATTTTTATGTGCATAAATATGTTTAGAATAGTTATACATTTTTTTTATTCAGACTCTTAGAGTAAAAATATACATTATCTAAAAGTAAAAAAATAGTAAATACTATTGGAAATATTTAAAAAAAGTCACATATGAGATTACTATAAATATTGAAGAAAATTCCTAAGAGAAATCCATTCACATTATTTTGAAAATAAACTGTTTAATTATATTAGGAACGATAGATTTTTAACTAAAGGTGTTGTTAAAAGAAACATTATGTGGTCAATGAGATTCTCTCTATAAATACAAATACTTATAGATAAATAAAGAGAAATGATGTCTTAATAACCACTTTGAGTGTTCTAATAAATTAATAAATCCTTTAATTAATAGTAATAGTTTAAAACTTCAGTCACTAATTCTAATTTCAGTTTAGTTTTAAGATTTGACAAAGTGATCTACTACTCTACTTTTTAATACTCTACTTTTTAATTTAAGAATGAGCCTGTAAAAAATTTTAAGTCATGTAGATGTACTAGAGTTGGATTAAAAGTGGGGCCTCAAATGTTGGTGGGCCTTAGACATTAATCTAACAAATTGCAAGGTAAAGCCGGCCCTGTCCGTAACCACGTCAATGTCAGAAATGATACACAAGTAACAAAGTCACAAACGAATCACATTACGCCATAAATACACCACACGACACGCGTACGCATTATAAAAACCTAATTTTATTAAAAACTAGGTTTAAAACCCGTGTATACACACGGAATAAATCTAAAATATATAAATAAAAATGATAAAAAAAAATATAGACACAATAAATAAAGCTTTAACAACCGGATTGATTAAGATGCTATCAAAATCGAATACTGACTATACACCATATTGAATTTGAAATTAGAGTTTATTTATAAGAAACGAAACAATAAATAAAGCTTTAACAAATGGATTTATTGAAACCACAAACGTATTACCAAAAATATATAGCACAATGGATTGGAAATCATTGAGTGGGAGTTACCGTAAATAGCGATGGAATTTTGGAGCCTAATTTGACCGGTCAAAAAGTTTTTCCGCTCAAATTTGCCCCCCAAAAAGTCTGAAATATTAGATAGATTTATGCCGCATCTGACTCAATATTGAACCCAGTTCCCTGTGAAATATACCTTAGTCTTGTTCCACTGTTTTATTATTATGTTTACTTATTTGTTGTTACCTACTTCTCCATTTGCAGTGATAGCACATGTGGGTGGTTGTTGCAGTTTATTTTCTTTCAACTCTATGTAATCTAACAGATGAATGGGAAAAGGAAGAATGTTTTTTTTTATATGAAATCAATTTTTATGTGTTTCTCTCACTGTGAGTTAAGCAAATTTTACAAATAACCTTAAAAAGTTTTATAGGAAGTTTTTTTTCTTGTAGATATGTTATTTTATAACCAATAATACCACTTATCAACAAGAAACAGATGCCCCAGTTTTGATATCACCTACAGCCACATCGCGGGCGAATTGAAGGAAAGACGGCAAGACGCAAATCTCTCTAGATCATAGCTCTAAACCACCATGCCGGTTTATCTCATACGTCACTAATATCAAATATGCACAGCTGCACGACTTATAAAAAGACTTGACCAATACACTTTATGTCGTGAACCCAAACGCACGCATCAGTAATGGAGATCAACACATTGTAAGACTTACATCATTAGCTTTCAGACCTTCATCTAAATCATGACTTTATATATAGATTCCTAATATCAGTTTTCTTCTTCGATTTGTATTATAACGTGGGTGACCCTAGCACGATGACTCGTCGCCAAATGGACCACCAAATATAGGTCTCATATAAGTATGGTCAAACCTTCTCCAGTAAGAGTGGATCGTGTAAACGGGCCGGTCCATTAGCATTGACACATTTTCCTTTGCTCTTGACAGATTCTCTGAAGCAGATTCGTCTAAAGACAGTAGTGGAAGTGTCATATCTTCTTTTGGAGATCCGGGGTCACGCGGGTTCCTCATGTTGGTGTTTGAAGTACTTGCAGGAAGTAGATAATCTACGAGCGGTTTTGTAAAGAAACCAAACACCTGAAAAAAGCCTGAAAACTTCAATGCTAATCCATAAAATCCAAACGCTTCAAAAAGGGTTTGATAACAACCCTCCATAAGTTAAAAAAATGTTGGTTTTTTTATGTGTGGCACAGAATATATTGGTGCTTACTGGGCACTTGGATGCCAGTTACTTTTAATACTTTTATGGTTTTTTCAGAGGCAAAAGTAACGGTCACCTAAAAAAATTTGATCGCTTTGCGATTTTTATGTAATTTGACCTCTAGCTGGTTGACCCGAAACCACTCGGATCAGGTCGACCCACAAACTCTTCTATATAATTAGCATGCTAAATATGATTACATAAAAACTACTACTATTACGACAGTAATTTGAATATTTCAAAAGAGCATATATACTTACAACAGTACTGAAGAGTACAATCACAATAGTGGTGGTGATCATCGTTGCATTTTTTGGGTCCAGTGTCACTCCAGAGTGAGTAAACTATATAACGTCACATAAATTAGCAATATATTTAATTGACTATAAGCTGTAACTGAATAATAATGGTCCAAACGATATATACCTGTTTGAATGCCAAGGCTACAGAGACAGCACCCCTCATCAGACCAGCCCACCAAATTACCATCTAAAAACAAATTACAAAAAATAATGTAAATTCAGAATATAAATAGATAAGGAAAAATGTGCTAGCACGTGTGTGTATATCCCACCTGCTGGTGTCCTGAGATCTTTGACGACTGTCCCCCACTTTTGTACATGTAATTAGAAAAAAAGGAAAGTGGAAACACGAAAGCAACGCGCCCAATGGCTATCAAAAACATCACAGTGCTGTAAAGGCCCATTTTGGTCCAAAAACTGTGACAAAAATGAAATTATGCAACTATGATAACATAAAAAGGAAACATATGATGATACGCGTACGCGTATTTGTAAGTTAATTTTATAAAATGGCCAAAACTACCTTAACATGCTCATTTTCCATTTCTGATAGTCCAGAGCATCCATTCCCACATATAGGAATATAAATGTCTCAGCAATAAAAGACAATGTCGCAAATGCAAACCTGCAAACATAAACTATAAGTAACAATGTCACCTCAAAGTGAAGGGCACTTTGGAGCTAATCTGATCCAAATGTTAAATGAGCGAGTGATGCTTAGATTGGCTATATCTACATGCACTTGATCATACATGCCTGGTAGTGATTCTTGAGCTTTCAGTCACATTATGCCATGAATAATGAGACATTAACACCCCAGCAAAAAAGACAGTCAGAATCCCACTGAGCTCAAATAGCTGCACAGAGCAACACGATTTGAAGTTGAAGCTAAAAATGTGTAGAAGGATATAGACTAGATGAGTTTTTGAAGGGAAAATAACCAAGTTAGACGAGGGCGGCAAGGGTTTTGCCAAAATGAACAGTGCACCAAAACAAAAATTCTTCCACAGGTACACTATTTTTGGTCAACGTTGTTTTGGTTAAACTGTAAATGTGGTTGGTCAAGATGTCTATTTTGATAATTCATGTGCACCATTTACCTCAGCTAACATGTAGGACAAATATGCTACTAGAACCATCAAAGCAATTTCTCGAACACTCGAATGCCTGTTAAAAAGACATGTTAGGCAAATTTGATTACTGGTCTACATATACTCCACGTCTAAATATGAATCATATTCTTGTCAAGCTTCCCAATTAAATTTACTAGTATATACACAATGAATTGAATGTTAACCTGCCAAAGTTGAGGCCTCTAAGAATGAACGCGGTCAAAAGGCCAGCCTGCAGAAAACAAGCAATATAGATTGTTAGTTACATATCATTACTTGAAGGTGCAAAGATGAATGAAGTTCATCATCAGGTTGCGCAATATCTTTTTTTTTTAATTATTTTACAGGATTTTGGGATCCTTGAGAAGTTTCAAAGTAAACAAGTAGAGTCCAACGTGTTTCATTTTGATGTTTTTGTGAGTAATAGATTGAATAAACAGAACAAGAAGTTGAACTAACTGCAATGCCAAGAACGGTGCTTGTACTGAACAGATATAAAAAATCTAGAAAGATCCTAAGAGCTGTCTGGCCATTAAGTGTATCCGCATTAATTTTTTGGACCGCGTTGAAGAGGACAACTGATGCTGCATCATTTACTACCCCTTCACCAAAAACTAAGCTGTATAGCAGAGGTGTCTCCTCTTGGCTCAAAACCTTCACATAGATTTTCGATAAATAACAGTAACTAAAATGGCAATTGGCACAACACGAATATATCACTCATAATAAGGGACTTATTCAAACTGACCAACCTGTAATGTACACACAGTATCTGTTGAGGAGAAAATGGTCCCAATACCTTAAAGTACATTGAATTGTTACAACAGTTAGGAGTCATGGGTACGTTCAGTACACAACCAATTTGAAGTAGAGAATCGCATAATTCACTTGTACATAATGCAGAAAACCATAGTGGGAGAGAGAAAGAGTGCGGTAAGTGGTTATGCGGATCTCACAGTCCTCTACTTAAAATTGGTTTTGTATGAATGGTCCTCTTCAAGCCGAAGGTTTATAAAAAAAGTTGGTACAATATCATACTTAGGTACTCGCTGATAGACAAACCCTCAAATCCTAACTTTGGAAAAAGCCACCAGCTACCTACATAGCACCAAACTCCATAGATTCGTATAAACTGAAAGAAGAAATTAAACAATACGCAGAGTTATAAATTTATAACATAATATACCAGCTGCGACTATGGATGTTGATATGAGAACACCGGTGATTCCAAACAGCATGATAGGGAAAAAGTTATGGAAGAACTGTTTCTTCTTCACTTGAAAGCTGTTTAAAGAAGATTTAAAAATTAGTGACACGTGTACAACATCCAAGATAACTGGAACTGGATAGCCCGAACGAGTGGGCAACGACCTTACCCAGCATTAAAAATTATGGGTGGAAGTAGATAAATGAAGAACAGTTCTTCGTTGAATCTAAGCAGGCGAGAGCTTTTCCACTTGGTTGTGCATAAGATGATCGTTCCGACAACACCACCCTGTGTATAATACCAGTAAATTAGAGAACATCAACAATAAATAGGAGTTACTTTTTATAAATGTTTCACCAGTTATTCAGATGAAAATATATATCTTTTTTATAGCTAATAAGAATAACTTACAAAAATCTCTTTTGGAGACATTTATGGCCTTTACAGTCAAACAAGTTTACTACTTAATCCAGAAAGTAGCATTTCGATATGTACAAACTTTGTTATTAGTAACTATGGACGAGTGGCCTTCAAGGGGTAAAAATGCAGAACAGCCGAAACTAGTGGAAGTTGAATTCAAACGTGAAACCTCTAGCAGAGAGAATCAGGTGCTTACCACTGAGCCGGTCCTAGAACGTTTTCCTTTCCTTCTTTGCCTAACCGAAAATTGACAAATGTGCAAGACTAATTTCTCAATAAAATAATGCGGAAGTACTTCCACAGCTAATTCTCCTACTTTTGTTTATCTAAGTTCGATAATATCCGCATCTAAAGATGTCGTACTCCAACAACATATCTCTTCCGTTCGACCACAAACATTTTTTCTTGGTAACCACTAGAATATGTTACTGAAAAACTCACGGGACCCTACCAATACGTTGGTTATCGCTAACCAGATAACCAACAGGATCAAGTTAATTGCAACTAGCGTCGGGTAGGTGGCCTTCAAAAGGGTCAAAAGCCGAATCCAGTGGAGGTCAGATTCAAACATGAGAACCCCTCAAGCACTTACCACTACGCCACCCCAGAAGGTTACAAGCATCATAACATGTTGAAGGCGCACTAAAGGGTGCAAAGGGTGAGTCTATCGACTAGCTAGGCACTTAAAATGCAAGTAGACACACACTATAAACAAACCACTTATAGGGGTTTTAGACGTATTTTAAGCTCGTTTACACATGTCATGTTTCATTGTTTTGCATCCAAGTCATCCTGAGATGTATCATTACTAATACTAAAGGACATTGGATATGGTAACCAATCAATATGCGAGATGTATCATTATAAACATCTTAAACAATTAGTAACTAATTAGATCCGCGCGAGTAAGCTGAGATCAATATGCGGCAATAAGTTATAAACTTATAATGGCCTATAAGCCGAATCAAAGAGTAAGATAGAAATATTACGATAATAATAGCAGCAATTGATTCATTAAGCCAACGATACGCTTCAAGCAAATGTCCAACGACTAAACACAAACAAAGCACGGCGATGAACAATGTGATCGAAATCACATCACTATGCGTGCTCTCGATGTTCATCGCTACATCAGCAAACAACGTCGAATTGTTATTTATGATATCCATTTTACGATCGTTTGTTAATCAATCTCCGATCAATGTTTCGGTTTGGAAGTTAGGGTTACGGAGTTAGTGTGTGAGCATGTGATTGTGATTGTGATTGTGTGTGGGAGAGTTTTTTTCCCGGGAAAATTGGCGATGAAATTGGAAGTGGCAGTGAAGTGGATGCATTAGGAGTTGACACGAGGCAGACGATGGATGAAGATGGTACACGTGCGTTTCAGAGAGCTGATGCTGTTCGTATGGTGACATGGATGGCCGCATGCCATGTTTCTTGTATGGCTAATGATCATATGATCCAATTCTTACAAGATACACATAAATTTCATTATTTCTAGAGCGAGCTATTATAACGTAGGAGAATATTTTGTTTCGGCTGCTACAATTGTATATTTCATCACACAATCACTAGCTTGGTTTAGTGCTATTGATAAAAGTGTACGACTCTCAATTGAAATATTAAAGTTTCACATAAAACAAATAGATAAAGTTTTTAGGTTGAATCAGATGTTTTTATCACCTAAGATGATTTTCTTTCTGACTAGAAAGTGAAAGTGATTGCATAGGTCAATGGTTCGTGAATAATCGACCCAACTTGTCGTTAAATAAATGTATTCTTTCACCTAGGCACAGTCCGTTAAGATTTAACCTAACATTCACCTATTAAAAATAGTTATAACCGATTAAAAAAGTATTTGACAACTAAAAGTGTATTATATACCTTTGGCCAACTAAGCTGGCCCTTTGAGACTAGAGCAAAGCCTTTAGTTTTCAGGTCGACAAAACAAGTTCTTTAGAGGATAAAGTTTAGCCTTTAATCATTAGGTGTTTTTATTGTTGGCGATGGTAGGTAGCAAGACATGATTGGCTTGTTTTGTTGACTTATTACTTGGAGGCTACATTGTAACTTCTTGATACTTTTCTAGCCATTAGTGAATGCGTGACAACTTATTACTGGCCTATTTTGGATATAGTTATTGACAAAAAGTAAATGTTTATTTGATGCCGGACTTGACTATTTTTATAATTTTCCAAACAGACATAAAATAATATGGACAAAGACTTTTTTTTATAAGCGTAAACGTGCACTTGTCTAGTTTTACTCTTAAAACAATAGCCGTTGTCCATTATGTGACCAAAACTCTTAATCTTATGGGAAACATAATAACTTGTCAGTGTAACACCTCATATGGTTCGTTGATGTGTAAATATAACAACTCACGCGCCTTTTATGATATGTAAGTATAACATCTCACGCGACATGTACAACATTATGGACACATCATACAACCTACATAGATTATACAGCACATATAACATGTCAATATGTGTGGATATTTTATTATTAGTGCTATGTGTAGTCTTGCCCAATAATATTGTAACATTTTTCTTTGTCTTCCTCTTATCTTCCTTCTCTACTTCAATCGCCTCTCTTCCTTTCCTTTGCACTCATAATCGTTTTCAAACCCTAATTTACCGATAGCTTTAGGTTTATCATTTAAGTGGTTGAATCGTTAATATAAAAACTTTATAAATAATATAAAATCAAACATTTGTATATAAACTAAACAAACACTATAACTTTTGTAGCAACTGACCATTTTAAAAAGCGTTTATAAAAATAACAAACGGCTTTAGAAAATACTTTGTTTATTTGTATATCTAAACCATGTTTTATTATAGAACAAATTACATTTCTCGTCCTTTATGTTTGTCGATAACTACAGTTCTTGTCCTTAAACTTCAGTATTTACAATGTTCATCCTTTATGTTTACAAAACGTTGCACGTTTCATCCTATCTACTAACGGCCGTTAATTTATTCCGTTAAACCCACCCATGTGGCCCCCACGTAAGGACATACTAGTCTTTTTATATTAAAGGACCATTTGTGTAAGTTATGTGTGTATATATATAAATATCCGATCTGTAGTTAAAGTACCACCAAAACCAGTCATCAGCATCATACATAACCACCACCATCACCTTGAACTACCATCATCATCACCACTGCAACCTCACCTCATGACTCGGAGTCCTGGACTACCAATCGATCACACCGATCACCTATTTTAGATTGGTGGTGTCGCCAGAACAAATTTACTTCTGCAGGTTTGTAGATTTGGGTGGTGCTTCGGTTATGCGATTGGTGGTTCAGGCAGTGGATTGACTCGCGTTTGTGAGAGGACGATTGTTTTGGATCAAATGGTGGCGTGAGGTACAATGAGGGGTTGCCAGACCCGAAAATGGTGACAAAGGTTGATGGAGCTGTTATAAGCTCAGGTTACGGTTCTGTATCTTTTTGTTCTTTTTGGTGAAGAAAACCCAAATAATTGGGTTTTGAGGTATCAAAAGTTGTTATCATGGTGGTGATTACCGATTGAGTTTTTGAAGTGCTAGTTGCGCTTTAGTGTATGAGAGGTTGCGATTAGCTCTTCATAACTGCAGATTAAAGTTTTGATGGTTATTGTTAGAAGAAGATTTTAAGGGTTTGGAAATTTAAGTTGAAGAAAAGGGGTAGGGAAGATGACGAGAGAGAGATGGGGGAGGAGGGGGGGTTAAAGTGTGAGGGGTAAAGGTTTTTTTTGTTTAATGTGTCATTTTTAAGTAAAATGGTAAAGGACGAAATTGCCCTCGTGTGCAGTCAATAATATCTGACTTAACGTTTAAACTAAACGTCCATTAATTAAAAGGATGAAACGTGTAGACTTTTCAAAACATAAAGGACGTTCACTGTAAATAGTGAAGTTTAAGGACGAAAACTGTATATATCGACAAACATAAAGGACGAAAAATGTAATTTGTTCTTTATTATATAATGATCATAAAAATAACAAATTAATAAAAGCAAAATAACTACTGCAAAGGAAGAATTGAATTGTGCTGAGATTTTTTATTGAGTATTTACATAAACGAGCTCAAATGATAAGGTATGAAAAAAGTATGTTATATATGATTTAACCATTATACATGGTCTTATAATATGTGTTGTGAAAAGTTGATAACAATTAGAAAATGATGTGTTATGATTGGCTAAGATTTAAAAAAAGAAAAAAAAACATAAAAACACTACATATTAAATAAAATTTACTAAATATTTACAAAGTTTACAGATATAGTGACTTTAAAGATAGAAAAAAGTTCTAGATAACTAATTGAAACAATTAACGAACATATTTATATTTTTAGAAAGTTACCCGATTAACAATATTTTCATTTCCTTAATCACAAAATTTTAAAAACTTATACAAGTTACATACCGTTAGTACAAGTGCGCGGGTATTTACAATTCACGTTCGCTAATCATTTCATATCATCAAAACCTGCAAAACAGTTTCCCTAACCTTCAAACTTTGAGAAAATGAAAACCCTAGTAGAAGATGAATCAGCAATTACAGGTGATCAATCGGCAAAGAAGACAACCATTTCATTCCCAATCGAAATCATCCACGAGATCTTCTACAAACTCCCCGCCAAATCCCTCTTCCGATTCAAATCCGTCTCCAAATCCTGCCTCTCATTAATCTCCGATCCTAAATTCCCCCAACTCCACTTCAATGACGCCACCGTTAACCACCGCACCAGATTATTCATCTCTGCATATGACAGTTCTAACGGCAAACGACACATCTTTTCCGGCGATCGTGACGGTGGACTCATCACTCATGTAACGTCACTTGACGGTTCTGGTTCGTTAGACATTACGAAAGCGGAGCATCTGAACGGATTGGTATGTTACTCTTGTGTCCCGTGGGTTTATGAGAAGTATCATCATCATGCTTTAGTTGTTAACCCTAGCACTCATAAGATTTTTACTATTACTAATGGTTTTAGTAAGAATGAGTTTCACTTGTTTGGGTTTAATGAGTCTAGTAATAAACTTGAGATTTTGATGATGTTGAAACCGCGTTTTGGAAAGACTACTGTTGAGGTTTTGATCTTTTCCATGTCGAGAGTTTTGTGGAAGTTGGTTAACGCGGATCCTCCTGAAGGTTTTGAGTGGGCTGATATATTGTACACTAGGGAACATAGTGTTTGTGTCAATAGTGTGGTGCATTTAATGGTTCTTGATCCGTTGGGTGTTTTGGCGTTTGATTTGAGAACGCTGACTTTTTCGATGATCAGTACTCCTCAAGGTGTTATGCCCCAGGAACCATCTCTAATGTGCTTGAATGGTATACCTAACTTACCCCGCATCGTGAAAATCAATGGCTGTGTTGGAGTTTTTTCATATCATAAGGTGGAGGAAACCGACCAAATGCACATTTGGATCTTACAAGACTACAAGAATCGTGTTTGGGTGAGAGAAGTTATTACGTTCCCCGAGTCTTGGATTGGATTTGGTAGTTCTTTTCCTTTCTCGTTTGATGTTGATATGGACGAGGTGATTTTCGCCTCAAGTAAGGTGTCTGGGAATGAGGTCAGTGTACCCGTTTACAACACCAAGAGTAAATGTTTTAAATCGTTACAGTTCACTGTCGGTGATCAGTTTATGTCCTCGGGAACCTTGAAGTTTGATCAAGTCAAGTGGTATGTTGACAGCATGCTTCCTGTATAAGGTAAACTACAAGTTTGCTTTGGTTTCTAGTTTTTACATTTATTTGTATTATATTGGTATGTTGACACCTGCAGAATTGAGGTTTGCACTTTATTGGTATCTATTTCTTTGATGCATGTTTGCATAGAGTTTCTGCTAAGTACCCTTCTTGTAGTTTTCAGTTGGTTAATTTGTTTTAGCTATTATTAGGTAGTGAGTAGGCTAGTAGGGTGGTTCTTAAAGTTCGTTTTCTTTCTAATATATAACATGCCATTTTGAAATGTAATGCTTTTTTTATTAGTTTTAAGTCACTTAACAGTGTGTATTCATATGTTTTATAAACTACCATCTTCATAATGGCAATTGGCAACTAATTTTTCATGCTCCAATACGCTTGCATGTGTTCGTAGTGCTTTCTACATTTTACTTTGCAATTGAGGTTTGCACTTTGTTGGTGATGCATGTTCTTAGAGATTCTGTTGTAAATAATGTTTTGCCAACCCTTTCAAATATGTGATGGTGTTTATGGTTCTAGTTCACTTGACAAGCAGTATGTAATTTGGTATCCATATGTTCTTTAAACTACCATCTTCATTATCATAAGTACTTGTTCATTGCCTATGAAAATGATTATTTATAGTTTTATACAAATGCAGAACACCATATTTCTGATTTTTTTTGACAATCCCCTAATCCAGATTGTGCTAATGATGAACGCTCTGGATTTGTTGTGTGAGTTGGGTTGTACATTGTTTGTTTAGACCTGGCAAAACATAGTTATTTACATGGTTCGGATTATTTGATCCTCAGTATCCTTTCGATTGCTTTAACACAGTTATTTACATGGTTGTTTGCAGTAGCTTACATACTGACAAAAGTTACCTGACTATTTTGCAGCACCATACATATTGACAAAAGGTGTTTGCTGTTGCATTTGCAGAATTTAGAGCAAAAGTTGTCTTCAGGCGGCCGTTTGCCTTCTTGAAAGCTGCATCAGCATCTTGTATTCATTGCTGGAGTCCTAGTTTCTTTGTATCCCTTATTCCTTGTGCATAATTGGGATTTTCTGTTATGTCTGATACATTGATTGTTTTAGTTGTCTGCTGTGAGCATTGCTTACCTGTCAAAATTAGGGAGTACTTCTTTCCATAGAGTCACACTGATTGTCATACCGCTGTAAAGGTTGGTTAGTTGTGTTAGCTAAGGCAGTTATCAAGTAACATGAAGAGTACTAATTGTTTGTGTACACATTCTATGCACATCGCTTACCAGTTCCGTTTCAAGTTCATGGTTATGTAGACTCACATTAATCAAACCTTTTTTTTATCATGGTTCATTACCTTTTGAACTTGTTACTCGCATATGCGTTACAGTTCAACTCATTTTGGATCAGTTACCCTGCAGTTTTTCCACTTGATAATGTGTGTCAAGTGGCAGATTAACATGTGTGGTAATAGAGTTTTCAAAGATAGCTTAGATCTTAAAAAAAAACAAGGCAAGTAGTTCGTATGATGTAGCTTTTAGCCATACACTGCTAATTTGCAGGTGTTTTTGGCAGTTAATACCTGGATGACTAAAATCATTTTGATGATTTGAATTACATAGTTTGCTTTTGTCTTGTTTGCACTTTGTGATGCTAACAATCAATCATTCAACCACACCACATATGTCATATGACCCTAAGGAATAAAATTTCACTAGAAATACCTTAATATTTTCAATATGTAATAATATATTTAAATACATCTCCATAATTTCTTACTTGATTAACAATTATCTCTCACTTATATACGTAGTCATTTTCAGATCTATAGTTATATTCTTGATCTCGTATACGATAACATTTAACATGAACTACTACGTAACCAGGCCGTGCGCTGCAACATTCGGATCCTACTTGTCACGTTTCGACCCTGACATGTGTCGTGTGTTGTAGCGGCAGAGACGACGTAGTCTCACATTGGCGACCTAGCCACACGTGTTGATAAATAAAAAAATTTGTCTAAAAAATAAACATCCAAAGTTAATGGTCAAACTTATAATTAGGTCATATCCAGAGAAAAAAACTGTAAATATGTCAAGTAGAGGGATCATAGTTGTAAATATTTTAAAATAAAATTAGAAGGACTAGATTGACAAAAGTTGAAAATAAGAGACCAAAGTTGACAAGTAATAACTTGCACTGAAATTTTCTTAGGTTATCTTCTAAGAAAATTGACTCGGTGGAGGGGCAATCGGTAATGGCACGATGGCCATCACGGCATCACATCAGGAATGAGTTTGTTACTTGTTAGTGTGTTTTTTTTAAATGTTACAGGATTTATTCACACACATCATCAATTATTTATCAATTATCATCTTTTACCCCACCATAATACACGTGGAACGATGTAAATGGTGTCACCTAGTCATTGTTTGATTGCCGACCTAACACATAGCATAAATGTTAAATTATGGGCATGGTTACGTGGACAACTCACGTGAATAATTCATCACTTTATACCTTACTTATAAGACTATATGAGTGTATTGGTCCCACGTATAGAGCTATACGGGAAAAATAACCGTTGACATTCTTTGGTTATGAATGATTTTGCTACACACTAGTATTCAGGAAAAGTAGTTGAAATGAATGTAACAAAAACTTATAGTAAACTCGAGTCATTAAATCTTTCATATGTGAATTGTGGAACCACAATCGAAGTACAAATCTAGAAACATGCATGGTCAGCGAGAAATGGTTTCAAATCAAACTGCGCTTTGGTTGGTTTGCCAGGGTGATTTGTAGCACTAATTTGGCTGGTTTAGTTTGATTAAACAGGATTTATTAGTTTGACCAAGATTTTTAAGCCCAACACAGCCACTGAAGTACTGAACCATGTACGCCTAACAAAATCGACAAACCAATGGTTATAAGTCATAAGAATATTAATGTAATTGTAACCTCATATTCCACCTTCAATAATGTTTTCAAGCACCAAATTCAATATTCAGGTATCGTGAGTCTCCATAGGGAATGTCAATACAATCTATCTCTAAATGAATATTATCTGAATCAACGACTACTCTACAAGGTACAACATTTTCTTTATCAAATACGACACTACAATTCTCGTATACGCCCTCTTTAGGTGGAAGGTTCAATAAACATGATCTGGGAAACGAGGCCATCTTGTTGCTGATAAAACTTTGATCGTTGTTTAGCATTATTATTAGACGATGGTGGCGACCAAGAAGCTCAGAAACATAATTCATGTCTCCCTCTGAAAGCGCATAACGGACACGGGTAGATGACACCTGTCCTCTTTCTTTAGCATTGGTGAATTCTCTGTTTAATATGTTCTGTTTTTTGTCCATCACTGGGTTTATGATGTATGCCTCTATACCGTACTCTTCACATAATCTTGACAGCTCAGATGCATCTCCTGTGGCTCTGTAACCAAACCGATAGTTTTTGCCTACCGTTATATAATAAGATCTACAGTTAGACTTCTTTAGGTCAAACATGTTATCAGGGTGTAGATGTGGCAAAACGGGAGGGTTGGGCTGGTTTGGTTAGGTAACATGTTAAAACTAGTCAGGTCGGGTCAAGTTGATTTTTTTCCCCAATTTCACCAAAATATGCCAAAACTAATTAACAGATTCAAGTTTATGTACCTGCCACAACACCACGTACACCGAGCTCTTTTGATAACTTCTCCACAAACTGGCGAGGTGTAAGATTTCTCACTTTAGAGAACTCGACTTCAAGCTCTGTGGGCGTCACTTCTCCACACCAAGAAGACCATGATGAAAGCACCCGTTCACGATCACATTTGGCTACTACAGGAGCCCTGTTAAACCACTTAGATTTTAAACCTTTTGAGACATATAGTGATCGCAATTCGCAAAACAGGCTAGCTGAGTAAATGGGCCAGGCCCAGGTCAGGTTGGTTTTACCTACCAACACTTTTGTGTCCAATTTACAAGCTAATAAACAATGAAAATATTATATAGATTTAGAAACACCAACTTGAAAATATATATATAAATAAAATGATTTAGAAGATTGTAAGCATTTAGATATACTTTAGGCAACTCCAACTCATTATCAATATAAATACAGCCCGAATTGACACACCTTCATATGAATGGGTTATGTGTCGATATACCTTGGTTCCCAGCCAAGAACCTCCGCAATTCCAGTAAATGATAGTAGGAACGGAGTGCCTGCCTTTGCTGCTTGGATAGCAAGCTCACGATGACCGATATGCAGTGCATCAAACTTTCCCAAAGCTACTATTCCTCCTAGAAAATGAAATTAAACTGTTTAAAACAGTTTAAAGAACATGGCTTGTGCATATTAAGGTTTGTTAAAAAAAACGTTTTTTGATGGAGGTATTATTTACATGGAGTTAATAACAATATTGATAATAACAAGTTACAACAATTAATAGAATAATAATAATAATAATACCTGCCACAGATGACAACTGTTCAGAGTGGGGTGTGCCATCATCTTCCTGTTGGCTTTGTCCAATTAAACAGACAGATTAGAAACTTGAAGCACACACTAATTAAAGAACAAAACAAAAGGTGAAACGAAGTGAAATAGTCCAAGTAGACAATTTCAATTCATTTATGTGAAAAGTTACAAACAAAAAATTTAATGTCACAATGTACCTCTGTTGCTTACACAGAAGGCAAAACAAAGTGGCATCTTTACATGATTACATAATATAGGAGACAATTTCGATTCATTTATGTAAAAAATGGTCAAATTCCAGGTTATACTTTATTGAAGACTTGCAAATTTAAATAGAATTTGAAAAGGAAACGATGCATAAAGGTTAAAAGTCATGCACTCATGTTTACAATTTCCTAAAATGTGTTATTTACTAAAATTCAGATCATGCTATTTCGTGTTTATGAAAGTTTGCAATCATAATCATAAATGCATCTATTATTAAAAAAACCACGGAAAGGACAAAAATGAATGTATGCATAATGTTTCAAAGCCATGTGGTCCGACTGCCAAATTTGCCACCCATAGAAACTTAATTATGAAATGCATACCTTGTTGCTTTCATATCCGAAGAAGATAAAGAGAGAACCCTTGTAGAAGCTCCTTGCACTGTAGTTGGTAACCTAATACCCCTAAACAAATGCAAATATTGGGTCCCATAAGTCCATAACAAACTTAGTCTTATATACCACTCGCAACAAATAATTTATACAAATTAAACTTACCCGTTCACGTGGACAAACAACTTCTGATTCATGAGCATTGTTTGTTTCATTTGAATCACACTGCACTATAAAGAAATTGCAATATCTACCACAAATGTGATTCCAAAGGCCATGAAAGCTGCCATTATTCACAGGAAAAAGAAATTCAAACGACTGGGATTATGGTTAGAGCTTAAAACACCTATAGTCTAGAATCTAAGCTGGAGGAAGCGGGTACTAAAACTATCAACTTTTCAGATCATGGCACTTTGTTTTTCTTTGCAAGTTAACCATCTGGTTTGCCACAATGAAAAAAGAGAAGTCAACATGCCATTTCTCAGTCCAATACAGCTAAATCTCTACAAGGTTTCTATTAGCATTTTTGTAAGAATGACAGTTTGCTTGTAAGTATAATCAGAACAAAAACCGAAAAAGCTACTATATGTTGGAAAATATATCGTATAGAAGATCACAGCCTATAAATAACACCTCCAGTCCCAAAATAAACGCAATGATCAAGCCATCAAATAGGCACATAGTTTCATACAAGTGTGTTGACTATTAGTCAAATAACTAAAACGCCCACCAAATAGATCAAACTCACCAACAAAACCAAATAAATCATGCATTCGCGACATCACAAATCACAACAAAGATGCACATATTCTGGAATTTGCAACGGTGTGCATGTTAAACCTCAACAAATACATTTCTTTAATCTTCTACTGTAGCCTAATTCAAAAATCACATTATAGCTTGAATTGAAGGTTCTCACAAATCAAACATATTGATAACATACTGATGAAAGGTTTTCAAATTATTTAGGTTAAAATAATAAGATTCAAAAACTTATAATTAATCATCGAGACATAAAATTAACTAACTATACATGCCTTTTAACAGCTTACTATTCAATTCTTGTTCTCAATTTCAAATTCGCAATAACGATAATGAAAATGCACATTCAAACTTCATAGACTAGTTTACACATTCAGCAAAAATCGTCTGCACAGAACTAGTTTAACTTTCAATTCTTCACCAATAACAACATAAAACGACCTAAAAAACAAAATCCACATACAATAACTGTACATATTAATGTCAAAACAAGTGCGAAGCTTAATGCCTATAAGCTTTCAATGAATAGTATATAAAGTAAGATAAAAATAACACTGACCGGACAAAAACTGTTCCGGTGAGCGACGGAGTTTGCTCCGGTGTGCGGCTACGGAGGAGATGAGCGTTTGCAGATGTAGAAAATTTGTTTGGTATCATCAACGTTCAATAGGAAGAATATATCCGTGTTTTTCTATCTGTTTAGAGTATTTACAGAAATGGTTTACATGTATGGCACCATGGTCATTTTTTCTCCTTCAAAAATCATTTTTTTTATGTTTGATTTTTAGTAATAAAACATGTAAATTCTTTATGTTTAATATGAAACAAAATTGAATTTAAAAAAAATTGCAAAACCCTAAAAAAACATGTAGCAGTGAGATGTGCTATATTGCGAATATCATGTGATACTATTATTATATATATGAGTTATTAAGTTTTGTTAAAAACGCATGAACACCGGGCTATATTTGAAAGAGTGTGAAAGTCGTTAAACAAGAAATTGATCTTTATATGGCCATTTTGTAAAACAAACATAAAATTGAACGTCGGGCTCTTATCCCGATTTTATGCTGCGGTGTGTTCCCGAGCTTACTTTAGGAAGGAAAAGAAAAAAATAGAAGGAAAGAATAAATATAGATGTGTTTCGAGTTAAAGAAAAGAAAAGAAATAAAGGGAAGTTGTGTTCTCGAGTTTCATTAAAGGAAAGAAATGAAAAGAAACAAGATGAAAAATAAACAAACACAAAATTGAACTTTAGAGGGTCATTTTGTAAAACAAAAACACTCTTGAGGGCCATTTTGTGCAATTGCTCTAACATTTTTCAATAGCAATTAGGCCCCCCTTCCATATGCAAACACATGTACCGTGTTTCAAATCCCTCTTCAGACCAGAATCACAAGTCGCAAATCGAAGTGAGTATGATCTCTTACTTTTCATAATTTTCATCTAAACGCATATTTCTGTTGATTTGAGTGAGCAAATCTTTATATAATCGTGTCACCGATAATGCCGATAAGATGTTCGACGAAATGCCAGTTAGTTTTTTTTGTTGCAATTGAGCTTACATTCATTAATTGTTAGGGATTAGAATCATGTAGTAACCAAGTTTGTTGGAAAAAGGACAAAAGACTTTAATTTGATCTGTGTACTATTGGGAGTTAGGTTGTTCTTGATGTTGATGCCATATGCTATGTTTGTTAGCTTATTGACTTTAGGAAATAAAAAAGTGTTAATCTTTTATGAATGTTCTTTTTGGTTCTTTGAGATTTATATGTACATAAACAAAAATAAATGAAATTGATGCTGTTTTGAGAAAAATCTCATTTCAATTTTGGTGTTGAAATGTACTAGGTTTGAAATCAGTGTCAAACATAAGCTTTTTAGTTTTTACTGAACAAATGTAGTATTATAGTAGTGAAACATATTATTGTTATCTATGATTAACTACCAACTTCATAACATTACATATGATAAAAATTAGTGAAGTCGCGTATGATGTTTAAATATTCAGGTACTGATTTTGGTAATCATAAACAAGCCAACGTATCCGGTATAATCACACTCATAGCTGAACTACTCCTGTTGAGACCCCCGGCTCCAAAGCCCTCTTATTCTTATTATTTTTTTGTACACGATAATATGACCTCTCATAATAAAATAAATCGTCTCTCAATCTCTCATTACCCGTCTTGGTCAATTTCATATGGAAATTTCACATTGCAGTTGCTTTGGTTTATTCATAGTTGTTTAGTTGGTTTCTGTCTAGCAAGCATATTTCAGTTTGTGTTTAGTCTTAGTTGATTGTAAATATTACAGAACAAATGAAATATTAAATTGGTTTATTCATAGTTGTTTAATTGTTTTTTAGTATGTAATTATCCTTCCAGTTTTAATAAATCTTTTTGGCCAATTTCATTAAAAAAACAGCTCCTTTTTCTTAAACTCCATCCAATGGCGGTTTATAAATTTCATTGTCCAGTTGGTGTTTGGGCATTATATAGCTTGAATACATGATAATTTCACTTTTTGTATTTTTGTTTTTGTGCCACTTCAATGCTCAAGCATTCTTAGAAACACAAATTTTATTTTTCTTATGTGTTTTTGTGTGGATTGTATGGCTTACAATCTTACATGCATACATGATCATTGATGTGATGGTTATTTGGTTCTTTAATAACTTGTTTTTTGACAATTTATAGTAAAAGGCCAGATGACATTGTGCTTTCCCTCGACGCCTAAAAAATTGTTGATGACTATGGGTTTGTTCCTTGGTGGTTCATCCTTATTTGGTGTTGGTTTGTATCTTTCTTATGTGCATGTTGCACCTCAACAAGCCCGGATACAAGCTCGAAATGATTATGTAAGAGATAGATTGAAAAAGAAATATGGGTATGACATGTACACTACCGGGCCCAAAAAAGACTAACTACACTCGACGATGATGAAGATGATGGTACGTTCTATAATTGTTTATATCAAGTTCTTCTATTACTAGTTTCATCTTTAAGATTCAACGGAAATCCCACTTAGAGCATGTATGTATAGAGGAATTAATGAGTTTGTTATCATTTTGTTCCATTTCTATAGATTCTTTTTAATCACCTTAACTTATTTCCTGTTTGATCTAACGATTGCAGTTCGATCAATTCAACAATGCAACATCATTTTTGTAGATTTGGCAATCATATGGCTGTTTTGCCACAATAAGAAAGAGATGTGTTTTTGTTTTTCATTGTGATAGATCATTTCATGTAAAAGATATGGATAGTGATGTAGAACCCTATTTAATTGTACTTGTTGGATATCACTTTGCAGGTAAATACATGTAACCTTCACAAGATTATGTTTTAATGAACTGTAACATTTAACTGTTAACCATACATATTTGGAGCCCATTATTTTACTTTTTTGATTATGTAAACTCAAAGTACATAGAATTAGCAATAACTACGAGGTGCTGTGGATTTGCCTTTTAAAGATTGCTTAATGTGTGCTTTATATTACAATATCTCATATTGAAGCACTTAAAAAAATTCTGTAAGTGAAACAATGTTTGGACAACAAACCCTATGCAGATATAAACTGATTATTTGATTATTAATATCTCCTTTAAAAAGCACATATAACCCTCAAAAGAGACCATCATTGAGTCAATGAACTATTTTATTATGATCATCCAAATCAATGTACACTTTAAAATGTGCATTTATAAACTCTCAAAAAATATCATTCAGTTGATTGATTATGATTATAACCATAATCAAAGTCTTCTTTAGTATGCATATAAACTCTCAAAAGAGCTCTAGACTCAAACGATTATTAGACCATGAACGCTACGGTTATCTTTATGCACGTCCTTAAAATTGCATTTAGAGAGATTGTATATAAAATAATGTGAAAACCATAAAGCCATAAAGGTGAATTAAGGGAACTAGTATTAGTAAAAACAATAAAGCTTACAAAAACCCAAAATATTCATTAAAGTCGGCATTTTAACAAACAAAACAAATCAAAACTTCGGTTCCATGCTGCCTTGAAGAGTGACAAAGAAAAAAAGAAACACAAGTTAAGCAGCACCCTTTCCTTTCTTCTTCTGGAGCTTCTTCATGTAGAACTCAAGCTCCTTACCCTCCAAAATGTAGCTGTCAGCATATAAAAAATAAAACATTAAAAAAGAACCATAAAGTGATAACATCAGATGCTAAAATTGGTTATGTGAATCTAGTGAATCAAATAGATCAATTAAATATAAAAGCCGAACAGAGTGTACTCAGATGCATAAAATAAAATGAAAAACTCATGAAAGTAGTGCTGTTTACTGGTTTTGTATTTAACTAGACAGCAAATCAGTCGATTAGTACATTGTATACTTGCATAGTTGCATATGAAATTAAGTATGTATCTAAGACAACAAAACTCAATAAAAAGACATACCCATCAGCACGACCACATTGACCAGGGCGTGATGAAATAGCAGCCAAAAGACGGCCACTTGAAAACTGCTCTTCAACATGAGGGTCAAGCTTGCGCTCTTCTTGACGTTTCTCCAATTTTCTCACAACATGATTACTCTTCTTTGCCTCTTCAGTGGCAGCTTCTGCTTCCTGAAAATTAATTAAAATATATAATGTTAATCATAAGTGAATGAAAAGATTTGCATGAAGATAAGGTACATACATAACTAAATAAGGTAGAAAAGCATTTTCTTTTCAACAGCAATTACATCTAAATGTGTAAAGATGCTGTTTAAAAAAAACTTGCTACAAACAATGTAGTACTTAAATATCACTACACTTTTACACCAAACAAACAATGCAACAAGAAGACCCATGAAACGTTAACAAAATAATTCTTGAGCCCATTAAAATCTGTTTGCAAAACATGTTGGGCAAAATGTAGATTTACAGGATGTATCCATTTTTACAACAAAAAAGAACTAAAAACAACCAACTTGACCAAAATTTCAATATGTTACCCAATTAAAGACATAAAAGTTGTTTGATAGGTTGTGTTTTAAATCAACAAGTTAACCAGGACTGTCAAAATGTTAAATCTTTAATGACTTTTCTGACCAGTAGAAGCAATGTCACAGATAACATAAATTTACCAAAAGTTAATAACCTTTTTAACCAACTAGCTTAATAGGAACATACCTCTCCTTCTTTCTTGGTAGCAGCAGCTACTGCTTTCTTCTTGCGACCGATATCAACACCATAGTGTTGTAGATACCATTGTTTAAATGGCGCAGCATCAACTTGAACAATTGCACTTTTCACTAGAGTTTGAGTCCTGACCAACTCATTGTTTGATGCATTGTAAACCACGTCCAAAATACGGGTCTTTCTAGTTACAGCCTCACTCCCCCATGAGTAGTTACCTGTATCTAACCTCAATGCACGCCACTTAACATTACCACCTCGAACCCTAACTCTTCTAACAGTCTTGTTGCTGGAAATTTTAGTGTTTGCAGGCTGTCTTCCAAGCTCATACCTTTAAAACAAAAACAGATGCCCCTATTTAGTAACAATATGTAGAAAAAACTTACAATCAGAGACTATTCTAGTGGCTTAAGCTCAAAATTTTACAGGTTTGTTCCATATATAAAAAATAAACAAAATTTTGTGCTAAACCAAAAAAAATCTTATATTTGATAAAATTCGAAGTGCAATAACAAGAATTGTAAGTTCACATCATCACAAGTACCAAGTTGGTTACAAGCATGAAACGAAAAAAAACACATCTACACCAAAACTGTTGACATTACTTGTCTGAAATCAATATAACTTCGTGATAGCATGTGGTAATATAAGTGCATTTCTACTGATAAAAGCCCAGGTTTGTTATATGTATCAGCTTGTCAAACCAAAATCATGTAGAACTACATCATCATGATCACAATCAGCGACATAAGAAATAGCATGGTATAAAAGCAAAGAGCAGCTACAAATCGCAAAAACAAAGCATAAAATGCTGCATTTTATAAAAGCGGACGATCCCTAAAACCGTTTAAGTAACGATAACAAACAATAATTCGTTTCTATATCTCAATCAATGAACAAAAAGCTTCAAAATCATGAGACAGCAGTACACAAAACTGTAGAAAAAAAGAATTAACCGGAAAAAACTTACTTTCGCTTCTTCCTCCATGCCTTCTTCTTGCCACCAGTGGCACGTCTCTTGTGCATCGAATCACGAGAAATACCTGAAAATAACAGCAATTCATTAACAGTGAGCTCATAATCATACAATCACAAACAATGAAGAAGCAGTGTAGCAAATCGGACGTATGAATTTAGGTGAACATACCCATGTTTGCAGATCAAAGGTTGCTCCTTGCGCCTCTGAACTCAACGTCGACAAAGAGAAAGGTAGGGTTTTGTATCGAATGCTTTAATAAGATGAGTGCTGGTGTATAATGAAACCCTAGTCCATTACTTGTAAATGGGCTTTTGAAATGTTGAATTTACTTGGCCCAAATCAAATCATTAGCCCAATAACGTTTCAGTTAGAGGTGCACAAAACCCGGGTTTTTTTCAGTTGGTTTCCTTCTCTATGCGTTGCGGAGGCTTAGGGATTTTCTCGGCGGAGGATGTCTCCACATTTGCCTTTGTGGCTTCCAGGGCCCAATCGTGGAAATTGCAAAACCACATCTTGCGAAGCGCCGGTGTTGTCGGGGTAGATCCGGACTACTCCCTTGCGCTTGGTAGTATTGGAACAACTCTTCCGGACCTTGATATTGGCGGTTTTACTGATAAGGAGACCGCCCCCAAGAAACCTCAACAAACCTTGGCGAATGCTCTTTATAGTAAACACGCACATGATATGGAGGAGCGATTCAATATGACCCCAAGACAAAGGGCAGTTCTTGCGTGTCTTAAAGGGGCTCATGCCCAGGATTTTTTAACTGTTGTGCCGATTGAAGGCTTAGGGCAACGGATGTCGGCAATTGAATACAGAGCCATCCTCAAATACCGGCTTATGATTCCCCTTTTCCCTTCAGATGAACCATGCCCCATTTGTAAAAAAAGCATGTTTGGACAGTTTTGGTGAGCATGCGCTTCACTGTAAGGAACTGTCGGGATTTAAGTATCGTCATGACTGGGTTAGAGATGTCCTATATGATGTGCTTAGGCGTGCCGGGATCTCAGCCAAGAAGGAGGCACCTGTTAACTTTCTGACTGATCCGCGAGAGGGAAGATCTACCCTGCGCCCTGCAGATGTTCTTGTATTTGGCTGGGCAGGGGGCAAACATGCGTGCGTCGACCTCACTGGAGTATCCCCATTGGTGGGGCTGAGAGATAGTGGCTTCGTTCCGAGACAAGCAGTTTTGAGGGCAGAATCTAAGAAGGTGGCTAAGCATGAGACAGCATGTTTAGAGAACCAGCACGTGTTCATTCCATTTGCCTTCGACACTTTTGGATCCCTAGCCCCCGAGGCGGTACGCTTTTTGGAGCGGGTGCAGAAGGTGGTCTACAGCGACTCGCAAAGCCCGAGAAACCAAGGATTTGTATTTAGTAGAATAGGCTTTGCGATTCAAAAGGGGATAGCGGCGCAGCTTGTTGCTCGCTTACCCATTATCCGGATGTAGTTTGGTTTGTGATCTAATATAAAAATTTCTTTTATCCATTTAAAAAAAGAAATAAAAACCAGCTACAAGTAGAATCGGTTTTTGACCAGGTAGAGGTGGAACTAGACGATATTGTATTTATATTTATAGATTATGACTTTATATTTGTCTGCGTAGATGATATTTTAATATTATCTAATGATATAAAATCTCATTTGCAACATCTTGATATTTTTACATGGTATTATACTGTTGGAACTATTTTGTGTAAAAACAAAATATTATTTATTTTGTGAAAAAACAAAATAATAAATTAAATTGTTTGTTGTTTAAATTTGAATTCAAGGCTAGGATGTTACATCTTTGACTTAAATTCATTTGATTATTCAACATAGCATTCAATTGTATGTTACATCTTTTGAGTAAAGATGACAATTATGTTTCAACTTCTTGGCTCACTATAAATACTAGGGTGAACCTAGTTGTGAGAGACACTTGAACTCACTAAAACATGTTCTTGATTTCTCTCATTCTTCTAAAGTTCTTACAACACTCTTCTTCTCAAAATGCATTTTCGGGTGCTAGAGTCCTCCCCGGCTGTACATACAGCTTCGGCCGTTGTACCCTGGGAAACATTCGAGTTCTCTTGGGAGACTCGGAATTTGTTTTAAGGGACCCGTGTCAATACACGAAGCCTCGGCCACCATGTTCTTTTCTTTTATTGTACTTGTTATTTCCTTTATTTCAGTTGTAATTATCGTATTGTAATTTACTGCTTTATTTGATTTTTGTATTGTAATTGAATCAATATAAGTATCTTTAATTTTTTATGCGAACGGTTCCTACAATCTTAAAACAAATTTTTTTTAAATCACCGTTCGTATTTTTTAAAAAATAATAATAATAATTGTTCGTCTCTCAAAGTTGGACTTAGAGAGCTTACATTTAACTCTTTTCTAGAACTGTTTTTTATTTTTAAAGAAAGTTGGTTCATTTTTTACCACTTGTTGGTCTTTATAAGTGTTTTGTTTAATGTTCAAAGGTGGTTTTTGTTACTTCATTCATAAAACTTTTGTTGTGTGATTATTTTTGTGATTCAAAAAAAAAAAAAAAACTTACAATTGGATTTTGTGTTCAATTTGTTTTCTCTTTAAAGCCTTTATAACATTTTGTTGGTTATAATATTTTATTACTATGACTTGAAAGACTTGAAACCTCAATAAATTTCTAGTAGGTTTCATATAATTAAAAAGTATTAACTATGTGTTGACTATTTAATTAAAGACATTTAAGAATTTTGGAGTTGGGTCTTATTAGTTATGACTAATAAAGTAATAAAGATTAAGTTACGAAGTTTTGTCTTCTCTTCGTGTGAATGAAATATGAACTTTATACGATTCATTGTTATTAAGTTATAGATATAGATCACACATTGAAAAAGAGAGGAAACGGTTTTTGTAATCGTTTATGACGAGAATCAGTTAGGAAATGTTTAGTTTATATAAACAAACAAAACATTAAAATGATTATTGTAATCATTTATGTCTAACAAATGTGTTAGAAAAGGTTTATATTATATATACATACAAAGCGTCATAATGATTTTTGTAATCACTTATGTCTAACAAATGTGTTAGAAACATGTTTATTTTATATAAAAAAAAACACTTTAAAATGATATTGTAATCATTTATGTGTTATTGAATATTGGAAGGAAATTGATTATTATATAATCAACAAAATTTCATTAAGTATGAAATTAAATTAAAACTCATTAAGTATGAGATTAACTTGGGTATTTATTTTTTAAATACATAAGTCTTAAAAATGGTTTGTGTAACCATTTCTATCTAACGATCATGTTAGAAATAATTTATTTTCTAACAATATGAAGCTCTAAACACGATTTTAAGCAATCGCTTAATTTCTAACAAGCGTGTTAGACACGATTTATTTTACATAAATCATTCGGAAGTTATCCGATAACTCGAAAATGTGGGGGGAGGTCACACGTGTGGCCATTTATCTTTTAAATAAGATACCTCATAAGAAAAGGGATGACAACCCTTATGAGATATGGATGGAAAGAAAAACCATCATACAAATACTTGAAAATGTTGGGATGTCTAGCAAAGATATTTATACCGGTGCCCAAGGTTCAAGAGATAGGACCTAAAAATTGTTACGTAAACACAATAAGGTACGACAAGTACTCTCAAGGGGGTTATCAAAATTGACTATGTGAAGTCAAAAGATAACATTATGAACCCGTTTACAAAAGGCTTAAGCAAAGAGTGAGTACTCAAGTCGTCAATTGGAATGTGGCTAAAGCCCAAGAGATAAGTGAATGCGAAGGAAAACCTAACCTATGTGACTGGAGATCCCAAGATCTAGGTTCAATAGGACAACCTAACTGCATAAACTACGGTCACTGTGGGGGTTCCCCAAACACAATAAAGGGAGTTAACCTTAACACTTCCTAGCCCATTCCTATAATGACCAGTGACATGACGTGAGGATAAGCATAACATATGGTTATTGATCTAGTGAAATCATTATAACCTTAATGCTTTTAATGATTTTTGATAGTCACCTATGTGAGAGAGAAGTGGGGTCGCTTCGAATGGATTTGTGGGGAGCGCAAATCCTAGAGCTCTCGCAGAACCAGGCTAGTGATCCACGACCATAATGGACACGACAATGAGGGGTTGACCAGACCAGGAATAGTATTGTGTAATGTGTATTGTCGTCTACACAAATGGTGGTTGGTTCAAAGACATCGCGTCTACCAAACCACTAGGAGGCTAAGTATGCATCACAACGGAAGGTTCAAAGCTAACCACTACCTATCCGGCAATATTAAACCGCTGAAATTGTATGTTGATATTAAGAGAGTATGGATTGTTGGAGAAATATGTGAAAATGTGTTTTTCACATGAGAGGATTGAAATTTGTTTTTTCATGTGGGGGATTGTTGGAACTATTTTGTGTAAAAACAAAATATTATTTATTTTGTGAAAAAACAAAATAATAAATTAAATTGTTTGTTGTTTAAATTTGAATTCAAGGCTAGGATGTTACATCTTTGACTTAAATTCATTTGATTATTCAACATAGCATTCAATTGTATGTTACATCTTTTGAGTAAAGATGACAATTATGTTTCAACTTCTTGGCTCACTATAAATACTAGGGTGAACCTAGTTGTGAGAGACACTTGAACTCACTAAAACATGTTCTTGATTTCTCTCATTCTTCTAAAGTTCTTACAACACTCTTCTTCTCAAAATGCATTTTCGGGTGCTAGAGTCCTCCCCGGCTGTACATACAGCTTCGGCCGTTGTACCCTGGGAAACATTCGAGTTCTCTTGGGAGACTCGGAATTTGTTTTAAGGGACCCGTGTCAATACACGAAGCCTCGGCCACCATGTTCTTTTCTTTTATTGTACTTGTTATTTCCTTTATTTCAGTTGTAATTATCGTATTGTAATTTACTGCTTTATTTGATTTTTGTATTGTAATTGAATCAATATAAGTATCTTTAATTTTTTATGCGAACGGTTCCTACATATACAAGCACTAGGGATTATAGAAACACACTAAAAACTTGAAAACAAAACACTATTTTATTTTTTAGTACATGGTAATTTTCTAGTTATAATGTTTTTGACGATTCTTCTTGTTTTTTCTTCTCTTCCATCTTTACACTTTTTTTTTTTTCTAAAATGACTTTTTGATCTCAGGTTTTTTGTTGAATTATGTGTTATTTTATGACATTATCTTCTTTTGTGTCATTCTTTTTTGTCAGACATTCTTCATGAAAATTTTCCTTATTTTCTTTAAACTTTAAAGCAACTTTTTGTGTGCCATGCAATGTTGAGAATGAGAGCAAAGACATTTTTTTTAACGTTGAACTTCATTAAAACACGGGCCCCTGCCAAGCAGGAAACAACCCTAAAAACACTACAAACAACTCAAAAATAAGAATTACACCAAGAGTTCCATGTTATATGTTTATATGAAGACCTATTTTTGATCCATAAGTAACCGAGCGACTTTGAACTCTCAATAATCGATGATATTCTGACCGGTTCGTTGTTAAATATAGCGGCATTTCTGGCTTTCCAAATGCTCCAACACGTATAAGAATCCCTTGAATGGCCTTTTTCTTCTTGTTGCATGAGATAGGAAGAGTCTTATGAATTGTGAGAATGTCTTGGATTGAGAAGACATAAATAGGAGGAATTTTGCACCAATTGGAGATGATCGCCCATATGATAGAAACCATATTTCATTCACAGAATAGGTGTGTCGCAGATTCTTGAGAGATTCCACAGATTGGACAATCCGTAGTGTCAACAGGAACGTGACGAATAGCAAGGCCGATCCGAGTTTGTATTCTTTCTTGTTCCGCTTGCCACATAAATATGTTGACCTTTTTTGGGATCCAATTGTTCCACTCTAAGATAAATCTTTGGCTACATGTCCGGTTTTTGCATAGGAGACTTTTCATCGAGGCCACCGAGAACGTTTCCGATTTGTCATCCATCCACTTCCACCTGTCTTCCTGTGTAGAAATATTAGGAATAGCAATAACGTTAGTTATACCTGTTAGTTCGCCCACTTCCAAACTTGATAAGGGTTGTCTCTTCCAGCTCCAAAGCCACTGGTTGTATAAGTTCGGGAAGAGGTTTTTGAGCGGTTGTTGTGATATCCAGCAATCCAACCAAAAACGGATTTGCATACCGTTCCCCACCTCGCCTTTGATAAGATTAGCAATTGAGATCCCAGACATAGATAAGCCGTTTTCCAATCTTGCGATCGTGTTCCATGTACCTGCAAAAGATTTAGCATGAGGTAATATAGGCCAAGTTCTTGGAGTTTCATGAATTGAAGATATAACTTTTCTCCAGAGTGCCTGAGGTTCCGTTTTGAACCTCCACCACCATTTCGTTAGGAGAGCCACATTCACCTCACGAAGAGGGGTGAGCCCCATGCCCCCGGATTCAATCGGGGAGGTGACATGATCCCAACTAACCCAACATATACCCCTGCCCGAGTCCGGCGCATTCCACGGAAACCGTCGGCGTTTTGCTTCTAAAATGTCAATTATAGCCGTTGGGGCCTTAAAAATTGAAAAGTAATAAGTCGGAAGTGTCTCCATCACAGATTTGAGTAACGTAAGACGACCCCCTATTGACAAAGTGGTAGTCTTCCAAAGAGCCAGCCGAGCGTCGAAGACATTTATCACTTGCTCCCAGTTACTAATGCGATTCATATTTGTACCAATTTTTAGCCCAAGGTAAGCAAAAGGAAGTTGGTCCACGTTACATAAAATCTCTTTAGCCATGTCTTCCACCTCCGTTTGATTGATGCCAATACCCGTGAGTTTGGATTTAGTTGTGTTAATCATGAGGCCTGAAGCTAAGTGGAAGCAACGAAGTATCCTGACCATGCTTTTCGCATTTGGAAGAGTTCCTTCACCCACAATTAGAGCGTCGTCAGCGAAAAAGAGGTGTGAAATAGAAGGCCCGTTGTTTGGTAGTTTACATCCTTGGAAGACATTTGAATCCACAGCTTTATTGAACATACAACTAAGAGCTTCCATTCCGAGGATGAAAAGAAAGGGTGATAAAGGGTCTCATTGGCGAATCCCCCGTTGATATTGGAATTCGAAGGAGGGGGATCCATTGATGAGGACCGAGGAGCGGGCAGACTTTAGAATACCCATTATCCGTCGTCGCCATTTGTCTGGAAAATTCATTTGACTTTGAATACTGTCCAAGAATTCCCAGCTAATATGATCAAATACCTTCTCGAAGTCGATCTTGAAAAGAAACAGTTCCTTTTTCTTCTTCTTGGCCCACGAAATGATTTCATTGATTATAAGGGGGTCGTCGATAATGTTTCTATCCTTCAGAAAAGCCGATTGAGTGTCCGAGATCACCGATCCCAAAACACCTTTTAACCTACTCGCGAGAACTTTTGACACCACCTTTGACACCGAACCGATGAGATGGATGGGGCGATAATCGTTAAAGCCATCCGGATCAATTGTTTTTGGTATAAGAGCAATGTAAGATGAGCTGCAACCTTTAGAGAAGGATTCAACATGGTGAAAGTGAGATAAAACATTGATTATGTCTTGACCCAGAAGATCCCAGTAGCGTTTTATAAATCTGAAGTTAAAACCATCCGGGCCTGGAGCTCTATCGCACCGCACTCCCATACACCCTGTTTTATTTCACTTGCCGAAAATGGGATGATCAATGATGCGGCTTCTAGGTCAGAGAGTTTTTTCATATTTTGGCAGTGAAGAACAGGGTTATTTGATGAGGGTTTTTTAAAACGATTTGCAAAAAAGCGCCTAGCTTCCTTTTTTATCAGAGAGGGTTTATTGCACCACTCCTCATTCATTTTTATGCCATGGATGCGGTTCCTTGCATTTTTGTTTTTGATGACTCTGTGAAAGTAGGCAGAATTATCATCCCCATATGAAGCCCATTTAGCCCTTGATCGTTGGCGAACGTCTTTGTTTTTATGATCTTCGAGCTCCCTTAGACCTGCCTTGCATTCCTCATAGGTCCACTGTTCCTCTGCCAATAGCTCACGGGATTCAAGGATGATGTCCAGGTCCAGATTTTGGATATCCGAAGAGAGGGAGTTGAAGCTATCTTCCTCCTTGACCTTGATATCATTGATCCAAAGTTTTAAAGCCGATTTGATGTGCCTGAGTTTTTCGATGAGGTATAAATCCGGAGGACCTGTAAAACTAAAAGAAGAGCACGCCTGTTTAATGATATTGTCACAATCATCCCTATCCAACCAAGAATTAAAAAAGCGGAAGGGGATGGGGCCGAAGTCAATCGGAACGGTGATAAGAATAAGAGGTGAATGGTCCGAGAGAACGCGGGAGAGCCATGAGACAAGCATCATGCCATATATCGAAGAAGTCCTGACATATCAAGAATCTGTCAATCTTGCTCATTTTGGCTCCAGATCTTCTTGCATAAGTAAACTTGCTACCCTTCATCTGGTATTCCAACAACCCTGAGTTGTGAATAAAATCATTGAAATTTCTTGCACATCCCGTGTTGAAAATAGTGTTCTTTCTTTCCTCTTGCAGTCTAAAATCGTTAATTCTATTAATGTCCCTTGTTAGAATTGCAATACAATCGAAAGTGAGGTTGCCGTCTGCGATTGAAGCACCGGACAGTTGAATAACCCGACCAAAACTATTTCCGATCAAATCAAACGTTTCCGAGGCCCAAAGATGAGCTGGGATGCCCCGGATTCTGATCCAAGCCAGTCTATCTAACTGTATGTATCCCTCGACCATGGTTCGACGAATGTGATATGCTCTTTCCACATATTCTCGTTGTCCTTCGTAAAAAGTACAAATTTTGAAACATGTTCTTCTTCCTCGAAAGTAATGAGGAAGCATAAACCACCTAAGTACCTTATGCTATGACCCAAAAAAACCCCACCCAGCAAATATTCTGTTGATCTCACATATATGATGTCTATCTATTATCTTTGAAGACATCCGTTAAAATGCTTTCATATATATATATATATATATATATATATATATATATATATATCTATCTTTAAAATTCTTTTAAATTTATTTAATAATTAAATGTTTTGCTTTATTTTGGAGAGTCAATGTAAATCTTTGATTTTAGCAATTCATACTTATTTTAAAAGTAATTAATTATATATTATAATTAGACAATTAATTTCGATTTTCCGTATTTTGATCATAATGTTAGTTTTTCTAATTAGTTTTTTTGTTAGAACAATGATCAAGTATTCCAATCAACCTCGACTATTGTTCTACGATTGATAGAAATGAAAGACTTTATTAACATAAACGATGATACATTTTGTGTGTTTTTCTAGGTGTGAAAATTTCTGAAACTTTACAACTGAGCCTCGCTACCTATTTATAGGTTCCTACACATGGTTCGATACTTTCATCCTTCTTTCCTTTTTCGTTCATCAGCTTTCATGTTAATACCTTCATAGCTCCCCTCTTGTCCTCGTGTTCCGATCCTCAAAAGCACCGCACCTTATTAATTAAGCATTCCGGTCCTTAAAAGTACCGTACCTCATCAAGACCCCCTAGTCTATTTGTATGAGTCTTTACAAATACATGTAGACTATAATTACTTCTTTGAAATAAAAGCACCGCACCTCTTCACCTTCCACCAAAATTCATATATAAAGGCTCCTTATCCCTAATAGGCCCACACTTATCTTTTTTGCTTTGTTTTTCTCCCCAAAAGCGTCTATCACCCTCATCCTCTTGGTTCTTCAAAAACTTCAATCTTCCCCCGTCCCTTGGTTTCTTCTTCGTTTGAATCCTGCAATTAACACGTAACCGATTCCTTGTACAAAGATCACTCAGCCTATCATGTCTGTTTACGAAGGTAATTGATTACTCTTACCTCGTCTGTTCTTTTTATTGTACGACTTGTTTGTATTTTGTTCTTCAAATTAGTTGTAAACCTTTTACCAAAAATGGCTGACAAAGTAAAAAAATAACATGCACATGTGCTATTCTAAGTTAACCGAGAGCCAATTACAAAAATTAATAAAGAAGTACGATATCCCGACTGATCTTCACCCAACACTTCCTCCAGCAAAAACTTTTGTACATCCCCCCTCCTCATCGCATTGCCCCGTACACTCACTTTTTTAAAACCGCCAATTGTAGGCTTCCTTTTACTCATTTTTTGATAAAAACCCTGTTGTATTATGACATTCATATCTCTCAGTGTGCCCTTCTTGGAATAGCCAAGATAGTGCATTTTGAAATTCCCTGTAGAGTGGTAGGAGAGGTACCAGATCTGACAGTCTTTAGGAAATTTTTTCATATCACTAAAGCTGGTGATTGGTACACATTCGAGCGCCGTCGATCTGTCGCTTTGTCTTGTCCCACGGATGGCGCCATTGTTAGAACAATGATCAAGTACTCCAATCGACCTCGACTTATGTTCTACGATTGATAGAAATGAAAGACTTTATTAACATAAACGATGATACATTTTGTGTGTTTTTCTAGGTGTGAAAATTTCTGAAACTTTACAACTGAGTCTCGTTACCTATTTATAGGTTCCTACACATGATTCGGTACTTTCATCATTCTTTCCTTTTTCGTTCATCAGCTTTCATGTTAATACCTTCACAGCTCCCCTCTTGTCCTCGTATTCCGATCCTCAAAAGCACCGCACCTTATTAATTAAGCATTCCGGTCCTTAACCATCATATTTCAATATGCAAATGAGCTTTTATCATTTCCATTTCCATTTCCACTCTAGATGATATAACAAATCTAGAAGGAAAATAAATGAACACCTAATATAACATCTAGGTTCATTTCACAATCATCTCAAACTGATATCAAGAGACAAACAATGTGACCTTTCTCTTTGTCACATAGGTACCTCAAATATTTCATTTGATCTTGTATACATATGATGCCTACAAACCCATGCAATCTGACCATCATTTCTATATCTTACTCTCCACAATCCAAACTTGTCACCAATATCTTTCCCTGTAGCACACCCTCTTTCCCTTAAAAAATCCACAACCCACTGTTGTGCTGCTTTCATATCCTCCTGTATATCACTTGACCTCCCTCGGCCCCCGCCACCCGCCAACGACCCACCAGCCGCCACACCCGCTGCCCCAGCTGCAGCCGCACCCGCAGCCCCATATACAAGCGGGTTGCCTGCCAAATGCGCCACTTCTCGACTCAAATCCGGTATCATCTCCCCCATTCCTGCAGCTATATGAGCACCTATTTTCAATGCAAATGTCAACAGTTTCATGAACCCTTTCATGTATGGAGCTAATGACTTCACTGCTTTGTTATCAACCTGCATCATTTCACACCCCATTTGATCTTGAACAACATGCATTTCGCCTCTGAACTCACACAACATGTGCAGCCGAAGCGCGGTCATCCCGGATATCATATTCGTTACCAGTCGCCTTGAGTAATTCTCGGTTTTAACGAAATAAAACATGTTGGGAACCTTTCTTTCTTCGATCTGCACGTTATAATTCGCTAAATAGTTAACCTTTCGATGAAGTTCGGTCAGCAGCCTGTGTTCGTAGTATCTTAGCCCTTGGATTTCTTGTTTCAAGTCTCTAATTTCCATCTCAATTATCTTGAGTCTTTGAATCACTTCTTCTACTCCTTTTGCTATCCCAGCAAATGACGGGTCAACTTTACCGGGCTCATCTTGTTGAGCCTGACTCGGCCCGTTTGAGTTGTTTTCTGCAGGCACTTGTAACTCAACAGCTAGATTATAAAGGTCGTTATACCTTCGATGAAGTACTTCTTTGAAGTCATCATCTGATAGTAGATCGCGAGCAAAGTCAAACCCGGGTCTCACTACAGGACGACCCGAATCTGTGACTGGGCTCCAAGTATGTTGATAATCATACATGCCGTCTGCTGGGACAGAGAGCAAAGCTTGCTTTAACTTAAACAGTGGTACACATTGGGTTTTTCGGTATCGTGGGGCCGTTAGATTCTTGACACATTCTGGACGGATGACACTTTCGGTCAGAGTCAACCCGTGACAGAGGTTTTGGATTGATGGGTAAAGAAGTTCGCGAAAGAGCTTAATGGTTTCTGTTAAATTTTTGGTGGAGCAAGCAAGTATGTCGATGTAGTACTCGAGTTGGCCTCCGAGCTCGACGCGAATGTGGACGCCATTGATGTTGATCAAGATGAGGTGTTTTTCTAGACTGTATGTTGCTCCATGTTGGCTCTTGAGTCCTATGATTTTGTTGTGTAGTTGAACCTGTTTCCAGAAAGAAATAGGTAAGTTAGTTAGAGGGTAGTTGGCATTTTGAGGTGACTTCAACAACAAGTCAATTTTAACCACAAAAGATCATAAACGGAACGGAATGGGGGTTAACCTGCAAACCTGATGGGTACGAGACAGGTATGGGACATAATTTTACGATCAGGTACGATACTGAGGTTACCAAAATGTGGGTTGAAAGTTAAATGGTTTCTGTTATAAAAAACTTAACAAAATGTGGGTCAACTCAACCCGTTTTGAGTTACATAAATCAACAACTGTAAATGTTTGCATAGATCAAAAACTGACCCATTTTGATCTATGCAAATGTTTACAACCCAGCATGTACTAAAACTGACCCATTTTGACCCGTTACTAAACGCTCCCAATTCATAAATACTGTTGAAATCAAGAACACACCTGTAACTTTGGGAAGAACCCGGGGGTGAGAAACATGTGGCTCGAATCATGACATTCAAGATGTCTTCCTGCAAAAACGCAATCCGACGTCACCATCTGCCATTTCGGAATCTTGGTTCTGTTTTCTTCCAGAAGAGAAGGAATCAGCAACAAAGATTCCGGATCAGACGGATCTTGTTTATAACACAGTTCCAGTTTCAGCATCATGTTCACCAGATCACCAGCATCCATGTTCCCAAAAATCTTGGAACTTATCATAGGAAGCTGACTCTGCAAACTCCCCCTCAAAATCTTCTCCAACTCTTTTCTGCTCACAAATCCGCCATTAACATCTTCGTTTGAGTTCATTTTTCTAACGTTTAACTTCACCAGCTGACCGATCACCTCACCGCAAAACCACTGAAAATCCAAGATCAAAAAGCCCAATTCTTCAAAGTATATCACCTCTCCTATACAATGCAGACATGCAGCAACCGCCTTTCTTCGCATCTCCACTTTCTTTACAATATGACTGTTTCTGGATTGAACCCGTAGAGATGGAATTCTAATCTGGCACAGGTCGCTGAATTCTCGCCACCTCATCGCTGGTTTCTCATGGTTCTCCGACCTCCAGTCGGATAATATTGTTATGAGATCGTTGCAGAGTTCATAGACCAGTGGGACACGTTGCAGGACAGTTTTGCTGGTTTTTCTGATGTGATGAGTTAATTTACTCACTGATGCAGATGATCTAGCATCAACTGTGAATACAGTCGGATAGAAATCGACATACCCGTGGAACTTATCTCGGACTCTTTGAACCGCGTTTACTGTATTCTGGAAATCTATTGAGTTCGGGTCGATTTTATCATGGTGTGTTAGCACCATGGTTACATTTGGTAGCATGCACTGCTGGTCTGCTCTTTTTGAGTTGGAAACTATGAACCTGAGCCAGTATTGCAGGTCTTCTTCCAACTCTGATGGTGGTTTTGGTTCTTTGTTGTTTGGTTTACGGAACAAACTGGAAACAATTACGAAAAATGAAGCCCCCCCAGGGAACATGAGGTCGTGAACAGAGAAGAACTCGTGGTGACCTCCAAGGTTCCATATTGAAAGCTTCGTGTCTTCGTCTTTGAATGTTTTTACTTTAATACCGGTTGTTTTTATGGCTTGTTCAACTGGATTTACCAAGGTTTTGACTTGATCAATGTATGGTAGCTTTGAAGAAGACAGGTTTTGTGATATGGAGTTGCATAAGGTGGTTTTTCCTGCACAATGTATGGCAGTATGTTTAAAAAACTCGTTACATGTCATGACATATTGACATGTTTAACATAATTAAATGTAACAGGTGTAATAACATGACACGGTTTAATATAAGAATTTCAAAGCATGAACGACTTGCACATTTAACGCGACTCACTAAATACAGTTGTTATAAAACGCCATAAACATGTTGTCTCGACCTATTAACCTGTTTAACACAGTAATCTAAGCCTGTTATATGTCACAAACAGGCAAATGAACCCATTTAGACCCTTTAAGCCGTGTACCAAAAACTTACCATTTTAACTCAGTTCATGTTAACAAGCTGCGTAACAAATTGCATACATGAATCAAGATCAAACTTACCAGAAAACTCTTGCCCACAAATGAAAACCCTGCAGCTTTTCGGCACTGTCATAGGCATATCCTTAAACAAATCAACATCAACTTCAACTTCAGATCTTGCATTTTGCCCCAACTTCACATACACCTCTTCTGCTTTCCCACATATCTGCAAAGGTGTCCTTGCAACATCAATCTCTTCGATCCACGGATTCACCTGCAACGTCTCCATTATCGTATTCAACACCAAATCACCATCAACCCCTTTACAACCTTGCAAACACAACCACTTCAAACTCACATTCTTCTCCAAACTTTTAAAAATCCTCACAAAATCCTGTGACTTCAAACTTTGATCATCATAAATCCCCAATCTCGTAACAGTCTGATTACTACTCAACATCTGCAATATTGCATTCAATCCCACTTTCCCAATCTTTGATCTTTTTCCGCCAAAAGTAACTGTTTTTAAACTAACATTTGCTTGAATTTGTAGAGATGAAAACCGGGTTAATGGACAAAGTAAGTGTTCAATACCTATCCCATTAAACCGGTTATTATTTAACTTCAAGATTTCCAGAGTTCGGTTTTTGAATAATCCGGCAGCAAGATAAACAATACCCTTGTTTTTTAAGCGTGTGTTTGAGAGGTTGAATTCTTTTAAAGTTCGGTTTTGTTCAAGAACCCATCGGAGTTCTTTCGCACACCGAGATCTTAACCGGACTCCAGTGAGGTCTAGAGATTTGACTGTTGTGTTCCACCCCAAAGCACAGGCCACCCTGCACGCCCCTGAAGATAAGGGGTGTTAGTAAAGGTGCATAAATCAGTTTCAAATCTAAAATGGCTCGGGTTTTTATTGGTTTTTGACCGTTTTTGAGTAGTTTTGGTCGGTTTTTACTGGTTCGATTCGGCTTAACCGGTATCAATAGAAAAGATTATAGCAGCCCCTAACCTACGGTTTCTGTCGGTTTTAAACCGGTTTGGTTTCGGCACCTCTAGAGGGTGGTGAAGACCCAAACCCAATCCAGCTTCAAACTTTTACACTATTTTTATATGATTAACTCGAATTCGATTCGTTAAACACGTTTACCTGAAACGGTTAGCCGGTATATCCGTAATGTGCTACTTTGAGGTGCAAATTCAACCACTTTTGAGCTAGTGTTTCTACCATGTTCTTCACTCCATACATGAACCTCCATTGATCTGTTTCTTGCTAGCACTGCAGATATCAACGGTGTCGCTGTGATTGAACTCGAGTCAAATATAGTCAACACCTTCAACGTCGAATTTGCTTCGATCATTTTGGCAATTTCTTCTGCACCTTTCGACCCAATCGAATCTTCCCAAATTTGCAACTCTTCTAAACAAGTGTTCATCTTCAATGCAGAAGCAATCAAACCAGCTCCATAAGACCCAATTCTTGATTCACACAACATGATCTCTTTAATCACATTATTGTGTTTCAACATTGTAGCGAATATTTCCATACACTCAAAATCCAGCTTGTTTTTCTTGAACTCGACACGTTTCACATTCGATGAATTACCAAGCAGGGTTTCGAGATTCTTTACTTCTTCTACGTCCCATTCGACGTCGTAAAACTCAAGATTCTGTAACGAAACTCGGGTTTTCGAAGATGATGATGATAGTAGTGAAAGAATGTTGGAAAACTGGAAATGGGTTTGATTGGAAATGTTTATGTGGATTGAATCTTGAGTTTCTTGATGACAACATGAAGTTGCTTGTGAAAGATGAAATGAAATGCTTTTGAGATTGAGAGTTTCAGTTTGGATTGATTGTTGAAGCCATTGAAGGTCTCTTAAGCTCTGGTTTGATGCCATTGTTGATGAAGATGGTGTAACGGTAATTATATTTTGAGATCATAAATTATGGGATATTGTTAAATATGGTTACTTTCGGCGGAAAATGGGATTTGCTTTAACTTTAACTGTTTTGCTTTTGTGGTTTGTGTTTGACACTTTGAATAAGTTGCACAAAGGAGATAAAAAGGTAAAATAAATTTTTTTTATTATAACTACATGTAAAATCATTGATTAATTTGTTTTACTATTATTGTGAAAATGGGATTTGCTTTACTATTTTGTGAAGTTGGTTCAAAAGTTATCATTATTTTAATAAAAGGAAATATATTGAAACTTTTTTGAAAGAATGTTTGCTTGTAAAGAAATGATTAATTCCTTGATGTCTAGGAGTTGGATCATAGATGTTTCAAAGCATTGATACCATTCCTAGTACACTTGATAAATTCTCACATGATGCATGCACTTGCCATAACCATTATAACTATATACTTTTCAGGGCCGGCCCTGAGCAGGTGCGACATGAGCGACCGCTCAGGGCACCATCTCTTTAAGGGGCACCATTAACTCTCAGGCAAAATAAGTTTTTTCTGTTGATTAGGGTATCACGAAGAGATTATTTGTATATTGACCCTCAAACATGATACTTGTAAAGCATTAAAGTGAAGATAGAAGAGAAAAGCAAAAGAGAAAAACTAAAATCGTAGATTTTTTAAACTCTGGTGACCACCTGGGTTTAAATGGGGAAGAAGAAGAACAGGAAAGAGAGTAAAATATTAATTAAATTTAATGAAAAAGACAAAACAACATGCCTATAGTCTTTATTTAAACCTATTCACTTCTAGGCTCTAGCATCTTTTTCTTTTCATTTACATTTACATCTTTCCATTTACTTTTTAAAATTAATGGCTGTTTTTTTATATAAATGTTTATACGACTTTTAAATAATTATTTTTAACGTACCACCTATTCCACCAACAAAATTTAAATCCTCAACAAATTGAAAGGGTAAGAGTTACAATTTGAAAAATAACACTAGATTGTTAAAAATTTTATATAGTTTCATATATTCATTTACTAAAAATTTTATTTTTCTCTCCTTAAGTTCATTTAATTAGATTATTACATTTTGTAACTAGAACTAATTAGTTTTATCCATTTAAGAACATGTATAAGAACACATACAATTTATATATAATTTTTGTTATTTTGGCGAAATATTATTGGAAAAGTTGTTTGGTTAAAAAAACAAACCAAAATTTAGTAAAAATGTACGGATTTGTTTTTTTAAGTATATTCATAGTATATAGAATTAACTCAGTTACATAATGCGTCTAGGGGCCTTTTTTTCAACTCGCACAGGGCACCAAAATCCTCGGGGACGGTCCTGATACTTTTGATTGGTTTATAAATAAATCTATCTACTTTGAACTAAAATCATTTAAAACAGAAAAAGTTCTTAACTTTAACTAAAATCATTCTTTTGATAATTTTATATGGAGTAAACTGCCTTTAAATTTACAAAAAAACTAGTATGTGGAGTTAATCTCAAAGCTCATGACATAAGATGTCTGTTATAAAGTATAGACATACAAATCAAGAGTAAGTTCATTGTAAATCACACATTGCAAATGCATATATTGATAAACTAAATTACACATTGCACACATTGATACACTTTAGCATAACACTATGCAACAAAACCAACCGTCGATGGTTTTCGTTGGTTTTGTCTCACTCAAAACCAACCATTTTTTCTGTATGGTTCATTAGCTGATAACTGAACCAAATGCTGTGATGATCAATGACAGCTACATGAATAAAGATTATAAGTGTAACACATAAACTATTGATAGTAGTTAAATACATCTATGCTGTCATAGGAACATTTTCTTTACAATTGCATTCTGACATGCAATTGCTCTTCTAAAACTGCAATTTTCACCTTTTCAAAGATGGTAATTGAATAGATTATTTGAATAAATAATTCACTGAAGATAAAAGAACCTATACATATAAATCGAAGTGCACACATCAGCAACCAGTAAAAATTAAAAACTAAAGATTGGAGGGGTGCACCAGGCCAAGGCAATAGTGCAACACCAAGGCAACGCTCAAAGACCGCAATAGCAAGCTATTGTGATGAGTCTTTCCCCATAAAAAATAAGATTAATATCAAGTGGGTCAATGATCCACATATCAGATATTAAACTGATAAGAACAGATACTACACTTGATCTTAGCCAAAAGGCCGAGAAAGGTATGCTTAATCTCTTCTTAAGCTGCTGTTTATATATCCAGCATTTTCATCTTTGTACTTTTCACTCAGCCAATGTGGGATTATGATACACTTTTTTCCTTTGCTTATCGTTTTATAACAGGCACAATCCCTGAAAATTACTATATCTCAAACTGAAAAAGAGCTCAGAGTTGCTTGCTTACTTCATTGTTTTTAACTTTGGGTCATAACAATGGACAGAAAAAGCTAAGTTGTCAAATAAAAACAATGAAATAAGTCTCAACAGGAAATTAGTTTAACATTGTTATATCACTAACAAATTGATAGTCAAAGCTAGAGTACGATTCAAATTTTTGAAAATATGTTGGGATAGTTATCAACCTTAAACTTGTAGCAGTTCAAATAACTTTTAAAACACAAGTTTATTACCATGTTATCTAATAAGCATAAGTATCGAATAAAGAACTACAGCCCAGTTAAATGCCTTTCAAGATCATTGTAATGGAAACAGGAAAAAAGTTACACATTGTAGGTTATAAATGACAATGTCATTTGTCATTGGTGCATGAAAAAAAACTGATAACAAAAACAATTCTTTTAACTCTGTGTCAAGCACAGCTCAGCTGGTGTTTTTAAACTCGTTGGGTGAGTTAATGATAAAAAAAATAAGTTACAAACAGAAACAACCAGCTTTACATATATGCCTTTGCGAGTGAGATGAATATTTACAGCAAATGTAACTAAGCACCAGTAAAAGAACTAGCATGACGATGTTAGCAATTTCATAAGGCAGGTAAACCAAGAAACGATAAATAAAGCAGAGTCCGTGTACCATATGACCCCTAAGAACAAATGTGTCTTTGTCATTCCTGCAAAGCATGTATGGTCTACATTTTTGTGCCACACATTATAACAAAAGCACAGAAGCAAATCAAGACATAATTTCTAAAATAAAGTCATACCCATCTCAATTTTGATATCGGCTTTTTATAACAAAGTAGGATATTGGTAATAGAAATTATTCTAATGTGCCACAACTTTGTAGGCAACTAAGAACTTTAAACTACGGTTTGGAGGGGTGCACCAGGCCAAGGCAGTAGTGCAACACCAAGGCGATGCTTAAAGACCCCAATAGCAAGCTATTGTGATGGGTCTTTCCCCATAAAAAATAAGATTAATATCAAGTAAGCCGTTGGCCTACATATCAGATATTAAACTGATAAGAACAGATACTACACTTGATCTTAGCCAAAAGGCCGAGAAAGGTATGCTTATTTTATCCTTGGGCAGCTGTTTGTATAGGCACTCAGCTCATCTTTGAATAATTTGCTCAGCCAATGTGGGATTGTTAGAGCCCTTTTTTCCATTTTGTGTTTTCATATTCAGTTTTCTAAAAAATCCTATTTACTACCAGCCTTTGATCTAAATCAGTCCTCCAGATCCTTCTCTAAATGTTCCTAAAATCTGTTGTTTTAAACTAAATGATCTCAGTGTTGCTCACTCGCATTCTTATCAATACACCAAACTGATTATCTCTAACCGTGATAGTTACTGGCTATACAGAAACTTTCCCACTGTTTTTTCGTCTCTGAGAATTTAATACCATTAGAAGCACAGATTAACTTCTGGCAAACTGTCCTTAAGGTCATCAAGTGTCCTAAATAACATGAACTATTAGCCTTTATCAGTGAGTATAACTCAGTCATGTTTCTAACTTATATTTTAAAGGATTACAAAAAATATGGGATTATATCCCCTAGGGGTGTTTTTTCAGTTTCTTCTCTTTTTCCTTTTCCTATAGGTTCTATTAGATGTGTTTTATTTACACAGGCGACTTGTGAAAGCAATTTGCCTCTAGACAAGTAAGGAAGACAAGCAAGTTCGAATGACAGACACACAAAATAAATTACAAGGTTATATATCTGCCTCGTTGCATCCAACTGCATTTAGTTATGATGGAAAGATTTTTCAAAACAATGAAGCATACAAATATAGAGGTAAAATGGATGGAAAGACATGCATATATGATAAAAATGCGAGTCTCAAGAAGTCCAAAAATAATGTCCTTAACCTCATCGCAAAAATCATCTTTCACAGCTGTCTTGTAACCTTTGTATGAACTTCTATTCATATCAATAATCCCAATTACCTACAGAAACAGCAATATACAAGGAAAGTTAAACAGTGAAACTTAAATATTAAGTGTTTATACATATTGCGATTAAGAAATGCAACTAAAACATCACTGCTTTAAACAAATGTTGGTTTACAAATGTGTCAAAACAACGATACAAAAGTGGATAGTTCAGCAGTCATGCTTGCTTTTCGTAGCACAGAAAATTATATCTCTTTTCATACTGGTGATCAACTTTATGTTATTAAATGCATTTCAAGATCCGTACGACTGAATATAAATAAATGAGTACACATAACATCAAACATACCAGTTACAACCATTAGTGCTACCAATGTTGTAAGTTGTGAAAAACATACCAGTTACAAAACTTCCACATGGTTCTGCAGATTATTGTGTGCAAGTTTATGGTATATAAATAAAGTTACAAATAAAAGCATATTAATTAGGATCAACCTGGCTTTGCAGATGTGATCGTGCCAGAACAATTTGGATACACGGAGCGCCAGCAAATTGGGGTGATGAGCTCATTCACCAGGTTGGCTATTCATGGGGTGTTTGGTGATGGAAAAAAGTGTAAAAGAAAAGACTCGTCATTGCAGTTTAATTGAGAACCAGTAAAATGATATGTTGCACCTAAGTTTGAAAACGTAGTTCAGCTAAAAAAGTTTGAAACTGTAAACTGGAGGGGTGCACCGGGCCAAGGCAGTAGTGCAACACCAAAGCGACACTCAAAGACCCAAATAGCAAGCTATTGTGATGCAGTTCTGGAAGCGATCAAATGGCTCAATTCTTAATGATTATTCAAAGTCTCCAAATGAACCAAAGGTTCCAAGAACAAAAGTCCTTTCATTAAATTCAATATCAAAAACTAACTAATACCATGAACCTAACATCCTAATAAATAGAAAATAAACATAAAAGGAATAGGAAACAAATCCCCAAAACAAGGAAAATAAATAAAATAACTAAATAAACTTGAAATTCAAATCCCTTGGAAATCTTCATGTAAACCAATCCATATCAATTAGATGCTCCTGCATCATACTTCCGGTCTAAAAAAAACTCGTCCTCGAGTTTTGCTTCGAAAATAAATCCACCTGGGTCAAAAGGAACATCGGATCGTCGCTTTCCCACCGCTAGCATGATCCATGTCTTGACATGAAGCCGAAAATATCCATTACCTGCTTCAAGATTTGAATTAAGAGGAGACTCACACGTAGAACTAAGATAGAAGTCATCCTCCTCAAATTTATGCTTACATTTATCCATTAACCAACATTTAAATATTAAATTGTTGGCATTCTCCACGTGTTGCACAATCTGATGAACCCAAATGCCATCATCTTTGACTTTAAAACCAATATTATCAGAAACCCAACCAACATCTTTGGCAACCTCAAATTTATCTCCATGTATTTGCATGGACATATCTCCAACATTTATCTTTTTAATTCTTGAAGTCAAAGTCCCAGCAAAGACCAAAGTTCTATAGCTTCCACATAATTTTTCCCTTGCCACTTCACTCCTTGCATGTAACAAATGCAACTTCTTAATATTATCTTTATTAACCATCCGATTATGTTGACCCTTATCTTTTCCAACCTCCATGTTTTCTTTATCTTGAATTTCCAACACCTTCGAAAATTCTAACTTTCGCGAATCAATTTTCATGACCGGTGTCCCTCTATTTTGAACTGCAAGCCAACCACCATCAACCATAGTACGAACCGAAATCGTTTCCGCATCATCCAACACATGATTATCTTTGATAATCGAACCGCCATTAAACCAAGTATACCAATCTTCATCCTCATATTCATCATACCAAGGCGAAGAATCATACATAATGTCGTCATTGATAGGACGCTCCTCATCCCCGGTTAAATCGTCCCGGACGGGTTCTTCCGGTTCTGTTTCCTTCAACGCCGACAAATCTCCACTTGAAGGATACTCCTCCTCCCCAAAATACTCGTCCCAGACGGGTTCTTCTGGTTCAGTTTCCTTCAACGTTGACGATACTTTGAGATCTCGGGCTCGTTTCTTGAGTCGTTCGATCTCAAAATCCCGTGGATCACGGTTCCTGATCTCGTTGCCTCGGTCGGCGGATCTACGGTCACAGTTGAATCGATCTCCACGAGCACGTGAACCACAAATGTTCTTGACGATGCCTCGGTCGGCGACTCTTCGAACAAGAAAACACTTGCCTTCACGTAGAGCCATTTGAAAACCAAAGCTCTGATACCAACTGATGCAGTTTCGCGTGCAACCAAATGGCTCAAGAACAATAGATTTAATCAAAGTCTCAAAAGAACCAAAAGGTTCAAGAACATAGTTCTTCTTTTATAAAATTCAATCATAAACTAACTAAACAATAAACCTAGATCCTCTATTTATAGTTAAAATCAAATACTAACTAAATAATAAAAAGATAAACACTACAAAAAAAACCAATAAATAATGAAGTTTAAATTTTAAATAAGTCTTGGATGCTCCTGCATCAGTTTGGAGCTCTAATGGTTAATCATGTTGGGTTGGGTTGGGTATGCTATGCTTTATTTGTTTATTTTATAATTTTCATGAACATAAAGGGTGAATCTTGTTTTTGACTTACTTTTTGTTTTGTGCATTGTGGTTGGATCACTTCACTATCTGAAATAAGCAACATCACCTTACAGTTTGTGCGTAAGACGTTTACCCACGACTTAAACAAATGACTTTAAGATCACAAAGTAGCAACTCCACTACCACTTGCATGCTTTCATGAACATACCGGTATTTAAGAGAACCTTAAAGATTAGTCAATCTACTATACATACCTAATTATGGATCCATCATTGGTATGACATGCAGTGTTTTAAAACCTAGACCATATGGGCATTCAGGAGGTATGACAGTCCGTTTATAGGTGTTTGAACTATTTTCAATTAACTCGGCTGATCGAACCGAAACCGGTGGTTGAACCAGAAAACCAGTGTAAAACCAGCTTGTTGAACCATTTTATATATTTGTATTTTTATATATTTTATATATTTGTATTTTCTTATATTTTATATATTTACTTATATAAATTTATGTCATCCGGTTCTTATATTCAAGCCGATCGATCTAACCAGTGGACCAATTTGACGTCCAGTCCAATCTAGTTCTGATAACATCGATGGCATTACGAGATGGCCAGTATTCCATCATGAATGCACTACACATAACTTGCACACATCCAAAGCCACACGCAATACTAATGATCATGCATTGAAAAAAATGAGTGATGAAAGAACAAAGTTGTCTTGACAATGATGCTATAGGTGCTTGACCTTGTATGGATCTGATTAACATCTTTATAAATGCTTGACCTTGTTTAGTTCAATATCAAAAAAACCTATCAACTAGTCGAATAATAACACTCAATCCCAAAATGCATGATCACTGGTGTTTGACTCGACAAATGTTTAAACTTAAGAAATATGATTCCCGAGTCTTAAAACCAGTTTGCTTGGCTGTTGATAAACAGAAACATTCAACTGTACCAGTCAAGAAAGAGAACAGAAAGAGTAAGCACGACTAGAAAAAGCAAAAGAAATGTTCTGCTACTACTGTTTCGTTGAATGGCTTGTGTCAATTCCTTGTTACCCATCTCTACATTCTTCGTTGCTTCAACCGCCTATAAATAACAATATAACATCATTTAATTTTAGTTTTACCACAAACAAATTGTTTTAGTTCATAGATTGGTTTAACAAGATTTTGAGTGTCTGACCTGGTCATACAAATACTCTATTTGTTGAGCCTGTTGCAAGACATGCGTTGACATGAGATGATTCAATGCCGACATCTCCACCATCTTGGTTTCAGTGTCACGGGCTGCATCTAGAAGACTTGACAACTCTACCTAAACAAGCGTAAGTTACTCGACTATGAACTAAAATTCCTAGAGCTATGGCCTATGGGTCAGATGACGTGTATAACGGGTCAAAATAGTTTCCAGTCAAAATGTGTAACTTCTGTACAGGTCATGTTGGTTGACCTGAAAAACCAATCTAGGAGGCTGTGTATGCCTTAAAGAAAGCACTGTAGACAATTCTTCTATATTTGACCTATTTCTTATATTCCCCATCTGGCCCATCGGAGAAAAACACAACCCCTAACAATCTAGAATTTCAAAACCACAATTGATGAAAAAAATACCTGAAGAGCACGTGTTTCGTCGTCTAAAAGTTGCTGCTGGATTTTCATGGGTTCAGGTTGGATTTCACCAGGGTCCCTGGTCTCTGAAGTTGTTGGTTCTGTTGACTCCACGTTATTGCTCACATCAGTAGAAGTTGTCATAGGGGCCCGCTTTGGTTTTCTTCTAGGCATAGCTCGATTAATAGCATCTTGAAATCGTACGGCTCTGAGTTGATCAAATTGCGATGTCACTGAATGAAGCTTTTCACTTAATATTAAAACCTGGAATCAAAGCATACAGACGTAGTGATTAATGAAAACCATCAACAACAACAGGCACTTTATAGGGGCTTTAGATTTACCTGTTGGGATGCCCATTACCCGAAGCCCAACCTTAAAGTCACCTAAAAAAACTGCTTTGAAATATCAAACACTTGACTACACTAAAAACATTTCTATAATTTTAATCATTTCAAGTTTCTAACAACAACATATTATTCATTACAGTTTCTAAGATTAAACAGTATTTTATTCGGATAATAGGACAACAGAAGTGTCCCAAACCATATTTAAAACATATCTCATTCCCAAATACCCGCCTCCTACAACATGTTTTATTATAGCTACTTATATTATTCTGGTTACTTAGTTTCAAAATACATCCAAATCAAACAAAATGGTGGTAGAGAAAAACTATACATACCACTCCATGTTTGTGTGCAATAGTATCAGCATTGGCATTGTCACCTCTAATGCCAAGCCAGCCCTTCGAATTCATTTCTTCATCAGTTATGCTATTTTTGAGGATGTCAATCTGTTCTTTACAGGCTTTAACAAAAATGCTAACCTGTAGAATTGGTGCACATAAATTTTTGGTTGCCCGTTATAAGTAAGCAAATTATCCAGCTACAGAGTCTTATGGGAACAAATTGTATCATATTACAAATGAGCATAACATTTAGATCTTACTTCATGCTCAATGCTGTCCCTCTCCTCTTCTGTGGTACGGTGAGGATCTATATAATCTTTCCTATGCTTTTTCATAAACTGTTCTAGAGTCCCAATGCTCTCGAGCTGAGATTAAAATAATGTAAAAAAAAAGTTACTAGGAGATCAAATAAGAAACAAGGCATGCTTGTGGCAAGAACAGGCAAACAGCTTAAAGGTAGAGGTGGGAAAATGATTAAAGATCTATATTGTTCAACAGTAATCCAGTTATCCAATATCCTGAAAAAACTGTTTTAGATGGTTGTATGCATTAATAATAAACTTGACGTTTGACATTTTTCGTAGTTAAACTGATTAGTAGACCCGTTTGACTTTGTAACTGAAACAAAACACAAATAGACCCATTTATAAGTAAATGGGTCGACTTACCAGCTCTGCTTAAATGGAGAATGGTAACAGAAGTATGTATACCGTCTTTAATGCAGCCTTGGTGAACTGTGATCTTTCCCGAGGTTTGTGGATAATAAAAGACGCCATAAGAGCTGCCCTTTTGGCCTAATGACAATAATCAGATCAGAAAGACTAAACTACATGCTATTATCATCATATGCATACATATATAGCAACCATTTGGACAATCACACATCAAAACTAGTAGTGGCTACAACTGTCTAATATGTACACGTTTACATTCTGAAATCGTACAATTTTTTTATGATTCACAAAAAATCTGACCACGTTTGATATTGATCAACCAAGATGTTCTAGCAGATCAGGAATACATCAAGACAAGAGCACATTTTAACTTGTATCTTAACTTAATATAGAAATGAAAGTAGAAATCATCTCTACAAAGCAACTTCCATGCCATCTAAAAAATTATAATCGACTGTTATAAAAGAAATGCAATTCATATTTACTAACTAAACGAATACAAATGACCACAACATTAATGGTCAAACAGCACAAAGATTGGTAAAGACCACTGAATTCAAAACTGCAACCCTTTGTATAAAGAAAAATAACTCAACAAAAGAAACTATATTGACTACTAGTAACAGAATCAAAATAAGAAATGAAAACAAACCTCATTAAATCCCAAAGACAAAGCCCCCCTGAAGACAGCATCTTTGAAGTCTTCAGTTCGGTCTATAATCTTAGCCATGCATTAACATCCACCAGCAATCACCTTAATGATATTTGAAAAAAGGAACAATGTGAAATAAGTTTCCACCTTTTCAATGGCCACAACTAAAGCAGGATATATAAAATGGACAAGTTAACTTAAAAAGCTTTTAAAATGGAGGCTATCATGGTTAGGTGTTTCTTTATAAACCACAAAATAAACCATAGTTATTGAAACTATGAGCTCTGGCGAAAGAAAATATCTGTTTAAATAAGCAAAGTTATGTTTGCTAATGCTAAAAATATTCAAATTCCACCTACTCCAAAATTCTGGTTTTGAAAATCTGTGGATGTAACTTTCTAAGAAAGGTTAATTGCATATGATTAAAGCAACAACTCAAAAACAGTAAAATCACTCCAGACATGAATGAATATGCTAAAGTTACAAATGATGTTTTCTGATTGAACAAAAATGAAAGATCTACAATCCAAAACTGAAGGATGCCATTTTCTTGGCTTTAAAATGTTTGGTTGTCTATAGCCCTAAAATTATTCTATACTAAAGTTTGTAACCATTAACTGCTCACAGAATAGGAAACTTATACTTAGAAGCACTCTTTTCTTTTTATGAGAAATCTTTTGCTATGTTTTCACCTCTCATTAAGACTATAAAGCAAAGTCTATTAATGCCTAAATTCTGATAATACTAGCCTCTTGAGATCATAAAGTGTGCATTCCTTAATTGACACTAAATCAACCCTCCAGATCCTCAATCTGAAAATTGTTGTTTAAATTTGATTATCAGTATCTCTAACTTGCACTCAAACATCAATCTTATATCAATCAGTTAGCAGAAAAGTTACCCATATGATAAACCAACAAAATCAACAAACGAGAAAGATAAGCCTTTGTCCCCAAAGCTACAAAGAAAAGAAAGCAAAGACAACAATGAACCAGAAAGATTGGAACTTATGACTGGAGGGGTGCGCCAGGTCAAGGCAATAGTGCAACACCAAGGCAACGCTCAAAAACCCCAATAGCAAGCTATTGTGATGGGTCTTTCCCCATAAAAAATAAGATTAATATCAAGTAGGCCGATGGCCTACATATCAGATATTAAACTGATAAGAACAGATACTACACTTGATCTTAGCCAAAAGGCCGAGAAAGGTATGCTTTCCTTCTTCTTGAAATGCTGTTTATATTGTCAGTTACTTCATATTTGTATTTTTCACTCGGCCAATGTGGGACTGTAACAGACCTTTGTTTCAACTTTGTGTTTTCAACTCTCAGGATTTTTAAAGCAAAGTTGATTAATGCCTAAATCCTCATAATAGTAGCCTTTTGTGATCACTAAGTGTGCATAATTTAATTGACAGTAACTCAACCCTCCAGTCTCCAGCTCATCACCCTGAAAATAGCTGCTTCAAATTTAGAGATCTCATGTTGCTAACTCACACTTTAATCAATAAACAGAATTCTATATCTCTAAAGCCAATAGCTTGTCAATTACCTCTAAAGTTAGTTCACGTGTATTTACATCCAATCAGTGTCGGATCCTGAACTCCTCTAAAGCCAGTAGCTTGTCAATTACCTCTAAAGTTAGTTTTTCACGTGTATTTACATCCAATCAGTGTCGGATCCTGAACTCTTGTAGCACAGGGGCTGAAAATCACGGGGCGAACTCAATATATATACAATACTTGCAGTTTTTTTACACGGGGGCGAGATAGATATATACATATATATCAGGGTAAAAATCGAAAGTTCTGCCAAGAAAACACGTAGGGGCCGGCGCCCATCCCGACCCCTTAAATGATGCGCCCTTGCATCTAATGTCCCTCGAACAAAATCATCGTGACAAAGAGTTATGGCTGCAAGATGGATCCTTATCTACCTTATATTTGTAGTAGCTCAAAAAACTTTTGAAACACATGTTACCATATTATCATTGTATGTGCTCAAATGCGATTTTATCTTTGTTAAAAAAAATGCGATTTATTCAAAATATACCTTAGTATAAATGTAGATTGTTCAGTAGTGATAAGCTTCCTACCCATAGCACAGAAATTTTACCATTTTGTTATCTTGTCGGTAATTTGTATGTTAGTAGATGCATTTCAAGATCATTATAATGGAATATAAAGAGACAAGTCCATAAAAATCCAAACCTACCAGTTAAACCCGCTTGCTAATAGTAAACTTCTAATGTGGACAAGAAAAACTATCACTTCTACGTACGTTGTAAATGATGAAGTCACTCATCATTGGTGCATGAAAATAACAAATTTGATAACAATTTGCAACATCTTATTTTAAATAGGTGACTAGACCTGGCAAAACGGGCGGGTCGGGTCAGAACGGGTCCGGGTCAAGATGGGTTGTTATAAAAACGGGTCAGAACGGGTCGGGTCAGGATGGGTACGGGTCAAAACGGGTCGGGTCAGAACCGGTCGGGTAAAAAAAATCAATTCACAACTAATAAATATATTTAAACTTCTAAACACTACCCAAAAACTATATCCATATAGAATCAATCCCAAATGAAAAACAAAAACTTTGAATCAAAATCCAGCAACAATTGAATATTTTTGAAGAAACACTTACATATCTTTTAAACTTTTACACTAAGACGGATATTACCTAAACATTTCAACCAACGAAAGTCAGGATGCTTCGATATCTTGAACACAAAAATGTTTAGGCAGTTGCTTCAAACACACAAAATCAGCCGCAAAACATATAAAGTATAAACTAGCAATAAAGTTAAATGGCAACAGGATAGTCTTGCAGCAAAACTCATATATGATACCATAAAGCATTTTGTGTAGAGTAATAATAATACAGTGCATATATTTATCATCAAAGAAACAAGTAAAATGCTAATAAAGTAATAATCATAAAACATCCATCGGAACAATCACATAAACATCAAAATAAGCAACCAACAACAAAAACATAATAGCTGTATAATGGTAATGACTAATGTTACATAATCTGAATAATCATAGTAGAAGGTTACCTTGTTCTCAAATTGCAATGGTTTCTAACAAGATTGATTTAATCACGCAAAACATAAGCTTTAACCAGTTCGCCGGAGCTGTATGGTTCGCCGGACAGTTTTACGCTTTAACAGTCAATCGTGTAATTAATTTTAGGGATGAATCGATTGAAACCCTAACCCCGTTTAAGTCACGTATGAGAAGAACTTTGTTCGCCGGAGACGAAGAAGACGAGTTCGCCGGAGTAATGTGAGTAGAAGCCCTAAACCCGTTCAAATTGCCTGAGTCGGCTAATGATATGAACTTTTAGGTCTGACCCATTCTGACCCGCAGGGTATTTTAACCAACCCATTCTGACCCGCAGGGTATTTTAACCAACCCATTCTCCCGTGATTTCTTTTCTTCAGCCCACTGGGTCGATTTTTAACCCACTAATGGATTTTAAAGGGCCCAAACTAACCCAACATGAAACAAAAATTAACCCAAAATGACCCAAAACCACTAAAATGGGTCATCTTTGCCAGGCCTATATGTGACATACAGGGTTCAGCAGGCTTTTTTTACACTCGTTAGATAAGCCGTAATTGTGATAGAAAAAGGTTGCAAACAAAAACATACTAACAAGGAAAAGCCTGCTTCACATGTATGCATTTTCCAGAATAATTCGGTCCTTACAAAGTGAGAACTAGTAAAAGAAATAGCATGATGTTTTAAGCATTTCCAGAATAATCTAGTTGGTGCTTAGTCATTCGACTCTATCCCTGAATCGATAAAAAGTAACAAAAAGCGCCTGCATATACATCAAGAGAACTAAAACATGATCCCAAAAAAAGACAGTATTGCACCTATGGTATATTGGGAGCAAAGAAAAACGCAATTTACGTAGATACGGAATAAAGAAAAGAACAATGACTACATTTCATTCTTTAACTTTTATATGATGTCTTTCAATACCCACCCAAGACTTTCTGCCCTTACTATAACCATAGTTGTTAAAGGCGCGAAGGCCTTGTCTGTCGCCTAAGCGTAAGGCGCAAAAAAGGTGCACGCCGGAGACAAAAAAAATGCACCATTAAAAATTAATTAAAAAACAGAAACACAAATAGCAACATCAGGCATCAGTTGTTTCAAAGCACATAGAAAAGAAGAAAAAAACGAACGAAACAAAAACTCAACTAGGCGACCTCTTTAGATATGTTTGTAACCAAATCCGACCAGCTTTTGGCCAGAAACTGCAGAATCTGGCCGGGATCAGGCCGGAACCTTTGCTAAAACTACGCCTGAGCGCTTAGCCTCTCACAAAGCGTTGAAGTTGTGTTGGGTTTTAAAATTGCGCCTAGGCACATGAAGCGCTCGCTTTTGACAACAAAGACTATAACATAATAACTGATTCAAGCTTCACTAGATCCTTAATGAAAATGTTTCCTACTTTTAATTTCATATTCAGTAGTGCATGTACGTTAAAATAAGTGTTCTAAATTTCTAATCACAGTCTACATGATATATTTAGTATAAATGATTTCTTTTGAGAAGTAAATGAGTAAAAGGGTTTCCAAAAAGATGTCACATCACCATTTTTTATCAGATAACTAGAAACCATTCACAGAATAGAGACTAGAGAGTAAGAACATCAACAAACATCATTAGAGGCAAGAAAGATCCTACCAAACAGGATAGGCTCAAAGGTTATCCAAAACACGTTTGGTATAAACTTTATATCAACTTAAAGTGTTGGCTACAAAAATCATTCTTCATATCAAATTGAAGGCCTCTGACTACAATCTATCAAAATACACTCTGGAAAGCACAGCTATATAAAAAAGACACTTAAGATTCAATAGTTTAAATAAAAAAACTAAACTTGACTGAACTTGGAGGGGTGCGCCAAGCCAAGGCAGTAGTGCAACACCAAGGCGACACTTAAAGGCCCCAATAGCAAGCTATTGTGATGGGCCTTTCCCCATGAAAAATAAGATTAATATCGAGTAGACCGATGGCCTACATATCAGATATTAAACTGATAAGAACAGATACTACACTTGATCTTAGCCAAAAGGCCGAGAAAGGTATGCTTCTTCTCTCCTTTGGCTGCTGTTCATATGTGCAGTTCTTTCATCTCTGTGTGTTTCACTCAGCAAATGTGGGACTGTGACCAATATTTTTCTCTATGGCTTTCATCTCTTAGGATTAATACCATAACTCAATGCCTAGATTCTAACAATAAGAGCCTTTTGAGATCATTACCTGTGCACTAATTGATTGAAACTAAACCCACCCTCCAGATCCTTTCCTGGCTGGATTTACTTTATAGCAGATATAACTCACAACCCCAATTTGAAAAACTACTGTTTCAACTCAAAGACCTCAGGTTGCTCACTTAAAAAAATACTGTCTATGACTCTATATTCAAGTTAAAAACTGGTTCAAAGCAAAGTTTGATAACAACTTTAAAAACAGGCATTCATTGGACTCAGTGGGCAACTTTATGACTAAAAGAAAGTTAAAAACAGGAACATATAAATGACATAGTTATATTCTATAAATTTAAAATGAGAACTAGTAATATATATTCAACTATAACAAAGCTGAAAGTTAATATACCATAATCCATAATCACTAGGAATACTTCGGATATTTCGTCACAGAATAGGCCACAGATGTCACTTCCTACTTAGACCTATGTTGAAGTCAGTACATAAATGAATAGAACTTCTTATGACCACCATCCAAAATGTGTTTGAACCAAAAAATGGAGTTTAACGGTTTAGATTGAGGGTGAATCCTTACCTGTTAAGCACCAAAACAGGTGGACAGATATAAAACAAACTATGGAAGTAACAAAATACAACTACCTATTTTAAAAAAATATTTCATACAATATTGGAGGGGTGCGCCAGGCCAAGGCAATAGTGCAACACCAAGGCGACGCTCAAAGACCCCAATAGCAAGCTATTGTGATGGGTCTTTCCCCATAAAAAATAAGATTAATATCGAGTGGATCAATGACCCACATATCAGATATTAAACTGATAAGAACAGATACTACACTTGATCTTAGCCAAAAGGCCGAGAAAGGTATGCTTTTTCTCTTCTTAGGCTGCTGTTTATATTGTCAGTCCCTTCAGACTTGTATTTTTCACTCAGCCAATGTGGGATTGTGATAGACTTTCTTCTCTATGGTTTTCATTTCTTAGGCTTAATACCATAAAGTAATGATTAAATCCTAATAATAAGAGGTTTCTGAGATCACTACCTGTGCATTAATTCATAAACCCATCCTAAAACCTATTCTTCCACACTCAAATACCAGAGATTGATCACTTACACTGCATCAATAAACCTAATTATTTATCTCTAACCATCATCTTCATCACCTGTAAACTCTTATTCAAGACTTAGGGTATCCAAATTTGCTAAAGGGTGTATACAATTGCTACTATAAAGTTTGTTTGTCTGATGCGTTTACATCCAACGCCACTCAAAAGCAATCATCAATAACAGAACTTGTTGACTGCTAGGTCAATCACATAAATGACGACCTTTTTAATGTACACTACCATTGTCTGTGACATATCTTAAACTCTTCATAAACTAAACATGGGCGCCTCACTAGCACTATCCATATCACAAACAAGAGTAGATGATTAAATAAATACAAATTCACCGTGCTTAGCTTGCATCAGAGACATTATTACCATTTAGTTGTCAAGCAGCTAAGAGACATTATTCACTCCTGGCATTATCATTTTGCTGTTATAAACTGACTTCACTTTAGCTTATGTGCACACTCCAATTGATTGATTCTCTCACTAGATTGATCATTTAAGTCTACCGAGTTATTAATTCCAACATTAATTTGCAATAGGCGAAAACAGGCATATTATATTTTCCTCAATTAATGACACATTTCTAGGTTATCAAATAACTCAGATCAAAGGAAACAAGTAAATGAAAAAAAGGATCAAATTAAACTAGAAGCGACAATCAACATATCGCATATCATCATCATCATCATCATCATCATCAACGCATGGTTAATACAAGCAATCAATAACACTATAAAAAATAGGATGATGAGGAAACTAAAGAGGGGTAAAATTTAGGTAAGAAAGTATGTAGACGCATGTAAGTAATCACCTGATCCATTAAGAGTAACAACAACGAATGTACACCTGAGGCTGTTTCGTTGATCACGTTCTTAAACATAATGCGAGCGTGTGAGTGAGTGAGTGAGACTGGTGATTCAGATGTTCGCTGTGATACTCATAAGCTACGAGTGTCTGCTTTGTAGCTACCGGTATGGCGGGAAAGCGAGAGGATCCACCTGTAAATTTCTTATGTTTTTTATTATAATTTTCTTATGTACAACTGAACATTTTAATCGCGTTCTATCATGTTTCAGTGAGTCTCATCCACCGTAACACTCATGAGAAAGGTAACAATTTTTTGTATTCTTTTTTTTTTTTTGTTGTTTAAGATGGTCAAACATCTTATCATTTGGTGTCTAAGCCATGTAACACATAATTTTAATCATTAAATGCTTGTCTATGTGGTATCTACATAGCATATGGTCAATGCCTCGTTCAACCTTTTTGAGTGATAGTAACACATAACCTGAGTAGTAATAGAAAGTGGTGTTTTTTAATACATGATGTATTTTTTAAATGTTTTGTTGACTTAAGGGATATTTTTGTTAAGTTTGATAAATGACACAACTGACACTATCGTGGGCCGGTTATGACGTGTGAAAAAATGTCTCATGTTTTATCGTTTCAAAGTTCCAATAAACATTCACTTTCTATCTACAATGTGAAGGCTCACGAGTCACTGAAGGCTAGCCCTTGGACAAGGAAGTGGTTAAATCGACCCATTGCTCAAATGTAGCGACACAAGCCATAAACCTATCAAGAAGTCCCTTGACTAAATCTTCATCTTTTAATAGTAAATATTAGATGATCATTATCGAGTTTATTTGAAGGTATAAAATACCATCTACACAGTCCTTTACGTTGCTAAAGTTCCCATTTAAGGGAACATACCCGGACGTGTTGCACTTGATCAGCCTTAAAGAATACCAAGTAAATTTGACACTCATCCTTGTAGCAACTTGCATTAACAACATCATATTGGAAAGTTTGGTGGAGTGTCCAACCGTGGTTTCTTTCCTCTTCTTTCAACAACAAGTGAGGTGAGTCAAAGGTGGTTGTCAATCCAATCTTCCTTTGAGAGCTTATGCGCATCCCAACGATCCAATAGATTATTTACTTCACACCTTGAATATTCTTACACACGTTAAAGGGTTAGACATTTTTTTCCCTTGATCTTCCTCTTCACAAGCCTAGAATAGTTAGGTTATGATGCCAATTGTTAAGAACAATCAATAGTCACACACGAACTCAATTTTAACATCAGTTATTTAAAACAATTGATAATGACACGATATTATTGTGTTTCGTTTTAAAGTTAGTGTGAAAACAAACTTTTCGAAAAGCCAAGGTACCATTTTGTCGATTCACTTTCCAAATAGCATAAACAATCATGTCTACTTGCTTGAAACAAATGAGACAAGCTAGTTACCATAAGTCAACACTCTAACCCATCACAAATGACGAAACTACCCCTGTTACATCCTACCCCCTTTTCTCTCTCTTTACCGTAACCTGAAACTGGATCACAATTTTCCACCATGGATGACCATCACCATCATTCTCCTCACTCTCACTCCACCACCTCCACCTCCAATGTCGACATATCCGGTCAACGGAGACAACCAGAAGACGCCGGAGCATCCGGATCCACCGGCGGAGGTGCTAGATACAAGCTAATGTCACCAGCTAAACTCCCTATCTCAAGGTCTGCCTGCGTCACCGTTCCTCCCGGTCTCAGCCCTACCTCTTTCCTCGAATCGCCGGTTCTGTTAACTAACATTAAGGTACGATTCGTAGTTTGTTCAATTTCACTGATTAATCTAACCCTAGGTGTTTTGATTTCGCTTAACTGTTGTCGATTTTGATTTGTTTCAGCTTCTGACATCTGTTCATCTGTTGAATCTGTTTGTATTGATATGTTTTGGTTGATGAATATATTTAGATTTGGAATTTGTAGGATGAAAAAAAGTGAAAAACCTGATTTACTTTTGGTTACATCAGCAATTAAACAGAAGGTTGTTTTAGTGGAGAATTTTCGTTGATGTGATATGATATTGCTGAAATCAACTTCACTGTCTAGAAAATGAGCTTTTTGTAAAGTGTGTTTTGTTTGATATTCTTATTTAGATGCGAAAGTTGTTTCAGGAACGGTGTGTTTTCTTTGTTGATTAAATGAATCATTTGTAAGTGCTCATTAGAAGAATATATTAAAATTTATCCGCCTTATGTGCGCATTTGGGACCGTTGTATTCTGATGCTTGCAATGATGTTGCTTCCCATCAGTTTTTTCTTTATGCAACTGTGGTTCCCCAGGGCCTATAGTTTTTAATATGGGTTAGCTGTGGTTCTAGATGCTTTTCCGACCTCTTTGTCGTATTTGTTAAGATTTCAGTTTTGTTTCTTTACAAAGCTGAATATTCCTTTCTCATTGGTGCGGTTTGTCACTCGTCCCACGTTGAGACTTGTCTGTTTAAGGAAAATTCTATAGTCATGGAATCTAGACTATTATGAGTTTGTATTATTTTATTTGAACGATCAAGACTATACGAATCTTGTTTTCAGATTGTGTGAATAGACTGCAACCGAATAAGGGGTAAATATATATTTAATAAACCATTATGAAGCGTATTGACGACGAGTCTATAAAGTTCCCTTTTTTAATCTTATAGGCTGAACCTTCTCCAACCACGGGTTCTTTCTTTAAATCTCCACTGATGCAAAGGTCAATTGCCACTGCTGCACTCTCTTTAGAGACAAATTCTTCTGCTAGAAATACATTGGAAAATAGTAGCTCTGGATTCTTTGAGTTTAGACCACATACCCATACTACAGAAGCTCAGCAATTTTCTTCTGCAGGATTTCAGGTATGGCCCTAATCAGCTATTAAACGACTTTTTCAATTTTCCTGTTAGGGTTAAGGAAACTTGAGATAACATGTTTTCATGCTGTTTTTGAAGTTGATCTTTATGTATGATTTGTTTTGATTGAAATTTTTTTTTGTGAATCATCTGAGTATATGTTTTTGTGCTTAATTTTGCCTTCTATATCTCTTCACTTTATAAAGGTGAATTCCTTGTTCATTTTACCATCCATCTTTAATGGATTTTGTAAACTACAACCGCTATTTAATCCAGACGACTGATAATGTGTTATTTATTCTTTCTAAAATGTCTCTTGAATTGAGATATGCCATAGAATGGAGGTAGTACTTCAACAATAGAATGGATGCCCGACTGTTGTCTATCTTTCTTGCGGATTTCCTTTTCCTGTGTCATGTAAAATTTATCCTGTGAGTGTAAAAACTTTACTATGAATAGATTTATAATTCTGGTTGTATGAAAGGTTTCAGCAGGTTCCAACTTTCAGCGAGGTGAACCAAGTGGCCAATATTATAACCAGAGCCAAAATCCTAACCAAAATCAAAGCGAGCCTCAATCACATGCATCTCCATCTACAACCAGCTGGGAAATGCCATCACCAAAAGAACACAATCATGCTTACATGCCTCATGAGGAAACCAACAGAATGGGCAAGCCTAAAGATTCTGGGCCAACGTTCCAAGTCGACAGGTCATCGGATGATGGATATAATTGGCGAAAATATGGGCAGAAAGTTGTAAAAGGAAGTGAACATCCAAGAAGCTATTACAAGTGTACACATCCTAATTGTGACGTGAAAAAGATTTTCGAACGATCTTATACTACTGGCCAAATAACAGAAATTGTGTATAAAGGCACACATGATCATCCCAAACCTCAACCTAGCCGTAGATTTAGTGCTGGTGCTCTTACACAGGAAGAAAATCCTGATAAACTTCAGTATCAGACTTATCAAGCAGGTAATTTGGTGGAATTTTGACCCATTTACTTATGAAGGGATCCGTTTAAGTTGTTTTTTTAAATCTGTAATAGAGTCGAATGGGTCATATAAGTCATTATCAGGAAGGGGATGGGTCAAATGGTCCGGACATGTTGAAAGTCCCACAAGTTCCTATTTTTTAATGCACACAAGTTCCATGTTTCTAATCTCTATTTGGTTGTTTATTATTATTGAAGGTTCTGGAAATAATGGCCAGAATTCTAACTTAGAGGCGAGTGGAACGCCTCTGCAATCTCCTAGACAAGCAAATCAAGATGGTACGGATGAGGTTGATGATGATGATGACCCATATTCAAAAAAGAGGTGATGAAGTTGGATGAAAATATCTATTTTGATATTATTGGTTGCACTAAATGCTAATTTACAGTAATTTTTTTATTGTGGCCAGGCGAACAGATTTTGGTACCCTTGATATTACTCCAGTGGTTAAGCCAATCCGTGAGCCACGTGTAGTTGTCCAAACTACTAGTGAGGTTGATATCTTGGATGATGGATACCGTTGGCGTAAATATGGACAGAAAGTTGTGCGGGGTAATCCTAATCCTAGGTATGTAGTCATTTCATAATCCAGTATAATATTCTATCATTTTCCTTATCGGCTGTTTGGACCTTTAACTTATTAAGTATTTATTGTTATATCTACAAATAAAAGATCTAAAGTTTTAACATTTTCACAAGAACATGACAATATGGCATTGTAATTCTTTGGTGTTTAATATATTCTTTGGTGTAATTACAATGCCATTCACAATGAATGGCATTGTCATGGTATTGAAAAGGTGACAACATAACTTTGGTTTATTAAAAGCTCCAAGTTATTTTGACAGCTACTAACAGTACTAACTTATCTGACATTATGCAGGAGCTATTACAAGTGCACAAGTGTTGGATGCACAGTAAGAAAGCACGTAGAGAGAGCATCACATGATCCCAGAGCCGTCATAACCGCATATGAAGGAAAACATAATCACGATGTACCGGTTGCAAAAAATAATAACCATGATCTTACAGGGCCAGAAAATCAACGGACCAGATTAGAGGACAACAATGCTATCTGCCTTGATCTTGTAGTTGGTAACAGACTCCCTGAGCAACCACAAGTCCACGTCTCAAATTCAAACTTCAGAAAAGTTGTTCACTGGAATGATGTATACGGGTCAAGAGAAAATGAAGTTGAAGGTTGCAATAATGACCGTACTACCCTTACCCAATCTTCTAACCCGTACCACCAAAATCTTGGAAGAACAGTTTTGGGGCCATAGAGTTAGAAGAAACGAAATAAAACAAGGCTGCTGCTTCAGCCATGTGGCAACGGGTCAAAAGGGTCCATGGATTACGAGTTTGCCACAAGTTGGTCGAAGATGGTCAACCATCGTGCCACTAGTTCGTATTTCTTTCGTACTTTTGCCTTGATTAGCTGCAGATTAGGTGTAATGTATCGATAGGAAAAAAAAAGTGAGATGATGTAATTTAGATTTGAAGGTAATAGGGTATAGTTGGTTGAATGTGGGTGTTTTAAAGGTTTTGTAATGAATAAAGTATGTATGCATGTACAGTTGTATTGTAGCCACTATTCGTGTTACATAAGTTTTATCTCTCCAGTCTCTAGTCATGTGTACACAAGTGAACAAATTTCATGTATTCACCTTATTATCATGCTTCATCAATCACAATTTGTGTGATTGAACAACAAAGAGCAATTTTAGGTTGTTTTCTTTTGGTGTACAATGTAATATGAATCAAGAGAATTTGAGGGGCTTTAGTCCAGCTGTTCCTAGTGTTTCCCTCAATCCAAATGATGAGGCGACGAATCTTGTATTAAGTACATAAGCGGATTTAAGGTGTAGAATTAGGGAGTTTGTGTTCGTTGTTTAGAATACCGCCAAGTAGATAGATATCAATGCTCATATCCGAATCGGCTATGGTCCTATGGACCCATAAGTATCAACACATTCTATCATATTTAGAGTGTTCTATTGGACAATTCGGTATTTCCAAAATGAACAACCTATTGCATATGTATAAGCTCACAAGTCACCTTCAATACCATTCATTGCTCTCAATAGATACAAAACCTTTGCAATTTGCAATCATTCTTTCTTTTTGTCTCTTGTATATGCAACGGCCACGTGAATTCATGAACCACCACCCAAATCCAGCTCCCATCACCCTCTATTTTTAAGATGCACTTTGTTAGCCAACTTGTTTGGTCATCAATCGTCACGCTAAAATGCCACTCAATTCGACTACTTGTGCACTAGTTGCAGTCGAATCGCAGGCTGCTAGAGCAATGCATGCTTTTTGTGCATTCTTGAAAGGGAATGTGAATTGTCGAGACAAGCAGACGGATGTGACTCGAGGAAATGAAAGACGCGTCATGGATGAAAGCCGCACTCATCGAAGAAACTCGGAGGATGAAAAACTCACTCACCACCACACAGGAAACTGTTTTCCTGGTAAGTTTTAGTTCTTGTATGAGGGAATTGGTTACTAGCACACAATATTAAGTGAAAACAAGTTTTAATAAATTATCTATTGAGATTTTTAAATAATTCAGCATCATCTCATTGTTTGCAACTTAATAACCAATAATATTAAAATGTATGACCTAGTTGAATAAATTTGGTTAGAGTTATGGTTCACATGCTTAACCCATTTAATTAAACGATCTGCGAACCGTTTACGATGCATTTACGCATTTATCATAACCCACCAACCCAATTAATACGGGGTTATCCTATTCACACATCCATGCTTCCTATTCACACACCCCATACTTTTATTTCCCGCACCCCTAGGCGTCGCACATAGACTTCGGCGTCGCGTCTGGGTCACTTCTTATCCCAGACACATCCTCGGATGTGAATCACGCGTCAACACCCTTATGCGCCACGCATGGCCCTCGGCGCAACGCCTGGGTCATATATGCGGCCAACAACATCATCGGCGCCTGGGTCATATATGCGACGCATATGTCCAAGTTTGACCAAATTCCACCCTGTTTACGACATTCCTCGGTTGACGTTGACAGAAAAGTGACTCAGGCGCCGCACCAAGGCCTATCCGTGGCGCCTGGTTTTAAAACAGGTGTGTGGATATAATTTTAGGGTGTGTGAATAGACAAGGCCTTAATACGTCTAGAACTTAATTAATTCACAAACTAGTATGACACGTTTAGATAATGGGTAAACATGTCGTGTTCATGTTGCATAGTTTTAAGTGTGAACGTGTTAGGGTTCATGTTTTTGACACAAATAAATATACGGGTCGTGTTTGGGTTGACTGGTCCAGCCCACAAACACAAAATGATTGTCAATTTGTCATCCCTAGTTTAATCCACATTTTTTACTTGTACTGTTTTAAGTCTACCTATTTGACAAGTTGTGACCCAAATCGACCCATTCATAGGCAGTGGGTCAAAATTTCATCGTTAACTAAATCTATAGCAATGATGAACCAGGTAGAACTGCCCTAGAGATCGGTGACCCGTCAAGAAATGTGATCGAGATGATCTTCCGAGCAACAACAACCGATACCACTAAGTATTCAATAACCATAAAACAAGTCCTAAAGCTAAACAACTCAAAAGAAACACTAGAAAGATTTGAAAACTTCAGAGAGGACGTAAAAAACAGAGCTTACGATCATCAAAACAAGCATCCAAGAAACATGGTGGATGGTAACGAGAAGTTAATGTTCTACGGAACAAAACTAACACGCTGCAAGAAATTTGGGACATCAAAGTTTTGTAAAGACAACATTTGTAGCATACTTAAACCAGTTTTTTATGATCAAAAGAAGAAAATAGGAATATGGTTGACTACAAATAGTCAAGATGTTATAACTAGTTATGCAAATGCAGAGATGATGAAAGGGGAGATGGCTATCGTCGTATGTCGAGTGATTTCAGGAAGAATTATGAATGATAGTGGTGAAGATGAGTATGATTCTATTGAAGGAGTGAAACCAGACTACTTGTTTGTAAAAGACCCAAGTGCTGTATTGCCTTGCTTTGTTATAATTTTGAAATGCAGGTACATTAGCTGATATTTTGTGTGAGATCCTGCAAATAAAGTTTGGAAAATTATTTTTGTATATTAGATATTTAGATTATAATGAATAATTTATGACTTAAGTTGATGCCCAAATTGATATGTCAAAATTTGACTTGTTGAATCAAATATATAATCTGATTCCAAAACTGATTTTTTTGAAGTGTATCCTTAAAAAAAAAAAAAGAAAATTAGATTTAATAATAAGGATAAGAATTAAGATCATCATTATGGTGATTAACAACAAAACCGGGTGAATCATCTTTAAGAAACTTATCTTGAGTATTTTGGAAAGGAGTGTTTATTGTAAAGAAAATAAGATTGATGATTGTAACTTATAGTGATGAATTTATAACCGTTTTACAACGGTCATATTATCATTTTATAATCGTTATAGAAGGATTATATATATGATATGTAAATAGTTTTGTAAATGAAATGATAAATAACTTAAATAAAAATATCTTATAAGATACAATATTAGTATGCATAATAATAAGAATAACAATAAGAATAAGAATGTTAGTATACATAAATAAACGTTTGCATATTAATACACATTAGTAAACATAATTAAATGTTATATTGCATAAATAAAAGTTAGTTGACATAAAATAAAGGTATATTGGTTTTCACTGGTCCCAACTATCACATGTTGTCTTCTACCGGTCCCAACTATTGAATTGGTTGTCAACGGTCCCAACTTTTATCACTTTGGTAACCACTGGTCCCGTCGTTAAATTTTTTTAACGCCGTTAAGTTTTTCTCCAAATTCAATACCGATGTTATAAGCATTTTGATCGGAACGATAATATAAGTCGATTGATGAAAACGTTACCTCGAAACGGCGCTCCGAACAACAAAATAGTGCTTCGATCGAGTGTTTAAACCTAACGGTGCATAAATCAAATGTAAAATTTTTATCGTTCAGAGAGCCTTTTCGAGAAAACTTTTACATCAATCGACAAGTATTATCCTTCCGATCAAAAGGTCTAATACATCGGTCTTGAATTTGGAAAAAACTTAACGGCGTTAAAAAAATTTAACGACGGGACCAGTGGTTACCAAAGTGATAAAAGTTGGGACCGTTGACAACCAATTTAATAGTTGGGACCAGTGGAAGACAAAAGGTAATAGTTGGGACCAGTGAAAACCAATATACCTAAAATAAAATTTAGATGCATAATCAAAAGTTAGATATATAAATAAAATGTTAGATTGTTAGTAGTCTCATGTCCATAAGATGTCCTTTGTACTTTATATTATTTGTTATGGTTTTTAACTCATATATATAATGGACTTAATGAAGTGTTTACCTTGCTTATGATGTTGTCTGTGTGCTTCTTGATTAAAATATTAGAGCCTCGTGCTGATAACCAGTTATAATAGTACAATTAACACAAGATTTGTGACTTAACTTAAGAAAATTAAAGAGAATTACAATAAGAATGAGAAGAGAATTGTATACTCATACAAGTGTATACAAGAGGTGTATTTACTCATTTACTTTGATGAAATATTTATACTAGAAACATAAATCATTGATAGACAAAGTTAACTATTTTGTAGACATGCTAACTATTTGATAGTTCGTAGATAAGAACAACTATCGATATAAATGATATGGAGCTAGTTAAAAATGTGTTCATTCGTTAATTACCATCAATGATTTATAACATTATTTATTTATTTCCTTTATGTTTTTTGTCTTATTTTGAACCTATGACTTTTATTTTATCACACGTTAAAAGAGGTAAAAAGAGTTGTTTGAAAAAAATAGCCATCAAGCTAAAATGAAGGTAGACAAGATATTTTACGCTATATTTATATTTAGTTTGTAGAAAATGATATTTACTCATCGTGTAAAAGTGTGCAAGGAATCTTATCTTCATTTGACATTTTGACCCAAACTAAGTGGCTATTCATTACACACCTGTTTTTCAAACATACACACCACACTTCAATTATTAATCAATCAACGTGAAGGGATTGGGATAACTAATTATTCATTTAATTTCTTCCTTATTTGCCTCTTGCATACAAATTTCCCCAATAAAAGATTCAATTTTATTTAATCCTTCAAACACACATTCAATCCAATTCAATCTAATGACATCTATTTCAAGTACTTCATCCATTCAAAAGAGCTTAAAGTATGATGTATTTTTAAGTTTCAGAGGTGAAGACACACGTAAAAACTTTGTTGATCATCTCTATCATGCTCTTCAACAGAAAAACATCAACACTTACAAAGACGATGAAGAAATCAAGAAAGGGAAAAAGATAAGTGATGAACTCATCAAATCCATTGAACACTCGAAATTTTACATTATTGTTTTCTCGAAAAACTATGTATCTTCATCATGGTGCTTAGACGAGCTTGTCAAGATTATGGAGTGTCACAAGACAAATGAGCACACTGCTTATCCGGTCTTCTATGATGTCGAACCGACCGAAGTCCGCAAACAATGTGGGATAGTTGGAGAAGCATTTGCAAAACATAAAAAAGAAAAAAGTGTTAGCAAATGGAGAGAGGCTCTTAGAGAAGCAACCGATTTGGCTGGATGGGAGTTGAAGAAGATTTTTGACGGGTAATTTATTCAACATAAGTTTGTTATACTACTTTTTGTAGAACTAATGACAATCAAAATTTTAGATTAAATCCTTAGATTTTTTGGGGAAGAGCTTTTTTTTTAAACACTAGAGGCTGTTTTTTTATACCATTAAGAGGCTACCTTTTAATGGTTTATAGCCATTTAATTGTAATGGTTAATAGATATCTTTAAAGGGCTGTTTGGCAAAATCTGAATCATTAAGTGCTAAATGGTTAAGAGGTCTGAACCATTAAGAGGGATGTTGGGTAAACTTCAGATGATGGTAAGTTTAGTACATGCTCCATTCAATTCATTCAACATCTCTCCATCTCTTAATCATTTAGCACTTAACTGAACCATTCGGAGGCTCTTTTTTTATGAAACAAACGCTCTGAATGCTGAATTTGAATGATTAAGCACTGAACTGAACCATTAAGAGGTGAAACAAACAGCCCCTAAGTCTGAATGGTTAAGAAACTACCATTTAATATTACCTCTTAACCACTCCGACTTATGGATATTTTTTAATTATTAAGAGGCTATGAATCATTAAGAGGCTTACCAAACAACCCCAAAGGAACAACTTTATAATAATAACCAAGTTTTGAAAGTGTTTTAATTAAGTCACTTAAGTTTAAAGTGTTTTAATTAAGTCACTTAAGTTTAAAGTGTTTTAACTAGGTCACTCAACTTTTTGGTTTAACATGTTTTTTTATCATATTTTCGTCTTTCGATTATAAAACATTTTTTTTCTTTTTTATGCTGATGTGAAGTTTGTGCCGTGAACTTTAGTTTTTTATTTTATTTTTTAAAGTAACTAACACGTTTTTAAAAAATTTAAATACACATATTAAAAATTCCGACTCTCATATGTTCTCCTTCGTTTCGTTCTTTAAACGATGATGTTTGAAATAATTTAAAGATGATAATTACGAGTGACAAGTAACTTGAATATACGTGATTCAATAAGAATTCAAAAATGAGTGGATGTATATGCGGTTGATAAGAGTAGATTATGGGATAACAGTGGGGATATAAAACATATCAGGGGTATTTTAAAAGAAATTTTTTAATCAAGGTTATTTTAATTTTGTTTAGAGGTATCTCGATACTTAAACTGCATCTGGGCTCTTCATAGGCTCGCCCCTGTTAGCTAGTATATGTTAATAGGTTTAAATTTGGAGAATATATATTGGGTAAATAATAACCTTTTGTTTTTACAGAATATAAGAGAGAATATATCATTGTAAAATCTAAACTCAAAATTGAGTCTGGTTTTGATTCATCATGAAACAGAGTATATGTTAATAATGTTATCACTTCGTATTATATATGATTGTATGTTACAGTCTTACAGATCTGAAAGAATTATCCATGTATGTTTTATTGTTGATCTTTTACTAAACCGAGTCGTGTGTAACACAGACATGAAGTTAAATTCATCCAAAAAATTGTTGAAGAAATTTCACTAGAGCTACGTTTCATAAGTTCAAGCATTGATGGAAAATTAGTAGGCATAGAGACCCGCGTGGAGAATGTAGTTTCATGTTTAAATATCGGTTTTGATGATGTTCGTATGATAGGGATCAAAGGGATGGGAGGTGGTGGAAAAACGACTTTAGCTAGAGCTGTTTTTGATCAAATTTCCAATTGGTTCGAAGGTAAAAGTTTTGTTGAGAACATAAGGGAAATTTCGAAGGCATCTCATGATGGTTTGAAAATATTGCAAAAACAAGTTCTTTCAGATGTGTTAAATGACCCAAATATCACTGTAAGTAGCGTTTACGATGGAAAAAACATGATGAAAAAGATGATTAGTGATAGAAAGGTTCTTATTGTTCTAGATGATGTGGATCATATAGACCAGCTTGAGGCTTTATCTGGGGAGCCTAGTTGGTTTAAGTCGGGAAGTAGAGTTATCGTTACAACAAGAGACGAGCAAGTGTTGGTAGCACATCGAGTAAACTTGATCCTTAATGTTAATCTGTTATCACACGAGGAAGCGATTTGCCTCTTTAGTAGGTATGCATTTGGGAGAGAGATTCTTGTTCAAGGATATGAAGACCTATCAGAACAAGTTTTACGTTATGCTGCTGGTCTTCCTTTAACAATTAGAGTTTTGGGTTCGTTTTTATGCGGCAAAAGTGAGCTTGAATGGACAGACTGCGTAGAAAGACTAAAAACTATTCCATTAAAGGAAACACTGGAGATACTGGAACTAAGCTACAATGGTTTAGAGGACGACTACAAAGAAATGTTCCTGGATGTTGCATGCATATTGAAGGGTTTGCCGAAAGACTATGTAATTAGAGTGCTTGAAAGCTGTGGATATCATGCTAGAAGTGGTTTAAGAGTTCTTGAACAAAAATCTCTCATAACCATTTCTAGGTCAAAATACCAACATTTGGGCATGCATGATCATATAGAAGAAATGGGCAAAAATATTGTTCGTCGTTTGCATCCTGATGAACCTAGTACACATAGCCGATTGTGGATTAAAGAGGAAGTTGAAGATATATTGGCTGCAGACTTGGTAATGATCATGCTTAGTTGTAAGACAGAGATCGAAAACTAACCAACCATTTTTATTTGTTATTACAAATTTTTATCGTGATTTGTTTTGGTTTACAGGGTAGCGACGCAACAAAATGTATAACAATGCCGTGGTTTACAACACATAATCTAGCAATCGTTATGAGAGGCCTTGGAAGCATGAAGAAACTTAAATATCTTAACATGTGTCGTACCAATCGTTATGGGACAACGAATAAACTTACCCAACAATTTCCAAATGCCTTGCGATATCTTAGTTGGCATGATTACCCTTTTGGGTCCTTACCCGAATCATTTCAAGCAGACAATCTTGTAGGAATTGAACTACCTTTCGGCAAAATCACACAACTATGGGATGGGGGCGAAAAAAAGGTAGATCAAATATGCTATAATCTATTAGACTGTAACTCGTATTAATTGTTCTTTTTTTCTTCTTCTTATGATAGGTTTTAAACAAACTCCGATTTCTTAACCTCACTATGTCATGGTTGAGAACCTTTGATTTTCGGATGACTCCAAATCTTGAAATGTTAAATCTTGAAGGATGTGAACATATAGTAAAGCTTCAAATGCTCATTGAATGTCCAAAGTTGAAGTTCCTTAGCCTCAATGGTTCAAATTTGAGGACCCTTGACCTTGGACCGACTCCAAGTCTTGAGATGTTAAGTCTTTCAGAATGTTATAACTTGATAACGCTTCACATGCCACTTGAATGTCCAAAGCTCAAATCCCTTAACCTTGACGGTTCAAAATTAAGGACCCTTGAGCTTGGGCCAACGCCTGCTTTAGAGATGTTAAGTCTTTCAAGATGTTTTAACTTGGTAAGGCTTCACATGCCCTTTGAATGCACAAAGCTTAAGTCTTTAAGCCTCGATGGTTCAATGTTGAAGGCCATTGACCTTGGGTTGACTCCTGGTCTTGAGATGTTAAGTCTTTCAGGGTGTTGTAACTTGGTAGAGCTTCACATGACCTTTGAATTTCCAAAGCTTAAATCCCTCAACCTCGACAGCTCGAAGTTAACGGGCCTTGACCTCGGGCTCATTCCAAATCTTGAGAGGTTAGATCTTAAAGACTGTTATGATTTGGTGGAGCTTCGTGTTCCCATCGGATGCTTGAAAAAGCTAGTATACTTAAACTTAAGTGGTTGCGGGAGTTTTAAATCTTTTTTGTTTAACAAACATCTTCAATCACTCGAGGTTGGTTCATTATCAGAGTTACATCTTAAAGCCGAGCAAATCGATACACACTCATTGGAAAACAAATTGCCAAACCTTCGCTTTACATGTTTATACGAAGAACATCCCCTCTCATCATTTGGAAATCTCGAGCACCTTATTCCCATAGGTTTTTGCAAAGACCCAAACCATGAAGTTTTTTCATCCAGCATTTGTAGCTTACGAAATTTAACAAAGCTTACACTTGAAGGCAATATTCCAGAGGTGCTTAAAGATCTTTACAGGTTAGAATGTTTAGAAAAACTAACTTTGTTAAACATAGATATTAAAAATCTCCCGGATAATATTTTGAAGTTGAGACAACTTAAATCTCTAGAACTTGATTTGTGTCGGCTTCTTGAGAAGTTACACGACGATCTTGGCCTACTAGAATATATAGAGGAGTTAATCCTACGGGATTGTATACTCTTACAAGATATTCCTAACAGCATCTGTAAGATGAAACGTCTGAAATATTTGTGCCTAGTTGGTTGCAAGTTAGTTGAGAAATTGCCTGAGGAAATGGGATGTTTAGAATGTTTAGAAGAGTTGAATATAGAAGGTACAAACGTATGTCATCTTCCGGAGAGCATTTATGGGTTGGAATGTCTGTGCATTGTTGGGTCTCGATGGCTTCTTGAGTCGTGGGGTTTTGCATCCGAGATACAAACCTCAGAAGACGGAACATTATGCTACATTGATCTCATAAATTGTGTAACAGGTACTTTCTATTAATGGTTTCTTATATAACAGTATTTTGTTATTATCAACCTCCAAAATCGTTTCCATCGTCTAAGTCCTCTATTTATGTATTTCATAACATTTGAAAATCAATGTAACATCTTATTTTTGCAATCGTGTGTTGTATGTAAAACTAAAAGCAATGAAGACGGGACTAAATGCAACTCTTCAGTCCAGTGAGGATAAGTCCAAAACCAGCTAAGAGACGACACAAGGCATCGAGTCTGCGGTTGCTACTAAGCAACTTGAAGAAGTATCATTGAAACGTGATGCCCTAACTGAGGCATGTTATTTTTATGGTTAAGATAAAAGAAAAAAATGACACAAATAGTAAATGAGTTATTGCTGGAAAATTGTGACCGTCGAACTAATTTTTGCCGACAAAAAAAAATAAAAATCTAGCACAATTGGCCTTATTTTTAGAACTTTTTTAAGTTTGGCGATAAGTTATAACCCAAATCGACTCATTTATTAGAAACTTGGTTGAAATCGATCTCCCATTAAACTAAGTCTCTATCAATGATGAGTCAAGCAAAACAATACTAGCAATCAGGGAACCGTCTAGAAATGTGATCTAGAAAGATTTGAAAGCTTCAGAGAGTACGTCAACAACGTCGTGGATGACGGGATGGTAACGAGAAGTTAATGTTATGCGGCACAAAACGCACGCGTAGCAAGAAAATTGGGTACTATTCTTTGGACGTCTTAAACCTAGACTAAGTTGAAGGGAAACTTTGAAAAAAAAAAAATTGTTAACAGTAAACTGTAGGTTTGGTTCCTATGTTTTGATAACATTAACAGTTTTGGTCTCACTTTAACAGTTTTGGTCTTTGTGATTTATTTTCTAACAAAAATGGTCCTAACTCCATATAAATTTTCGTTAAATCTTCCTCACATGCGGAGTAAAAATGTCATTTCTCTCTCTCTTTTTGGCATGCGACTGAATAGAAATGTTAATCTACATGATAAAAGAGGGGAATAACTGACATTTTTACCCCTTAGTGTTTGGAACCATTTCTGTTAAGAAATAAAACCACAAGAACCAAAACTATTAAGATGAGATTGAAACTGTTAATGATATCTGCAATTTACTCAAATGTTAAAAAACAACAAATACAAAAGTCATGTTCAACATTTTGTTTTGTTGCAATTGTTTCTGCCCAAGGCCCAAAGTGACAAATCTTCTTATATCAGTTTTTTTAGTTAGACTAAGGGGGTGTTCGTTTTTTCTTCAAACATCTTCAAGAGAGTGTTTGTCTGCAGGCGCGCAGACATTACCCTTGAAGACTGTTTGTTTTTTTTGTTTTTTCTTTCTAAAACAAATTTTAATATGTCTACTTTTATCTTAAAAAAAAACAAGGGGATGAGTGCTTGAAACATCTTCATGTGCCCTATATCACTCAAAACACATCTCCAACCTCCATCTTCCTCCTATGCAGCTTCTATCTTCTTCATAGTCGACCCCTTCCTCCATCTTCATCCTCTTCGTCGCACCTGCTCCGCCTCACCGCTGCACCTCTGCTGCTCCGCCTTCTCTCCTACTCGTCGCACTAGGTATGTTCTCGATTTCTTTAACTCTTTTACACCACGGTTATGGTGAATGATTGTTGAATGTTGCATTGCAGGATGATATATGTGAAGCATGTGGAGCTGGAGATTCGGGATTTCAACCTCTTCTTAAACCGTATCAGCTTGTTGGCGTCACTTTTCTTATGCGTATGCATCAGAAGAAAGTTGCAAGAGGTATCTACTGCAACCTGTTTATATCTTCTGTATTATGGAAATTTAGATTGCTTACATGAAGGTTGAATCTGTATTGAGTAGATCTAGTATGTTACATATACAGATAGCATACTAAGGACACAAGATCTGATTATTATGAACCAAAATGATGTGTTTAAAAGCCACATGCATATATATATAGGGGATGGTTAGAATAGAAACCCATTACTATTAAAAAAACCCTGGAAACTCATTGTGAACCATTGATCTAATTGATCAATGGCTGAAATTGCTTGTTGTCTAATGGCTTTTACTTTATTGCTTTTTTTACTTAAAAAGTATAAGAAAGGGTATATTAGGAAAACAAAATAACTAAAAACACATTCCAATGCTGACAAAAAGTGAAATCAAATCACTTTACTCCTCATTCATCTTTATCATTTCTCAATTTGAAATTTCTTATTCTCTCTCTTAAACCAAAAACCCAAATCCTACTTTTACAACCTGCAGAAGACAAGTGGTGTTCCGATCTGAAACCGCCATCACCACCAACAGTGTCTAGTGGTGCATACGAAGATGTTCCGAACTGCAGAACACGAAGCCATGGATCTGGTAGCAATTGTTCTTCGCCGTCACTTGTACATCTGTTTCGATTTGGTCATCAAAGTCGGATCTAAGGTTTTTTTGATGGAATAAGATATAGCTGGTCTTTGTTTATGTAACACCCCAACCCGGAGAGGCTGACGTGTCACTTAAAGTGGTCAGAAACAATAACAAATTCCATAATTACTAAATAATCGTTTTACAAAAAGAAAAGTTACAAAGTCCTAACTTTTTATAATCAACTCTATTTCTCCAAATTCTCTAAAATCTCTATTTGGTTCTTTAGCACTCTTCACACATCCCAAAGATCCCCTTGACTACCTGCCATATAACAAAGAAAACACCAAAAAGAAATACGGCTGAGCCAAAAACATATGAAGCATAACAAATCCAGAACAGAATCCATACGGTTAACAAATAAAACTTCTCTGAAACAAATACTAAGTCACATATGCCGTATGGCCAGAAATACCCATCGAGCACCAAACAAAACTAATAGTGTAAACAAACCCGTCGGCTTGAGTACTGTGAGCTGTATGTGGGCAAACACCATCACTCACCAAAACAGAACAAAACAAAAGTCTAGGATCGATCCATACGCCTCCCCAAATATCACTCATCGAGTGCCAGAAATATGGAGACGCCGTGAACCAGTCACACCGTCACGGAAAGTGCTACGTCATCGAATGCCCCAATGACGCACCGGCAGAATCCCTACCGGAGGCTAATTGCTCGGGTATCAGAGTCAAAACAAATAACTTTCACAACAAAGTCTAAACAAATGGTCTAATGCAAATATCTATAATGGAGCATGCAGTAATGAGTACAATATAATAAGTACCACATGCGTGTCAAATCAAAATATAGGTTTCAAAACAAATTAACGGACATGTCAAACGGTTCGACTCAAAAGAACAAATGATACTATGAAGTCAAAGTAAACGAATGCGTACTAAAAAGTAACGAAAACACGAATTATACTATGATGATTGGGACACAGAATCCGTACTACAAAGTAACGGAAACAACATATATATACTATGATGAAAGGGACATGGAATCCGTACCTTAGCTTAGCAGATCCAAACAAACAAGTCGAGTTCTCTTTAACAAACATAATCACCTAAAATTTATTTATAATATCATCAAATTCCAAATTCACTTAGTTTATGACTTAGTTGATGAATTGTTTTCCGACGACGTGACCCTTTTGAAATGTCTATTATTACCCACTTCTATAATTTCAAAAGTATTAACGCATCTATCTAAAACATTTATACACATAAAAGTGATTCTATGCATGTAGTAGTATAAGAAAATATATGGTAAAAAAAAAAATAGTTTGGATATGGCTCCATGTGCTGGTCGATGTTGATATTATAAGTTCATCAAAACTATTTTTTTAATTCTCATCATTCCCGTTTAACACAAAACTTTCAAATTCAGGTGTGTATGTGCGGTCTAGAACACCAAAACTAACGGTAGAAACATAATGAAACGAGTGTAAACTTAACGATGCGTTATCATGGCAAGTGAATATTTATATAACGTTTTAATTAGTCGCCGAAACCGATGTAAAATAAACTAATTTGTGAACACATTTAGAAGGTGTTTGATTTGGCTAGTTACCTCAAACGCAAAACCGAAAAGACCAAGAAACGAGATGGTAGCAGAACTTCTCGCACGTGGTGTGACAACGGCTAATGTGTCACGCAAAGAAGGGCCAAGAACAGCGGTTCTGCAGCCTTATGATGATGATCAAACAGAACGAACCAATTCGAAACAGTAGCTGTTTCAGTCAGGAACTTAAGCAATGTCTCCTTACGGCTTGCGGCGGCGGCAGTTAATTTATTTGCGGTTACATATTCTTCGTGATAGTGTGGTACTAAATAAATAGAAAGGCATAGGGTTTTATTGGTGTGTGTGTGAACGTGAGTGGAGATGATGCCCTATAATATGATATATATATATATACATATTTGATATGTGTTGTTGCAAAGAAATCGCCCCATCTCAAAATTGTTGTGGAAGTTTGGTATGTTTTTAAGTTAATTGATTAGTTCTATTACTTTTTATTATAATATAATTGTATGCATATTTAATTTAAATTACTACTATTTTCGTTTTACGGGTATTATAGTTTAGAAGTTGGAGAAGCTGAAGTTTTTTTAGAAGTCGGATCGGATCTGAAGTTTTTAGATTGCCGGAATCGTCGCCGGCAATAGCCGAAGAAGCTGGTAAAAGAAGTAATAAAATGTGTTTTGGTCTAGAATTTACATTAACATAAATTGAACGGTTGTAACATTAATGATTTAGAATTAACATTAAAATGTGTTAATTGTTTGATTTATAAATTAACGGTTTAGAATTAACATTAAAATGTGTTAATTGGTGTTGGTGATGCTTTGTTTCCTATTCCTCATGCTTCTTTGAACAATTGATGATGATGATTGTTTGATTTATAAATAATGTTTCCCATGTTTCCTATTCCTCCTGTTGCTTTTTAATTCGAGTTGTAGATTATGAATTTTGTTTATTTTATATAGGTGGATTTTATTATTTAAGATAGGTTTATCCAAATTATCAAAACCAGACTAATTTGAACTGATTAGTATGTAATATATGTAACATGATGTAACATGTGTAACATGTCTGGACTGACATGTAATCCATCTAGTTTTGTTTTTAACAAAATATGTAACACGATGTAACATGCGTAAACACTACGTCTGAAATGGTATGTAACAATATGTAACAAGCTGTTAAAAGTTAACATATATTAGGGTTGATAAAAATGTAACAAAGTGTAACAAGTTTAAAAGGTAACACATATGAAGGGTTGAAAGAGTTTAACAACAATGTAACATGGTGTAACAAGTTTAATTAAGTTATGAAACAAATTTCAGTTGGTTATCAAAACATGTAACAACTTTATCAATTCTTCACTCAATCCAACGACGATCATCCGCCGCTGCCGGAGAAAACGCCGACGATGCAGCAACCAAACGTACATATGTAAGCAACCAGATCTGTTCATTCAACCTAACCCTAATCACTACTATCATCGTACCATTTCAAACACAAGCAACCAGATCTGTTCATTCCCCTGTATATATATTTAATACATTTATCTTGCTTTTAATTCAAATGATATTCTTCACTTTACTTTGATTTTGTTGCATTTTGAAATGACCGATACAAATTTCAAAGAGATTTAGGTTTTAATACATTAAATGTCTTTAATTTCTTTAAATATGGCAATTGAATGTGTTCATATGTTTTAGTAAAGTGTAATAATACATAAAATTTTTTTTATCGATGTTTGGGTATTTTTTTCTAATCCAAATATGTAACATGGTGTAACGTATATAACATTACGTTTGAACTGATATGTAGTTTTTTTTTCCAGTTTTTACTAAAATATGTAACATGGTCCAAAAGTTTAAGAGAAGACATATGTCATACTTGTAATGTTTAAAAATGTAACTAAGTGTAACGTAACACAATTCGATAGTCTCGTTAAAGAGAAGACCCGCTCCAAACGTAACACAATTCTTGTGATTATCGACTCTCATAAAGGGAACAAAGAATCATGTTATACCCAAAAAAACGACAACAAATGTCATACTTGTAATGTTTAAAAAATATAACTAAGTTTAACAATATGTAACAAGTTTTTAAAAGTTAACACATATTAGGGTTGATAAAAATGTAACAAAGTGTAACAAGTTTAAAAGGTAACACATATGAAGGGCTGAAAAAGTTTAACAATAATGTAACATGGTGTAACAAGTTTAACTATGTTATGAGACAATAATTCAGTTGGTTATAAAAATATGTAACAACTTTATACAAGTTTACCAAATGTACCAAAGTGTAACACACTGTAAAAAGTGTTCACTCCAAACATGTGTTACGCTTGTTACGTTTGTTATATAAGTGTTACGTTTGTTATATCATGTTACATATGTTACATATGTTACATCATGTTATACCCAAGAAAACCCATTTCTATCCATTGATCTAAATAGATCAATGGCTCATATTGCATCTTACATTTTATAAATTATTTTATTCATAAAAAGTACTAAAAGGATAGTTTAGTAAATTGACCATAACCCACTCACTTCTCTCTCTAGTACATTCTCTTTCCTACTTTTTAATATAAAACAATTTCTCTCTCCTACTTTTTTCTATTTAATATAATTTCTCTCACATACTTTATAATTTCTCTCACCTACTTTTTTTATTTCATTGACACTATCTGATTCGTGTGTTACACATTGTTACACTGGTTGATAGGTTTGTTACATCTTGTTACATATTAACAAAAATGAATGGACTACGTGTCACTCAAGACATGTTACATTTGTTACATCAAGTTACACATGTTACAATGTGATACATATTATATAAAAACAAAACTCCATGGATTACGTTTGTTACATCTTGTTACATATGTTACAACGTGATACATATTTTATTAAAAACTGAAAGATTACGTTTGTTACATCGTGTTACATATATTTTAAAAAACAAAACTGTATGGATTACGTTTGTTACATAGTGTTACATAGTTTCAATCATTCTTCGTTTCTTGATAATCTCTTCGTCTTTGATACAAAAGTTCCTTTACCTACAAAAAAGAACTAGATGGATTAAGTGCCAATCCGACAAGTTACATATTTTATTACATCGTGTTACATATTTTATTACATCGTTTTACATATTTGGATCTTTAAAAAATTCAAAGTTACATATGTTACATCGTATACATATTTGAATTAAAAAAACAAAGTTACATATTGTTACATATTTAACTTAAATTTAAAAAAGCAATAAAGCAAAATCACATATATAAGTTACATATTGTTACACATTTAACTGAAAGTGATAAACGTTTGTTAATATTTTAACTTTTTAAGTTTCAAAACAAAGTCACCATTTGGAAGCAAAAACTATTCTTGTAAAAAAAGACAGTTAAGCGTATTACATATATTATATTAAAAACAAACTAGATAGTTAAGCGTCATTCAACCATATTACATTTGTTATATCGTGTTACATATTGTTACAACAAAACTAGATTGTTACATATTGTTACACTAAAAAATATGAGGTTTTTAGGAATTATTCATCCTATAAAGACATAAAGTTTTGAACCGAAACATAACAAAAACCCACAAAGGACAATCCCATAATCATCATGTCGTCTCCATCGAACCGAAACATAACAAAAAATCTAAGGACTTAAAATTTATTTAAATGCATTAAAAACTACATGTAAATATATACTGCATATTGCTCCATTTAAATGCATTAAAAACTACATGTATCGGAAGATCGGCGAATGACCGCAAACATACAAACAAAACATTGTAATTTACTGCATATTGCTCCATTTTAAGAAAATAAAACAAAAATAATCTCTCATTGAACATTTTAAACACCCTTTAATGGGCTTAACAACAACCAAGGCCCGTGAAATCGTGAATTGAATATGAGTATATGCTTCTGAGACTGTAAGAAACACAATCGATATATGCGTTTGAGAAACAAAAAACAATTCTTCAATCGCATCCATTATTCAAAAACCACACGAGAACCGATCGAAGCGAATAAAAGAGATAAAAAATATTAGAGATCGAGCAATGGAAGAATACGATTTCGAACAAATAGATCTGTAGCAAACAAACAATGGAAGATCATCTAACACATAGAATGTAGGTAAAACTTACTTGAATCCGAACAGATCTGTAGCAAACAAACGCGTTGGAGAGATCTCAGATTTGTCGTCATATGGAAACGCGGTGGAGAGATCTCCTATTTTTCGTCATCGGCGGTGGAATGCAGCGGTACCTAGTTGACGGACTGTGGTTGAAGTCGTCGGAGGCTGGAGGATGCGGTTGAAGTGTAGGATGTAACACCCTAGGCAAATCCCACATCGGCCGTGGGCAGGAGAGATCTGGGATTTATAAGGAATGTTCGACCTCAAATACCAACAACGCGTTTTGGGGCTTAATGTTAGTGGATGAGTGGAAAACTCCAAAGTTAAGCGTGCTCGGATGACAGCAATCTCAGGATGGGTGACCATCCTGGGAAGGTTTCATCCGGGCAACCAAAAGCAAATCCGTGAGCTCTAATGTAGCAAAGCGGACAATATTGGTGGTATGAGGGGTCGGATGTTACAAGTGGTATCAGAGCAACTCCTGTGCCGTTCGGGATGGTGGGGCAAACCTCATCGAGGATGGTGAGTCCCCGGGGGTGTTTAGAGGGGCACCTTAGGCAAATCCCACATCCAAGAATGGGATGGTGGGGCAAACCTCATCGAGGACGATGAGTCCAAAAGGGGGGGTGTTTGTAACACCCTAGGCAAATCCCACATCGGCCGTGGGCAGGAGAGATCTGGGATTTATAAGGAATGTTCGACCTCAAATACCAACAACGCGTTTTGGGGCTTAATGTTAGTGGATGAGTGGAAAACTCCAAAGTTAAGCGTGCTCGGATGACAGCAATCTCAGGATGGGTGACCATCCTGGGAAGGTTTCACCCGGGCAACCAAAAGCAAATCCGTGAGCTCTAATGTAGCAAAGCGGACAATATTGGTGGTATGAGGGGTCGGATGTTACATAGGACGTTAGAGGTTGCGGTTGAAGTCGCTATTGTAACACAAGAGAGAAAGGAGTTGAAAAAATTTGAATCTTCATATTGAAACTATGATATTATATTGAGGGGAGATAAGTTTGTCAGGGAAGGAAGGAAGAAAGACAATTGTATATGTGAATGGTTAAATATACCCTCAAGAGCTAAAAGACAAATAATGTGAAATTTATAGATGTGGCACATTATAGTCCACTCAATAGGGTTTTTAGGGTTTTCTGATTAAAACCAGGTTTTCAATGTATATATACATTCCCTATATATATATATATGTTACCAATGATTGTGGTCTACACATTTCATTGACAAGTAGCCAAGTCTGAATTTAGGGGCTTAAAAAACCATCATCTATCTCAGTTGAACACAATCAGATTAGAATGCTCACTAGCCATAAGTTATAGGCCTGCCAGATATTCTATTTCTCTTGTTACAATTTCTTACACAATGAAATGTTACAATTGCATGTTTTGCGCTTCATAATTTTATCCAGAATTAGGACTTAAGTGATGAGCTTTTTGAGGAATATGATCAGCCAAACGTACGCCTTCAAGATGAAGATGAACATGCACAAGATGATGGTGAAGAAGAAGTAGCTCGACATGGAAGTGCAGCGGACCGTGAATTCATGCGTCAACTCGAGATCAAATTGCACAAGAATTAATGCAAAACAATGTACTTTGAGTTTATTTCACTATGTTTTGTGTTTTTTAAACTTGGTTGTATTATTATATTTTTATGTAACTTGAATGTGTTAAATGACTTCTATCTATTCAGATAAGTTTGACAGCTACATATTTTCAGTTTATACAGATAGTTTCAAGTTTATAAAAACAAACAGTCTTATATTTTCAGATTGCAGAGCTTCAGACCACATCTTCAGTTGCTGACATGAAAACATATGAAATAAGTTTGCAGACAGTTTATGTCGGAAAAAACAACAACACCTAAGCCTACATGCCCAAGGCCCAATTGGGGTAAGTGAAATTAATTGTCTCATGACCCACCACTCACACATTCTTAGTTTTTACGAGTTAGTTTTGTAAATTAAAACTTTTTTTTTACTGTAAATGTAAGACCCTGTTTCGAAGGTTAGATGTTATTTTAATTGGGTCCACCTATCTGTTTCCCAGCCGAAATCGCACCCCAATCCCCATAGGAGAAAACCCACCTTTTAGTGAGAAAAACTTCTAACCCAACCTATATAGTTACTCCATCTTTTTATTTGTTTTTTTTTCTATATGGGACTTGAACCCATAACCTTTTCATTTTTATAAGTATTAGATATCTCACCTTAACCACTTGTAAATTAAAACTTTGATACCTTTCTATAAAAAGTTACGTACCGTAAAATGGATGGAGTGATATAAGTTTCACTAATCTATTATTGCTTTTGCATTACATGCTTCTAGAAGACAATGAATTACTAATTTCGACATACCAAACAAAAAAAATGATGTGTCTGATGGGATTAGAGGTTGAAAAGATACATGCATGTCCAAATAACTGTATATTGTATAGAAAGGAGTATGCAAAAAAGCATAAATGTGTTAAATGTTGTGCATCGAGGTGTAAACGGAAAATAGATTCAGAAAACGTTGACGATAATGTGACAAAAAATGGACCACCAGCTAAAATGTTGTGGTATCTTCCTATTATACCGAGATTGAAAAGGTTATTTTCAGACGAAAAGGAAGCGAAATTGTTGGCATTACGGCTGTGACATGATCACCATTGTTGACCAAGACCATGCAGAACATCACCACCGCCCTCTACGGCTGCTGACGAAGAACAATTTCTACCTCCTCTCTTCTTGTTGTTGGAAGTTTTAAACCCTAACTGGACCATTCCCACCATTTCTACCTCTTTTTCTCTGCTTTCAAAACCAGAAGGTATTTATGGTTAACTTTTGTCTAATGATTCCAGCCTAGCTGGTTGAGGACACCCGGTTTTACAGTGGTGGTCCAGGGTTCTAACCTCCCTGCCTGTGAGATTTTCTAGGAAAAACCCCATTGGTTTTCCCGGTTGAACGCCTAGCCAAATTCCGATGTCAAGTGGGCCCGGTTAAGATAACATATTGACCGGAGTGGGGTGGTGGGTTCCTCATTGCGGGGGATGCGACCAAATGGTTGCAAAAATTAAAAGTCGCCGTTCAAAAAAAAATTTATGGTTAACTTTTATGGAACAGTATTAGGTGTTTGGTGAATTGGTGCGGTTGTTGATTATTAAATTTGCAAGTGGTCCCAAGTTTGTCGGATTTTGTTTTTTTTATGTTAGATCTCGTGTATATATGTGCGACATGTTTTTATGTTAATTTTTTTTTATTCTTTTATATATGTGTATATGAAGCATGTTTTTTTTAAACAGTAAGATGTTTTTTAACAGCAAGTATATATATATTGTCATTGATTCTCAATGTTTGTGATGAGTGATTTTCAATCTAAGCAACTACTTTAACAGCAAGTATTGTATATTTGTAATAACCTTTTGTGAATTATATCATGATGATTATTAACAAAATCAGAACATGCTATATATATCCTTTTAGAAACAATGAAGTATATCATCTTGTAGTACATGTGAATGTAGTATGTTTATATATGACAGCTAGTTCCATTCCATTGTATATTAGATTGATGATGATTACTGGTTTTGAAAGGTGTTTTTATACATTTCTATTCCATTGTATACATTATATATAGGTATGGCTAGAAAAAAACGTGGAATTGCTTCTTGTTCAAAGCCTCTTCCAAAGAAGGATAAACTTATTGATTTTAATGAAAACAATCTACCTTTCGGTGATCTTAAAGGACCATTTAGATCATACTTTGGTATGAAAGTTCAACACAATTTTCCATTTCATATTCCCATGTCAGAATTTCCAATTAGTAAATTTGATGAGCTAGGGTTAGAATTTAAGGTATGTGTAATATTTTAGTTTATTATATATATATATGTTTTAGTTTGCTAAATAAAACTATTATGGACTATTAACTTGAATTGTTTTTTAGAGTCACACTCATTAGGAGTTGCTAATAAATTTGGTTGATACACAAGTGAAGGTGACAGATGGTATGGTTTGGCCGAGCACAAACATTCATTGTGGACCAATAGCTAATGGTTGTGTCAAGGTCTCAATGGATGAGATCGTTGACGCATATAAAAAGTTTGATGTGTAGTTGTGTACAATGTAAAAAAAACTAGTGAAGTTTCAATAGTTGAAGATATGAGTCATCAAATAGTTCAATGACCAAGATATGTCATCAAGGTATAATTGTGTTTATATATTACAACATAGTATATTTTGAAATATAATATTTTTTTTACATTGAAGCTTGCGAGTCATGAGACACATAGTTTCACAAGAGTGGAAGAGAGTCATGGGTCACAAAGTTATAGATGATATCATGATGGCTTCATACTATAGGCCAAAAATAGTTGACCCATTTACTTTATATTTTTAACTTAATATTTTTCATTTTATAACAATTTGTTTGTTATTTTAGTTTGATGAAAACATCGAGACTTGTTCATTTATAGTCTTTATGATGAAGGTGGTTTATAACCACAAGACGGCTTTTTAAATTTGGTTAGTACAAATCTAACTAATTAAATTAGCAATTGTAAACTTGCTAAACAAGAACTAGCTAGCTCCTACAATTGTTGAACCATTTCTAGTGATGCATTCTTGGCCTTCTTTCTCACAGACTTTGTCAATGCAGCGGCATCGACACCTTCTCCGATCACCACCATCTCCTTTTCTCTTCCCCTTGCAGCATCACCGAATTCACACCTACAAATAATTTTAATATAATCGATAAACACACGCGCGTTATATATAATTAAGCACATGCAGTTAGCTAGGTACGTTATTTAATTAAGTACCTAGTATTTTGACAGCCTCCTTCATTGCTCCCGTTCTACATTTCTCACAATTGGAGTTTATATTTATCACAATCTTTTGCTGCAACATCATGTACGTACGTACATCAGTTAACATATATAAACCGTTTAAAAAAATGTGAACACATGTAATAACTGAATGCAGTCGTTGTATTCTATCGTGTTACAAACGTAACAAACATATATATTCATCTAAAAGATAACAATAATATATTGTTGGAAATTAATATGCAAATACGTACCTTCATTTTGACAATATGTTGCCGGTCTATAACGGTGAATTAGAAAATAGTACATATATATATATACATCACATAGGTATTGGATGATTTACTTAATTCATAAGGTATTTGTTTTTGAGGTCATACAATAATTATAGAAACACGGTATTTCTTGAGGGTCCACCATGGACAAACTAATTTACACGGTTTTGAATCTTTTCAAAGAAATTTCATCTCATTTAATTTGTTTCAAGGTTTTTAACAAGTATTCACATGCATAGTTGGAGATTTTGACTATGTGTGTTATTACTTTGCCCCAAGTAAGATATTTTTTTTGTTTATATATATGCCATGTTATATATTTCCCTACCATTAGCATACGTATGATTGTTTGTTATCTATCTAATAAATCAAGGTTTCAGGGGATGTATCTTTTGAGGGAAAATATTTGTTTTATAATAGGAAGTCTGGAAGGGAAAGTTAAGTGGAATTTTTCACCATGCATGAGTTGATGGAGCTTAAACATAATGGTTATAATTTCTTATAAATATAATTATTTAACCCGTGTCGTGTATAACACATGGGCATTAAACCTAGTAATGTAATATATAACAGTTGTGGTCAACTCACGGGTTGCGTGGGTCTCGTTTATGAAAGGTTTAAGCTATGTGGTGAAAATTTAGTTGCTTTCCCGCGCTACGTGGCGGTTGTTATCTGTTCGGTTCATCGAAAACCATTGACGTGAATATCGATACCAGTTTTGATAATACCAATACCGCCAAGGGTGATGTTGGCTCACAATTGGTCCAATTGGTCGTGGTATTACAATGGTAAATGCACTCGCTTCGACTTGAGTTTGGTCGGTATCGTCTAGGCTCGCCGAAAACCACAAAAAGCAAACACTGAAATTGGTCCTGATAATACTCAATGATATTTTCGCTCATAATCAGTTCTGATGATCAAGTGCAGGGTGGTAATCACCATTGTCGTTTGTTTGTTTCTTTTGTATTCATAATCAGTTCTTATTGTTATGCTCGTAGCAGAAACATGACCCAACGACTAGACAGTTTTGCATGTATGCGAAACTACATGCGAAACTGTCGTCTGTATATAATGTTGTTTTGGTTCATTTGTTATGCAACTCTTTGGAACTTATTGATATACAATTCTCTGATTACTAAGCGCGAATCTTATTATTTGCTAGGATCATATTGTATTCATATATTAAGCATCAATCCATCTAAATCTATTCTTCATCTATATGGTTTTTTTTAGTTTTGTGCATATTTGAATCAATCCATGTTCACTTGTTGTTAGATATAGTGACAATCAATGTATTTGATTAGATCTGAATCGTTATAGCACGTTTGATCGATTATCAAGACCAACAAGTTCTATTAATCACAAAACCACAATGATCTATTAACATTCAAAAGTATACTAGAGAATTCATGGCGTTTAATCATCCATTTACGCTAAACAACAAAGAATAACCGATAGCATAGTAGTTTGTCAAACTTTTATAACTTAACAAAGAACAATTGATAGCATAGTAGTTTTGTCACATTTATAATACGTTAACTTAAATAGAAGTGTTAGTGACATTTTGGTCGCCACACACTTCTTCTTCTTCTTCTTCTTCATGTACACTTTTCCATACTAGACTTCTCGCCCCCATCAAATTTGTAAAATGCTACAACTCACTCCTTAATTTCTCAAGTTTATAATGTTAATTTTGACTTTATTCTTTCAACTTTGTAAAAATTGCATTTGCTGTTGTATATCTATAGTCTTTCAAGTTTGTAAAATGATAAAACTCACCATCAACGTACATTAGGTACTTTCCTAGCAGGTGATTATCCTAATATCCCATATAAAAATGACCTGAATTCAATCGAATTCGATTTTAGCTGTTTAGGTCCGACATACTAATCGAATGACTAAAATTAATTTTGTATTTTCACAATTCCTTAATCCTAACATATATGTTACGACAAATACAACTAATCTCAAAAAGCTAGTTTCACTGATTTATAATATTGTTTTATCCATATTAATTATAAACTAACAAAATTTATATTTATATTTATATACCTACTAAATGGGAAGGTCGGTGCAAATTTCCCGTCCCGTCACGCCGCGCTTTAACTTTTTCGTACTTTAACGTATTAACGGTTTTAATCCCCGATTTTTAAAGCATTGACGGTTTTAGTCCCCGACTTTTACTAACTGTCGTTTGTGCTCCTGATGAGTTTTTGACTTTGATCTCTTACTTCACTTTGACACATAGTACGACTTTTACTAATTGTCATTTTAGCCCATGATAAGTTTTCGACTTTGCTCTCTCACTCTACTTAGACATATAGTATGACTTTAATCGTTTTTTAACATGTGACACATTACGTTTTTTCGTCTTGACGTACGGGGCATGCATGAGACTTTTTTTTCAACACGTATGACGAAGTTAAATACGCAAGACCCGACTGCGTGACCCAACCGCTGCAACGCGCGGCCTGGTGTTAAATCTAGTTAAGTTGGAAATATGAAGATGGAAGCCTATATGGAATGGTTTACTTGAGATATATAAGGTCTTCTTTTCTTGGGGTCCATCATAGACAAACCAATCAATTACACGGTTTTAAAAACATCTTCTTAAAGAAGCAGCTAGGAAGAAATTAATGTCACCACATGATCATATCATCATGATCTCGCGCCTTTAATACTGTTTGAAGGTTTATTCTTTCTATCATCACCCTCTGAGAAATTACATGTTAATTTCTTTATGTCAATGTCATGCTTCAATTATATTTCTTTATAAAAATAGTGTTTAAATATCTTTTTCTTGCTTAGTTTTGTTTTCAATTGGTTCATACAAGTCTCCCCCATACCATTAATTATTTCATTCAATCCTTGAGACAAACAGTGAATGGCATCTACTTCAGCTTCATCCATACGAAAAAGCTTCAAGTATGATGTGTTTTTGAGTTTCAGGGGTGAAGACACCCGTAAAAGCTTTGTTGATCATCTCTATCATGCTCTTGAGCGGAAAAGCATTGTCACTTACAAAGATGATAAAGAAATAAAGAAAGGGAAAAAGATTAGTGATGAACTCATCAAATCCATTGAAGACTCTAACTTTTACATTATTGTTTTCTCCAAGAACTATGCATCTTCATCTTGGTGCTTAGATGAGCTCGTTAAGATAATCGAGTGCCAGAAGACGAACGACCACACTGCTTTCCCCGTATTTTTTGATGTGGAACCAGCTGAAGTTCGCAAACAAAATGGGGCAGTTGGAAAAGCATTTGCCAAACATATAAAAGAAGAAGAAGAAGAGGTTGTTGAGAAATGGAGAAAGGCTCTTAGAGAAGCTGCCGGTTTGGCTGGTTGGGAGCTTAAGAACACCTTTGACGGGTACGTATATATCTCGATCAAATGTTTCTTGTCAAATTAGAGTCTTAATTAGTTAATTGTTGAGATCATATTGAGATTGAACATGAAACATGTGTATATATAGCACTATGTTTGAATTACTTGGTATATAACTTTATGTTATAGATTTGAGATCATGAATTGTTCTTGATGTGAGAATATTTTAAATATATGACTAATTCAATCTTGTTTAATTAACATGTACACAGGCATGAATCTATGTTCATCGAGAAAATTGTTGAAGAGATCTCACTAGGGATATGTTACCCTAGTTCGAGCTTTGGTGGAAAACTAGTAGGCATGGAGACACGCCTTAAAGATGTGGTTTCATTATTAGAAACTACTATTGATGATGCTCGGATGATCGGCATAACAGGGATAGGAGGCGGGGGCAAGACGACTTTGGCGAAAGTTGTTTTTGATCAAATATCCCCTTTATATGAAGGTTCAAGCTTTGTTGAGAATGTTAGGGAATGTTCAAAAGAATCATTGTGGGGTTTGAAATCATTGCAAAAACAAGTACTTTTAGATGTTACAAATGGTAAAGAGATAATTGTGAATGGTGTTTCTGACTTGACAAATGTGATGAAAAAGATTATGTCTCGTAGAAAGGTTCTTGTTGTTCTAGATGATGTGGATGATACAGATCAACTTGAGGCATTAGCTGGTGAGCTCAATTGGTTTAAGGCGGGAAGTCGAGTTATCATTACAACAAGAGATGAGCAAGTCTTGGTAGCTCATGGAGTGCCAGATGACTTGATTCTTAAAGTCAATCTATTATCCGACGAGGAAGCAAATTGCCTCTTTAATAGGCATGCATTTGGGAGAGTCATACCAAACCAAGGGTATGAAGAGCTAACGCGTCAAGCTATAAGTTATGCTGCTGGTCTTCCCTTGACTATCCAAGTTTTGGGTTCATTTCTACGTAGAAAAAGTGAGCTTGTATGGGTAGATGCATTAAAAAGACTCAAAACAATTCCTTTGAAGAAAACTCTAGATGTATTGGAATTAAGCTATAACTCTCTAGAAGACGAGTACAAGGAGATTTTTCTAGACGTCGCCTGCATGCTAAAAGGTTGGAAGAAGGAAGAAGCAATCATAGCACTTGAAAGCCGTGGTTTTTATGCAAGAAACGGTTTAAACGTTCTTGAGTTAAAATCTCTTATAACTGTCACCGATAGTGAACGTGTGGGTATGCATGATCATCTGGCGGAAATGGGACAGGATATTGTCCGTCGTTCGCATCGCAACGAGCCTTGCAAACATAGCCGATTGTGGATTCAGAAGGAAATCGAAGATATATTGGTCAACAACAAGGTAAGGTTCATGTTTATTTATTAGACAGGCATGGAAAACTAGCTAACACATACTTATTTGCAATGACATGTACAATTTATTGATTTGTTTCTAATATAGGGTACGGAAGCAACGAGATGTATAAATATGCAAATGATCATTGATCCGTGTGTTTTGGAAGGTCTTAAAAAAATGACGGGACTTAGATTTCTTAATGTGAAAGAGCCATCAGATGGTTCTTGTGTGTACCATGATTCTGGTGAAGATAGCCTATACCTACCGAATGGTTTACAATATTTAGGTTGGACAAGTTACCCTTTTAAGTTTCTACCAGAAAAATTTGAGGCAAATGATCTTGTTGGCCTTAAATTGTATCGCAGCAATATGGAACAACTTTGGAAGGTGGAGGAAAGAGAGGTATAATTGTGGTTAATAAGTTTTTTTTACATACATTCCTTATAATGTTATATCTAGCTATTGCTTTGTCATTAATTATCTTCCTTTTTCCTTATGCTAGGTTCCAAATAATATCAGATTCATTGACATGTATGACTGCCAGTTTAGATCCATAGACAATAGGTTGATCCCAAATCTCGAGAAAGCAAGTCTTGTAGAGTGTTATTATAGATTGGTAGAACTTCACATACCCGCTCAAAATTCTAAGCTTACACACCTTAACCTACAGCATAATGTTGGGTTGAGGACCTTGGATCTTGGGCAGGCTCATAATCTCGATGAGTTAAAAGTTGAAAATTGTTATAAATTGATAGAACTTCGAATGCCCATAGTGCTCAAACACCTTACTATCCGTATGTGTTCTCGCTTGAAAACCCTTGACCTTAGGCGGACTCGGAATCTTGAGACATTAAACCTTGGAGGTTTGGATTCATTAGATATTCACATGCCAGATGAAAGTCCCAAGCTCAAACACCTCACCCTTAGTTGTTCAAAGTTTAAAACTCTTAACCTTATGCGGACTCAAAATCTTGAGATGTTAAATCTTGAATGTGAGCGGGTGGTAGAACTTCACATCCCTACTGAAAATGTTAAGATGAAATCCCTTACCCTGCGTCATTTAAAGTTGAGAACTGTTAACCTTACTGGGTATGAGAATCTCGAGAGCTTAGAGCTTGACCAATTTGAGAATTTGATAGAACTTCACATGCCTGAAAGTTCTAAGCTCAAAGCCATAAAAATTTGTTATTCTAAGTTGAGAACCTTTAACCTCACCGGGTCTGAGAATCTCGAGAGCTTAGATCTTGAACAATGTGAGGATTTGGTAGAACTTCACATGCCTGAAAGTTCTAAGCTCAAAGCCATCAAAATTCGTTTTTCTAAGTTGAGAACCCTTAACCTCACCGGGTCTGAGAATCTCGAGAGCTTAGATCTTGAACAATGTGAGGATTTGGTAGGACTTCACATGCCTGAAAGTTCTAAGCTCAAAGCCATCAAAATTCGTGGTTCTAAGTTGAGAACCCTTAACCTTACCGGGTCTGAGAATCTCAAGAGCTTAGATCTTGAACAATGCGAGGAATTTGTTGAACTTCACATGCCTGAAAGTTCTAAGCTCGAAACCATTAAAATTTGTTGTTCTAAGTTGAGAACCCTTAACCTTGCCAGATATGAGAATCTCGAGAGCTTACATCTTGAACAATGTGAGGATTTGGTGGAACTTCACACGCCTGGAAGTTCTAAGCTTAAAACCATTAAAATTCGTCGTTCTAAGTTGAAAACCCTTAACCTTACCAGGTCTGAGAATCTCAAGAGCTTAGATCTTGAACAATGTGAGGATTTGGTAGAACTTCACATGCCTGAAAGTTCTAAGCTCAAAGCCATCAAAATTCGTTGTTCTAAGTTGGGAACCCTTAACCTTACCGGGTGTGAGAATCTCAAGAGCTTAAATCTTGAACAATGTGAGGATTTGGTAGAACTTGACATGCCTGAAAGTTCTAAGATCGAAACCATTAAAATTCAATGTTCTAAGTTGGCAACCCTTCGTCTTGGGCTGTCTCCATATATTAAGTGCTTAGATCTTGAAGATTGTTTTACGATGGCAGAAATTAGTGCTCCCATTGGATGTGGAAGTGGTCGTGTCAGTTTCAAACCTGTTTTGTTTAATCCAGGCTATCCTTCTGTTGGTTGTTTAGCTGAGTTACATCTAACTGCAAAATCCTATTTAGGTATTTGCCCATTGCATCCTCACAATAATTTGCCTAAGTTCCATCTTGTATGTGTCTATAAGGACCTTCTACCGTCCTTGATCGGAATTCTCACGAAGCATATTTCTTCCGATGTGTGTCCTTGCACAAACCTTGCAACAAGTTTATTAGGCAGTATTTGTGGCTTACAAAGTTTAAGAAAGGTTGCACTTGAAGGCGATATTCCAGAGGTGCCTAAGGAAACTAGCCAATTAGAATGTCTAGAGGAGGTAACTTTGTTGTCAACAAAGATTGAACATCTTCCGGATAGCATTTGTATGATGAAACATCTTAAAGTTCTCGAGCTTAAATCTTGTTGGTTTCTAAAGCAATTACCTGAGGATATTGACAGATTTGAGTGTTTAGAGGAGCTGCACATAAATGATTGTACATCCTTACGAGATATTCCGAACAGCATCTGCAAGATGAAACATCTAAAATGCTTCCGTCTCATAAACTGTATTCTAGTTAAGGAACTGCCTAAGGAACTGGGACGTTTAAAGTGTTTAAAAGAGTTACATGTACAAGGCACCGGCGTAATTGATCTACCGCAGAGCATTTACGAGTTGGAAGATCTGACATTCTTTCTCTAGGCAAATCGAGCTTGAGTTGTATGATATGTTGCCAAACTCAAATAGGCTTATGCTATATTGGCACAAACAGGTACTCTCATCTTTTTATTACTCTGCTTACTCGAATGCTTATTAGCTATTGCAAGTTTTCAACTATTCTTTTGGTTGCATTTTGGCAGTACATTGAACCAAAGGATCACACCTCCATGGTTTGGTTTTTGCTCAATCAACAGACTCAAAGTTTAACAGGTTTTTTTCCCAATAAGTACCTTAAATTAGTTTGAATGTGGAGTCTTATAAGTTACATGATGGAATTGATTTAAAATAGTTGACTTCTTTAAAAAGTCAAACTGTGTTGTTGATGACCACGTATGGATTTTGATATGAAGTTGGATATGATCATGTTAAACTATATATGTTCCGTAAGATTTTTTCACCTTGTGTAAGATAATAAATAGACAGATGAAAAAGGTCATGCATGTGCAAATGGTTTAACAAAACATATTGTTTTACAAAGAGAGACAAGTTTGTGTGTTAAGTTCGTGCTAATTTTAACCATCAAAAGAATTTTAGGTAGATTAGAGTAGATAAAAAGGATTTGAGGCAGTATAATCCTGACGCTCAATATCGCTGATATCTACAAGCACTATGAAAGCTGATTCAACGATTGAACAGGTCCTTTTTCAACATCAATATACAGTTCTTGGAAAAACAGTTTGGAGAGTATGCTTGTGTAATCAAGGTACGATCCTCCACTCTGAAGGTGTAATAAATAACCACTTTAAATCGATCAATTAAGAATGTGAAGTTTGATAACATAAATCATGGATTTCAGTTAACATAGTTTGACTTCGATTCTCTAGAAAGTCAAACCGTGTTCTTGATGACGACGGATGGATTTTAATACGAGGTTATATTTATGGAAATGGTTCAATGCGGGTGATACTACTTGGTAATTTTGTTATTTTTTTTTTGTAATAACTTTTTTAAAAATAATAATAATCCATTGGAATTTACAATAGGGTGATAGGTAAACGAGTAACAAGTTGCGCCGCAACCCCCTTTTGAATAGCAAACTCTAGCCTACTGAAAACAAAACCTTGTTTGTTTGTTACAGTGGGGCCTCGGGAAGATTGCAGGCAATGGTTTAAGTGTAACAGTTTTATCACCAACACTTGTCGTACCTGAATGGCTAAATATGGAATAGATTTAGATATTAGAAAAATACGACTCAACCCGAGCATAAAAGAGGACAACATGTCAAACATTGTAGGAATTTTGAAGATAGGTTCTTTAAGGTAATACATCAAATAACTGATGTCGGCGATAATCATAAGCTCGTGTAGTCATTTTGGAACTAATGTTCACATGTATCCTGCAAGCTGCAGCAACCTTGAAGAAAACAAGGCTTGTGTGGGCAAATGAAACTCATGCAAACCATGGCCGGGTTCACTGCTTAATTTTACTACACCGAATTTCTGTATAAGATACTTTCTCATTCTTTATTAATCGTATTGATTCATATATACAAATCTGAGGTAATTTGTTAAAGAAAAAACAGAGGAATATGACGTTCAACCTGTTAAATAGTGAAACTGTTTTGTTTTTGGTTGCATGTATAAAATAAACAGGCTTACTAGCTTTTTTTTAACTAATTTCTGGATGCATTGTGGAAGTTCACTGAACCAAATTAAGGATCACACCTCAATGTTTTAGTTTTTGCTCAGTCAAATGATCATCTCCATAACTTAAGTACCTTTATATGAAAGAAGCTGAAGCTGATTCAAAGGATTAACCAATGCTTTTTCAACAATCAGTTAACTGACGTAAGATCATAAACAAGTCTTGCTTTACATAAATAATTTTGTTTGTTTGTCACAGTTGGGCTGCAGAGCGAAGAATGTAGAATTTGAAGAAGAATTTGTCATGATTTTAGTGTAACAACCTTATCCCCAACACTCATGTTACTCCAATGGGCTTAATATCAGATTGTATCAAACATTGCACCAACCTTGTTTGATGGAAGGCAATTTCTTTGAGGTAGTACAATGTAGTACATCAAACGGCTGACATCTGCAATAATCATAAACTCGTCATGTAGTCCGTTTGGAACTTAACTTTACTGGTTTCATCATGTTCCGTGGTGCATCAACAACTGGTAATCTCCAATCTGCATGCAGCAGCCTTGAAGAAAACAAGGCTTCTTTATATAGTCAATTACTGTGTTCTTAATGACAAGATGAGATTTATATAAGAGATTGGATATGATCATGTTTAGAATAAGTTCATAAAGGTTTTGTAAGTGATTGAAGATCATAAAACTAGTTTTAATCTACATATATATATATATATATATATATATATATATATATATATATATATATATATATATATATGGGATAAAAACAACTCTAAACTCTAAACATAAAGTTGTTTTGACCTCTAATTTTAGATGTATCTCTGGCTTTTAATATGTGATGTATTATAATTTTACATTCTCACGTGCGAGATATGCAACTTTTTTTTTAATCAACGCATGTGATAAAGCTAAATAACAAGACTCTCACATGCAAGATATGCACCTTTTTTTAATCAACGCATCTAACAAGCATCGCGTGGCGCGGGACTCATGTAGTTTCATAAAACATTAATGTCAACTTTGCTCTTTTAATTTGAGTTCACATGATGACTCTTTGTTTTCATATTAAACCACCAAATAATTTCGTGACTATATATTTTTATTCTTTAAAACTATTCTACGCAATTTTATGATATTTATCGTAAAACTATTAACTTTGCTCTTTTTTAACCCAGGTGATCACTTTTTTCTTACAAATTACTTATCAAAACTTCAAAGATTTTATACTATTTTTACTTTATTTTACTTTACGTACTAAACCATTTTATGCATAAATTCATCAAACAATAGGATCTTATTACTTTGTTTTATTTTTGAACTCACATATATAATTATTGTTTACTAATTAAACCCTCGACTTTTTTTATTAATAACTAACTGTTACAACGAATGAACAACAGTCATAAACAAATTAAGAACTCTAGACCTTTATCATTTCTACAAGTTCGATCTTTTTCAACATAAGTGTATGATTCTTGGAAAAAACAATTTGCAGAAGAGTATGATGAATTGTCTACTCAAGGTAGGCTCCCCCACTTTGAAGCAGTATTGAATGATTAGCTTAAATTCAGAATTTTCCCACCAACCCTCTTTATTGTCTACTCAAGCAGTACTGAATGATTAGCTTAAAGACGTCACCAAAAAAATTCTGAATTTCTTTTCCCTTTTTTTCCCCAGAAGGTGGGTCCCACTTATGTCGTCGCAAAACGTCGTCGCAAAAAACTTTAGCGACGACATATTAGACTATTGGCGACGACAGTTGTCGTCGCTAAAAGTCATATTTCTTGTAGTGAAACTGTGTTCATGATGAAGATGGATAGATTTTGATACGTTTAGTAGGTCTTTGAATATGATATAAGATCATAAATACGTTTTTATTTACATAAATATGCTAAGAGTTTACTTAAATTTACTATGATGGATGTAGGCCGGTGATGTATACTACTGTAAACACAAATCCAATCGTTACTAGGTCAAGCGATGAATCAATGCTCACGAGACCAGATTACGATTCCTTTCTCAGCGAGTGAATTACAACAAAACCTGGCTAAGGCACCACAGAGACATATTTCTCTCAGTAATAACCCTCTGACGTGAAAATCAATATCCAGATTGAAAAAGTAACCCGTAGAGATGATGAGATAAACTAAAACTAAGGGAGAAGTACGTGAACGTGGGGAATTTCTTCCCCGGTACGTGCTATTTATAGGAGGTGTAGATCGAGGTGATGCCATGTGATTGAGTGCATGGTATTATGATGGGACTTTTAGGGAATACAAGTCAAAATGGATGTCAAAATTGATCGATGGTTGATTGAATGTCAAAATTGATCGATGGTTGATTGAATATCAAAATTGATCGATGGGTGTAGATAGAGGTGATGCCATGTGATTGAGTGCATGGTATTATGATGGGACTTTTAGGGAATACAAGTCAAAATGGATGTCAAAATTGATCGATGGTTGATTGAATGTCAAAATTGATCGATGGTTGATTGAATATCAAAATTGATCGATGGTTGACTGTGATTGGGTTTACAATTCCTTTCTCGGCGAGGTGATGCCACTAATCGAGTCAAAATTGAAACAAACAAATACGAAAATACGATTGGGTGTCAAAATTGATCGATGGTTGATTGGCTGATCATGTACCAAAGAAACGAGGTGATTGGTGACCGATAGATGATGCTATTCCTGCAAATACAATGTTTTTTAAATAAAAATGGGATAAATGAAAATCGGTTTAATGGTTCAACCGGTTTAATCGGAAAAATTCGACGTTTTGATATGCATGCTGGTTACCCAAAATACCGCTTAAAATCATACCGCCTAAGCTCATGATCACCGGTTCAACCGGTTTTTAAAGCATTGACGCTTGGCACTTACTCACACGTTAACTAGCTTCTTTGTAAATGAATTATACATTATTAAGTGTTATATGTATTTATTTAGTTGTATCATTGAAAAATATGTTGGAATGAACCGAACCAAGTAAATATTTTGAATTTCTAAACGGCTTGATATTACTTACCTAGCTAGCAATCATAGCCCATTTAATCAAATGAAAACACGTAAAGAAGAACTTTATACATATTGCATTTTCATTATGTATTGTAATGGCATTTTTTTTTTGGAACGACAGTTGCACCACCAGCTAACTGGTGGCTCAGGAGAGTGCAATGACCGAGCCTAGAAGCCCACGGCCTATCCCCTGTAAGAGGGATTATTTGCGGCAGAGTGTGGCAGCTCCCCTAAGAGAATAATACTCTTCTCGGGGCCCCGACCAACCCTTCCGAAGAGCAGGAAAGTCGGAGTCTAAGACTCGTCAACTAACCGTCCCGGGGGAAAACCACAGCAGGAACCTTTAACCTTTTCTGTGTAAAACCCCTCTCCTCAAGACTAGAACCCATGACCTCTAGGAAGTCAAGTGTTTTAGCCCATCATTGGAATGCCGTTGGACCAAATGGCCAACCGCATATTGTAATGGCATTTAATGTATTTTTTATTGTCTTTTCTTTATAAAACACGTTGATTTGACTTGAACCGGACCAATAAAATATTTTATAGCGATAGCTAAACCATTAAAATTTCCACCACCCATAAATTTATTTTGAGTCCATCATGGTACTCATACAACAAAGACTTGCACCGATTTTCTTGGTCTAAATAATAGTACATAAATAAGGGTGTAAACGAGCCAAGCTACTCGTGAGCTACTCGAGATCGGATCGATAAAAAGCTCGAACGAGCCGAGCTTTTTCGAGCTTGAGCTCGAGCCCGAGCTTTAAATAAGAGTTCATTAAGTTATCGAGCCCGAGCTCGAGCTTTACATATCGAGCTCGAGCCGGCTCGCGAGCCTTATCGAGCTTTTCCATTATATGTTTTTTTATTTGTTTTATAAATATATATTATTATTAATAGTTAAAATATATATAAGTTATGATTAAAAATATATAATATGTTTTTTATTATATATAAATTACATATAACTAAAATTTTATGTAAAATTAAATATAAATAATTAAAAATTTATATAAAATTAAATATAAATAATTAAAAATAAAATAATAAAAAACCAGACGAGCCGAGCCCAAGTCGAGCTCGAACTTGAGAAGTTTATGACGAGCTCGAGCTTTGAAATTAAAGCTCTAAACGAGTCGAGCTCGAGCTCGAGTCTAGTTAAACTAAAACGAGCCGAGCTCGAGCCTAGACGTGCTCGGGCTCGACTCGGCTCATTTACACCCCTATACATAAATCATGAGTTACACCAATTTTCTTTATACTTTTACCATTAAGAAAGAATTATTGTAAAAAGTTTATTAAGATGAGAGTAGTCCACTCAAAATCCTCCCATAACTTTTAAAATAAAGAAAAAGTGAAGCTCATGGTCAAGAAAAAAATTCTTTAAGGTGTCACTTGTTGAGAGATCCTTAACTTTCCCCTGTCCTCTTAGAACAGTGTTTTAAATCGGCCCTACTCTACCCTAGTCTACTTCGTTTACTTTAATTAAAGATAAGATTTTTTTATATAAATATTCAAATTAATATTACAACACTAAAAAATTTACAATAAGGTGACAGTTAAACGGACAACAAGTTGCACCGTCACCCCCTTTTAAATAGCAAAATCTAGCCTACTGAACACAAAACCTTAGCCTTTAGGGGTCGAAACATTGCTATAAATTAATGACCCGTTGAACCTTGGTCAAGAAAATCACTGCCCCAGTGGCTAGGAATCCAAATGTATCAAAGACTAATGTATTAAAACATATTGATTATCCAAACATGTTTTCTCGTATTTAGCAATCTTGCATGATTCCGTCTTTGACACCGCCTGTTTTGCAACAAATTCATTGTCCCTGATCACAACCAAGGGGACACTCTCGTAAGGACACACAAGCGTGCTTTTCTCTGGAACGGAAGAAAAGCACTTAAATTAAAGGGTAATTTATTAAAAAGTCGAATTTGAAATCCTATATTCTTTTGACCAAATAAGAGGCTCTCATTTCTTACTTTTCCAAACAAAGATATTACAATTATCAACCAGCTGATACTTTATGATCATAATATCAACGCTATTCAACCCTTCAATTGTGTTTGCAATCATGGCATCCATTCAAAAGAGCTTTAAGTATGATGTGTTTTTAAGCTTCAGGGGTGAAGACACCCGTAAAAACTTCGTTGATCATCTTTATCATGCTCTTAAACAAAGAGGCATTTACACTTACAAAGATGATGAAGAAATAAAGAAAGGGGAAAGGATCATTGATGAGCTCATCACATCCATCAAGAACTCGAAAATTTTCATTATTGTTTTCTCTAAGAACTATGCATCTTCGTCATGGTGCTTAGACGAGCTCGTCAAGATTATGGAGTGTCAGAAGATGAATGAGCAGACTGCTTACCCGGTTTTCTATGATGTGGAGCCCACCGAAATACGCAACCAAAGTGGGGCAGTTGGAGAAGCCTTTGCTAAGCATGTAAATGCAGAGGCTGCTGGAAAATGGAGAGATGCTCTGAATGAAGCTGCAAGTCTGGCTGGAAGGGAGTTAAAGAACACCTTTGACGGGTAATAATTTATTCCGAGTCTTGTTGAAACATGTTCATAAACATGAATATATCACTATGCTATACTACTTTTCGTTTAAGATAAATTGTTCAACTGGAGTTTGAGTAATCTAGCTAATTGCAACTTGTTGAAAACACAGGCATGAAGCTAAATTTATCCAAAAAACTGTTGAGGAGATCTCACTAGAGTTACGTTTCATTAATTCAAGCGTGGATGGAAAATTAATAGGCATGGAGACACGTGTAAAAGATGTAATCTCATCTTTAGAAATTGATAACGAAAATGTTTGAATGATAGGGATCAAGGGGATGGGAGGTGTTGGAAAGACGACTTTGGCGAGAGCTGTTTTTGATAAAATATCCTTTGAGTTCGAAGGTTCAAGCTTTGTGGAAAATGTTAGGGAATTTTCAAAAAACCCATTACTGGGTTTGAAGTTGTTGCAAAAAAAAATACTTTCAGATGTATTGCAAGACCCTAACATAATTGTAAAAGGTGTTTCCGACTTAAAAAAGATGTTGTGTGGTAGAAAGGCTCTTGTTGTTTTAGATGATGTGGACGATATAGAACAACTTGAAGCATTAGCCGGTAAGCCTAGTTGGTTTAAGCGAGGAAGCAGAGTTATCATTACAACAAGAGATGAGCAAGTGTTGGTAACACATCAAGTAAACTTGATTCTAGATGCCAATCTTTTATCATATGAAGAAGCAATTTGCCTCTTCATTAGGTATGCATTTGGGAGTGAGATACCAAATCAAAGCTATAAAAAACTATCACACCAAGTTGTACGTTATGCAGCTGGTCTTCCCTTGACGATCAAAGTATTGGGTTCATTTCTGTGTGGTAAAGGTGAGCCTGAATGGAAAGATGCGTTAGGAAGACTAAAGACAATACCTTTGAAGCAAACTCTTGAAGTTTTGGAATTAAGTTATAACTCTCTAGAAGAGGATTTCAAGGAAATATTTCTTGATGTTGCATGCATATTGAAAGGTTGGAAGAAAGAAGAAGCAATTATAGCACTTGAAAGCTGCAATTATCATGCAAGAATTGGTTTAAGAGTTCTTGAGCAAAAATCTCTTATAACGTTATCTGATCAGGGGTACTTGGGTATGCATGACCATATAGAAGAAATGGGCCAAAATATAGTTCGTCGTTTGCATCCAAACGAGCCTTACAAACATAGTCGATTGTGGATTGCGAAGGAAATTCATGATATATTTGTTGAAGATAAGGTAAGACTCACGTTATTTGTAAGGTACACATACTAATTATTTGTTATTATGGCGCTAGGTTTATGACTAGTCACAGGATTCACTCCTACCCTCCCCCCCCCCCCCCAACACCACGTATTTCGTACCAGATCGCTCGAACTAGATTTTTGTACAGTCGCGGTTCACGATCCAGTTCGTTAAAATTGGCGAATTCGTTTTCACCCATAAATGAACTTGGCAACTGCAATTAGCGATTTGTATGACACCGATTCGTGAATCCGATCAAATTCGTACGCGATTGAGAATAAAAAGTCATGTTTACGGCCTAAATTTTGCTAATTAGAGTAATATTATGGTTGATAATTAGATGTTTTTTTAATAGCTTTGTGTTTTAGTTGTGAATTTTTCTAATATAATTATGAAATGTGTCATTTTAATTTGTAATAGTGTTAACAAATATACTATAGGATCTTTTGTATATGATACGAGGTACCAAACTAATTAAGTGGTACACCGTACCGCATACTGAAATAGCGTTCCGAATGAACCTACCCCATTCGAACCGATTTTTAGAAATTTGCCGAACCGCGTACCAATACTCAAACCACCTACCATTGTGTACCGTGATCCATGTGACTAGATCGACTTTATGTATTTTTATTTTTTGATATAGGGCACTGAAGCAACAAGATGTATAAAAGTGAGGAAGGTCGGTCTGGTTAATGTTATGAAAGGTCTTGGAAAAATGAACGAACTTAGACTTCTTGTTGTGGCATGTAAAATGAAAGTTAATGATGTAGAATATTCTTCAGCCAGTGACTATGATTCCATTTTTGGTTATTCTAAGTCCTACAAGGATGATGTTGGTTATAATTCCATTTTTGGTTACTCTAAGTCCTACAATGATGATGTTGATTATAATTCCATTTTTGGTTTTATTAAGTCCTACAATGATGATGTTGATCTTGACTACAATGATGATGTTGATCTTGACAATATGGATGTTAATGAAGATAGCCTATACCTGCCAAATGGTTTACAATATTTATACTGGTATGGTTACCCTTTTACATGTTTACCTAAGGAATTTCACGCAAAGAATCTCGTTGGCCTTAAAATGCATTCAAGCAATATAGATCAACTATGGAAAGCGGGAGAAGAAAAGGTAGACTAATTATATTTAATTTTTTTTACGCTTGACTCTTGATAATGCATGCAATCTATGTATTGATCGAATTCTTTCTTATAGGATCTAAAGAAGCTCAAGTTCATAGACTTCACTCATTGCAAGTTGAGATCATTAGACATTAGGTTAATCCAAAACCTCAAGAGATTAAAACTTGAATGTGAGAATTTGACAGAACTTCACGTGCCTGTTGAAAACATTAAGTTTGAATCCCTTATCCTAAACAATTCTAAGCTTAGGACCTTGGATCTTTCATGGGCTCAGAATATCATTATGTTAAATGTTGAGAGATGTGAGTATTTAGTAGCTCTTCATATGCCTATTGAAAAGTTTAACCTCAAATCCATTTACATAAAAAAATTGTAAGCTGAGGACCTTGAATCTTACACGGGCTGAGAATCTCAAAAACCTTAAAGTTGAAGATTGTAAGGATCTAGAAGAATTACACATGCCTGCTAAAAGTCTAGAGCTCAACTCCATTATCATGAATGGTTGTTCTAAGGTGAGGATCCTTGAACTTGGGAAGTGTCCAAATCTTATAAGGTTAGATCTTCAACTTAATTATAACTTGCTAGAAATTCACGCTCCCGTTGTATGTCTGCAAAAGTGTGTCCACATAAAAATAAGTTCTTGTGTCAGGTTCAAACATATTTTGTTTAACCGATGGTTTCCTGAGGTTGGTTTAAGAGAGTTGCATCTTACTGCGAGGTCCTTAGATACATGCCCATTGCACCCTGACAATAATATGCCCAAGTTACGGTTTGAATATATTTATGATCTTCTACCCACATCAATAATATGGGCTGGAAAGTTTGAGAAACTTATTTCTTTTGGTCTTTGTGGTTGCACAAACCTTTCAAGTTTCTCAAAAAGTATATCATGTGGTTTACAATGTTTAAGAAAGCTTACAATCCAAGGCAGTGTTCAAGAGCTGCTTAATGAGATCCACCGGTTAGAATGTCTTGAGAACCTATATGTGTGGTCAACAAAGATTGAACATCTTCCTGATAGCATTTGTTTGCTGAAGCGTCTTAAATTTCTCCGGCTTCAATCTTGTTGGCTTCTAGAGCAGTTACCAGAGGATCTTGGCACGTTAGAGTGTTTAGAGGAGTTGTACTTAATGGAGTGTACATTCTTAGAAGATATTCCAAAGAGCATTTGTGAGATGAAATGTCTAAAACAGTTCCATCTCCAAGATTGTATTCTGCTTGAGAAATTGCCTGAGGAAATAAGACGTTTAAAATGTTTAAAAGGGTTGAACATAAAAGGTACAAGCATAAGTCATCTTCCACAGAGCATTTTTGAATTGAAAGGTCTGCTTATTATTGGGGATAAGCAGCGCCTTGAGTCGTATGGTTTTACATCCCATTTGAAAAGAACAAGTACAACATACACCTCCTTCTACTACTACATATAGCTGTGGATAACATAGGCACCCACAACACAGATTTAATTGTTACTGGTACTTTTGATCTTCTTTATTTTATTAAGAGTAAATTACAATTTTGGCCCTTTATAATAAGCTAAATTACGGATCGTGGCCTTTATTTTAAATTTTTGCACTGGTTGGCCTTTATATAAATTTTTCTCACGGTTTTGGACCTTTAATCTAACTGTCGTTAAGTTTCAGCGTTAAATCCCCTCATGTGCAAGGCACATGAGGGTATTTTTGTCATTTTACCTCAAGGCCAAAAAGTAAAATGGTTTATTATTTGAGGGACCATATATGTAATGAGGTGAGATCCATTGAAAACAAGATTATATTTAAAAACACTAAAAACCAAAGAAATCACTAATTTTGGTAAGTATAAGTTTTTTCATTAAAAAGGTATATTAGTCAAACAAAAAAATTATTCAATAAATGTCCAAAAGATTTTAATTCTTTCTCCTCCATATTTTCCTAACTTACAATCTTGAAATTTTTTCACCCATATACTAAGTTCAATATTTTGCAAACATGATTACGTATACGTAATGTTTAAAAACACAACAATTTCATATATTTATATTGAATACATACATAGATAGTGTTACGTATACGTTACATTAGCGTTACGTATACGTAAGAGTAGCATTACGTATACGTAAAATCAATGTTACGTATACGTAAAATAACTTTTACGTATACGTAACATTAACACTTGTCATGTTCATCATGTTCAAAAGTGCTCGACCCATCGACCCATTTGTAAGATCAATGTTACGCATACGTAAAATAACTTTTACGTCTAATCACGTGTAAATACGTATGCGTATGTGTTTATAATGTTAAAGGAATTGGGTGAAAAGAAAGCAATGTATACGTGAAATCAATATTCATCTTCTACGTTGTGTTTTTTAATTTTCATGTTGTTCTTGTTCAAAAACCAAACGCGTTTAATCATGTCACTTTCATCTAGAACCTTATTAAAATAGAGAACCAACACTAACTGCATTGTTGTAAACATAAGCAACAATATAAAACATTATATTTGAACTCGGTTATAACAACAGTTAAAAAAAAACTCAGTTAGAAATAAAACATCGGCCTCCCTTACACCAAAAATGCATCGGATCCCTCACCGTATTCGCCTTCGCTTACTTTACTAACCACTATGTTTATCTCCGGCGAGTAATGGAGAGTTTAAAAAACAAACCCGATAGTATCGACGGTGATTGTGTTGTTGATCGTCAAGGGTGGTGGTGTTTGTGTTAAGAATTTGTTTGGTGATGGTTGTGATCAAAGAGGATTGTTGTGGTGGCGTTTGGATGGGGGACGTCGGATGGGTGGAGTGATAGTATTCACCGGCAAGAAGAAAAATAACTCCGATGGTGTTGATTGTGTTCTTGCTTAAAGAACTTTATGAAAATTTATTAATTAAAAAAAAAAAAGCCAAACATGATTTGAGATATATATATTAGGAATTAGTTTTTACAGTATATGTTCCTATTATATCCTTTTTAGTTTAATAAAATAAAATTAGTAGATAAATAAATTTCTTTGGTTTTTAGTGTTTTTAATTATAAAGTTTGTTTTTATTTGAACCTAACTCTATATGTAATTTACTCAAACTAATATATATATATATATATACAGAGGAGAGTTATCCTACATAGTGTTGGAAATCTAAGAAGGCTAAGAAGGATTTATGACCTTTAGATCTCTTTTTTAATGGTTGAGATCAATTTGTAGGAAAAGAAATTGGTGGAAGGGTACATTAGTCATAGCCACTTTTGTTGACTTTCTCTCTCCACATGCAAGGCACATGCCAATTCCCCCACTTTTTTTAAAACTTTCATAACTTTTGGATACGATATTATTTTTTTAAAAAAATTACACCAAAAAAACAAGCGTTTTGTTATCTTTAAAACGCGTATAATATTGATATATAAAAAATAAAAAAAAACTTTCGGCACTTGTCTAGTCCTTGTGTAATATCATGTGATTGTGTTTTATTATAACTAGTGAAATATCACTTTTATCGGTTCATTCTTAAGTCATTATATAATATCATCTTATTATAAATATTTGTTGTGTCATATTATGTGTTTAGAAATTATCACCGTGTCACAAATTGTTAATATGTGTTTGAGAAATGTTCAAAGACAACGTCATTTTTTGTTACAAAGTGTGAGAATGACACAATGGTAAACAAAGACACAAAGACACTTTTAAAAAAATTATAACTCACAATATAAATCAAATTTGAAAAAAGTGGTTCGAGACCTTGTTCCCCATGTATTCCTCTTTCAGAAAATAAATAAACGAAAAATTAAAAAAAATTAAAAAAATTACCTTTTTTTTTATTTTCTAAATTAGACACAATGAAAAAAGACACAATGAGAAAATAGTAGTTTTTTTAAGTTTTGTTTATTTATTTTTTAAGGAGGATGATGTGAGAGCAAGATCTTTGAAATACTTTTTGTGTTATTGTGTAATTATTATTAGATCATTGTGTAATACTTGTCAAATAAGATTACACAATGACCCGATGAATGACACAACAACCTTACGGATAACACAATCTCACAATGACCTGATGAAAGACACAATGACCTGACGGAAGACACAATGACCTGACGTTAGACACAATGAGCTGAAAAATTGTGAAAAAAAAGTTCGTTTTTTATATATCAATATTATACGCGTTTTAAAGAGAAAAAAATTCTCGTTTTTATGGTGTAATTTGTTTAAAAAAATAATGTCGTATGTAAAAGTTATAAACGTTTTAAAAAAGTGGGGGAATTGACATGTGACTTGCATGTGGAGAGAGAATATTTAAAAAAATGAGCATGACTAAAATACCCCCTCTCCTAATTTTCCTAGATGCCACATGTCAATCTCTTATTGCTTCTTAGACTTCTTAGATTTATAACACTATGTAGGTGAACCTCACTCTATATATACATACAATACATACATACACAGTTCACATATATATATATATATATATATTCATAACTGTTGCTGCAAGTCCTACCCGGAGAGAGAGAAGTCGGAGACGGTGGGTGTAATATATTTCCGTCAACATCGTTTTTCTACAAACCATCGTCTCCCCTCTTCAACCGTCCATCACGAGGCTTCCCCCCTCAACCGTCGACCTTTTCCGTCATCTTTCAAACCATCGCAACCTTTTGGTATTTTCTTCTTCCACATCATATCTGACTTCTAAGGTTCGATCTCAACAGTCCTCATCTCTTCTGTTCATTTTCCGTTCCTACCGATTAACTCCGGCCTTTCCAGTTTCTCTTTATTGGGTTCGATCTCAACAGTCCTCTTTTATTCAAATTTGCCTTGGTTCAATTACTTATCTTTTATGTTTGAATTTGCCACTTTGCTGCTTGTATATTAAATGAACATATCATAAATATATTAAATCAACAGAGCAACAACAGCAACGTTACTCGGTGCTAAAAGGTTCTCCGATCGTTCAAATTTCTTCCGGTGCGGAGGAGACGAGCAACGTGCCGCTGTTAAAGGCTTACGATATCCGTCACATATCAAAAGTTGAAAACTCTGGTGGGTCTAGTACAGAGCTTCACCGGATCAGGACACGGTGTCGTTTTAAAAAATCTAGTTTAAAAGGAAAAACACAACCAAACAAGAAAAAAAACGAATCAGGAATTGGTGATGAAGTTCATAACGGGTCGCCGAGTCATGAGTCGACGTTGAGTCACTATTCTGAAGCGGCGGCACATGTGGCGGAAGTTAAGAGCCAAGAGACGACGGAGGAAGCTCCGGTGAGATGGATGTGTTGGCTACCGAAGATGATAGAGTAAATTACATTTTTTGGTTGTGCGAAGGGGGGGAGTGATGGAGTCAAGGTGGGTGTGTTGGAAATGGAGTGGGGATAGGGATAAGTATAGGATTTAATAATTTTAATTATATTAAAAAATCATTATTAACCTTTAGCTGTAAAATGACAAAAATACCCTCATCTGCAATGGACAGTTTTGGCCAAAAATTGTAATTTACTCTTTTATTAATTGCCTTACTTTGATTTTGAGTATATATTGAAATTGATACCTTGATTATTAAATGGGCAGTTTTGGATCTGATCACATATGTTGATAATGTATGGAATGGATATAGAAACTCAAATGTTGCTTTCATCGACATGTGTGAGGCTACTTGACATGTTTTGCCTAACTTGGACGTAATATGGAATTTGGAGTTTTTTTTCCTACTAAGATAGATCGATGAGTATGTTCTAATGCCATTTTTTTGATCTCGTATATATCTTCTACGTACCAAGGAAGAACCTGTAAGTTTCTTCTAACCTGCTTAGGAAGTTACATCTGTAACGACCTATGTGTCCATCACACTACTAGAAAAAATCTGATTTCCGATGCACATTTGCGTTGCAAATGCGAAAGAAACAGACGTTTATAACACATTTCAGACACAATGTCTGTGTTGGATAAACCCCCGTGGGAAACTGTTGATGACACATTTGCAACGCAACTTGTTTCACATTTGCGACTGAAAAGCTACACAGGTGTTTCCAACACATTTCCTACGCAACTTATAATTATATTCACTTTAGTGATTATACACTAATTATTTACTTATGCGACACATTTGCCACAAAGGTTTTTCTTTTTTTTTAATAAATACGCACTAATTTTGTAACGCATTTACAACAACCATTTTTCTAAATATTTTTTATTCTACAACACATTTGCAACAAACAGTTTTTTTTATTTAATAAAGGGTTATTGGATTTTAACACCCCTAACTATTGGTGATTGGCCGATGTCACCCTTAAGTATCACTTTGGCCAATATAACTCCCAACTAAACACTTTGGTGTCCGTATCACCAAAAGATAACGAAAAATTAACCTAAAGTTAACCAAAAGTGACTTGAATTGGTTAACTTTTGGTGATACGGACACCAAAGTGTTTAGTTGGGGGTTATATTGGCCAAAGTGATACTTGAAGGTGACAGCGGCCAATAACCAATAGTTGGAGGTGATTAAATCTAATAACCCTTTAATAAATAATATATGAGTTTACGACGCCTTTTCCACAAATATTTTCTTTTATTTATTTTCTTTATTTTTTGTTTACAACGCATTTTCTACAAAATTTATATTTTTTTAATTAATGATTTTTGCTATGCAACGCATTTGCCACAAACCTTTTCTTTTTCTTTTATTATTATATATGTGTTTGTGACATGTTTGCTATAATTGTACGTGACACATTTCCTACGCAGTTTAAAAAAACAAAATATATATTAAAAATAAATACATTGTAACATCTCAGCCCGTCGCACAATGATATTGTCCGCTTTGGCAGCCGGAACGCCCTTAGGCGCCGTCCTCACGGTTTTAAAACGCGTCATGGTAGGGGAGGTTACCACACTCTTATAAAGCAGTGCTTAGTTCTCCTCCCCACCGATGTGGGATCTTACATACATCCAGATTTTTTTATAGCTAAAATACAAAAGGAAGTCACAAAACCTGCTTACACATCGCTATAAATCAACCTAATGCATGCGAATCACTACCAATTCGCCCTCAAAACATGTACATCACTACCAATTCACCCGCAAAACATGCAAATCACTACAAATATAACCAAAAACATGTTTTGCAAATTAACTACCCGTTTAGTATATTTAAACCACAAAACTACCATAGCAAAAACATGAAGATCACTGGTAAATCACCTGTTGATTATGCTACTTGGGCAGGGGCCACTTTAGTATAAGCAGTGTTTTCTTTCATATTTTCAATTTTTTTTGTTAAGTTGGACTCTAATTATTTATATACCCGCAGGCCGGAGTGTCCTTCAGGCATATGCATCAGGTATTTCGGGTTTAACAGGTACACCATTTCTGGTGAGGCGGGTAGGAAAATATTTCAAGCTGGTGGTCGGGTTCACGAACCTGATTTTGAACCCATGCATATATGTTAGTTTATTTAAAATCATTTAAAAATCTTTCGGGGTAGTTTATGACGAGAGTTATCAGCTGTCACACCCCGACCAATTAAATGAATAAAAGGCGGATAATCGTCGAGACGTGAGTGTTAGAGATTGCTCATAGCCACATGATGCTACAAATTAGAGTTTTAAAAAAAGCATGTATCACCAAATTAAATAGTACAATTTGTCCACAAGTTTGGCAAATTACAAATAACATAGCTAATAATTGTTCATTGATTTAGAATTTAGCTAGGTCCAAAAGCCTATAATGATCATGATCCGAAGCTAGCATTAAACGTTGGTATTCCCTGAAACATGTTAGAAAATAATGTCAACATAAAAATGTTGGTGAGTTCACATAGTTAAATACATAGATAATAGTTTATAGATCACAATGATAAGCGATTCCATGTCCACAATGGTTAGTGCAAATATGTAACAACACGTACGGCCTCAAATGTACAATCAAGCCTCAACAATATAGAATATAGTATATGATCAGCTAAGTGAAATTTGGTTCCTTCAATGAACTAGAATGCGTCATTGAAGAGCCGGACTTAGCATCGGCTTTAGCACCAAAAAGGCTTGTCAGGCCCTTAGATCTAAGACGTCGCTGGGCTAGCAATAGTTAATGATTGTATCGATCATAAAATAGAACACCACACGTATACATAAAGCACAACCAAGACATAAATGGAATCACATAGTTGATAAATAGATTTAGTGCATGTAGTGTATTTGAATAATATAACATGTTTCACCCCAAAAGTGTATAAATATAAAAAGGGGTATGTAAACTCACATTAATCGGCTCCAAAACTACCCAAGAAAATATACGGTGGAAGCCGGAAATAACTCTCGGTAGCTTATCCTATTAATCGAACATAATGATTTTAGTCCATATGTAGTTTCGAGATCGTACGAGTCAAACTCTTATTTTTTTACTTTTAGTTGGTTTGTGAAATAGTTATGAATGTTGGTATATTTATAAGTTTTCATAAAAATAGGTTAAAATATTATTTATTTGTAAATAACCTACCTTTAAAGATTGTTGCCTTTACAAGTCGTTTACTTGACTTTTTACAAATACGATATGACGTTTAAGTGGATTTTTAGTTTATAAAGTTTTTAAATAGTTGACGAAATAAGTTTATGTGTCTAATTTTTATATAAATGATAATTACAAGGATTAAAATGAGTATTTTTGGTTAAATGAACATTCATAAGGATTTTTATAAGAATATATACATGTTTTGTTACTTGGTTTTATAAAGTTTTTAAAGTTAATATTTGTTTATGAAGACTTTTGGGTTTTTAAGACATAAAAATAATAAAAATATAATTTTTACTTGTTTAGTGGGTAGTTTGAATGTTTAAAAATGTGAATTAGTGGTCAAAATACAAAATATACAAAAAAAAGGGTAAGGGGATTCGAACTCATGACCTCCTGCGTTTAAACATATACACCCAGCCACTTGAGCCGGGTGACTAACCCAACATGAATCCAGAACTTAAATACTTTAACCTTTGGTTGTTTTGAAAATATAAGGTTTTTAAATAAAAAGGTGAGGGGTGTGCCTGGCCGTGATTCGAACCCCTGACCTCTTCATTGTTTTGCAATGCATCCAGCCACTTGAGCTGGGTGACTAACCTGTAAATCTATCAGCCCCTAATTATTTTAACCTAACCTAGCGCAGATTCGAAAATTTCCATAAACCCATATGAGCCCTAGATCTTTCAATCCCCAAATTGAGTTCGTTTTCAAGGTTTTTGATAAAATTAACGTTAGGGCTTTTAATCCACTCCCAAAAACGAGTTCAATGGTATAAGAAACTTACAAAATGGTGAGGGCTAGGTACGTGTACGATTAACGAACGGGTCGCCCCTTTTTAGCCCTTGATGCGTGATTTTTACTTCGTTTTTGTGAAATCTGGGTATGGGGGTTTGTTTGCGGTGTGTTTGTGAGTGTGTGTGTGAGTTTAATTGCAAAATGGTGAGGTTTAGATATGGTTTTGGTCTTGGATTTTGAGTTCGGCCGAGACAAAGAAAAAAGAAAGGTTTCAGGCAAATTTTTGGTCAATTGCACGCGATATACCCGTTTGATGTTAGCTATGGACAAGTTAAACACGCTATTACCCGAAATAGTTCTGATTTTGGACTGACATTTGGTTGAAGTTTTCAAGCATGGTGCAGAGATGCTACTGTTGATCTTGCGTGAAAATGGAGAAAGGAGGAGAAGAATTTTGGGCTTTTGACACTTTTGGTCCCCCATATTTGAATGTTTCTTCTTTTTTTTTGTTAAATTTTGATTGTTGACAACCATTATTATTATTACTTTGATAAATTTTGTTTTTTTTTTTTTTTGTTATTGCTATTATTATTATTATTATTGTTAGCATTTTTCACTTGCAAAATTATTTATACAATAAGTTTCATAAACTTCAAGTATTCGATATCAAATTTCGCAAATGTTACATCAGCAATCACCACAACCTGGTTTCCTTTGTACTTAACATGATCCTTACTCGTTCTTTTTCACCTGTCATGTGGTTAAAACAACCCGAATCGACGATCCAATCATTAAAATTGTCCCTTTTGAATTATCTTGATACAGTAGTGCTTCCGCTAGTGACAACCTTCCAATTGTCTTGTCATGTAGATACGACAAACTCATACAAGTAGACCACGTACGTCAAGTGGTGAATTGATAACAAAGACAAAACAAACGAATTAGCTAACACCCAATATTATTAACTCAAGAAAACTCGCTCAAAAACTTGATTACAATCCCTAACCCAAAACATGGCTATTTATAATCTAACCTATCATATTAGATTATAACTAGGATTGTTATGAATCCTAATCCTACACAACTAGGAAACATATTTAATATTGCAACCTAATCCTAACTCAATTAGGAAGCCTTCCTTCTTGACCTTGCACGCCAAGTAAGGACTAATTTGAAATTCCCAACATTCACCCCCGGAGTTTCGAATTTGTACTTGACAAATCCACAAATCCAAGCTTGTCACGCATATCCTTGAACTTCAATTTTTCAAGAGCCTTTGTGAGGATATCCGCCTTTTGATCCGCACCACTTACATGCTCAACACTCACATCTTCATTTGCAACACACTCCTGAATAAAATGGTATCGGGACTTTATGTGTTTTGTTTTACCATGGAAAACCGGATTCTTCACGAGAGTTATCGCCGAAGTATTATCCACACGTAATACTACCGGTTGAGTTTTCTTGTTCGAATCTCACTTATCAATTCTTTAAGTAACATTAATATATACCCATGTCTTTTATTTCTCAACTTAATATATAGTTCTCATTTGATCTATACCCATGTCTTTTATTTCTCTTTTGTTAAACTTTGTTGTATTATATACTAGATTTACGAGAGTTATCGCCGAAGTATTATCCACACGTAATACTACCGGTTGAGTTTTCTTGTTCGAATCTCACTTATCAATTCTTTAAGTAAAATTAATATATACCCATGTCTTTTATTTCTCAACTTAATATATAGTTCTCATTTGATCTATACCCATGTCTTTTATTTCTCTTTTGTTAAACTTTGTTGTATTATATACTAGATTTACGAGAGTTATCGCCGAAGTATTATCCACACGTAATACTACCGGTTGAGTTTTCTTGTTCGAATCTCACTTATCAATTCTTTAAGTAAAATTAATATATACCCATGTCTTTTATTTCTCAACTTAATATATAGTTCTCATTTGATCTATACCCATGTCTTTTATTTCTCTTTTGTTAAACTTTGTTGTATTATATACTAGATTTACGAGAGTTATCGCCGAAGTATTATCCACACGTAATACTACCGGTTGAGTTTTCTTGTTCGAATCTCACTTATCAATTCTTTAAGTAAAATTAATATATACCCATGTCTTTTATTTCTCAACTTAATATATAGTTCTCATTTGATCTATACCCATGTCTTTTATTTCTCTTTTGTTAAACTTTGTTGTATTATATACTAGATTTAATCTCGTGTATACACACGGGTTAGTATAAAACATTTTATATATTTTATAAATAACGTAATATTTAAACAATTGTAATATGATTTTTGGATAATATATCATTGTAAATATAAGTAAAATTAATACAGTACCAAATTCGTAAAATAAATATTCAAATAGTGTTTAACTTAAAAAACATTTTAGAATATCCTTAAATTAAATAAGATTTTGCTTTAACGTTATCTATATATGTATCTTAAAATCGGGTGAATTGATCGAGTTAATAAATTAACATAAAATGTGTAAAGTTTATTCAGATAAATAATAAAAAATTACCGTAAATTTTATCAATGGTATCCTTATATAATTGGCACCATAGTTTCCAGCCTTGTAGACAACAAAGCCTAGACCATCAAGCACAATATTTTTTTGTGCAACGTGTCTATGAAGTGGGTCAACCAACACTTGAATGGCTTATTGCGTGGCACAACAATTACGTTCTCGACTTGAGGACAAGTCGATTCTCCGGGTGGAATGTATTGATACGAACCCAGCTTCTATGAAGCATATCAGCATTATTTTCGGGTCTGGATTTGACCCGGTCAACCCTAATCTTGAGTATGGGGATGTAAAGAGATGAATGGAGTTGAAAAGTTAGAGGGACTTGAATGGTTGGAGGGGGTAGTAATGACCTCATCAGTGTTTTCTTTTAAATACTTTGATCTTGTTTTTAGTTTCTTTATCTTGGTTATTTGATATCTTGTTTACGCAAGTTAGGAGATTCCCCATCTCGAATTGGGTCTAGGAGATTCCCCATCTCGAATTGGGTCTAGGAGATTCCCCATCTCGAATCGGGTCTATCATTTTGTAATCTATTTTGTTGGGTTCTATCAATGATTGATACGATCCCACACCCACACCCACACCTATTACCGAATCAAATACAACTTCAGACTATTCGATTTCCTAGTATTATCAATTCAAGAGGGAGTGGAGTTGTTGGGCAGTTGAAATGACACCATCAATACAAGAAGTGAAGTAAGGGGCAATTGAAGGGGCACCGTCAATGAAACAGTTTATTTTAATTCTAGTATATATTTAAGAAGTTCTAGCCTGATTTGGTTGTCTTTGATATTTTTAATTAAGTTCTGTAATCAGAATTGTGGAGATTAGCCTTCTCGAATTGGCCAACTATCCGGTTTGCGTTTATTTCAATCAATCAAATTCCCGGTTTCTATCATTGGTTCCATTGCCGGGAAACCGAATGGCGACTACAACCCGGAATTTAGCAGATCAACTAGCAACCATTGCAGCACGATTAGATGCCATCCTTACATCCTTGAAGGCTGATGTTGAAGCAATCAAGGTTCAGATGTATGGAGAACCCTCCCGGTACCATGATTATGAAATCGTTTCTATAAAGACAGAAGTTCCTACTACTGGTAACCGTGATTGCCTTCACAATGGGGATCATATCGGATCCAATCTGGATATGGAAGTTGGTGGGAATAGTCTGACGGGTGGTGAGGTAAAGAGAGATGGTTGTAACCGTGAAACAACAAATGCGGAGTGGAAGAACACGGTGGAGAAGAACATAAAAGAGACACCATTTGATGAAGGACAAACAAACGAGCAAAAAACTAACACCAGCCTGGTCTCTAATTTTCCCAAGAAATTTATACCACAGTTGAAGGATCTCCAAGATAAAACTTCAAAAGACTCTCCTGTGCAAAATTTAATTATGTCAAAGAAAGAACTCAAGGCATTTGTTTTTGTTTCCCCTGGCGTACATTTTGCCGGCCTCCATGTAGTCAAAATATCATTTCCAACCATGTGCTATACACCAAAATTTCCATGCATGTTATGGTCTCTTTTTAAGCCATACAATCAGCCTCTCCAAGTTTTCAAATTCACAAGGAAACGTAAGTCCGGGAAAATGGACAACGGGGCAGATGTGATAGATCAAAGATACTTTCTCTTAGTCGACTTGAGGTCAAGTCGTTTCTTCGGATGGGATGTATTGATACGATCCCACACCCACACCCACACCTATTACCGAATCAAATACAACTTCAGACTATTCGATTTCCTAGTATTATCAATTCAAGAGGGAGTGGAGTTGTTGGGCAGTTGAAATGACACCATCAATACAAGAAGTGAAGTAAGGGGCAATTGAAGGGGCACCGTCAATGAAACAGTTTATTTTAATTCTAGTATATATTTAAGAAGTTCTAGCCTGATTTGGTTGTCTTTGATATTTTTAATTAAGTTCTGTAATCAGAATTGTGGAGATTAGCCTTCTCGAATTGGCCAACTATCCGGTTTGCGTTTATTTCAATCAGTTATATGATGCATGATGCACCCTTCATTGGAAATCATACCTCGGTGTTTTATAAATATACATAACATTTTTATACGATTCTTTTAAAAATAAACTACACCATAAAACTGAGCACTTTATGGTGTAGTAAATTTGAGTATAATATTACTATACTAAAAGTCTAATTTTAAAAGTATATCATGTGTTCCGGTTTACCACTGTTGTCTCAAAACTTATTGGAACATTCATTAATATCCTTAAAAGCATCACTTGAATGCCGTGTTCCCGAGCGTGCGCGGGCACCAAACTAGTATAAAAATAAAGTTTTCAACTCAAGCAACTGGGCCGGGTTGATAGGGCTCCACGTGAAAAAAAAACATAGTGAAAATGAGCGGAATTGGATGCCAAGAGTGACTCTACTAAAATTTTTTTTGCATAAGAAACCCTCTTTTATTAATAAGTATAGATAGATATAGATATATTGTGATGTTCAAAAGAGAACTCGCTTTAAGTTGAAAACTTGAGAACTTCTCCCCCTTTAATTTAAAAGTCCATAACTATTTTATACATTATTTTTTTTAAATTACACCAAATATTCAAGAATTTTAATGCCTACCTTTAATTAGGGGTTATTGGGTTTAAATAATTCCAATTTTAACTTTTTGCCAATGCTAATACCACCTTAAGTATTGGTCATGAATAATTATAACTTTCATTCAAACGGAAGGCTCATTTGTGGGCAATAGAGCGAAAGTTTTGATTAGTTATGGCTAATAATTAAGGTGATATTAATATGGACCAATATGTGATTTGAGATTATTTAAATCCAATAACTTTTTAATTAGAGTATAATATTGGTATATTAAGAAAAAATCGCGTTGAGATTTTTTATACTACATACAAGTGGTATCATGGTACTTGACGTAGTTTTGAAAACGACCGAATGGTTTAAAAGTCTAATAGTTATTCGAAATCTTCATACAAACACAAAGATCCTATAACAAAGTTCTTTATACTCTATATTCAACAACAACTGATTAAAAATGAAAACAAAACTAATATTTATAATAGATCCTAACTTAAGAATACTAATAAATTAATAAACATAATATAAATACGATAACAAAGAAATATAAACTTGAAATTCAAACTACACGATAATCAAACATCGGTACTGCATATATTCCATCAATAGTGCATATATGGGGTAGTATAAATGTATAATACTACATATATCTAGTATAAGATACTACATATATGCAGTATTATAAAATAAAGTATCTACATATATATGTAGAATTGAAAGTAAAAAAGAGATAATGTGGGTTTCCTCCTCTGGGGTTAGGGGTGCGGTCTCGGTTGGGAAACGGATAGATGTGCCCGATTAAGATAACACATATCCTCCGAAACAGGGTCCTATATTTACCGTTAAAAAAACTCAAATGAAAGATAGAGTTTATGCAAATTTTAAAATAAAAATACTAACATATTCAATAGATATAAATATTTAAAGTTTTATATATTTAAATTTTTAATTTTTCCCTTTTTTTAAAATTTCTCTAATTTCTTTTTTAGTAGTTATAAGTTATCAACTTTAAATCCCAAATCCCAACCCTATAGTATTCTTTAGTTACTTTATTTCCAAGAGTCTATGATTAATGTGACACACACCTAACACCATATTCTCACTTGTAGCCTAGTGATAAATGATTTAAGTTCTCCGTAGGAGATCCGAGTTTAATCCTCATTCGTCTTATTTTTGTGGATTTAGACAATGAAGAATTTAATCTATGCCTTGTACGAGGTTGTCAGTTCGAATTTCGAGCCCACCGAGGTTTTCATCCCACCGTTGGTTACACAAAAAGTTTTGCTCTTGTGGTGGCACAACGACTATTAAGCGACAGCCAACGGTATGGTTTCCAAAAAAACACTCAAACCAAACTCCAAAACTACGTACCGTAGGCCGTTAAAACAACATAGTCTACTAGACTCTACATTTGGGAAGTATGGTGACCTATCATCAAAAAAAATTGTTGTTTTAAAATAACACAATAATGTCAACGATCGAGAAACCAACAATACTTGCAACTAGTACTTGCAAGCCTCAAAATAACTAAAGACAGACTTTGCAAGATTTGAAACTCATAACCACTTGACTAAAAAATTGTCGCTTTATCAACATGCCATCTTTTGAAGACAAAAAATATTATTGGTTTCTCGTTGACTTTCTGGTGTTTAGTGCGTATCACCCGTAGTTTTCGAAGTGTTAGGTACATGTCTTTATCTCTATGGTATCATTCTAGCAGGTCAACACGTCTAGACATTCAAAATATATTACTTCTTCCGTCACATATTAATTGTCTTAGGATCCAATATACAAAATTTTAAAAAATGTTAGATTATTATGATTTTCCAATTATAAAATGACAATAATGTTCATACTTAAAATTAATGACATCTTTTATGTCAATAATAATTTGAGGCAAAACTAAAAATTACACTTATATCTTAAAAATTGACATTTAAATTAAGAAAATAAAAAAAATATGAACATTAAAAGTTGGACGAATGGAGTAGTAGACTTTATAATAAAAACTTATGTTACTTTTGTATTTGACAAATAAAAGCTAAAAGCATAGTAGTTGAACATAACCAAAAGGCACATGTAATTATAATAGTTTTTTAAATCAATAATCTCTTAATTTAGTGGTAATTAATAGAAATGTGAGATGCTGACTTATTTTTTAAAACGTCCTAATTAAATTTAATTCCGGACAATGACATTTAATATACAAACTTGTTGACGCTAACTAATTATCCGTGGTAAAAAAAACTTACAAAGTAAAATGTGGTCATAATTTGATTATAAAGAGATGATACGATTCGTGTGAATTTGTAACTATTTTTTTTAATAATCATGTTAATAATTCATATCTAATTTTGAACCATTCAATATTTTGCCGAAATTAGTAGCATTAGCGTGAATTGACCCGGATATGAACAGTTTAATCTATTTAACAAAGTGAATCAAATAAGTTTACGGGTTGTATAAGTGGATTCTTATATAGATTGATTAAAGGTAACATGTTTAATATGTGAGTTTGTGTATGATAACTATGTATCATGTTTTTAATTAAAAAGGATTATTATTAGCCATATAATCAATGTTTTGAAAACAGGATCGGACACTGAACCGTTATTTTAATTTTAATGGTCGGACCGCGGTCGGACCGAGATAGGATAATTGTATATTTATCAAAGCAAAACCATAAGATTTCCAATTTAGACACAAAATAAATTCAATAATATTAAGTTATACCATATAAGTAATAATCCAAAAAAGTTCTAACGCCAAGAATCACCAAAAAATCATAATTTAAACAAGTTTTAACGCCAAAATAAAACGAGTTCATCATTTTCATCACTTAAAAAATCAACATATTAACTTTCATTACAAAAAGCACAAATATAAATAGATGTATACATAAAATCCATGAAAATCAAAACATAAAAATATATATTTTATGACTGACCCGGTTCAATAGCGGTCCGGTTCCGGTCCAACCGGACCGGTTCGTAGGTTCGAAGCGATTCAGAAACATCAATCAATTAAACCGTGTCTAATTAAACCGGGATTATTAAAAAAAGCGGTCCGACCGGTCGGACCGGCGGTTTAAAAACACTGCATATAATTATTGAAATCAAAATCATAAAACATGCAATCCAAATCAAATTAATTTATAGTAAACCGAAAAATAAATCTACCTATTCTAATAATTGAGTAACACATCCACATGTCACCATTTTAACTACTCCACATAGGATTTTGTTTAGGTGTCATGTTCTAAATTAATTTGATGGAGAATTTTTAGGCGGGTCATGGTATGTTCCATATTCGAATAACCCGATATGCTTAAATTAAAAATTCACAAATTATCATCAATTATCTCATAACCCGATATGTTCAAATACAAAATTTACCAATTATCATGATCTATATCTTAACCCGATATGTACCAAGTATCATGAATTATCTCCTAACCTGATATGTTCAAATAAAAAACTTATCAATTATTATGATTTATCCTAACCCGATATGTTCAAATTAAAGTTTTACCAATTATCATTAATTATCTCATAACTCGATATGTTCAAATAAAAAAAATTAACAATTATCATGAATTATCTTAAACCCGATATGTTCAATAAAAATTTACCAAATATTATAAATCATATCCTTTATTGTAACATATGATTTTTTATATGAATATATTTGTAAATATCCAAATCGATTTAATAAGAGATATGTTAAAAATAAATTTGATATGTAAATTGAGTTAAACCTATAAAACTAAAATCCGTGTGGTACACGGGTACTAATCTAGTAAACATTAATTAGCTTTGATAATGTAAAAATAAAAAAATTATGTGATAAGTGAAATTTTTTTATTTGAAATATATCATTCAAAAAATGAATCTTTTTTATTGTGAGTATTAATCCTTATATAATATAGCAAAACGAAAAAAATCCTATGTGACATCGTTTTATAGTTTTTAGCTTATGTGGCATTATTTGAGAGATTATCTCACAATAATGATTTTTTAATTTAAAATATGTATATAAAATTTATTATAATAAAACTAATTACATTTTTTGTCCCAAATATTTTGCAGAATTCTGAAAAATTTAAGAGTATTTATATTTTTAACCCTTTACTACAAGGGGTGTATATGAGTCGGTTTATATTTGATAGGGTTTAAAAATGAAACTTATGGATAAAGTTAATAATAACAGACAATTAAAGACCTTAATGTTTTATAAATATACATAACAATTTATACGGTTTTTTTTAAAAAATAAACTACACCATAAAACTAAACACTTTATTCTCTTTAATTTGAGTATAATACTGCTATACTAAAAATCTAATTTTTAAAAATATATCATGTGTTCCGTTTTACCACGGTTTTGTCTCAAAACTAAATGGAACATTCATGAACATCCTTAAAAGCATCACTTGAATTGTGTTCCCGAGCGTAGCGCGGGCACTAAACTAGTATTAATATTAAACAAAAGTAATTTAATATTTACTTTTAGAATTCTTTTATGTCTAAACGAATTGATGGGTCAACCGTCAACTCGTTTTTAATGGTTCAACCCAGAGTAAATACGACTCATATTAAACTTAATATGAGTCATATTGTCAGGTAATACAACTCATATCAAAACTAATACGAGTCATATTGTCAGGTACGGCTGTTCAAATCGCTCGCCGCTCGGCGCTCGATCGCTCAGAAAATGCTCGCTCGCTTGTTCTCTCGATTGTAAACGACTCGCTCCGCTAGGTTCTGTTTGTAAACGAGCCAAGCAACGAGCAAGGGTCCATTCGGTTTGGTTGGCTCGAATTTTTTTAATTTATTTTATATATAATATATTAAGTTATTTTAGCCAACTTTGATCCATAAGTCCAATTTATTTTGGCCCATAAGTGATACCAAAAGTCCAAGACAAATTTTTATGTTAATACCCATAACCTAATTGACTCAAATCCTAACCCTAGCTCACAAGTCACAACAACAGAAACATACATTCTCAGTTTCACAACAACATAAACACAGACACACAGTAGCACACCTCCAGCAGCCTAGCCTCCTCTCCTCGTCGCCTCCTGGTCGTCGCTTCCTGCTCGTCACCTCCTGCGCGTCGCCACCTCCTCGTGCATCAGTCGTCAGTCCTCACCTCCTCCTCGTGCGTCAGTCGTCAGTCCTCACCTCCTCCTCGTGCCACCTTCTCCTCTCCAGTCACCACATATCTACAACCCTAAATCGAATAGCAGGTGCGTGAACAATTGAGTTTTATGTTATGGGTGAAATCGAGCAGAACTGAGCCGCTTGGTTCTAAACCAAGCGAGTACGAGCAGTAGTTTTGTGCTTGTTTCCCTACATTCGAACCGAACCGAACGGCTCGCTTTCAATTCGAGCCGAGTATGAGCAGAGGCTCGCTCGGTTTGGTTCGGCTCGTGAACAACCCTATTGTCAGGTAATACCAGTGTTTTCAGGATCGGATCGGATAGTGAAGTGTTTTCAGGATCGGATCAGACAGTGAATCGGTTGTCTTACTAGTTCACTGGTTGGATCGGTCGGACCGGTTGAATCGGTTTTGAGCAATATAAATAATAAACATATATTTTTCAAAGTATTAAAACTTCAAATATAAGTCATATTCTCAAACACAAGTATATTAAGATCTAAACCATAAAACAAACACATTAATCATGTTAAACAAACATTTAAGTTTAATACTATGAGTTTAAACAAAGATGATCTAATTTTAAAGACACAACCGACTTTAAAAAAACCAATTTCCAATCCGATCCAACCGGTTCATCCTGCCGAATCCCGGTTCAACTGGTTGACCGGTTTGAACCGTCTGATTTTTTGTGCTAAAAACAAACATATATGGACCGGTTTAATGTCATCTTCGAATACCGGTTCAACCGGCCGAACCGATTCCAAAAACATCGGGTAATACGACTCATATCAAATATAATACGAGTCATACTGTTAGAAAATACGACTCATATCAAATTTAATACGAGTCGTAATACTGTTTGACCTGTAACCTCTGCAAGATGTAGCCTTTAATTTCATCCGAAAAAAATAGTATGACTCATATCACTTGATCGAGTCGTATTAAGTGTGCGTGGCTAGCATGTCGGGTGTTCGGTTAGAAGCATTCTAATTTAAAATCAGAATTAAAAAATGATAGAAAGTATAAAGTATGTTCAGTGGAGGTGTCTTTTCGATGACTTTTCATGGAAGAAACATAAATTATAAAATAGTGTTTAAATATGTAATTTATAAAAATAATCATGAATATTGAAATGAAAATGAAAATAACCCAAAACATACTTTATATTAATTTGTGACGGTTGACTTCTGAATCTTAACATAAACTCTTTGAAAGGTTATTTAATCCAATATAGTGTTTACAGTCGGTTTATACTTTATAATAGTTTCATTAAGTTCTTTAAAGATGACATCCCTTCGAAAGAGCTTCAAGTACATTGTATTTTTATCACGCTCTTGAGCAGAAAAGCATTGTCACTTACACAAATAATCCAAAAATAAAAAAGGAGAAATATTTAAGGATAAGTGATTAGCTCCTATCTATTAAAGACTTAGAGAATTTACATTATTGTTTTCTCTAAGAACTATGTGTCTTTGTTTTGGTGCTTAGCCGAGCTCGTCAAGATTAGATTGTACGTATACTAAAAACTTATGTTACTTATGTCTAACACATAATCAAATTTGACATGTTGTAATAGTTTTTAATTCAATGATCTTTTGACTTAATGATCAGAGGTATGTAGAAGGCTGATTTTGTTTTTAAGGAGGTCTCTGTTCAAATCCGAACAAAATGACATTTAATATACAAACTTGATTATGCTAACTATTAACTACTTCCAACCGCGGGGTGTCAGCCCAGCGGCCAGCCTCACCCATTCCAAACGGGAGGACGTGGGTTCGAGTCTTGCTCGGCCCAAAAAATCCTGCTGGGTAGTAACCGTCAGGCAGCTATGGGGCTAAGCTAGCTTGGGAAGGAAGAACCCTTCCGCGGTCAGGGGTACTGTGCAATTACCCTTTTTTTTTTAACTACTTGTTAAAAAAACTTTCGAAGTAAAGTTTGATCATAATAATTGATTATAAAGAGATGATATGATTCATGTGATGATGGAGGTTTTTGTTTTTTTTTAAAATGAGTTAATTGCCAAAATGACCCTAAGGTTATTTTTGTCATTTACTTTCAACTAACGAAATTTTTTTAATGGAGTTAGTGCTGATGACTATTTTAGCAACACTTTTGACATGTAAGGACCATTTAAACAAAGATTTTTAAAAGTGTAATTTTTAGCAAAAACAAACAAACCTCAAAGACCATTTCAATAATTAACTCTTTTTTAAACAATAAATGTTAATTCATATCTTAATTTGAACCATTCAATAGTAAAAGTATATATTGTCATAATCGCTATGCTGGCAAACAAAGCAGCTTGCACTAATATAATAATCTATCTAATAAATCAAACTTTTAGGGGGCAATTTTTAGAGGGATTTTTTTTATAATAGGAAGTTTGGGAGGTAAAATTTAACTAAATTTTTCACCATGCAAGTTGATGGAGTCAACTCCTTAAATGTTATATATTTACAAATTGTTAAATATAATGGTTATAATTTCTTTATAAATATTACTATTTAACCCGTGTGTAACACACGGGTATTAAACCTAATATAGTAATATTAATGAAATTGGCATGTTGCCACCCGCCATTATTAAATTATCGAGTCTAATAGTTGAGTTATTGCAAAAATATTCCTAAGGGTTTGTTTGTTTTTAGTAAAAAGTAGACATTTAAGAGTTTTCACCTAAAGGGTTTTTATAGCTAAAACTTGATGTAATATTAGTCATCAACGTTAACATCGTTACAAATATTCGGTTAGTTGATAGTGAAATGACAAAAATACTCTTAAAAACCATTTTAATAATTAAATTATTTAAAACATATAACCAAACTTCCATCACCACCAACACTCACTCCCTGCCACCTTCACCACCACCACCACCACTACCATCTTTCAATCGCTACCACCACCACAGTAACCACACCTCCACCTTCACTGTTTCCCCTTCCCCATCCACAACACCTTCAATGTTTTCCCTTCCACCACCATCTACAACACCTCCGCCCATCTCTGCTACCACCACCATCTACAACCAGGGGCGGACCTATTGCTTAGGTCGGGGGTGCGGCCGCCCCCCTTGACGGAAATTTTTTTAGTATCATATGTAGAAGAAAATCTCAAACGCTCCCCTTGAAATTTTGAAATCGTCCCCCTTAAACTTTGATTCTTTGGTGAAAAAGATGTGAACCAAAAGAGAAAAAAAGAGTAGAAAATGTATTTCACCGGAAAAATGAATTCTTGTTCAAAGTTCAGTAGTTTGAAGGAAGAAGGTGACTTCAAATAAGTACTCAATAAATAGGTTAAATCTATTATTAAAAATTATAGATAGACTACTATACTAGACTTGCAGACATTAACTACTCCTTTTTAAAAGTTGAAAAGACTATTAATTATTATATCAAATTAAATAGATATATACTCATTATGTTTATTTTTATGATTGAAGTATCGTTAATACATTAAAAAAAATGAAGTTTATTTATTGGGTTTCTGTTTTAAAATTTAGATTGGGCCATTAAGTTAATTCTTAAATAGACATGTTAATTAGCATTTACATATATTGTTTTTTTAAGTTTGATAAATTTACTTGTAGATCTTTTAATGGTATACAATTCTAATAATTTAATTATTATAACATATAATTTTCAACTTGTTTATTATTTTTGTGTTGTATCTTATATTTGTTAAGTATCAAATGATAGTTTTTGTTTATCAATGGTTCGTATAGTTTTTTATGTTATGGGCGTTAATGTGAATTAGAAGGAAACATCGTTGAATATCTGAAAATGAGGCAAAGTAACAAATGTAATTAAGATGAAATTGATTTTAAATGCTGTAATTATGTGTGAACATGTGATAATTTGATACTGAAATATGTTATCGAGTTAAGAATTACGATAAAAAATTTCGCCCCTGATCCACCCTAACTTGATCCGACCCGACCCCAACTTAAACCAGATTGAAAAAAATTATTATTTAGTAATAGAAAAAACGAGCTTTAAAAGATTTACGTCCCCCATGAAATAAAATTCTGGGTACGCCACTGTCTACAACACCTCCGCCTAGGGGTGTAAACGAGCCGAGTTACTCGTGAGCTACTCACGATCGGATCGATAAAAAACTCGAACGAGCCGAGCTTTTTCGAGCTCGAGCTCAAGCCTGAGCTTAAAAAAAGCTCATTAAGTTATCGAGCCCGAGCTCGAGCTTTACATATTGAGCTCGAGCCGGCTCGCGAGCCTTATCAAGGTTTTTCATTATATGTTTTTTTATAAATATATATTGTTATTAATAGTTAAAATATATATAAGTTATAATTAAAAATATATAATATGTATTTTGTTATATATAAAATACATATAATTAAAAGTTTATGTAAAACTAAATATAAATAATTAAAATTTTATATAAAATTAAATAAAAATAATTAAAAATAAAATAATAAAAACTAGACGAGCCGAGCCCAAGTCGAGCTCGAGCTTAAGAAGTTTGTGACGGCCTCGAGCTCGAGCTTTGAAATTAAAGCTTTAAACGAGCCGAGCTCGAGCTCAAACTTGGTTAAACTGAAACGAGTCGAGCTCGGGCTCGGCTCGGCTCGTTTACATCCCTACCTCCGCCCCTCAAATCATCACATCTACAAATGGCAAATGCTTCCACACAAAAGATCATCCAATCTTCAATGTTCTTGGATTCAACAACCCATGGTTTGTTTAATTGTTTCTGTTAATGAAATTGAAAGCCCCTAATTATTAAAATATGTTTGATTTGGTTTTGTAGAGTGAGATTATGAACCTAAACCGGTTATGGCATCCATGGGAACGAGATCGACGTTGAGTGATCTTTGGAGTTGTTTTGATGAACGAAATGCTTATGGTGCTGGAGTTTTGATCAAATTCGATGAAGTATAGTGGCGTTAGGGTGCTCCGACGAACAACTTAGATGGATATGAGTTTGACATTGATGGTTGCAGTGTTGATGAGTAGATGATGTTTGTGGTGGTGGTGGTTGTTGGTGATTAGATGATGATTGTGATGGTGTGGTAGTGGGTGATTGAAAAAGAACATTAATGGTGAGTCTCACGTTAATATTTGTATATTAGTTAGTTGGTTATTTCACGTCTCTCACACGGGTTGAACGGTAATAACGTAAAAATTCAATTAATTGTAACTTTTGTAAAGTTAAACTACAAACAGTAATTTCTTATGACTCTTATAAGTTTTCAAATACATTTTATGAGTTTCATAAACACTATTACATATTTCACTTAAAAATATTATAATAACAAAGATAATATTTCACCAAATAAAATTGATAAATCCAGTTTATTAACAAATTTGCCAAAAAGGTCAAAACATTTTAAAAAACAAATCATATGTTAGATATCATTATGTGTCTGTGTGTGTATATATATATATCATACATTATGCATAACATGGAATGAAATTATTCACTTTCGCTTTTGGTTGCTTTTATACAAAACACATGTATTGATTATCAATTATCAAATCAATTTGTGGTATATATAATAAACATATGTTGTAAATGAGATCTATTTAATTTAGGAATAAATATGAAATCAATGTTTCTATGAAAAGTTTTGAAAGTTATCAATTATAAAATCAGTTTGTAGTATATACAAATAAAAATACTGTATAAATGAGATGTATTTATTTTATAAATAAATATTAAATCAGTGTTTCTATAAAAAGTTTTGAACATGATAAATATATCTAAGATGCTCCAATGAATAACATATGTCCTCGATCAAAAGCCTTCTTTTATTAATACGTATGGATTTTTAATTTTTTTAAAATAAGACATTTATTAAAAAAGTTAACGGAATGGGTAAGTTACTATTTTGATCCTTATAGTTTGATCAAAATCATAATTTTAATTCAGTAGTTCGTTTTCTACTCTTATGGTCCAATAGTTTTCACTCTTTCTTTCGATTTCAGTCCACTTGACTAACATACATTATCCTTAATTGGTTAGTTTAGTGCAGTTGACTATATATAATACCTCCCAAGTTAAAGCTACTATTTAGAAAGTTGTTTGTTATAATTAAATTTTTTAATTAAAATACTAACATTAGTAAATAAAAATAAAAAATAATTTAAAATCAATATAATAATTTAAGTGTGTGTTCAATGGAGTTGTTTTTTCGATGACTTTTCATGGAAGAAACATAAATTTTAAAATAGTGTTTAAATATGTAATTTTATAAAGGTTATGAAAATAACCCAAAACCTACTTTATATTCATTAGACGGTTGACTTCGAATCTTAACATAAACTCTTGAAGGGTTATACACTTATAAATTCATCTTTTTCTTGTTTGTTTTCAATCGGTTCATATATACAAGTTTCCCCCATTAATCATTTCATTCAATCCTTCAAACATATACATACTCAATGGCATCTACTTCAGCTTCATACATTCAAAAAAGCTTCAAATATGATGTGTTTTTAAGTTTTAGGGGTGAAGACACCCGTAGAAACTTCGTTGATCATCTTTATCATGCTCTTGAGCGGAAAAGCATTATCACTTACAAAGATGATAAGAAAATAAAGAAAGGAGAAAGGATAGGTGACCAGCTCCTCAGATCTATTGAAGACTCGAGATATTACATTATTGTTTTCTCTAAGAACTATGCGTCTTCATCTTGGTGCTTAGACGAGCTCGTCAAGATTATGGAGTGCCAGAAGACGGAAGAGTACACCGCTTACCCAGTCTTCTATGATGTGGAACCGACTGAAGTCCGCAATCAGAGTGGGGCAGTTGGAGAAGCATTTGTCAAACATAACGAAAAAGAAGCAGTTGGGAAATGGAGAAATGCTCTTAGAGAAGCTGCTGATCTGGCTGGGTGGGAGCTGAAGAACACATGTGATGGGTACGTAAATTAAGGGTACATGCATGTTAATTAGAATTACTTTTTATATGATATTATGTTATAGATTTGAGGAGTTCTTTTACTGAAAAATGCATTTATAAAACTTATTTACTAAATAGATGTAGTTTGAAAAATATTTATAAATTAAATGTAGTTTTAAAAACTATTTACCTAATTATGTTTAATTATTAGTATAGTGAGTGTTAGTTTCTCACTTCTAATTTTATTTTATTAGTTAATTTTAAATCACACCATTTTAATTGATAAAAAAAACATTAATACTTTGCCGTACTACATGTTTAAGGAATGAGAATTAAAATTTGAGTGAAATCTAACCAATGATTTAAAAATCGGTTTTTTAATAATACCGGGTTGTGTTTAAACATAGTTAAACCGGCTAGAACAGGTTATATCTGACAGGTTAATCGGAGTTACTATTTATCCTATAATTCTTTAAAATACAACATTTAGTCAAATAAATTTTAAAAAATACATGGTTTAATAATAAAAATAATTCAAAAGTTAGACATACAAAAAAGAATCCAATTTTTTTTTTCAAAACTACTTGATTCCAACAATTTTTGTTAAATAAAACGGATCAATTGGATTATTTCATGTATAATATCTGCAACTTTTTATGTAACTCATAAATTAATCGAGTCAAAACTAAAACAAAAAAATATGATAGTGGATGCTTAAATATGGTTGGTCATGTATCAAAGAAACCAGATGATTGGTGACCAATGAACGAGACTTTTCTTGCAAATACTGTGTGGGTATATATATATATATATATATAAAATGGTATGAATGGAAACTGATTTAATGGTTCAACCGGTTTAACCAAAATAAATTGGAACAAACCGAATAAATTACACTTTCACAAAAATAGGTTCAACCCGGTTTTTAAAACATTGGAACTAACCGAATAAATTACACTTTTCACAAAATCATAACGCCACACATGTTACTGTCATCATTGTAACACGTATAACGAACTCACACACGCGACATTATCTGCGTTACAAAGCACAACATGGTCAAAATCCTTGTTTAAACTAATAGTTAAAATACTAAACATATATCCTTGTTTAATGAAGATGTTTTACTATTATTATTGAATTGAATATATGCTTTACTATAATTATTTAAAGAAAAAAAACAATTTTAGCTATAAACCAAGTAAAAGTATATTTTTTGAAAATGGTAGAGTTATTATACAAAGTGTAAAAATGATACACAGGTGTGAGAATAACACAATGGTTCAATAAAGACACAATGTATGATTAAAAAAATTATTACGCACAAATTAAATCGAATTTCAAAAAAGTGATTCAGAAACCTTGTTCCCCGTGTCGTCCTCCTTTATAAAAAATAAACGAAAAAATAAAAAATAAAAGTTTTCATTGTGTCTTTGTAAATTTTTTACACAACAAAAGACACAATGAAAGTAAAAAAAAGACATTCGTTAATTTTTTTAAAGAAGGAGGACGGAGTGGGGAACAAGGTCTCTGAATCATTTTTTTAAAATTCGACTTATATTGTGAGTTATAATTTTTTAATGTGTCATTGACAAATAAAATATTGAACATATATGTCTCTTACATTCAATTTATAATTGTACTAGGTTTAATACCCGTGTGTTACACACGGGTTACATAATTATATTTATAAACAAATTGTAACCAATACGTTTAATAATTTGTAAATATTAAATACTTAAGAATTTTGTCCCATCAACTTATGCATGGTGAAAAGTTTTACTCAATTTCCAACCCAAACTTCGTGTCATAAACCAAATATTCCCCCAATAATTGCCTCCTAAAACCTTAATTTATTAGATAGATGAGTTAAAGTTATTTAATATTAAAATTAAGAGTAAGAAACTAAAACTACATCTTAATTTAAAGCTACAATTTTTTGGTAAATACTTTTCAAATTGCACATATTTGATATATAAGTTTTGTAAGCAGACTATTTTAGGAAAAAACTCTGAGATAATAAATGAGTAATTAAATCTTGTTTAACACACAGGCATGAATCTAAGTTCATTGAGAAAATTGTTGAAGATATCTCATTTGGGATGCGTTTCCTTATTTCGAGCATTGGAGAAAATTTAATCGGCATGGAGAGACGTGCAGAAGATGTGGTTTCATTACTAGAAACTAGTATTAAAGATGTTCGGATGATCGGCATAACAGGGATGGGAGGCGGTGGCAAGACGACTTTGGCGAGAGTTGTTTTTGATCAAATATCCCATTTGTTTGAAGGTTCAAGCTTTGTTGAGAATGTCAGGGAATGTTCAAAAGACCCATGGGGTTTGAGATTATTGCAGAAACAAATACTTGTAGATGTTACACAAGATGATAACATAGTGAAAAGTTTTTCTAACTTGACAAATATGATGAAAAAGACTATGTTTGGCAGAAAGGTTCTTGTTGTTCTAGATGATGTGAACGATGGAGAACAGCTTGAGGCATTAGCTGGTGAGCTCAGTTGGTTTAAGGCGGGAAGTCGAATTATCATTACAACAAGAGATGAACAAGTGTTGGTAGCCCATGGAGTGCCAGATGGCTTGATTCTTAAAGTCAATTTATTATCCGATGAGGAAGCAAAATGCCTCTTCAATAGGCATGCGTTTAGGAGAGTCATACCAAATCAAGGTTATGAAGACCTAGCTCGTCGAGTCATAAGTTATGCTAATGGTCTTCCTTTGACGATCAAAGTTTTGGGTTCATTTCTATGTGGAAGCAAAGAGTCTGTATGGGTAGATGCATTAAACAGACTAGACACAATTCCTTGGAAGAAAACTCAAGATGTATTGGAATTAAGCTATGACTCTCTAGAAGAGGATTACAGGGAGATTTTTCTAGACGTCGCATGCATGCTAAAAGGTTGGAAGCAGGAAGAAGCAATCATAGCACTTGAAAGTCGCGGTTTTCATGCGATAATCGGTTTAAACGTTCTTGAGACAAAATCTCTTTTAACCATCTCCGATAGTGGATATGTGGGTATGCATGATCATCTAGCAGAAATGGGTCAGAATATTGTTCGTCGTTCGAATCGCAATGAGCCTTGGAAACATAGCCGATTGTGGATTCAGAAGGAAATCGAATATATATTGGTCAACAACAAGGTAAGGTTCATGTTTATTTATTAGACAGGCAGGGAACACTCGCGCGCTAACACATACTTATTTGCAATGACATGTACAATTTATTGATTTGTTTCTAATATAGGGTACCGAAGCAACGATATGTATAAATATGCAAATGATCATTGATCCGTGTGTTTTGGAAGGTCTTAAAAAAATGACGGGACTTAAATTTCTTAATGTGAAAGAGCCATCAGATGGTTCTTGTGTATACCATAATTCTGGTGAAGATAGCCTATACCTACCGAATTGTTTACAATATTTAGGTTGGACAAGCTACCCTTTTAAGTTTCTACCAGAAAAATTTGAAGCAAATGATCTTGTTGGCCTTAAATTGTATCGCAGCAATATCGAACAACTTTGGAAGGTGGAGGAAAGAGAGGTATAACTGTGGTTAATAAGTTTTTTTACATACATACATTCTTTTTATTGTTATATATATTGCTTTGTCATTAACTATCTATAATTTTTTCCTTGTGCTAGGCTTCGAAGATCAGATTCATTGACATGTATGACTGTCAGTTAAGATCCTTAGACATTGGGTTGATCCCAAATCTTGAGAAAGCAAGTTTTGTAGAGTGTTATTATAGGTTAGAACAACTTCACGTATTGGTTCAAAATTTTAAGCTTACACACCTTAACCTACAGCACAATGTTGGGTTAAGGACCTTGTATCTTGGGCAGGCCCAGAAGCTCGATGAGTTAAGAGTTGAAGCTTTAAACAATTTGATAGAACTTTGCATGCCCATAATGCTCAAACACCTCACCATTCGTAGTTGTTCTCGCTTGAAAACTCTTGACCTTAGGGAGACGCAAAATCTTGAGACATTAAACCTTGAAAGATCGGATTTAGTAGAACTTCACATGCCAATTGAAACAACCAACCTCAAAACCATTAACATTCATCATAATTCTACGTTGACAACCCTAGACCTTACCTACAACACAACTCTTGAGAGGTTGGATCTTAACGAGTGTTTTGAGTTGACAGACCTGCACATGCCAAATGAAAGTCCCAAGCTCAAACACCTCACCCTTAGTGATTCAAAGTTTAAAACTCTTAACCTTGCGCGTACTCAAAATCTTGAGACGTTAAATCTTGCATGCAAGGAGGTGGTAAAACTTTACATACCTACTATAAATGTTAAGATGAAATCCCTTACCCTTCGTCATCTAAAGTTGAAAACCCTTAACCTTACTAGGTATGAGAATCTCGAGATCTTAGATCTTGAACAATGTGAGGATTTGGGAGAACTTCACATGCCTAAAAGTTCTAAGCTCAAAGCCATTACAATTCGTTGTTCTAAGTTGAGTACCCTTAACCTTAGTGGGTATGAGGATCTCGAGAGCTTAGATCTTGAGCAATATGAGGATTTGGTAGAACTTCAGATGCCTGAAAGTTCTAAGCTTAAAGCCATTAAAATTCGTTGTTCTAAGTTGGGAACCCTTAATCTTACTGGGTATAAGAATCTCGAGAGCTTAGATCTTGAACAATGTGAGGGTTTGGTAGAACTTCATATGCAAAGTTCTAAGCTCAAAGCCATTAAAATTCGTTGTTCTACATTGGAAACCCTTAACCTTACCGAGTCTGAGAATCTTGAGAGCTTGGGTCTTGAACAATGTAAGGGTTTGGTAGAACTTAACATGCCTAAAAGTTCTAAGCTCAAAGCCATTAAAATTAGTTGTTCTAAGTTGAAAACCTTTAACCTTACTGGGTATGAGAATCTCGAGAGCTTAGATCTTGAACAATGTGAGGATTTGGTAAAACTTGACATGCCTGAAATTTCTAAGCTCAAAGCCATTAAAATTCGTTGTGCTAAGTTGAGAACCCTTAACCTTACTAGGTATGAGAATCTCGAGAGCTTAGATCTTGAACAATGTGAGGATTTGGTAGAACTTCACATGCCTGGAAGTTCTAAGCTTGAAACCATTAAAATTCGGTGTTCTAAGTTGGGAACCCTTCGCCTTGGGCTGTCTCCATATCTTAAGTGCTTAGATCTTCAAGATTGTTTTACCTTGGCAGAAATTAGTGCTCCCGTTGGAAGTAGAAGTGAAAGTGGTCGTGCCAGTTTCAAACATGTTTTATGTAATCCAGGCTTTTCTTATGCTGCAGGTTCTTTAGCTGAGTTACATCTAACTCTAAATTTCTATCTAAGTATTTGCCCATTGCATCCTTACAATGATTTGCCTAAGTTCCATCTTGGATGCATCTATGAGGTCCATCTACCCTCGTTGACCGGAATTCTCACGCAACTTATTTCTTCCAATTTGTGTGCTTGCACAAACCTTGCAAGTTTATTGGGCAGTATTTGTGGCTTACAAAGTTTAAGAAAGCTTGCACTTGAAGGCGATATTTCTGAGGTGCCTAAGGAAATTGAAAAGATAGAATGTCTAGAGGAGCTAACATTGTCGTCAAAAAAGATCGAATATCTTCCGGATAGCATTTGTGCATTGAGTCATCTTAAAATTCTCCGGCTTGAATCTTGTTCTAGTCTGAAGCAGTTACCCGAAGATCTTGGCAGATTAGAGTGTTTAGAGGAGCTGCACTTAACAGATTGTACATCCTTACGAGACATTCCAAACAACATTTGTGAGATGAAACGTCTAAAATGTTTTCATCTTACAAATTGTAAACTAGTTAAGAAATTGCCCAAGGAAATGGGACGTTTACTATGTTTAGAAGAGTTAAATATAAAAGGTACAGACATAATACATCTTCCAGAGAGCATCTTTCATTTGCAATATCTGAGTCTTTATGTAGATGGAGCTTGAGCTGTATGGTTTAACATATATGTTGCAAAACTCAAAAAGACATGTAATATGTTCTTTCTCTATTTACTATTAATCGTCTTACTCCGATTGCTTATAAGTGTTTCAAACAGCTATTTTGGTTGCATTTTGGTAGTGCACTGATCATGCCTAACTAATATTTGGCTTTCGCTCAATGATGAGATTTGTCAGAGGAAATGAAAAAGATATTCTTATTAACTGTGAAGAAGAGAACGGCTTTTACAACACGAAATTACTGCGTGAAGGTACTTTGTCATTTTTAATTACTCGTGTTGATTAATATATATATACCAAGTGATAAATTGTTAAAAGAAAAATACAGAGGAAGCCGTCGTTCAAAGCAAAGGCGAACCACATACGTTTAGTTATGTTATAGACCAAAAATCTGTCATGGTTCTTCTGGTTGCATGTAAGAACGGTTATTAACTTGTTACAAAAAGTCACGTACTTCAACTGGTCAAATTAGTCAATAAGCAAGCTTTCTCGAGTGCTAATTAGCTATTCCAACTATTCTTTTGGTGCATTTTGCGCAGTTCGTTGAACCAAAGGATCAAACCTTAATGTTCTAAATTTTTGCCCGATCAACGGAATGATCATCTTTAGAATGTGAAGTTTCATAAGTTAATTCATGGAGTATAGCTAACATAGTTTGACTTTACTTTTCTAGAAAGTCAAACTGTGTTTTTGATGAAATTAAACAGATGGATTTTGATACAAGGTTGGATATGAGCATGTAAATTTAAGTTCAGTAAGATATTAATAACTGATGTAAGATTATAAACTAAATGATTTACATAAATATGCTAACAATTTACTTCAATTTACGGAGATAGATGAAGGTAATATATAACTACATAATTTTGTTTGTTTGTCACAGTTGGGCTGCAGAGGGAAGAATATTGTAGAATTTGGAGAAATTGTCATGGCTTTGGTATAACAATCTTATCGCCAACACCCCTGTCGCCTTGTTACTCCAATGAGCTCGATACGAGATTGTATCAAACATTGCACCAACCATGTAGATGGAAGACAATTTCTTTAAGGCAATGCATCCAACAATTGATGTCTGTAATATTAATAAACTCATGCAGTCATTTTGGAGCTAAACTTCACTAGTTTCATATTCTATGGTGCACTAATCACAACTGTTAACTAGTTTTATACTCGTTCAGAGGCCGAGTGTCATCATGTTATCATCTGATTATGAGTTTCATATACATCATATTTTTTTCATGGTTTTTTGTGTACATTACTATTAACATTAACCACAAGTGCCAATAATAAAATCAAATTAAGGACTTAAGAGTGTTGATCCAAATAATAACCACAAGTGCCAATAATACGTACAATCATAATATTCGTACCCTCTCTTGAAAAGTTAATAAGTCAGTACCTTCTGACTTATTAACTTCTGCATGAAGTCAAAAGCAGAAAAAAATAAGCAAACCCAAACATCCCCTTGGTTCCTTCATTTCTTCTCCTATTTTCGGTTTTGGGGTCTTTGGTCAAATTTCCAGAACAAAATCTCTAAAACATCGGTTTGAAATTCGAAAAAAATCGAAGAAAAGTTAACGGCCGTTAAGCGCACTTAATTAGCGGCGGACCATTGCAGGGCAAAAAAGTTGGATTTGGGGCCACCGGATGATATAAACCGAGTTGAGATTATTTTCGGTCAATAAGTGTTAGTTGGGATTATTTTTTGCCAATTTGCCGAAGATAAAAAAGACTTTGACAATGTAGGTTCTCTAATAACATTTTTTAAATTTAATTATGATCTTACTATGAGTTCATACATACAAGTTTTAGCATGTCATTATTTTGAACAACATCCAATGAAGATGATGAGGAGGCTTTATGATAAAGGTACACATTTGTTTCACAATGCTTTATGGTATTGTACTAATTATAAATCTTTTATCATGTTAGCACTATATGTTTTGAATGTTGGAAATTTTTAGAACATGAATTCAGTTATTTTCTGCAAGTTTTTTCAGGACTCATATTTTTTTTCTCGATTCAATTAGACACGGTTTGATACATGTTTGTGAACCGGTCACCGGAACCGGACCTTAGTTGAATCGGTTTAGTGTTAAAAATATATTTTTGTTTTAATTTTCCTAGATTTTATGTTTACATCTATTTATTTTTGTGTTATAGGTGATGAAATTCAATATGTTGATATTTTAAGTGATGAAGATGATGAACTCATTTTACTAAATGATGATGATTTGGATACTTGTCGTGACTTTTGAACTTAAAACTTATGATTTTATTTCATTTTGGCGTTAAAACTTGTTTAAATTATGATTTTTTTTGTGATTCTTGGCGTTAGAACTTGTTTGGATTATGACTTTTGTGGTATAACTTAAAATTGAACTTATGTTGTGTTTAAATTAATAATGTTATTATAATATTTTGATAAATATATATTTTGTCTGACCCCGGTCCGTCCACAGCCCAACCAGTCCGACTATTAAAAATTTATAAGACCGGTTCAGTGTCCGGTTCGGTTTTGAAAACATTGATTTTAAGATCACTCTTTTTGAAATTTAGTCAATGTTTCATATTCACCTTTTGTTTTCTTCTCTGTCTAGACCACTTCTTGTTTTCTAAATCATTTCATACTTTGACCAAATCTAATTAATAAATACCGGTTCATAATTCGATCATATATTCAAACCAAAATTGTCTATATGTATATAACTTTTCTTTTATAGGGTATTGAGTTTTAGAGCTTTGTGACCTATTAGGATTCGATGACCTAAGACAAATGTCTGTTTAATTTCTTACAATATAAGACGTCCCAGCATCCATGATCATCTATAACACATGGGACAATCCACTAGTTTAAAGTTAATTAGACAGTAAATATTAATTAAAAGTGATAACTACGGGGTAACCTATTATTATTTTCGCAAACTTTAGTCTTTTTGTCCTTAATGCATTGTACAATAATTGTATTTATTTTGTGTCCTGATCGATGACATATATGAACTAATTATTTTAGCAAACAAACACACTACACTCCAATTTATTATCATCAGCCGGTAATGTGACAGTTTGTCATCTTTATATCAACGCTTAAAGGGCTATTAATTCATCGATATATTCAGTGTTTTTCTGCAATCAGTTCATACAAGTTTTCCCCATTAAAGATTTCAATTCACTCGATCCTTCAATCATACACTCGATTAATGGCGTCTTCTTCAGCTTCATGCACTCAAAAGAGGTTCAAGTATGATGTGTTTTTAAGTTTCAGGGGTGAAGACACCCGTAAGAGCTTTGTTGATCATCTTTATCATGCTCTTGAGCGGAAAAGCATTATAACCTACAAAGATGATGAAAAAATCAAGAAAGGGAAAAGAATTAGCGATGAGCTCGTCAGAGCCACTGAAGACTCGAAATTTTATATAATTGTTTTCTCCAAGAACTATGCATCTTCATCGTGGTGCTTAGATGAGCTTGTCAAGATTATGGAGTGTCAGAAAACTAAAGAACGTACCGCTTACCCAGTATTCTATGATGTGGAACCCACCGAAGTCCGCAAACAAAGTGGGGCGGTTGGAGAAGCATTTGCCAAACATAAAGAAGAAGTTGTTAAGAAATGGAGAGTTGCTCTTAGAGAAGCTGCTGATCTGGTTGGGTGGGAGTTGAAGAACACCTTTGATGGGTATGTGATTCCGTCCACGTATCTGTGTTAATAATAATTCCGCACACATATCTATGTTATATTAAATGAAAATTTCACAGAATAATAACTAAGTTTCAAAAGTATTTTACAAATTTACCCTTATATTAATTCTTTCTTTTGGAATTCTTTATATAATCTTGTTTAAAAGGGACATCATGTTATTAGAAATAGTTGAAATTTTAACTTAAATTTAAGTCATGTATGTTTTAAATAGAAAATGAAACATGAGTATATCACATGTTTGTACCATATATATGATTGTAATATTGTATGTTATATATTTGATTTATTTTTTATGAACATGAGTTCATGAGGAATTTTTAGTAATCTAATTGAATTTGTCTAATTAATACACAGACATGAAGCTAAATTCATCCAAAATATTGTTGAAGAAATCTCACTAGAGCTAGGCTATAATAATTCAAGCATTGATGGAAATTTAGTAGGCATGAGGGAACGGATAAAAGTTGTAGTTTCGTCTTTAGAAACTGACATCGATGATGTTCGCATGATAGGGATTAAGGGGATAGGAGGGGGTGGAAAAACAACTTTGGCGAGATGTGTTTTTGATCAAATATCCAGTATGTTTGATGGTTCAAGCTTTATTGAGAATGTTAGGGAAATTTCAAAAGGCCCGTTGGGTGGTTTGAAGTCATTACAAAAACAAATACTTTTAGATGTCTTAGATACACAAGATATCAACGTACATGGTGTTCATGCATGGAAAAAAATGATGAGAAAGATGATGTGTGATAGAAAGGTTCTTATTGTTCTAGATGACGTAGATCATTTAGACCAACTTGAGGCATTAGCTGGTGAGCCAAGTTGGTTTAAGCTAGGAAGTCGAGTTATCATTACAACAAGAGATGAGCAAGTGTTAGTAGCACATGGAGTGCAAAAAAGCTTGATTCTTGATGTTTCTCTATTATCACACGAGGAAGCAAATTCTCTCTTTAATAGGTATGCATTTGGTAAAGAGATTCCAAATCAAGGTTACGAAATGCTAGCAAGCCAAGTTGTACGCTATGCTGCTGGCCTTCCTTTGACAACAAGAGTTTTAGGTTCATTTCTACGTGGGAAAGATGAACTTGAATGGACAGATGCATTAGAACGTCTAAAAACAATTCCCTTAAAAGAAACTCTCGAAATATTGGAACTAAGCTATTATTCTTTAGAACAAGACTATAAGGAAATGTTTCTTGATGTTGCTTGCATACTAAAAGGTTGGAAGAAAGAAAAAGCTATCAGAGTTCTTGAAAGCTCTGGTCTTTATGCTAGGAGTGGTTTAAGAGTTCTTGAGCAAAAGTCTCTCATAACTATATCTATTAATGGGTGCTTGAGCATGCATGACCATATAGAAGAAATGGGTAAAAATATTGTCCGTCGCTTGCATCCAGATGATCCCTCCACACATAGCCGATTGTGGATTGGAGAGGAAATAGAAGATATATTGGTTGAAGAGAAGGTAATGTTCACGTTCACGTTTATATGTTAGGAGAAGAAAACTAAAACATACTTGTTTGTTATAAAAGGTTCATTTGTTTACTTGCAGGGTACTGAAGAAACAAGATGTATAAAAGTAAGATTGGCCAATCCAACTACTATCATGAAAGGTTTACGAAACATGAAGAAGTTACGATTTCTTTATGTGACATGTAGTAATGATCTTAACTGTGATGGTTATGATTCTGATACTGTTTATTATAACCGTCACTGCCGTGACTATTTCTATCATGACAATGATGATATCAGTGAAGACTTGCAATACCTACCACATGGTTTACAGTATTTATGTTGGACTGGTTACCCTTATACGTGTTTATCCAAATACTTACAAGCAAATAATCTTGTTGGCCTTGAAATGTATTGTAGCAATATCACTCAACTTTGGGAAGAGGGAGAAACAAAGGTAGACTTATGGTTAATAAGTTGCTTTTCATGATCATTTATAATGCTAGAAATCTTTGGATTTATCATTACAACAAATTCATCTTCTGTTTTTGCTTATGTAGGTTCTACAGAAGCTCAGGTTCATTGACTTGTGCTTTTGTAAGTTGAAAACCTTAGATATTGGGCTTTTCCCATGTCTCGAGAGGTTAAATATTGTATCGTGTGACAATTTGGTAGAACTTCATATGCCTGTTGAAAACTTTAAGCTCAAATACCTTCACCTATGTAGCTGCAAGCTGAGGACCTTGGATCTTACGCATGCTCAAAATCTTGAAACATTAAAAGTTACAAAATGCAAGGACCTAGTAGAACTTCACTTTCCCCTTGAAAGTCTAAAGCTCAAAAACATTAGCCTTGAATGGTCTAAGTTGAAAAACCTTAACCTAACGCGATATCAGAATCTCGAGAGGTTAGATCTTATATGTGGAAACTTAGTAGAACTTCACATGCCTGATGTAAATTTTAAGCTCAAATCCCTTAATATTTGTCGTTCTAAGCTAAGGATCATTGACATTGGACGAGCTCAACATCTCGAAAATATAAATATTAAAAATAATTTATATTTGGTAGAACTCCACTTGCCCATTGAAAAGCTTAAAGTTTTTAAGCTTGAATGTTGTGACATGGAAGCCCTTAACCTTACACACAATCGATGTCTAGAGAAGTTACATCTTGTAAAATGTAAGAATTTGCTAGAACTTCACATGCCCGTTGAAAGTCAGGAGCTCAAAACCATTTACCTTTATCGTTCTAAGTTGAGTAACATTAACCTTACGCGGTGTCAAAATCTCAAGAAGTTAGATCTTGTACAATGTAATGCTTTACTAGAACTTCACATGCCCATTAATAGAAGTGAGCTCGAGACCATTTATCTTCGTGATTCTAAGTTGAGAACCCTTAACCTTACGCTGACTCAGAATCTAAAGAAAATACATCTCGAAGAATGTGAGAATTTGTTAGAAGTTGACATGCCCATTGAAAGTCCAGAGCTCAAAGCCATTTACATGTATTGTTCTAAGTTGAAAACCCTTCGCATTACGCGGACTCAGAGTCTCGAGACATTACATCTTATAGAATGTAAGGAGTTACTAGAACTTCACATGCCTATTAAAAGTTATGTGGTGAGAATCATTTATATGAGTTGTTCTAGACTGAAAGCCCTTAACCTCATGTGGACACAAAATCTCGAGATGCTACATCTAGAAGAATGTTATGAGTTGCTAGAGCTACACTTGCCCATCAAATGTCTCAAGCTCAAAAATATTTACATTCGCTGTTCAAAGTTGAGAAGCCTTAACCTTACAGGGATTCGAAATCTTGAGACCTTAGATCTTCTACAATGTGAGGACATGCAAGAACTTCACATGCCCATAGAAAGTCCTAAGCTCAAAACAATTAACATTTCTTGTTCTAAGTTGAGAACTCTTTACCTTGGGATGTGTCCATCTCTTGAGTGCTTAGATCTTCATAATTGTTTTACCTTGGAAGAAGTTAGCGCTCCCGTTGGATGTCTAAGTGGTCGTGTCAGGTTCATACCTTTTTGGGTTAACCAAGGCTTTCCTATGGTTGGTTCTCTAGCTGAGTTACATCTGACTACTAGGTCCTTATGTATATGCCCAATGCACCCTGAGAATAATTTTCCTACGTTCCATTTTGAGTGTACTTATAGGGAACTTCTACCTGTATCTACCCGGAATCTCGAGAAGCTTATTTCTTTTGGACCCTGTAGTTGCGCAAGCCTTGCAAGTTTATCAGAAACTATTTAGTTAACAAATTGCCAAAGGAAATGGGGCGTTTATCATGTTTAAAAGAGTTGAATATAAAAGGTACAAACATAATACATCTTCCAGAGAGCATCTTTCAGTTGGAAGATCTGCGATTCCTTCTCTAGGTGGAGCTTGAGTCGAATGGTTTAGCATCTATGTTGCAAACCTCAAAGGACACGATCTTTTGTTTCGTATAGCTATGACTGACATAGGCACCCACTCCAAAGAATTATTGTAACAGGTACTTTCTCATTTTACTATTAATCATAGTACTTTGATTGGTTATTAGTGTTTGAACTATTATTTTTGTTGCATTTTGGTACTGCACTGAACCAAAGGATCATACATTAATAAGGTTTGGTTTTGGCTCAGTCAGCTTGTTCTTTATCAACATCAATGTGGAGAAATAGTTTTGAGAGTATGATAGTGTAATCAAGGTATGATCCCCGATAACCACTTAACCCAAGATAGAATGTGTAGCTTGATAACTTAATTCGTTAATGTAGTTGACTTCTTCAGAAAGTCAAATTGTGTTCCTGATGAAAAGAGAGTATTTTGAGACTTTGAGATGAGGTTGATCAATAAAGAAAAACAGAGGAAATCGCCATTCAAAGCAAAGGCGAACCATGGATCTAATACTTTGCTCAATAGAATGATCATCTTCAAAACGTACCTTCGAATGATCAAAGCTGATTCAAAGGTTCAACAGGTTCTTGGAAAAACAATCTGGATAGTATGATTGCGTAAACAAGGTATGATCACCCTTGGAATGTGTACTATATAACTACTTTAAATCAATTTAAAATTTGAAGTTTGATAAGTTAATTCATGCACTTAACATAGTTTGACTTCAGTTCTCAAGAAAGTCAAACTATGTTCTTGATGAAGACAAATAGATTTCGATATGAGGTTGGATTGAATATAATCGTGTTAAATTAAGTCCAGTAAGATTTTAATACTGATGTATGATCACTCCAATGTATCGAGATAGATGCATATATGTGATATATATATACTACTCCATATTTTTTGTTTGTTTGTCACAGTTAGGCTGCAGAGCGACGAATGTAGAATTTGTCATAGTTTTGGTGTAATAATCCCAATCTCTTATGAGCTCGATATGAGATTGTACCAAACACTGCACCATCACTGTTGATCGACGGAAGACAAATTCTTTGAGGCAGTACATCAAACAGCTGATGTCTACAATAATCATAAACTCATGTAGTCCTTTTGGAACTTAAGTTTACATGTTTCACGTTCCGTGGTGCACCGAAAACTTGTAATCTCCAATCTGCATGCATGCAACAGCCTTGAAGAAAACAAGGCTTGTTTATATGGTCAATTACTATGTTCTTGATGACAAGATGGGATTTTCATATGAAATTGGATATGATCAAAAAAACAGTTCTAATCAACACAAATATCTGGGATAAAAACACTAAATATAAAGTTGTTTTGAGTTCAGAATCAATTTTTGACTTTCATCAAATTTCAGTGATCATTTCATGACATTGTATTAGATAACATATGTGATAGTTAACTTGTGTTGATGAATGTTAGCTATTGAACTTAAATCCATGTTTTGTGGTAACAAAAGCTAGCGTCTCACTTTGTTATTTCATTTTCCTTTAGAGCTTACAAAATGGGTTCAACGTACATGACAAAAAAAAATGTTGAACCTGAGAATTATACCAAACCTAAATTACAAAAAAATTTGATAATTTTGATGAAATTACACCCAATATATGAGTGAAAATGATATATATCATATTAATGAAATTGTCCTAGATATTTCTCCCCCCCACCCCCCCCCCCCCCACAAAAAAAAACTTTAATGTTGAATTTATTGCCACCAATGTATAGTAGAATGTGTTGACGGTGTTTTCTAGAACACCTTTTTTCTTGGTTTAATTTTGTAAGTTTCCCAAATAAACATTCATTTCATTGGATCCTTCAAGCATATATGGCATCTACTTCAGCTTCATCAGTTCAAAAGTGTTTCAAGTATGATGTGTTTTTGAGTTTCAGGGGAGAAGATGCCCGTAAGAACTTTGTTGATCATCTTTATCATGCTCTTAACCAAAAAGGCATTTACACATACAAAGATGATCAAGAAATCAAGAAAGGGGAAAGGATCAGTGATGAGCTCATTAGATCCATCAAGGACTCTAAAATTTTCATTATTGTTTTCTCTAAGAACTATGCATCTTCGTCATGGTGCTTAGACGAGCTTGTCAAGATTATGGAGTGTCAGAAGACGAACGAGCATATTGCTTACCCCGTTTTCTATGATGTGGAGCCCACCGAAATCCGTAACCTAAGTGGGGCAGTTGGAGAAGCCTTTGCCAATCATCATGTAAATGCAGAAGTTGTTGGGAGATGGAGAGATGCTCTGAAAGATGCCGCAGGTCTCGCTGGGCTGGAGTTGAAGAACACCTTTGATGGGTACATGATCAAGTCTACATATCTCCATGTTATTTAGTTTATATATGATTATAAATTGTATATTAGAGATTTATTTTTTCATCAGGGAGTTTGAGTAATTAAGTTTGAGTAATTTAATTGAATCTTCTTGAACAAACAGATATGAAGCTAAATTTATCCAAAAAGTTGTTGAAGATATCTCACTAGAGCTACGTTTTATTAACTCAAGCGTTGATGAGAAACTAGTAGGCATGGAGGAACGCGTAGGATATGTAGTTTCATCTTTAGAAATCGATATTGATGATGTTCGCTTCATAGGGATCAAGGGGATGGGAGGGGCTGGGAAGACGACTTTGGCAAGAGCTGTTTATGATAAAATATCGTATATGTTCGAAGGTTCAAGTTTTGTTGAGAATGTCAGGGAATGTTCAAAAGACACGTTGGGGGGCTTAAAGTCGTTGCAAAAACAGATACTTTCAGATGTGCTAGAAAAACAAGATATCACCACCATAAATGGTGTTTATGATGGGATACGAATGATGCAACGAAGGATGTGTGGCATAAAGGTTCTTGTCGTTCTAGATGATGTGGATCATATTGACCAACTTGAGGCATTAGCTGGAAAGCTTAATTGGTTTAAGCCAGGAAGTCGAGTTATCATTACAACAAGAGAAGAGCAAGTGTTGGTTGCGCACAGAGTGCCAAATAAGTTGATTCTTAACGTTAATTTGTTATTTCATAGTGAAGCGATTTGCCTATTTAGTAGGTATGCATTTGGGACAGAGATGCCAATTAAAGGGTATGAAACTCTATCTGAGCAAGTTGTACGTTATGCCGCTGGTCTTCCGTTGACAATTAGAGTTTTAGGTTCAGATCTATGTGATAAAGACAAACTTGATTGGATAGATAAATTAGAAAGACTAAGAACAATTCCTTTGAATGAAACTTTACAGAAGTTGGAATTAAGCTATAACTCTCTAGAAGAAGATCACAAGGAAATATTCTTAGATGTTGCATGCATGCTAAAAGGTTGGGAGAAAGAAAAGGCGATAAGAGCGCTAGAAAGCTGTGGATTTAACGCTAGAAGTGGTTTAAGAGTTCTTGAACAAAAATCTCTTATATCTTATTATGGGCACTTGGGTATGCATGACCATATTGAAGAAATGGGTAAGAATATTGTAAGTCGTTCGCACCCCAATGAGCCTTACAAACATACTCGATTGTCAATTAAAATTGAGGATTTACCGGTTGAAGATAAGGTAAGGTTCATGTTTATTTGTAAGGTGGATAAAAGTAACTCATATATACTTATTTGTTATGATACAAGTTTGTATATTTGCTTGGTTTTTCTATTACAGGGAATTGAAGCAGTAACAAGATGTTTAAAAGTAGAGTTGGATCCAACTGATCTTCAGAAAATGAAGAAATGTCTTCGAAACATGAACAGACTTAGATTTCTTGATGTGAAATTTGTATCTAAAAAGACTTCTAATATGTATCCTGACCGGAACTACTATCCTAATTATGGAAATAGGTTATCAACGTATTTACGAAAGTATTTTCAAGAAAATAATCTTGTTTGCGATTACCTACCAGATAGCCTAAAATATTTAAGCTGGGATGGTTACCCTTACAAGTGTTTACCCAAATATTTTGAAGCAAAAAATCTTGTTGCCATTGAAATATTCTCTGGCAAGATTGAACACCTTTCGAAAAGGGGAGAAGGAAAGGTAAATTTATGGTTAATAACTTTTGTTGCATGCTTGTATCTATTTGTCTGTCATTACAACAAATTCTTCTTTATTGCTTATGATAGGTTCTGAACAAGCTCAAATTTCTTAACATGTGTTCATGTGACTTGAAAACCTTGGACATTGGGCTGCTCGTGAATCTCGAAAGGTTAGATCTTCAATGGTGTGGAAGTTTGGTTGAACTTCACATGCCTGCTGAAAATTTTCAGCTCAAGCACCTTAAGCTCAATCAAACTAAGCTGAGGACATTGAATCTTTTGCGCGCAAAAAATCTTGAAACGTTGAGTCTTTCAAAATGTGTGGATTTGGTAGAACTTCACATGCCCATTAAGCTCAAACACCTCACCTTCAATTGTTCTAATTGGAAAAGCCTGAACCTCTCACAAACTCCGAATCTCGAGACCTTTCATCTCACGACCTTGCCTCTTTTATGCAAGGATTCAGTAGAACTCCACGTGCCCTTTAGAGATAATAGTGATTTGCTAGAACTTCACCTACCATGTGAAAAGCTCAAACTTCTCGTGCTTAGATGTTCAAAGATGAAAACCCTTAATCTTGCACGGACTCGGAATCTAGAGTTGTTAGATCTTGAAACATGCGAGGATTTGCTAGAACTTCACATGCCCGTCAAATGTCTTGAGCTCAAGACTCTTCATGTTCCTTGTTCTAAGCTAACAACCCTTGACCTTAGGGGGACTCGAAATCTCGAGATGTTAGATCTTAAAAAATGTGTTGATTTGGTAGAATTTCACGTGTCCACTGAAAATCTTAAACTCAAAACCATTAACATCCCTTGTTCTAAGTTTAGAACCCTTAACCTTTTTGGGACACGACATCTCGACGGGTTAAATATTGAACAATGTGAGGATTTGGTAGATCACAAGACAATTGAAAGTCCTGGGCTCGAAACCATTACCATCCGTTGTTCTAAGTTGAGAAACCTTAACCTTACTCAAACTCAGAATATCAGGAGGTTAAATCTTGCACATTCCGAGGATTTGGTAGAACTGCACATGCCCATTGAATGTCCCGAGCTTAAAACCATTGACATTCGTTGTTCTAAGCTGACAACCCTTGACCTTACTGGGACCAAGAATCTAGAGAGGTTAGATCTGGAACAATGTGAGGACTTGGTAGAACTGCGCATGCCCATTGATTGTCCCGAGCTCAAAACCATTAACATTCGTTGTTCTAAGTTAACAACCCTTGACCTTACCGGGACCGGGAATCTCGAGAGGTTAAATCTTGAACAATGTGAGGACTTGGTAGAACTGCGCATGCCCATTGATTGTCCCGAGCTCAAAACCATTAACATTCGTTGTTCTAAGTTAACAACCCTTGACCTTACCGGGACCGGGAATCTCGAGAGGTTAAATCTTGAACAATGTGAGGACTTGGTAGAACTTCGCATGCCCATAGAAAGTCCTAAGCTCAAATCCATTAACATTCCTTGTTCTAAGTTGGCAATCTTTAATCTTGGGAGGTCTCCATATCTTGAGTGCTTAGATCTCCATGATTGTTTTACTTTGGAAGAAATTAGTGCTCCCGTCGGATGTCTAAGTGGTTTTGTCAAGTTCAAACCTTTTTGGATTGACCCAGGGTTTCCTATGGTTGGATGTTTTTCTGAGTTAAATTTAAAAGCAAGGTCAATAGGTAAATGCACATTACACCCTGACAATAGTTTGCCAATGTTCCATTTTGAATGTGTTTATAGGGAACTTCTACCCTTATCAACCCAAAATCTTGAGAAGCTTATAACTTTCGGTATGTGTCCTTGCACAAACCTTGTGAGTTTATCAGAACGTATATGTGGTTTACAACGTCTAAGAAAGCTTACACTTGCCAATGATATTTTAGAGGTGCCTAACGAGATTGAACGGTTAGAATGTCTAGAGGAGCTAACTTTAAAATCAACAAAGATTGAATATCTTCCGGACAACATTTATGCATTGGAACATCTTAAACTTCTCCAACTTGAATCTTGTTGGTTTCTTAAGCAATTACCTGATGATATTGGTAGATTACAGTGTTTAGAGGAGCTGCTTTTAACGGATTGTACATCCTTACGAGATATTCCAAACAACATTTGTGAGATGAAACGTCTAAAATGTTTTCATCTTACAAATTGTAAACTAGTTAAGAAATTGCCAAAGGAAATGGGACGTTTAACATGTTTAAAAGAGTTAAATATAGAAGGTGCAGACATAATACATCTTCCAGAGAGCATCTTTCAATTGGAAGATCTGCGATTTCTTCTCTAGGTGGAGCTTGAGTCGAATGGTTTAGCATCTATGTTGCAAAACTCAAAGGACACGACCTTTTGTTTCGTATAGCTATGATTGAACCCACTCCAAAGAATTGTTGTAACAGGTACTTTCTCATTTAACTATGAATCGTAGTACTTTGATTCGTTATTAGTGTTTGAACTATTATAATTTTTTTTTCATTTTGGCAGTGCACTGAACCAAAGGATCATACATTAATAAGGTTTGGTTTTGGCTCAGTCAGCTTGTTCTTTATCAACATCAATGTGGAGCAATAGTTTTGAGAGTATGATAGTGTAATCAAGGTATGATCCCCGATAACCACTTAACTCAATTTAGAATGTGTAGCTTGATAACTTAACTCGTTAATGTAGTTGACTTCTTCAGAAAGTCAAAGTGGGTCAGGATGGTGATATTTTTCTTTGTTTATGATTCTTCTGGTGGCATGTAAGACATAGGTATTAATTTGTTACAAAAAGAATCAGGTAACTCAAATGGTCAATTTAGTCAATAAGCATATTTCTCGAGTGATTAATAGCTCTTTCAACTATTCTTTTGGTTGCAATTTGGCAGTGCATTGAACCAAAGGATCATAGCTCAACGTTTTAGTTTTTGCTCAATGAATTAAATGATCACCTCAAAAACCTACCATCAAGTTAATTAAGAAGCCGATTCAAAGGGTCAACCGGTTCTTTTTCAACATCAATGTACAATTCTTGGAATGGTATGATTGCATAATCAAAGTATGATCACCCAATGCATATTGTATAGTTGACTTCTTTAGAGAGTCATACTGTGTTCTTGATGAAAAAGAGTGGATTTCGAGACGAGGTTGAATATGATCATGTTAAATTAAGTTGACTAAAATATATAAGTAGTGTGGATCTATTTTAGACCAAGCAACTGTCAATCCGTGAAACGTTTTTTTTTTTGTTCTTCTGGTTGCCTGTAAGAACAGTTATTAACTTGTTACAGAAACTCATGTACTTCAAAAGACCAAATTAGTCAATGTTTTAGTTTTTTCTCAATCAAATGATCATCTCCAAAACCTACCTTCAAATGAGCGAAGACGATCCTCGTGTATAAGCACAAGTAGTATTCAATGAACCAAGGTCAAATATAAAGTAGAGGACTTTCAGATGTATATAATAAACTTGTTTTACATAATGGGAATGTAAGAAGTAATATTCAAAATGATCATTTGTTCATGATTGCTCCGATTTGTTTTACATCTGTGCTGCAACACTTTAAATACAGGGTCTACGAAGTTAATTCGATTGCTCATGATTTGTTATCGTAGTTCCGCCCATATATGAAACTCAAAGCAGAAGTCATTAACTATGTGCTTAACAACTCAAAACTTGATTAAAATCAACTTTCGTCATAATCGCAGTCTTACTAACTTTACACAGCTTACAAGAAGAAAGTAGTGCTTACAAACATCAAAGATCAAAAACAGTGAAAATATAACAAGGTTACAATAGCATCTTTAAGAGCCTGACCCTACAGTCAGAACTCATAGTTTCTGGTATCCACATGCCCATTTGAACAGTCAAGATTAGATCAAGCACGAGTCTTGATACCAACGTATTATGTTGCTGCTAAGTTTTCATAACTGGAACTCGATCTCATACTATACTCCGCAACAAGTTTTGCAAATGAAGATGATTTATCTTCCAACAACTTAGTTGGAGAATCATATTCGTCAATCAGACCTGCATACAGGGAAAAAGAATACTTAGATCAAGACTTTCAACCCGCATACAAAAAGGCTGGAAAAGTTTTTAAACGAACCTTGTTCTAGAACCAAAACCATGTCACTATCAAGCACAGAGGTGATACGATGCGCGATCATTATCACAGTTGAATCGGTAAAGTGATTCCCGAGTGTTTGCTGAATCATTCCATCAGTTGCGGTATCTACTGATGCAGTAGCTTCGTCAAGTACCAAGACTTTGGTTTTTTTTAGCAACACACGCCCGAGACACACCAGCTGCCTTTGACCCACGCTCCAGTTCTCTCCATTCTCAGTAACTATAACATTTACGTAAAAACTGATAAGTAAAACCAAATGTGACAAGATGGACGATCCAGGTGGGTTCTTAATGGGTCAAAACAATTGATTACTAATAAAATATAATCAAATTAAGTCAACTTATATCACGCCAAATCTGTTGGTAAATATAAAAAAACAGCTGATTTAAAGACTATAAACCAGACCTGGTGAGTCAAGTTTCCCTTCCTTACTCCTCACTTCATCTCCAAGTTGGCATTTATCAAGAGCCTGAATTTAACAAATATAGTTAGGTTACAGCACTATAACGGTTCGAACACATTCAAATTAATATTATGTAATTTAGTTACCTCCCAAATCTTATCATCTGTATACTCTTCAAGGGGATCCAAGTTGCTTCTGATAGTTCCTTCAAACATGGTTGGATCTTGGGGAATTATGCTCAGTCTTGAACGAAGATCATGAAGTCCGATTGTGGATATGTTAATTCCATCTATCAAAATCTGCCCAGCCGCAGGCTCCACAAGACGGAAGAGTGTTTGTATTAGAGTCGACTTCCCGCTACCAGTTCTTCCCACAATCCCAGTTTTCTTTCCTCCACTGAAAGTGCACGTAAGGCCTCGCAACACAAGTGGCATATGTGGTGCATACCGAACCTTTTTTAAAGAAACCATGAAATCCAATTAATAATAACAAAAAGATTAAACAACTGACCAATACATTTATACAACAAAGTGTATCTTTTAAGTACCTGCAGATTCTGGATGTCAACTTCTCCCTGTGACGGCCACTGATCATCGGGCCTATTTGATTCTATAACAAGAGGAGGTTCACTCGGGATAGAAGAGTACTGAAAAATTCTTTCAACCGAAATAATTTTGTTTTCGAGGTTGGTTAAAGTCCATACTACCCACCCTTGTAAGGTGTTCAAAGTAAGCCCATAAGTAACAGCCAATCCAGCAATGCCTTCATAAAGGTAGAAATTCAAGGACATATAAGTCAACAGATGATCTTCATTCTTCGCTAGTGATTAAATATTAATGCAGTGTGTAAAAAAAAGACTTACTTGGATCAATCATTCCCTCCGGGATGGAAACCAAGAAAATCAAAAACAGGGCAAATGTAAACGAAGACAGCATATCCAAACGTATGCCCAACCATTCCATAGCTGCGGCAGCATGAAACTTTGGCCTTGAAAAATCATCATTTAGTTTTAGATTTGTGTCCTGGAATCGGGCTTGTTGATCAAAGCTTCTAATGGTGATTGATCCCGATATTGTTTCAGCAAAATTCTGTATCACTGGACCTTTACAGACTCCAATTAACCGAGCCATTTCTCTTGCTGATGGCAAGTAATATTGTTGTAACCAGATGCACAGTCCCGCAACAGGAATGAAAATAATGATCACTTGCCAAGCACATTGTGACATAACTGCAATGATGCCAAGAAGTTGAATGATTGCAAAAACAAATGATGCAACCTGGTAAGGAATTTGCAAGTCCACCGCACTTTGGTCTGTAGATGCCTATAAACATATAAAAAAACATTAATACTGTCAGCTAACAGACTAGAGTGCAAATCGTGTATTTGTCGCAGGGAGAAGACGTTTGCTTACTCTATTTAGTATCCGTCCGCTTGGAGTTGAATCAAAGAAAGACATGGGTGAGCGGAAAATGGCCAAGTGCATTTGCTGGAAGAGAATGGTGGCTGCTTTATAAGCAACGGTTGCAATAAGCAAGCCTCTTGCAAGTACACATAAAGCACATCCAGCTGCTAAAGCTACATAAACAATGATCATGGTTGAGCCAGTAACCGGGGCTGGATCACTAGCAGACACTGGGGATGCCCAAGCCATCCAGTAATTACTTCCAATTTGAAGTATTTGGAAGAGGATGACCACCAACAGTATAAGCGGTGCAAGGGCCCCACCGTAAGCCGTTGTTATGTATTTCCAGTAGACTGAGAAACCCACTCTCCCTTTTTCTCGTTCTTCTTCTTGAACAAGCTGTGCTTTTGAAACCGAGGAGTCGTCTGATTTACCATTTTGACTGGTATTTGTGTTCTTCTTGGAAGAACTTGTTTGTTCTTGAACGTTTGTCCCTATGGAATCGATGGCTGATAATGCTTCTTTATGTGCACCTACAAGGTCCATAAAGTCGGTTCCTAGATTCAAAATGTCGTTGTATTTTCCAGCTTGTGTGATCCTTCCATCTTTCAACACCTAATTGTAATGTTATATCATTATTAAGTGAGATATGTGTTCATATGTAAAAATGAAATAAAAAAACTAACTAGAAAGAAGAAACAAAGAAGACAGTTGTTTGACTTTGACTCACATAAAAATTGAAAAGGCCCAAATCAGTTGTTTGTACAAACTAATGAAAAAAAAAAAGAAATTGCAGCTAACCAGGATAAGATCTGCAGCAGGTAAAAACTCTACTTGATGTGTGATGTAAATCACTGTCTTCGAGTCCAAAAATTGCATCATACATTCCTGCCAATAAAACAAGACAAAATGCACATTCAAATAATGTGATATAGATCTTTAAATTCACTAAACACACGAATAAAAACTGCTTACTTTGAACAGATGACTTCCTGTATGAGCATCGACAGCACTAAACGGGTCATCAAAAAGATAGATATCAGCATCTTGATAAAGAGCACGAGCAATTTGTATCCTCTGCTTCTGACCCCCGCTCAAATTGATCCCTCGCTCCCCAATAACCGTTTGATCACCAAACGAAAGAATTTCAAGATCTTTCTTCAAAGAACACGCTTCTAGAACCTTCTCATACCTCTCCCTATCCATCTCCCTACCAAATAAGATATTGTCTTCAATCTTCCCACTTTGTATCCAAGGAGATTGAGCTACATATGCCTTTGACCCTTCAACTTTCACACTTCCTGATATCTTTGGCACCTCACCTAATATACAAGACAATAAGCTCGACTTCCCTGACCCAACGGTCCCACAAACCGCAACCCTCATCCCATGTTTCACTCTAACGTTTATATCTTTCAAAGTCGGGTTGGATGCATTTGAATCCCAAGAAAAGTTACCATTTATGATCTCAACAGCAGTATCAGAACCACTTTGTGCAACCTTATTAACAGCACTGGAGTCAATATCATTGAGCCGAAGATATGTGGCAATTCGATCAAGTGAGACCTTCGTTTGGAAAAACACTGATATTGAGTCGGGAAGATTGTAAATCGGCTCTTGAAGTATCTTGAAAGTGGCAAGTGCAGAAAGAACTTTGCCTGATTCAAGAGGGATGCCAACAAATAAACATGTTGCAAATGTGACCACTGCAACAACAATTGGAGCACCCCAGAAGATAAAAGATGTCATGGATAAAGTATACATATACTTTTTCAATGCGCCTTGTTCTTCATCTCTAAGTTTGGTGATTTTTGACAGAAACTTCATTTCCCAACCTTGAAGTTTAAGAATCCTCATGTTTCTCAAGATTTCAGACGTTGATTTCATCCGTTTATCTTTGGATTTCATCAAATCATCCTGAAGTTTTTCTTGGATGTTTCCGAGTGGAATATTGGCCAACAACACAAGAATTGTAGCAACTAATGAAGCAATGAAGGCTAATCCTAAGTTTTTATATAAAAGCCACAACGCGACACCAACTTGCACAAGAACTAGCCAAAAATCATGCATATACCAAGCATAATCACCTATTCTTTCTGCATCAACAGCCATGAAGTTGATGATTTCGCCACTCGAGTTCCCTTGCTTTGACTGCCCGGATATGGTCAACCCCTTTTGGTAAATCAAGGCAACTATAGCAGAACGCGCTCTAATTCCAGCTTTTTGGAGCATGAAATACCAATGCCTTTGTGCGAAACACCCTATAACCTTGGAAACAAGAAATGCAGCCACCAAAACAACGCCTTGATTTTTGTAATCATGTTGTCCGTTTAAGTACTCAACAAATGCCTCAATGAGGTAAGGACCGACAAAACTAGTCAACGAAGATACTAAACCCAACAATCCTGTTATAACCACTTCTTTCCACACAATGTACACTAAGGCTTTGGTGAGACGAAACGAGGTGATTTGATCATTCCCATTGCTTAAAGACTCTACTTTGTTTAACAAAACAGGATAAACACCTCTCACGCTATCGATACTCCCGAGTTGAGGAACATCTTCAAGGTCTAATGCCTTCTTATTGCCTTTTGCAATAACAGAATTCATCCAAGAAAATGTCAACAAGCTAAAGAAACTTGCTTTTTCATAAGTTGATTCAATTCCACCTCTAGAACCACTAGAACTCAAAAGGGGTTCTTCAAGATTATTACTTTGTGACACTTCCTCTCTTTTGTAGGACAACCCCACAAAACAGAGAAACAAACCCATGACACAAGACACAAAATCAGACACAAAGAACATAGAAATTGAATCATGGGTTCTTTTGTAGTGAACATAGTCTACCACAACTGAAAAACAAGAAACTGTAAAGAAGAACACCCACCACACCCTTACAACAGACGGATACTTCTTCGATTCTGTCGACGAATTCGAAACAAATGTATGCAAATAAACCGAAACAAACAACCAAACAAGTGATCCCAGAACAAAATGCAAAAGGGTCACAGTCTTTTCATCATTCCACCCATTTCTATACCAGTAAAAATGATTCAAGAAACACAACACAAGATTAAAGATTGAAAGAACAATACAACAAAACAGAGCTTGCTTGTAAAACAAACATCCAATACTCTGTTTTGGTACCAAAGTTGGATCAATTTTGAATCTTTTCCATACCCAAGAGATTAAAATGACAATCAAGAACAAAAATTGTATGGAAGCAACACACTCATGTAAGAAAATAGGGTTTATCATCGCCGAATTGTAAAACAGAACCAATATAATTGATGAAATTAGTATTGAAAGATTTTCTTGTTTTTCGGGGATTTTGAGGTCAATAGTGACTCGTTAAGCACTAGTGAAGATGGGGTTTTGGGGTTTATGGGTGACCATTTTTATAGTGTGTTTTTTAAATGATGAAAGTGAAGTTTGAGAGAGTCAAAATTGGGTTTCTTGAAAATTAGCGTGGGAGCCAAGAATCAGATGACGGAGACAGCAACGTTGGGGACAAGTTCTTGAGTTGTGTGTGATTTTTATTTTTATTTTTATTTTTATTTTGATTTTGATTTTGGATTGGCTACTTAAATAGTTAAAAGTTTGTTATTCGAAAGATTCTTTTGATGAATTTCTAAGCCACACTTTATTTAATAACTCTCTGGACTTATGGATTTTCTAAAGAATATTTCAAGTTATATGACACTTTTATCTTTTCGGGTCTCACGTCGTATTGTTTTTTAGCGGCGTTTAGATTTTAATTGGAACTATCTTTACTATTCGAGTAACTTGTTATTTGTATGTTAATTGCACGTATTGATGTTATGTTGACGCTACATGCCGTCTCAATAAAAAACAATATCATGGAGGAAATCTACCGTTGTGTGAAAACAAAAGGGGTGTTCGTTTCATGGAAATTTTTAAAGGAATTTAAAGTGGAAATGGAATGGATTCTTTGGAAATCCGTAATGTGTTCGGTTTGTAAACTTATTGGTTCACTTCGCACCCCTCCTCCCACCACAAAAAAGTACTAATACAAAATCTCACCACAACTCGTTACAATGATTTTGACTCATGTCGTGTTGAGGCGGCAAAATCTCATATGCGACCTCGTTACACGCGTTACGATAATGACATTGACGTGTAATATCCACGTGTGATGTGATGTGTTTTTTTACTTTGTTACACATGTAACATCTATGATGTTAGCATGGTTAAGGATAGAAAAAGAGTATAGTGTCTCGTACGTTATGGTGTAAAATCATAAAAATAACTTAAGCAACTAAGCGTCCAAAATTATCGATTAACACAGACTAAGAGTTAACGTGTCACTTACCAAAACTACGATTGCATGTGTAATATATGTAAAAGGAAAGGGTAAAGAAAACTAATGAATCTACCCACATTGGTTTTTAATATACTATATATATATTATAGAATAGAATTGTATTTAAATATTTTGGTAAATATTTTGGTATGTAATATTTTAGAGAATTTTAAAAGAAACATGTGGTCTGGATACAATGGATGTAAGATTATAAGATTTGTATTTGGATGTGATGGCCGGATTGGCCGGGGGTATAACTAACAATATCTATAATATCAAGGTGTGACGAATTGGTGTCCCTTTTTATTAAATTTGAGAGTTGTAGTCCTATAACAAACAAGAGGTATAGATTTTATTTTTTTTAAGAACGATGGTTGATGTAACAACGGTTGATGTAACGGCCTATGACTGAAACAGTTAGAGATGTAAGGATCGAGATTGAAACCACGCCATTAACACCAATAGGTGTTTTTCGTCGGCATTGGTGCTCCCCCATTACTGCGAACACAGTGGAGGCTCATCACAACCTTCCTTACGAGCCAAGTTGATCGGAGTCAAAACTCGTCAACCAACTGTTATAGGGAAAAACCAGACATGAACCTTTAACCATGTCACGTAAAACTCTTAGGCTCTAACACGAAGCCGAGTGGTAGCCCGGGACAAGCTTCATTGCCAATATCCACCAAAAGCGACACTAGTTGGGTTTGAACTTGGGTCACCATACCATTAGGCCACAAGTTTTAAAAGTATTATTAGTGTGTTTTTATTCATTTTAGAAAGAGTATTTTGCAGTTTTCGTTCTTTTGTTTTGCATACCTTAATTTAACATGTTTAGTTTCCTCCTAAGAGTTCAATTCATTGTGATTTTTATTTTATAAGAATAATCCCGTACAAACTCCATAAAATTTTGTTGGAACTATTTTTTGTTAAAACAAATTAGTTTTTATTATTATGTGAAAAAACAAAATAAGAAATTGAATTGTTGGTTGTTTCACATTGAATTCAAAAGAATGTTACAACATTGAATTCATTTAGGTGTTTCAACTTTGCATTCAATGGGGTGTTTCATCTTTTGAGTAAAGATGAACTTTGGTTATACTATAAATACTATGGTGAACCTAGTTGTAAGACACTTGAAACACACTCCAAAATCATCTACATGATCTCTCTTATTCTCTAATTGTTTATGAACTTTCTCTTCTTCTCAAAGTGCAATTTCGGGTGCTAGAGTCCTCCCCGGCTGTACATACAGCTTCGGTCGTTGTACCCTGGGAAACATTCGAGTTCTCTTGGGAGACTCGGAATTTGTTTTAAGGGACCCGTGTCAATACACGAAGCCTCGGTCACTTGTTCTTTTCTTCTTTTGTACTTGTTATTTCCTTTATTTCGGTTGTAATTATCGTATTGTAATTTACTGCTTTATTTGATTTTTGTATTGTAATTGAATCAATATTAGTATCTTTAATTTTTTATGCGAACGGTTCCTACAATCTTAAAACAAATTTTTTTAAACACCGTTCGTATTTAAAAAAAAAATATATATATATATATATATATATATATATATATATATATATATATATATATATATATAGTCATTGTTCGTCTCTCAAAGTTGGACTTAGAGAACTTACACTTGACTACCGGGTTTTATTTACAAAGAAAGTGGTTCATATATACCATTTGTTGGTTTTGATTGAGTGTAATTTTGTTTATGTATAAAAGCTTTAGTAGTTTTTGTTTATTAATGGTGATTCAATTTCTTTTCAACTTTAAGTTTGTTTAAAAGTTTCAAAACCTTCTATTGGTATTTATAAGTCAAAAGTAGTTTTACCTTGATTAAAAACTTTGTGTGGTTTTATTAAGTTGGTGAAAAAATTAATTTATTTAATTACTTCGATGATGTAAGTGTTTGTTTTCTTTGATTTGTTCAAACTAAAAGGAAACATAACATTAAACCATTTGAAATCTTCCGTAGGTTTCAAGAATAATTTCTTGTTAATTGACTCATAACTCATGTAATAAATCAAAAAGAGTTTTAGTTTCTCTTAAGTTCATAATTAATTGTGATTAATACAACTTTAAATATGGAGTTGTGTCATATTAGTTATGACTAATAAAAATTAAGTTATGAAGTTGTGTCTTCTTTTCTTATGAATGAAATATGAACTTTAAGATTCATCATTATTAAGTTGTATATATAGATCACACATTGGAAAAGAGAGGAAACGGTTTTTGTAATCGTTTATGTCGAGAATCAATTAGCAAATGTTTAGTTTATATAAACAAATAAAACACTAAAATGATTTTTGTAATCATTTATGTCTAACAAATGTGTTAGAAAAGGTTTATATTATATATACAACAAACCTTCATAATGATTTTTGTAATCATTTATGTCTAACAAATGTGTTAGAAACATGTTTATTTATATATAAAAAAACACTTTAAAATGATATTGTAATCATTTATGCATTTTGGAAATTTGGAAGGAAATTGATTATTTTATAATCAAACAAAATTTCATTAAGTATGAAATTAAATTAAAACTCATTAAGTATGAGATTAACTTGGGTGTTTTATAAACACATAAGGCTTAAAAATGGTTTTTGTAACCATTTCTAACAAGCGTGTTAAACCCGATTTATTTTACATAAATCATTCGGATGTTATATAATAACTCGAAAATGTGGGGGGAGGTCATACTTGCGGCCATTTATCTTTTAAATAAGATACCTCACAATAAAAGATACCTCACAAGAAAAGGGATGAAAATCCTTATGAGATATGGATGGAAAGAAAAACCATCAAACAAATACTTGAAAGTGTTTGGGTGTCTAGCAAAGGTATATATACCGGAGCCCAAGGGTCAAAAGATAGGACCCAAAATAGTTACGTAAACACAATAAGGTACGACAAGTACACTCAACGGGGTTATTACAATTGACCATGTGAAGTCAAAATGTAATATTGTGAACCCACTTACAAAAGGCTTAAGCAGAGAGTTAGTACTCTAGTCGTCAATTGGAATGTGGCTAAAGCCCATGAGATAAGTGAATGCGAAGGAAAACCTAACCTATGTGACTGGAGATCCCAAGATCTAGGTTCAATAGGACAACCTAATTGCATAAACTACGGTCACTGTGGGGGTTCCCCCAACACAATAAAGGGAGTTAACCTTAGGACTTCCTAGCTCATTCCAATAATGACCAGTGACATGATGTGAGGATAAGCATAACAAATGGTTATTGATCTAGTGAAATCATTATAACCTTAATGCTTTTAATGATTTTGATAATCACCTATGTGAGAGAGAAGTGGGGTCGCTTCGAATGGATTTGTGGGGAGCGCAAATCTTAGAGCTCTCGCAGAACCAGGCTAGTGATCCACGACCATAATGGACACGACAATGAGGGGTTGACCAGACCAGGAATAGTATTGTGTAATGTGTATTGTCGTCTACATAAATGGTGGTTGGTTCAAAGACATCGCGTCTACCAAACCACTAGGAGGCTAAGTATGCATCACAACGGAAGGTTCAAAGTTAACCACTACCTATCCGGCAATATTAAACCGCTGAAATTGTATGTTGATATTAAGAGAATATGGATTGTTGGAGAAATATGTGAAAATGTGTTTTCACATGAGCAAAATGAAATTTGTTTTTTCATGTGGGGGATTGTTGGAACTATTTTTTGTTAAAACAAATTAGTTTTTATTATTATGTGAAAAAACAAAATAAGAAATTGAATTGTTGGTTGTTTCACATTGAATTCAAAAGAATGTTACAACATTGAATTCATTTAGGTGTTTCAACTTTGCATTCAATGGGGTGTTTCATCTTTTGAGTAAAGATGAACTTTGGTTATACTATAAATACTATGGTGAACCTAGTTGTAAGACACTTGAAACACACTCCAAAATCATCTACATGATCTCTCTTATTCTCTAATTGTTTATGAACTTTCTCTTCTTCTCAAAGTGCAATTTCGGGTGCTAGAGTCCTCCCCGGCTGTACATACAGCTTCGGCCGTTGTACCCTGGGAAACATTCGAGTTCTCTTGGGAGACTCGGAATTTGTTTTAAGGGACCCGTGTCAATACACGAAGCCTCGGTCACTTGTTCTTTTCTTCTTTTGTACTTGTTATTTCCTTTATTTCGGTTGTAATTATCGTATTGTAATTTACTGCTTTATTTGATTTTTGTATTGTAATTGAATCAATATTAGTATCTTTAATTTTTTATGCGAACGGTTCCTACAAATTTTCCGTTAAACCTCCCTTGCATGCCCCACACTTTTATACGGTCGGTCAGTGGTAAAAAATAATGAGAGAAATGATATTTTTAGCGTCTCGGACAAAAACGGCAATTTACTTTTTTTAGAAAGAAAAAGTCTGATAAAGAGTACGTGACGATGGTGAAAAGATGAGAGGCACAGATGTGATTGGTCACTACAAGGATAAAGATATGATAAAGAGGAAAAGTTACAAGTTTGATTTCTTTTATCAAGCATCTAATGGTCTAGATATAACTTTTTAAAGTAAAATTGCATCGTATAAGGAACAAAAGTTATACTTATACTCAGAAAATGGTTACATGTACATATATACTACCAAAGAAAGCTAGGACGTTGAAGAAAATAAACATCCCATATATAGGAATAGGCCGGGTACCTGCTTGAATAGTTTTTTTTAAACTGCAAATTAATACTCATATATAATAGATGCGGGGCTAACAAGTAGCTAAAAACTTTAGAGTACAAAATAAAATAAAAAAAATACAAAATAGTGGAATCTAGACTAGAAAAACTTAAACAGGATCAAATATAAACTCCATCAGCGATGACGATGCTTTGTTCTTGTTGCGCACCATCAGTGATGACCTGCTTGAATAGTTGTATGTCATATTTATTTATATCATATACCTTATTAATTATGTGTCTAATGTTATTAACTTAATGACAAGCCAATTTACGTAAAGAATTACAATAGTCATACATGCATATAAGCGATTTTAAGTACTTAATGCATGCAAAATAACATTTACATATAGACATATAGTGTGAGAGAGAAACAGCGACGCTATTAAAACCCATCTCATGTTATGATTTTATAAGCTCTTACTTAAAATTTGCTATGTAACAAACATGGATCATAACTTATAATATGTATATAAGAGAAATATAGTTAACAAAATAAGAGATAAAAAGGAAGAAAAATGAAACTTTATATCCACAAAATACGCATCACCTTTAGTTGAGGTGTGTTTTAATATATACTAGGTTTAATACCCGTGTGTTACACACGGGTTAAATAGTAATATTTATAAAGAAATTATAACTATTATATTTAACAATTTGTAAATATATAACATTTAAGGAGTTAGCTCCATCAACTTGCATGGTGAAAAATTTAACTAAATTTTACCTCCCAAACTTCCTATTATAGAAAAAAAAATCCCTCCAAAAATTGCCCCCTAAAAGTTTGATTTATTAGATAGATAACGTGAATACAAATATAAACTATATATACAAAAGTAGGTACGCAATCTCAAGATGATAAAAGCAACACACTCACTCACAAGAAAGGAAACAATAAAGGAACAAAAGTTGTTTCATAAAATCTGCTGTGCATTTGCTTTTTAAAACATGGAAAAATGACGTGCTTTTTTATACTTCGTATCATAAAATAATTTCCACGTACGTTAAGCCTATTAAGCCTAGCAAAACGTATTTTCGGATTTTCCTAGCTATACTATTAAAACACTAACCTTTTACAACATATCCTTCTTTTAAACATAGCACATCATTGTCACATAACTTTATTTTATATGTCATTTCTACATTAATGTTCTAAATTAAATTAAAAAATTTGGTTATTGAAAAATCAATTTTACATAATTATTTATTAAAATCCCTTTCACTTATTATCATAAAGTTTGAATTTAAATTTTAATTACGATTTTTATTACCTATTTTAAAAAACCTTAAGGGATTTTATATTTATTACAATCGAAATTGAATGGTTTAACGAATAATTATTACAATTTCGTCTTCATAATAATAAATGTACAACGAATAATTCCTATAATTTCATCATCATAATAATAAATTTAAATTTTGGTACTTTCTATAAGTTAAAGTTTAATTTAAATTCGAAAAACTATACAATTCAACACCAAGTTATTTCATAAGAAAAATACACGATTATCTAAATATTTATATTTATATATTGTATTTAACTCGTGTGTTACATGAATATCTGACCTAGTTATTCTTGTACAATATTGTTTATGGAAACATAACCGATAAAATAAATTATTAAAAAAACACAGTCCAAATATATTGGTAAGAGATTAATGTAATAGACATATATAATACTAAATTAGTGAATTTGGCGAGACTATACCAATATCGTCCCTTATCAATGGAGGGAAATTTTTCTTCTTTGAAGAGATAGAAGTGGAAACTTGATTTTTGTTTGGGAAAATCAATCAACGACGACAAATAAGATGAAGGAAATACTTATTTTGGAGGCGGGAAAATATAACTAAAAAGATAAAAGATAATGTTTTGGGGACGGCATTAGCGACGACATGTCGTCGCTATGTATATATATTTGTGTTTTTTGTTAGGATTTAATTGGAAAAGAAATTGAAAATGGTTTTGGGGACAGATTTAGCGACGACATTAGTCATGTGACTTTCATGGTCAAAGGCTCAACGCAAGCCTATTTTTGTCTTTTTGTGGGCATTTGACGACTACTTGTGTGTCGTCAAATCTTTGGTCGCCTTAATCCCAGGTTTTCTTTAGTGATTTCAACACTTTTATAAACTACAATTAGAAAATTTCAATAAAGAATAATGGATATCCTCGTCGCAAACTTGTCTTAAAAGTCTTGACGATAATCCTATCCGAAATTTTAAGCACTTTATATATGTCATAAAAGTCTTAGACAAATATAAGATATCCTTGAAAAAGTATAAATCTCGACAGATATAAACACTTCCTTATATAATATAACAAAATCTATTTTGTTTAGTTGTCATCATTAGATGTAGTTTTCGCTTAGGTGGCATCATAAGAGAATTTATCTCATAATAATATTTTTATAATTTAAATATGTATATATCTATAATAATAATAATAATACGGAGTATATTATAATAACCTTAATTACATTTTGATCCCTAATATTTAAGAGAGTATTTAGAAATTTAAGATTATTTACATTTTAAACTCTCTCCTACTAAGGGTGTGAATAAGTCATCTTATATTTGACATGGCATAAAAATGAAACTTATGTATAAAGTTGGTAATAATCTACAATTAAATAGCTCAATTTTTTAACGAATAGTAACCTTTTTTTACACGACATTATTTAAAAAAATACACCGTAAATCCGAGGTTTAAATCTTTTTAAATTGAGTATAGTTTGCAATACTAAAATAAAAGTTTTTAAAATAAACTCTTTTGTTACGTTTTTACCACCGTTTTATTTCAAAATTGATTGGAATCATATGTGTCCTATTAATATCCTAAAGATCACCGTTTATGTATTATGTTCCCGAGCATAGCACGAGCACTAACCTATATAGTAAAAAATATTAGATTTAATTTTATAAATTTATAACAATCATCATATTTTAAGCCTCTCAAAAATACCCTACAAATAATACAACCGTCTAAATATATTATATTATATTTAAGAAAGTATTTAAATATATATGGGGTGTCTTCATGCATGTTTATATCATACCATGAAAATTAATAATTTGTATGACTATTTTTTGTGAGAATATTTAATACTCATACGATCCAATATCCATGTCGTTTTCAGGGTTTACTTTGACGATTGATTTAAGACTATAAAATCTATAATTGATCAATTATTAGGATCATTACTCTAATAGTAATATAGCTAGCTGTGCACTGAATAATAAATATATAAAAGTAAAAACAAGAGAATTTTATGAATGGGTACAAATATTATAATTTTGTAACCAATATATCTATCTTAATTCCATTTAGATTAAATAAATTATGTAAGCATTTCATAATATGTAAAGATAAAGAATAAAATATAAAATAAATTTTAGACCGTTGATCACACTATTTAGTTCACGACCGATACTTGGGACATTAACAAAATCATAACCGGTAAAGAAGTTAAATTTGTCCGAAATATCAAAACTAAACATACGCAAGCATTTGACTTTTTGACTTAAACCACCTTAAATGCGATTCCTTTAACGTTTTTAACTCAAATAACTTTTATACATTTTTATTTTAAAAACAAAACTATTCTCGAAAAACAAGAATCGTATTATCTTTAACTTGAACGAACCAAAATGATCTTACTTTTAACCACATAACTAATGCTCTTAGTTGGTTGAAGTCGTATCAAGAAAGATTGTCAAATAAAAGGAGACAAATAATAATTTTAATTTTTTTTTTTTGTGTACAAGTGATTAATGAAGTTTACTCTATTTTATTGGAAGTTTTGTTAAAAAGTAAAAGCCTATTATTATTATGATTCTTTATATAAATTTCCTTAAATTGAATACACTTTTTTTGACGCGTGGAAATAATGGAGATAGTGGAGCTTTTTTCCGGAAAAGGGTCACAGGATAAGATATAATTTCTTGCTCCTTACGCACATTTGTCGTTTTCTATTACTCTATAATTTCATTATGTTGACTATAATACTCTCACTTTGAAAATATCATGTTTTTTACTTTATATATTGCTTGATAAGCGGATCGAGGGTTCAAATATTAATCATTTATCATCGTAAAAACTTGCATTAACTTGATATAACTAATTAAAGTTATTAAACTTTTTGTTTGAATAACATTGTTATACAGATACATGATACTCATGTATCTGTGTATATAATTAATTATATATGTATGGTGTAACTTATATAAGTTTATTTTTTTAAACTTAAAGATATTACCTTCTTTCATAAAAGACAATGAACATAAGTATATGTGTAATATGTTATACTATATATACTGAAAAAAGGTAATGATTTTTATTAAAGCAGCTGATTTAATGACTATAAGCACCTAAAAGTTAAAATGATCTTTTGTTTTTTAGTTCAAAAGTCATCAAGCATAAGGGATTTTTATATTAGTATTTTTTGTTACACAGTATTGTCTATTATGATATAAGTTTGAAGATGTGTTACGTAATTAATCAGTTAAATCCCAAATCAAATCAAATCAAATTAAAAGCTCACAAAGAAACCCACGTCACGCAAAAGTACCCAAAATTTTCAATCGTTTTCACACTTTGCACCGTTTCATGCCCCGTAACAAATTTCACGTCACCCCCAAAGATTGTCAACCCAAGTGGAAATGAGTCATTCCACCACGATAAAAACACAATGGATTACGGTTATGAATACGGTTTTGCTAATTATTCAAACCAGATTGACTATCAACAACAATATAAAGAAGAACATGACTATCAATTACAACAATGACAAGAACACGCAGATTATGAAGAATGTTTTGACGATTATCTAGAAGATGAGGAAGAAGGTAACGAGAAGGAGCTAGTCAGGTAAGAACAAATTCGAGAATCTAAACAAAAGGAAGCCTTGGAGCGAGTTCAAAGAGGAATCATCGGTGAAGGCTTATCTTCATAGTTTCAAAGACAAAAAAGTCAGAAATCAACAAAGGGCTGAGTCATTATGGCAAAGGGTTTTGAATCATTTTGCAAATTTAATAGGCGGCGTCGATCAAAATGTCCATCAAGTTAATCCAGAGTGGAAAGACTTAAACGCCAAATACACTATTTTCAAAGGAATCTACGTCAAGTTGGTACATTTTTTAAAAATTTGTTTTTTATAGTTGTTTTCTATAATTGTTTTTTATGACTGTTTTTTTATAAATGCACTTTATAATTGTTTTTTATAACTGTTTTTTATAAATGCACTTTATAATTGTTTTAAGGTTGATCAACAATTTATTGGAGCTACCCGTGAGGATTTGTTGAAAAGGGCCAAACAAAAGTACACTTTGATGTTAAAAAGCTTTCATTTCAAGCATAAGCATGTTTGGGACGCGTTGAGAAAACATGCAATATGGCAAGCATAAACACGAGGGGTGTGGTGATTTGAATGTTGGTCCAAGTGGAAAGAGAATCAAAACATCTAAGACGGGACACTACACAAGCTCTAGTAACGTTCCAAGCATTAATGATTTGAACGAAGACTCAACACCCCCTCTTAAGACCCGCACATCATAGAGAAAGCAACCGACCAAGAGTTCAAGCAAAAAATTGTCGAGTCTATACTCAATGGCATCAAATCATACAACGCTATGATAACTAGTGAAAAGGAGGAGGAGAAAAAAGAGCGTAAAAAAATCATCGATGTCATACTTGCTTGGAAACGGGAAATCTAAGCCCGAAATGGATGGCATGCTATTTATAGGAAATTTTATTGTAGGTTTTTAGTAAATTTTAGTTTTAATCTAAGTTTGTTTAATATTTGAAGTAGTTTTTAGTTTTTTTATTTCCGTGTATGTTTTTAAATTTTAATGAAATTTATGTTTTTTTTATTTTAATGAAATGTGTGTTTTTAATTTTTTAACTAAAAATGAAGTGGGTTTAGTTAAAAAATGATTGTGCATGATGCAAGGACGCATCCTTTAAAAGGCAAGTGATGGGCACCGGTTCTTGCGCGTTTTCTTGCCAGAAGTTTTATATATATATATATTAAGGTTTTTTTAAAAAGGGTTAAAACTCTAAGAAGTGTATGAAGCATTCACAAACAAACACGTGTCCATGAGGGTGAAAAAACGCCGAGGGGCAGCGTCGTCTTTATACATATGGCGTTGATTTGCGAATCCCGTGTTCATTTATGGTGTTTTTTTTACGTCTATTAATTACGAACATCCGATCATGTATGACGTTTTTTATTAGTTAATTTTTTCATAAAGAGTGTTGTTATTTTATAGAGCCAGTTTATGCATGGTGTTTTTTATAAGCGATGATGTTTTTGTTTGTTTTTGACGTTTTCGTTTTACTAATTACGAAGTTCAAACGTAAACACCATGATTCAGAAGACACAGATCTAAGAAACACCATGGCGTTTGAATTTTGTGTTAAAAACGCACAGATCTAAGAAACACCATGGCGTTTGATTTTTAGGTTGAAAACGCATAATGACTAATTTACCCAGAACTATATGACGCGTCAGCAAGAACATCATAATATTTACAAAAACGCCACCGCGTTAATCTTGGCCGTTGACATCCAGATCTGACGCCCCAAAATCCTTCTTAGCGTTTTTAGAGTTTTTAGCCTTTGTAGAAAATCTCTCCTATATATATATATATATATATATATATATTGATCTTGACCGTGTAAAAAAATATATGTATTATATATATATTGAGCTCGTCCTTGTGATTTCAGTCTCCGTGCTATAAAAGTTTATGATCTATCACTACTTAGATGATTGTGGTTTGAGGGTATGGAATTGATGGAGTGTTAGGGTATGAATGGTATGAAATGAACCACTCCATCACCCTAATTGTGATTATACATATTTAAACAGTTTCAAATATATTTTAATGTGTCATCATCTACATAAAAAAATGATCCGAAGCTCTTTCGTAACTTCTCTTCGACACACTATTTATGACATGTTATGCGTATGTCATCATTTCTTGCTAGTTACGCGTATTTGTAGCTTTATGTTACTTCACACATATAAGAATTCTATATCATATTGATCGAGTTATTGACTATGATTAATTTGAAAGAAGACTATAATTTGTCAATTGGGAGGCCTTATACTTCACAAATTATATGGAAGACACCTTTTTTTTAACGGCCAATCTATCCTAAATTTACTTTTTATACTGCATTAAACTTTTGAGTGGAGTTATACTACAAAATTTAATTTTCCTAAAAAGTCTAAAAAGCCATGAGATGATGACATGTGACACTTCCTTAAAATTAGAAGGAAGGGTAAAGATGGTAATGTCTCTATATTTTAAGTTTCATCCCATTTTTTTAAACGTCCATAACTTTTACATACGATATTATTTTTTTAAAAAAATTGCACCATAAAAGCGAGCATTTTCTTATCTTTAAAACGCGTATAATATTCATATATAAAAAACAAAAAAAAATTCACGTTTTTCAGCTCATTGTGTTATTTGTTAAGTCATTGTGTTATTTATTCATGTCATTGTGTTCTAACACAATAACCTAATGAAATAACACAATGATCTGAAATAACACAATGACCTAATGAAAATATAACACAATGACCTGATGAAAATATAACACAAGGACCTGATGAAAATATAACACAACGACCTGATGAAAATATAACACAACGACCAGATGAAAAATATAACACAACGACCTGATGAAAATATAACACAACGACCTGATGAAAATATAACACAACGACCTTATGAAAATATAACACAATGACCTAACGAATATAACACAATGATCTGACGGATATAACACAATCTGAAAAATATAACACAATGTCTTGACTAATATAACACAATGAGCTGAAAAATATAACACAATGACCAAACAAATATAACACAATGAGCTGAAACTTCAAAAAAAATTCATCTTTTATATATCAATACTATATGCGTTTTGAAGATAAAAAAAACGCTCGTTTTTTTGGTGTAATTTTTATTAAAAAAAATTGTCGTATGCAAAAGTTATGAACGTTTAAAAGAGCGAAATTTTGAAAGTGAGACAAGACTAATATACCATTGGCCTACCATTTAAAGTTTTAACTATTTACCATTATGCCACCTTGTGCTTATGAGCCATTGATCTTCATTTAATATTAAATCTAATGATCCAAATTCCTTCTTAGACCTTTTAGAAAATTTAGACTTTGTAGTTGAACCTAATTCTTAAACTGTAAACCACACATTATTTTGTAAGACAAAAACTCTCATAATTAATTTAACACTTCAAACAAAAATATCTTATCAATGGCCACATGCCCATTTGATTAAAAGACTTCCTATTGATTGACAAATTTATTAAAGAATATCTATCTAATAAATCAAAGTTTTTAAGAGAGGCAATATTATGGGGAATAAATTTTTTTGTTCTATAATAGAAAAATTTAGGAGGGAAAATTAATGGAATTTTCATCATGCATAAATTGATGGAGTCAATCCTTAAATATTAAATATTTACCGATTGTTAAACATATTGGTTATAATTTTTTTATAAATATTATTAATTAACCCGTGTGTGATATACGGGTATTAAACCTAATTAGTTTATGAAAAATAGATAATATAATACCAAAAATAAAGATGAGGTGATTGTTAAAAAAAGATTAAAAATAAAAACGTTATCGGATATTTAAAAAATAAGAAATTTGCGTTCTACCTAAATTAATAAAAATATGCATTGATGTCACTTGTCACATTTTATTGTCTCTTCATCTAAGATTTTGTGTCAATGTGGTTAGTAACACATTGATAAGGTGGTGGGTATGGATGCGGCAACGGGTGCGGGTAACCTGTACCCGCACGGTAACACCGGCGCCACCCTCACGGGTAGGGCACGGATAGTGGGTTCACGGGTGCCGCAACCCGTTGCAAGATTGGAGATAATTTGTGACTTCAAGGCAATAATTGTGGGGCCCCCAAGTTGACCATGTGATTTTATTGGTTGTGGTCACCGGATTTGATGTCATCGGAGTTATGGAGTTTTGGAGGTGAAAAAGTGGGTGTAAGAAGATGGGTTTTGGATTTTTTTGGGTAAAGAAGTGGGTAAAATACATTAAATTTAATTTTATAAACTTTCAAATATCAAATCAATAACAAAAACTTAATCTTCAAATTAATAATAACATCAACTTATAACAAATTATAAGTTTTGTTATTTTTTAATTCATTTATATTCAATGTCAAAATTAGAAAAAAAAAAGAGTGAGGGTATTAGGGTATTTGACACCCACCAAAATAATGTAGTGAGGTAGTTGTGAAGTGATATGTTGTGATTGGTAGGTTGTGAGGGTAGTGAGAGTAAGGATTAGCTCACTCCCACCACCCTAACACGCTTGTATTAGGAGCATTAAGTCATGGATTTTAATCATGTAATTAACAAGTTGTAATGTATTTCTCCTTTAAAATCTAGGTGTTGCTTATTATTTTTTTTTCAAAGACAACAATATTTGAACTTTAATAACTTTTTATTTAAACCGGTTTTTTTATAAAATGGGTCGGAACGCTATATTGCTGCAAATCTTCACTCTCCATTGGGCTTTCATTTAGAGTCTATGGTCATACATTTCTTATATTATTTTAGACTAAATAAGTGGTAACATTAAAAACGTCAAATATTACAAGATATATAGCTCTTAAAACATTAAATAAGTAACAACACTAAAACATATCGATTTTTCAAAAACCAGTTCTTCCAGGAACCGGTTTTTCCAAGAACCGTTTTTTTTAGGAACTGGTTCCGGTTCTTTTGAAACCTATAGTTTGAAAAAATAGTAGAACTTATTTAGAACCTACGATTCGGTTCTTATAGAAGAACCGGTTTTCAATTATTAAATCTGTTCTGGTTTTTTTTTCACCTCTACCTGTGTTTAGGGATACATAAATTCATAAAACGAGGCTCTGACGTGAGAATTAGTAAGTGTATAAAGAGATAGATTGATATCCCACTAATAATGGCCCATGTTCAAGAGAAGGCTAAAACAAATAAATCGTGTTTTAGATCCACTAAACATATGCTATGAGGCATGAGCATCAACATTAAATGCTGTGATAATTTTGAATATGTTGTGTACTTGTGTTTGTACTAATGTACTATATGATTCCATTAACCTAGCATAACCACTAGTTGGATGATTTCGTAGCCATGTTGTTAATGATTAAAACAAGAACGTGTCGCACATCAAAGGTTTGTTATGAACATTAATGTCCAAAAGGACCTATCACATGCATTCAAGGTTGTAAATGAATCAACCGCATATGAGTCAGCACACACCAAAGAGTTGTAAATGAACCCTTGCCGAATGAGAATTTTTGTCAGCGTTCGTTCACCGAGGAACCAGACGTGTTCATGAATTATTCACTTACATTTACCAAACGCAAATGAACGCAAAACAAATGTTCATGAACATAAACAAACGCTTGGGAACGCAAACGACTATAAATGAACGTATATTTATCTTACAATAAAATATGCATTTTTTATTTCAAAGATACGAATGATCCACCAAAAACAAATAGGTACTTAACATTATTATTTGAACTCATAAAAATGTTTAAATGAAGGCATAAACGAACTATCAAACTTTCACGAACGTAAATGAACACATTACCGAACGTTCACAAACATAATAGAACGAACGCGAATGGTATTCATGTTCGTTCGTTTAACTTAACAAAAAAAAAACTTGTGTTCGCGTTCGCTTGTTTATTAAACAAACGAACACAAAACAGTTCATTAATTGTTTCCTAAAAGTTCGGTTCGTTTACGGCTCTATGTACATATTCACTTGTTAATGGGGTTCATTGCTCTGTCTCTCTCTTTAAGCACTAACATATTCTCACATCATATCTACATCCCTTAACACACGAGTGCATTGGTTCATATTGTGTTTCACTTTGGTGGATACATATCAATAATATCAATAATGGTCTAAACTATAAGTTAAAGGGCCTTCACGTGTCACACGTCAAAGACAAACCCGTCTTTAGTCTTTGGCCCAATCTTTAAGCCCAACTTCCAACATTTAGATTTTGTAGATTTCGAAAAAGTCACTTTTTTGTTTTATAAATCTTTCAAATTCAAGTTTATATCTCTCAAGATGTAGCTTTAAGTTATGAATTTTGGGCTTTATCGGTACTAAAATTAATAAGATGTAATTACAATTTACACGGATGATTCCAGTTGAGTTGACCATATAACCTCATAATGTATGTTTAGGCTTTAACATTTAGAAACTAGTCCTTGACATTAACTTTATGTTACATACGTTGATAATGACCAAAATACTTTTATACTAACTTTTTTATAAAACACATTAAATCATAGATGGGTCCACCCATAAGGCTACGTATTGTGAAATAGCGAGAGTAATTAGAAAATGGTAAAGTAATGCAACATAGGCGATGATCAACTGGATGCCACATAAACTGTGTTGTGAGAGAGTGATAATAATTAAAATGTGCATTGTAGTGAAGTGATAAGTGATAATGTTACGATATTAATTAATTTTATTTAAATAAATACATATATTAATCTAATTGATCAATATAAACTTTCCCCCTCTTTCATGGGTGACGGCCACTTCGCCTTCCCGATAGCACCCCTTCACTAGCTACACGTTATGTAGTTACTATCATACATAAAAAAAGATATGTTTCAAAGAGATAGGTTAAAAATATGAAAGATAATACATTTAGAAAAAATAAAACAATGTTTATATATTTGTCTTTATCAAATTATCACACATGTATATAACTTGTACCTTTAGTAATGTACAACAAATCATTATACAACGTATTATATATGCAATAACATTACAAACCTACTATGACGATGAGGCATCGACATGATATAAAAAGCATTCAATAAACATCATTATTACATATTATTCTCAAAGGATAAGAATTTTAGAATATGCTCGTGTATACAGAATACAATGTTTTCTACACAGTTTTCATCGCTTGTTTTGCACTTGCATATCCTATCTTCTACCCAAATCCATACCTACATTGGCACAGATTCGTGCCTGCAGTGCAACGCTACGCGTGCACCTCTTCTACACATCTACCTATGATATACCCACTCAAATACAAAAACAACCTCATTGTGTTAAATAACATAATCAGACCACTCAGTCACATGTTTAACATGATCCATAGTAAAACTAGGTATCTTATCAAGCTTAACAGGATTTTGTTTCCCTCCAACCAACTTTGCAGGGTTCCCAACAGCAGTAGTTCTAGCAGGCACATTTTTCAATACAACCGAACCGGCCCCGACTTTCGCGCCATCACCAATCCCAATGTTCCCCAAAACACAAGTCCCTGCACCAATCAACACCCCATCACCAATCTTAGGATGCCTATCACCACCACTCTTTCCAGTACCACCCAATGTCACATTATGCAAAATGGACACATTGTTTCCGATCACAGCCGTCTCTCCGATCACAACTCCGGTTGCATGATCAAGCATTATCCCACTTCCAATTCTTGCTCCAGGATGTATATCCAATGCAAAAACCTCAGACACCCTATTTTGAATCAAAAGTGCCAAAATCTTTCTACCTTTTAACCATAAATGATGAGCTATTCTATGAGCTTGACAAGCAATAAAGCCTTTGAAATTTAAGAAACAATGAACATAACTTATACAAGCTGGATCCCTTTCTTTAACAGCTCTTAGATCATCTTTAACAGCTTTAACAATTTCTTGATCCTCTATGAGCACACCCATGAAAAGATCATATAGAGTTGCACTAGGTAAACTTGAATTACACAACTTGGTTGAAATATGATTAGCTAAAGCTGATTCAAGTGATGAATGAGACAAGATTAGACTAAAATAGTAAGTTGACAAGATTGGTTCTTGATCTATATCAGATCTTGCTTCATCTTTCATTTTCAACCAAACATCAAGATTATGATCAAGATCAAGATGTTGGTGATTTTGGGGGGTGATATTGGAGATGGGTTTGCAGGATAATTGATCTGGGTAATTGGATCTGCAGAATTTGGAGTAGTTGTGAGATTCAAATTCAAGAACTTGTGTTGTTGATCTGTGTATGCAAGCAGTCATTTTTATGAGGTTGTGATGGGAAAATTAAAGAGATGATTGATTGTATGAATTAAGAAGATGTGTTGAGGTTGAGTGTGGGATTGAGGGATGCAACTCTTTATATATATGATGAAGTTGAGGTTGAGGTTGAGGTTGAGGATGAGGAGGCGTGTGTGGGTTTGGTTTAAGACTAAAGATTTGACCGGAGATTTTTTTAAATGAAAAGGAACAATTATTGGTGGTGTATAGGAATAGGACTATAGGGGTTATCTACTTGGATGGATCTTGGGTTTATATACTTTATAGTAACCGATAATGTCTAGGGCTAAAGGTGCGAAGATCGGTTTAGGTTGGACATGGTTCGGTTTGATAAATGAGAAGTTAAAACTGTTTTATTTATGGTTGGTTTTTTTATTGGTTTATAGTAGTTTGACTGGCTTTTTAGTTGTTTGGTTTGAGTTAAACTGGTTTTAATTGAGACGATTATTAATGGGTTCACAACTTATGATTCCGAACAGTTTATATATTGTCATGGTTTGGAACTCAACCTGTTTTAGTTTAGCTTGCCAGTTTCTTTTGTGCCTCTATCTAAGGCTGTTAATTTTGACACGACATGAAATATGATATGAACAAGACATAAAAGTAATTAGGTTTTTATTTGTGTTTAGTTTGACATGTTTATCCATTTAATTAAACATGTTAACTAGGTAACATATTAATCATTTTATTGCAATATATTAGCCTGATTAACACTTTTACAAGTTGATTAATTACTACCTGTTAATTAACATGTGGGTCACGTTAAACAAGACATGTTGGAGTTTCATGACTATAACAGTATTTTGGTAATAAGTTCACTTGACTATAAATCAACACGGCGAAAACACATTTAAAACTTTTTAACGGCAAAAAAGAAACACATTTGAAATAACTGATTGATGATGCTAATTTTTTTATGACTATTAACTGTATCTTGGAGAAAAATTCACTTGGATTATAACTTTATAAGTGTATCTTATATATCCATCCTTTACATTTACATCATTTTTCATTAATTGTTGTTTTCTATTAAACTTTTCACTAAACATCCTGTATGCTTATAAAACGTTACATTGTCAATTAGTCATTTACTCTACCCTTTGTTAAAAATTTCCGTTAAAGTGGGTCACGTGCAGATCATGTAAGGGCAAATTTGTATTTTCCAAACCTATTTACAACTTATATTTTGATTAAACCCCAACTTATATCAGATACAAGTTGTAAAAAGATTGAAAAAAATGTTTGTCCTCACATGATCCGCACGTGACACACTTTAACGAGATTTTTTAACACGGGTTAAAGTAAATGACTAATGGTATAACATTTTATAAACATAAACAATGTTATTACTATTACTGTTTGGGTAAATAACTTATAGTTATCATAATTCAATTCACCATCAATCTAATTATTCTTTGTATTTTTTTTATGACGGTTGCTTCTATGTAAAAATATTCTCTTCAAAATTGACGTATAATGCTTTCTAGTACATAAATATTCATAAATATATAAAGTTTGTTGGGAAGTTATTTTAACTTATTATAATTGGTACAAAAGAAAATTGCATCGGTTTTTCCTACTATAACAACTAATTGACGTGTCGTAATAAATAATTTGTTAGATTAAATTATGGATCGATAACCGGATAAGTATATAATGTATACTGACGAATCTAGAACAAGATTTCAGAGGTGTTTTATTAGAAAACTAGTTTAGTGCCCGTGCTACGTTTGGGAACACAACATTCAAGTGATGCTTTTAAGGTTGTTCATGAATGTTCCATTCAGTTTTGAGACAAAACCGTGGTAAACCGAAACACGGGATATATTTTTAAAAATTAGAATTTTAGTATATCAATATTATACTTAAATTAAAAAGAATAAAGTGCTCAGTTTTATGGTATAGCTTATATTTAAAAAATCGTATAAAAATGTTATGTATATTTATAAAATACGGAGGTCTTTAATTGTATGTTATTATTAACTTTATCAATAAATTTCATTTTTAAACCCTCTCAAATATAAACCGACTCATGTACACCCCTTGTTGTAAATGGTTAAAAATATAAATACTCTTAAATTTTTCAGAATTCTCCAAAATATTAGGGGACCAAAAATGTAATTAGTTTTATTATAATATATTTTATAGACATATTTTAAATAAAAAAATCATTATTGTGAGATAAACTCTCAAATAATGCCACATAAGCTAAAAGCTTTAAAAAATGTCACATAAGCTTTTCTTTTTTTTCCTATATTATATAAGGATTTATGCTCAAGGGTATTCTAATTTCGTTCAGCGGTATCCTAATACTTAAAACAATAAGAAAAAAAATATATATCAACACCTAACCGGTGAAAATTACACTTTGCAGCGAAAGTTGAGGGGTATCGTGATATACCCGTGTGCTCTTCATAGCTCCGTCCCTGATAATGTACGATGATAAAATTATGAAAATATGTTATATCTCAATATAATAAACCCAATAGAAATATAAGAGATGAGACTTAAATCTAACATTTTAATTGTTAAATTATAAACTAATCCAATATTTTTTATTTGTTATTACTCATGTTATATCTCGATCAGTATAATAAACCCGGCCAATAGAAAATATGCAACGCACATAATATATATATCTTTTATTTGTTAATGCTAGGCCATCATATTTTCTAAACTTATAATGAAACAATTGCATCATGTGAATACACAACTACACAAGTATCAAAGCATATATAGTAGAACTGAATATAGAAAGGAAAAAAAAGTTGTTGCATATATCAGTTTAAGATCGATGTATATTAAACAATACATGCACTTTCTTAATTACTTGCTTAGTTACTAAAAATGTATTCAAAGCCAATTTAGCATCATCCTTATATAATATAGCAAAACAAAAAAAATTATATCTGGCATTTTTTCATAGCTTTTAGCTTATGTGGCATTATTTGAGAGATTATCTCATAATAATAATTTTTTTTATTTAAAATATGTATATAAAATTTATTATAATAAAACTAATTACATTTTTTGTCCCTAATATTTTGAAGAATTCTGAAAAATTTAAGAGTATTTATATTTTTAACCCTTTACTACAAGGGGTGTACGTGAGTCGGTTTATATTTGATAGGGTTTAAAAATGAAACTTATATATAAAGTTAATAATAACATACAATTAAAGAACTCAGTGTTTTATAAATATACATAACATTTTTATATGATTTTTTTTAAAAAAAATAAACTATACCATAAAACTAAGCACTTTATTATCTTCAATTTGAGTATAATATTGCTATACTAAAAATCTAATTTTTAAAAATATATCATGTGCTCCGTTTTACAACGGTTTTGTCTCAAAACTGAATGGAACATACATGAACATCCTTAAAAGCAACACTTGAATTGTGTTCCCGAGCGTAGCACGGGCTCTAAATTAGTTTTATAATAAAGTTGTTGGATTTGTATATATGTTGGAAATTTTAAATATTAAAAAAATGTCAAGTTTGGCACTCTTAGTACGTGCCTATAATTAATTTTGTTAAAAAGTCTCAGATTTAATAATGCATATAATTTGTTGAGGTTCCTAGCTGGTCTTTGTATGTTTCAAATCTCACTTAAATAGACATAGAGTGAAATAACTAGTGAAAAATAACTTGTTAGAAAATAAGCTGTAAGTAATTAAAAGAAGTAAATTATAGTTTATCATAGAGGACTAGCTTGAGTCTATTTTACACAAATGGTCTCGACATTTCAAAGTACGTAACACTAAAATATTCAATATGAAGTAATCTTTAGATGATATATTCATGTGGATTATAAAAAACTTTTTCCAGTCCTACAATAAATCAAGTTTGTTTTTAATTTTTACTGATCATGCATAACCCAATCCGTTGTGGCTATATATATATTATACGATTTTTCCATCCACAACTTATGAAAATTTATATATTACCAATAAATTAAATTAAAACAAATTTGAAAGCTTTTTTGGATCTAGTTGAAACATGCATAAACTAAAATTGAGTGGATGTTACCTCTTTCGTGATATCCTTTGACTGTAAACATTGTTATTTTAAAATGCACATTAAAAATCAAGATTAATTACTCGTTTACTTATTCTGACCCATACAAAGTATATGTCGTTATGGATTACAATTATTTCTTTATCCTTACATGTTAATAACCCCTTGTGTTTTAATTGTATATTTAATTAATTACTAGGTTAATAAGTAATAACTCTTGAATCACACGGTTTAAAAAATGTAACCGATATGTAATAAAAAATTATATATAAGAACCAAAGGATAATCCATGCCATCATTCTTACAATTTATCGGCACGTTTAGAAAACAAGAAACGAGGTGATGCTAAACAAAAAAAATTGCTCGCTATCCTAAACTAATCATAGACGTCAATGTTCTCGGGGAGTAAAAATTCGGATGCGGTTGAAGACAAGCAAGTGGTCCTTATAGTGTCCTCTTGGATTAGGACATTAGGTTGATCATTTGGTTTTTTATTGTGATGTTATAGTATAAGTTTGTTCTTGTGTTGCATTGATTTGAGTTTTAGTGGCTATTTTGAGTAAACTATAATTTTGGTCTTTGTGTTTTGATATTATTAATAGTTTCAGTCTCATCTTAACAGTTTTGATCTCTGTGTTTTTATTTTCTTATAGAACTGGTCTCGAACAATAACTCTATTCGATTTTCCGTTAAGTTTCCCTCACATACGGAGTAAAAATGTAATTTCTCCCGCTCTTTTTAACATGCAACTCAATAAAAATGTTAACCTACATGATGAACTAGATAAAAGAGGGGGTAGAACCGTAGAAATAACATTTTTACCCCTAAGATGTGAGGTGCGTGTGAGAGACTTAACGTAAAATTGTAAGGAGTTAGTGTTCAGGACCGCTTTTGTTAAAAATAAAAACACAGAAACCAAAACTGTTAAAATAAAACTAAAACTATTAATGATATCAAGACAAATGGACTAAATTAGAGTTTACACGGCTATTTTTAATATAAGTTGGGAGGGTGACATAAGCGATGACGGGGAAATGGTGTACAATGAAATTTAAGAATTGAAGGCTCACGTAATCGGTTACGTTGCTGTGACGGTCAACATAAGGGTCCACGCTTGAAGTGGTTGCAATTTATGCTACAAACTTTAATCCAATTAAATAATATATAATCAGATTTAATTGCTCTACGTTAAAAAATAATTCAGATTCAATTGACGATTTGACGCTGCGCAGCCGGTCCCACATGTTCACCAAGTTTCTACCACAAACAAAAACACTATGGTTCACTCACTCTTATTCTTGGCCTTTTTTTATAATCTTTATATCTATTTCTTTTTTTCTTTTCTTTTTTTATGATCGTTAAAATCCGCTAGACCCTGAACGAAAAAAAAATTTGGACGAAAAAAAACTATGGGCACATAGAGTCTAAATTAATAAATCGTAAAAAAATATGACAATTGACAAAAATATATAAGATTGTGATAATTGTTATAATAATAAGTAAAAAAAATGGAATGCTCTCTTAGTATTTTAAGGCAAAATTCTTGATCAAGTCTTTATAATTCTATTCAATAGCAATCATCGACAACCCATATTTAAAAAGTTTACAACAAAAACAAAATAAGGCGTTTACCTCTTTCGAATACACAAGTCATTCTTTATCTTCCCTATTTGATAGAATCATCGTATAAATTTTATTAGAAGATCGTCTTCTATGTTTCTTCATGACTCATGGTACCCAGTACCCTTAAAAATAGTTAAATCCCTATTTGGATTATTTTTAACCAAGACATTAATCAGGTTAGGACTAAATCCATTCCAATTTCTTGGATCAATAATAATCCGACAATCTCCTTATCTACAAATAAAAGCCTTTTCTTTTTTAAACATTGGATTGTGGGTAATCGGGTCAAAGGGGTGGTGTTAATAAATTGTAAATTGGGCATTAACAAGTTTATTTTAACCAATAATATGATTATTTTAATGGTTATCTATACATATAGTATATATAAATAAAATTTTAAGAACTTCGGGGCTCCTGAAAGACCAAGCCCTGGATGTTTCTCCGCCATGTCCCCACAAGGGCCGGCTCTAGAGGTAAGGGTTCTAATCTATCTAATAATTCAAGGTTTTAGAGGATGTCATCTTTTAGAGGGATTTTTTTGTTCTATACTAAAAATTTGGGAGGGAAAATTAATTATAATTTTTCATCATGCATGAGTTGATGAAAACAAATCCTTAAATATTTTCAATCCTTAAACATAATGGTTATAATTTCTTTATAAATATTATTATTTAACTCGTGTGTTACACACGAGTATTAAACCTAGTTTTTAATATGACAAATGTCAGGTCGGCTTGAAGGGGTGCTGGAGGTGCATCCACATAAGACACTATCTCTTAGTGTGACACAAATATTTTTACCTTTTTTATACTATGTATTTGTATGTAATTTCTTTTTATAAAAAAATAGTAAACCAATTTCCTATATTACTAATTTCAGGTGTGGGTGACATGTTACATAACGTCACACCATACGAGACATAATTATATTTTTATCTGTACCTAATGATGTTATTGTCACGAACATAACGCGTTTAATGAAGTTGCATATCCGTAGTGTCACTTGTGTAACAAAACTCAAAATGTGATGTTGTTGCAACGCATGACACGTGTCAATGTAAAAATCGTGCCATCTAAGACCCTACAAATGCACTACGGGACCCATGTCACAAGACACAACTTTGTCTCCAAACTTTGTGTGTTTTACACTTTTGACCATAAATTTAACTTTGATATATTTTCAACTTTAACTTTCTGACTTTGATACAATTATCATTTTGACCCCTTGATGATTTAGCCAATTTACAAGTTTGACGCCCTACTATACTTTGACATATTTACGATTTTAACCTTGTCTTTGACTTAATTATTAATTTACCTCTATGTTTGGATGTATAATCGTCTTTTAATATCTTTATATTATAGCGTGTGAGAAATGAAACTTTTTTTATCAACGCGTATGATAACGTCACATATGCCAGAGGCAGTCGTCGTTTCACGAGGCCCGGTCACAATTCACATATCTAGTAAGTTATTCGTTAATTTAGGCCTATTTTTTATTAAGTTAGGCCCAATTTCTAGGAATTTTTTTAATATTTTGATTTTGTTATGTTTATTAAAAATTAGTTGATATATTTTAATTTGTTAGTGTCTTGGGAACTTATGTTGACCCACAGAAAGCATCAAAATTATCAGCGACGGTCATGTCAAATATATAAAATGCAAAATTTTGTTATATAGGATAATCCAAAAGTGTAGCTTAGGCTTTTATGCACAATAAGGAAAGTTTTTTTTAAGTTATGAAGCAAGCTCTTTTTTATAAGGGTTTAACCATCCCATACTCATACCTTAACGAATATAAGATTTGGTTCATACATGAATCAGTTAAAATCAGTGAATGATCGATAATAAAAATAATAGTTTTTCTGCTTTAAGAAGTGAGATAATAAAAATAATAGTTTTTCTGCTTTAAGAAGTGAGATTCTCGTTAAACTTACTGAGTGACTGTAAGCTTTTTTTACAAGGGCTTCAAGTATTCAAAATCTCCATCTGTCTATATATCACACTAGTTTAGTGCCCGCGCTACGCTTGGGAACACAACATTCAAGTGATGCTTTTAAGGATATTCATGAACGTTTCAATCAGTTTTGAGACAAAACCGTGGTAAACTGAAACACATGATATACTTTTAAAATTAGACTTTTAGTATAGTAATATTATACTCAAATTTTACTACACCATAAAATGTTCAGTTTTATAGTGTAGTTTATTTTTTTTTTTAAAAATCGTATAAAATGTTATGTATATTTATAAAACACAGGAGTCTTTAATTGTATGTTATAATTAACTTTATCCATAAGTTTCATTTTTAGACCCTATCAAATATAAACCGACTCATGTACACCCCTTGTAATAGAGGGTTAAAAATATAAATACTCTTAAATTTTTCACAATTCTTTAAAATATTAGGGAACCAAAAATATAATTAGTTTTATTATAATATATTTTATATATACATATTTTAAATAAAAATAATTATTGTGAGATAAACTCTCATATTATACCACATAAGCCAGAAGCTTTAAAATTATGCCACATAAGCTTTTTACGTTTTCCTATATTATATAAGGATGTCTATATCTCACTTACAAATTTTATTACTATTTTTTTTTCTTTCTTAAATGCTCACAAACATTTACAAAGATGATTGATAGTGAATTTATCACTATTCAGAAAGACTAAAAGACAATACCAATGACCTTTAACCTACTTAATCCCATTGGCCGTTGGATCAAATAAGTATGTGTGGTGTCTAATTTGATTCACGGTATCATGGTGGATATCAAAGCAGCCAAGTTCCTTTGGATCAAGAACCCTGTCACATTCATATAATTTAGATCAGTCCTTTGGTCTAATAATGCACTTTATTTTCTCAAACCTAAAGTTTGTTTTAATCTAGCTTCTTACTAGTATCTTTTGCAATAAAAATTGTCATCCTTACAAAAAAAGAACTGAGGACCACCACCTACACCACCATTTGTATTTGTATGCACTATCTATTATTACCATTGATAAAGTAATGTAATCATTACTATGTATTCCACTATTCCATTGATTGCTTTAGTACCACAACCGGAAATGATGTTTCCAACCGAAAGCCTAGATTTCACCAAAAGCTAGTGCTTGTGGTCTTTAGATTGAAGAAAAAACCAAAGAGGCTTTAGGTAGATTTGAACTAAAGCTTTAAATCTTTTGGGTTTTTGTTTCTTATTTATATTGATTGTGACATCAAGACTTTCCTCTTTCGTGTGTATGTAATGTTGATGGCAACCTTATTTGTAATGTAAACAACATAATTTTCTATAAATGTTTCTTAACAGTTTTCTCTTTTGTAATGTGTGTTTGCTTAAACCTTAAATGGCAATTATTTGTTATTGTTGTTTGTTTGTCCTACTTAATAATGGTAGGAAACCAAAGGGAAACAAAATGGATACGTACGCTTCTTAACAGTTGTGAAACACATGATTTGTGATGTACGACAATCATGGCTGACCAGGAAACAAGTCTTGAAAGAACAGAGACAAATCACCATTAATAGCATCAAAAGCTAGCATCTTCTCCACAGCATCCTGTCATTTGATTCAGATGGCTATAACTAAATAGAACAAACAGATAAACACAACACTTGAATGTATGCATAATCTTAATGACTATGGCACCTTATATTTCTCATCTAGAGCTGTTATCTTTTCATCGCATGCTCGGTCGATATGTATTCCTTTAGTGGTAGCATCCAGTATATATGCCGCTCTCCGAATTACTTCTTGGGGAACACCTACAACATTGTATAATATTGTAGGGCAGGTTTGCAATGGTGGAACAAAAAAATTTCAGTTTAGGTCCATAATCAGATTTATTTTATTTTTTTGCCTTTGCATCAACTACTCTACCGGGTCAACACTTGGAGAGCCTATCTATAGAAAATTAGGTTGATCGGAGGATGAACGACCCCTGGTCCCTATAGTTATGGCAGGTTCTACTAAAACATGATTGTTTACTTTTTTGTTATCCTAAGAAAATTCAGGTATGATAATATTTAATAAAATGATACAAGACAGGATCAAATTCACCCAGATTTTTCATTTTAATGTAACGCAATTGAAACATACCGGCAAGTAGAGCACAGTGAAGTCCTGCAAACGGAATTAAAGTGAGTGACATAATCAAAAACAGAAATACCAGAGGTGAATAGCAGATACTAACTCACCATAACTAAGAAGTGTATGTCCAGGAACTAGCCTGACATGTACAAGAAGTCAGACTAACTGCATATATGCTAATAAAGTAAGTTTAAGGCTTTGTTGATCTACCTATATAGAAATACAATTTCCTCCAGGTCTTCACTATTGTTGTCGGGTCTTAGTACACTCATAGTGTAGTATTTGACTTTATCCGACTGATTTATATCAAAGAATAGAAGCATTAGCTTGTTAGACATGGATATATTCTAGAAACTTTAAATCTTTCAAGTTGGTGTGTTGCATACCTGAGATAAATGACTGTCAACAAATATCTGGGTCAAGTGAGTACAAATTAGAACCTGCACCATAAGTGTACAGGTACAACAAAGTGAACAGGTTCACGTCATCTAAATTCTTTTTCATAATTTTCAGAATAAAAAAACAGAGATTTCTATTGCTGTGTAATAATGAATTGAGTGACATTTAAAGAGTAGCAAACCTTTGGGGGAGCATACATTGAGATAAAATGATCAATAGTTCCACCAAGGAGACCGATACCATCTATTAGAGCATAATCAGTAGTTCAGTACAATACACAATCGATTACACATATAACATTAGTTACGCCTATATTTATTGGTAACTAACCTTCAGTCAGAGTTCCCTTGCCAAATTCATCTAGTAAACATAATGACCTAGCAGTAGCATGCCTTCAAAGTTTCTAACGTAAATATTAACATAAAAAGGTACTTTTTGGTTGATCTTATTCATTTACATAAAAAATACCTTAGCATGATACCAACTTGGTGCAAATCAATCATAAATGTGGATTGTTCAGCAGTCATAAGCTTGCCTCCCATGGCACAGAAAATTCTGTCATTTGTCATTTATGGCGCCGGTCAACACTATATTAGTAAATTCAATTATTAGTAAATATAAATGAAAATGGATATAAAACCCGAACCTATCAGTCAAACCCACTTTCGCGGCATCTGCTGGAACAAAACTTCCAATGTGGGCAAGGAAAACTATTAATGCTACCTGCTTATTTTACAATGTGATTGGTGATTAAAAAAATTCAAACTTAATAACAAATTTTGATCTGTGACTGTGCAAATTTATATGAAACAAATACAAATGGCAACATATGTTATATAGAATTAACCTGCTTTATATATATGCTTTTTCCTGAATAATTGGGTCCTGTAATGATATGAACATTCCCTGAGAAATGACATATGAAAAAGGTAGTAAGAAAACTGATATGATGTAATAACTAATAAACAATCTCTAGTTCCAAAAAGACCAAGAAACAGAAAGCAAAGATAATAGTACATGTACCCTGATCAATAATCTTTGTATCATTAGGTATAAATGTGTCAACTGTCATTTCCTGTAAAACATGTCTGGTCACAGAATCAGATAAATGTTACTCCCTAAATGCATATAAGTTCCACTTTATCAGTCCATTATGAAAGTGCAGCTTGGAGAGTTGCATATATATATTTTTTTTGAACAGAAAAAGGTAGTACAAAATTCTGACCTTCCGTTACGAATTTCGAGCACAGCTTCAGCAGTCAACATGGGCCTTACATAATTGTTTTGACGAGCAACCAATGCCAATGACAAAAGGCTACACATCCATGAGAAATTACAGTCAGGATTCAGGAACATACCAAATAGTAAATACTATGTTAGAGAAGCCTTATAGGAAAATGAAGAAGAAAAAGAAACTAAGTAAGAATATGACCGACCAGTCAAGTTCTGCTGCAAAATTGATTCCCTTGAGTAGCTGCATTGAGAACTCAAGGATGTGTGTAACCAAGTCCCTTGTGATAGCTCGCTCCATATCTTGGAAGAGATCAAGTAAATAAAAAAAAGGATTCTACAAATTGTTTGTTAAATATATAAAAACATGCACAGCCAAATCACAACAGTGACGACCTTCTAGAAAAATCAACTAAATTTCAACTTCCAAAAGTGCATATTATGTGTGCAGAAAATAGTTTATTTAATATAAGTTCAAAACAATGAGCAGTATGAATAACTTTGTACATTCATTCCACTGGTTCCAATCATCTGTTTATAAGTTTATTCAAATAGACCTTATTTAATACCTAGGATTTTATGATATATGTCTCCTAGAAGGCTGTCCAGTTCTCGTGTCTTTGCATTGTGGTAGTAGAACCTTTTAACATCACCATCTTCATCCGAGAACTAGCAACACAAGTTTTCTAATTAGGATTGGAAAAAAGCATTCACAAATTAGACATGCTTAAAGTAACCAGCTTACAGCAAATTCGTAGTCTTGAAGTTCCTCTAAAATGCTATCATCTATCTTTTCTTCAAAAATGCACATCAAATATCCTATTTGGAAAACATTAATAGAAATTAGAAAGTAAGCGCATAAAGAGACATCCTGAATTTCAACATTTGAAAAACATCTGGTCAGCTTATCTCAAAAGATACCAGTCTATTATGTTCATGTTAAAACATTTACAAAGGGCGCCAACTCATCTAGCGGACTGGTATCTCCAGGCCACTCATAAGAAAAACAAATCCCAATATGATGTTCAAAAGATAGCATTCCAAACAACTCCATCCCTTGTTTAATCTATACTAAAGTTTGTAACAATTAACTGCACACAGAATAGGCAACTTATATTTAGAAGCTCTCTTTTCTTTTTGTGAGAAATCTTTTGCATTTTATGTTTTCACCTCATTAAGACTTTAAAGCAAAGTCTATTAATGCCTAAATTCTGATAAAACTAGTCTCTTGAGATCATAAAAGTGTGCATTTCTTAGTTGACACTAAACCAACCCTCCAGATCCTCAATCTGAATATTGTTCAAATTTGATTATCAGTATCTCTAACATGCACTCAAACATCAATTAGTTAGCAGAAAAGTTACCCAGATGATAAAACAACAAAATCCCAAAGAGAAAGATATTATAATATTATATTCCTAAGACCTAAAATGTAGCCTTTGTCCAAAAGCTACCCAGAATAGAAGGCAAAGACAATAACAAAACAGGAAGCATAGAACTTATGACTGGAGGGGTGCGCCAGGCCAAGGCAATAGTGCAACACCAAGGCAACGCTCAAAGACCCCAATAGCAAGCTATTGTGATGGGTCTTTCCCCATAAAAAATAAGATTAATATCGAGTAGGCCGATGGCCTACATATCAGATATTAAACTGATAAGAACAGATACTACACTTGATCTTAGCCAAAAGGCCGAGAAAGGTATGCTTTTTCTTTTCTTAGGCTGCTGTTTATATAGTCAATTCCTTCATATTTGTAATTTTCACTCAGCCAATGTGGGACTGTGATAAGTCTTCTTTCCTTGTGGTGTCTCAGGATTTCTAAAAAATCCTAACAGTACTAGCCTTTTGAAATCATTAAGTTTGTATTAAATGATTGACGTTAACCCAGCCCTTGAAATCCTTTCCTAAACATGCCTGAAAATTGCTGATCTTGATAACAACAATAGGCTATATAGAAACCTTCCACTGAGTTTTCATGAGAAAATGCAGATAAATGTATGATAAACTAGCCTATGGGTCATATAGTGTTCAACAATTGATCAAAACTAAATCAACACTTCAAACCCGTTTTGAAATCCACTTAACTGAATATATTCTATGAAATGCATCATCCATAACTTCATCCTGGAACTAAATGTTGCAAACTCAAAGAACATAGTATTGCTCGCATTCTGTTTCGTGAGTCACACTTAAATCAAAAAACCAAATTCTTCATCACTCGTCTGAAAAGTATCATGTTATTGTCTAAGACCACAGGTGGTTAAGTTTAACTTTTAGAGAACCTTAATCTTTACTACAGTTTGTAACAATTAACTGCTCACAGAATAGGCAACTTATATTAAAAACTATCTTTTCTTGTCTTGATAAATCTTTTTTGCATTTTGTGTTTCACCTCTCATGATCTAATATAAAAAACCAATGTTGATTAATGCCTAAATTTTGATAATAGTAGCGTTGTGAGATCATAAACTATGCATCACTTAATTGACACTAAATCAACCCTCCAGATCCTCACTCTAACAATTGTTGCACAAACACAAAGATCACAGTGTTTCTAACTTGCACTCAAACATCAGTCTTATTTCAGTCAGCTACCAGAATGATTTACCCAGAGGCTAAACCAATAATTTCCATCAAAAAAGGAAGATATACTTAAATTCTATGTTTGTGAAACCTAGTATATATCACCTTAGCAGAGATACTTCATACATTATGATATTCATTTATGATTAAGAAAACCAGCTGCATGTGATCACGTTTGAAACATCACCAAAGCAGATTCTTTAATTATTATTTATACCAACATAAATACAATGTCACTCAAGATATAGAAGTATGTAAAGAACCAACATACAAAATCTAGTTAATTTACCTAAATATACTACATTTTGGATGGGTGATGTGACACAAAGCATAGAACTAATGATTGGAGGGGTGCGCCAGGCCAAGGCAGTAGTGCAACACCAAGGCGACGCTCAAAGACCCCAATAGCAAGCTATTGTGATGGGCCTTTCCCCATAAAAAATAAGATTAATATCGAGTGGGCCGATGGCCCACATATCAGATATTAAACTGATAAGAACAGATACTACACTTGATCTTAGCCAAAAGGCCGAGAAAGGTATGCTTATTCTACTCTTGGGCCGCTGCTTATCTAGGCACTCAGTTCACCTTTGAATTATTCACTCACCGATGTGGGATTGTGAGTGACTTCTGCCCTTTGTGTTTACATCTTTAAAGTTGAATACTATAATGAAGGTGCAATCTTTAAAGTTGAATACTATCAGGAAGGTGGATTAATATCTAATAAAGCTAGCCTTTAATGATCATAATGATATGCTTTGTAATGTCAAATAAACTCTAAGGATCATAAAGAGTTCATCAATTGATTGACACTTAATTAACACTCCCATTCAGTTTTCTTAAGTACCTGACGATTCGTCCTATAACAGGCTGATCCTAACTTGGTGTCATTCAATCGTAAATGTGTTATGTTATTGTTGAAGGAAATTTAAGTGGGACGCATACAATGACACTGCCTCAGTACAAAATTATAAACATAATATTATGCTAGGACGACCAAATTAGTTTTTCTGCTTTGACTTTCTAAGACACTATACGCCTGTTAGACTGATTCTATGTTTAGCTTAAGCTGACAACCTCTATCACTGAGCACATCCCAATCATGATTCTAACTTAATATCCCTCGGTTACATACTCACGGATAACAGAGCATGTGTTTTTGCGTTCCCTTGAACTGCTAAAAAATCAAACATGGTAAAAAGAGATAACATACCTATTTGATTTATATAAACAACTTGTGGATGCAATTTGTCTCTAGACATGTAAGGAAGACGTTCACGTTCCAATGAAGACACCTGTTAAGCAGTGGTATATTCCGATTAGCACAATAGATACACAAAGTTACTTGATTATTTAGTTTCAAGTTCCAGTAATTACTCAATTAAAACATTTGTGTAATCAGAATATCATGCTGGAAGCTTAAAAAACAATTTGTAACATGAATTAATAGCACCTCTTCCAAAAATTCTGGCAATTCTTCATATATTTGCCTCAGTTCATCCAGCTGCAATTTGTTATGAAAAAAAGTTATGTTAAGAGAATGGAACACACATATAAAGAAGTAAAACGGTGGTTAATGAAGTCACTAATAATGTCCTAAACCTCATCACAAAAGCCTTCTTTCACTGTTGTCTCATAACCTTTGTCTTTACTTCTAGTTACATCAATAACACCAATTACCTGCAAGATAATAATATATATAAAAGATGGTTAAACTTAAATGGTAGTCATTCATCCAATATTACAATAGTACTTAGAGGAGGAAGTACAGTATATTTCTGTTTCACTGCAATTGAGTCTAACTTGAAGCATATGATGAGGGGTCACAACAGTGAAAATAAGGTAACTAACCAGTTCATAAACATAAGCCAAATCCATTGAGATGCATGAAGCAGCCTGTAAAACTTAATATTTGATTAATACCCTGCCAACTAAAGCAATGGTATGGTCACAAAGACAAAGGAATAAAAACTGCAAGATTACCTTGCTCGGAAAAATAATTTAATACCTTCTCAACGATATTTACACTAAAATAGTTAGCATGCTCCTGAAGATTTTCAGAAATTCCTAGTTCAAATATCTTGTTGATATGCAGAAGTGCGGAAAGGCTCTAGAAGAAAGAAGAATATGCGGTTACATAGTAATTAACAAAATGATAACAAACTCATATAATGTATAACCAACATAAGTTGTCATTTAACATGTATATAATAATCAACAACTACTACAGATACATAAAAATAAATCAATTACTTATATACTTTCATACACTGAATATAGTTAACATGAAAATCCTGGCTCCAGAAGTAGTTTTTAACTTTGCCCCGTTTTTAGTTAAATGAGTAGTACTAAGTGGAACTTTAAAAGGAAGTAGAAATAAAAAAAAATGAAAAAGAGCAAAGATTACCTTCAGAAAGGCAGTCCAATCACCACAGGTACATACTGAACTTGGGGAGTTGAATTTCTTGCATGATAAAGAATTGAAAAGGATAGAGAGAAAATACAAAAATTTAAATACTTCATAAATTAGAATTGTGGTATGTTATTATGGCCAGCATGAGTACATCCAGGTGATCAAAGACAAAAAAGAAGATAGTGTTGCACCTTAAGTATGTGGGGAACATCCTTAACAGATTTCAGTGTATCTCGTAAAGATGTCAACAGTTCTTCAGAAGAAACAAAGAATGATATCTGAATATTATAAAGGAAACATATCTTTTTGTGGATATGGAATAAAGCACAGAACAATGAGTGCAGGGTCGTCTTTAAACTTTCATATATAATACTAAAGATAGGATACAACACTAAGACGACTATTCAAGTTGTCAAGATCGAGTATGGGCCTGAGAAACCATGCCCTATTACAGAAAAGAAAAAAAACAATTATCCAACACCAACAGTGTTAACTTGTAGGTAAAGTTCTATAGTTACAGAAACTGAACTTGAAAATACATGTTTACCTTAAAAGACGCTTACCCATAGGTGTCACACACTAAAATCACAAAGATTAATTAGATATTAATTTAAGGGCAAAGCAGACTAAAAAGAAAACTGCAATCTTCACACCTTATTCATCATGCCAAAAACAGAGAACCTGCAAATAAACAGGTATTAGTATAGCTTTTGAGACATTGGAAACAGAACTATGAAAAATCATACCCTTCTTTTGCTCTACCAATACCCATGTGGCTTGGATGTTTGTCAGTTTGGAATATCTGCAATGCTTCGTGAGCTGCGGAGTCAACTTTAAGGAATTTGTTTCTGTGTTTTTTTATAGGTACGTTATTAAAAAAACCAATAGATTCGAGTATGAATAAAGGAAAGATTATGATCAGATACAATGAAATTTGCATGACAGAATCGATTGCAATTGATACACTCCCACACTCATTTTGTTCAATGGTATCCACAACTCTTTCGTTCTCCAATATGGCAAGAAGCCCTCCACTAGCACGAACTTGAACTTCACTCTCAATGTCCATCATAGAACTTAGCTGCAGTTACATCATAAGAAAAAGGACGACTCGAATCGGAATACAAATAGAATCCATGTGATTTCATCGGCTTATCAACAATGGTTTGGGCTGATATCATTTATCATTAAATAAAACCAACCACAAGTGAGTTTGAAATGCCAATGGTTTAAACAAATGTGTGAAACCAACAATAAAACTATGGGGAGTATGAACTTGGCAAAATAATGTGATAACTTACAAAGCAGATTCTTTCTTTGATGCTTAACCCTTCATCCATTCCAGTTACCCGAAGATAAACTAATCTGTTATATAAAAACAAAAGAGAAAATATCGAAGAAGGTATTAAGAATAAATAGCTTTAGAGGCCGAGGGAAAGCATGTCTATGGAACCATTATGCAGATTTAAAAAAATTCCAACTAAAAAGAACTGTAATCAAATTAATTCATCTTCTGCCTCTATTTTCTTAGACAGCCAGCTATTCTTACTTGTTAGAACTATTGCTTATTAAAACTGAAAATTCCAACTTAAACAACAAAAGTGAGCACAAATAACAAGCTACGCTTGTATAGTGGCAGATCATAAGAAAGTGTTGGCTATATGAAGAATATATCTGAAAAAAATATTTACTACCACCTGTGAAATATTATTAGTGGATCCAGGTACTAAAAGTTAGATGAAATTAAGAGCCATTTACTTGAAAAGTTTGTTTGTTTGATGCATTCACATCCAATGCCCCTCAAAGCAGTCATCATTAACAGAATTTTTTGACTGCAACTAAAACTAGGAGGAATCGTATTTGACCTTCTCAATGTATACTACACCTGTGCCATGCTTGTTCATAACTAAAAATTGAACTCTTCATAAGCTTCACTGCTGGCACCTCACTTGCACCATCTGTATCAGTGGCATGAGTAAATACAGAATCCACGAGCCCAGTGTGCATAAGACTACAAGAAAACTATGATATTACCGTTTTGTTGTAATGCAGCTAAGAGAGATTCTTCACACTTGGTACTTGTGTATATGATCAAGGGCTTAACCTGATACTTCACTGAGACATGATAAATTATGATATTACCATTTTGTTGTTTGACTTAAAGTAAGCTGCCTAATGACCTAAAGATTAGAAATTGACACATAATGTGTGAAAAGGTAATAATATTGACATTGAAAAGGTGACTTCAATTAGGATGAAATACTGTATTTAAATATAAAATCACAAGTATCGTTTACCCATATCGATTAAAGGAAAGTCTGTAGTACCATCTTCCCAAAGTTCCAGCACATGGAGTTCACGCGTAAGACTATCATAGTAAGAAATTCCAACTCTGCTAACATGATTTCCATCAATAAATAACACTTATGTAAACTTCAGTTCAATGCTGATGGTCTTAAAAGTTGAAGCACATTATTCATGGTAAGTAAATGGTAGACAAGAATGCTTAACCTAGAATGAATGCAGTACATCACTATAGTGTGATTAAGCATACCATTTAGTATAACCAAATATTGATGCTTGTTCACCTAAGAAGCTTACCTATGACCATGCATGAGGCATGCCATGTAGACCTGCATCGACAAAACCGTATCAATGTCAAACAAGTTCAGGTATAATATTGTATCATTAAGACAAAATAACATGTGTTTTCAATCATGTTAAATGTATTTCCTATTTAGCAGTATTAGCTCCCACGTATCATCTATGTTCCATATGGAAAGAGTGTTAATGAAGCACATTAATTAAACAGTTTTTCGGAAGGAAATCCTAACTAAACAAAATCATGTTGATCCTGATTTTATTAACTGATACTGTTCACCTTTTCTATTAATCCGAAGTTAGTTAAAAACTTGGAGAGAGTATCCAGCATGCTTTTGAAGCAAATAAAACTTCTCTCATATCAATCAATACATGAAACATAACTAATCGTAAGCAGTTCAGCACCGAGGACGCCTAATTGATCATATCAACTTACAACACATAACAACTAACAAGCAATGAAGAACTTACAGCGCACAATGAATAAATCAAGCATCAGCAACAAAAACGCCTAACTAACTGTAGAGACTAATAAACAAACGAGAAGCAAAAGAGATCACCAAACAATAGCAATAAAAAGGAACAGGGAAAAACTAGGTTACAGATTATGCAAATTAGTGTTAGAAACAACGTGATCGGATGAGTATTGTAGTGATCACGAGTAAGAAGTAGTGAATGTCGTCGAACACACCTGATGTACGGATTCAGTTTCGTCGACCTCCTCCATTGCACCAAGCGATCGTAGCTGTGATAGTGATGATCGAAAGGATCGCAGAGGCTTGACGAAGAGTGTGTGTGTGTGTGTGTGTGTGTGTGTGTGTGTTTGAGAGATGAAGATGAAGATGAAGATGACGTAGCAGTGCGTATGCCGTTGGTTTAAAGAGGGAAATGGAGTCGGTTTTGATTATTTTTGCAGCAAAGTGACGCCAGTCAAATAGTCAATCGTTTGTATTGATTTCTTTACACCTGTGATAATTATAGTGTAGTTTATGTTTTGTTATAATTAGTAGCAATATAAACTCCTTGTTGAAAAAAAGCCTATCAAATTCATGATTATCCTTCCACAACATCCGTTTTAATTAGTATCTATCACTCCACAATGAATTATAGTTTTGTCTACGTGATAACATTTTTTTGCATTTTTATAATCAATCACTTTTTCATAACACTTAGCCTAAAGTTAAAGAGTCTGATTCTTATCCACAAATTCTCACAAAAGAAGGGAGTGATGTTGACATTTATCAACACAAACTCTACCATCCTACGAATTCAAAAAAACACACATAAAAGACTTTTGTGGTTCTATTGGCTTTGTATACATCTTGCATCAACCCGAAACTCTTACATGTGAGTGTGACGGCAGTATACCCCCGCATCACCTACGTCCTACATCGACACCCTCTACCTTAGTTATAAATTATAGATGTTGTCCCGACCGTTAATATATTAAACAACAAAAAAACACAAGAAAATGAGACACCTTAGGGACTCAAACAAAAACTTTCAGGAGCCTAATTGACAAGCCAAAGACCATGATAACAATCTCACTTTAAATGTGAGAGTGTTGAAATATTATGTGAAAAATACAAAATAATAAATTTGCTTGATGTTTTAACTTTTTAGTTTTTAGTCAATATGAGAATTTTAACTCATAGGGTGTTTTATAATTTCATCTTATAACTATAAATATCAAGGTGAATCTACCCTCGTAACATAAAATCAGTTATGTTGTGCTCACCCATCGACAAATGCAACTGGGTTTTAATTTTGGCTACTTTAAAAAATCAGACCACTCTCGTAACATAAAATCATTCATGTTGTGCGTCTTCCATCAATATGACTATCACTACAACCATTAGTTGATCATCAAATTTTTTAACGAATTCAATAGTTTTCGCTACGCTACTTTTGATGTATCTTAACACATGAGTGACAACTCGAAGGTGAGTTGCTCTTAGTGCTTCCATGAACAAGTAGGACGCACCCGTGGCATAACTGATGTCAGGTCGGGTGTGTGTCAAGTGCCAAAGACATCCGGTTATCTTTTAGTTACGTTTAATACCCTTGCATTAGACACATGTTAAACAACAATATTTTTTAAGAAAGAGTTATAAACATTGTATTTAAGGATTTGCAAATTTTCTTTAGATATGATAAGAATCATAAATTTTTTACTCCAACTCATTGAAATAATATTCACTCAATTTTCACTCTCTAACTTCCATTTTAGGGTAAGAACTTTTCAAAAAAAAATTATGGAAAAAAAACATTGATTTATTATCTAGTAGGATTTACCAATTCACTTTCCTTTACTTTTGTTACTCGTAACCCGCGTTACATTGGAAATCTAGTAGCGTTACAATCTCACGTATTATTGGCTTTTAGTAGCTTAATTGCATAGCCTTCATGTTCGATCAAAACCCATGCTTCGAGTTGCTTCACTTCAATTCCCATATCCATTCACTTCATTTCCATCATTTGACTCTTGAAGTTGTCGATTTCTTTCAGGCTTTACCCAATGACCATCAAGTCATCAACATAGAGTCACATACTTCAATAATTAGAACGCCTTTTGAATATTCTCTTCCATAAACCACATGTTCACATGGGCTTCGTCTAAAGCCTAGATTCCTCAAGACCATACCAAGTCGAGTGTTTCAAGCACATAAAACCTATATTCAACCATAGAACGCTTTATAAGGCTTATAAACCAAGGGTTCCTCACCAAGGGAGAGTAGATCAAGTATCCCAACCATTTCAGCAATCTCTGATATTGATATCAACAACTGAAATTGGCTGGAAACAGGGACCGATTACCGTATCTAGGTTACAAATCAAGAGTCCGGTAAAAATCAATGGTTCATTCGGTACAATATTCAGTAATTTATCGAGTCAGTGTTATAAAAAAAGCCATAAATACCTACCAGTGCTCACCCCTATTTCTCGCCTAGTCAAGACGTCAACCCATCAAGACCATTTTAAGATGCTACTTTGGTGGCCTTAATTAGCAATTTTGAAGCAAAACCGGTTTTTTTATTTTTTTTTATCCTTCATTATCTCACTCCTTAGTCCGTACCTCCCTGCAAAATTTTTTTGTGGATAACCCTTGGTTCAACAAAACACCCGTTATCTTTACAGACCCAAAACCTTACCAAGCTGCAAAATCAACGGTATCACCATTCCAAAACCCAATTAAAAAAATGGCAATTTCAGCATCTTTAGCAGCAACCATCTTCCCTTTACGCAATTCTTCTTCAATTTCATCTACCACAAAGCTTTCCGCTATACATTTCATTCCAAATGCCTCATCAACCTCCAAGATTCAGTTTCAATCACCTCGTTCATCTACAACTAGGGTTTTTGCAGCTCCTGAAGCTTTGGAACAAACCCTTGAGGTATGATGAAATTCGACTGGTGTATATGTTTTCGCCCAATGTTATGTTGGTTAATTTGTTTGAATTGATGTGAGATTGCTAATGAGGCTTGATATTTTCTTGTTCTTGTTTTGCTAGATTGAGGATCCTGAATCGTCTACGGTGATTGCTGGTTCTGATTCTGAAAAGGTTATTTTTATTAGTTTTTGCTGCTTGTGAAGGATTTGATAAAGAATGAAATTTGCATTTTCACAATCTAATTGATTTGTGAGCTTAATTGTGTGGTATTTGTGGTTATTGCAAGTAAGAAGTGTATGAAGTTGTAGTAAACAAAGTTTTTAACCTTTGTTTCTTTTAGGTTCAAGTGTTGCATTTGGTTTATGCTAAATCAGTTTAGGATCAAAATAATGGATTAGACCTTGAGTTTTCAGCACTAGGGGGTGTTTGGATGTATGGTTTTGCAGAAACAATTTTTTTGAGTGTTTGGGTAGAAGAGGTTGCCATGATTATTGGATTTTTTAGGGTAAAAAATGATATAACAATATAGAGATAAATGCGGAGAAGAAAACAGGAAATTGGGATAAAATGTGGAAGTACACATATTCGGTTATTTCTGATAACCGCTTGTCACTTCTACTGATTGTTCAAGTTACCGTAATTTCCTAGAAATCCAAAAACATTCATTTAAACAATCCACTGGAATTTACAATAGCGTGGCAGGTAAACGAGCAACAAGTTGCGCCGCAACAAGTTACCGTAATCACTTTTAAAATGCACATCCAAAAGCCCCCCTAGGTGTGTATTTTACATTTCATTTTTAGAAAATTTTGCATTACTATTCTGTTGTCGGTAAGTTGATGCGCCATTGTCACCAAAAATCTTGAATTATGTTAAGCAATATCACCATTTCAGTATTTCACCTTTGTCAGACCACGTTTAAGGTGATTTAATGCTTTAAAGCAGGAAGTTAGAGCATTATAGAACAGGTATGCTCATGATGTTCGCTAGTAAAATTCATAGATTAAAAAAGACTGCTATTTATAAAGAAAACAACCACGTTTGAGTTGGTTTAATGCTGTAAGCATGAAGTTAGAGCATTATAGAACACGTATATATGCGTGGTTCAGTAGTAAAATTCATAGCTGAGACTGCTATCTATAAGAAGAAAAAAAAATTTATTTTCATGTGATAAACTGGACTGACATGATGAACTCATAGAGCAAGAGGCTCGTGTTTTGATCATTGCGTGCATAATGCGATAGAAGCTTAAACGTTTAATTGTTTTTCAGGTAGCACCAAAACAGAAAATCAGGATTAAACTGAGGTCATACTGGGTGCCTTTAATCGAGGATTCATGCAAGCAGATCATGGACGCTGCTAGAACAACAAACGCAAAGACCATGGGGCCCGTTCCACTGCCAACAAAGAAGAGAATATATTGTGTGCTTAAATCTCCTCATGTTCACAAAGATGCAAGATTTCACTTCGAGATCCGAACCCATCAACGGCTTATTGACATTCTACACCCAACTGCACAAACCATCGACTCTTTGATGCAGCTTGATCTGCCTGCTGGTGTTGATGTGGAGGTTAAGCTTTAAAACATGTTTGGTGTTTCTTTTCGCCATGACATGTTTCTACTTGACATTTTTGTGTAGTGAATTTGTTGATCAAGTGTTTGGTAAAGTATTTTGTAATTGCTTACTCTTGGAATTATGGTTTATGCTTTTCAAATTGGATTTTAGATCACAAGTGACTAAGTTAGTGTCTCAATGGTATACATGAAGTGCATCAAAATTTATTCAAAAGTTTTCATTTTAGTTCTATAAAAACTATTTGCATCATGTCTTAAAATACTTGTATAGTGAAATTAACCAGCTTTGAAATTGACACAACGTTGCGCTTGAAACTAAAGCTCGTGTTAATAGGTGAAATTTAGTTTTATTTTCTAGTTGTATGAACTTCTATGAAGATACATCTTTAGACCCCTATAAAGGACTAATTGCATATATATCCTTGCAAACACCTCTTAAATGTATATATATCCAAATAAAAAGTTTAATTGCATATATACCCAGTTTGTGGATATGACAATATTTATAACTAACAAAACGCAAACAAAAATTAAAAAACATTTAGAAAATCCATAAGGAACGAGTAAAAATGTAATAATAAACTAATTTAAATAAGTTTTTTTAATAAAATAAATTAAAATTGGGTAAATTTACCAATTAAAAATTTTTAAAAGATAAAATATGCAATTAATTTTTTTGGTTAGGTATATTTGCAATTAATAAAGTTTAGAGAGGGAAATATGCCAGTGACCCCACTTTCAAGACAACCTTTGCATATATTTTAGGTCCAAAGGTTCAAATGTTCTAAGTCATTTAACCGGCGAATAATTAGGATTTAACCTAAGGGGGCAAGGAGTGGTTCCAACGAGGTGAACAAGGTTAGTCCTTGTCGTCACCTTGTTTGTGAAGGTATGGTCCTTGTGAGTTCAACAAGATGCAATAATGCCTCCCTCTCACACAACAAGCTTGTCCACGAGGTCCCAAGCACGTTGACAAGCTTCATTTTCTACACCTTGTCTCCTCCTTGTTTCTTCCACTCCCTCCTCCCTAATAAAGTTTAATTTGTCTCCGAAACTACTCAAAGAACCCATGGCTAGTCCTAAACTGCTCTTTAACGTCACCAAAGTTTCAAACCCATGTCCTAGGTTCGTTGTTTCCCGACTTACAGTTGAACCGTTGTGCGAAGACATGGAAAAAAATATTGTTTAACGTCACCCAAGTATCAAACCCATGTCCTAGGTTCGTTGTTTCCCGACTTAAAGTTAAACTGCTGTATGAAAACATGGAAAAATGACCGTTTAACGTCACCCAAGTATCAAACCCGTGTCCTAGGTTCATTGTTTCCCAACTTAAAGTTGAATCGGTGTACGAAAACATGGAAAAAAATACTGTTTAACGTCACCCAAGTATCAAACCGATGTCCTAGGTTCATTGTTTCCAAACTTATAGTTGAACAGCTGTATGAATACATGGGAAAAATTTTTGGACCATTACTCGAGTTGAGCCGGTGTATGAAAACATGGAAAAAAATTTGGACCATTTCTCGATTTGTGCGTGTCATCCTTGCGCAGGGGCCATGCTAATCTTCTCTGTATCGTTCCAATTTTATCGGATGTCCCCGAAGGGACAAGCATCAGTTTCAGCCACCGCCATTTAAAGCAAGCTGAATTTTATCTTTGCGTCGATGTGGGAGAATCCAAATCGTCACTTGGGTCAAAATCACACTAATTTCACCTATCTCATCAGTTTTCACACATACGGTCGCATTGTTCTAACAACAAGGTCGACTAAATAGAAACCGTGCCTCAGGTGCGTTAAACGCCATACATCCATTGTTACTCTTAATTGTTCATCTAATCAGGTGATTACTCACATGCATTTGCATATTTAGCAAACCTAAATCTGATCCGTCGTTACTTTTCTCATCGTTCTGGTTCGTTAATTGTGCCTTGTAGTTTCATTTCAGTCATTTTTCCTTTACTCGTTTCCGTTAATCGTTTCTAGAATTATGAGATCGAGCATTTTTGTCTGGTTTTTAATTTGAGGAATTGTTTTTTATGGCTAATTGTAACTTAATGTTGCAAGTATAATAACTCAGTAGAACAACATGAGCAATAACATGATTTAGATAGGGTTCAATAATGTGCTTAGTATGTTAAGTTATCTAAATTCACAATATCCTCAAATAAGTAATTAGTGGAGTTAACTCGTTACGTAAATCATCTTGTCATAGCTGGAGTTTCCTATTACGCCTCAACTCCTTGTGGTGGAACTTCGGGTAAATGGTATTGTAAGAGTTTCCCCTAATTGGTGGGTGTAAATGATAAATTTGTAGTTTCCCCTAATTGGTGGGTGTAAATGATAAATTTGCTTATCTTTTAACGGACCATTTCTCGAATTGTATGTATCATCCTTACGCAGGGGTCATGCTAATTTTCTCTGTATCGTTCCAATTTTATCGGATGTCTCCTGAGAAGGACGATTATCATCTTCAACAACTGCTAGCGCGCTATAGTAGAATACAAAACATAACAAAAAGAAGATAAAACATAAAAGTACATCATGACGTGACGTCCATTTTGAGTTCCCCATTTTCCCTTGCATTTTTAACCACATAAACGATACTAGTTGAGCTCCCTTCACTCTCAGGCCTAGAATATTAGAAGCAACCTAGCTTGCCTCTATCTTAGCGACTGCTCCAAGCGAGACCTCGACTCCAACATCAAATAGACAGGTATGTTAAATAACAAGTGTTATATATATCTAGAAAATATATATTTCTAGATCTATAAAAAGAAGAAACAAATAATATATGGTTTATATATTTTGAGGCATAGATACGAGTTTCTTTGTTTAATAATACTACGATACAAATATACAAATCTCTAATATAATAAAGGAAAACCAAAATTGCTTATGTGACATTTAATGAACGTCTCTCGCTTATGTGTCATGTTTTGAGAAATTTATCTTACAATAATGATTTTTTATTTAAATATGTATATATAAAATAGATAATAATCACATTAATTACATTTTAACCTCTTAATATTTGTGAGAATTTTTAAAACTTTAAGAATAATTATATTTTCAAACTTTTCCTACTATGGATGTATATGGGTCTGTTTGCATTTGATAGGTTAAAAAACAACTTAGAGATAGAGTTGGTAATAAAATACAAATACAAATTAAAAAGGGTGATACTATCTGTACATCCCTCAAATAATTCACACATCCTTAATAGGAACCGTATTGCCCTATACGGTTCCTATAGGGTTAAAATCATTAAATGCAAGCTCCAATAGGAACCATATAGGGCAATACACCCAAGGAAATATATTTGATGCAGGGAATTTATTACCGCTGATACGCGTAACAAGCTCAAAAGCCCCAATAGGAACCGTATTGGGCAATACGATTCCTATTGGGGTTTGGTTGGTGAGCCATTAACCCAATACGATTCCTATTGGACAATACGGTTCCCGTTCACCCAGATGTCTCCTATACACCCAACACATTTTGACGGGTTTTTTTCAAACAAAACCACAAAACGGTTATATTATATGAGGATTGATGATGGACGAGGAGTATTTGTTTAAACTTTCAGTATCTGTATATTCGAGATATTTTTTATTTGATTAGTTATATTATATTTGTAGGTTTAATTTTTTTTATTTCACTATAATTTTAAAAAAACCAACTTAATTTAAAAAAAAAGCAAAATCATTTTATAACAAAAAAAACCAACTTAATTTAAAAAAACCATCTTATTTAAAAAAAACTAAGATTATTTTATATAAAACAAGTTTTTTTGATAAAAAATGTAAATGTATTACATAAAACAAAAACTTGAAAAAAAACTTATAAACCGTATATGGTGTGTAATATGACCGTATTGGCCAATACACCCAAAATGTTTCAATAGGAACCGTATTGGGTAATACGGTTCCTATAGGGGATGTGTGTATAGTTAATTTGGGATGTGTGGATAAATCTACCCATTAAAAAACTACATCATAAAACATATCATTTAAATCTCTTTAACAAATAGATTATAATAATATTACTTATATTTTGGTCCTCTAATATTTATGAGAAATTTAAATTTTTTACGAATAGTTATATTTTCAATCCCCTCCTACTATGGATGTATATGATTCGGTTGTATTTGATAGGGTATAAAGCTGAAAGTTATGGATAAAGTTGATAATAACATACAAATACAAATATTTATAAAAATTGCACCATGAAACCAATTATTTAATTTTCTTTAATTCGAGCAAAATATTGCTATAATAAAACTAAAAACGATTATTTAAAGAAAATCTTAGGTTCTAGTTTTACCACGGTTTTGTCTCAAGCTGATTGAAACCATCATGTCCCATGAATAACTTTAAAATCACCACTTGCGTATTGTGTTCCCGAACACACGTAGCGCAGACACTAAACTAAATATTATATAGAATATTGTATACAAACAATTATTTGAAAATTTTAAAATATTTGAATTTTTCTAAAGTATTTGAAAATTTTTAAAATATTTTTAGAGTTAATTACATAAATAGGGCCTATGGTTTATCTAAAATAACAAGTTTGGGTACTAAGGTTTTTTTGTTGCAAGTTTGAGTATTGGTGTTTTAAATTGTAACGAGTTTGGGTACTAACACTAACAAGCGTTAGTTAATCTGTTAACTTCAAGGCTTTTTAATATTTTCATATTAGAAGGGCTATTTGTGAAATTTATTATTTGTAATTTACATAAAATATTATAAGATAAAAATATAAAAAATAAAATATTCATTTTCTTATCATGTATATATTTCTTACACTTTTGATAGTTTTTGGGTTACTTTTAATTGGATTTACTCGTATTGGTTCATATCTGATTTTAATGATCTAAAAAGACTATGAGCTAAAATGATGTATTTTAAACTAAACTTTAGATTGCCAGTAAAACTTTAAGTAGGTTTCACATATTATTGTTATGAATTATTCTTAAAGGTTTGAGTATTGATCATAATCATTTGCAAATTTAAAGTGTTAAATAAAGCAAAAAAAACAATCATAATCATTTGCAAAGTGTTAAATAAAGAAAAAAACAAGCAAATTCGAATATCAAAGTGAAGCTCAAGTGAAATTTCTCATTTCAATATTGTTATTACGTGTCATTTATTTTCTTACCGTATTTTTTTTCAATAACCACTAGCTAACACCACAAACCCTATTCATAAGCCTAGTAGCACCAGCCTAACCATTTAGTAAGAGTTGGATGGTGTCGATTAGGGTAACACGGAGTGTGATGGTGTAATGAATGGTGAAGAAGTCGCGAAATTGGTACGATGATGGGTTTCAACGGTGGTGAATGAGTGTTAATTAAGGTTGGAGCTTGGTGAATCTATTGGTGATAGTAATTGGAGTTTGTGATGGATAACTGTGGTTTGGTGAATCAGGGTGGATGGTAACGTTAGAGGGTGCCGAGTGGTGAGAGAAATAATACGGGGTTGAAGATGATGAAGTGGTCTCTAGATAATATAACTCTTAATAGCCTCTCGCCTAATTAAGTTACTTATGTCAAAAATTTGTGAAAACATATAAGGTGGTGTTAACCGATGTCATATGAATATGTTGGTGGTGCTACCTAGTGGTTCGTAAAAAAAAACATGGAAAAAATGAGTGTTTTGTTTTAAATTTTTATCGTATAATATTTCATGTAAGTTACAAAACAAGTTCATCAATCATAAATTAATTACATAACTAGCCCTTCTAATGTGAAAAGATTAAAATGTCATTGAAGTTAACTATAAAACTAACATTTGTTAGTGTTAATACTCAAACTTGTTACAAATTAAAAGACCAATACCCAATCTTGTAACAAAAAAACCTTAGTACCCAAACTTGTTACTTTGGGTAAACCACATGCACCATTTGTGTAATTAACTCATATTTTTATTTTAGTTATGACATGTTACAATTATTAGAATTATATTATTCAGTCGTATCCAACGATGATCTCTTAGTCGAAATCTTACTCCGGTTACCTTTACTCTCACTTCATCTCTTCAAATCCGTATCCAAACGTTGGTTAACTCTCATCACAAACCCTCACTTCACTCTTCTCCGGACAGAGGCGCAGCTTAGTTAAGTCCGGGGGAGGCCCCGACCCCTGCTGTTTTTTCGCGAGAAGTACCGGTTATTTGATTTCGCATTTAAATATTTAATATATATTGAATTGGGCCCCTCCTGCGCGCGGGTAGGTGTCAGAGTAAAACACAACACATGAAGTTAATATGGCTTGGAGGATGAAACATATAAGCTAGAGTAAATTTTGTTTCCACACCTATGTGGGACAAGATCCAATTTCATCCTTACCAATCAACTATTTTGAAAGTTGTCCTCTAATTGACACGCATTATCTAACATATTTTATACATGTGTTTGTTTGACCCGACCCGTACCGAATACCCGACCCGTACGTATAACCCGAAACATAACGGTAGGAAATTTTTTTTGAATCTCGTGACTTTCGGACCCCCCTACGTAAATATTCAAGCTTCGCCACTGTCTCCGGACCCAAAACCCTACTCTCGATCCTCCTTCCGGTCTCTTTCAACGACGCTTTGACTCCTTTAAATACGATTTCATTCCGTTCGATGTCCGTATTCGCGCCAACAGATCACCATTACGCAGTTCCTTAACTCTAAACTTCGATTCCGGTAAGGTCAAGATTATGCAGTCATGCAATGGTTTGCTCCTGTGCAATATCAAGAATGATAAGTTTTGCGTATACAATCCGTTTACAAATCGGTTTAAGATGATTCCGCCATGTTTGACTAGGTTTGTTAAAGGTGGTTTGAGAATGGTTTATGATCCTTTAATATCACCTCATTACAAAATCGTTTATGCCCATTATGATGGTGGTTCGATTCAAATACAGATTTACTCGTCGGAAACATGTAATTGGAGTGTTTGTGATGATCTATTCGACCGTGAAGCTTTTATAGGTTTAAGAGGTTTCAACTATTTGGAGTGTTTGAATGATGAACTATGTAGAGGTTTTGGCAATGGAATATATTGGAATAAATCTATTCATTGGCTAGGAGGAAGGAAAGGTGGTAATATGCATTTCAAGTTAGATGTTGATAATTTGTTATTAACAAGTGTACGAGCACCTCCAGTATTTGATGCTTGGAGAATGTATTGTCATCGGAAGTTGCTTGAGTCTCGTGGTTGTTTGCTTCTTTGTACAGAAGACATTCATCGTTCCCGGCAGTTGAATATTTATGAGATGAAAAAATGGTGTTCTGGGTGGTCACTGAAGTACATTGTTAATCATGATGACATTATGAGACGATTCCCCAATATCTCGAACCAGCCTCGTTGGTGGTTATGTTTTAGTGTTGGATGTATCATTATCGAGAAAAATGAAGAGGATTCGTTCATTGTGATGGAAATATTTGGAAAAATAGTACAGTACAATATCGCGTTGAAAACTCTTTGTATGCTCGATGAAGTGGAATCTGTTTGCTCTAAAGTTTGCTTTCCGTTCATTGCATCGTCTGCAAGTGTGTGATTCAACGCTGTCGGCTTTATGGTTTTAGGTATATATGATTTTACATCCAGTATTGTATGCTACAAGTGTATGGAGTTTTGTTTGTTAAAGTAAATATTATTATGTGGAGAAGTTCATGGTGTTTATTGATTATGCATGCATGCATGCAATTATCATTCTGGTTTGTCTATGTTATAATGCTATTTGTGGTTTTGGCTAGCTTCTTTAGACTTTAGTGGTTCTTGCATCCTCATATACGTACGTTCTGTTGGAATGATTATAGTTATAGAAGAGGTATTTGGAAAGCACCAACAATTAAAAATATCAATTTTATCAACTTTTACAAGATAATGTGATTTTGATTTTTTTTTATATATGATGGTTGTTGGTTTAGTGTACACTTCACATAAGGGGTTGTTTTAAAGGGGCTCGACGTCTGTGTAGAGTTTTGTAAGAAATTAAAGAATTTACCAGTCTAAGCAAAAGGACTTTTAAATACCAATATCATTGAGTTTTGACTTTTGAGTGTATTAATTAACCAATCGACATCATTGAGTTTTGACTTTTGAGTGTATTAAGCAAAAGAATTTACCAGTCTAAACCGAAAGAATGTATTAACCAATCGACATCATTTTGAAGTTGACATTTTTAATGAGGTTTTAGATATGCAAATTCAAGAGTTTGGAAATCGATTCAATGAGGTATCCACTAATTTTCTAGAAAATATGTCGGGTTTAAATCCTTGTGATCGGTTTGCTAACTTTGACATATCAAAGATAGTGGCATTTTCCGAGTTGTATAAAAATGATTTTACTATAAGAGAAAGAGGATGTATTGAGGGTGAACTTAATGTTTTTTATCACACTTTAAGACAAGATGATAGATTTGAAAACTTAAATGGATTATGTGACCTTGCTCGTCTAATGGTGGAAACTGGAAAGCATCGTTCGTTTCCATTATTGGCTTATCGGATATTGAAGCTTGCGTTGGTTTTACTGGTAGCTACTGCAACCGTTGAAAGGTGTTTTTCTAAATTAAAGCTTGTAAAGACGGATTTGCGCAATCGAATGGGTGACGACTTTTTGAAAGGGGCTTTGGTTTGTACGGTTGAAAAAGAAATATTTGATAAAGTAACGGATGAGGATGTGATGATTCGATTTCAAGCTATGAAAGAACGACGGGGACAAATCTTTTAGGTATGTATTTTTTTTTATCAATGTTTTCTTATTATTATTATATGAACCGATGAACGTACGAAAAAAAAATTTAGAGGGCTACCCCTCAAGTTTTGGGCTGGCTCCGCCACTGGTTTTGAGTGTATCGATCAGCCAACCCTGTAAAAGCAAAAGAACCTTGCAAAACTGGTATAGTTTTGGTGATGACTCACTTTGTAACTCAAAGCTAGGAGCGTCTTAAGAAATTTAAATGGAAATGAATCAAAATTTAATAGCAAAGAATGTTTTTGATGAGTTGTAACTAAAAGCTAGGAGCTAGCGTAGACATGGACAACGTGCACATGTGTCTAGCAAAGGATGGTAGCATTAGCATAATCAAGGACTATTGTATCTTTTCTCCTTAGGACTAAAAAAGGATCATTGAATTGAAAAATCATGCAAATTTTCAAATAGTACGTGTTACACCAAAATGAGACAGGGAAACTAGTATTGACACAGAAACCCCTTAAAAGGTGTGGCTTGAACAAACTTGAAACTTAATGTGGCCTTAACAAATGAATTGGTATTAATCTTGAATTGTAACTTGATATGTGAAAAAACCTTTAAATATAAACATGTTAATTTCGAGGTAAACTTTAATTGGTCCCAACTATCACCTTTTGGTTTTTACTGATCCCAACTATTGAATTAGCTGTTAACGATTCAATTTTTATCACTTTAGCAATTAACGGTCCGTCGTTAAGTTTTTTTCGAAATCAAGATTGATGTAAAATGTACCTCGAAAGAGTGCTCATATAAAAAGTGAAAAACTAATATCATCTGAAGAGGCTTGTTTTAATCCCACATTAGCTGAGTGAAAAACACAAGTATGAAGGGACTGACTATTTAAAGAGCAGCCTAAGAAGAGAAAAAGCATACCTTTCTCGGCCTTTTGGCTAAGATCAAGTGTAGTATCTGTTCTTATCAGTTTAATATCTGATATGTAGGCCATCGGCCTACTTGATATTAATCTTATTTTTTATGGGGAAAGACCCATCACAATAGCTTGCTATTGGGGTCTTTGAGCGTCGCCTTGGTCTTGCACTATTGCCTTGGCTTGGCGCACCTCCCTACTAATTAGTTTAAAAAGTTAACATCTGTCATCAGGGGCGTACCCACCCTTATAGGGTGGGTGGCGCCAGCTCCCCCTGTGAATTTTTTTTTTTTTGGGTTTTTATATGTTAAATTCTCGATCGACCCCCGTAAAATTCAGCCCCGACCTCCGTGTAGTCTTGAAAACTCAGTTTAATGCCCAGTTAATGGCCTATATGAGACACATAATATTTAACCATGGATTAGGTTAAATAATGGTTACAAGAGTGTATATATATTTATTTATATTGTCATGTATAGTCAAGCATTAAGGTATTGTAACCTCAAGTGTTTTTCACCATTGCACAAAACCATCAACATAGTTCAAGTATTTAGGAAACCATCAAAATGGTGATTTACCAAACTTTATTTACCTTGTTAGTAAATATATGGTAAAATTCATAAATGATGTTTCAAGTATTTAGAAATAAAAATAAAGTAAAAAAATGAAAGAAAAAAGAAAAAAATGAAAGAAAGTTTGAGAGAGAGTTTAGAGTGGTAAAAATGATTAAAGTGATTTGGTTTGGTATTTATAGATAAAAATTAGGGTTAGGCATTAAAGAAGTTAGGTAAGTAAAGGGAAATTGAAAATTTTCAATTTTAAATATAGGTGGAGGGAAATGAAACTTTTTTAATTTTGACCCCTCAAATTTAGTTGTCATTTTTTAATTTGACCCGAACCGAATCGAAACGGATTGGAAAAAATATTATATATCGATACTCAAAAGATTACTATCAAATTTCCGACCCCATGAAAAAAATGTCTGGGTACGCTACTGCCTGTCATAAAATTTTGTTTATTCAACATATTGTTTTTCCTGTTCATTTTCTGTGGAGAGTTAGTTTTGCAGCATAACTTGACTGGTAAGATACAATCTTACTTTGTTCCTTTACCTCTCAAGTGAGTCAATACTTGTAAGTGATCCTCAGGAAGTACTAGGAAAGCGGCATTTCTTATTGGAGGCTACCACTAAAGGCATGCATACGGACCGATGATCTAAAAGATAACAGCACGAGATGAGCAATATAAGGTACCATATTCATAAAACTTCTATATTTCCCTTCACACTTGGTTTATATGTTTATTCGTATTAACTATATAGACAACTGAATCAAACGCCAGGATAATTTGGAGACGGTGGTAGCATTTGATGATCTGTTAATGGTGATTTGGCCATGTTCTTTCAAAAAGACTTCATTAGAGTCATATACTAATTAGTCTGTTTTCGGCCACCATGACAGAAAAAGTCAACATGGTCAAGATTACAGAACTTCAGCTGGCACGTCAGGACAGGCTACGGATCATGTTATTGGAACTTTCGGGATGTTATATCATTTAAGTTTTTGCTAAAAGTTACCAAAAACTAAAGTTATACTCACAAAGCTTCTCTTGCTTTTGTTTGCTGTTTCGTAGAATAGATTGCTTAAGAGAACTCAAATGTTTTTGCTATTCAAAAGGGGGTTGCGGCGCAACTTGTTGCTCGTTTACCTGCCACGCTATTGTAAATTCCAGTGGATTGTTTAAATGAATGTTATTAGAGGTTTTACATCATATACTCGCAAATTGAGTCTAATCTGTTGGAAGTCAATTTTGTTGATCAAATTTGATTTTTATTCATCCATGCCAATGCCAAATGATATTCAAAATTGGTTTTCTTGCCTACTTTGGAAGCTTTGTTTCAGAATTCAGTATAGCTAAATCCACCAAGTTAGCCGGTTTTTAGGAGCCATGAGAAAAAGGTAAACAATACAAGTCATATATAAACTTTAAAACTTATACTCAGAGGGGTGCGCCAAGCCAAGGTAATAGTGCAACACCAAGGCGACACTCAAAGACCCAATAGCAAGCTATTGTGATGGGTCTTTCCCCATGAAAAATAAGATTAATATCAAGTGGGTCAATGACCCACATATCAGATATTAAACTGATAAGAACAGATACTACACTTGATCTTAGCCAAAAGGCCGAGAAAGGTATGATTGTTCTCTTCTTGGGCTGCTTCTTATATAGGTTGTCGCTTCCTATTTGTGTTCATCACTCTGCAAATGCCAATGTGGGACTATGAGCCACTTTGGCTCCCTCAGAACTTGATACTGTAAGTAATATATGTCTAATGAAACAAGCCTTTTAAGTTCATAAAAGTGTTCACTTGATCCACATATGGTGCAGGCTTTGATTTACACTAACTTTTTGTTTGTTTCAACAGCAGATTTACACTCACTTGACCTGTATATATGTTGGTGGTCACTTTATCTCAGGTATGAACCAGTGAACCTAGTTGGAAGTGTTTTAGTTTCTGTTAACATCCATGTATGTTTGGTTACTTTTTCTAATCATCGATAAGCATCAGTCGGATGATACATCATGAGCGTGCTAAGACCTGATCATGAGTGTGCTAAGACCCTTCACTTTGTGTTTTTCACTCAGCTAATGTGAGACTGAGACTAACTTTTGCTCTTCCAGAACTTAATCTCTATTATAATGTAGTACAATGTTTTTTTTGCTACGTGTCATCTTTTGAAATTATTTGAAACATGATAATATTTTATAGGTTTTAAATAGTTAAATATCCTTATATAATACTCCGTATAGCAAAATGAAAAATGCTTATGTGGCATTTTTTTAAAGCTTCTGGCTTATGTGGCATCATTTAAAAGTTTATCTCACAATAATGATTTTTTATTTAATATATGTATATATAATATAATATAATAAAACTAATTACATTTTTTGGTCTCCTAATATTTTGGAAAATTCTGAAAAATTTAAGAGTATTTATATTTTAACCCTCTACTACAAGGGGTGTACATGAGTCGGTTTATATTTGATAGAGTTTAAAAATAAAACTTATGGATAAAGTTAATAATAATATACAATTAAAGACCTCCGTGTTTTATAAATATACATAACATTTTTATACGATTTCATTTAAAAAAATAAACTACACCATAAAACTAAGCATTTTATGGTGCAGTAAATTTGAGTATAATATTGCTATACTAAAAGTCTAATTTTTAAAAGTATATCTCGTGTTCTGATTTACCATGATTTTGTCTCAAAACCGTTTGGAACATTCATAAATATCCTTAAAAGCATCACTTGAATGTTGTGTTTCCGAGCATAGCGCGGGCACTAAACTAGTCTACACTATACCATATTATAATAACACTTTGGTCCTTAACAGAATTTTGTAAAATTTCAAATTAGTTATACTGTAAACTCATTCCCACAACAATTTAACACCTAATAAAATTCGTTTTTGTTTTTTACGTCGAACTTAATAAAATTCTTTTAATTTCCCTTTTAAACTAACTTTCCCATGAAGTTTAAATAGCTATAACTTTTTCATATGTTGTTTTTTTTAAATGCATCATAAAAACAAGCATTTTTCTTCTTAAATTTGAGTATGGTATTATTATAGTTTTTTTAATCTACATAGATTTACATAAACTCAAGTAATTACCATTTCTTATGCTTATGATACAATCTATCTATTAGAATATACAAGCTTTATTTAAACATGTGATCCCACTTGACAGCTTTATAAAAGCTCTCACTTTTGAAATATATCTGAGTTTTTATAATATGAACCCTATAAATCTATAACTCATATATGCAACTTTATCCACTTTTGTGGAGTTCAAACGGGTCTCACGAGTCTTGGGCTGACTTTGTTATTAGTTCTTTTATTGAAATGTGTTAAATAAAAGTCAAGATCGATGAAGATTTATTTTTTATTCAAAAGGGGGTTGCGTGCAATTTATTGTCTGTTTACATGCACTCTATTATAAAGAGTTTGTTTTTCAATTGCAAGACAAATAGCCTTTTTCCAACTCTTTGTGCATATGTGAAGTAAAAAAAAGTGAGTGAGTCTCACCAACTTCATCAGTTTCTCAACATTTTTTTTGTTAAAGGAAGGTAAAGTTGGATCATTGAGAAGTTATGGAGATTTCAAAGTATATCTTTATAGATTATGACGAAGGGTTATATGTTGTGATCACTTACTACATTTTAGGTTTTTTCAGTAAAATATAAAAAATAAATAAAATTTAGTTCCTTTTAATATAAAATCAAAATATTCAAATTACAATTTTTTGTTGAACGGCAAAAATATTCAAATTACATAATTTAAATACTTCATCTTTTTGCTAACATATGATGAATAGATCTAACGCGTGTAATATACATGGTCTAACCTAGTACCATCAGTGAGATGATACATCATGAGCGTGCTAAGACATAATCATGATAGGTTTTAAGTCATCACAACAATAGTCGATTGTGTTATGGGGTTTTACGATTCTTCTCGATGTCTCGAACATAAACAACATTCGATCATTAACAAAGTTCATCACAACAATTGATCTTGATGGAATGCTTTAATCAACGTAAATTTATCATTTAGGGCTTTTCGAAGCTTTGTTTCATCGTTTGGAGCATTAATTTGAGGTAAGTTTTATATCAGTTAACGTGTACCCTTCTCCCGATTAAAACATTAACTGTTAACGCCGTTAATCGTTGTTTAACGTGAGACTATTATTCTAAGAAAATAGTGAAAAGTTACGACCATCATAAAAAAACACAGTTAAGATTATTCCAACCAACAAATCATCTTTTTTTTTTTTGGACAGCGAAACGAATAAAGCGCGGCTACCCGGGGTAACCCAATGGTGAAAGGCGACCCCAAACGCTCTGCGAACACAGACAGCGCTGGTAGCTGAAGCCCACCTATTAAACCAACTCCAATTCGGGGGAAACCCACTAGCCCGTCCGCCCGTAGGCACGACAACAAGCTAGCGGTAAAACCCGTTTGGCTCAGAGATCGAACTTATGTTGGCCACAAGTCTCCCTTCATTGCCCCCATTTGCCTCTTCCAAAGTGGTGGTAGTGAGACTAGAACTTGGGTCTCTTTTGGAGAATCCAAGCCTCTTACCACTACACCACATTGAAAGTTGCAACCAACAAATCATCTATTATTCAAATTCAATTTCCATTAAATAAATTATAAAATAAATAACAAAAAACTAAGCTTATGATTTAGTAGTATTATCTTGCTATCATAACATAATGATGTTAAAAAGATTATTCCCTATGTGACATGACATATTTCTAATATATTTTAGACCATAGCTATCTACGTGGACTATACCGCACGATGTATCGCTACCGTGAAAACTCATGATAGCTTCATTGATGTCAAAATATAAAAAGTCGTAGTTATATCCAAGTAAAAATCTGGAGTTGCGTCTATGTGTGGATCTTCGTCTTCATCTTCATCTCCTTCTCTGATTGTAAAACCCAATCAGCAAGCAAGTAACCATGGTGAAATCAATTTGGCACCTCACACTCATCATCTTCTTCTTCTTAACTCTCCTCCGATCAACAACACCTGACCCCGTTTATCACTTTCAACAATACCTCCGAATCAAAACCGCCCATCCAGATCCCGACTATCCCACCGCCGTTTCCTACCTCCACGAATTAGCCAAATCCATCCCCAATCTACAAACCCGTATTTTAAACCTTCACCCTCACAAACCCAAACCCCTGCTTCTCATCACTCTCCCCGGTTCAAACCCATCTCTCCCATCACTTCTTCTCAACTCCCACCTTGACTCAGTCCCTGCTGAGCCTTCTAAATGGCTCCACCCCCCGTTCGACGCCGTCAAAACCGACGATGGTTGCATCTTTGCTAGAGGTGCACAGGATGATAAATGCATTGCCATTCAGTACCTTGAAGCTATCAGAAACATTTTTTATAAACATCCTGGGTTTAAACCCATACGCACTGTTCATATATGTTATGTCCCTGATGAGGAAATAGGTGGGTTAGATGGGATGGCTAAGTTTGTTGAGTCAGATGAGTTTAAAGAAATGAATGTTGGGTTTTTTCTTGATGAGGGACAGGCTTCGACTAACGATGAATATCGAGTGTTTTACGCGGATAGATCTCCGTGGAATCTTGTTATTAAGGCCACGGGTCAACCGGGTCATGGTTCCAAGATGTTTGATAATAGTGCTATGGAGAATTTGATGAAGAGTGTTGAGGTTGTTTCGAAGTTTAGGGAGAATCAGTTTGATTTGGTTAAGGCGGGCGTGGCACGAAACTCTGAGGTTATATCTGCGAATCCGGTTTATTTGAAAGCAGGGATTGTTGCTGATTCGAGTGGTGATGGTAAGTTTGTAATGAATATGCAGCCGTCTGAGGCGGAAGCGGGTTATGATGTTCGTTTGCCGCCTACTGTTGATCCGGATTTGTTGAAGAAACGGATTGCGGATGAATGGGCGCCTGCGTCAAGGAACATGAGTTTTCATATTGTGGAGAAGGGACCGTTGAGAGATTATGCAGGTCGGCCTTTGGTGACTGCTACGAATGATTCGAATCCTTGGTGGACGGTTTTTAAAAGTGCTGTTGAAGCTGCTGGTGGGAAGCTTTCTAAACCCGAGATATTGGCGTCTACTACGGATGCTAGATATATGCGAGTGCGTGGTATACCGTCACTTGGTTTTTCTCCTATGAAGAACACGCCGATTTTACTGCATGATCATAATGAGTTTCTTAAAGATACAATCTTTTTGGAGGGGATTAAGATATATGAATCTATTATCAAGGCATTAAGTTCCTTTGAAGGAGCCACACCTTAATACAACAGATACTTAGATTGAATAATGGAGTAATGGACCATGCTCATACATCAGCATAAATGTAGAATTTTGTTTGGATCTTTTGCTTTAATTTCATATCTCATTGTTGTAAAATGTAGGCTCAGTTGCTTTTAGGCAAATTCAATAAGTTGACTGGTTTTTAGGCACCATTTCAGAAAAAAGTCAACATAGTTTTTTGAGTTACATGAATTTCCATTTTTATTTTGGGTTATTGGATTTAATCACCTCCAACTATTGGTTATTGGCCGCTGTCACCCTTAAGTATCACTTTAGCCAATATAACTCCCAACTAAACACTTTGGTGTCCGTATCACCAAAAGTTAACAAAAAATTAACCAAAAATTAACCAAAAGTGACTTGAATTGGTTAATTTTGGTGGTACGGTGACCGTAACACCAAAAGCTAACCAAAAAATAATCAAAAGTTAACCAAAAGTGACTTGAATTGGTTGACTTTTGGTGATACGGACACCAAAGTGTTTAGTTGGGAGTTATATTGGCCAAAGTGATACTTGAGGGTGACAACGGCCAATAATCAATAGTTGGAAGTGATTAAATCCAATAACCCTTTTATTTTTTGGCTTATGAGACTCCTCCTTAACGGTTTAACACATCATTGATAAGTTCTATACTATGAGCTCGGTACATATTTAACCTACTATACATACTAAACGCTTGTTTAAATCTGTAAAAAAGCTGAAACAAAAATCTTTAACTGTGCAAATTGGAGGGGTGCGCCAGGCCAAGGCAGTAGTGCAACACCAAGGCGACGCTCAAAGACCCCAATAGCAAGCTATTGTATTGGGTCTTTCCCCATGAAAAATAAGATTAATATCAAGTGGGTCAATGACCCACATATCAGATATTAAACTGATAAGAACAGATACTACACTTGATCTTAGCCAAAAGGCCGAGAAAGGTATGCTTTTCCTCTTCTTAGGCTGCTGTTTATATTGTCCGTTCCTTCACACTTGTATTTTTCACTCAGCCAATGTGGGATTAGAACAAGCTATTTGAGATCATAAAAGTTTCCATCTGATGACATATGATGATGCAGGTTCTAATTTCTACTCACTTGACCCGGAGATTGGTTGGCAGTCATTTATCTCAGGTATGAACCACAACTTGAAAACGTTACATATTGTATTTAATATTAGTATCTGTTAAGTTACTGTTTCAATCATTGATAAACATCCGTCGAATAATACTACATCATAAGACTTGTCTAGCACAGTAGCCCACCCATTTTACCATGCGTAGTATTTATTTATTAGTTTTTTTTATGTAAACGGTTATAGTTACTGAGAATGGAGAGAACTGGAGCGTGGGTCAAAGGCAGATGGTGTGTCTCGGGCGCGTGCTACTCAAGCAAACCAAAGTCTTAGTACTTGATGAAGCTACTGCATCAGTAGACACTGCAACTGATGGTATGATTCAACAAGCGCTCGGGAGACACTTTACTGACTCAACTGTGATAATGATTGCCCATCGTATCACCTCTGTGCTCATAGTGACATGGTTTTGGTTCTAGAACAAGGTTAGTTATATAAAAATGTTAACCTTAGCGCACATAATTGTTGAGTCGAAGTCTTTATATGTGTGCCTTTTGTTTCGTATAGAGGCCTGGTTGAGGAGTATGACTCTCCAACGAAGTTGCTAGAAGATACTTCGTCTTCATTTGCAAAGCTTGTTGCTGAGTATAGTATGAGATCGAATTCCAGCGTTTGAAACCTTGCAGAACCTAATGCAAGTATTTAAATTGTATGTTTGATATTGATTTTAAAATTCACATCCTGTGAATATTTGATTTTAAGTATTGTTCCAGAAGAAATTTTGTTGAGTATAATATCAATATGTTAAATGATTTATGCCAAATGATAAGTACAAACATATTGAGTAAGTTTAACAAGTCAAACTTGATCATCAACAATATTTATCAAACTACTGCTATTGTCACTTTATTAGTAAATCCATGTTTAGATGGTTGGTACTAGCTAGGTGGTTTAAAACCCATGGAAGCCAATCGAACCATAATTGGTTGACATCCACATGGTTTGGTTAGTCGTTCGTTTTTACAGTTTGGATGTTAAACGATTCGGTCTAGTTTGATACTTGTAACCGGGCTTTGAACCTTTACTGTTCATTTTGAAACATGTAGCCATGTACACGTATTATACTCATGAATATTGAAAAGAGTAGAATTAATGTTTGAATAGTTTTTTTTTCTTATATAGGTAAATATTGATTGTAGTCTAAAAATTTAAAAAGATATAAAAAAAACTGATTAAAAGTCTGGCCGGTAAAGCCCAGTTAGTACAGTCAAACAACTTAACCTAACCGATTCGGTTTGTAGGCTTCTAAATTGTACTAAGTGGTTCGGCTCACATATCCATCAAAACCAGCCAAACATGACCGCAAACACCTGCGCAAAATGCCTTAATTACTTTTTTTTGTCTTTAATCACAAAAGAATTCATGACCGTTGGTGCCTAATAAATTTAGACCGCCGGTTGTACACACAGTTATATATTGTAAAAAAATGACAAGTATCAAACTATCAGTTAACACCCAAACCTTGAAGCATAAAACAAAAAACAAGTTGATTTGATACCCAAGGTATACTCACGAACTCATAATGAGTAACAAATAGATATCGTACTAGGTAGCAAGTAACACAACCCCAATAAATAATAAGTAACGAGAAATTGTAATTATCAAAACTCACTCCCAACCGATCACCCTTAGTTTTGTCAAACTCGGTTAATTCCTATTATAATACATTACTTTGATTCCTATAAAACACTCATTTAAACTAAGATGAATCATTCAAAGATGATATAATCCTAACGATTATAGTTACCAAACAACTCATTTGAACGGTATATTATGTTTTTTAAAGAGAATAAACGTCTACTTATTTATGTCTTTAGTGATGATCATACATGTGATTGGCTGATTGACCTGCAACAAGTGGGAGAACATATTCATTCATTCAGTCAGGTTGCCGGTAATAAGATCCAAAAAAGGCAAAGATCCACCGTCAGTTTTCAATCCCATCACATCTCAACCGTCCACTCGTATACCGCCCAATGCTTCTTCATCACATACCAATTAACTGCTTTTGAAATCCGTCTTTCAAATCCGACCCTTTTTTCCTTAGTTCAGCTCTCCACAAACCCTAATTCATGTAAGTTTTCTCAATTTTACTTGTTTTACATCATCATGTCTTTTAATATCTCTATTGTATTGTTCTGGATAGGGTTTTTGTTTTTCGTAGGTCAACGGATTTATATGAATTTTTTGTTTCTATGTTACGTGCGTGTTTTTTTTAATCTGTAATCGTTGTGTTTGCGACTTGCTAACATTCGAAGCTTGCGTAATTCATATGAAGTGCACGTTTTCGTTCGGTTTATGGTACTTAGGGTTTCTGTAACGTGTGTCGGATGAGTTATGTATTTATTATGCATCAAGTGCTGGTTATATTTTGTATGTTTAGATTTGTGCTTAAAGCTGGCGAAAGTATTAAAAATCAATTCGTTTCTACTTGGTTGCCTGTGGGGCTACGTTAGTGAGTTGGTCCTTGAATCAATCTAAAACAGCTTAAACTAGCCCAATAGAAGCCTAAAACATGCCTTAAACCCTTAAAAATGGGATTTTTATACTATGCACCTTGCTTTTTAAGCGTCTTTTGCCTAGGCCCAAGGCTTCCCCTTTGCATCTTCGGTAACTATGGCTAGTAGAGTGTTGATGTTATTGAGTTTGTTAAAGTGGTGTCTTTTAGAATTTTACTGAACTTGCTGGTTGAGTTTTGACTTTTGACCTGTAACGGGCTTTTACTTAATTGTTTGTAATCAAATGTCCAGTTATGGGGGAGGAAGGTGCAACATCTGAAGTTGCAGAGACGGTGGAAAATGGGACTGTCTCTCCGGATAAAGCAGCGAAGGATGTGAGTGAGAAAAAGGAGGAGAAAGAGGAGGCAGTTGAAGAGATGGAGGAAGATGTAAAGAATGGGGAGAATGATAAAACTAAAGAAGTTGAAGTTGATAAGGAAATTCCTGAGGTAAGCAAAGATACCCAAGTAGAAGAGCAAGCAGAGGCAAAAGATAACAAAGAAGAAGAGGAAGAGAAAGGAAATGAAGAACCCAAGAGTGAGCCAATGGAAGTTGATGACAAGAAAGCTCCAGACGATGAGACTGAGAATAAGAATACGGAAGTTGCTGATTCAAAAGAGGAAGAGGATAATAAAACAGAAGAAAATCAGGAAGAAATCCCAGAGGAGAAGGAAACAGAAGAAGGTGCAAAAAAGAAGGGCAGTGAAGAAAAAAGCAACAGCAAGACAAAAGCATCAGGTGAGAAAAAAGTAAAGGAGAAAAAAGAAAAGGAACCCACAACTCCTGCTGCTCCTACAATTGAACGGCCTGTACGGGAAAGGAAGTCTGTAGAACGGCTGGTTGCCGTCGTTGAGAAAGACACTACCAAGGAATTTCATATTTCAAAGGTTGTTTTTCTCATTTAGAATTTCAAGACTGTCCTGCCTTCTTCGGATAGCCGGGGTCCGACGCTTGTTGTTTATGTCTTTAATTCTTTATATAACTCTACCAAGTCTTCCTGCTTTCGCTGATTTTTTATTGTTACAATAATGTGCAGGGTCGTGGTACAGCACTGAAAGATATTCCAAATGGTAAGGTCATATGAGTTTCTTATTTTTATTTTTCTGTCTCCTTCTTACATTAAACAACCCTTGATTTGCCGTCAAATAATCTTCCTAATTCCTATTTTAAAGTAATATAGAACGTGAAAGATTTAGTTTTTATAACTTAATGTATTCTATATCATAGATTAACAAATCACTTAATGAAGTGAAGAAGTGATTTAATCACTTGTTGGGATAGTGAGGTTAGCTGCATCATCATTTTTTGACAGTATAAAGTCTGTATTTGTTTTCGTGGTATGGTAAACATAAATACGTACGCATTGAATGTCAGTCGGCATGCAGATGCTTAAATTTCTGAATTTTTTGTGTTTTTTTCTCGGAGTTCGATTGTGCTTTATGTTGTAATTATTGTGTTCCTTTGCATGGCTATTGGTTTCAGTGTGTCATATGCATCCCACGTGTTTTCTTTCTAAATCCTGTATTACTTCTCAGTTGCATACAAGTTATCAAAGAGGAAGGCGGCTGACGACACTCTCAAACTGCTTCATACTATTTTATTTGGGAGGAAAGGAAAGGTAATTGAACTTCAGCTCATGAATATCTATGAATCTAAGTGGTATTATTCATTTTATTCTGTTTGATTACTTGATATATTTTTTGTTGATGCTTAAAGTTTATCACGACGAAGTAGAAACCACCCCTACATTGGTGGCGTGATTCATGCAGATAAATTGTAGTTGGTTAATGGTGATAGTGATGCACATACATGGATGACTTTCTATATGTATGGACTTCGGCAGCATCTTTTATAGTCCTATTCTTTTATTGTCATATTGGCTCTCATTTTCTTTGATGTTCTTTTGTACGTTGTGGGCTTTCACTAAATCCTGATATGTTTTGGTCATTGGTATTATTTTATATTGAGCTACCATAAATATGTGATACTTGATACGATGATTTGGATTGAAAATGCAGGCTTTCCAGGTCAAGAGTAATATCTTGCGGTTTTCTGGCTTTGTATGGCCTGAGAATGAGGTAATAATCATTTCATCAGTTGTAGAATGTTGATATTTTTTCACTGGACAATTAAAAAAGAAAACACCATGTATGACAGACTTGAATATGTAGAGGCAAAAATATATAGAATAGCGATAAGATTAAAAATTGATAAATTGATATTTAAACTCATAGTAATTGAGATATATTAGAATACGTATCACTATCACTATATGTTCTATAGGAAAAGTATGCAAATTGTATCTATACAAAAGCTGATTTTGATATGAATACATGACATGTATTACGTGCGTAGTTGTTAAAAGCCACCGCTTCAGGCGCCTAGGCGATGAATTCAGGCTATGCCCATTGACTGTGCTTATAGTTCCTAGGTAATTAAAGCCCTAGCCATGAGCAATTAAGGGTGTTTAATTTTTATTCTAAATTAATCCTAACTTAAACAATTTCTGTAGTATATAAAGGACTCCATACAAATTAATTCTAACTCAAGCTTGTAAACTTGTGTTTTTTTGTATTTTTAGGTTTATTAGTTGTAAATATAACTTCTTCTATTGTACATATAGCTTACATGATGTATATAAATATAAGAAAACCTTAAATAGTCCTATAGAAGCTTATAACATGTCTGAAATCCCTAAAAATAGTATGTTTATGATATGTGCTTTTTTCTTGGGCTCACACTTTTCTTTGCGCCTCTCGCCTAGGCCGCATGCGAAGCCTCTCGCCTTAAGTGCTATTCACGCCTTTGATAACTATGATTGGTTGTTATACATTTATAGTCATTGCTATAAGTTCAGAGTAGTAAAATATTTACTATCATTTCAGGAAAAACATAAATTAAAAGTTAAAGAAAAGCTTGACAAGCTTGTTAAAGAGAAGCTTTTGGAGTTCTGTGATATATTTGACATGACAATCAGCAGAGCTAATGGAAAGAAGGTTAGTTTAGTTATTGCATGTTTCTTATATAAATCTAACGTGGATTATTCATAAACTAGCTGCTGATGCAATTCTTGAAGGAGGTATAACTGTATTAAAGAAACAATAACACTTTCGATTTTGTAGCTTTTACTCTAATCCTTAGTTTAACATTCTTACTCTGGAATACATTGCCCCCAAAAAATCACTCTGAATGTTTTGAAGTTTGAACGTAGATTGATAAATGCTTTATATATTCTTGTGAACATAGCATGACAAAAGTGAGTTATGCTAAAACAGGAAGATATTGTGGTAAAGCTGATAGATTTTATGTTGACTCCTCATGCCACCACTAGTGAGCTACTTGCAGATAAAGAGCAGGTTTGCATTTAAGCTTTAATATTTGCAATTAAATTTTTGTTGTTATGATTTGCCTCTTATAGTATGACATGTTATTCAGTCGTCCAAAGGTAAAAAGCGTAAAGGGGAGGGCAAGAAAAGCACATCTACCTCCGAGGCTACACCTTCAAAAAGCTCATCTAAGGTACCTCTTATAAATACAAACTAGTAATATTGCTACCAATGGAAAGAATCAAATGGGCCTAATAACTAGTAATATTGCTAACAATGGAAAGAGTCGAATGGGCCTAATAGCTAGTAATATTGCTAACAATGGAAACAGTCAAATGTGCCTAATATGTTTAAATCATTCGTTATATCTTGAAGAACAAGATTAATATTGTAATGGATAATGCATAAGTTATCTAGTAACTTTAGACAAATGTGTTTCCTCGTCAACCCATTTCCTGCCTCCTTACCCACCCACTCATCTTGCCAACTCTAGTTATGATCATGCTTTGAACGGGATTAACACTAGTTTATATCTTAATTTGTTTGGGTAGAAGCAGAAAACTAAAGGTACTACTGAGAAGGATAAGAAGAGGGCGGCTGAAACTGATGATTCAGAAGAAGAGAGCGATGAAGAGGAAAAAGATGATGAAGAGCATGAAGATGTGAACGGTTCTCCTGAGAAATCAGAGGATATTGAAAGCGAAGAACATGTGTCTGAACCTGAATCTGAAGAAGAGAACAGTAGTAAGAAACGCAAAAGAGACTCAGCCAAATCTAAATCTTCTAAAAAAGACTCAGGAGTGAAACCTAAAGAGAAGAAAGTAGCTACTACACCCAAAAAGACTAGCAGCCCAACTCAAAAGAAAACACCAGCTAAATCAGGTTCTAAAGCTGCGGTTCAAATTGATTCTGCTCCAAAGACTTCCTCAAGGAAGAAGAACAAGAAAGATGCAGATGAAGAGAAGCCTGTAACACCAAAGAAACCTGCTCCTAAAGAGAAAAGTGGTACGGCGTGTTTCTCTATTTTTCTTTACCATCCATAAGTATAAGAGGTGGCCAACTTGGGCCATTGTGAAAATGGATCCCAGCTCAAATCTGGGTCTGGGTTGACCATATGCACTTTTTTTCTCTCTTTTTAAAAGAACAGGAAATACTTAGGGATATGGTTGGTAAAATCACAAAAAAAAACAATTTTGCGTTTGATTTCGACCATCGACATTTAAAGTAAGTATGATTGGATAATAAGTCAATGACAAATAACCATCTAAAGATGGTTATAAGAAGTTATATCTTTACCCTTCTTAATTTATAAATTGTTAATTTGCTAAATATGATTAGACAAACTATGTTACTGAACAGGCTAGAAAGTTTTCTGCATTTTAAATACACTTTGAGCAGCGTTCAACATGTTTGATGTTTAAGTTTATTATTAGAAAGACAGCATAACCTAAAGAAGATGTATGGTTATTCATTGTACCCTGATAACTACTTTTTTAACAAAGGGAAAAAGACAGTGAAAGAGAAAGGGAAGCCTAAATCAGAAAAGCAGAAGATAAGTGACGATGACCTTAGAACTGCAATCTGTGAGATACTCAAGGAAGTTGACTTCAATACGGTGAGAATCTGTTACCAGTAATTTCCAGTTACTGCAAGGAAACGATGTAATCGCATTGATCTTAAAAGTTTTGATGTAATTTACATAAAATCTGTTTTTTTATCTCTTAAAAGTTTTGCATTTTTTGGGTTTTGTAGGCAACATTTACCGATATTCTCAAGCAGCTTGGTAAGCATCCTTCATTTCTCCTAAGGTGTTGGTATCGGTGGCTGTTTTGACCCTTCTACTTGTGAATAGGCCAAATAAGAATTTTTTTTTCAACGGATCAAACTGGTGATGTTTTTTAATAAACTCCTTAAAAGGAAAAAAAGTTAAAAGACGTGCAAAACTATTACATGAAACCTTATATATCATTCGATTAAAAATATTAGCATTAGAAAGCAAATTTTGTATTATAGTTTGTTTTTTGACATTTCTGGGCCATCCAGGTTGACTGGTACAGAAGTACACAATTTGACCCACTATCTGCCCAGTCATTACTTAGGTTCTGACTTGTTTTGTTTCTTTTGTTTCAGCTAAGCGATTTGATACAGATCTGACACCAAGAAAGGTATCCATAAAGCTCATTATCCAGGAAGAGCTGACTAAGTTAGCTGATGAAGCTGACGATGAGGACGAAGATGAACCCGAGAAGACTGGAAAACAAGCACCTGGGCAAGGGGTCAAGGCCTGAGTGTCTTGATTTACTATTGAAAAACTAATCTGTGACATTAAGCAGTTTTTGTTTTGGTTGTTGTTTCTGGTATAAGCTTGTAACTTAATGTTAGTTATTTTGTTAGGGTTTCCACTGTAGAGGTAGAAGTAGAGTGGAAATGCAGTGGTAATGCTGCTTGTTATGCATAATACATGACATTAGGGTATACATTATAGGGGAATTTGTCTGTCTGTCTGTCTGTTATCATAATTTAACACATTGATGGTTTTTATATTTGGACTCAAAATTGTTTGTGTTGTTTGTTTCTTGTTCAACATGTCTGTCGGTCCAAACCCATTTATCATCATACCACGTCCACCTGGCTAGCTAGCGACTCCCATACCTTGAGCATTACCTCTACCCGACTTTCCTCTTTCATATCCTCTGTTGTCAGTTGTCACCTTGAAAATTCCTGCTAGTAGGCATATTAATTCAGCCTGTTTTAACAGGAGGATCTCCAAGGCCCCTCTTGGCTAGAGCTGCAGCCAGAGCCATCTTTTGGTATCCATTAACCTGTGCTTCACCCATTGGCGAAGCGAATGCAACAACACAAGGTCGACCATTGAACACAAGTCCATTCATCCCCTCCGTGCAAGCTGTGGCAATACCCCTTTGACTTCCCACTAGCTTTCTCGTAAAAAACGTCACATCCTACACATGTCCATACTAGCAAAGTTCCGACTCAAGTTCAGCATCTGTTGTCCACCAATGCAATCTCCCACAAATTAAAAGGATCGTTCACCCACCACCATTACCATCACTAAAAACATTCCCTCTAGAACCATCGACATTCCCTCCGCCATGAGTAGCTAAACCATCACCACTAGCATTACCAGTCCCAACATGACGAGGCTGTTGTATAGAGGGCAAAGATACATGTTTACTAGGCTAACTTTTTCGGATACCATGAAAACCTTATAGTTGGCCTCTCCAAATTCATCAACACAACTACTTAAAAATGCTTTCATAAAAAGTAACAATTTTACATGACAACCACTAAAATCAAATGTCAATCATCTGTTAGTCTAGTGGTTAAGGAAGGAGGAATTGCATCTTTTCTTTTGGGACGTCCCGGTTCAAACCTGACGACGACTTTAAATATACCAGCTTGGTGACGTTAACTATTAGCCATTAACAGGAGCTAATAGAAAACTAAAATGAAATGGGCCATGTGATGTTAGCCTAATAAGATGACCCATTTTAAGCTCACCGTTTACAGATCTCTCTGTCTGTCTGTATGTATCTCCCCCAGCCTGCTCTGTATCTCGATCTCTACTTTTTTTCCTGCCACTTAGGATTCATTGTTCTCGTAATCGTTAACAAATTTCAGTGAATGAAGGATATATTTGAAGCCTGACCTGATCGAACAGTTATTACTGCAACAGGTTAATCTTTTTATGTGTATCATTGTTAACTTGTTCTGTTTCCGATTCAGAATTGTTAAAGATGATGCATATTGCCTGGATCTCGTAGAATATTTTTGCAGATTTTAGAATAACTAGAGGCGTATGATGGAGTGAATCGATTACTGTGATTGTATAAAGGTTAGGTTTTTTTCTAGTATAGATAGTGAAGTATGATATTATACAAGCAATGTGTTGATTATCTTCTATCATTTAAAAGCTTACACACAAGATCAAAATGCAAGTAAATGATCTCTCAGCCATGGTTGTTATCATTGTTATATACGCGTTTTCGAGTAAGCTTTTGAACCTGATATCAAATACTGATTACTAAACCATAAACTGCTATAACAGACACTTTGGATTTTAGTATAAGATGTAGTTTCAAGGTCATTGAAGCCTATATCTATTTCAGATGTGTCATACTGTTTGATTTAAAATATTTAGTACTGGTGTTACATATCGTTTTGTAATGGAAGATTTGTGCCAAACGACGGTGAACTAACAAAAATATTCCTAACACATATGCTTCTTTACCTCTAAAATTATTTCTCTTACAGGAAAAAGAGTAAACAGCAAAAACAACATCTACTGACCAGGTTACATATCAGATTTGTGCTCATCTTAAAGAATTCAAAAGATGAATTACCAAAGCTGTTATTAAACTATTTTACCAAGAACAAAATCAAGTTTGCCATTTGCAGATAGATCTCTCAGTGCATCTCCTTTTTCTTTCTGATGATTAACATAAGATGGCTATAAAGCTACCTTCAACACTGCTAACATGGTTAATCATCTCCACCTGTGTACTCACTATCTTCTACTCGAAACTTCTCCCATATTCAAAACCCTCGCCATTGGCACCCGAAGTACCCTGTAATCTGTTTGTTGGAAAATGGGTGCTTAACCGTCGACAACCCATCTACAACGAGAGCTGCCCTTTTCACAGAAACGCATGGAATTGCCTTAGAAACCAGAGAGATAACATGGACATGATTAATTCTTGGAAATGGGTGCCGGAAGATTGCGAGTTGAATGAGATTGATCCGGTTGAGTTTATGGGCTTGATGAGGGATAAAAGAATAGGGTTTGTTGGGGATTCTTTGAATGAGAATTTTTTGGTAAGTTTGTTGTGTATACTTAGGGTTGCTGATCCGGGTGCAAAGAAATGGAAGAGGAAAGGGGCTTGGAGAGGGGCTTATTTCCCTAAATATAATGTCACTGTTGCATATCATCGTGCGGTTTTGTTAGCAAAGTACGAGTAAGTTTTTATTTCCCTGAATTCTATTACTGTAATTGTTTTATCAACTGTACGATGGTTTGACTTTAAGATGCTTAATTACCTTTAATGTAGTTACTATGTTCATTATACCATATTTCAGTTTATACAGTAAGCTGTAGAGTCTAATCATACATCAAATTTAAGACCTGATTGATTCAAAGAAATTTTTGAGCTAATATATGACAGATGCTATTGTTATTCAAGTTTTGTGACAATTTTATCTTTAAGATAGTTTAGTTTTTTGCATATGTTTGAACTTGCATTATAAAAGGACTTTCCCTTGTGAAGGTTGCAGCCTGAGACCTCGATCACTGAAGGGAAAGGTACACCTCGTGTAGATGTGGATGTTCCTGCAAAAGAGTGGAGGGATATTGGTGGTTTCTATGATGTTCTCATTTTTAATACCGGGCACTGGTAAATAACATGACTCTTCAAATCCTAAAATCATTAATTGAAAAAAGGCACACACACACAAACACTTTCTGTGTAGCAAGTTTTCTTCATTCAAACACAAATGGGAAGCTATGTACATTTCTTTTACATTTTAGTTTTTTCATAGGTGGAGCCGTGATAAGTTTACGAAACTTGATTTCTATCAAGGAGGGAAGCCAATAGTTCCTGCTCCTGATATGTTGGACGGGCTTCAAATTATACTTAAAAACATGGCTTCTCACATACAAAAAGAATTCCCAAATACGCTTAAATTTTGGCGCCTGCAATCACCTAGGCACTTTCACGGCGGTGATTGGAACCAAAATGGTAGTTGCTTATTCGACAAACCCCTTGACAGTTCTGAGGTATGTGGCATTTTATAAATCTCTATCTTTATTTGTTTTGAAAGAAAAAAAGTCAACTTTGATGGTACAGATCAGTCAACTGAAATTTTGAATTAGAGAACCTCATGTTTTGACTTGTTGATGTGTTCTAACATTCTTGTGCTTGTACATTTATGAATTGTTTGAACTATGAAGGATAAGATATTTACATGGTGATAATACCTAAACAGCTTGACTTGTGGTTTGACCCCAGCAACAATGGAGTTAACAAAGAAGCAAGAGTAATCAATGAGTTGATTGTTAAGGCACTGCAAGGCACAGATATCCAAATACTTGACCTGACTCATTTGAGTGAGTTCAGAGCAGACGCACATCCTGCCACTTGGTTGGGAAAGAAGGATGCTGTGGCGGTTTGGGGCGAGGACTGCATGCATTGGTGCCTACCTGGTGTTCCAGACACTTGGGTCAACATCCTGTGGCAACTTGTGCGTTACAGGTTAGGGTTAATGACATCCGGATCCTGAGACGTATGTTGTTTGAAGATGGATCAATCAAGCTTTTTAACTTTTAAAGTGAAAGTCAGAGTTGGGTCAATTTTACTACCGAATTTATCGATTCATTTACACATGTTGTTTGACTGAAAAGAAAGTTGAAATGCCAAAGGATGGATGTACCTGTAATGGACTTCATATCTGAATGTATTAATTTGATTTGTTGTAATGAGGAATTGAGGATGCCAATATACTTTTAGACCTTTTTGTGCAAAAAAGCAATTTACTATGGCTTTTTAATCCACTGTATGGCTTGTTAATAAGATTAGTAAGTCTGCACAAGAGTTATGAAGTGTAGTAAATAAAGGGTTTTTAATCCACTCTATGGCTTGTTAATAAGACGAGACTAAACCTGTTAAAAACGCATTCAACCAAATGCAACCAAATGCAACCAAACTATTTGTCTCAGTATGCATGTATTTAACAGATAAACTCCGATAATAAAATCACGCCTTATGAATATGATTGACTAAGTCAAATAAGATTTGTCCATTACAAGTAACACTACTAGCTACAATCAGTTACTAAAATACAAACACGATACTTTCGATCCAAATGCAGACAATTATATAAGTCTAAACATCATTTTTGAAAGATTATTATTTACTAAATCTGTCACATATCTCCATCTATTTAGGTCGAACGCTATATCGAATGATTGAATATCTTGTAGCGTAACCACAAAACAATGACACGCTCGATTTTTATCTTGAAGTCTTTCATGGTGGTGCTACTAACTTCTTGTGTGTCGGGAAAAAGTTTAAGGGCACCTAGGTTAGGTGCGAGAAACATATATAATCCAACTAAGGTGCTTAATGCTGAGAGTCTTGAGAATTATGAGGTTTATAATTACACACAAACGTTGGATCATTTTAATTTTAAGGCGGAAAGTTACACGACCTTCCAACAACGTTATGTTGTGGTACGTACATACTGGGGTGGACCCACTAATAGCTCCCCGATCTTTCTTTATATGGGAGAAGAAAGTAGTATAATGTACGATGTGGAATATGTAGGCTTTCCAAGGGCACTTGCATCGCGATTTAACGCTCTATTGGTGTTTATTGAGGTATATTTGTGTTTTTTTTTTTTTTGAACGGCAGGTATATTTGTGTTTTAAATTAATATTTGGGGTTTACGCATATTTTAATGCATGTATCAATAATTTTATATTTACAGCATCGGTATTATGAGACTTCGATGCCTTTTGGATCTCGAGAGGAGGCGTATAGAAACAGTAGCACTCTTGGTTTCTTTACCTCGGAGCAAGCGCTAGCAGATTACGCTCAAATAATAGTCGATGTTAAGAAGAATTTGTCAGCAGAAAATTGCCCTATCATAACTAACTATTGGAGCATCGTATGGTGGAAGTAAGTTTTGATAAATATTAATAGATACATTTTATTTTATATTTTATGAATTGCATACGCTACACATATAACAAACTTTTCAGCAATTTTCAAAACTTGTGACACAATTTATACCTTGATACTCATTTAGTGCTAGCTTCATGGTTTCGTTTAAAATATCCTCACATCGCATACGGAGCGTATGCATCATCGGCTCCAATCCTATATTTTTTGGGGCTAACTCCTGAAACCGGATATGATTCGGTTGTCACAAAAGACTTCAACGTAAGCAAGCTACCACAAATAGTTAATTAACTTAATTTTTTTTCAATTTTCTATTTGTTGACGTTCTTGTTCATGTAACACACACAATTAACTCATGACGTGCAGAGTACAAGCGCGAGTTGCTACAACACCATAAGAGAATCATGGTTTGAAATCGATCGAGTTGCTGCTCAACCAAATGGTCTTTTGAACCTTTCCATGATGTTCAACACATGCATGTACGTAATAATTATTCAAAATGTAACATCTTCCTTTGGTTTTGTTTTTTGAAACATTAATTTTGTTTTCAATATAAAGGCCGTTAAACACAAGTAAAGATCTAAAGGACAACTTGGAGATACAATACAAAGCATTGGCTCAGTATAATGACCCTGCATGGAACGGTATACAGCGATTTTGCAATGAAACTGATGGATCCGGAGACAAAACTTACATTCTTGACAAGATCAATGCCGGATTGCTTGCCTTGGGAGACAGATGCTTAACTATATATGATTATAGCCGTAGTAAGCGTTACGGATGGGATTGGCAGGTATTGCATGTATCCACAAATATATTAGTTTCTACGTACAAATGTGTATGATATATTCATAAAAAAACTATTAAAACAGTTTTTCCGTATGTTTTTATAATTTGTCTGATACTTTTAACAAGTCATGTACTGAAATGATAATGCCGATGGGAAATGGAGAAAACAATACGATGTTTCAACCAAATCCTTTTGATCTAGACGAATACATCAAGGAATGTCAACAAGTATTCGGTGTCACTCCGAGACCGTATTGGATCCCAATTCAATTTGGTGGCCATGTATGTCGAAACTTAAGTTCAATAGTATCTCATCATGTCATTAATATCATCATGTATATATATGTGTATTGATAATGTACCACTATACAATGTTACAAGGATATAAAAACTGTGCTCAGGAAGTTTGCAAGCAATATTATCTTCTCCAATGGGCTACGTGATCCGTATAGTTCTGGAGGGTATGTTCTATTGCATATATTATTCATGTCAAAATTGTATATAAGACTAAGTTTTTTTATTGATTATTGACAGAGTTCTTCAAAATATATCAGATTCTGTTGTAGCTGTATACACCGAGGAAGGTAGCATATATTCGAGATTTTTTATGTACTATTAGGAAATTGCGCTCCCTATCAACTCTAGCTAGTTCAATTTGCTTTTTTATAATACATATCATCTTAAATTTGACGTTGAGCAAACAAATAAATCACGGTTATAGTCAGAAATCAGACTATTACATATAAATTTTAAATCGGAAAATTGTGTAACCTATTGTACTTTTGTTGCATATTTAGGACATCATTGCTTGGACATCTTAACTCCATCAGATAGATACAGATCCTGATTGGTTAATCGCACAACGAAACACAGTGATCAACATTATACAAGGATGGCTCTCTAAATATATTGTCCCTAATTCGGGGAAGTCTTAAGATCACTAACATGTTTGACAACAAACGACGTATGGATTAGTAAAAGTATGTTCTAAGTATGGCTTGAGTATGTTGTTTGTATCAAAACAAGATATAATAACAAATTACAAAATTTCAATGTTACTTTATGAATGGACTTTTGATCTTACAAGGTTTATCATTTTTTTTGGTAGACAAAGAAATAGTACAAAGGAAATATAACCATCTAGCAAGCTTCATTTAAGTCAAGTTACAGTGTTGGACTGTACGTACGTTAATTGGTATAAACTATAAATTAAGTCGGTTTTGTTTAACAGGCGATAACTTCATCATATGAAAGTGTGTACACACGTGTGTACATATATACACTTCCAAGTATACACATGTACGCTTGTGTAAACGATGCTATCAAAACCTAAACTGGATTATGCGTCTTGCTCATTAGTTAATGTGTCGATCTAACCTTATGGATCCTTACAATATTAGCAATGGATATCGGTTTATTCTCAAACAAAAGGTTGTTTCTTGCCTTCCAAATACTCCAACAAGCTAATACAAAAATTTCGGGAATTAGCTTCAAATTAGATTGTTTTGCCATGGAGTCAACGAATCGGTGGAACCAAGGGGGAAAGCCTTGGTCTCATTTCAAAAGTATAAAAATATAGGGCTAAATGCATATTTCCTCCTTCAAAACACTTTAAATGTATATTTACCCAGTCAAAAAGATCAATTGCATATTTCCCCAAATAAACAACTTTAATATGCAAATATACTCATTTTTAGTAAGGTCATTTAGTTAACATCGGGTATAATGCAATTGATTTTTTTAGTTGGAGAAATATGTAATTAAGGGGTGTTTATAGGAGTAAATATGTAATTGAATCAAAATATTAGTACTGTAAAATGCTAATTTAAGAGCGTATATTTTCAAAATTTCATTTTTGTAAATAAGCTAATAACACAGTTGTTCATTTAGTTTTTTTATAAATATATATTTTTTAAATATAATTATAGATTTTTATAAACAATCATACAATTAAATAAAATAGTTTTACTTGATTTTATGTGAGTAGGGCTATTAGTAACATTGGGTCAGTTGCGTTTAACACATTAAATTATAAACCCGGCCACTAATCCCTTTATCATAACCCAATCATCAATCACTACACAAATTAAGAACTCATCCCGGCCCCCGATCCTCATCGACCCAAATTTGTTTTTTATAATTCTTTATTAACATTTTATAATTATATCTAATTGAAAAAAAAAACAAAGTTTGAGTGACCAATTATAACAAAATTGAAACTTGGTTATGTGTTTTTTGAGGTATATTGGTTTTAAAGAGTCTTAACTATCACCTTTTGGTGTCTATCAGTCCGAACTATCGAATTGCAGGTAACCGTCCCAACTTTTATCACTTTGACAGCCAACATGTGTCGTTAAAACCTCACTGTGAATGCTTTAATATCTAAATAGGTATTTGTATTACATTTTAATTAAATGATAATATTCATAAAAGTTTTTAAAATACATAAATAAACTAAGTTTTTAATTAAAAGATCTTAAAATTATAAAATACGTCCTTTAAGTTTAACAAGACTAAACTGTCATTTAGTTAACTAAAAACTTTAATATTGTTAGTGTTAAAAACTACTAATTAATACACCAAATATAAAGACAAATGATGTTATTTATGAGTTTGATACATAAAATTAAGATCGAAACTAAAGGTTTGTATAAACATAATAACTAAAGTACAACTTTCTCTGAAATAAATGAAACTATATGTTATCAACAAGTAAATTGTATCTTTTTTAACAACCAAACACTCAATAGATTTTTTTTGATAAATCATCATAACATATAGTTTATGTAACTTTTAGATGTGAAGTATACTACCATGCATCATCAAATGCAGATATATAGAAACATAATCATGAATGCACAGAAAAAACTTTAGAACCTACGTTCTACGTACATTACAACAAATACAAACGCTTCAAATAACAGTAGTGCTTCATCGATTCACCACCGGTTAACATGAAGACGTTGGAGAATTCAAATATTTTTCGATTACAAGGATAGCATAATCGATTAAATGCATCAACAAGCTAGCCGATTCCTACACTCAGCAACTCGCTTTCAAACTCCTAGCTAATCAATGGAATCACACCTCTGGCCTCCATGGCTTCTTAGCCGGCCCTAGTTTCAACTCTCATCCATCGGATAACAATCGTAAGCATCCAAATTTTATTTTAAGTAGACGTCAGATATGTTGATTCTTTCCGTGTTATTAGGAGATTACAATAGTTATCGTGTTACAAAATTAGGTTATATTTATATTTGGTTTGTTGTTTTATGGCCAATGTTGCATGTAGTTACTACATGTTTGAATATAATTTTAGTGTGTATAAAATGAGAAAATTCCCACCTTGACTAGAGTTTTACTTAATTTAAAACTACTTATAACGTACATCTAACCATGTGACTCGGCCTTAAACCTAGTTGTAAATTAATTTTGAATATTAGAATAATGAAAAGAGTAATAAAAAGTAAAATAATTTAAAAAATAATAATAATAAAAACTTGATGGAGTAAAGTGGAAACCTTATAAACATGAGGGGAGATTTGTTATTTAAGTTTGGTTTTGTTTTTCTTAATGTTTGTTTTCACTAAAACGTAATGATTTTTAATAATTAAGATATACTATTGTAATGTCCTTATCTACGTTTGGTAAAAAAACTACAAATACACTAGCCGTGACAAAACGCCTGCATAAGTCACAACTCACAAGTATAAATAAATGGAGAACTACATTTATAAAAACAAATTTCTAGTACAGTTCCAAACTTCCAAAACAAAAAACAAATTTTAATATCCGATACCTACAATGTTTCTATGACGGTCAAGTTATTGATTGATATTTAACCCACCCTACAATGATTTATTTCAATATATAAATGTATCTAACATATATACGTACTTTAGGTGTATTATATTTGAAAGCCAAGAAAAGATCGTATTTTCTCCGGTACGTGCTTCAAAAATGTAGTTTTAATGGTGTAATTTTCAATCCTATCTTCTTGCTATTCTAATACAAAAGTGTTGTTCCAAAAAAAAATTTAAAATATAAATACAAACTTGGATAAAACAACACGCCTAATGAATATGATTGACTAAGTCAAATAATTAAGTTTGGGATAATTAAGTTTTGTCCATTAATATAACTCTAATACTATAAGTTACTAAAATACAAACACACTAGTGTCGAACGAAATGCAGACAATTATGTAAGCCTAAACATCATTTTTGAAAGATTATTATTTTCAAAATCCATCACAAATCTCCATCTATTTAGGTCGAATGCTAGTCGAATGATCGAATCTCTTGTAGTGTAATCACAAGACAATGACACACTCAATTTTTATCTTGAAGTTTTTCATGCTGGTACTACTAACTTCTTGTGTGTCAGGAAAAAGTTTAAGGGCACCTAGGTTAGGTGCGAGAAACATATTCAATCCAACTAAGGTACTTAATGCTGAGAATCCTGAGAGTTACGAGGTTTATAATTACACACAAACGTTGGATCATTTTAATTTTAAGGCGGAAAGTTACACGACATTCCAACAACGTTATGTTGTGGTACGTACATACTGGGGTGGACCCAATAATAGCTCCCCGATCTTTCTTTATACGGGAGAAGAAAGTAGTATCATGTATGATGTGGAAGATCTTGGCTTTCCCGGGGCACTTGCATCACGATTTAACGCTTTGTTGGTGTTTATTGAGGTATATTTTGCATGCTAAATTATTATTTTGGTAGTAAGCGTAATTTAATGCATGCATTGATATTTTTATGTTTACAGCATCGGTATTATGGGACTTCGATGCCCTTTGGATCTCGAGAGGAGGCGTACAGAAACAGTAGCACTCTTGGTTTCTTTACTTCAGAGCAAGCATTAGCAGATTACGCTCAAATTAGTCGATGTTAAGAAGAACATGTCCGCAGAAAATTGCCCCATCATAACTATTGGAGCATCGTATGGTGGAAGTAAGTTTTGATAAATATTATTAGATATTTAAACTATATAGTTTTATATTTTGAGAACTGCGTACACTACACATGTAACAAACTTTTCAACCATTATATTGGTTATAAATGGTCTCATATATCACCTTTTGATCTCTTCCAGTCCCAACTAACGAATTCGCTGGTAACGGTCTCAACTTTTATACTTTGGCAAGTAACAGACCGCTATTAAATTTTATTTTTTATTGCGTTAAGTTTCTTTTCGAATCCAACCTGAAGTTTTTTGTATTTTGATCGGATGTAAAATAGGAGTCGATTGATGTAAAAGTTACCTCGAAACAACGCTCCGAACGGAGAAACAGTGCTTCAATCGGGTGTTTGAACCTAACGGTGCTTCAATCGGATGTAAAAAATTTGCCGTTCGAAGCATCGTTTCAATATAACTTTTACATCAGTCGACTCGTATTCTCCTTCCGATCAATATAGCCCTAAAACTTCAGTCTAGAATTCGAAAAAAACTTAACGTCATTAAAAAAATTAACAACAGTTTGTTGGTTTCCAAAGTGATAAAAGTTGAAACCGTTACCAGCCAATTCCCTAATGAGAACTGGTAGATACCAAAAATTAAAACTTTGGAACGTTTAAAACCAATATACCTTTGAAAATTAGTGACAATTTTATACTTTGATACTCATTTAGTGCTAGCTTCATGGTTTCGTTTAAAATATCCTCACATTGCATACGGAGCATATGCGTCATCTGCTCCAATCCTATACTTTTTGGGGCTAACTCCTGAAACCGGATACGATTCAGTTGTTTCAACAGACTTCAACGTAAGCAAGCTACCACAAATATATAGTTACCTTCTTTTTTTCAATCTTTTATATGTTTACGTTCTTGTTCGTGGGAAATGTAACACACACGTCACACAACGTACTCATGACGTGCAGAGTACAAGTGCGAGTTGCTACAACACCATAAGAGAATCATGGTTTGAAATCGATCGAGTCGCTGATCAACCAAATGGTCTTTTGAACCTTTCCAATATGTTCAACACATGCATGTACGTACGTAACAGTTCTGCAAAATGTTAAATGTATTATCTTCCTTAATTTAGTTTTGTTTTTTGAAACTTTAATTAATTTTGTTTGCAGGCCATTAAACACAAGTAAAGATCTGAAGGACAACTTGGAGATGCAATACAAAGTAATGGCTCAGTATGATACCCCTACATGGAACGATTTACAACATTTTTGCAATGAAACTGATGGATCAGGAGACAAAACTTACATTCTTGACAAGATCAATGCCGGATTTGTTGCGTATATGGGATCAGGTCAATGCTTACCCATAAATGATTATAGCTTCAGCAAGCAGTACGGATGGGATTGGCAGGTATATCGTATTCACAAATACGTTAGCTGCACATGTGCAGGCCGGTAACATAACCTAAACATAGACCATATCGCTAAAACACACTAACACTTACAAAGTCGTATAATTATATGGTCTGACTAATTTCACGTACTCTTGATCTGTTATTTATAAGGGTATCTATCTAATAAATTAAGGTTTTAGGGGACAACTTTTGGGGGGAAATTTTTTAAAGAGTAAATTCTCATTTGCATCCCTATGGTTTGTTGATTTTGACCATTTGCATCCCTATGGTTTTAAAATCTCATATTCACCCCTGACGTTTGTATTTTATTCCCATTTACATCCAAAAAACTAACTTTGTTAGATTTTCCAGTTAACTTTTTCATTAATGACCAAAATACCCACAGGGATGCAAATGGTCAAAAGAAAAACTTCAGGGATGCAAATGGTAAAAACTAATTGAAATTTAAACATATATATATATATATATATAGTGGCTCCTTCATTTGAGAACCAAAAAAATGGAAAGACTGTTATTTTTGTATATTTTAGAGAAAATATTTATATATATATATATGCGTGTGTGTCTATGTGTGTGTATATATTATTTATATGGTAAAAAGACTGTTATTTTTGTATATTTTAGAGAAAATATTTTTTATCAGTAAAACCGTTGTTAGTTTTGTATATTTTATAAAAAAAACTTTTTTATCTTTAGAACTATTTATTACTAATTTATTTTTATTATTATGTTATTGTTCTTGTTTTTAATACATGTTTTTAATACAAAAAATAAATACTTATTTATTAAACCCGTTATAAACTTTTTATTACATCGTTGATCTTCTAAACTTTTTTACGAGCCCTCGTTTTGTAAACCAATTCTATTTCTAACTGTTCATTTATAAAAAAATCATTCTTTTTATAAACATGTTTTATGTATACAAATAACTATGCATTATATAAAACCATTCATTTTTATAAATGTTTTTTTTTCAATATGTCCGTCACATTACACTTTGAGGCTCAAATATTAGTGGCATATGCTCATAAATTTGTTTGGTAGTCTCTTCTAAAAAAACGGTTTTAAAAACCAACGATCAATGGTCTAAAAAAATGAGTAATGTATAGAAAAAGAAGTTTTGAAGACATGATTTAGAAAGATAATAAAAAGTATTTGAAAATAACGGTTTGAAAATATGTATGTATTTGTATATTAAAAAATGTTTTATAAAATAATAAACTGAATAATAATAAAACTATAATAATAAACACTTTTAATTATAAAAACATTCTCTTTAAAATATACAAAAGTAACAGTGTTTTTACCATATAATATATATATATGCACACACACATATACATATAAATATATGTTAAAATTTCAAGTAGTTTTTACCATTTGCATCCCTGAAGTTTCTGATTTGACCATTTGCATCCCTGGGGGTATTTTAGTCATTATTGAAAAAGTTAACTGGAAAATCTAACAGAGTTAGTTTTTTGGATGCAAATGGGAATAAAATGCAAACGTCAGGGGTGAATATGAGATTTTGAAATCAGGGATGCAAATGGTCAAAATCAATAAACCACAGGGATGCAAATGGGAATTTACTCTTTTTTTAATCTATAATAGGAAATTTGAGAGGGAAAATATTAAGTGTCATGCAATGAGTTGATGGAACAATATCATTAAATACTAATCATTTACAAATTCGAAATATTTAAACATAATAATTATAATTTCTTAATAAATATTATTATTTAACCCGTGTGTTATATACGGGTGTTAAACCTAGTAATACGAATAATTTCAAAGAAAAGCAACCCAAATCCTATATCCCTATTACACTCACAAATGTAATAATAAAATCTGGCTAATTTAATTTATCTAATACCTTTAACAAGTCATGTACTGAGATGGTAATGCCGATGGGACATGGAGAAAACGATACGATGTTTCAAGCAAATCCTTTTGATCTGGACGAATACACCAAGGAATGCCAACAAGTATTCGGTGTCACGCCAAGACCTTATTGGATCCCGGTTGAATTTGGTGGCCATGTATGTCGAATCTTTTAACAATATCTAGTCTTGTCATTCATATCATTATGTATATATGTGTATTGCTAATGTACCACTATATGATGTTACAAGGGTATAAAAACCGTGCTCGAAAAGTTTGCAAGCAACATTATTTTCTCCAATGGGCTACGTGATCCGTACAGTTCTGGAGGGTAAGTTCTATTGCATATATTATTCATGTTAATATTGTTTATAAGACTAAGGTTTTTTTAATTGATTGTTGGCAGAGTTCTTCAAAATATATCAGATACAGTTATAGCTGTATACACCGAGGAAGGTAAACATTCGAGATTTTCTTATGTACTATTAGGAAATTGCAGATGTATCTTATCAACTCTAGTTCAATTTGTTTTTTATATTATCTTAAAATTTGGCGTTAAGCAAACAAATAAAACACAAGTTACACTCAGAAATCAGACTATTGTGTTTAAAATCAAGAAAATGTGTGACCTATTATACCACTATGTTTAAAATCAAGAAAATGTGTGACGTATTGTATTTTTATTTGTATTTAGGACACCATTGCTTGGACATTTACACTCCATCGAATACAGACCCAGACTGGTTAGTCGCACAACGAAACACAGTGATCAACACTATACAAGGATGGCTCTCCAAATATACCATCCCTAATTCATGGAAGTCTTAAAATCATATACGTGAGTAACGTAGCTACTACCAAATCTGTCAGACAATAAATATCGAATGTATTTTCTAAGTTTGGCTTTGACTATGTTGTTTGTAACAAAACAAGATATCATAACAAATTCTTTACAAGAATGGCTCTCTAACTCTCTAAGTATATTGCCTCTTTCTGTTGTTATTTTTTATGATTGGGCTTTTGATCTTACAAGGTTTATCATTTTGTTTGGTTTAATAAATTGTATGGAGTACGTGACAACTGACAAACTTGAAATGACTTCACTGACTTTTACAAAATATGATTCAAAAGGTGGTCTTTAAATTAAGTTTGCCATAATATTGACTTAGGGAGTTAGGGGTGATGAAGCTTCTAATTGTTCTGTTATTTTAACAAAGTAGGAGTTGATAAACGAAAATGGTATTGGGTTGGCAATAGCTTAAGCGTTGACAAACGTAAACAAAGAAATAGTATTGGTTAACCATCTAACAAACAAGCTTCATTCCAGCCAAGTTGCAGTGTTGGTATAAAGTCGGTTTTGTTTAATGTAGGCGATAACTTCATCAGATGTCAAATATTTAACCGACAAACCCCGTGAAATGCAATCTCTGTAATTACGTAACCAAGCATTATTAAGCTTCGTGTTATATAAAAATGTTTAACAAAAGTAGAGCAATTTGATGGTTACCTTACTAGAGTTGAACTGATGCGGTTTGGTACGATTTCATCCACCACTTCTATATTACTCTGCAAGATTCATACAAGAACATTATTAATATCTTAATGGGCGAGTTCAAATGAGAAGCATTAAATACTACGAACTAAAGGAAAGATTTTTGGTTCCTGGTTATTTAATGTTGTTCTTGTTTGAAACTCGTTCTATATCTTAATATGACTGAATTTGTCACACAAAAGTACAAAAGGTATCTAAATGAGTAGGATAAGATGCTGGTTGGTTTACCTTGTATTCTGTCATGATTTCATCATCTGAGATGATTTTTTCAATGTCTTGACCTTCTCTGCGTATACAAACCACACCATAATCTCTGATTATAGTCCTCACCTAAAATGAAAAGATGGTCATAAAAAATTCATGAATTTATGATCTAATACGGCATATTGCAACAATGTACGGCAAACTGTGATTATGATTTTGATTTTCTGATTATTGAGTCAAGATAGTCAGACTTAGGGATGCAACTGTAACTATGGAAGATAACTGATTATTCAAATCAGTGTAAAATTATCTAATAATCCCCAACATTTATTAGCTGATTAGTGACTACCCGATTAATATTTTGCGCCATGGCCACAAAAGAGAGGTAATCAAGAACATTTTACCTGCTCAGGTATCCAAGCTCCAGGAATGCCAAAAGATTTTAGTAGATCAGAGCCACAAACAAGCATAACCTTTAAATATGCTACAATTGCATGACCAAAATTAGTTTTTGTAGCAAGAGATATTTCAATCTTAAACATTCTACTTGATTGGTTCTAAAGAGAAGAGACATGACAGCTTTAAAAAGAGTAACCCGGTCAAAACCGAGTCAGTGTGGTGAGACCATGGGCTGTAAACTACCATCAATTTCTCCTTAGTCTAACTAAACCTACTCCTAAATCAAGTATTTGTAAGAACTTGAATACTTGATGCTTTACAAGGATGCCTCCTTTTTTGGGATTATTAGAAGGTTTTCAAGGTAAATTATCCAGATATATTGAAGAAAGTAAACTGGTTTAAGAATACGAGAAACAACATGAATGTAACTCTTGATAACACACAAATCATGTTATTAAGCTATCTTGGTAAAATGGTAAGTTAAGGAACAAGCAAAACTAGCTTACCATTAGGTATCAGCCCACTATCACAAAAAAAGCTCCTGATTCTTGACAACACAGTCAGTGATCGTTGAAACGAACTTTGTTTTGCCTAAAACAAATAAATATTTCTGCATCAATAAAAATAAGAGAATAAATAAGTGAAGGATTTATGCAACAAAGCTGTCCATTTCAAAGAAACAAAAATCAAAACTACATGTGCTAGAAAAGGGATGTATTCTAAATTTTAACCACTTCGTATAGAGAGAGAGAGAGACCTCCCAGGTATCCACCATTATGAACTCAGAACTTTTGCAGGCAAGTTGGCACATTGAGATACGGTGTTCAGCTGGTAAGAGACCCTGCGCAAGTATAAAACTTTAGTACTTGCACTCCAGTTATATAAAATTCTATTGTCTGAAAGCTAAGAACTAACTAAATAAGCAGAATATTGATTACAGGTTAGTCAAAACCCAACTAGATATGTGATAATCAGAAACATAAAGAAGCCACAACCCAACTGCAATGGGCAGACACATGTAAGCACCACTTAAACTTGTACTAAAGAGTCATGGTGACACCAACAAAAAAACTCAATCTACTTTTATCAGGAGACTGAAATGAATTCCATCAAGAAGCAACATATATTTTCCTTCTCTTTTAAATATCTTAAAATTCTACTCTGGTGCAAACAATGTAACGCTTCAGGATAATAAATACCTTTTTCTGGTATGCATCATTTACAGGTGACATATAACCACCAACAACATGAAACCCTTTCGAGTTTAGTGCATCCCTTGCCAACTCTAAGCATGCCAAAAATATATATAAGGTTAGTATATAACTACATTCTATTGAATTGCACTTATGGAGCTGTAATCATGCTATTCCAAGTTCCTAAAACTTTAAATCACAATAGTTTATTCACTATCATTGTAAATCTAAAAACCAGTAAATACACATCCAGGAACACATACCAAAAAGACGTAAATGCATGAATGTAGGCGGATTGAAGCTTCCAGTTGATACCAACACTACATGCATTTTTCCCCTGCAAAAGTGTGAAAGAAATAAAAAGTATTCACGCACTGCCATTATCCAGAAAAAAACAATTCGCAATCCAACATCCGTAGTTGAATAGAGCTTGAACGTTCATTGTAATTCACTAATTTGTATCTACAATCTGCCTCATTATGAACACGATCCGTCAAAACTTACTTTGTGATAGAATCTGACAAGCCATCTTCATTCACAGACTCTAATGATAACTTATCCACCGGCAAATCAGCATCCATTTACACAAATCTGATTTCTGTCTCCAGATATCTGACACAAGAAGCATAATGCACTTTATAATTGATCATTGCATCTTCCAGAATTGGGATCATATAATCAAAACTGGATACAAAAATAAATAAAATCTCATCATGAATTCATGATTGATGATTTCATAACATATTAACATGTCTGACATTTGTTAAGTGGTTAGTAGATGTTATATAGACCTAATTTATACAATAAGAAGTAAATTGCATTCTGATCTTCACTAATACATCTACTTTTAGATAGATAAATCGAAATTGACTCGTCTAAACAGTTTTCAATATGCAGAAACACACAGAAAACAAACAACATAATCAGTAAGCATTGAGCCACAAACAAGTTTAAGAGACTTATGTGTGTAGGTAGTAAGAATCTAACTGCTAACTGAGTTAGTTGTGTTTACGATCTGGTGAAAACCTATTTCGATTAAAGCGCGGTTGCGATGAAAAACTTGAATCAAAATCGAACAAACACACAACTAATTGAGCTACAGACATTGCAATAGTTGATGCTATTTGAGATGTTACCTGATGAAACAATCGAATAGCGAAATTAGAGGCGATGAAAAACACGTATGCGATGGAGATATGAATGAAGTGGAGCTAATGGAATTGAAATAACTAATCCTGTTGAATTCAAATCTGCGTTAATCTCACGAAACAAATTTATTTAGTTTGAAAAATCAAAATTATGATTTTCAATTAGTCAACCTATTTGGTCTAAGATATAAAAAAAACCTCCAAAGTTGATATTCCAATTAGTCTTTTACCGGTTACTTTTTTTTCATCTTTGGGTTACAGTATTTTGTTCATTTTAATTGATGCCTAAAGTATTATAATCATAATTATATTGAAAATCTAATTTGTGCTTGTAACATTAGCATATACCTAAAAAATTTGATAAGCTTAATTTGTGTCCATCGGTTCACATAAACCCTTACAGAAACACACAAACACATACGTATGTTTTAGCTGCATCAATACAACCTAATTCTATGATATTTATACCAGATTCAATCAGTGAAAAACAAAAAATTCAACAAGAGGGATGCGACGATACCTGCAATAAGGAAGGTGGACGCGTGGTAGTGCCGAGTGCGACGTGAATAGTGGTGCGACGGCGGCGGCGGAGGTGGTGGTGTGACGGGAAGAGGGGTGGAGGAGGTGGTGGTGACTAGTGAGGCTGTCTGCTTTGTGTTTAACGCTCTGTGACTTCTTTTCTTCCTTTCTCTTTCTTCTATTTCTTTCGAAATTGGAAGAAAACATTTTTTTTTGAGTAAATCTCTATTTTGGTACCTGAGTTTTGTATATGTTCTCTATTTTAATACTAATTTTTATTTTTTGTCGATTATTGGCCTAAGTTTTACAATTCATTTCTATTTCAGTACATTTGACTAACAAAATTAACTTTTTTGTTAACTTTAATTGAAAAGACAAAAATACCCTTGGTACTGAAATGGATATTATAAACATGTTTACATTTAAATAATTATTTTATATGTTTTTGGGTGTGTATATATTTATATGTCAAATACATATTTTTAAATATCCATGAAAATATATGTTTTTATTTTTTAAATTGATCATTTATCTAAAGTTATTTTTCTAATATCGTTCGGTATAATATCGTACTTTTTTGAGTTTTTTAGTTATATTGTTCGTTTGAATAGTGTTTGATATTTAGATGTTTTTAATATCGTTAGATTTTGTACCTTTTGCCTTTTCAATCGTATTTTCTAATATCGTTTGGTTTTTTGGTATCTAAGAACCCGACATTCTAATATTGTTTGGTTTCTAATATCGTTAGATTTTGTACCTTTTGCCTTTTCAATCGTATTTCAGTACTAAGTTTTTTTTAAATTGATCGCTTCTCTAAACTCATTTTTCTAATATTGTTCGGTATAATATCAATCCTTTTTAAGGTGGGTTTTTTTAATATCGTTTGGTTTAACAATATCGGGTTCTTAAATTTCTTTTTAGGAAGGGGAAATATGTAAAAATCCCTTATTTAATAAAAGAAGGGGTAAATGAGTAATTTAGTATGCCAAAGGGGATAAGTTTAATTAAATAAGGGATTTTTACATATTTCCCCTTCCTAAAAAGAAATTTAAGAACCCGATATTGTTAAACCGAACGATATTAAAAAACCCACCTTAAAAAGGAATGATATTATACCGAACAATATTAGAAAAATAAGTTTAGAGAAGCGATCAATTTAAAAAAAACTTAGTACTGAAATATGATTGAAAAGGTAAAAGGTACAAAATCTAACGATATTAGAAACCAAACAATATTAGAATGTCGGGTTCTTAGATACCAAAAAACCAAACAATATTAGAAAATACGATTGAAAAGGCAAAAGGTACAAAATCTAACGATATTAAAAACATCTAAATATCAAACACTATTCAAACGAACGATATAATTAAAAAACTCAAAAAAAGTACGATATTATACCGAACGATATTAGAAAAATAACTTTAGATAAATGATCAATTTAAAAAATAAAAACCTATATTTTCATGGATATTTAAAAATATGTATTTGACATATAAATATATACACACCCAAAAACATATAAAATAATTATTTAAATGTAAACATGTTTATAATATCCATTTCAGTACCAAGGGTATTTTTGTCTTTTAAGTTAAACTTAACAAAAAAGTTAACTTTATTAGTCAAATGTACTGAAATAGAGATGAATTGTAAAACTTAGGCCAATAATCGACAAAAAATAAAAGTTAGTATTAAAATGGAGAACATATACAAAACTCAGGTACCAAAATAGAGATTTACTCTTTTTTTTTTCATTTTTCTCTTATTTTCCTTTTTATTTTCTTTCCGTTTCCTCTTTTTAATGAAATTTATGAACACACCATTTTATTTTCTTTCTTTTCCCTCCTTTAATAAAACTTGGAAACATAAATATAGTTTTTCTTCCTTTCATTTCCTTTCTTTTCTCTCCTAAACTAAACTCGGGAACACATCGTAAATGTTTACGGTGATGTTAATAGGAGTGAATAGAAGAGAAAGGTGAGAAGACGTAGGTTAAGACTGTATCAAGAAGAGGATGTTAAAGAGGTTTTTTTTCTAATGAAATGTCTTTCGAAAACAAACACTCTGCAGACACTAATGTCTACATGTAGTCTGTGTGACGCAAACAAAAAATGACAAAATTTTTTGTGGAAAAACAAACACCACTTTAGTCTCGCATCCAGTATATTCGGAAATGATTTCATGTAGTGTCAATATCCTATTCCTGCCGAAACTTTCTTTCTCAGATTGGATCGGATCGGACAGTTAACGTGACTAATCAACTAGAAATGCAAAAGATGTAAGATTTTTGTGGTTTTGGTAAAATTATCCTTAGCTTAGTTAGTGGCTGAACTTGAACAAGTGCGGGAAGGTTGAAAAAAAATTTAGAATTTTTTTAGAAGAGTGAACTCAATACGTATAAAAGATTTTAAGCTACTGAAATAGCAATTAGCATACCGGCGAAAAAAACAAGGGAGCTTGGTCTCTACATCCTCCGCCCATGTTCTCAGTGAACCAACTTTTTTTAAAGTACCAACCAGCAAGAAGCTATATCGTTAATAGTTTCTAATGTATCTAAAAATTTACCAAAAATGTTTAAAAAACAATAAGGCCACCGCATGACAATCTCCTAGTAGCTAAAGGTTAAGATATATGATTTACAAATTAGTCTATAAATAACTATAAGCAAAGTTCACAGTGTGTCGGTGTTATAATTTTAACTTGAGATACGAAGAAATGACCATGCTCACGACACATTACTAGTTGATATCTTTCATTCGTGAGAACACATTTGATTGGTCACGCATCCCATAACTTAAGTTTAAAATTAGATTCGCTCTTTAAAACTAGGGTGTTGGATATTTTTATGTAATTAGGACTAACTTAAACACATAGAGATGTGGTATCATATACAAATTGATTAGAAAAATTCAGTTCCCAATATGTAAAGATGACAGATGCAAACTAGTAAACTTTTTTTTTAACAACACCAACGAACTCAAAAACACCTCAAAATCGAATATTATGTATATGCCTTATGTACCTTTACAATTTGTCACTATATCTGAATTAAAAGTGTCAATTTACAAAACTATTCAACAAAACAACTTCTTTACATGATCAACACCAAACCAAATAAAAGAATAAACCCAAACACCAAATCAAATCAAACTTCCTACTCTTCAAACCGATCAATACGTATCTGAAACCCACAATCATCACCCTCATCTTCTTCAATTTCATCATTCTCAGAACTACTAACGAGATCATCAACACTAAGCGGCATACTAGTCGAAAAACTCACTTTCGGTTTCACCGATGGCACGACCACCTCCTCGACCTCATGGTTCAAAACCTGCAGAACCTGCCTCATCGACGGCCTCATTTCACTCACGGGATTCACACAACTCAACCCAACCATCAACAACCTCTTACCTTCTTCCTCATCAAACTCTCCATTCAACCGCTTATCAATCGCGTTCAAAATCTCATCATTCGTGTACAAATCCCATACCCAGTCCACCAAATTCACCATATTCAAACCCGAAACTTCCCTCTCTAACGGTCTTCGACCACAACATACCTCCAACACCACCACACCGTAGCTATACACATCTGTTTTATCATTAGCTTTACCACAATGTAGATACTCCGGAGCCAAATACCCCGCTGTTCCAGCTGTTAACGTCGAAATCGGACTCTTGTCATGATCAATCAACCTAGCTAACCCGAAATCACCCAACCGGGCATTGAAATTTGCATCCAGCATCACATTGCTCGTCTTTATGTCTCGATGGATCACCAACTTATCGCATTCTTGATGCAGATAAGCTAAAACCGAAGCTAACCCTACCGCGATCTTATACCGATGGTTCCAATTCAAAAACCCCCAATGATCAGGATCCTGATACAACACACTTTCAATGCTTCCATACGGCATTAACTCATAAACCAACAACAATTCCCCTTTATTCACACACCATCCAAGTAACTGAACAAGATTTTTATGACGTAAACCCGCAATAGCCGATAACTCCGCAAAAAACTCCGTTTTCGCCTCACGTGACCTCAACGATCTCTTCACTGCAGCAGTCGTTCCAGACGACAACAAGAACGCCTTATAAACCGTCCCAAACGAACCATGCCCGATAATTCGACTCGAATGAAAGTTATTTGTAGCCATCTTTAGCTCTTTGTACTTAAACTCCCTAGGGTTCTTCACAAACTCCGCTTTTATATTCAAATTCATTTCGATTTCCCGCCAATTTTTAACAGAAATGTAACCGAAAACAACTAAACCGACGAAAACAAACGCGATACCAGTAACCGCAACAACGAATCCGATGTTGTTATGACTGTAACGCGAATGAGAATTTGGGGGAAATTGAACTGGAACTGTATTAGTGCTAACATTGTGTGGATTGTTGATATTAGGGTTGAATCGTTTAATTCCGAATGAATTGAAGCTCCAATTTTGAATCGAATGTGTTTCTTTACTTCCTTCAGTTGAAGCTGAAAACCCTAAGAACATAAGTTCTTGAAAATAAACTGACAGATCAATCGTCGTGTTCAAAATCGGCAAATCGGGTTTCAAGAAACTCGATCGGGTCAAGAAAACTTGTAGATTGTTAGCCTCATGATTGTAATCAATCCAAGAATTGAACGAAACACCAGTACGTAAGTCAATTCCTGAAGAGATACAATCAGCGGTTACGATTGAGTTCAACGAATCAATGTCTAACCCGATGTGGTTTTCGTTCGGGTCATTGAAATGCGGGTCGAGTCGGGTATCGAATTCGATGGCGATGAATTTGTTTTGTGTGAGTTGGGATGAGTTGACGAGGCCTAAGTAACCGCCGGGGGAACCGAGAGTGTTGTTTTCCGGCGAGATGAAGAAGGATAAACCGCCGCCGACGGTGGGGGATAAGGGGTTGAGGTTGATGATTTGGAATTGGAAAGAGGTGGAGAAGGAGGTGGTGGAGTTGGTGCGGGTGTCGGAGAAGCGGATTGGGGTGGTGTAGATGATGGTGCCGGAGGAGGAAGGTGGGTCGTCGGAGTCGAGGGTTAGAGTTACATCGGTGGTGGCGGTGGTTGTGGTGGTGGAGGAGTCGCCGGAGAAGGTGAGGTTGTGGAGGGGGAAAGGGGGGAAGTGGAAAGAGGTGGTGCGGGGGTGGGATGTGGTGGTGGTGGATGTGAGGGTGAAGATGGTGATGAGAAGGAGGTGGGTGGTTGGGGTCATGGTGGTTGTTGGTGGTTTGTGGTGGCTGATGGTGAATGATAGTGGTGAGGTTTAAAAGCGGGTGGTTGTAAGTTTGAATATACGATGGGGATACTTTGTTGTGTATTTTTTGTATGCTACGAGAGTCTCCATTCATATATTTTATTTAAACTTTGATTCGACATGAACGAGTAACAAGTTACGTCTATGTTGTAATGCTCTTTTAAATAGTAATCCAAATCCGAATTCTCTGAGTTCAAAATCAGCCAAAGACGTGTGTTACAACCTCAAATAGTATATATGGTCTTACAAATCCTAAGGTTGTACCCTTGAGACTATAAAAACGTATTTAATTAAAAAAAAAGGAAAATTTTAAATATGTTTCTTATGACCACTCGTTTCCACAGAATATCAGTTTTGACTTTTCTCTTCCTAAAATATTCGTCTAAATAGGTGTGAGTGTCAACTATATAACCAATTAATAAAAATCAAACGCGTAGGAAAAAGCTTTTTTTAAACGTGTATGAGCACCAAATTCTATTTACGAACGTCCGACTATAATTTAAGAGCGCCTAACTTTATAATACATATTTCTTTTATGGGCGTTCATCTTTCCTACATTTCTATATGCACCGTTTTAAAATAATAAAGAACACAAATTGGCCATTTGGATAAATCAAATGGATGTACATTAAATCAAAATACACAATGGCCAGTCGGTTAAGTCATTTACGGATTTAAAATTAAAATACACAATATGCATTTGGTTCATTTATTTATAAAAGTATTGTAAATACACAATGATTTGTTTTTTTAAGTTTATAATTATTTTAATTATTATGATTATTTTTTGTCATTTCTACTTGAGTTTATAAAACTGAGTTATATTGTTTAAAAAACTTACTTAATTTTTATTTTTACAACGATGAAAAAACGAATTTTCACAACGTTATAACTTTTTAACGTGGTTTTCTTTTATATTTCAAACATCCTTTTATACGTCACAACTATTTTATCTATGATTTCACGCAAACATCTCAATATTGACCCATCGCAAAGTAAGAGTAGTTACTTAGATCATGTGTAGTGTTTAAACTTCAAAAGCCTCACTATTCTCTCCACCTTATCATTTGGCAGCAATATTTGTGCATTGGAGAGTTTCTTACAAAGCACCTAAACACATTTTGAACTTTAAAAATATCCCGAGGTGTGGTTTTGGGGCATTTTCAGGAACTTTCAAAAGACAAAATGCCTCACTACACATATTCTTAAGGTTAAATACATGAGTATATGATTAAAACTTGACCTCTATTATGTTTCTTACTTTCTTAGGTCAACAAATTTATTTATGAAGAAAGGAATCTTTTGCTTTTTTACTTTCTTTCCGGATGATAAAGAACAATAAAAAGTTATATAAGGTTACAAGGGTGACGGGAGTGGGTTGTGACATGCCCTTACAACTCATCAATCAACGATCCTTACATGTTTCTCACTTCTTATATTTGGTGGGTGTCAAGTACCTTCACACTACTTTCACAACCAATCAATCATAACACTCTACATCACACCTCATTTATAAATTTAAGAGTAAACTGCATTTTTGGTCCATATGTTTTGATACCATTAATAATTTCAGTCTCACCTTAACAGTTTTGGTCTTTGTGATTTTATTTTCTAACAGAAATGGTCCCGAACACTAATTTCATACGGTTTTCCGTTAAATTCCTCTCACGCGCCCCGCATTTAAGAGGTAAAAATTTCATTTCTCCCCCTCTTTTATATAGGTCATTATGTAGGTTAACATTTTTATCCAGTCTCATGTCAAAAAGAGTAAGAGAAATGACATTTTTACTCTGCATGTAATGAAGACTTAACGGAAAATTGGATTGAGTTTGTGCTCGGTACCATTTTTGTTATAAATAAATCACAAGGACCAAAACTGCTAAGGTGAGATTGAAACTGTTAATGATAGCAAAACACAAGGACCAAAATATCAGGGCTATCATACAAGAAAATTTCTGTTCAAGGTATCATAATTTTGTTCAGGGGTATCCCGATACGTAAAATAGTAAGAAACAAGAGTATCCTGATATTAAACCAGTGAAAATTATACCTCGTAACAAAAATTTAGGGGTATCCCAACATACTCTTGACAAGCTCTTTATAGCTTCATCCCTGAGATCATACATAGGGTGCAAGCTACAAACTACAAAGGCTAACATAATCCATGTTACTAAAATTAAACAATAAGTTACATATTACGTTACTTATTATTATGAAGTATAATACGTGTCAAACCACCACACGTATGGTTATTATTCATAGTTTGTGTTTTGTAATGTATACAACTAGCTTAGCTTAATTAGGGACCCATTCCACCAAAAGTTGATTCAATGACACCATCAACAACTACTCCGATAATACTATCAGTCATTGTGGAGCTTTTGGTAGCATCCACAATCGCAATAAGTGTCACTATGAACGCATAATCCACATTCGCCCGGTGGCGGAAAACACCGGGCTGTCATAGAATTGGATATCCGTAGTAAACAAAGCGCATGGTATTACTTTTATTAAAGTCTAATAGTTATTGTCATAAATTTGGCAAAACCCAAGTCTAAAATGTAAAACGACAAATTCATAACAGCAGTAAATGAAATAGTCAAATTTAGTATTAATTCTAGGTCCAAATCCCTATGTCTTGAATAGCAATGAAATAAGCCAAAAATCACGCGCCACCTGAAATACGTGAAAATAAAGTTAGCTACACAAGCTAGTGAGTAACACCCAATTAAATAGTAATAGTATTGAAATCCGAGATCAACAAGATATGCTGCGCAATCCCATATGTATAGTAATTTTGTAATATTACTCGACCAGGACACCTAGAATAGAATAGCACACCAACCACAATAGAACCCATAGTATCTCGTCTAGCCATTTGTCATGAGAACCACTCATGTAATAGATAATGATGACTTTTAATAACCGTCGTTTACCGTCTCGATATATAAGTCATCATTTAGCAATTTAGGGACATGGCATAGTATAGCATCATAGCATAGCAACATAGTATAGCATCATAGTATAGCAACATAGCATCTCGACATAGTAAACATGGAATTAGAAAGGCCGGGTTTAAATCACCTATCGATGTTGTACAAGCAGGTGGGTTTGTCAAACCATTAGCGCTAACATTGTACCGGTGGGATTACAAAGCAATAAAACTACTTTTAACTAACACATACGATTGCATCCAGCGGCCAAACTAGACTAACATATTTGTATGATCTCTTTTAGAAAACGAATAGAAAACGCAGTATAGTAAAAGACGTATTCCAGCCCCAAAATAGTAAATAGAAAAAGGGGGAGTGAGTTTACTCACCTCAAATACAAATCTGATATAGTATAGCAACGCAAGAAAATATTAAATAGGATCGAGGATCGCCCAGATATTAGAACCACCTAATTAACCGGGAAAACCTAATTTAGAAACGAGACAAATAATATAGTAACTAGAATCTAGAACTTAGAAATTCTAGGGTTTTGGATTTGGGGTTTTAGGGTTTTAAATTATAAATTGAAAATTAGGGTTTCAAAATATAATTTGGGAATTTAGGGTTTTAAAGTCCAATTTGGGGGTTTAGGGTTTCAAAATCCAATTTAGGGTTTCAAAAACCAATTTGGGGATTTAGGGTTTCAAAAATACTTTGTATTTATTTTATAAACAATAGAAATGTTAATGATATTTTAACACCGATTATATAATGTTACAAAACGTTACGTTTTATTAAAAATACTTTAAAACGTTTATTAACGTACATAAAGTTCCATACAAAAATCATTTTTGTATAATCCATTATTTATTAAAACTTTGTTTGCGTTTTATAAATATACATTTTTTATAGCATTTTGATAGTGTTAAAAGGTATTTGCAATAATTATATTTATATAACCAAGTTTATATAAATCATGGTTTTGATGCATTTTAATAAGATTTAGCCATGTTTAATAAATGTACAATTTGGTATTAGCTTTAGGTTTAAGGAAAATGATAAAATTGTTAACAAAACATTGAAGAAAAATTAAAAGTTGTATGCTTGTCCCTGGTTTCGAACCAGGGACCTCTTGGTTAACAAGAAGGACACCACCCGGCCGCACTAAGTTCAGTTTTTGTTTAAAATTGAACCAGGAATAGTTTTAACAATTTCTAAATAAAAACCCAAATTCCATACAAACCCTAGATTACGAATTCGCCAATTACTTTGAATTGGAACCATAAAACTTGAAATTGATTGAGGGTTTTTGATCTAGACATCAAGACGAGCATGTTATATAGAGTCACTTACTTGATTATATACGAATTCAATCAATGAACACTAGGTACAAGGAAATGGCGGGCGTGAAATTGAATTGGAACTTGCAGTGTGTTAAAATCCAATTGGTGTTGCAGAAACAATCCTAGAGACGCTTCAAGTGAAAGCCCCAACAGAATTTGTGATAATACTAACCTTTTGATGTCCGATTGATTACGAGCACGACCGAGCAAAGACGGATTCAATTGGCGAGTGCTTGGTGTTCTTTGTTACAATTGAAAGCACAGGGAGAGAATTCAAGTTTGGGAGTATGCGTAGGTCGATTGAATTGAACTAATTCTATTGGAAAACAGTCGAACGGTAAAGAGGTGTGATTACGAGTTAATGGAGATCAATTGGTGTTTAATTCGGTGTTAATGGGTCGTTTGATTGCTGCCAACGGCTTCTAGTTGATGGGAGGAACGATTTGATGGAAGCAAATTACTGATTTGAGGCGTTATGGGTCGATTGGATAAATGGGTTTTATGTTACGGTTTTGATTCACTAAATTACCAAGGTTTCGGTCGATTAAAATGAAATTAAAGTTGTCCACGGGTTCGAAACGCACCAAAGAACGTTTTATATAGCTTCGTTTCGTTTAGATTGGCTTTAAAACGTGTTAACGGACATCGCCGGAATAACGATCGTCGCCGGCGAGGCTTTCGTCGGAAAAACGGGAGTGCAGCAGGGAATATTTTCAAATTACACCTTTGGCCCTTCAAGTTTAGTTATTATTTATGAGATCATATAAACTTTAATAATAGTTTAAAAGTTGACAGTTTTGGCACAAAGTTAACTAATCCTTTATTTTAACTAACCAACTTAACCGAGTTGAAGCGTAGCGTTTATATTAGGGACGTTTTTATGTTTTTATCTCGTTCTTGACGTTAATGGTTATTTTGAGACTTTGATTATTATTTTTAACAATCTTTATAAAATCTCTTTTATAAAATACACTTTTATATGTATATATACTTTGGAGATTAAATATTTGTATTTAGTAATTAATTTGGTTAACGTTAGATAATAACTCGGTCGTTAGTATTAAAGACGAGAAATACCGCAGAGTTCGACACATTTATTTATATTAATACTGATGCGTTACATCTTTAAGAAACTAAATATGAATAAATAGAAGCTAAAAAAAATGGGTTCGGGTTCGAGTCGGGCATTTCGGGTTCGGGTTTGGGGCAGATGTCACAGTCTCCCCTCCTTATAGAAATTTCGTCCCGAAATTTGCAGCAACAAACGGTATTTGAAAACAATGCGAAGAGATCATCGTTAGGCGGCAAACGATAACGATTTTTATTTTATTTATTTTTACTGAAAGTTTCATCGAATTCGCGATAATCGGGACATATACGGAATGGGTCATCTTTCTTTTTCTTTACATCAGCACGAGCCAAAACGCGACATAACTCTAACGCATATGCTTTTGAGTTTCAACGCAAGGCAAAAGTTTCAACCGTCGAAACTACTGAGAGTCATAGACAAAAGATAAACATGGAGGAAATGTGACCTTGAAGTGTAAGTTCGCACCATAAATATAAAAACCAATAGAAACATTTTTTTCGCTTCGACTACCACATAAAGATTATCGAGTCTAACACAATTAATAGCAAATGATGAAACACAATCTAATGAAACAAAAGTCTTATCGGCCTCCAAATAAAATAGAAACGTAGAAATCATTTGGGAATCATATCGTTCACCACGTCATTGTTAGCTTGAGCTTGATTAGCGATGATATTGAAGGTTCTAGCACGACCAGCTTGGTTAGCATTAGCGTTGGTGTTCACGTTGACATTGATAGGTTGAGGACAATCGTTGCGGAAATGAGTTGGATCACCACAGTTGAAACAAGCACGACCTTGATTACCCCGATTATTATTATTCCAACAATCTTTAGCCAGATGCCCATAACGTTGACAAACAGAACATTTAAAACATGGAGTTTCGGGAGCATGATGAAAAGGACATTGGTTGCATTTGGGCAAGAACCCCGTATAAGGCTTACGGTTATCATTACCCCTTTGCGGTGCCATAGGAGGAGCAGGAGCAGCAATAGCATAGTTGGTGGCATTGTTCTTACGCTTCTTGGAATTGAATGAGGATTCGGGCTTAAAACCCTTATAAGAATCATCCTCAGATGATTTAGAGTCATCACTAGAAGAACTTTTAGACTTTTTGTTACCCTTACGAAACAGAGAGCCAGCTTGCACATGGTTTTCAGTAAGGCGACCGGCTAAAGTCATTGCCTCACCTACAGTAGCTGGCTTACTACCCCAAACAGCATCTTGGATAGTCATTGGCAGACCTCCGATATATTGTTCAATGCCACGAGAATCAGGAGTAACCATATTAGGACACAAAGTACTGAGCTGGGAGAAACGATCATTATAAGCCACATTATCACCACTATCTTGCTTAAGACCCCAGAATTCGCCCTCGAGTTTACGAATCTCGCTAGGAGGACAATACTTATTAGTCATGTTGGTTTTGAACACGGTCCAGGTTAAAGCTGTTACAGCGGCTTCACCGAGCCTACGCTTTTCATCATTCCACCAAGTCAAAGCACCCTTTTGAAGAACACTGGTGGCATAACGAACTTTGAGGTTCTCGGGACACTCGCAATTGGTGAAAGTACTTTCCATACTCTCGAACCATTGAAGAAGCCCCGTGGCCCCTTCATTGCCATAGAATTTGGTTGGCCCACAAGAATTGAAATACTTTAACGAGCACCTGGGCTGGTTATTTTGGTTCGCCGCGTTGAGTTGGTTCACGAGATTAGGCAAAATATTAGCCATTTGGGTCGCGATAACATTAGCAAGTCGTTGATTTCTACCCGCCATTCTACAAGATAGAAAACGATTTCGTGAGACATGGAACATTCTTTTTAAAACATAGTTCATAGTAAACACTTATGGAATTTGAATGGTATTTAGAAATATCATAGAATCTCCTTAGAAAACACTTCATAGTAAACATTTAGAAACCATAGAAACACAATCAAATAGTTTAGGGTGACATTTTAAAATCACAAAGAACCCATAGAAATAATTAGAATGTATAGAAAAATGATAGTATTAGAAGAAAAAAAATGATTAAATGGAATTTGAAGGCTTAGGAATGTGTCTGGGTTTGGACACTCAAGACTTATCAAAGTGTTAAGTTCGTTCTCAACGTATTCGAGAAAGCGTGCTTTAGCCTATAGGTTCACACTCATCTCGGACATCCCCAGGTAAGCATACAGGTCTCTTAAAGAGATTTATACGAAATGCTTGCCTTAGACAGGATGCCCGTGATACAGGCGTTCCCCCTTCCAGATTGCACACGTTTCCCACGTTTTCAAACTCACTTAAGACGATGACGAGATTCCACAAAGAGAAAGATCCTAATCTTACAGACGAGTCTCTTGTAGCTCCTTCGCGAAATCGGTTAAGAATTGAGATAAAGAAAAGACATAGAATAGTTCATAGAAATAATAAATAAATGAATAAATAAATTCTGAAGAGTTCTCTAAGCACATTAATTTGCACTAAGGACTCTTAGGTTATAGTCTAGGTCGGTGTGTTTCTAATACCCTATCCTAGTTCTCTATAACCATGGCTCTGATACCAACTGTGACACCCCGCCCGGTGGCGGAAAACACCGGGCTGTCATAGAATTGGATATCCGTAGTAAACAAAGCGCATGGTATTACTTTTATTAAAGTCTAATAGTTATTGTCATAAATTTGGCAAAACCCAAGTCTTAAATGTAAAACGACAAATTCATAACAGCAGTAAATGAAATAGTCAAATTTAGTATTAATTCTAGGTCCAAATCCCTATGTCTTGAATAGCAATGAAATAAGCCAAAAATCACGCGCCACCTGAAATACGTGAAAATAAAGTTAGCTACACAAGCTAGTGAGTAACACCCAATTAAATAGTAATAGTATTGAAATCCGAGATCAACAAGATATGTTGCGCAATCCCATATGTATAGTAATTTTGTAATATTACTCGACCAGGACACCTAGAATAGAATAGCACACCAACCACAATAGAACCCATAGTATCTCGTCTAGCCATTTGTCATGAGAACCACTCATGTAATAGATAATGATGACTTTTAATAACCGTCGTTTACCGTCTCGATATATAAGTCATCATTTAGCAATTTAGGGACATGGCATAGTATAGCATCATAGCATAGCAACATAGTATAGCATCATAGTATAGCAACATAGCATCTCGACATAGTAAACATGGAATTAGAAAGGCCGGGTTTAAATCACCTATCGATGTTGTACAAGCAGGTGGGTTTGTCAAACCATTAGCGCTAACATTGTACCGGTGGGATTACAAAGCAATAAAACTACTTTTAACTAACACATACGATTGCATCCAGCGGCCAAACTAGACTAACATATTTGTATGATCTCTTTTAGAAAACGAATAGAAAACGCAGTATAGTAAAAGACGTATTTCAGCCCCAAAATAGTAAATAGAAAAAGGGGGAGTGAGTTTACTCACCTCAAATACAAATCTGATATAGTATAGCAACGCAAGAAAATATTAAATAGGATCGAGGATCGCCCAGATATTAGAACCACCTAATTAACCGGGAAAACCTAATTTAGAAACGAGACAAATAATATAGTAACTAGAATCTAGAACTTAGAAATTCTAGGGTTTTGGATTTGGGGTTTTAGGGTTTTAAATTATAAATTGAAAATTAGGGTTTCAAAATATAATTTGGGAATTTAGGGTTTTAAAGTCCAATTTGGGGGTTTAGGGTTTCAAAATCCAATTTAGGGTTTCAAAAACCAATTTGGGGATTTAGGGTTTCAAAAATACTTTGTATTTATTTTATAAACAATAGAAATGTTAATGATATTTTAACACCGATTATATAATGTTACAAAACGTTACGTTTTATTAAAAATACTTTAAAACGTTTATTAACGTACATAAAGTTCCATACAAAAATCATTTTTGTATAATCCATTATTTATTAAAACTTTGTTTGCGTTTTATAAATATACATTTTTTATAGCATTTTGATAGTGTTAAAAGGTATTTGCAATAATTATATTTATATAACCAAGTTTATATAAATCATGGTTTTGATGCATTTTAATAAGATTTAGCCATGTTTAATAAATGTACAATTTGGTATTAGCTTTAGGTTTAAGGAAAATGATAAAATTGTTAACAAAACATTGAAGAAAAATTAAAAGTTGTATGCTTGTCCCTGGTTTCGAACCAGGGACCTCTTGGTTAACAAGAAGGACACCACCCGGCCGCACTAAGTTCAGTTTTTGTTTAAAATTGAACCAGGAATAGTTTTAACAATTTCTAAATAAAAACCCAAATTCCATACAAACCCTAGATTACGAATTCGCCAATTACTTTGAATTGGAACCATAAAACTTGAAATTGATTGAGGGTTTTTGATCTAGACATCAAGACGAGCATGTTATATAGAGTCACTTACTTGATTATATACGAATTCAATCAATGAACACTAGGTACAAGGAAATGGCGGGCGTGAAATTGAATTGGAACTTGCAGTGTGTTAAAATCCAATTGGTGTTGCAGAAACAATCCTAGAGACGCTTCAAGTGAAAGCCCCAACAGAATTTGTGATAATACTAACCTTTTGATGTCCGATTGATTACGAGCACGACCGAGCAAAGACGGATTCAATTGGCGAGTGCTTGGTGTTCTTTGTTACAATTGAAAGCACAGGGAGAGAATTCAAGTTTGGGAGTATGCGTAGGTCGATTGAATTGAACTAATTCTATTGGAAAACAGTCGAACGGTAAAGAGGTGTGATTACGAGTTAATGGAGATCAATTGGTGTTTAATTCGGTGTTAATGGGTCGTTTGATTGCTGCCAACGGCTTCTAGTTGATGGGAGGAACGATTTGATGGAAGCAAATTACTGATTTGAGGCGTTATGGGTCGATTGGATAAATGGGTTTTATGTTACGGTTTTGATTCACTAAATTACCAAGGTTTCGGTCGATTAAAATGAAATTAAAGTTGTCCACGGGTTCGAAACGCACCAAAGAACGTTTTATATAGCTTCGTTTCGTTTAGATTGGCTTTAAAACGTGTTAACGGACATCGCCGGAATAACGATCGTCGCCGGCGAGGCTTTCGTCGGAAAAACGGGAGTGCAGCAGGGAATATTTTCAAATTACACCTTTGGCCCTTCAAGTTTAGTTATTATTTATGAGATCATATAAACTTTAATAATAGTTTAAAAGTTGACAGTTTTGGCACAAAGTTAACTAATCCTTTATTTTAACTAACCAACTTAACCGAGTTGAAGCGTAGCGTTTATATTAGGGACGTTTTTATGTTTTTATCTCGTTCTTGACGTTAATGGTTATTTTGAGACTTTGATTATTATTTTTAACAATCTTTATAAAATCTCTTTTATAAAATACACTTTTATATGTATATATACTTTGGAGATTAAATATTTGTATTTAGTAATTAATTTGGTTAACGTTAGATAATAACTCGGTCGTTAGTATTAAAGACGAGAAATACCGCAGAGTTCGACACATTTATTTATATTAATACTGATGCGTTACATCTTTAAGAAACTAAATATGAATAAATAGAAGCTAAAAAAAATGGGTTCGGGTTCGAGTCGGGCATTTCGGGTTCGGGTTTGGGGCAGATGTCACATTTTTGTTATAAATAAATCACAAGGACCAAAACTGCTAAGGTGAGATTGAAACTGTTAATGATAGCAAAACACAAGGACCAAAATATCAGGGCTATCATACAAGAAAATTTCTGTTCAAGGTATCATAATTTTGTTCAGGGGTATCCCGATACGTAAAATAGTAAGAAACAAGAGTATCCTGATATTAAACCAGTGAAAATTATACCTCGTAACAAAAATTTAGGGGTATCCCAACATACTCTTGACAAGCTCTTTATAGCTTCATCCCTGAGATCATACATAGGGTGCAAGCTACAAACTACAAAGGCTAACATAATCCATGTTACTAAAATTAAACAATAAGTTACATATTACGTTACTTATTATTATGAAGTATAATACGTGTCAAACCACCACACGTATGGTTATTATTCATAGTTTGTGTTTTGTAATGTATACAACTAGCTTAGCTTAATTAGGGACCCATTCCACCAAAAGTTGATTCAATGACACCATCAACAACTACTCCGATAATACTATCAGTCATTGTGGAGCTTTTGGTAGCATCCACAATCGCAATAAGTGTCACTATGAACGCATAATCCACATTCGCGTAAACTTCCAACGTGAATCGGTCCTTACCAAACCTTGTATTCTCCACCACTTCCACTGTTCCGCGCATCTACAAGATTAGATCTTTTATCAATCCGAATCCTATACATATATTTTACTAAAAGATATATGATCATGTTTAAGAAATAAGAAATTACCCGAGCTATTATGTTTGACGAATCGCCCATATATATTGCGCAACTTCTCTTGGACCAACTTCCTTTGATCATAAAATCCCATGCATCTTTCTTTCTTTTCTTGTTTGCCAACAACACATGTACATTAGTTTTAGAATATTTTATAGCATGTGCTGCTTGTGTGCTAAATATCATGTCTGATTTGGCTATACTATCGCCCAAATATACTTTCCATCGCTTGTGTCCGCTCATCAACTACATATCAAATAAAATTGTATCAAGTCTAATGCGCTGTTTGTGAAATCAAAGCAAATCAAAGATATTGGAATATATATGTAGCTAGGGATGATCACCTTGTTTCTCACCATAGCGATGGGTCGGTTATCAACATGAAGGAGCAACAGTTGATGATGGAAGGTTGTGTTGCACTGTTTTACTTTGAGCATAACTTTGTGGTTAATATCTGTGACTAGAAGGTTACCTCCTGGATTTGTTTCAACTATAACTTCAAGTGGATTTGGGATTATGAATTGTTGTCCTATCACGCAAACTGGAGTTACTGCAGCTTGATCCATTGTCATCACATACGCACTGAAATGATATGTAACACCCCAACCCGATTAGGAAGTACTTATGTGTCACGTACGTACACAAAACGATTGCACAACAGAGATGATTGATCGATGAATGAATTGAAGAGGATGTTGTCTGTGGTAGGTTTAATTTGGTGGTTATTACTTATTATGTTATATGTCAAAAGTTTGAAATTTTTGGTTACTACAATATGAGTTTGAATAACTATTAATAAGATGTATGTAATTATTGACTAATGTTGCATTAAGAAGCTTCTGTCAACTTAATATAGGCGTCAATTTTGACAAAGATTGACCACTTTTTTTACATTCAAACTTTTGTTCCAAATACCCTCATTTTTTTTAATCTAAAATATCCCTAATTACTTATTTTGTAAAAAGGTAGGGGATTAGTCAAATATTTACTAATAAAGTAACAAGGTGATGATCAACTCTTTTCTTCTTGTTTACAAAGTGTTGTGATCACATTTGATCTTCTCATTACTCCTTTTAGGGATTGCTACTCTATGTTCTCATAAGCAAGGTGGTGACTACAACTCTATTACCTCAAGCCTTTTATCGATATAATAGTTAGGGGTGTTAAAAGAAATATGCGTAATTAAGCTTGGTTTCTTGACTGTATCCTAATTGTGAATTTGATTTTCGGATTCTAATCGTATCCTAATTGTGAATTTGGTTTCTGTTTTATTCCTAAATATATCTGAACTGTGAATTTGAATTTTGATTTTGTTGTACAAATATTGCTTATTTGGATAACCGAATTCGAATGCAATCAAATAAACAAATAATAAATTGTGTTATTTAATTAGTGGAACCAAGTAAATTGGTTAAATCGGACAATTTTTATTCGATTAGACACACTTCTAATTATGACCGGTTCAATTTTCGAATAGAGATGTTAAAATTTCCAAACCAAATAAATTAATATCCTGACCAATAAACATCTTGGTAGAAGTTTTGGTTGGGGTGATCTACCACATGTTATTACTTAAGCTTTTTTTGTTATAAAATGTTCTTTTGAAGATAGACATCGTTTAGAAATTGGCTTAGACATCTTGTCTTGTGTTTAAAGCTGCAAATTGGCATATCAAATACGTTGAGTTTTCAACACCTAAACAAATTTTGAAATACAGCTTCTTATAAAATATTTGATTTTATAAAATTTATTTTGGATGATCAGTCTTACTTTAATGTTTTATGTCATTAGACGGTTTGATATTTTCTTGTTAATAAGATCTATTATATAAATTTAAAACTACATATGACAGGGGCAATGATCAATTAGGTTAGGAAGAGACGTTCTCATAGTCTTATAGTGTAGAGGTTACGGGTTCACATCTTACTTGGAGCATTTTGTTTTAGGAGAGCCAACGGTTTTTACCATATTGGATTTCCCTTGAAACAATGTGCGGTTTGGGGCTACTAGCGTTATCTCCGTTTGCAGGACGTGAGTGATCAAACCAATAAATTTGTATGGGTGGGTGGACTTGTAAAGTATTCATTGATCATTAAAAAAATGACATGGGAAAAGGTAATGAAAAGTGCACTAGAACGAAAGAGGGTGACAAACACACAAAGAAATCAACATATTTGATTATTTTCTACTAACAACTAAGGATATCATTTACCATCTCATAAGTAACAGAAGTAGAATAATTTTGTTTGTTACTTAAACTATTTGTTTTTAAACCTCAAAAGGCAACAATATGATAAATATTATTTAGCTATATCATTAACAGCTAACTTACACACCTCGTATTAATGATTAAACTCACTTCGAACATAACTTCATCTAGTTAAGCATGATTGGGAGAAGAATACACATACGGATAAACATATAAAAGTTCCACAATGATCTGAGAATGTTGTTTGATCATGTTTATCTTTTGAGGAGAATAATATCTATACGAAAAGCTAAAAGCTGCAACCTCTTTAACCTCATGTGATGATATCTAAACACATCTCATTGTTTGTATATTATCTCGTGACATGTTAAAGACGTGAATAAAACTTTGTTTGTATAGAAACTAAATAGTTCACTAGTTCAACTAACTACAAATTAGTTAGTTCTAAAGTTAGGGTCCAAAATGACTTTAGATCATTCGTTGTGATAATTGAAAGGACGTGATCCCCTATAATGTAGGCAAGGATGTGACCTTCATGCCATGAAGGGGGATTAGGTATTGATCGATTAGATTGTACCATAGTTAAGAATACTGAATATTAAATTAAACTAGCTTTTGCCAATAAGTTATCACTTCTCATTCTACTCGCAACACATATTCATCCATGTGAAGGGTAATCTTTCACTTATCATACGTGACATCCGGTAATTGTTTTTATATGATTGTCTTTTTACACTTTTTACTCTTACTTTTTAGTTTTCAAACTCATTATCCATAGTCTTAGCGATAACCATTAACTATTAAGCACAATCAATCTTGTATTTTAACAAACACCATGGTTAAAGTGTTAAAATTGTAGATCGGTTAAATTTTTTATAAATCCCCAATCTCTTATTATATATAAATCATTCATTCATAGAAGAACTTAACTTGTTCTCTATTCTCTCCTGCTTCTTCTCCTTCTTCATACTCCTTATCTTTCATAATCACCAACACAACGCAACACAAACACTTTTCAATTTCACTCTCATCGATCAACCGCTATAACACACACCAAACAACAAAAAAGCCCTTGAATTGACAATCGCTTGTTTTTTTCTAATTCGATCATATTGATTGTATCCAATATTATTCGTGCGATCAACGAACCGATCGTTTGTGTTTCTGCAGGCAATGCTATTTATTAGGTTTGTTTGAAGATGAAGTTGCGGAGAAGGAGGTTATCGGAAGTGGTTAGTGCAGTTATTGTTATTTTGATTATATTGTTTTTGTTGTAAGTTGTGGAATGAGTGTGGTGAGTTAGGGTTTATTTGTTGTGTTAGGTTTTTTATTTTATTTTATTGTTGATTGACGTGATGGAGAGTGATAGTTTTGATCGTGATATTAATTTACAACCAGTTTGATAGTGAATGATGAATTGTTATAATACTTGAATGTCATGTAGATTATTGAATTGGTGATTGGTAAGATAATTGTGAAAAAAACTAATCTACCTTTATCACACTCGTTTATCTTTTTGAATTGAATGTGTTGATCATTTTGTTGGCTACTTTTTTTGTATTTTGCTTCATCTATAAGAAAGTATATGAAAAAGAGCTAGTATCCTTTTAGAAACTTTAAACTTCATTCACTGGTGTAAAAAAATATGATAATCAATGGTGTTCATAAATGCTAGTGAAATCAATCAGTTTTTAAAGCAAACCATGCTAGACATCCATGAAACTAAGAAATTCTGCTTGTATAATTTAGCTTAGTTTTGAACACTTTTTGATGACCAGAAGCTTGGATTGAATAGTTAAAGTTGTTTTGGTTGGTATGGATTAATCATGATTGAATTCTTGCTACCTTTTGATTTACCTGTTTTTTCTTTCTTTGATGTTGTTAATCTCTTACGTGTACCATAGAGTGCATTTTTGTTAGTTTAATATCTTAAGTGTAACATTCATTCCTATATCTTAATGATTTATTTACTTGGATTTCATGCTGGAATTTTTCTTTATTGTGCATCAGCCTCCTAAAATCAAATCATTTATCAATGGTGTAATTGCTGCTCCACTTGAAAATATTGAAGAGCCCTTGAGAAGCTTCTTCTGGGACTTTGACAAGGTACTTCTACAATTCTATTTGATTTGCATCATCATATTGATTATATATTTTTTTTGAAAGTTTGTGATTATCGTTGTTAATACAGGGGGACTTCCATCACTGGGTTGATCTGTTTAACCACTTTGATACCTTCTTTGAGAAACACATAAAACCTAGGAAAGATTTGCAACTTGAAGATGATTTCTTGGAATCTGACCCTCCCTTCCCTAGGGAGGCTGTCCTACAGATTTTGTGTGTTGCAAGAACAATTTTGGACAACTGCTCAAATAAGCATTTCTATAGCTCATATGAGGTAAATTCTTTCTGTAAGTTTCTTGGTTTATGTTATTTACGGTGGTCTAAAAACCAATGTTATAAAAAAAACGGACCAGCTTAGCCTGAAACCGGCGTTGTCAGCGGTTCATATCCCAAACTAGACCGGATTACAGCAAGCACCCGGTTTTGCTGAAACCGGATTCAACTAGAACCGTTTTGGGATGAGCTGAACCACATTCAAGAAGGACCAATGCGGTTTCAATTTTTAGAAATTTAGCTGTCTTGTTCTCATGACATGTCGATGCAGGACTAGAAACAATGTGTTCTTAATATATATATGGTAATATGGGGGAAAGCTTTAGATTTTGAGATGCACTGATGTCTGACCTGGATTAATATCAAGTTAGAAACAAAGCGATCTAAAAATAGATGTGCATGGGCTTCAAACTCGTAGCCTTGCAACATAACTCTAACTGTCTAAACATTTGTGAAATAGCAACTGACCTGCAAGTTAGTTATATTTGCCAAGAATATTATGAACTTAAAGTAAATGAGTAGATCTTGATATAAAGTATTACTTTATTAGTAACGAGATCAACTGCTTATGGGTTTTCTTATTAAACTCTTCAGAATACTAGTAAACGGTTCAATATCAAAGTATAATTAACACTAATATTACTAGTTGATATGCATACTGCATGATGGGTTATGAGTAGTTGCGTTAGAAAAGAAAAAATGTCTATGCTTTAACTCTTCTTCTATTAATGGAAATTTGAAGTTTCTTCAAACGTTGTCAATAGTCACCTTAGTGCATTGTCTATTTTTCTTTTTATTTGCATTCTACACGTCTTTTTCTTTCCTTGTAACTACATTATATACCGTATTTATTAATCCTGGATTATTATCATGCAGCATCATCTTTCTTCTCTACTAGCTTCCACGGATGCAGATGTAGTTGAAGCGTGTTTGCAAACTCTATCATCTTTTTTAAAGAAATCTACTGGAAAACACATTATAAGAAATGCATCTCTAAATTCAAAGTTATTTGCTTTTGCACAAGGCTGGGGTGGGAAAGATGAAGGGCTAGGATTGGTGGCATGTGCTCTAGAGAATATATCTGACCCAGTGGCTCATGAACTGGGTAGCACCCTCCATTTTGAGTTCTATGAAAACTCTGCAGCAGAAAAGTCAACTCAAGGGCTACAAATAATCCATTTACCTAAAATCCATACTAGTGAAGAATCTGATCTTGAACTTTTGCACAGATTAGTACAAGAATACAAAGTACCAAGTAGCTTAAGATTCTCACTTTTGACAAGATTGCGTTTTTCAAGAGCTTTTAGCTCCTTTAATGCTCGCCAACAGTACACATGTATTCGTTTACTTGCATTTATAGTTCTTGTTCAAGCATGTGGTGATACTGATTATCTGGTTTCTTTTTTTAACACCGAGCCTGAGTTCATCAACGAGTTGGTAACACTTTTGAGCTATGAAGATGCTGTCCCTGAAAAAAATCGAATTTTATGTCTGTTTTCATTGGTTGCTCTTAGTCAAGATCGTTCTCGCCAGCCAACTGTGTTAACAGCTGTCACAACTGACGGGCATCGTAGCATGCTATCAAGCCTCATGCAGAAGGCTATCGACTCTGCAGTTAATAAATCGTCTATTTTGTTTGCTGAGGCTTTACTATCATTGGTTACGGTTTTAGTTTCCTTCTCTTCTGGATGTTCTGCCATGCGTGAAGCAGGGTTTATACCTACCCTTTTGCCTCTTCTTAAAAACACAGATCCTCAGAAGCTGCATCTAGTCAGTACTGCTGTACATGTCCTAGAAGCTTTTATGGATTACAGCAATCCAGCTGCTGCTTTGTTTCGCGACCTTGGTGGATTAGATGATGCAATTTCTCGATTGAAAATAGAAGTTTCTAATGTTGAAAATGGCACACCTGTTCAGATGCAAACTAGTACTGCATCTGATTATGACAGTATGCATCCTCTTTATTCTGAAGCTTTGGTGTCGTACCACAGGAGGTCACTAATGAAAGCTTTATTGCGTGCTATATCACTTGGAACGTATGCACCTGGAACCACTGCTCGTGTTTATGGCTCTGAAGAAAGTTTGCTACCACAATGTTTGCATGTGATCTTTAAAAAAGCTAAAGATTTTGGGGGTGGGATGTTTTCATTGTCTGCAGTTGTAATGAGTGATCTGATTCATAAAGACCCAACTTGCTATTCAATCTTAGAACAAGCTGGTCTTCCATCTGCATTTCTAGATGCTTTAATGGATGGTGTGCTTTGTTCTGCTGAAGCTATAACATGCATACCACAGTGTTTGGATGCTTTGTGTCTTAGTAATAATGGTCTCCAGGCTGTCAAAGATCGTAATGCTTTGAGGTGTTTTGTGAAGATATTTACTTCCCGAAATTACCTGCGTGCCCTTGTGGGTGATACTCCAAGTTCGCTGTCTAGTGGCCTTGATGAATTGATGAGACATGCTTCTTCATTACGTGTGCACGGTGTTGATATGCTGATTGAGATTTTAAATGCCATTAAGAAGCTTGGTTCTGTACCTGAAGTTGTTGAAGCTCCTAGCTCTTCTGTTCCGATGGAAACTGATGGTGAATCCAGCAAGAATGAAAATTGCGAGAAGCTTCTGGAACCATCTGTCGATGTGCCTTTGTTAAATGTGGAGTCTTTTCTACCTGATTGTGTTCACAATGTTGCTCGTTTGCTTGAAACGATTCTTCAAAATTCTGATACGTGTCGTATATTTGTGGAGAAAAGGGGAATCGAATCTGTTCTGCAGTTATTTACTTTACCTTTGATGCCTTCCGGTGTTTCTATTGGTCAGAGCGTATCAATTGCATTTAAAAACTTCTCTCCGCATCATTCTGCATCTCTAGCTAGAATATTATGTTCATTCTTGAAAGAGCATTTGAAAGTGACAAACGAGCTACTAGTATCTCTTGGAGGTATGAAACTTGCACAGATAGAAGATTCTAGAAGAACAAAGGTGGCACAATGTCTTTCTAGTCTTGAAGGTATTTTGTCTCTTTCTAATTCTTTGTCAAAAGGGACTACAAATCTTGTGTCTGAGCTTGGGACTTCTGATGGTGATGTGTTGAGAGATCTTGGAGTTGCTTACCGGGAAATACTCTGGCAAGTTTCTATTGATTGTGATTCTAAAGCAGATGAAAAACAGAGTAATGAAACAGAGTCTGAAAACGTGAATGCTAATAGCACCGATATTGCCATTGCTACAAGTGATGATGATGCAAGCATGCCGGTTGTGAGGTACATGAACCCGGTTTCGATTCGGAACAGTTCACAACCTCACTGGGGTTTCGAACGTGACTTTGCTTCAGTGGTTCGATCTGGTGAAGGGTTCAGTCGGCGAAGCCGACATGGGTTAGCCCGTATAAGAGGAGGAAGAACCAGCAGACATCTAGAAGCCTTGCACATTGATCCGGAAGCCTCCATAAGCAACACCGAGGCAAGTTCTTCACAAGATTTAAAGAAAAAAAAACCTGAAGTTGTTGTTATGGAAAGCCTTAACAAACTGGCTGCCAGTATACGTTCTTTCTTTGCCATTTTAGTAAAAGGATTTCCTTCATCTAACCGTCGAAGGGCTGAAACTGGATCACTAAGTACTTCTTCAAAGAACATTGGAACGGCATTGTCCAAGATTTTTCTTGAAGCACTTAGTTTCTCGGGGTACACCATGGGTTCAGGTCTTGATACTTTGTTGTCAGTTAAGTGCCATTATCTTGGAAAAGTTGTGGAACACATGGCAACATTAACATTCGATAATAGGCGGCTAATCTGTCATACAGTTATGATAAATAATTTTTATGTCCAGGGGACCTTTAAGGAGCTACTCAACACTTTTGAAGCTACAAGTCAGTTACTATGGACATTGCCTTTTTCTGCTTTGAGATCTGGAAATGAATTTAATGAAGGAAACAAATTGTCTCACAGTAAATGGTTACTAAACACTTTACAGGGTTACTGTCGGCTTTTGGAGTTTTTTGTTAACTCTGCTTTTCTCTTGCCACCAACCTCCACATCTCAAGCTCAGTTACTTGTACAGCCAGCGGCTGCTGGGTTATCAATCGGGTTGTTTCCGGTTCCTCGAGATCCGGAAGTGTTTGTTCGAATGCTGCAATCACAAGTTCTTGATGTAATACTTCCTGTCTGGAATCATCCTATGTTCCCAGATTGTAATCCAGAGTTCATTACTAAAATTGTGAGACTTGTCACTCATATATACTGCGGTGTCGATGATGCAAAGCGACCTCATGGAAGTGGCTCTGGCGGTGGGAGGTTCATACCACCACCTGATGAAGCCACTATTGCGACCATTGTAGAGATGGGGTTTACTAGGGCACGGGCAGAAGAAGCATTAAGACGGGTTGAAACAAATAGTGTTGAGATGGCGATGGAATGGTTGTTCGCTCATGCTGATGATCCTGTACAGGAGGATGATGAGCTGGCACAAGCACTTGCTTTATCTTTAGGAAACTCGTCAGAGACACCTAAAGCAGATGATAGCGTAGAAAAGTCAACCAATGGTCAAACAGAAGTTGCAGAAGCCAAAACACTAACACCGCCTATTGATGACATTCTTGCAGCTACTATGAAGTTATTTCAGAGTAGTGATTCAATAGCTTTTTCCTTAACAGATTTGCTTGTTACCTTTTGCAATAGGAATAAAGGAGAAGATCGCCCAAAAGTGATATCATATCTTATCCAACAGCTTAAACTTTGCCCACTGGAAATTTTGAAGGAAACTAGTACACTCTGTACTGTATCACACACATTAGCATTGGTTGTTGCTGATGATGTTACTGCTAGAGAAATTGCTGTGAAAAACGATGTTGTTTCTATTGCAATAGATGTTTTAATGAAGTTTATAGCGGGAACTGGGTCACAAAATGAGCTGCTTGTGGTACCAAAATGCATCAGTGCTTTGCTGCTAATTTTGGACACTTTGTTGCAGTCCAAGCCCAATGTATCTTCTGAGACAAAAAACGGAACTGAAGACGTAGACGAGAAATCTACTCCAGTTAATGTTGACAATGCAAAGGGCAGTAAGTTTGAAAAGATATTTGGGAAATCTACTGGCTATCTGACTATTGAAGAGGGTAGTAGGGTAGTTAATGTTGCATGTGATCTGATTAGAAGACATGTCCCTGCTCTGGTTATGCAAGCAGTTTTATTACTGTGTGCTCGTTTGACAAAAACACACTCTCTGGCTTTACAGTTTCTTGAAAATGGAGGTATGACTGATCTTTTCAGTATACCAAAGACTTGTTTCTTTCTTGGATATGACACAGTGGCATCTGCTATCATTCGGCATCTCATTGAAGATCCTCAGACGCTACAAACAGCAATGGAGTTGGAGATACGTCAGGCTTTAAGTGGTAGCCGCCATGGCGGACGTGTTCCTCCGCGTGTATTTTTGACATCAATGGCACCTCTTATTTCTCGCGATTGTGAGGTCTTCATGAAAGCAGCAACAACTGTATGCCAGCTGGACACTACAGGTGGCAGAACAGTTGTTGTATTGTCCAAAGAAAAAGAGAAAGAAAAGGATAAATTAAAAACTTCAGGTGTTGAAATTCGAGCACCTTCTGTGCCTGAAAATAAATATCAAGATGGACCAGTAAAGTGTGGCAAAGCCCAGAAAAAAGTTCCTGCTAATCTCACACAGGTTGTAGATCACCTGCTTGAAACTGTAATGAAATACCCTTCCCTGAATCCTGAGGAAGATTGCAGTAAATTTGATGATGCAATGGAGGTAGATAGTTCTGCTGTAATTAAGGGTAAAATGAAGGTCAATGATACAAGGAAAGAATTTGACAGTCTGTCGGAGAAATCAGCTGCTGGGTTACCGAAAGTGACTTTTGTCCTGAAATTGCTTAGTGATATTCTTCTGATGTATGTACATGCCGTTGGAGTAATTTTAAAACGTGATCTGGAAATGCAAGGTGGGATTGTGCATCATGTTATGCATCACCTTCTATATCCTTCTGTAGATAAGATATCTGGATCTGATGAATGGAGAGGGAAACTATCTGATAATGCCTCATGGTTTTTGGTGGTTTTGTGTGGTAGATCAAGTGAAGGGCGTAGGCGTGTCATAAATGTACTTGTGAAAGCTTTGTCTTCATTTGCCAGTTCAGCAAGCAGCTCATCTAAAAACAGTTTATTGCCTGATAAAAGGGTGCTTGCTTCTGTTGATTTGGTTTATTCTGTTTTATCAAAAAATTCGTCCTCTGGTTATGTACTGGGGTCTGGTTGTTCCCCAGATATTGCTAAAGGAATGATTGATGGAGGACTGATTCCGTGTTTGTCCAGCATTCTTCAGGTCCTTGATTTAGACCATCCTGATGCCCCAAAAGTTGTGAATATTATTCTTAAAGCTTTGGAAGCCTTAACACGTGCTGCCAATGCAGTGGAACAACTTACTTCATCTGACTTGGCCAACAAGAAAAAGTCTGTTAGTTTGGATACTGCATATGATAATCAAACAGTTGATACTCCAGTCAATCAAATATCAGTGGGTGGTCAACATGAGCTCACAGGTACTGACAATGCTGAACAACATCATGAAGAAACAACACAAGATGAAGGCGACCATGAATCGGATTTAAACCAGGATGTAGAGCAGGATATGAGAATTGAAATGGATGAGATGGAAGATGGTGTTTTAAGAGATTCTGATCAAATTGAGATGACTTTTCACGTTGAGAGTAGGCGAGGTGGGGATAATACTGGTGACGAGGATGACGACATGGGAGATGGTGGTGAGGATGACGAGGATGATGATGATGATGATGATGATGGAGATGATGAGGATGAAGATGAAGATATAGCAGAGGATGGTACAGCTTTAATGTCATTGGCTGACACAGATGTTGAAGATCATGATGAAACTGGATTAGGTGATGAGTATAATGATGACATGATTGAAGAAGAGGATGATGATGATTACCATGAAAACCGTGTTATTGAGGTGAGATGGCGAGAGGCTCTTGATGGTGTCCTTGGTCAAGCTGGACCTGATAGTGGACTTATTGACATTGCTGCAGAGCCATTTGAAGGAGTCAATGTTGATGATATTCTTGGTGTTGGTAGACCGATGAACGGTGGCTTTGACCATGGCCGCCGCCAACAGACCAGAACTTCATTTGAGAGATCTGGTGTAGATGGTAATAACGCTCTGCAGCACCCTCTTCTATTGAGACCATCTTCACAGTCTGGTGAACTAGGGTCAATACGGCCATCAAGTGGCGGCAATTCATCTCGGGATTTGGAATCTATATCCGGTGGGAGCTTTGATGTTTCACATTTTTACATGTTTGATGCTCCTGTTCTTCCATTTGATCATGCACAATCTACCGTGTTTGGTAACAGAGTTGCCGGTGGAACTCCATCACCACTGGCTGACTTTTCTGTTGGTTTTGAGTCACTACGGGCACCTGCAAGAAGAGGACCAGGTGATGGCCGGTGGACTGATGATGGTCAACCACAAGCTAGTGGGCAAGCTGCTATTATGGCACATGCTGTAGAAGAGCATTTCATGTCTCAGCTAACCACAACCACTCCTGTAGCCAATGATAAACCACAGGCTGCAGAGGTTGTCGGTAATGTTGGTCAGCAGTCTGAAGGTCCAGATAATAATAATAATGATCAAAATGTTGATCAGATGGTTGAAAACGCTCAACAAACACAAGGACAAGCAAGTGAGCCTAATCCTGATGTTGTAAACATCGAGGCAAATAGTCATGATAACATGGAAAATAGTGAAGGAAATGAGCAGCAGGTATGGTTTGATTTTTACTTTATTATGCTGTTACTTTTTTCTGTGAATTTTTTATTCAATTAGACATGATGTGTGATTTCAGGAGTTATCAGCAATTGATGAGGTGGCAAGTAACAATTTGTCTAGTTCTGGTGACCATAATGCTGATGTTGATATGAATGTTGCTGGCGGGGACATGTTACCTTCAGTCTCTGTCATTGAAGAGTCATTATCTGAACAAAACGCTAACATTGGTGACCAACCAGATGCAACGGTGGCAACTAACGTAGCCCAAAGTACTAATGGCATAGATCCAACATTCTTGGAGGCACTACCTGCAGAACTTAGGGCAGAAGTCTTAGCTTCACAACAATCTCAATCAGCTCCACCTCCAGTTTCTGCTCCTGCACCTATTCCTGCTACCTCTGACGAAATAGACCCGGAATTTTTAGCTGCGCTTCCTCCAGATATCCAAGCTGAAGTTTTAGCTCAACAACGTGCGCAAAGGGTTGCACATCAAGCTGAAGGTCAACCTGTGGATATGGATAATGCTTCAATTATAGCTACTTTTCCAGCTGATTTGCGTGAAGAGGTTTGCATACTTGCATTTTGAAATATAAGAACTTAATCACTTAATTACTTTTACTAGTTTTTTTTATTTTCATTGTTTTTAGGTGTTATTAACATCATCAGAGGCAGTTCTTTCTGCATTGCCTTCTCCATTACTCGCTGAAGCCCAAATGCTCAGGGATAGGGCTATGAGTCACTATCAGGCTCGTAGCTTATTTGGAAACAACCAGAGACATAGTAGCAGGAGGAATGGGTTGGGCTTCAATAGGCAGACAGTAACTGATAGGGGTGTTGGCGTTACAATAGGACGAAGGGCATCTTCTGCTTTTCTAGAAAGCTTGAAAGTGAAGGAAGTTGAAGGGGACCCGCTTTTGGATCCTGATGCTTTGAAAGCATTGATCAGGCTTCTACGATTAGCACAGGTATTGATTTCTTAAATAAGCAATGAAGTAGATGTCCTTTTCTTAATTGTTATATAATTTTGACAAAATTTTCAGCCTCTTGGGAAAGGCCTTCTGCAGAGGCTCTTCTTGAACTTATGTGCTCATGGACGTACAAGGGAAGTTCTTGTTTTCTTGCTATTGCGCATGATCAAGATGGAGACCGAAGGCCCGGCAGGTGGATTGACAACAATAAATTCTCAGAGGCTTTATGGGTGTCAGTCTAATGTTGTTTATGGCCGATCACAGCTCTTAGATGGTATGGTTTCTCTATAATCTGAAACGTATTCTTTTCAAATTTAATAGTTCTGATGTTGATGCCAGAGAGGGTTCATTACTTCATTTACAGGTCTCCCACCGCTGGTACTGCGTCGGGTGTTAGAGATTTTGACATATCTGGCTACAAATCATTCTTCTGTTGCTAGTTTGTTGTTTTACTTTGATTTGTCACTTGTTCCTGAGTCTGTAAATCTCAATTGGTATGATAAAAAGAATGATAAGGGAAAAGAGATGGTTGTTGAAGGTGGAGAAATTTCTCATCCTGTTGGATCCGAGTGTGACATTCCTATTTTATTATTTGTAAAACTCTTGAATCAACCATTGTTCCTACGCAGTATTGCCCACTTAGAACAGGTATTTTAGACTGTACTTTTGTTGTCAGAAGTGATAATTCTGATTCCCATTTTTTTTAAAACAGCTGGATATGAACTTTATTGTTGTTGGGTACTTGGGTATCACATTTCTTATATTGTATATGGTCGGTGGTCCAGGTTATGGGTCTACTTCAAGTGGTTGTTTACACTGCTGCTTCGAAGATAAAAAGCCAACCACATACTGAACAGGTTGAAACAACTTCCCAAGCACTGCCTGGTGCTGCATCCACTAATCTACCTCAGCCTCAGGGAGATTCCTCCTCAGCAGGAACAGAACCTAGTCATGGTGATAAAATTGTCAGTGACGGATTATCCACATCAGATGACCAGAAAAGTGTCAACATGTATAACATTTTCATGAAGCTTCCACAATCTGATCTCCATATTCTATGCAGTCTTCTTGGCCGAGAGGGGTAATATTTAGTATCCAGTGATTATTTTGTTAATTCATGTTTTTTTGCCTATTTTGGTGTTGCACATCCTGGAAGTTTAATGACTGAAATATTTTGTTTACTAGGCTATCAGATAAAGTTTACCTGCTTACTGGTGAAGTTCTGAAGAAATTAGCCTCAGTTGCACCAGCACATAGAAAGTTTTTTATTGTAGAGCTTTCAGATTTAGCTCATAGGCTTAGTGGGTCCGCCATTCAGGAACTCATCACACTAAGAAACACACACATGTTGGGTCTGAGTGCGGGGTCCATGGCTGGGGCTGCTGTTCTAAGACTCATGCAAACGCTTAGCTCACTCATTCCACCTGATACCGATGGCAGTAAGAGTTTTAAAAATGATGGCAATCAGGAGCATATTACAATGTGGAAATTAAATATTTCACTTGAACCTTTATGGCAAGAATTGAGCGAGTGTATAAGTGTGACAGAAACACAGCTGGCACATGGCTCGTTTTCTTCAGTTACAAATTCTAATACAGTCGAGCAAGTCCCTGGTGCGGGTCCCAGTGCTTCATCTATATCGCCTCTGCCACCTGGCACTCATAGGCTTTTACCTTTTATTGAGTCTTTTCTAGTTCTATGTGAAAAGCTTCAAGCAAATAATGCTAGTCTACAACAAGATGAAGCGTATGCAACAACAACGGCACAGGAAGTGAAGGAGTTTTCTGGAAATTCATCTCCAAGTGGGACTGGAGTTGATGGTGCTGTGACATTTGCTAGGTTTGCTGAGAAACATCGGCGGCTATTAAATGCTTTTGTTAGACAAAATCCTGGTTTGTTGGAGAAGTCACTTTCTATGATGTTGAAACTACCAAGGTTAATTGATTTTGACAACAAAAAGTCATATTTCCGTTCTAGAATCAGGCAGCAACATGATCAACACCTAGCAGGCTCATTACGAATAAGTGTCCGACGGGCTTACGTTCTAGAAGATTCTTACAATCAGCTGCGAATGCGTCCCACTCAAGACATAAAAGGACGATTAAATGTCCATTTTCAAGGTGAAGAAGGTATTGATGCTGGTGGTTTGACTAGAGAATGGTATCAACTGTTGTCTAGGGTCCTATTTGATAAAGGAGCTTTACTTTTCACAACTGGAGGAAACAATGCAACTTTCCAGCCAAACCCTAATTCTGTCTATCAGACTGAACATCTTTCCTACTTCAAATTTGTTGGACGTGTGGTACATCTCCCAAAAACAAACCCTTTATTCTTCTGTTAAAACTTATTTTTCTATTTGTTGTATAATGATATTTTGTGTTACAGGTTGCTAAAGCCTTGTTTGACGGGCAACTCCTGGATGTTTACTTCACTCGATCTTTCTATAAGCATATTCTTGGTGTGAAGGTAACATATCATGATATAGAGGCTGTTGATCCTGATTATTACAAGAACTTAAAATGGTTGCTAGAGGTAAGTGCTATGAAAATACGGTTATATTATTGTAACTTATTTATTCTCTTTACTTGCATCGTGGTTTTCTGATACTACTGCTTTATGTATCAGAACGATGTAAGTGACATACTGGACCTGACATTTAGCATGGATGCTGATGAAGAAAAACACATCCTCTATGAGAAGACAGAGGTGCATGTCTACAGTTGTTAAAACATATGATTCTACCTAGAAAATTGGCAATAAATTGAACTTCAAATTTGGTTTTTGTTCTTGGTATGGATCAGGTTACTGATTATGAGCTAAAGGCGGGTGGGCGAAATATAAGAGTAACAGAAGAAACAAAGCATGAATATGTGGATCTTGTTGCAGACCATAAGCTTACAAATGCAATACGCCCTCAAATCAATTCATTTTTGGAGGGTTTTAATGAGTTGATACCACGTGACCTCATTTCTATCTTCAATGATAAAGAGCTTGAACTGCTGATAAGTGGTCTTCCAGAAATTGACTGTGAGTTATCCTACTGGTTTCATAAGTTGTATTTCATGATTGTTATGGTAACTAACTTCTTGTTGTTGCAGTCGACGATCTGAAGGCAAACACTGAATATACAGGATACACCGTAAGTTCTAGTGTAGTTGGGTGGTTTTGGGAGGTTGTCAAAGCATTTAACAAAGAAGACATGGCTAGATTGCTTCAATTTGTCACTGGTACATCAAAGGTAATTTAAAAATCCACATACGTATAGTTATTTTTTATAGTTATGTTTATGTTAGAAGTTGAATAATAACCTAACAGTCTAACACTTGTATATTTGTGCCAGGTTCCATTAGAAGGTTTTAAGGCGTTGCAAGGTATATCGGGTCCGCAGAGATTTCAAATTCACAAAGCTTATGGAGCTCCAGAGAGGCTGCCATCAGCTCATACTTGGTTTGTATTTTTTTCTCCTCTTTTTCTCTCCTTTTTTTAAAAAAAAATTTGGTATGATTTTATGTACTATCTTTAACTCATTTGTTGTTTATTTTTTATCAGCTTCAACCAATTAGATCTTCCTGAATATATGTCAAAAGAACAGCTTCAGGAGCGGTTATTACTCGCGATCCATGAAGCTAGTGAAGGTTTTGGGTTTGGCTAGTGATGATGTTCTAGATGTGGTGGTTTGGGGACCACTAGCATCCGTTCAGCCGTTGATATTTTATGTAAATGTTAGTTTTACCCGTTCATTTTATTATGTAGAGATGTATAAATGTTGACACAATCAAGTTGTTTAAGTTGAACCTTCTTTTCTGCAGATAAAGAACATTGATTATGCATGGCGATGCAGTTTAAAGAAGGCGAGTTCCTGGGAAGAAATCAAAGGCAATGATGTTGAGTAAGTGGTGAAACACATAGGCTCCATGTAAATCCTACCCCTTTTTGGTTGGTTATTACTTATTAGCTTTTGGTCATTTTGGTTTTATGATTCATATTACCAAGTATTTAAAGTATTTATCTTTGGTTCATTTTTACCTTCCATCATTTTTTGCATATATTGTCTACCTGTAGGTTCGGTTGACCAGTCTTAGCATTTTTATTTATTGATAAATAATGGATATATTATTAAATATGATTATACAAACAAATGGACCAATAAGTGTATAACCAAGTGTTTTTTGATGGTGTGGTCTCCAACTAAGATCATAATTTTGGATATTTTACATATACAAAGAGAGAAATTGGAAGGGAGTCTCAATAATCATTTTAGGTGTATAGATATGCAACCTCATTATGTTGTCTTACAAACATAATGGGTTGTCAATTTGTCATTGATCCGTTGCTATAATGGTTCAAATAGAATGTGGTAGACTCTCTTTTACGTCTTGAGTTCTAGTTCTCACATTGGTAACTAAATATGACTATCTTTAACATACAAACTATTAGTTCTAAATCAAAAAAGATTTAATTGCATATTTACCCCTATAAACATCCTTAAATGCATATTTCCCCGACTAAAAAAATCAATTGCATATATACCCAATGTTAACTAAATGTCTTTATTAAAAATGGGTATATTTGCAAATTAAAGTTGTTTATAAGGGGAAATATGCAATTAATTTTTTTGGCTGGGGAAATATGCATTTAAAGTGTTTTGGAGGGGGAAATATGCATTTAACCCATAAAAAAAAAGGGTTAAAAGAAATTTATCAAAAGCGAAAATTTCATAATGCTATAACGAAAAAGGTTCAATTTTAAAAAACTTTCTAGACAATTCACAATCTCATTAGGCCATTTCTGAATTTATGAAAACCAAACTTTTACTAAAAGATACGTGTTCCAACATTATTAGATTGGGCCCGCATTACAGATTTTGAGGATCGAAAAATATCTTGAGCCCACATTAATAAATTGGGACAGTATAATTTTCCCTGCTCATTTACTTAATTTTATACGGATACAATAACAATTATGAGATAAAAATAAATTATATGTAACAACGACTTGCATAATAACACAATGAGTTATTGTTCCTTATATGAGTGTTTACAAACAGCTCCAAATCGGTTTGACCGATTAGATCGTAACCATCCATTTAATATTTGTCATTCCAAAAATAAATTTTTAAGTTTATCTATTATATCTAGAACGGTCCATAGTATTTTTAAATTAATACCACTAAATTACACTTATGAAAAATAACTAATTTACCACTATTAAATCGCCTTAGCCAAACATTTAATTAGTATAACCAGCTATCAAATCTATTATCGTTAAAAGAAAGCTATCAAATCTACTCAAACGTGCCTTTTTGTTTAGACACTAATAATTAATTTCACCACCTAAACTCTTCCTCACAATCAGCTAAACAAGATCAAAGTAAGTCCATAAACGATTCTTACTAAGCCAAATATTCATACTAAAGGCTCGTGAATCGCCGTTACTCTACAAACGAGAAAGATGGTTACAATTCAACGTCCTATATATATACAAATGATAATCTTGTATATTTGTACAAAGATCACTTATTTTGTAAATTGGTCCGGTCTGCATTTTAGATATTTTTTTTTCAATTTTGATAACAAATTGTTATATGTATGTTGGGGTTATGTTATATATCTCTAACTAAAACTAAAACTAAAACTAAAACATAAACTAAAACATGACCATTAATTTTAGGGCTTGAAAGTTTTTGAACAAATCAATCAAATCAAATTACAAACAACTCATACATCGTTCCGTTATCAGCATCTTCCTTCCAATCCTCCACTCAATCACTATCAATTCATGTCGGTAAGTTTTTTCATTTCGTTTTTGTTTTTCTTCATTACCGTACCGATCTCTATGAATAGAACAATCAATCGATTGATTGATTGTATGTTTGTTTATTGTATATGTACGTGAATTATTCGATTTGATTTAGTGATTTCGACTGTTGATCATGAATTTGCACTATTAAAAACAATTAATTTAGAAATCATTCAAATTTGTTTCTAATTGAGGATCATCACGCTTGTTTTTCTTCGTGTTATTATGTTGTTGATCTGTAAGGATTAGAATTGGAATGATTATGATTTATGGATGTATGTTGTGTGGCTTTTGAGGAAATTTTGTCTTAAACTGTTAAAGTAAGCGGGAATAGTATAATGAAGTGAATAAAAGTTAACAGGTGTTGTTGGCTGATGGTTAGAAGAGTTAGTTATTCATCTAGTTTTTATGATTTTATTGATTGTTCTTCGTTTCGAACACACAGGTCACCCCTACGCCCCACCGACACACACACGCAAGGTACTTTTGAGGGTATGGTAATTGATACAATGGGGACAAGTGTCTCTTTGATGACATTGTGTTTATTTTGTCTCGGTAGGTATATATTTAAGGATATATGAGCATGGGTATTAATTGCAGTATGCACTATGCATATTGTTTTATGTTTGGTATACATGTGACATTGTTTTATGGCGAAAAACCGATGCTATTTGGTGGTAATTTTTGTTTTGAGTTTTGTTTATGTGTTTTGGTAGGAGGAGAAGGGTAGGCCATTGCCAAAGTTTGGCGATTGGGATGTAAATGATCCTGCTTCAGCTGAGGGTTTTACTGTCATTTTTAATAAAGCAAGGGATGAGAAGAAGATGGGTGGCAAGTCAGACTCGCCGTCAAAGCTTGATCCTGGTTATAAGCATGCTGCTGTTCCTGTAAAGAAACTTTCAGCTGTAAGTGGCCCGTTGGTTTATTTATTTATGGGTGAATTAAGTTTTTTGGTTATAGTTTCAGCCACCAAACATTATGATTGTGTGTTAACAGTTAATATAATCAGACCTATTATAAGTTTTTTCAGTTGAAATTTTTATGCTGTAAATTGTTACTGGTTTATTCATCAGGGTTTTTCTAGTGTAGATTAGTATGGTTAGGGCTTTTTTAAATGTAGGCCTAAACATTGTGCTTGATTGGACGGGTAAAGGTTTGCTGCAAGTTTATCCTACCAGTTGTGGGTAGACAACGGGACTATAGAATTGATTTGAAATAGTTTGAAAACAAATCTTCCTTTTTTCTGATCTTTTATACACTTTGCCAATTAGAAGTGCTAAAAAATTTTAGTGGCATGGCAGCTGTAGGTACGGCCTAGGGGTGAGCGTTGGGAGAAGTTATGTTTGTGGGTGGTATCAACTAGGAAAAAAAAGATGCTCCCAAAACTAATGACGTGAAAAGTTTTGGGAACATCTAAGAATCTTGTGTTCTTGAATTTTGTACATGACTTTATGATTTACAATTCTTCGCATTGTTCATGATTTAACACACAGTTTTGACCATCTATCTTGACTCTTATGATATGCAGAAGAGATGGTTCTGCTGCATGCACGCACCTTCTGCAGAATCCTAACATGGCCTTATAGGCGGGTGTTCCAGGCCTGACCCGAACCAACCCGACAAATTGTTACTTTGATTCTTTGTGGTATAGAGTGAGTCTTGTTTATGGAGGGAAGGGAGGGGAAACGGAAAAGGAAGACTATGGAATGTGTCTATATTACAGATTTTGGGAGTTCCTTGCTTCTTTTGTGTATGTGTGTGTTGTATGTTGTTATGAATCAAAGCAAAGGTTGGTCATGTGTAGTTGTTTTGACCCATTGTTGCTTTGGTTTTACTATTGGAAACTTTATTGTCATGGATTATAATTGTTTTATTGATGCTTGGAATTTTTCATATTTGAACCATAAAAGAATGACTGCAATTAATTGTTTTTTAACAGTGAGAATCAACTGCTGGAAAACTAACCATGTTCGCCTGTATGATCATGTAAAACGTAACTTGCGCTAGACATGTGGTCTTAATTACTCTAAAGAAGAATTTAACAGAACTGATTTACAACAAATGGCATGAAAACAAAAGGAAATGCCTGTTAATATGGTTTGGTAGTTGTTTATTGTTTTCTTCAATTTAATAATGTGAGTAGTAACATTTATTATTGTTTGGTCGATGAGGTTGTCTTGTCTTTTATAGTGTTCCTTGATTTCTCATAACATTTATTTCTCCTATGTAGTAAACAAGCTCTTGTCAATGATGGAATCTTGTATCTAATAATGTGTCTAAAGTGTGGTCGCGTCACATTGAATGTTTTCCTTTGATGTCTTTTTACGGTTGTAAGGTTGTGGTGGTACGAGATAGAATGAAAATGATAATGTTCCAAGTAAAATAAAAGAAAAATAACATAGCCCAATGTGAGACTTGAACCTAAGATCTCTCATTTAAGAATATTGAGTATCTCACTTTAACCACTTGAGCTAAGAATCATTGATCTTTTGTTAATTTGATGATAAACATTATGGATGTTTATGGTAGAATTATTTATTTGGATGAATCATGTTCATTTGAACCGCTAATTTACGAGTGTGGTTTGGTTGAACTATGATGTGTATTTGGCACTTGTTTGTTTGTGTTCATTAATGTTTGTTTATCTTTATTTATTTTTATTTGTTCATGTATCTTTGTGTTTGTTAACTATTAATTTAGTTTTTTAATGAATGAACACGAACATTTTCGTTTATTTAATGAACAAATGTAAACATGAAAATCATGTTTGATTACGTGTTTCTGTTTGTTAAAATTAAATGAACAAACAAAAACACACCAATATTCGTGTTCGTTCGGTTTGTTTACATGCCTACAAGCATTATGATTTATTTTGTAAAATATTATTCTTTTGTGTAAGTCTTTGTAGGTGCAGAAGACTTCGGAAAAAAAAAAGAACATGATAATATACGTTCTTTTGAAATAATAATAAAAGCTTCTTAAAGATTTTGAAAAGATGAATTTGATTTTGATTGAAAGTCTCATCTTGTAAATAAAAAAATGGCTTTATCTACTTGTTTTTAAATTAATTCAAATAAATCAAATCGTTAGTATTTGGGGAGATAAAAGAAAAGAAAAGGATAACAACACAAATAAAAAAGGATTATTAGAAAAATCAGGTGAGCAAAATAAGGAAGAAATTTTGATGGTTATATAATATATATATATAATGGACATGTCATATGAGGGATCATCTTTTGTTTTGTTTTCAACTCGAGTTCGACGAGCAAGAAAAAGAAGCCGGCAACTTTAGTTTTTCATCTTCTGCTTCCAACAAATTGGTCAGTTTTTTACTTTATGTTTTACTTCTTTTCCTTTTCATTTGATTCATCTAGCAACTATGTCTACTAATAAAACCAAGTTGTTTAATTTTTAACACATACAACAAATAAGTGTTCGAAATTAAATTAGTTATATACAAATTATTCAATATGATTAAACGACATAGTGTTTAATTATAATAAGTGCTATCATCATTGTATCTATCACGTCAAAATCTTGCATATAGCAAGCTGACTCTAATTACAGACCGCATTTAATTAGATATTATATGAATGGGATGTCTAAACCATGAGTGGACCTAAAAGATCACAGTGTAAGACCTGATCCAAACTTAAATAAAAAAAAATATTTTATAGCTATAGTCAAACAACCTATAAACTTTCTCACATCTAATGAAATATTTAATATTTGTATAAGTCATTCACTAGAACCGTCATTGCTCCACAATTGATGTGAGCCTAACATAACTTTTGTTCTTTTAAGTATTTAATAACTATTTATTTATGTCAATCTTAAACCTTAATGAATAGGAAAAGTTACAAATTCCGTACGTGTTACAATATTAAAAAACAGAAAATAAATATAATAAAATGTTTTTTAAATAACAAACCCCACATCACATCTTCTTGCACGGCCCCTCTTCCTGACATCACGTGGCCTGTTTTAAATTTTAGTATTTTACAAAGGTTGTTTCTTTTCTCTCTTTCTCAACTTGCCATTTAAGCAAAAGTTCTTCTAGTATTATTAAGAATATATATGTTGAAAAGATGTTGGACGGTTTAAGTAAATATAATTAAAAATTAAAACCTAGGACTAGATTAAGATGTTGTGTGTGATTGAATTTGAAAATAATTTATTTATTTTTTTGTAAGAGAATCAAATTTATAAATTTAATAAATATGAAAAGGTGGTCCATTCAATCTTTCTATCGCCTAATAATTCATTATTAACAAATTGTCACTTAACATTTTTTTTATCAACTATTTCATCCGTTAAAACTTTGACCATTAATAACACATAACTATTCTATCCCTAACCCACTCTATTTTTAATTAAAAAATAAATAAAAAACACATTTCATTACACATTTAAAAAAACTACATTTCATTTAAAAATACAAAAAACATACACAAAAATATTAAAAAAGAGTAAATTTTTTTATTTTTTGTGTAGAACAATTTAATTTATAGGTAAACTTTATATAAAAAACTTTTTGTTTTAGTATCATTGTTATGAAGAATTGAGAGGGTAATTTTTTTCTTGTTTAAAGAGTATAGAGACCGAAAGAAATATTCCACCTTATAAAAATATGACATTCGTTAACAAAAAGTGTTTTCTCGCTAATAATATTCCTAAACATCAATAATAATAATAATAATTAGGTTAAAAAAACTCAGTTTCAAACAACGTTAAAGCACAAAACATAGAGAGACCAACATTAATTAAAAAGTAGAATAATAGTTTGGTTGGTGATACACGAGTATGAACATACGCCTCTCATAGTACAACCAACAAAGCCTGTGGTACCACCCTATGAAACTGAATATACTAATTTCAGTTTTTCACAACATTCGAACACGTTTTTCATTTGCTATCAAACCCTTTGCTTCTTCGTTGGTAATTGTTAATTCCTCTGCATTTTTCTTGTATTATTTTTTTAATCGAGTGATTGAAAGTATCGTCTTTTTGTTTGTTTATCACTGCACGATTCAATTTCCAACAAATTTACACAATCACACATTGTTGATCTTTGGTGGGTTTCATTTAAATTTATTTAAAATCAAAAAGGGTTTTCTCATTTCTGTAACAAGTTGAATTGATTAATTAAAAACTGGTTCTTGATCAAGAAAGTGTTAACATTTCCACTAAATTTTACTACTATTTTATCATCAATGTGTTTGTGTTTGTGTTTGCTTTCAGGGTTTTTAAGTTTTTTTGTTCATATTGATTTCAAGATATTTAAAAAAGTTTGTAAAGTTGCTTGGATACTTTTGTGTAATCATATTTACTTGATTGGATAACTTTGTCATCAAAGATTATGTTTTTTTTTTTTTTATAATGTGTATATATGTTAATGTGTTTGTATGGTTTCAGCTTTCAGGGTCATTTATCATCAACAGTTAATTTCACTTCAAAATTAATCAGGTAAGGTTTTTTTTACCATGGCTGTTAACAAATTGTTTGAAAATAGATGATTATGAGTTAATACTGCTTAAAGTTGTTTGAAAATAGGCTTGAAAAAGACAGTTTATTTTTTTATTAATGAGAGGAATGAATGCATTGAAGTTACAAGGCAAAACTGATACGGAGTATTAGTTTTCAGTTATGTCTTATTAACATAGAACTAGTCCCAGGATGAGTTTTGAAGATAGGCTTGAAAAAGACAGTTTATTAGTTTTGAAAATAGGCTTGAAAAAATGGTTCTTCAATGCTATACTGTCTAACTGGCATATTCGAAAAAAATGGAAAAAATAGAAAATGATGGTAAATGGCCGGTACCTAGTCCCAGGCCATATAAATCTCAAACCCGCTGATTTGATCGGCCTGTGCGGTCCGTTCTTATTGTGGTTTATGAACACCCTTAATCAAAACCATCACACAGGATGAGCTCCTGGTCTAAATGTTTTTTGTTCTTTTTTGAAAGATTTGCAGCTATTGCATATGTTTTTGTTTATTTGTTGTCAATGTGAATATATAACTGCCCTCATTTCCATTGATAAACAGTATGACCACGAAAGACCATCAGAACCAAACCAACCCTCCAAAAGTGGAGGTTGGAGAGATCGACACTAGCTCACCGTTCCAATCTGTCAAGGATGCTGTAAATCTCTTTGGTGAAGGTGCCTTTTCAGGTGAAAAAATCTCCATCAAGAAAACAAAGCCTCATTCTGATGAGGTATGCATATTTATATATTTTTTAAATTTAAGTATTGTAATCATTGGGGTGTTATGATTTGTGTTTTTAACATGTTTATCTGAAAAGGGGAATCAACTATGTGATTATAGTTTAGGGGTCAAATAATAAGTTTTAGATAATATATGAGTCGCAACAAGCCAACAAAGGAAATTTATCAAAAGCATATCCGATACTGTTTAGTCTGTTTTATCTAGTTCTGGTCATTAATCAAATTCAATACTTACTGAACATCTTCTGAATTGAGATTTTGCTTGCATATGTTTGTGAAGAAAGATTAAATTTGTAACATGTTGTTGTTTATGAACGTAGAGGGTGTTGGTAAAGGAAACGAAGCTCTATTTGGCACAAAAAGAGATTGATAAGTTAAAGGAACGCTTAAAGACCGCTGAAACTACAAAAATCAATGTACTAACTGAGCTCGAACAGACTAAAAGAACAGTCGGTGATCTGACAAAAAAACTCAAGATTACTAGCGAGGCAAAACGGGCAGTAGATAGTCAAGCAAAGCAATTTGAAAACATAGAAACAAAGTCTCCTAAATTCGAAGTAAAACAAACTTTTGGAAACATGAAACAACAGTATGCTGATGTGTTTACAGAACTTAATGCTGCCAAACAAGAGTTGATACGAATCCGTCATGATCGTGAAACAGCTATTGAAGAACCCAATGCTGCTATAAAACAAGAAACAGAATCTGAACTTATGAAAAAAGTGAATTTGGATCGAGCGGGTGGGATTTTAAAGGAGACTTTGTCTTTTAAAGAAACTATTGAGCAGGTGAAGTTGGCAACAATGGAAGCTCAGCAAGAACAAGAAAAGATATTTGCAGAGAAAAATGTTCAAAAGCTGGCACATAAAGCTGCACTTGAAGAATCTTTAAAAAAATTACTTGCTTTACGGGTAAGGGTCGACCAGGAAAAGGTGAAAGATTTTGAAACCCAATATACAGAAACGACATCCGATATCAAAAGGTTACAAACAGAAATGGAAAACGCGAGGGCTTCTGATCTTGATTCTTTGAAAACCGTGACATTAGAGCTTAATGGAGCTAAAGATTCATTGCAGAAAGTGGTTGAGGAAGAAAGTTTGTTAAAGAAGTTGTTGGAAGCTTTAAAGACAGAGCTTGAGAACACGAAGAACGAGCATGAGCAATTGAAAAAGAAGGAAGCGGAAACAGAGTCCGTAGTCTGGAATTTGAATTCAAACTTTGAAAAAAGCAAAAACAATCTTGAAAACGAGTGTATCGAAGAAGCTAAAGTCACGGGTTCTAGTAATGAAATGATGTTGACTTTTCAACAGTTGAAGTTGGAGAATGAAAACGCTAAACGGGAATCAGAAGAGATGAAGATGAAAGCCGAAGAGCTGAAGAAAGAAGCGGAATCAATGAGAATTGGTTTGAAAGAAACTGAAAGTAAAGTTAAGTTAGCTTTAAAGGAAGCTGAAGAAGCAAAAAAAGCCGAATCAAAAGCATGTCATGACATAAAAACAATTACTGAAAGAAGTGATGCTGCACGCGCTTCCACCTCAGAACCAGGATCAAAAATCACGATATCACGAGAAGAATACGAGGCGTTGACGAGGAAAGTGGTGGAAACCGAAAATCTGGCAGAGATGAAACTGGAAGCAGCAAAGGCACAGATGGAAGCAGTGAGAGCTAGTGAGACAGAAGCACTGAAGAAACTAGAAGCAACACAAAAGGAGATTGGTAGGTTGAAGGCGGCAACCGAGGTGGCATTGAAGCAGGCAGAGACGGCGGAGACATGCAGGAAAGCGGTGGAGGGAGAAGTGAAAAGGTGGCGGGAGAGGGAAAAGAAGAAGGCGGCAGAAGCAGTGGCATTAATGCTTCAAGAAACACAAATGCAGCAAATGCCAACAACAGTAACATCTTTGCCTTCAACCCCAAGTTACAAGCAAAGTGCACCACAGAAACAAAAGACAAAGAAGATTCTCATTAGCAATCTCAGTGGCATATTTCATAGGAAGAAGTCACAGGTTGATGCCGGATCGTCTCCTTCGTATTTGCCTGGCGAGAAGCCTGTGTAAATTATAGCGTTCGTGTTTCTTTCGTGCAGTGCACATGTGTTTTGGTTGTTTGGTTGGTTGGTTGGTGTGTATATGTTCAACCAAATTTGAGGACGAAAGCGAGTGTTTTTTTGTGAACAGAGATTTGAACTCGGGATCATTAGATAACTTTCAGCATTCTGATTTCTGAACGAGTATTATGCAATGTTACATCCTTTTGGTTTGTTGTAGGGCTTGTAAACGAATTTAATTCGTTTATGTTCGTTCATTTAACTTTATCCGAACAAACACAAACACTTCAACAAGCAGAGTTTGTTTGTTTAGAAAATAAAGTGTTTGTGTCCGTTTCTTAACATTTAAAACAAAAAGTTCAATAGTCATTAAAGTTTCACAAAAAGTTATACAAATAGTTATTTTTTTTTAAAATTTGGGTTGATGTCATTTGATGTCAAATGGGCTAAACCAATGGTTTTTTTAATGGGAAATATATGATCTTGATTCGAAGAATGTGCTATTTTAATCGGCTCATTTATCTGTTTTTCAGCTGACGCCGCACCCCTAATTTCCATACTTACATTTAGTGAGAAGTCCTCATGTCCTAACATAAAACCTTCTTTTTTTTTGTTCTAGAGATCATTGTAAACCAATGGTTTTAAAATAAGAAAATCAAAATGTATATAAATTACTTAATTGAGTCTAAAGGTTTATGCATAGATTTGTTGTGACCCAAAGGTCTATAAATATAGCTTTTAAATAATTTAGCATCATAATTCTTTATTCTTTGCCTACTATTTCAATTTCAATGTGAATATATTGACAACATGAAGATTTACTCTTAAAAAAATTCCTGATTAAAAAAATAAATAAGTTTTAAACGCAATAAACAAAAATAATTATACGTAAATAGTCAAAAATAATTACATAACTTCACATAATAAGCGGACATGTGTTTATACACGTTTGTTTACTTGAAAATGAACATAAACATATATACCAAACACGCTAACCAGTCTTTGACATCTTGCGTCAGAGCAAGACGTAAGAGACCATGTAGTCTCATTGGTTGGTTCATATTAAAGAATGAGTTTCAAACTACTATCTTTACTTCACTACGTTACGTTGATTATAAGAATGTATCTTGTATACAAACGGCCACAAGACCTACAAATATTTCATAGCTTTAATCGCATTCGAACAATAATACACTTTCCTTTTCACTAAAAAATATTTGTGTCACACTGAAGCAGTGAACTGTAACCCACAACACATCATAAACGATCATATCATATAACAACGGTATCATTTCATTTTCTTTTGTTTGAGGCATTTTATCAAACACCTTTATGGCAAGTAACAGAGACGAACCACTAACCTTCTTAAACCCATCAACATCATCATCGGTGGGTTTATCAGAAGGAGACAGTTCACAGATCGGAAGTGCTTCCGGAAGTTTCCAGAACGAAGGCTTTCTCGGCGCCTTTGACGGCGGCGATGAAGACTATGGATTTTCACGACCTGAGTTCCGGCAAAGTCCTCTTATCGGAACTGTTAAATACTACGAACGACATGTGTTTTTATGCTACAAAAAACCGCAAGTGTGGCCTCCAAGGATCGAAGCTGCTGAGTTTGATCGCTTACCGAGGTTGTTGTCAGCTGCGTTATCGTCAAGGAAGAGTGAATTGAAAAAACAGGTCGGTTGATTTACTGTTGTGTGTGTGTTTTAGGGTTTGATTGTAGTGTTTGTGTTGTTTGATTTCATGTTTAGAACATGTTAATTGTTTGTTTGTGGTTATTGATGATTGATTAATTTTGTTCCAAAAGACTCGTTTGACTATATGTGAGGGACATGATGGTACTGAAACTTCAAACGGAGATGTGTTAATCTTTCCAGACATGATCAGATACAGGTAATTAGTTAATCAGTTACATAGCTTCAAGTTTGTGATTGTGTTGTTACTGTTATCCCATTATGCATGATTGATTGTCAATTTTGAGTATTTGACAATTGAATGATGTACAGGAGATTGACTCATTTTGATGTTGACACATTTGTTGAAGAAGTACTTGTAAAAGATGGTGAATGGCTGCCTGGAAGTCCTGAATCGCTTAAAGGGTCGTACATTTTTGTGTGTGCTCATGGTGCGAGAGACAAACGATGTGGTGTTTGTGGGCCGGAGCTTGTTTCTAGATTTAAAGATGAAATAGAATTGCGTGGTTATCAAAGTAAAGTATTTGTTCGAGCATGCTCGCATATTGGAGGCCATAAGTATGCAGGGAATGTGATCATATTTGGGTCGAATAACCATCAGAAAGTCACGGGTCATTGGTAATGAGAACACTTATTCATTTATGCATATAATATGTTATGTTAGTTTATTATTACTCAATTTTGGATGTGGAATTGTGTTATGTCTTACAAATATGCGGTATAATCTTTTATAGGTATGGATATGTTATGCCTGATGATGTACCCATTTTTCTTGATCAACACATTGAGAAAGGTGAAGTTGTAGACCACCTTTGGAGGTAATTGTGTTCTCTATAAGTGTCTTTTCAAGTTTTAATTGCAATCTTGGTTTTAAAAGTGCGTATTGTGTCCTGGAACGTCTCAGCGCTTTTGAGGCAGCGCCTCATGTGCATCTAGATCAAAATTATGTATTTATACTAGTATGTAAAAATAACTAAAGGGGTGACGGTTTATTTGATAAAAATCTGATATGTGTAAAGTGATAAGATAGATGCAGCTTTTGGTTGTACATAGAGGAACGCCTCATGTACGTGAAACTTTCTTCTCTCGCTTTTAAAACCAAGATTGGAATTACTTATAGTTAGGCTAACATAGATGATATTATTAAGTGTACTATATATATGAACATGGGTAATGGACAAAGAAAATGTGATGACCATGTGAAGCTAGACATATCTGGATTGCTGTTTATGTACTTTCTCTAGTTGGTCATTCATAGACAAACTGATGTATTCAAAGTGACAGATTGATAGTTTACCAATCTTTTGTAATGATTAAAAATCATAGATGTGATACTATTCCACCTAAACTACCATCTTTATTCACTTCAAAAGGTGGAAAATTGATGAAATAGATTGTAAAGAGTTTATGTTTTTCAGAGGACAAATGGGTTTATCAGAAGAAGACCAAAAGAAAGCTCAAGAACAAAGGGCTATTGCAAATGGTGAGAGCAACATGGAAACAAGCATAGAAGATGGATCACAGGCAGCAGATGGCAGTTGTTGCCAGGAAAATGGTGGTTCTGCTTGTTGTCGGGGTTCAAGCCCGCCTGAAAATGAAGTGAAGATTAATGGTGAGAAGAAAAAAGGTATCAAGAATCAAATTTCCATCAATATTGGTAACAAAGGTGCACCGACACCACACAAGGTGTGCACCATGCCAACATGGCTCGAGACGTGGGAGAGGGAAGATGCGTATGCAGCTCTGGCTCTTATTGGTGCTGCAGTTTCAGTTGCAGTTGCCTATAACTGCTACAGACAGTTGGGCTAATTGCATTTTGTGTTTCATTTTCTCATGTCCGTGATCCATCGATCGTTTTGAATATTACATATGAGTGCTATCAGGAATCAGGTGTTCTGATACTGATTCCTTTGAGCTTGTTTGTGCCATATGAGTGCTTGTTTGTGCCATCTGCAATTTCAATAAACCTGTGCTTGATTTGCTTGCATTTGAGCTTCAATTTTGAAGTTTGAACCATAAACAAGAAAAATATATAAACAAGTATATGACAAGTTACATTCCAGAAGTAAGCAACAGAGATGGTAAAAGTTGATACTTTATTGTGCTTCATTACTTGGTACTTTGAGGTCAAAAAGACTATTTTCCTGTTCTGAACACAACAGGTTTGTAAAATTATAAATCATAAGTTACAGAATATCTGAATAATTATCAAATTATCGTATATGTAAGGCGTGCAGCAGCTTCTATGTGCTTGTTTCCTTCTGATGTTTTTCATTCATCTTGTTGTCATTTTGTACATCAGTAAAGTGATTCTGGTTCTCCAGTTTATGGAACTCGGTTTCTATAGTTTGAACAATTTTACAGCCGGTTGGGTCGGGTTCAGGGAACCCGACATGAAATGATGCTTGTTTGATTGGGGCTCGAGGCTTAGTGCCTGCAGCTTGCTGGTTTATGTAATTATAAAGCTGCTGATGAAACCCATGGTCAAATGAGAAACAACAATCATCAACCGTTGAGCTTCTTGTATACTTTGATGATCCAGACCCTTGTCTTCTACAAAAATGGGGTAGAGATTCATAATCCATTATCTGTCCAGTTCAAGTAAATTCAAATCTTGTTAAAAACATTACACAATTTTACACCAAAGAGGCATTTAATTTGCAGTCAGGTATACACAAACACAATCAAACACATATACAAACACCCTTTATATTACCTTCAACAGATCATCTCTACCACAGCCTGAAAGCACCTGAACTTTTTTTCTTGTTCTTTCTTGCAGAAGAGGTTTTACAACCTGCAATGATTCAAAATTTTAAGGCGCACAACAAAAATCCGAAATCTTTTATCATCGGTGAAGAATTATGGCTAACCTTCCAACATGCTGAAAATACATACGGGGCATTGACTATATAATATGTGTCTGTTTTCTCCGGGTAGTTCAAGTCATCAATACCAGATATAACTGTTAATAACTGCAACATATTATAGAGGAAAATGAATCAGTTTCATTCGGTTGCTCCAGTTGCTAATACTGGTTAAGTAACCACAAATTCTTGCCTTAATTTGATTAAGATGTGAAAGTTTGAGGCCAGTCATATCCAAAACTTTGACACAAGTGCTTATGTGTCGCTCGAACTTTTTTGTTGCAGATGGCTACAATAAAAAAAAAACAGAGATAGGTTATATTTGCTTAGCTACCATAGATTTATATGGTCAAAACTATTATTATACTTTAACATTTGAACTTACCAGTATTACACGGTCTCGATATTCATTTATCTGGATGTGTGATTGAACATAGTAATGAATCTAAAACATGAAAAGCATCAAGAAGCATCACAATCAGTTTAAAGAAGAAAAGAAAAACACACCAAGAAACATAGGGGATGATTTGACTTTGTATGTAAGTTTCCAAAGTGATCAACCTTCTTGTCCTGTTTTGATTAAGACCAAATCCTATTTAAAGAAAAGAGGCATGGTATCCTTACAGATGCTTTGTCATATGTGCTGAGCCCTACACCAACAGCAATAACGGGTCGCCCCTAAACAGTTTTTTCAAGAAAACAAATGAGTCAGTTGAGACATCTTTAGATGCAAATTACAAAAAGGACCCAAAGTAAAATGCATACATCTTTTGTGTAACCCGACATCCCTATAAGCTGCGAGTCCCTCAATGATCTATAAAACTCTGCAGGAATTATTGGTTTCTGCAGATATAAGCAGAAAGTTAGCCATGTAAGTACCACTAAAACAAGCAAAATCCTGTGAACATAACTCACTGATAATATTTTGTCGATTTCGTTTTCAGTTCTCCACTTTAGACAATCAACAAGCTGAAAAGACAAGATTCATCAGCATCATCTAATGCAATAATGAGTTTCAAGTTTCAACCTGAATGAGTTTGGTTTAACCATGCTATGCGCTTTGGAGATGTTTCCGTCTCGTGCTTTAAGAAACCTGATCATAGTCTCAGTTGGATATCCTTGATGCAAATTCTGAAAATAAAAATAACATTAGCATATCAAACCTAACCAACTTATAAAATCTGGAGCATCAACTTAACATGATTATGAAATCAAATTTAGTGTCACTGGGCTTGTAGCCTGGTGGTCAGGGGTTTACTCAAAATATGTTCCTCTGGTAATGGTGATTGGTAAGCTAAAAGCAAAACGCCTCTCAAAAAATGAAATCAATTTGAGCTACAATCAAACACCTACTGATCCAAATCTACACCAATCAAATTTCACTTGTATAGTTGTATTCAGAATATGATGCATTGAGATTTGACTAAAATGGTTCATTTGACAAAAAAAAGAACAAAATGCTGACTTTAGATTTGAAATTAATGGTCTTAGATCAGGAGAAAAAACAGATCACAGTTTCAGATCAACAATTATAATGAAACTAATATCAGATCGAAACAAATAGAGAGAACAGAAATCGAACCTCGAATGTGATCTTAAATGGCTCATCAGCTGCAACATCAAATCCAAACACAAATCATAAGAAACTGAAAAAAAACAAATCAGAAACAAAAACTAGGGTTTATAGAAAACAAAACAGTAACCTGTTTCCATTAGATTCTGTAATTGCTTGATCATATCTTGAGTTATAATCACCATTTCTTCAGTTGCAATTAATCTGCTTTAAAAAGGTTTAACTCTCTTCATTAACCTGCAGGACAGAAATGATGATGAAGTGGTGAGTAGTTGACATGCGTTTGCACTTATACTTATGGAATTAATGGCGGAAAATTCAAGCTTTTTAAATTTTCTTTTAGGGTCTTTCATTTACAAGATAATATTCTTTTTTATTTCGCTTTAAATTTGGTGGAGATAAAAATGGAATAATTACAAACAATTGTAACTAGATTTGTCTTATTGTTTGTTATGGTAAAAAAGGTTTCAAGATTAGCAACAAAAAGGTTGAATTTTGTGTAAAGTTTTTACTTTTTTTGGTATATTAGTTATTTTTTGTTTTATTTTTTGTACTAATTTAGTTATATTTAGATGTGATAACTACAATCAATTTGATTAAACATTATGGCTAAGGTTAAGTAACGTGTGATATAATTTATTTAATGTTAAACATAAACTGTTGGTGTTAAGAAAAATAAAAGTGAAGAGCTCTTATTCAAAGTTCCATTGTACTTATAAAAAAAGTAGTATTACTAAACTCGCTAACCAGACCGTGACATCCTCGTCCTAGAATATTGTAGGAGGCAACCGCATCACGATTCTAAAACCAGGTTAAAGGTTTCAGGTGTGAACTATTATCTTTGCCTCATAATTGTGTTATGCTGAAACCCTAACCGGAATTCTTCGATTATCATCGTAGGCTGGCCACCTAATACGTATACGTATTTACCTGAAATTTTGGGAAGGGATTCAAACATGTTTCAATTTTGAAGAACCAAGCGCCTTTAACGCCTTAAGGCTAAGCCACCATTGAATGGTTTATTGTACTCCTATGTATTTATAATTTTATATACTTACTAACTAGTAAAGTCGGTTATGACCTTGTTAATTAGTCTTGATGTTTGAGTTTATTACAAAAATGTCATTTACTAATTTACTTTTTTCTTTACTTTCACATATTTACGATTTTAGTCTTCTACTTTGAATAATTATCATTTTGGCTCCTGATAACTCGGCCAATTTTCAAATTTGACCCCTTTATTCAATTTTAACATATTTACGATTTTAACCCTCCGGTTTTGACCTAATTATCGTTTTGATCTTTAACTTTTAATATTTCTCTGTGTTTTAATACGTGACACATTGCGGCTTTTACGTGCGAGACATGAAAACTTTTTAGCAACGCATATGACGAAGTCACATACATAAGACCCGACTGTATGACTCGACCGTTGCATTGTGCGGTCCGATATTAAATCTAGTTATAATGATTTTATAGTATACCATAATATGCTATTATAAATGATGATAGAGTGATAGACCATCAACTTGAATACAAAGTTTCATAATCTACCTGCAATATTTGTAAAAATATGTATATGAGACAAATTTTTTATTATTATATATTTATATGTGTCATTGATTGATGGTGTGAAAAGGATTATTCGTAACGTTGACGCAGTATATGCCAGTTGCTATGTATATGAAATTAAGATGGTGATCATAGCCCACTAAAATATTAAAAAAACATTAACTGTCAATGAAATCTATATCTTTTTTAATACTAAAAGCCACATGTTTGAGTTTATGACATGATTAGATCTTAAAGAGCAACTTATTAGGTGGATAAAACATGCCTCTTGTAGTGTTTTCATTAGAACCAAGATACATCCAAAGATCTATACAACTGGACCTAAAAGGTTGCACATGGTTACACCCATTTTCACATTTCATTAAAAAATAATAGCATTAACAAAAACAGAATAAATAACAAGTCAATACAGGTTACATAAAAAATTGATATTCCAAGCAGCCTACTAGGCTTAACATAATTCTTACTATTATTAACTTAATCTTTAGTGCATGGGATCTGCTCATGTTATGATGCATATATATCCAGATGCCTAACTACTGATAAAGAATGATTAATAAAGAAATTAGATAGATTGATCATATTTTAATATTCCTTATGAATATCAGTAAATAAAAAGCTGGCTACGCGATAATTATTATTCTTGTTCGACTAACACTTGGCCCCACATATGCATTAGAAACAAAATCGTCACGTGGACATAGATCAACGGAATTGCACATATCAATAGTCTGATGTCATCCGATGTCAGAAGGCTTCATATTTAATTTGAGTCGACCCGATTGAGGTTCTCAACTTTACCTTTAAAAAGCAAAGGAATATATAAAATATGATTTAATCAAAAGTGTATGATTAGGGTATTGTGGAAATTGGAGAATCTTGAGCAAACCACTTGCGATATTTAGGAACACATGCCTCATGTCGGACTCATAAAAGCACAAATGCTTATTTTCCCATTACAAAGAATAATATGTTTTTTTGTTTCTATAAATTACAATCATATCATCCTAATCCTAAGATCTTAATATGGTATAATACTTATATTTGTCTTTAAAGTGCTAATGTGTGTCATTATTCGCCTAAAATAGAATCATTCATGCAACCCAACCCAAACCAAACCAAATTAGAATCTTTTTTCAGTAACCATGTTTCAGGAACTTAAAAAAAATGAAACAACTCACCTAATCAAACACAATGTGAGCAAAAATTATATACAACCCATTTTCATTAGATCACTTAAAAAGATTTTAATTGTTTTCTTTTCTAACTATGACATAAGCTAAATATACTTCTTATTACCAAGTCAGTAATGGAAAAAAGTCAGTGTTTTAATAATGGTTTTACAAAAGAAAATGAAAATAATCTCAAGTCTGACTTGGTAAAAACGAGCATCACGCAACAAATTTGAAGCAATTATTTCAGGTTTGAAAGAGAACATATTCTTTTCTTTCATGGAAAATGATCAACTCAATCTTCTGCTTTTTTATGCAGAAAAGGACCACAAACTCTCAATAATTGGCCACTGGAAGTTGCATTATATGTGGTGCCACTAAAACCAAAAATGGTTCAAGCATTGTGTATTATTATTTAACGCGTTTTTGTTTTGTTTTTTATCCGATCAAATATCAGGTGTAGGCTCCAACCAAGTGATTGTTGGTTCGAGTGCTACAAATGACATGTCTGATGATTTTAACTCTTCAAAAATATTACATTAAATTTTTAAAAATACATTAAAACTAAAATGTTACCTAGCAAAATCACGCCCAAATAAACCAAATTCAAGATTTGCTTTGAAAGAACCGATGCTGTTTGATCCTAGTGGCTCATTTTACGCACACACCAGTCAGTGGCTGTTTTCTGTGGTTCTTTTGTTAGCAGGACTCGATCCTGGCTAGCAACAAAAAACCTGGGTTAAAAAGACCAGAAATTATGCATTTTGCTAAGCATGATATTATAAAAAACATGATAAATTAATGTAACATACAACAACATACCTCCTGAGAAGAGTTTCATTTTGAAACACAAGAATTTTGTCCCTAATCGAGCAGGTAACCCGACAACACGTCCACTTTGAAAGACCTGATGAAATTTACATCGATGCTGCATGGTCCTGGTTGGAGTCAGAAATGCCAATGGCATGCCCTTTTGATGCAGGTAGGGCGGTTTGTAGCTTCTTAATCATCTGGTTAAGCTTCATTAATTTATCATCATCATTAGTCTTGCTTAAATGCCTCTCTAAAACACGGAAACTATTGTTACTTAATTGCCTACCCTTTTCAAGAATTTGTACAGAGCACTCAAAAGCTTGTTCTTCCCTTCCATGGGAACACAAGCTTTTTAATAAGACATCCATGGCGTGACTGTGTGGACAATACCCGCTCTCAATTAGGTAATTCCAAAAACCAAACGCCTCGTCAAGCTTACGCTTTTTGCAAAAGAAACTCATTAACATCAGCACCGTTGGTGTTTTGGGCACAAAGTTTCTATCGATCATCTTGTTATAGAGCTCAAGAACACCGTCGATTCCATTTGATTTCATCAATCCCAAGAACATTGTATGAAATGTAACAGTGTCATGAAGAAGGTTATTTTCTTCCATTTCATCCATTAGTCTAGTTGCAGCCTTCACATCCCCTGATCTGATGTATGCGGTCATTAAGGCGTTGTACGCACCAGAATCTGGCAGTAACTTTCTCTTAGGAAGTTCATCGAAAATCTGGCGTGCCTTGTTTGTGTTTTTAGCAATACCCGCCCCATGGATCAAAGTGGTTATTGTCTTTAATGTGGGAAAGCAGTTTACTTGTTCCATTTCTTCAAGAAGCCTTAACCCGTCTAAAAAACGACCTTTCTTGCAGTAACAATCAATTCTGATGTTATAAGTTACAACGTCGGGTTTAAAACCTCTTCGAATCATTTCATGGTAAAACAGTTCTACGGAAGTAACATCACCAGCTTCTTTAAAGCCCAAGAGCAAAATATTCATTGTTTTGGTGGTGGGTGAGAATCGAGAATATAATCTATTGAAAACTGATTTAGCTTCTTTCATTTTCCGCTGTGTGCAAAACGCTCGTAGCAAAAGATTAAACTCATCAGTACCAAATAGCTTACCATCAGGTAATTTATCCTCCAACTTCTCAAAAGCTTCTAGCGTTTCTTCAAAAGACCGAAACTTTGCAATTCTTGACAGCATAATGCTCATTGATTTTAGGCTAATCAACGAAGGGTGTGTTTTATGAATTTCATCTATTAAATCCCAAGCCTTTGTAAAATGGCGCATTCGAGTTAATATATGAAGTGTCTTTTCAACCGCGTCTGAAGTGGGAGAAAATTGAGGAAACTGGAGGGAGAATTTGAAGAACTCGTACGCTTTAACGCCATTACAATGGGTTGCGAAAAGACGACCGAGAATATTTTCTACAAAAGAGGATGAAATGGCAACCGAAGGGATAACTTGGGCAAGTGTAGGATGAATTGGTTTGTCAGGAAAAGGATGGTCATTGATGATCTTGGTGATTTTCTTGATGTCAAACTCCAAATCCGAAGAATAAAACCGAAAACTAACGTCGAGCAACAAAGTAAGTTGTTGAGTAGTAGCTTGAACAAGTTGATTGCATCTTCCTAAGAAGAGCATAATCTTAAAAACATAAAGATATATTATCAGTTAATAATTTAGCAAGCCAACAACTGACGAAACTAAAAGAAGCTGCAAATTAAATACTATATCAACCTAAAATGCTGCAAATATCATTCATTATACCCAAAACCATCAAGTTAAATTATTTTTTCAATATTGTTGTTGATATGAAGCTGGAACAGATAACTAAGTACATAAATGGTGCAAAATGTAAAATTTAAACTAAAATCAAGCAACATAAGTTATTTAAATTGATGTGTGAGTTGTAGTGATAATAACATAAGAAGAGTTTTGAACATACCGATCGAAGCTTTTGATTTGCGATTCACGTGGACAATCGTTGGTATCTGCAGCAAAGTTAGCGGTTAATTTGAGCAAACCAAACAGTTATTGGAAATGGGGGTTAGGGTTTGCAATTTGAAATAATTTGATATCACAGTCAGGAAAGATCAAATACAAAATTGAGCTCATTCAAGTGGGTCAAACGATTTGAAATACTCCCTCCGTCCCGGTCAAAGTGTCTTTGTTTGAATAACACGAAGTTTAAGGTAGATTGAAATATTACTTTTTTTGCTTACTAAATGACTATATTACCCTTTACTTAAAATATTAATTCTATAAAAAAAATAAACAAATGTTTGCTGGCCCCACTTAAGTATACTACAGTAAATCAAAGTGACTATTGAATTTTAAAAGCAACTTTTTATCTTAAATTCACCGGGAGATTTTAGCCATTCAATTTTTGGTATAAAAACCAATGCATATATACCGCCAAATAGTTCCATGTTTACTCATAAAATTATCATTTCATTTTAAATGTGTATATGCCGCCAAAGGCTTCTCCATATTTACCGCCACTTTTGTAATGTTTAAGTATCCATTTCAATTTTAATTAAACCCATTTGCTGCTTAATGTTAGAGTACTCCTTTGCTTCAATAAGTAAGTTTCTTTATATTTAATGGATAGCCTTACCAACTCAAACACTAAACCAAACTTGACCGATTCCCAACGTCGAACTATATATGAAGCCTTGTTGCAACAAAGTATCGACGGGAAACTAAAATATGGATCTATAAGCGATGTGGCGTCACTTTTCTCCGTATCTACCCGCACCGTAAGTCGTATTTGGCATCGAGCTAGATTTCAAGTCCGCCATGGATATGTGGTCAATGTGTCTTCAAGGAAACCATATGTAGTTAGACAAAAAAGGATACAAATCAATATCGATCAAGTTTCACAAATACCACTACGTCGTCGAACCACTATCCGATCAATTGCAAAGGCAATCAATGTTCCAAAATCAACGGTGCATAGAAGAATAAAAGAAGGTGAACTTCGACCACACACAAATGCCGTTAAGCCGACTTTGACAGAAAAGAATAAAAAAGCAAGGTTAGAATTTTGTTTATCAATGATTGCTCCATCTTTGTCTACTCCTTCGTTTTATGATATGTTTAACGTCGTTCACATTGATGAAAAATGGTTTTACTTGTCAAAACCGTCAAAACGCTACTACCTTGTAGCTGGCGAGGATGAGCCCCTAAGAACGTGTAAATCAAAAAAATTTATCACAAAGGTCATGTTTCTAGCCGCTGTTGCACGACCAAGATTTGATACGTCGGGTAAAGAACTTTTTTCGGGAAAGATAGGTATCTTTCCTTTCACAAAACTTGAACCCGCAAAACGTTCAAGTAAGAATCGTGTTGCGGGAACTTTAGAGACTAAGCCTATCTTATCAGTGACTAAAGAAGTAACGAGGACATGGTTAATTCATAAAGTACTACCGGCTATTAGGGATAAATGGCCACAAGGTCATACGGGTCCAATTTTTATTCAACAAGACAATGCGAAGCCACATATTAGTATAGACGATGAACAATTTATTCAAGAAGCGTCTCGAGATGGGTTTGATATTCGACTTCGTTTTCAACCTCCAAATAGCCCAGATTTAAATGTGTTAGATCTTGGGTTTTTTCGCGCAATTCAATCACTTCAAGAACAAGAGATTTTGGGATCAATAGATGAATTGGTTCATGCAGTCCAAACCTCTTTTGAAAAGATGTCATCCCATGAGCTTAACAATGTCTTTTTAACTCTACAAACATGCATGAAAGAAATCATGAAGGTTCATGGTAGCAACCATTATCAAACACCACATATTGGTAAAGGTAAATTGGAACGTCAAGGAAAGTTACCGTTGCAAATAGAGTGTGATAGCAATTTGATTGATGAAGTGGTCTCATGTTTAGCTCGGTAGAGAAAGAAAAAAAGAAAAAAGATGAAGCAAAGAAAATGAAGTCTAAGCACATGCATGTAAAGAAAATTTTAAGATTGAAGAATCTTTTGTTTTGTTGTTAAGTTAGTGTAAAGAAATGAAGTCTAAGCAGATGCATGTAAAGTTAGTGTGATAGCAACTGGATTTTTTTTGTCTTGTTCTTTATTATGTGGGTCCACATGTTGATTTATGTAAGTTGTTTGTGTTAAATGGTAAGGGTAAATTTGGAATTTGACTAGTAATATTTAAAAGTGGACAATTGTAGTGGGACAAATAAAAAAGGGAATATGGACACTTTGACCGGGACGGAGGGAGTAATAAAAAGTGTGAGAAGTGACTTAAATCACATCAAAACTGGGTCAAACGAACTCTGTTTGAGCTCATTCAAGCGGCGTTGGAACCGTCTCGTCGAGCTTTATCATCTTAGCTTTTAGGGTTTAACTTTTAGGGTTTAGATTTAAAATTTAGTTTTTACCTTAAGGTTTAGCCTTAGGATTTAGCATTGAGATTTAGCTTTTAGGGTTTAGTTTTTAGATTTTAGGCTTTTATATGGATGTGGTGAGGGGTTTAGGTTTTTAGAGGGTGGGTGGGTGGGTGGGGTTTAGGTTTTTGGGGGGTAGGGGTGGGGGATTTTAGGTTTTTTGGGTGGTGGGTGGGTGGTTTTTAGGTTTTTAGAAGGTGCGGGTCGGGTGATTTAGGTTTTTGGGGGGTGGGTGGGGGGGTTTTAGGTTTTTTGTGTCACACCCCCAATTTCCACTAACGGAGTTCTACCGTTTAGGGCATGACATACCAGGATCTCATTGCCATTAGTTACATTGAACGACATCTATATGAAATTAAAAACCAACGTTTAAAATAAGTTTCAGTGCGGAAGCATAAATAAAATCCAAACAATTTAATGCGCAAACCGCGCGTTCCAAAAACCAAGTCTAATAATAATAAAGTAAAAAGAGTTTTGAATGCAACTAAGACTTAACCAAAGCATGCTCCTAATCCGTGCACAGTACCTGAGAAAGACATGCTAAATCGTGTCAACACTAGGTTGGTGAGTTCACAGGTTTAAGTAAATAAAAATACAACAACAGCCGATAATGTAAAATACAATTATATCGTTGGGTAGCGAACCCAGTTTCTTATTATTTAAGCGTTTCGATACCGAGCTGACTGAGATTTATATATATGCGCCTCGACACCATTGCTACAACAATGGACCAACAACATAGGACAATTCACACCTACCCGGCTCCCAGCCGAGGGTGGGGTTTGTCAAACCCAGTAGTACTACCCGAACTTCCTCGCTATACCTCGTATATTAACGGCTCGAAGATTTAGTGAGGACTTGACAACTTGTTACGTTTACGCTTAATAATCAAGAGATATAATGTAAATACAACTATCAAAATTTAGTTCAATGCATGCTTTCTCCCCCAACAGGAAAACAGTAAAAAGGGGCCGTGAAACTCACCTTAGGTTGCGCAGCTACAATAAATCAACAAGAATAGAATTTCCTAAGTCGACCAACGACCTGATCAAGTTCTGTTAGTTAGGTACAAATTACTCTAACAGAGCTCACATTTGGTTTCGCGTTCCGTTTCGGTTTCATACCAATCCCAAGATTATGTTTATAATTTTAAAGAGTTTGGATGCTTATTTTATAGATCTCTTTAACAACCTTCATAGGCATTAAATGTAAGATTGTAATACCGTCTCATTAGCTATCGTTTTATCAAACAAGCACATACACATCTAGGTATACATATCCACACATAATCATGCACTTATACTCATACTTCCAAATCATAAAATCTGTTACAACATCATAGTCTAACATTGTCATGTATCACTACCCAACTATCATTCTTACCATGAAAATCATACATAAATAAAATGCTATGCATATAATAATATTATTAATATATAACCTTAGTACATGCATTACCCACACAGCTTACACATGACTTTGAAATTTGCTACCTTAATTACTTCTCATCATCATCTTGTATATCCACACCTACTACACGTCACATATATATTCACATACAATATTTTTATTTTATTTTATTTTTTTTCACACACAATCAGTTAAACATACTTGCAAACACAGTTTTATTATTTTAGCACATGATATTGTAACTATGAGTTCTACACACATACACATAGCATACGTATATCCAAAACACCAATATATGGTACATATTTAAAGAATTCAAACATACTGTAATATACACATGCATGAAACACACTCGTATATTAACTTCAATGAAATTCAACTACAAAATCCCATATGTCGTATGTACTCAGACGTATAAGCAATTCATCGCATGTATCTACACACACATATTCATACACTGTTCTAGACGTGCTTCAAACATGTTGAACCCGATATCAACCGACATAAAAAGATGCTATATATATGTCCCTACATACATATATATATTCACAACAATCAAACTTGAAACCAAACCGTAACCCGAACGGAACTGAAACCCCGATCAAAAGAACTAACAAAACGGGTCAAGAACTTTACCGTAATGGTTTGGGAGAGAAAAAGAGGCTTCGTCGGTGAGTTACGGTATTCTTGCGGGTTCCCGGAGACGGCTGTGGTGTCCAGAACGATGGCAGCGGTGGTGGTTGTTGGTGAATCTGAACGACGGTGGGTTACTATAGCATCAGTGGTGAAAAGATAGTGTCGTTGTGGTGGGGTGTTGTAGCGGCTACTGCTATGCTTCTGACTTCCGGCGAAGAGTAAAAGGGAGAGGGAGACGAGTGAGATGAGAGGGAGAATATTAATGGGTGGTCGAGGGTTTTATGGGAGGGATTAGGGTTGGTTAATTAGGTTTATTTTAATTAGATTACACTTTGCACCATAAGGTTTATGAAGTTTTATCTTGTTCTCAAATTTAACTATTTAACGTTCTCATATTTTCGAAAAGAATCCTAAACTTATTCTAACTAGCAACTCACGACAGACTAACATATAATTAGTTATGAGACTTTAGCCTAAATAGGCGGAAATGGTTAAAGAGTGTTAACGTGAATTTAGGGGTTGTCACATTTTGGGTGGTGGGGGCGGGGGTTTGACGACACGGTTCTAACGCCGCAAGAATAAGTTCAATCGGAGTTCGTTTGACCCGGTTTTGATGTGTCTAAATATCACTTCTCACGCTTCTTAGGCAAAATCCATTTTGTACGATAACCTTCCTCTCACGTCATTTGGGATTTTTTTTTTATAAAAACATGTCCTCGTTTTATTTAAAGTAATTAATTAGGTTAACAAGATAGATAACTAAAAAGTAAAAACACAATCACCTCTTAATCAATTTACTAGTTACTATCTAACCCTGTTTGTCGTCACGTTTCAAACATGTGTCATACGTTTATGACTTAACCACACATCTTAATAAATAAATAAAAATTGTTCAACGTGTAAACATCCAAAGTTAAAGATCAAAATAATAATTAGGTTTAAAGTTGAAACAAATACAAACTAAAGGGGCTAAACATGCCAAGTTTCAAAAAACACAAATAAACATAAGAGAATGTCACCGACCCCCTCTATTAATATTTAGGTGAATTATTGATAATAAGAGTCGAAGGGGTTTGTGGCCCATTGAAAACACTTTTGTGTTTAGAGCATTGGATTTGAAGTTCAAATTTTTAGTGGGCAACTGGGCATAATGGTTGTAGAGGTGGGCAAATCGGGTTTTTTAAAAACCGAGTTGGTTTTTAATCAGTTTTTTGAAATTGCTGTTAAAAAATTGTAAATAATATAAAATGTTTAAGCTAGCAAGAGAGATTTTTTTTAGCAATTGGGATCAATGATAGGTAGCTAGTTCACATGATCATCTTCTTATCCTGAGTACTAGAGGTGGGCAAATCGGGTTTTTTAAAAACCGAGTTGGTTTTTAATCAGTTTTTTCAAATGAAAGCTCAACCAGATCAACCAATTTGGGTCGGTTTTTAACCATACTCGGTGAGTACGAAACATCAGTCCTGCATCAGATATCACCTCGAAAGTAAACCCACCTTAAGTTGGAAACTCTTTTGACACAACCTAAAATCTTTATTTTGTCACATATTTCACTTAAACTCAAAACTTTTCAATACATACATAAAGTACAAATAAGGTGAATGAGCCGTACCAAACCATAAGGTGGAGGAATGTAACTATGCGTTAAGTGAGATGAAGTATTTGACGAATACGACTAAATATTTGAAACGGTTAGGAGTGAATGTGGCTTAAACAATAAGATCTTCGGTTGCATACATCAAGCCTCAAGGTAAAGTAACAATTTTCGGAAATTTCAAATATACGTTTTATGATCTATATAAAAAAAAATTTGTATATGGATTTGAATAGTGAAATCCACTACCCGAAATATATGCAACTTTAAACATCTCTAATACAAACATACAAGACTATTATACGTTTTCTATTAACGTGTTATTGGTTTGGAAATAGAAGACGTACAAATATCGATCTTATCTACATAGAAAAGTAGATAATTTTAATTTTTCACAATCAAATTATTTCTTTATGATACTGAATCTTTTTAACTTAGTATAAAAATTTCAATATGAAGATGTGCATGCTAGCTATTAACCCGTCTCTTAAATGTAAAGTAAGAGGCTTCTTAACATGACCGTCGTTCTAAAAAACAAAAATAAAAAAACAACCGACAAATACTTTTAAAACTACTAATAATTATATAATTGTATGCATTTTAAAACCCATGCATACTTTCAAAACCACATCAATAAAAAATAACAATGTGCATGCATGTTAGCAATTAACCAACCATATTCCTAAAACATAACGTTTTAGGAACTTTACAACTTTAGACAAATCATATCATCCAATCAAATTACAACCCAAATCAAACAATAATCATCAAATTCAACCAATCTTCACGGTTTAATCATGCCCACCAGCAAGATTAGACAGACTGTTAAACGATTTGCCACCACTACCCATACTGTGGCTAGAATGGCTATAAGTTCTATGATGGCGGCACCGAAACGATCCCGTGTGGGTCGTCGGGGAACAAAGACAGTTAATCTTCCCCTCAGATGTGGCCCTGCTCATCCCACCACCTTCTTTAACAGACAAATGTGATAGTCTAACAAACCCAACAGCATCCTGATGACGTGGCGATTGCGGTTCAAGATTTCCCGACATCTTGGTTTCTCCCGTTGTTTTTGCGTGCTCAAGCTTTGGTCGTTCTAGTTTCGCTTCCATTTGATCCAATCTGTTTGATGATCACAACGTTTGGTACGTACGTTAGTTTGCACCTAGCTACAATGTAATGAAACTTATGCATATTGTATGCACATTTACAAGCGAAAAGGCGAAAACTTAACAAATGTTGTTGTTAGAGTTACCTGAAAAGAACGTAGCTTAATTGTTATATATATTGCTTGCTGCAAATGCCTTTGATTTGAATGAAGAATTGTAGATAAATTAATTTATATATATATGTAGAATGAATGGAGAAGGAAAAGGAGAATATAGATAAGATGTATTGCTAAGAATATGGAAGAGATACTAAATTTGTCAAGGAATTAATGGCCAATTATCACCCTACGTATTTAACGCTATATTTTTTTAGGTTGAATGGATAATTAATTAATACTAACTAATTATAACTCGCTCCATTGTGAGTTCGGGATTATCCCATCTTCCAACAAATATTATCATTTTGAACCTTAATATGTACATAGGGGCATCATCATTTTGAACTTATTAACCCTTAGATTTTTATACTTACATAAAAAAACAACATTAGGATGTTTGCAAAAAGAAAAGTACGTCTTATTGGTTGAGTGCGGGTTCACCTCGATGCCCAACCTGTTACTTCTTACCCTATCCGTTGCCGGTACATTGTGTACCCCCTTACCGCCCAATCGTTGGTTCTTTTACCGTGATACCCCTATCACCCTTATGTTTTTTAAAAGACTACAAAATATAGGTAGGGTTTGTCAAACATAGTTAGAAATATGTAAAAGGTATTTATAAGGTATGAGATAATTTATTCCGAGAACTTCTCTTGTTTTTTTCTTTAAATTTTCATGTTATTATTAAAAAAAACTACATAAGCATTTCAAGAGTTCTAATATCTTTAACTAGAGTATAAAATTGACGCGCTCTATTTTTTATACTACATTTATGTAGTATATAATACTGCATGTATGCGGTATTATGAAGTATTATATACATATATTATCATAATTATACATATATATCGTAATGAAAATTACAAATATATATATTTTTTTGTATTACCTTATTTATACTCAAATAAAAGACAAAGAAATTCTTGGAGGTATATTTAAATAATAGGGTATGTAAAATATATAAATGTTTAAAATTCTATATATTTTAAGTTTCAATTTTATCTTTCATATTTAAATTCTTCCATGTTCTTTTTAGTTCTTAACTTAACAATGGGTTATCTCTTGATTACCACCTCATATAGTTTCATTATCTAGAAGTGCTTCGTTGTTATAAGATGCTAAAAGAACACGTATGTATTAAAAACTAGGAGTTTTTTCCCAAACTAGTGTAGTTACAAAATTTATTTACCAAATAGGTATATTTAGAAAAATATTTACTAAAATTGGTGTTTTGTTTATGCTTCTTTATTTTACTTAAATATATTATTTACTAGGTTTAATACCCGTGTGTTACACACGGGTTAAATAGTAATATTTATAAAGAAATTATAACCATTATATTTAACAATTTGTAAATATATAACATTTAAGGAGTTGGCTCCATCAACTTGCATGGTGAAAAATTTAGCTAAATTTTACCTCCCAAACTTCCTATTATAGAAAAAAAAAATCCCTCAAAAAATTGCCCCCTAAAAGTTTGATTTATTAGATAGATTCTCACTCTTAAACCTATTGGGTAACTTTAAATCATTAAATAACTATTACTTTAGTATATTTTTCTATATAACTAAACACTTATTAATCATTTTTAGTTATTAATAAATAAAATCAAGATATATAACGTCATATTAATGTATATTATAGGTACATAAAAAACTTAAGTAATTGTAAATTCTGCGCCATATGGAAGCAAACGCATACATATATAAATAAAAAGTTCTTATATTTTTTTATGTATATTATATGATTTTCGAAACAAAACAAACATTTATAAAACAATTTCATAAAGCACTAACAAAGAGTTTAAGATTCACTTAAATACAAGATACGTTTATAATAAGAAATTATTAGACTCGTTGGCGTAATGCGATATGTTTGTGACTTCATTGCATGAGTTACATGCTTATGTTTGTGACATTAGAATGTAATGCTAACGCACGACGCGTTTGTTACTACGTTACATGTATTACGTTGGTGTCATCAAAGAGTAGTGCTCATGCGACTTGTTTTTTTATCTTAGTCACATACATTACGTTTATGATATTACGGAATTATTTTTCAAAAACAATAAGTTTTAAAGAACTATTACTTTTATATCTTTTTAATAAAAAAATAATTAACAAGTACTTTATGAGTTAACATTTAGTTTTATATTAATAGTTGTTTCTAAAAAATACATTATATAAATAAAAATGAAACTTTGATTACGTACTATATGGGTACGTATTTTGATTTACAAAATTAAATATGTTTTTTCATATAAAATTAAAAAAAAAAACATTTAAAACATCTTTTTAAAGTAGCCAATAAGAATAAGAGTGAGAAACAAATAAAGTTAAAAGCTACACTATTTTAGTAATTAGTTTTCAAATTACACTATTTTGATAAATAAAATTTTTAACTATATTATTTTGGGATAAAACTCTAAAAACTAGTTCATGAACTTTGGTGATGTAGTGCCTTGTTCTCTCTAGGGTTTCTTTTTAATACATGTAAGATAACACTAGCTTGTAGGAATATAAGGTCGTATGTGTTTACATTATCATTTGTTTATTTCTTTACGGTGATGGTGGTGGTGATGATGGTTTTTATCTTTTAAAGGTAAGTATGTAGATATATGTTACCGGATCGTGCGATGTAATAGTCGGGGTTTTATGTATATAATTTCGTCAAATATAAAAGAACTTGTGTGTCACACATTACATGGTAAATTTGTAATGCATCGTATATTAAAAAAAGATACTCCCTCCGTCCCGGTCAAAGTGTCCATATTCCCTTTTTTATTTGTCCCACTACAATTGTCCACTTTTAAATATTACTAGTCAAATTCCAAATTTACCCTTACCATTTAACACAAACAACTTACATAAATCAACATGTGGACCCACATAATAAAGAACAAGACAAAAAAAATCCAGTTGCTATCACACTAACTTTACATGCATCTGCTTAGACTTCATTTCTTTACACTAACTTAACAACAAAACAAAAGATTCTTCAATCTTAAAATTTTCTTTACATGCATGTGCTTAGACTTCATTTTCTTTGCTTCATCTTTTTTCTTTTTTTCTTTCTCTACCGAGCTAAACATGAGACCACTTCATCAATCAAATTGCTATCACACTCTATTTGCAACGGTAACTTTCCTTGACGTTCCAATTTACCTTTACCAATATGTGGTGTTTGATAATGGTTGCTACCATGAACCTTCATGATTTCTTTCATGCATGTTTGTAGAGTTAAAAAGACATTGTTAAGCTCATGGGATGACATCTTTTCAAAAGAGGTTTGGACTGCATGAACCAATTCATCTATTGATCCCAAAATCTCTTGTTCTTGAAGTGATTGAATTGCGCGAAAAAACCCAAGATCTAACACATTTAAATCTGGGCTATTTGGAGGTTGAAAACGAAGTCGAATATCAAACCCATCTCGAGACGCTTCTTGAATAAATTGTTCATCGTCTATACTAATATGTGGCTTCGCATTGTCTTGTTGAATAAAAATTGGACCCGTATGACCTTGTGGCCATTTATCCCTAATAGCCGGTAGTACTTTATGAATTAACCATGTCCTCGTTACTTCTTTAGTCACTGATAAGATAGGCTTAGTCTCTAAAGTTCCCGCAACACGATTCTTACTTGAACGTTTTGCGGGTTCAAGTTTTGTGAAAGGAAAGATACCTATCTTTCCCGAAAAAAGTTCTTTACCCGACGTATCAAATCTTGGTCGTGCAACAGCGGCTAGAAACATGACCTTTGTGATAAATTTTTTTGATTTACACGTTCTTAGGGGCTCATCCTCGCCAGCTACAAGGTAGTAGCGTTTTGACGGTTTTGACAAGTAAAACCATTTTTCATCAATGTGAACGACGTTAAACATATCATAAAACGAAGGAGTAGACAAAGATGGAGCAATCATTGATAAACAAAATTCTAACCTTGCTTTTTTATTCTTTTCTGTCAAAGTCGGCTTAACGGCATTTGTGTGTGGTCGAAGTTCACCTTCTTTTATTCTTCTATGCACCGTTGATTTTGGAACATTGATTGCCTTTGCAATTGATCGGATAGTGGTTCGACGACGTAGTGGTATTTGTGAAACTTGATCGATATTGATTTGTATCCTTTTTTGTCTAACTACATATGGTTTCCTTGAAGACACATTGACCACATATCCATGGCGGACTTGAAATCTAGCTCGATGCCAAATACGACTTACGGTGCGGGTAGATACGGAGAAAAGTGACGCCACATCGCTTATAGATCCATATTTTAGTTTCCCGTCGATACTTTGTTGCAACAAGGCTTCATATATAGTTCGACGTTGGGAATCGGTCAAGTTTGGTTTAGTGTTTGAGTTGGTAAGGCTATCCATTAAATATAAAGAAACTTACTTATTGAAGCAAAGGAGTACTCTAACATTAAGCAGCAAATGGGTTTAATTAAAATTGAAATGGATACTTAAACATTACAAAAGTGGCGGTAAATATGGAGAAGCCTTTGGCGGCATATACACATTTAAAATGAAATGATAATTTTATGAGTAAACATGGAACTATTTGGCGGTATATATGCATTGGTTTTTATACCAAAAATTGAATGGCTAAAATCTCCCGGTGAATTTAAGATAAAAAGTTGCTTTTAAAATTCAATAGTCACTTTGATTTACTGTAGTATACTTAAGTGGGGCCAGCAAACATTTGTTTATTTTTTTTATAGAATTAATATTTTAAGTAAAGGGTAATATAGTCATTTAGTAAGCAAAAAAAGTAATATTTCAATCTACCTTAAACTTCGTGTTATTCAAACAAAGACACTTTGACCGGGACGGAGGGAGTAGAAAAATAAAGTCATGAGAGTGCATACGTGTATAAATGATATGATGAGCAATATCTTGTAGCGGAATAGCAGCCTCTTCTCTCCTAGTCGCTCGCTCAATTCCCCAATCCTACGTGGACGACGACGGAGTTTCCATCAACCCCGTCTCTTTGCTCATCGCCGCCGTGCCGGATAATCCCTGATCAACCTTCAATTCAATAAAAAGGTACAAATACAACAGTCTTTATCTAGGGTTTCAAACTTCCGTTGTAGCACCTGCTTTTCATTTTGATTCAAATACAATGGATTAGATGGTTATGGTTATGGTTATGGTTATGGTTGTGGATTTGTTACTTCTTATATATGTAAAGTCGGTGTGTTTGTGCTATGCGCCTTGTTTATCTCGGCCCCTAGCTTTTAACCCTTTGCGCCTTGAATGGGCACTGTGCCTTCGGCAACTATGATGGTTATACAAATACCGTGTCACTCAATCCCTGTTTAGGTTTTTCATTTGATTACTGTCTCTCTGTTTGCACAAAATTCTGTATGAACTCTAAATGGTTTGTGACAGTAACATGTTTATGGCCTTATGTAAACTGCGTTTCAGGTCGGTATCTCAAGATGTTCTCATTGAGTGCAAGCGTGGTACCTAACTCCACCTCCCAGCTAGGTTTGATGTTTTGCCATTTAAATTACTTTAGGATACTGATATTTTGTATTTGATATTACATAGTTCTAACAAGCAATATGACTGACTTTAGATTCGTGTGATGCTGAAACTTTTTTTACAGCGAGGTCAGAGGAACCGAGAGTTCGGGAAATCAAGTCGAGTTGTCTTTCCTCGTTGCCACTCAGACCGCTTTCCACACAATCTGCTACATTTGGAGGACGAATGCAACTTTCACCAATGAAATCTGCTGCCTTTATATGTGCTGCAGCTTTGGTTAGTTCAGTTTCATCATATGTCATATATTCATATTGGCCTATTGGGTTGTTATGTTTCGTTGGTTATGTTACCCAAGTTTGTGTTTTTAAATTCAACCTTATGGATTTTGAAGCATTGGTGTAGAAAGTTTGGAATAATTGCGTCTTTTTCATCTTCTTACTTTATTAGCATGAGAAATTAGTTTGAGGCAATCTACGAAAATTGTGTCTTTTCTTGTATGCAGAATGCTAGGATGGGTGCCGAGCAGACTCAAACTGTCACACGTCAATCATCAACAATCACAATTGCTCCAGTTCAAGGTATGTTTTTTGTTTCTTTTGCATGAAAAGTTGGTTAAGAAGATTTGGAATTTGAGGTTGTGTATGTAATAGAATTGTAGAAACCATGTTCGTTTGATATTGTTCTGACAATCAACTGGAAAACAGGGAAAGAGAAGTCTCCGGACCTTGATGATGGAGGTACTGGACTACCACCACGTGATGATGATGGAGGTGGCGGTGGTGGGGGTGGTGGAGGCGGGTGGTCAAGAGGCGGGTTCTTCTTTTTCGGGTTTCTTGCATTTCTAGGGTTTCTAAAGGATCAAGAAAAAGAGGGGGCTTACAGGGATTGACAGGTAAAGATGTGGAATAGATTGTTTCAGGTGAGGTGAGATTATTTGAAGGTCGGTAGCTCCTGTGACGGTTAAAACAAAAGATTAGAGGCCTAAAGCGTATTAATTGTGTTTTGAAGTTTAAGGAGATATAACGACACATCGTACCTATTGATAAATTCGTATGCTTTGCCCTTTTGAAGTTTCGCATTGACATTTGTTTGAAGTTGTTTGTTTTGTTTGGTTGGTTATAATAAAAACTAAAAATGAAATATATAGTCTCTTAAAACTGATCTCATTTGTTTGTCATTAAGGTTTATTGGGTAGCTAATTAGCTATTATGTTATTTGCTCCATCTCTTGTTAGTTGGGTGGTATTTGAATGACCGGAACTGACCATTGAACCGGTCATGTCTTTGGTCTTAGTATTGACAAAATCGATTTGGGTCTGTTCTCTGTCCAACTAGCCTTATTGAGAACTTGAGAAGATGGTATTAGTTGAACTGTCGCTGTTAAGCCTTTACGTTGTTATGGTTTCACCTGGCATTTGATCCATTGACACTGAGCACTTGAGAAGATGATTATGAATTTTAAATGAAAAAAATGTGTATGTTAGTTAAGCCAACTACCTTCTAGCTGGCCAAATGATTTCATTAGACTTGCCTGAAAATAAGACAGGGAGCTAACAGATGTTACGACAAAACTAGAATCAACTTGTGACCCTCCCGGATAACTCTCAAGCCTCAACCAACTTAACTCGATTATTGGGTAGCTAGCCATGACCCGGGTAGGCTACAAGTATACAACCACATGTGGTGTTGTCAAGTTTCGACTACCATATAACCAAGTAAGGGCACGCCACATACAAGTTGGCTCTAGAAAAGCCAAGTACGTGTGTCAAATCTCCGTTTCATTTCGTGTGGATTTATCATCTAACTCAACAATTGAGCCGGCTAAAAAGCAACCCGCATAGCCACATGTTTATTTTACATTTCCTAATTGATCGAATGTTTATTTATGTTATTTTTCTAACTTTAAATTATATAGTAAGTCTCATCTTAAAGCATCAACTTCATACCTTGATTTCCAATTGAGTTTCTTTTGTTACTTTAATCGATCAATATAGCATTAGTTGATACTAACGAATTGTTTTTCTTGTCAAACAGTAATTAAGAATTTTTTTCAAAAGTTTCTCAGATCTACGTGTGATGTAAAAGTTTATATTTTCGAGCTAAACAAGTGTCCGGATGCACATATTTAATAACAAGTTAGAGAGCTCCTTAATGGGTGTGAAGCAAGAGCAGACAGCTCTACAAGTTTATTTTTATTTACAAACTAAATCGGCTGCTAGCTTTTCCAGCACCGGTTTGATTTTTGATTTGCTATTGTGGTAGGGAAGTTTATATACGCTAGTAGTATTTTGGGTGTTTTCTAATGAGAAATGAAAAAGGGTTAATTTGTTGTATCACGATTAAATCAATAGATCACATCAGTTTAACAGGCCTTTCCAGTTTGTTTTCAAAATTTACCGACGAAAGAGAAGAGTAATATATTAAGAGTTATTTGAGAAGATTGAGAGTGGTTGGGTCAATAAAACATAAACCACATGATGATGATTCATATTCAACTGTAGACATGAAAAATAACAAACTACTGTGCCTTGATGAAAACAATCCACAGATGTAACAAAAAAACCATGAAAACTAAAAATGTTTGATAACAAATAACCAACTCCCAGACCAAAAATTAAGAGTTCACCATTTAGTCAACCTCTTCCATCTTGCTCTCAGCATCAGCCTCAGCTTCCTCAAGAGCAGGAACATCAGCATCCTCATCTGCATCCTCATCAATGCTGAGCCCAAGCTTCAACATCCTGTGAATCCTGTTGCCAAATGTGTTTGGCTCATCAAGGCTAAACCCAGATGTCAGCAACGCTGTCTCAAACAGCAACAAAACTAAGTCCTTAACAGACTTGTCATTCTTATCAGCATCGGCCCTCTTCCTCAACTCCTCCATGATGGCGTTCTCTGGGTTGATTTCCATGGTCTTCTTGCTTGACATGTACCCAGCCATGCTTGAATCCCTCAATGCCTGCGCCTTCATGATTCTTTCCATGTTGGCAGTCCACCCATACTCACCAGTAACCAAACAGCAAGGTGAATCCACTACACGGTCAGAAACAACAACCTTCTCGACCTTATCACCCAAAACATCCTTCATCACCTTGCACAGTCCCTCAAACTTTTCCTTCAAAGCTTCTTGTTTCTGCTTTTCATCTTCGGTTTCCTCAAGCTTCAAACCTTCCTTGGTTGCAGAAACCAATTTCTTACCCTCAAACTCCTTCAACTGACCAACTGCATACTCATCAATGGCATCCACCATGTACAAAACCTCATAACCCTTCTTCCTCAACTTCTCCAAGAAAGGAGAATTCTCAACTGCCTTCTTGCTTTCCCCAGTGATGTAATAAATGTCGTTTTGTCCCTCCTTCATTCTGGTCACATAGTCTTTCAAACTGGTCATCTCATCTCCACTTTTGGTGGAGTGGTATCGAAGTAATTCAGCAAGCTTGGTTTTGTTTTGAGAATCCTCATGGATACCCAACTTGAGGTTCTTGGAGAAAGCTTCATAGAACTTGGCATAATCTTCCTTGTTTTCAGCAATCTCCTGGAACAGCTCAATACACTTCTTAACCAAATTCTTGCGGATCACTTTCAAGATCTTGTTTTGCTGCAACATTTCTCTAGAGATGTTAAGTGGGAGATCTTCAGAATCAACAATACCCTTTACAAAACTCAAGTATTCAGGAATGAGCTCCTCACAGTTGTCCATGATAAAGACTCTGCGGACATAAAGCTTGATGTTGTTTGGCTTCTTCTTTGTATCAAAGAGATCAAATGGAGCCCTTTTGGGAACAAACAGAATGGCTTTGAACTCAAGCTGACCCTCAACGGAGAAATGCTTTACGTTCAAATGCTCTTCCCAGTCGTTGGTTAGACTCTTGTAGAAAGCAGCATATTCCTCTTTGGTGATTTCTTCAGGCTTCCTCATCCAAATAGGCTTTTGCTTGTTTACCAAATCAAATTCATGTGACACTTCCTTGATCTTCTTCTTTTTCTTCTCTTCCTTCTCTTTCTCTTCATCTACTTCCTCCACTTTCCCTTCCTCGTCTTTCTTCTCTTCCTCATCTTCATCATCAGAAATTTCTTTTTCTGTGGTTTTCTCAACCCATAGAGATATCGGGTAGCTGATGAACTCAGAGTGTTTCTTGACCAGATCTTTAAGCCTGCGTTCTTCAAGATACTCAAGCTGATCTTCCTTCAGGTGAAGGGTCATTTTAGTTCCTCTGCCAAGGGATTCACCAGAAGTATCTCTAGTAACTGTGAAAGAACCACCAGCTTGTGACTCCCAGACATACTGTTCATCATCATTGTGTTTGGTTGTCACCACAACTTTATCAGCAACCAAATAAGCAGAGTAGAAACCAACACCGAATTGACCAATCATGCTGACATCAGCACCAGCTGTGATGGCTTCCATGAACTCTTTGGTGCCAGATCTTGCAATGGTACCCAAATTGTTCACCAAATCTGAAATAATCAAGTATGAGTAACATCAGAACATGATTTCAACAAATATTAAAAAATGAATCAATGCCTGCCGTTAACATAAGCTTATTATCACTCACCAGCTTTGGTCATTCCAACTCCACTATCAATGATGGTCAATGTGTTGTTAGTCTTGTCAGGGATGATATGGATGAAAAGCTCAGGCTGTCCATCTAGCTTACTCTTGTCAGTCAAGCTCTCAAAACGAATTTTGTCCAGAGCCTGTTAAGAATAAAACATTGGAAATGATATTAAGAAATAGTCAGATTATAAAACATCAACAATTTGGGCAGCAACAAGTTAGCAAAGTCCCCATAGAACATGATTATAAAACATATAAACACACATAAATATACAACTAAACTACAAGAGCTTATGTAATATCTTGAAATAACAAAATCCACTTCACAATAAATGTTCAGCTACCCAAGTTATGATACAGTGCCCTGTTCAGCTCATCGGTAGCTTAATCTTAATTGTTTTGAAATAAGAATGTACTTTGAATAGCTTACAGAAATTAAGAAATGAATTACAAGTATTCCACCAAAATACAACTTCTTAAAGCATGATGTAGAAAGTTCTATATGCATGGTTAGGAGAAATGTAAATTCCCAAAAATAAAAACTTCCCCAAATATGAGGATCAAGATCATACAAAAAATTGAATACGTAAAAATAACTTAGGTTAATGTGAGGCCTTAAATACACATACAATACAAGTATGATCAAGTAAATACACCTAGTCGAAGATCATATAGCGCAATATTAACCTATAAACTAACTAACCTATACACTAGCGCATGATCAATTATACACGACTACCTTTTTTGAACGGAAAAACGACTAGCTGAAGATCATATAATGCAAAATGAACCTAGACACAGACATGTAATCAATTAAATACCAGATCAAACATATAAAATGCAAAAGTACGATACATCCATGAATAAAACCAGATTATCATTTATAATCGGATAATATAGTCTAAATCTCAGTAATTAACGCACGAGAGTATGTGACTAGCTTAACAAAATCTCACATATCAAAATCACAAAGTAAAAATAATCAAACAAGCTAAAATCACGATGCAGCAAATTAATCGAGGAAGAAATTGTGACGTAGACTTACATCGGACGAGTTACTGATGAGTTCACGGAGAAAGATCTCCTTGTTGCTATAGAACGTGTTGATGATGAGACTGAGCAATTGATTGATCTCAGCTTGAAAAGCAAACGTCTCTGTGTCCGCCATTGATGAGATCTTTCAACAGGAAGATGATTTACAGAAAAATTTAAAAGTTGAAATGAAGATTTGAAGATGTGTGATTCGATGAAGGAGGCGGAATGGGGTTATATACTATTCAGTGAGGTTAGGGTTTGTAGATGGAAGTTATTCTAGATCCTTCTATTCACGACCGATGACTTTTTATTTGTATGTATTTGTTATATAAGGTCCCTAGAGTTTGTGTATTGTTGCATATAGGACTTTTGATTTCTAATTTTCTATGTATTTGTTACATCTGATCATGCCCATATAGAGCCCCTTCACCGTAACACCAAGGATGTGACCGACCTTATGTGACCATGGTTACATCATTTCTCAACTCCTCTTAATTTTTTTCCAACCAATCATATAATTACAAACTAAAAATAGAGAGTACTTATAAAGTGAAGAGCTTACAAGGTGAAGACATCCAATGAAAATGAGTCATGTCACTTCATCTTTTCTAAGCTCTTCCTAATCCTTAAGACTAGGGACACCCTCACAAGGTGATCTCACAAGATGGGTGAATTCAAGATTGTACAGTAAAAACACATAATGCACACCTAGGGCTCCACCCACTAAACTCGTTGAGTATTTCAATGAGCTCCAGAACTTGTCAAAAACTCAAAAGATGAACTCGTTGGACCCTCTATGCCTTTTTCGCCGAACTCATCTTCCTTGTCTGGAACTCGTCCTACGTTCCATGTGTTCTAATAGGTGATCAAGCCCCATAACACACTCTTTCACTCGTCAAGCCCAGCTCATGTGGCGCAAACATTGCAAGGTGGTCAAGCCCATCAAGCCCCTCATGGGTTATGGTAACATGTAACCTGATATTTTTATAGTTCTCAACTTATCAAAAGCAACCATACATAAAGGAAATTTGAACAAAAACATCTTGTGAATCATTTAGTAACATAATACTTATATTAAGGTCATTCTTTTAGGTGAGTTATCGGATCCACTCTTTGATGTAACGTATAAAGACGAGAATCATAAATTATCTAACACTAAAAAAATTATACAATAAATTTATTACAGTACTCAAGACTTGGTTTGCTTTAATATGGGCCTCGTTTCTGAATGTAGTTAACATGTTTCTTGCAAACAAATCTTATTTGTCTAAACTATGTTTTACACGTTTGATGTGTGGTAAACAAAAAGTTAAGAAGCTATCATAAATGGTACAATAAAAATCGGTCTTGTTAGTTAAAAGATGATGAATAGTTGCTAAATTGTTCTTCAATTATCATAGTAAATAAACTATTGTTTTGTTTTTTAATATGAAATCTACCTATTCTAATAATTGAGTAACACATCCACATGTCACCATTTTAACTGCTCCACATAGGATTTTGCTTAGGTGTCATGTTCTTAATTAATTTGATGGAGAATTTTTAGACGGGTCATGGTATGCTCCATATTCGAAATAACCCGATATGTTTGAATTTAAAATTCACAAATTATTATCAATTATCTCCTAACCCGATATGTTCAAATACAAAATTTATCAATTATCATGATCTATATCTTAACCCGATATGTACCAAGTATCATGAATTATCTCCTAACCTGATATGTTCAAATAAAAAACTTATCAATTATTATGATTTATCCTAACCCGATATGTTCAAATTAAAGTTTTACCAATTATCATTAATTATTTTATAACTAGATATGTTCAAATAAAAAAATTAACAATTATCATGAATTATCTCCTAACCCGATATGTTCCAATAAAAATTTACCAACTATTATAAATCATATCCTTTATTGTAACATATGATTTTTTATATGAATATATTTGTAAATATCTAAATCGATTTAATAAGAGATATGTTAAAAATAAATTTGATATGTAAATTGAGTTAAAACCTATAAAATCAAAATCCGTGTAGTACACGGGTACTAATCTAGTAATACAACAAACATTAATATGAAATAATAATGTACATATAATTTAACATCTTTATACCAAATAAATAGCTGAATTTGATAATTTAAAAGTTAAAGAGGGACCTAAATAAACTTGCGCACGCTTCTTTAGTTCCTTTTTATGGGACCAACGGAATTGCTTCCCCTCCCAGCAAACTTGTTAAAAGTTATTTTCAGTATAAACCCTCTAACTTTGGACATTTTACATATATAACATCCATGTTTAAGAAAACTACCATAACTATCTATAAAATTAAAAAACTGATCCAACAATCAAAAGCAAAAAACTTAGACGGACGGTTTAGCCACTTCGGTATCCAAATAGTTTAGCTTATAGTTCGGTTTCACAATTTTTGGGCTGTAGGTAAGATCAATTTACTTTGAAACTTGAAATTGATTGGGATTTGTTTATAGTGTCTTACTAATCTTTTATATTGTATATTTCTTATTTAATTAGGTTACAACTCGTATTGAACAATAAAAATATAAAAAATCATAAATTTGTCACAATTTTTCATTATGAAAATTAAATATTATTATTATATGCAATATGAAGATTTATAAAAATATTTCAAATTTCCAAAATGACGATTATAAATTTAAAAATAAATTTTTAAATTTTGATTGAGAGCTAAGTTTCGAGATAAAATGTAACTATCAAATACTTAAAATTATATTTTTTTAAACTTAAATAATATATATCTCCATATACTGCCTTTTGTTATATCATTGTTATATCACTTTATCATATGTGTCATTTACACATTAATTTATCAATTAAATTAAAACACTTTGCTATTGAATGAATCAATTTTGCATAATTATTTATTAAAATTCTTTTTATTTAATATCATAAAGTTTGAATTTAAAATCAACTACAATTTTTATTGCGTATTTTAAACAATGTTAAGAAAATTTATACTTTGGACGATAAAAAAATCATTTTCTTTATCATTATCATTTTAATGTTTCTAATACAAACCGATGACATAAATAATAAGAAAAGACTTGATAAGTCATGTTTATATAAAGAAAAAAATATTAACAAAGAAAAATAAGTTAATGTTTATCATTGTAGGTTGTTAGATATGTGATATTTGATGTGAATATATATAAATGACTTATATGTGATGATAAGTCATCCTTATATAATATAGCAAACGAAAAAAACTTATGTGATATTTTTTTAAAAGATTTTGACTTATGTGACATTATGTGAGAGTTTATCTCACAATAATGATCTTTTATGTAAAATATGTATATAAAATATATTATAATAAAACTAATTACATTTTTGGTCCTCTAATATTTTGAAGATTTTTGCAAAATTAGAAGTATTTATATTTTTAATCCTACTACAAGGGGTGTACATGAGTCGGTTTATATTTGATAGAGTTTAAAAATGAAACTTATGGATAAAGTTAATAATAACATACAATTAAAGACCTCAGTGTTTTGTAAATATACATAACATTTTTATATACTGTTAAAAAAACTATACCATAAAACTGAGCACTTTATTCTCTTTAATTTGAGTATAATATTGCTATACTAAAAAACTAATTTTTAAAAATATATCATGTGTTTTAGTTTACCACGGCTTTGTCTCAAAACTGATTGGAAACTTCAAGAATACCCTTACATCACTTGAATGTTTTGTTTCCGATCTTAGCGCGGACAGTAAACTAGTGTTTATATAAAAAATAAAAGGTTTATAAAAAACTAAAAGGCTTGTGTTGTATTTATTAAAAACTCTAAAAAGAGGGATATAACGAGTAAAAATGTTAGAAAGCGGGTGTATATACTAGCATCAATTAACAACTATGGGGTTTCTAGAAGCTGATTCTAGATCCTTCCATATGGAATTAACGGTGTTGACTTATTAAATTGTACCCTTTTTAAGGGGACTGATTTGTGGTTGATGGATAGTTGGTGGCATAAGTGATAATAAACGTACATAACAATTGATGATGTCTAAAAATCACCATATTCTGGCCATCCTTCTCTCCCTCACGCATCTCACGTTTGGAAGTCTTAATTTTGAAAATTTATACATTTTACTAACTTTTAATGTACGTGACATTTTACCTTTATTTTTTCTTATTTATTCAAACTTGATTTTCTTTTCCCTTTTCTTTAAACATTTGTTTTCTTTTGTTTTTTTTTAATTTCTTTAATATGTTTTATGACATCTTGCCTTAACGTGTGAAACATAATACTACATTGTAACGTTCGAGGCATAATAGTATAATACACACTATCTTATGAAATGAAACCACAAACGTGTCGCGTCGTATGAGCACCACATGCAATGTGATCATAGTATCATGTGCAAAAAAAGCCTCAAAGGCGATGTTGCCATGTGCCGAAGTAAAAAAAGCGCATCAACTCAGACACAACCGTGACATCACACGACTCATATCACAATGCTAGCGCATTACTAAAACACGTTGTCGGTGATGACATTGTGTTTTAGTCCCTCATCTTTGACAATTTACAACTTTTACCCTCACATTCTACTTTGATATTTTTAACATTGGCCTCTGACTTTGACCTAAATGTCATTTTGACCCCTGACTTTGGATATTCACATTTTTAGACTCCGTCTTTTAATATATGACGCATTGTGACTTTACACCGCAACATGTGAGACATGAAACTTTATTTATCAAGTCATGTGACGAAGTAAAAGACTATGTCGCCATAACGCATGACACACGTCGAAGTCGAAAACATGACAACTAAGACGGAACCGCCATATCACGTGACCCGGGTCACATATCTAGTTAACTGTAAAAGAGAGTCATGTTGATGAATTGAATTAGAAGGTCGAAGAAGACGTTGTCGTGTGTAATTATTGGTAGGGAGTTAAATGTATGTTTTAGCAACACAAAATAAATGTTCTATGTTCTTGAAATGTTAATTTGCGCAGAAACCGTTATTGGTGGTGGTGACGATGTGAGCCGGAGGGAATGAAGGAATTAGATACATATAGATTTTCAATTTAAACTGGTAATATTATACTCTTTAATAAAACATACGACCAACCATGGTCAACACAAACAGTACATTTTGAAAAGCAGTAAGAATTAAGACTTCGTTTTTTAATGACGGGTTAGTTGTAGAAGTTAGTAGCAACAAGTTAGTATCACCAAATGTCATTATCTGAATTTGAACCCGAGACTTCCAACAAAGAAAAGTTGCACACCTCACTCTTGACCACTAGATTAAAAAGTCGGTGATAATAATTAAGAAGTTGTTTACTCTTTTACCATAGCATGTTTTAGAGTCAAATAATTCCCATAATAAAAAAAAAAGTAATTAGCAGAAAATCTTTGTTTTGTCAAAAGGCCCAATTTGTTTACTTTTTTACAATGACATGCTTTAAAGTAAACTAACTACCGTTAATAAAAAAGAAAAGTAATTAGCAGAAAATCATTGTCTGGCCAAAAGGCCCAATTTGTTTACTCTTTTACAATACCATGTTTTAAAGTCAGCTACTTACCATTAATAAAAAAGAAAAGTAATTAGTAGAAAATCATAGTTTTGCGGTTTTGCCAAAAGGACCAATTATATATATAACGTTCACAAGATCTAGTTTGATATCTTTGGCCCACGCAGACCCACATTGTTTAAAGTCCACATAACATATATGTTTTTAACAACATAAAGGACAAGCAATTTAAGATGGTTAAATGAATGTTGATGTCAAACTCTCAAAGTATTAATTATTTATATCATAATGCCCGTAACAAAAAATTAAACAAGAATGTGTATTTAGTTTTTTTTTAAAGTTAGATATAAAAAATTATTAAAGAAAAACAAAACTAATGATTTAAGTAATTGTTAGAAAAGAAAAATAAAAAAATCCCTAATATAATGCCAAAGTATCAACTATTTATACCAGAATGCCCGCAACAAAAAATTAAACAAGAATGTGTATTTAGTTTTTTTAAGTTAGATATAAAAAATTATTAAAGAAAAACAAAACTAATGATTTAACTCTAATTTTAAGAAAAATCTTAACTAATTTAAGAGTATTTACATTTTCTATCATCTCCTACCAAGGGTGTGTATAAGTCGGTTTATATTTAATAGGGTATAAAAATAAAACTTAGTAATAGCCTATAATTAAATACCTTGGTGTATTTTAAGCATACATAACTCTTTATACAACATTAATTTTTTTTAAACTTTCCACAATAAAACCAAACATTTAATTATATTTAATTTAAGTATATTATTGCTATACTTAAAAATATTTATTTCAAATAAATGTTGTGTTCCGGTGTTACCATGGTTTTGTCTTAAAACGAACTGGACCATGTCCTCGTGAATATCCTTAAAATACCACTGAGTATTGCGTTCCCGAGCGTAGCGCACACTAAACTAGTGAAATTATGTAGGGAAAAATAGTATTAGGACATGTGACAAGCAATTTAGGTTGTGAACTAGTTTTCCAACCCAACCCGGTCGTATACAATATGACATTTTTTTAATTTAGTTTTTTTTAACGACAATTTATTATAAACGAAACCAAACAAACTACTAGCAAGACGCTAGGACCGAACACAACAAAACCAAACAAACAAAACAGGAGACCTACTACAACATGAGACTAAAGTACCGATTTTGCCAAACCACTTATATACGATTGACCCTATAAGCCATAAAAATGAATTAATCATTATCTTCTCCACAATCTCATCGATTGACGGGGTTACAACTTTGAAGATAAGTTCGTTTCTTGCCTACCATATTGCCCAAGTGGTAGCCATTAAGATCGCCAACGGCGTTTCCTTTCTAAATATCGTATCGCCGACGCCCAAGTAGTAACCGTCTCCCTTTTTTTAATTAATTATAACAACCCAACGCTAAAGTCATGATAGTGACTAGTCTAAGGAAAAAATAAGCATGGTTACTTGTTGAGCATATTTTTTCTTTCGCAACGTATGAACAACTACATGCCACGAGACTATGTAACCGTGTCAAACACACTAGTTTACCGAATGTCAAACATAAGTCATCTTACATTCTTACTTGCATATCAATTCGTATACAATTCATGAATAAAGTATTCATACTTAATTAAAACGAACGCCCACATCAAACTAAAATGATAAAAAAAATACTAGAACCATAATCCTTATTTATCAAAGTGGTAAACTATTACATTACAGGGCTGCTTGTTTTACTTGTTAATCGTTTCTAGAGCACTCGAGGGGATGACGGGTAACATTAACCAAAAAGCCACTTGAGTATATACGAGCCTTGCGAAAGAACAATAAAGCAAACAAGTGATATGTGTCTTTTTAATGATCTTCACAACGGATAAAAGATTGAGTTCACTTGAATACCTCTCTTTATCAATAAAGAAAATTCGGTTCAAAAGGAGCGTTTTATGAAGAAAATTTTACGTTGATGGGAGAGGTTGTGTGAACATTAAATCAATCAGATGCATTTTTGATCACTTAAAGTCTTCACATGTTTGTTGGACTCTATTATTAGTGTCATCAGCTTTAATGCACATGTTTATTTATTTGCATGCGACATCACCTATCACATATCATGCTTGGCTTATCCAAATTGGAATATCTTCACACATAATTGGCACACAACGTACTGAAATTATTGAATTGGTAAATTATACAAAAGTCAATTTATACTTATCTTTTAATTTAACACTATAGTGCATAGGTACTTTGCTTTAAAAGTTTTCTTTAAACGGCCAAATTCAATTAAAATAAAGTAAAGTAAAATAAAATAAAAATTAGCAAAAGAATTAGAATACATAAACAAGAAAACAAAAAATTACACAGTTAAAAAGGTGTATTAAAAGGTGGGTGAAGAAAAATGAGCTGAGGTGACGTGAGATGGAAGGAGGGGGCAACAACATTGCCATCGTGATTTAACGAGAAAATAAAGATGTAAACATAAATAAGGAAAAGCCGGAGCGTTACACTTTGTTTGGACAGTAGAGTGAGATGAGCTCCTTTCGTTTTTTTACAGCAAAACGAATAAAGTCCGGTTACCCGGGGTAACCCAACAACGAAAGACAACTCAATACACTCTGCGAATACAGACAACGCTGGGTAGCCCAAATACATATATTTCGAGGAAAACTTGACTCCAATTCGATGAAAACCCATTAATACGTAAAACCCGTTAGCTTAGAGATCGAACTTTATGTTGTCACAAGTCTCCTTTAATTGCCCTCCCAACGTAATACTAGTCATAATTGAACTTGTGTCTCTTTTAAAAAATATATCCGCTTTAATAACTAAAAAGCACAACAAATAATTAAACTTATTACTAACCATTAACATTTGGTCTTCTTCTCAACTTATCTACTTCGATTGAAGATTGAAGATTCATGAATTGAAAACAAAAACATTATTGGGATACCCGTTAGGATATGCTCCATTCAGCATCTCTCAGTCTCTTAACCATTCAGCACTTAACTGAACCATTCACAGAATCTTTTTTTCTGAAATAAACGCTCTGAATGCTGAATGGTTAAGCACTGAACTGAACCATTAAGAGGTAAACAAACAGCCCCTGAAAGTGGTATCATTTAAAAAAAAAAGTCCCAAGCTATTATGGTTTTGTTAAATCTATTATTATCTATATAATGACAATGATAATTTAGGCTTAACGACATGTTTTTTTTAGTTTAGAAAAACAGAATGTCAACCTGTTACAAAAGGATACGACTTGTTTGTAAAAGACTAAAATCTACTGTCTTGTATATCCAGAAAAACCAAATGACGATTCTCATATATTAAGCCACAGACTTATCAACCACACCATCAGATTTGTTTGAACCAAATAATTATCGACTCTTTTGGGACCGTATAATATTTTAATCAATGATTCCCTTGCTCTATATTTTCTACAAACCTCGAGAACAGGTAAGCCATTAAACGGGGCCCTACCCGGTTATCCTGCACTGACTACTTGATTGAACCACTGACTTGGTTTCCAAAGGATAATAATATTTAATTATTAACATAAACTATTAAGCAAATTTATTTTTTATTTCTTCAACATCTATAAGATTTATGAAATTTTATATCAAAATGGATTTAAAAAATTCAAACTTTCATTTATTAACAGTAATTTCACCTGGAAGAATTTTCGGTAGAGACTCTAACTTTCAAACATTTTTAAAGGAGAGCCGTTAAAAAACACGTCATGTCGGTAGATATTTTTTTTTCTAATTTCAAACTAATGTTTTAGGGTCTTTAATCAAAAGGAAAATACAAATCGACTGATGTAAAGTTATATTGAACCAATGCTATAAATAACGAAAGAATGCTTTAGTTGTTGTAAGTTTAAATGTATCGTAAAACCGTTTCATCGTTTGTAGCATCAGTTCGAGGCAATTTTACATTAGTCCATTCGAAGCCCCAAAACATTAGTTTGAAATTTGAAAAAAGTTAACGCCGCTAAGTGTTTTTTTAACGATGGCTCTTCAAAAAAATAGTTTGAAAGTTGAGATTTACACCGTTTTAATTGAGATTTCTGTAGGCTAATAGTTGAAAGTTTAGATTTTTAAATTCTAATTTGCAAATTTATATATAAATTTATAAGTTATATGTTAGTCACTACTGAATTGCACATGTAAAGACAATTATTAGTTTGATGTATTGCTTAAATTGTATGCCTCTCTTAGTATAATTGGTATGTTTGTAAACAAATTAAATGTTCGGTAAATCCTTTGGTGAGAAGTTTATTTGTTAAATAAACAAATAAACACAAACAAGAATTTTGTTCTCTAAGATAATGTTCGTGCTCATTCATTTGTGTTTGTGAAGATTCGGCAATGTGTTCGTAAACGTTTGCTTATTTTTTCTGATACCTATTGTTAATTTGTTATGTTAACTTGCTAAGTACTTTAACATGTATTATATCTTGTTTTTGATATTAACAATTATTTTTTTATTTTTAAACTAATTTGTGTTTATTAGTGTTCATTTGTGTTTGTTTTGGCTCATTTACACGTTTAACAAAAAAACACGAACTCCTTAAATTTGTTAACAAACAAAACAAGATTCTTGTTTGCACACTCCTAAACAAGAACACCTTAAATTTGTTAACAAACAAAACAAGAACACCTTAAATTCTTAACAAACAAACACAAACATAAACTTTTGTTATTTGTTCGTAAACCGTTTGTTAGTACGCTAATAATTTAGCAAACGTACATGAACATAGTCTCGTTTAGTTCGTTTACAACCCAAAGAATTACGTTTGATTACTGTTTCATATGAAACAATTAAGTAGATTTAAAATTGAAATAACTAGGATAAGATTATGAGCCGTTTAAAAAATACACTTAGAAAATGTTTATAAAATCTAATGCTTTACTAATTTATTAATGCTTGGACCGATTTAAACAAAATGGAGTTTATGAGTTAGATTATGATAAAACTTCCTTTTTAGCCATTGATGTTCTATTTTTTTATTTGTTGTAATTATGGTCGATGTCATTGTTGGAGTTAAATTTCTGAGTCAAATTATAATATGAGTATAAAACCAAAATGAGCTATGAATTATAATAAAATGACAGAAATGCATTTGCACCAAAATGATTATTTTTATAAATTACATTCATTAAAAGCGTTACTTACTCATTATTAGTATCTAATAATATTAATAACAACAACGATAATAATAAAAGGAATGAGTCACGCTTTCGATACATGTGATCACAAAAATAATCATTTCATTAAATGAACATTTTGGTCATTTTGTATTTTTAAGAATCTAATTGAAAAATCTAATTTTGTTTGTGTCATGTTGTGATAAAAATACATCCTCACTGGCTAAAAAAGATATCAGCTAGTGTAACCTACGATCAACATATTGCAAGTACAAACTACTATTAGAGCCATTAATATGAGTTGTTATTGAGGCTTTTATATATATGTTAGTCATGAGGTTTTATAAGACAATTAATTTTCTCTTAAAACATATTGGTGCCATCCTCATAAGTTACCAGTTGAAATCTCATCTAAAATACATATATACTTAGGCTATACGTAAATTCATGTCACCGCCCTTAAAAAAACACATTCCATAAAACTACTTTTCATGCGTAAAATATTTAAATAAATAAAATAACATTAAACTACCGGCGGTGAATGTAAAAGCACTCTACCTTTTATATAAAAAACTTAAGGAGTGGGCCCATATCTAATTGGCGACACGTCATATTTGAGGTATGTTTTTACGTAAAATTAAGTTGTGTCAAATTCTACACCAAATTGATAGCTACAATATCTTGGTCCAAAAAAAAAAAAAGAAAAAAAATCGTCAGGTTCATCATGGTAATTAAATCCAACTTCAAGCCCCTTTATTTCAATCCCTGTTCTACACTCACAATACTGCACAAACCTTCCCCTATAAATTCAATGTGCTCATATAATCGTATCAACACAATCATCAACATCATCATCATCATCGCACGAGGCGTACTAAACAGATTTGATTTCGGTTTATTTCATCTCTGTTAGTTTTGAAATCAAATCGTGGAATTGAATCGATACAAACGCCTCAAATCTCGAATCTCGGAAGTAACTATTCGACTTTTTTTCTTCTTCTTCAAGGTATATTCAGGAATATATACATTAATGAATATCGTAAGGATGTGATTTGTGGTCATGTATGTTGCATTTTGTGTTTCTGTTTGTTTTTTTGCATGTTTTGTTATGCATAATGTTAGAGTTGTTTAACATTTTGCGCCTGAGCAATGCTCGATGTTGTTTCTTTTTGATGTTGTTAATAATGTAATTGAGGAGACTGATCTAAGGTTTGATGATGAACACGGATTATGCTTGATTTAAGATTGATTTCAAGGGTGAGGTTTTGAATAGATTTGATGACAATGATTAAAATGGAGCTGAGAAGATTGTTGAAGATGATAGAGGTGATTTGCAAGGTGTTTTAAGGCTGTTTTACTCGGGATAAAGGAGATTGATTCACTCATTTCATTTAAATCAGTAAAGGAGATTGAACTCTTTTTTCCCTGATCTGTGGTTTTTGATTTCTGTTACTATGATGAAATTGCATCAAATGTAGGCTTTATATGTTTATTCATGTTTGAACTACATTGATCGGTACAGATCTCAGCAAGATCCTTAGTTGCAGATTTCAGTTGAGCTCAATGAGAAAGCCAAGTGGCCTTCCTGAAACTATATTGACGAGTAAATGGAAATTGACGACCCTTGAAAAAACCATTGACCTGGAAATGGCAGTGTCTCCACTTTGCCTGTGTAGTGGAGTTTTCCAAAGCTAACTTGATTATCAAACATGGCAATATGAATGGATACTTGTATCAGATTTTTAGAGTAGGACCATGGGAAGTATGAGCCTAAGGATGAGCATGAATGTTTGTACAGGCTACCAAAACAATCGGCGCTGAAATGAATGACACCCTTTTCTTGAATGCCTTTCATGCAACCTTACAATGTCAACTGAACCAAGAAACATAAAGAAGTAGCATACTAGCATATACCATTGCTTATATCCATAACAACAACAACAACAATAATCGTTATTATTATTATAGTTAGTGTTAGTATATAACCTGGATATATGATTGCTCATCTTTGCACTGCAGGATATTATTTTAGATGGGGTCTACACCAGTAGAGTATTTAATAGAGTCATCATCAAGGGCACATTTTTCTGGGTTTCACATGGATGGGATGCAGGCAACGAATTCACAAGTTGGCCAGGCAACAACTCCAGTGAACGAAAATGTGCATAAGCAGCCTTTTATCATTGGTATATACTGCCTCAAGAACACATCTTGATTATTTGTGGTTTCAGCATGTTAGTAAATGGCTATTATATATATTATACCTTACCTTAAACTTATAATTTAAGCAACAACTATGGATTTTGTTAGCACCTTCACCATCCTTCTCATGAGAATAAGCTAGATTGCTTTAGAATGCTTCAAGAGATAGAGAACATATATATGCAAGATCTCTTTAATGAAATAACTATGTCGAAACAAGATTATTTTTTGCTGAGTACTGACATTATTTCTCTTTGAGTTTCTTAGATGATGTTTAAATCTTATTGCCAGCTATATGAGAAGAGCCTAAAACCATCAAAATATAGAACCTGTAGTAAACTTAATATTTTCATCTTTATTATTTCTGACTTTACTTACTCATTTGTTCAAGTAAACGCATGTGTCTATGGCTCTATGCACTATTTGTGTATGCTATTACTTGATTCTTTAAAAGGCTTAAGATTGTTATGCATGTTATGTTATATATGTTATGTTATATATGTTATGTTATGTTATGCATGTTATGTTATATATGATGATATTTTTTGTTATTAAGTGTATCTATGATCAACAACCAGGGGTTGCTGGAGGTGCAGCTTCTGGGAAAACGACAGTTTGTGATATGATTATTGAGCAACTTCATGATCAGCGTGTTGTACTTGTGAACCAGGTATATGTAAGGGCTTGTTAAGATAATATTTGCATTTTTCTTGATGCATTTTTGTTTCGTTTTGTAACTTGCTAATCAACTATTGGTTTATTTATACCATTAGTTCTACTATATCCTGATAACACCAAGCTGGTTATCTAAGTGGTAGGTATCTATGTGTGTTTGTAGGACTCCTTCTATCACAATTTGACTCCTGAAGAACTTACTAGAGTTCATGAGTACAACTTCGACCATCCTGGTGAGTTTTGTACTATTAATGGTTATTTTCTTTATAACTTATGAAGTAAAAAGGGCTCATATATCACCTTTGTTATAGACATGCATCATTTACTACTTGCAATCTTTAACTGGAGCTCCTTATTCTCTTTCACACACACCTCAATCATGATCTTTTTTGGTGGACTAACCTGTGTAAATCTTTCTAAACCAGCATGTGTTTTCATGCTTCTTATGTACTTTTCTATTTTGCTTTTTTTCAGATGCTTTTGATAATGAGAAATTATTATCAGTTGTGGAGATGTTGAAGCATGGAAGAGGAGTGGATATTCCAAAATATGACTTCAAGAGTTACAAAAACAACGTCTCCCGAAGGGTTAGTTCTTATAACATTGTTAGGAAATTTCTTAAAAGTTTTGGCCCATACTATAAAAAGTTTATCCGTATTGATGTCGTTATTTCTTTCTTTCCAATTTTGACCTCTCAACCGGCTTATGTCCTTTTACCTCATAACTTTCGCCTTTCTTGGCTTTGAATAACCGTTTCAAACCAAGTAGCTTTTGACCTTTAAGTAAGTCAGTCAACTTCTAAGTCTTTTTCTTGTTAATTGACTCTAGTTCAGACTTCATGGCTTCAATCCATTTGTTATTCATAGCTGCTTCCTTGTAATTCCTTGGTGTTTTTTTCACCAATAATATAATAATATGTTATTCTTAATTTCCAGTGCTCGTTCCATGACACTTTCTATGTTCTGAAATCCTCAAAGTGGTGTGTGTTCATAGTGTCTGCCTAAGTTATCAGCAGATGATGAATTTAAAGTAATTTTTCTGAGTTAGGTTCGTAGTCGTATGACGGTGCAGTGAATGGTGTACCTGGTGAATTAGGTGACATGGATTCTTCCATTTCATTGTTGTCAGTTTCGTCAAATTCACCCTCATGATCTGGAGATGTCGGTTCATTATGCTTCTGTGATGTTATAATGTGTTCTTCACCTATAATAGAATATGTATCTTCTTCACCTCTGACCTCATTCATGTAATTATTCCGATTCCATGAATCCTTTTTCAATGAACTTGACGTCTCGGCTGACGCAAATTCGTGTTGTTGTAGGATCAAACAGTCTGTTTGCTTTTTATCCTTCTTCATTTCCTAAGTATACCATTGGAGTACTTTTATCATCTAGTTTCGTTAGATGTTGTAATGGTACCTTAGCATATTCTACACAACCAAATACTCTTACGTGTTCTAACTTGGATTTCCTACCCTCCAATGCTTCTTACGGAATACTATCCGTTAGAGCTTTGGTTGGTACTCTATTTAGTATGCAGATAACGTGTAGTACTGCTTATCCCAGAAAACTTTGATGCATCTTCGTATCTAACATGCTATGAGCCTATGAGTAGTGAATATCATAGTTTTATTCCTTCTTTCAACCACTTTGTTTTGCTATGGCAAGTAAGGTGCTGTTAGTTGTCTTGCTATTCCATTATCCTTGTAGTATTGTGAGAATTCCTTGGATTTGAATTCTCCACCTCTATCTGTTCTTAACATCTTCAATTTGGTTCCGACAGCAGGTTTCACCGTCTATTTGAGTTCTTTAAGATCCCAAAGGCTTGGTTTTTAGATTCAAAAAAGTAAACCCACATGTAATGAGTACAGTCGTCTACAAGCATGAATATGTATTTCTTTTCTGAGTTCGTAGGTGGTGATATAGGACCACATAGATCTCCAAATACTAAAATCCAACAGTTTTAGGGATTTGAACTTAGCCTGATTTGGGTATGGAACCCTATTTGAACTTAGGGATTTACCGTTCCAAACCTATTATGAATTCCTATTTTACAGTTCTAGGCCCTGGACGTATTCTACTAATACAAGTATAATCTAAATACAACTTTGTACTATATATACAAATAAGTCCCTAAACTTTAGCCTATTTAAGTCCAACATATTCATGCATCATCATACAGTCGTTGCAAGAAAAATAGAATACTACTGTTGGTAACTTGCTATTACTTAAGAGGTATATATCAGAAAAGATAAATGGATAAATAATCCATTCATGAATAATAAGATAAGGGAAGTGGTCAGTCCTAACTAAAGGACATGTATGATATCATGAATATTGAAAATTCTTTTGGCAACTGTAAAAGGCTTAGAGTAAATAAGCTTTTAGAATCCAATATCATTCCAATTGTAATTAAACAGTCAGCAGTGATGTAAAACTGAAACCAGTGTGATGCTTAAATGCATCGAAGTAGAAGACCTGCTATATCTTTGTTCTTTGTTTTTACTAGTAGAAAGTACCATTCATTTATTCTTCTGTTAATAAAATTCTCCCCTGTTGTTCATGGTGAACTTTATTCTATTAAGAACTTAACATAAATCAAATGGTATGAAATATATGGCAGGTGAATCCTTCAGATGTCATAATTTTGGAAGGCATACTCATTTTTCATGATCCACGTGTACGTGTACTGATGAACATGAAGATCTTTGTTGATACAGGTTCTATACACTTCTAACATGACATTAACCTTAAACAGATTCAATTTTTGTATTCATGTATGACTCTATGGTTCTTTTCCAATGTCCAATGGAAATCGTTTTATCTTCACTAACCGTTTTACAATTCCGGTAAAAAACAAACTAGGACTAAGAGTCATTGTATTTGTCATTCCTAGAATTATTTTTGAGATTAAGAGATAAAATTCTAGTATCTGAATTTAAAGGAATTTGGTGATCTATTAGTTTATATTTCAATATGACTTAATCAAAATGTGGTTCTTTTTGTAACATTCATATGTATAGTAAGAATAAAACATGGTGGTAGAAGAATACACAGTTATTCTCGTATAGTAAGAATAAAACATGCTCTTTTAAAGCTGATTAATGAAACTTTTATATTCGTGATGTTTAGGGGTTGATTCTTTTATCACAAAGATATAAAACAAATAATACTCCATGGCATCCTGGTTTTTGTTCTTTATAAGATGCCATGTGATTCAAGTTAATGCTATTGGATTGTGCTTGTGGGTGCGTTTTACCTATTCATGTTCTTCATTGACCAATTCAGGTTTCATTTAAATCCATAGAATGTTTTTTTAGCTCTTTTCTTTAATGTCAATTCCATGTTAAATCACAATATTTTAATATTAATGAATTACTTTAATTAAATGGACTTTGTACGCTCATCTATCAGCATTTACAATCGAATTTTCAGTGCAGATGCTGATGTGCGCCTGGCAAGGAGAATAAGACGCGATACAGGCGAAAAGGGACGGGATATCGGGATGGTACTTGATCAGGTTTGTTGATAATTCTTTTCTCTAAATAATAGAACAAGGTTATGTACTTATGTTAAAGATGAAAGATAATAGTAGTATTGTCTTGGTTTGCTCGTTTAATTTTTTTAGTTATGGCTTTAACTTATATGCAGTATTCAAAGTTTGTGAAGCCTGCTTTTGATGACTTCATACTTCCAACAAAAAAGTATGCTGATATCATCATACCTCGTGGAGGAGACAATCATGTCGCAATCGATTTAATTGTCCAACATATTCGGACAAAACTAGGTCAACATGATCTTTGTAAAATATATCCCAACTTGTACGTCATTCACTCTACTTTTCAGGTACCACTTTTCAAGTTTCATGTTTCATGATCATCATAGTGATATACTTCATCCTTTTGGGTATTCCTTTTGTGATATACTTTTCTCACTATTAGTTGTTTGTCTCATGCAGATACGTGGCATGCATACACTTATACGTGACGCTAAAACAACAAAGCATGATTTTGTCTTTTATGCAGACCGATTAATCCGGTTGGTAAGTTTTTGTTTCTAGGGTGGAAGCTGGGAAAAGTCATTTTTTTATATTGATATTTGCATAATTCTTGTCTGGTTTAATCAGGTTGTTGAGCATGGTTTGGGACATCTACCGTTTATAGAAAAGCAGGTGGTAACACCAACAGGTAAGCTTCTACTTTCATTAATCCTAGTATGTTATGTTTCACAATATTTTATTACATTAAAGTACGGGTGTTTCCTATCAAGTCTCCTATCCTTGCAATTTTGGTTAATTCACTGTGCAACTAATCATTTTCCGTCATGGTATTTTTGGTTTGTAAACAGGGTCAGTATACACAGGAGTAGATTTTTGTAAGAGATTATGTGGTGTTTCTATCATCAGGAGGTATCTAAATACAGTTCAGTTCTATTTTTATCTTTCTTGGATATTTTGGTTTGGGATTTTTTTGTTTGGAAGATGTCATAGACCTGCCAATCTGTTTGCAGTGGCGAGAGTATGGAAAATGCATTGCGAGCATGTTGTAAGGGTATAAAGATCGGAAAGATTCTTATTCATAGAGAAGGCGATAACGGTCAACAGGTTTGTGCCAAAGATTCTTTCTAAACAGATGTTTGCATTCATCCAAGTTATATGCGTTAAAACAAGATTGAACTATTGTGCAGTTGATATATGAAAAACTACCACAAGATATATCCGATAGGCATGTTTTGTTGTTGGATCCTATACTTGGAACAGGTTAGTCCTGTAAATTTCTTACCAAGCAACTTTTTGGTGACTTTGAGACCCAAGGAAAAGTCACCGCCCCACCACCTTCAAAGGGTTAAAAGCAGAAACCAGTGGTAGTTGGATTCAAACCCGAGACCTGTGCAAGAAGGTGCTTCAAGCACTTACACTGCACCACCCTTGAAGGTTGCAAATACTTATTTTAGAATGTGTTTATGCTGATAATTGCGATTTATTGTTCAGGCAATTCAGCTGTTCAGGCTATTTCATTGCTTCTAAAGAAAGGGGTACCGGAGGGCAACATCATATTCCTAAATTTGATCTCTGTAAGTCCGAATCCGTTCTTAGTTGTCAACTATTTGACCAATTAACTCAAACTAATCTTGAACAAACTGTGTGGTATTAACAGGCACCACAAGGCGTGCATGTAGTGTGCAGACGGTTTCCAAGAATAAAGATAGTGACATCAGAGATAGAAACAGGGTTGAATCACGAGTTTCGTGTGCTTCCTGGGATGGGAGAATTTGGAGACAGATATTTTGGGACTGATGATGAATGAAGAAAGAGGTTCAAACTCCAGCCCGGGTCATTTTGGGATCATGGTTTGTGAAATTGTGTTTTGGTTCGGGTTTGAGATGGTTTTGGGTTCGGCTGAGACTTGTTACTTTTGTTTTATGGATAACTTGGTTGAGTCGAGTCATGAATGAGTTGAACTGATATACACATTATATGCTATTCTAACAGGCTATATGATTAATTTTAAAACGACTATTGCCCACTTTCAACAAAAGGAATACAATTTTAAAATGATGAAGACATGTTCTTTGAAAAGTAATTTTAAAACGACACCCTTTCAATGTGGGTCTTTTTTTTCCCTTTCTAATTTTTGTATTTGTTTAAGGTATTTTTGTCCTCCATGGCTCTAATAATCATCTACCGAGTTTATTTCTCTGGTAGAGTGGAGTTATCAATCGTCAAATAGAACATATTTGGAAATTTGTATATTACTATCGTAAATTTTCACCATTCATAATTATGTATATTAATAATAGTTTAGCTACAAAAAAAATTATCATTATAATAATCTTTTATATTTTTTCTTTTACACCTGTGTCCCGTGTCACACACTAGTTCTTACATAATTTGATAGTATTTTTTTAGATTATTTAAGTTAATATCTCCTCTTCTAATAAATCACTAACCCATCTTCCCACATCGCGCCACATGTCGCCATCACATTCCTTCTCAGCTGATTCGCGGATCTTGGAGCAATCCGGTTTCTTTATCGCGGGTCTTGGACTAAAACGGATCTAATAAGCGGATCATTTAAAACCATTGGTTTCACACACACAAACCCTAACTCTCCAAACACCTCTCTAAAGTTCATCCGCCTCCATCATCATCTTCGTTCCGATCTTCCGATTCATCACAACCATCATCGCAGCCATCCATCATCATCATCTACATCTCGATCTGTCTTTAATCTATTAGCATCGCAAGCATCATTCATCTCCATTGTTAATCGTATTTTGGGTTTGTGATTACTCTATCTCTCCCTTTTTTTTTTCTTCATATCGTGAGATGTTTATCAACTGTGGCTTCTAATTGTTTAAAGTTTGGATTTATATAGTGTTTTAACCGAGATGATTGTTTTGATTTTTTACGTTTCTATGGTTTTGAAATCATCATGTGTTATGCTACCCAGGTTAGTCTACTCTACGTTGACAAAATTTGTTTTTGTATGATATGAACATGGTTTAACACATGATTGAAATCTTAAATCTTTTTTTTTTCTTTTCTTGTCAAAATCAGTGTATTGTGTGAATATAGGTTTTACCTCAATTGGGTATTTTGTGTTTTATGGTTTATGTGTGGGTTTCTTGAAATTTTGAATTTTTGGTTTGTAATGTGTTGTAGTGTGAATATAGCTTTATCTCAGCTGGGTATTTTGTTTTGAAATTTGTAGTCTTTTAATCATACTGAAATCTGTGTTTTGTAGATTCTAAGTCAATTGAGTGTGTGGGATTGCTTAAATCTTGAATTTTGTTGTCTTTAATCTTGATGAAATCAATTTGCGGTTTTGTTTCAATAAAGATTTGAGCTAAATTGGGGGTTTTGATGTATAAAATTGAACTGATCTAGCAAAAATGACTTATAACCCTAAAAGTTGTGTTCTTTTTAATATTTGAATAGTGAATTTTGCCTAGATTTTATTCATGTGTTCAATTTTCATAATTTTTTATTTTGGTAAATTTTTGTATTCTGTCTGCCAATTCATATGTATATTAGCTACGATAAGATATCAAGATTTACCTTTAATGCCTACTAATTCAAGTGTAAATGTGGGTTTCTTAAGTCTTGAATTTTGGAATTTGTGTGTATTGTTGTTAATCCAAATTGTTGCAGTTATGCTTGTAGGTTATTAGTTTTCTACTCAAAATGTTGGATTTTTTTTATTTGCTGCAGTTTTTTATTTGTAGATTGAACCAGAATTTGTGTGTACTGTAGTTAGTCCATATTTTTCGCTCCAATTTTTTTTCCTATATGTTATTAATTTGTTACCATGATTAGTCTTTTTTTTAATTTTGGATTGATGCTAGCTAGATTTCAACCTAGAACAAAGTATAATTTTCTTTATTGTGGTTAATATTCATTGTAAGTTTTCAAGTTATTGCAAGGCGCAATTGAGCCAATTTGTTATCGCACCATCAACGAACAGATTCGGTGCTACGAATGGTGGTCGCCTTTGTCACCATATACATCAACATTTTTTGCTGCAGTTCTTCATCGGGTTTGTTTAATTTACTTTAATTAGTTCCGATTAAAGAATTATGCAATCTAACTAAATTATGTTCACAGGCCCCTTGCGTTGTTTCTCTTGAATTATAAGCATACCAACTTGAATAGGAGAATTAATGACAAAGTTCTGCATCTTTATTGTTTTATAAGCTTAAAATGGTTCAATGTGTGTATATGAATGTATTTATTATCTTCATTGTTTAACAAATATTTTATAACTTATATTTGGCCTATTGTGATTGTAGATTTGTCACTTTCTGATTGTGTATATGCGTTTAGTTTCCTTGATTGGATTACAAGATGGTTGAATCATTTCTTACGAGGCTCATGTATGTTGATATCAAACTTTTTTCTTTTTCAAATGGAGAATTGTATTTGGATTTTCTAACAGTGGAATAACTTAATTGCAAGCAAAAATTTTTTTGGATATGCATATCCACATATATACCAGTGCTTCAAATCAATGAAGGAATATAAGCCTGAAATTCAGCAATTTTGTTTTTGGTGTCAGTTGTGCAGATTTAGTTGATTCACATACGTATATATTAAATTGTATAAAGATGTTTTTATGATCTTAGTAGCAAAATTTAGTATTTTTGTGAATGTATAGATAATACATTTGTTTCATGGTAATACCATATTTTAGATGCTAAACAATATTACATTTGTTTCATGGTGACTCTATTTTAAGTTAAGGATAGAAATTTGTTGCATCACTACCCATATTGACCCATTTATTGGTATTCTATCTTCATGATGCATATATGCTTTGTTAGTTTTTACAGGCATATCTTCAAGCAACCATCTAGCAATGGTGTTATCAATGGTGTTTATTTGGAGCTTAGAAAATGATAGAGGATGATAAAAGTAAAGATTACAAATAAGGTATGCTAATGTGCAGAATTTGAAGTACTCATATTGACATGATTATTATTTGACAAATGTTTGAAAATGCTCTTTCATGAAGTAGATAAAGAAAATCCTATCAGGCATGCAGAAAATCCTATCATTATGTGTTTCACATTAAGTATGCACATTGATATCAAAATTTTGCATTTTTTTTAAAGTAGTTAAAAGAGAATGAACATATGCTTTGGTTTTAGATGACTTAATTGCTAAACTAGAACATATCACCAATTGCAAGTAAAAAAACTAGCTTCTGTAATTTGAATTTGGCCAAGTCAACTTTTATATTTGCAAGTATTTTATTTTATAACACTAGCATGATTGTGACATTATTTTAAGATGTTTGGTGGATTCTCTATTTCAAGAACCTTTCTTTTAACATTTGGATTAGTGGTTGAACTCTTCGATTCTTTCACACTTGGTTTGTAAATCATGATAACTGACTAATATTTTTTGTTTGTTTGAAAGAACTATGCTACATAAGCCCTCAATAATATGATGGACAAAGAGCTGGATGTTGCAATCTATGCATACATAGCGATAATTGCTTTGTAGTTTTGTGATTTTGTTATGCACATAATTGCATAGAACTACTTAATCATAACATCTATAACTGAAGTGTGATAATTTATGTTTTCGTGAGAGGGTGACTGTATTATTTGAAAAATAGCCACTTGCAGTTTACAAACTATTGTATGTTCTCTTGATAAATCTATCTTCTTTTTTACATTTTTAGCTAGCCACACAAACACACCAAACTGCTTCTTCTCAGATAAACCCTTGAATGGATCACGAGCATCATTTTTATCAACGAAACTCTCATGGGTAAGTCCATAAACACTAACATTTAACCATGTCTTCCTACTGCAGTTATGAGAAAAGAGTACCAGTTAGTTTTTATGCTTTAGAGTGAGATTTTACATCTTTAATGTATTAGTTCATTTTACCACTTCAAATTTGCACAAATTTTGTCTATCTTTGAAAACGAGGTGCATGTTGAAGCTCAGGGTGAATTAGTTAAAGCTCCGGGACAAAGTTTGGATAAAGGGGTGCATGTTGGAGATGCTTATAACGGATAATGACGCCCATGCTACAAACATGACCACAAATGTTGTCTACAAAGAAGTTTGTAGTTTTTTTTTCGCATTTATGATACTTTGGTAATTGTTTTATTACTCATTTCATTATAAACTACATTTTTAATGTAATCATACTATTTAGTAATGTTACTATTCTCATTGCATACTTTACAATTTTCATGTTAGCATATTGTTTTTCCAATTTTTCATATTCGCATACTCTACGTCGCATTGTCTAGGTTAATTCTATTTTAAATAGAACAAATTATTATATTTTATCGTTTCACCCCGTGGGTACCCACGGGTTTTAACCTAGTGTTATTATAAAATTGAAAGTAACTGAACTTTACAAACAATGTTTTGACATTCAACATTACATACCCATCTAACTGCAAAATTCAGAAACAAAATTATCACCAATAAAACTCTAAATTTATCTATTAAACACTAACATATACACAACTCTATCAAAACAAAATAAAGAAACTGAGTATTTTTTTTATCATATGACACCCCTTTAAAATTAGAAGAATGGTAATATTACATTTTTTAAACGTACTTTTACTTAAGATATTATTATTATTATTTTTAAATTGTACCATCAAAACACGCATTTTTAATCTTTAAAACACGTATAATATTAATATAAAAAGCAAAAAAATATCACGTTTTTTTAATTCCTCGTGTAATGTGTCAAGTGGTTGTGTAATATTTTAGAACTAATAAAAATTACAGAATGGCCAAATGGAGATTACACAATTGTACAAGAGCAAATATACAGTTTTGTTTAAATGTTATATAACAAAATAATATAATGACACTGAAAATTTCACAACAAAATGAATCTATTATGTTTTTACATGTTAAACAACGTAATAACACAATAGATACATTTGTTTTTCTACGTTAAAGTGAAACATGTCGTAGTTTAAAACTAAACAATTAAAACAAAATAAAACAATAACAATGACGGACTTCATAACAAAATGAATCCATTGTGTGTTTTACGTATTATCTTATCTCTAATATGATAAAGCAAAATGAAAAAGCTTACTTGTCATCTTTTTAAAGACTCTCCGCTTATGTGGCATTATTTGAGAGTTTTTCTCACAATACTGTTATTTTATTTAAAATATGTATATAAAATATATTATAATAACACTAATTACATTTTGGTCCCCTAATATGTAGGAGAATTTTGAAAAATTTAAGAGTACTTACATTTTCAACTCTCTCCTACTAGGGTGTACAGTTGGTTTGTATTTGATAGTGTATAAAAATAAAACTTATGGATAAACTTGATAATAACATACAATTAAAGACTTGGTCGACTGCATTTGATAGGGTATAAAAATAAAACTTATGGATAAACTTGATAATAACATACAATTAAAGACCTCAGTGTTTTAGAAAGATACATAACTTTTTATACGAAATTAATTAAAAAAAACTATACCATAAAAACAAGCACTTAATTCTCTTTAATTTAAATATAATATTGTTATACTAAAAATAATTTAAAATAAATCATGTGTTTTGGTTCACCATGGTTTTGTCTCAAAATTTATTGGAACCGTCATGAAAATCGTTAAAATCACAACTTGAATGTTGTGTTCCCGAGCGTAGCGCGATCAATAAACTAGTACAATGTATAACAATATACCAATTTATGCTTATATGTTACAATAAAACATCTCACAGTCTAGAATTAAATAATTCTAACAAAATCTACCTATTCTAATAATTGAGTAACACATCCACATGTCACCATTTTAACTACTCCACATAGGATTTTGCTTAGGTGTCATGTTCTAAATTAATTTGATGGAGAATTTTTAGACGGGTCATGGTATGCTCCATATTCGAAATAACCCGATATGTTTAAATTAAAAATTCACAAATTATCATCAATTATCTCCTAACCCGATATGTTCAAATACAAAATTTACCAATTATCATGATCAATATCTTAAACCCGATATGTACCAAGTATCATGAGTTATCTTCTAACTTGATATGCTCAAATAAAAAACTTATCAATTATTATGATTTATCCTAAGCCGATATGTTCAAATTAAAGTTTTACCAATTATCATTAATTATCTCATAACTCGATATGTTCAAATAAAAAAATTAACAATTATCATGAATTATCTCCTCACCCGATATTTTCCAATAAAAATTTACCAACTATTATAAATCATATCCTTTATTGTAACATATGATTTTTTATATGAATATATTTGTAAATATCCAAATCGATTTAATAAAAGATACGTTAAAAATAAATTTGATATGTAAATTGAGTTAAAATCTATAAAACTAAAATCCGTGTAGTACACGGGTACTAATCTACCTATTCTAATAATTGAGTAACACATCCACATGTCACCATTTTAACTACTCCACATAGGATTTTGCTTAGGTGTCATGTTCTAATTAATTTGATGGAGAATTTTTAGACGGGTCATGGTATGCTCCATATTCGAAATAACCCGATATGTTTAAATTAAAAATTCACAAATTATCATCAATTATTTCCTAACCTGATATGTTCAAATACAAAATTTACCAATTATCATGATCTATATATTAACCCTATATGTACCAAGTATCATGAATTATCTCCTAACTTGATATGTTCAAATAAAAAACTTATCAATTATTATGATTAATCCTAACCCGATATATTCAAATTAAAGTTTTACCAATTATCATTCATTATCTCATAACTCGATATGTTCAAATAACAAAATTTACAATTATCATGAATTATCTCCTAACCCGATATGTTCCAATAAAAATTTACCAACTATTATAAATCATATCCTTTATTGTAACATATGATTTTTTATATGAATATATTTGTAAATATCCAAATCAATTTAATAAGAGATATGTTAAAAATAAATTTGATATGTAAATTAAGTTAAAACCTATAAAACTAAAATCCGTATAGTACACGGGTACTAATCTAGTAAGTAACATAATAAGAACGATGAATTCACAATAAAATATATGTATTGTTTGTTTGCATAATAGATTACAAAATAAAACAGTAGATGCACCCACACCATGGTTTTTATCAGAACCTTGTGAGCGTCGTCATCCACCGTAAACATGTCACTAAGCTGGTCATCATCTTACCGTCGAATCACCACCATTATCCTCCCACAACCACCATCAATCTTCAAAACCCTCCACTCATCACCACCGTCTTCAATCCCAATCTTACGACCCAAACTCCACCTCAAATCCTTCACCGTCCATTCATCAAAACCCTCATCTCCAAATCCCACTTTACAACACCATCCTCTCCCTCAAAACCTTCAACAAATCATCAACCTTTTTCAGTCCGTACAACATCCAAAAGCCAAATACGAACAACTCTTATTCTACGCCAAGAATTTAAAACCCCTTCATCCCATTTACAAGACTGAAGCCAATAAAGTTAAGGGTTGTGTTTCTCAAGTTTGGTTAAGGGCTTATTTTGATAATCTTGATGATAAAAATGTCATCTTTGAAGCTGATTCTGATGCTTTGATTACTAAAGGCTTAGCTGCTTTGCTTGTTCAAGGTTTTTCAGGTTGTTCGGTTGAGGAAATTGTTCGGGTTTCGCCGGATTTTATTGGGTTGTTGGGGTTGCAACAGAGCTTGTCTCCTTCTAGAAACAATGGGTTTTTGAATATGTTTGAGATGATGCAGAAAAAGGCTTTGATGTTGTATGTTGAAGCTGAGAAAGGGACTGAATCAAGAATTGGGGATGTTAAGGATGTTGAGAGCTTGAAAACTGATGTGGATTCGGGTTCGACAAGTTTTGATTTTCAGTCAAGTGGCGATGATTTGAATACGAATGGATCGGTTTTGGGGAGTAGAGGGGAGAGGATTAGGAAGATTTTGAATAAGGAGCTTGATCCGGTTGAATTGGAAGTGGAAGATGTTTCGTATCAGCATGCCGGTCATGCGGGTGTTAAGGGGAGTAATGGGGAGACACATTTTAATTTGAAAGTGGTTTCGAAGGAGTTTGAAGGGAAGAGTTTGGTTAAGAGACATAGGCTTATTTATTCCCTTTTGGATAATGAGTTGCAGAGTGGATTGCACGCGTTGTCCATTGATGCGAAGACGCCTGCTGAAGTTGGTGTTTAGGATTATGATGGTATGCTTTTTGATTAATGTTTTGTCCTGATTTAGTTGATGTTATATACTTATACCTATTGAAATTGGAAATATTCATAACATTATACAAAATGCATTATGTTACATATGTTGATAGCAACCATTGAGTGCATTATACAGAACCACATTTTGATCGCAAACTGGTCTGTTGTTTCTTGCATATCTTGTGAGAAAGTTATTGTCACTGTGTTCACTTCTTGTAAAAGGCTCAATCTTTTTTCTATGATTACAGCAGTTTTAGGGAAAACGTTGATCCACATAATTCTATGTTTAATTTTCCCTTTCTGCCATCTAACGCTTATGGTCTTCCGGTGTTGAAGTTTAAAATCTGAAAGCACATCCCTTTTCTTATGCGTATTGTTTGCGTCAAAGAACATTATTGCTTACCCTCTACGGTCCCATATGAAGACTTTGTAAAGTAAGACTAATCCAAAAAACAAAAGAAGTTTATCATCTGCATTGAACGCATAATGATCAAGGAACATGATGCCAAAGGCGCGTGCCTAGCCATGCAAGGCGTGATGCTGTGCAACAAAACCACCTTGGGTGCCCAAGCTGCAAAAGGTGTACTAAACCAGATAAAAAAAACTGGTCTGAACCAACAATAACCCATTTGAACTGAACAAAATTAGTTTCAAATGGTCTGAACAGTATAAACAAGCCAAAACCCAGTCTAAAACAAATCTAAAACAGCTGGAACTGGCCTGGACTGGATGCGTGCCTTGCTTTTTTTGGTCGTGCTGTTGTTATGCGCCTTGTGCCTGTAGGAACAGATAACCCTTTGCTCCCCTAGCCTTTAATAAGCATTCTGTAAGATCTGTAACAAATTTCACAACTTTTGTATTTTGTAACCATTACAAAATATACATCTGTAGCATGCATTGAAGATAAATCTTCTTTACACTTTTATGTTCCCCAAGAATATTGCTTTCGGTAAGGGATAAAGATACCCAAGATCTCATTTTTTTAACGGGCACATTATATATTTAAACTTTCAACTCTTACCTGAAGTACATTGTTTTTCTTAATAAATATAGTTATTGATCCGATGTTGAGTAGAAACCAAAAACTCGGAACATATACTGCTTTATATACAGATTTTTGTAGGTATATATATAGTGCCCATTTGTCGATTATACTGGTGGAATATATAGCTGAATTGAGTCGATTCAGATCTCAATTCAAACTACTGGATCAAAAGTTCAAAAGAGACGAACAATAACAATAATGATGATGATGATGTTTTCAGTTTTTATCTCTTAGTTATGCAGCGTCTTGCCATGAGGAAACCAGACGGTGGACTGCTCATCTGCAACTCGCATTGACTGTGCAACCAGTACGAGAAATGAAGCAAGCCGAAGCTCACACGCACTCTAAACGTCCCTTTCACACTGTAAATAACTTTGTTGCTCAAAACCTGCCTTCTAAGCTCCATAGCATGATTCAATGGCAGTGACACCAAGCTTGATATGAAATGAATCTTGACAACACCCGTCTCTCTTTCCCTTTGACTGAAGGGTTTAATCGATTGGTTCGCTATCAAATTGCTATCAAAATAGAGTTCAACAACAGCATACTCGAATCTGACATTAAGTTTCCTGTTGGGGTTTGTGAAATTTGCAATAAAAGTGAAGTCTCCATTGAAATTCCCAGGTAAATCAAAGTAAATGACGTTGAGACTCGCATGATTGGTGTCAAAAACAGGAGTTTTCGGTTTGACAACAAGAAATATGATCAAAGTTGTGATTCCAAAGAGGATTATGAGTATGCTGAAGATTAAACATATGATGGCGCAGCACCAAATGACGGGATCTGTTTTTCTGTGGTCTCTTAGCAGCAATCTGTCTCTTGTTTTGGGAAAACCTTGATAAAGATGTTGTGGTGTTTGTGATGGTGACATGGTATGTTTTGATGAATTTTTAGTTGCAAAAACATGAGGTAGGGGAGACGGGGTGGCGGTTCTGGAATGTGGGTCTGGAGTGGAGTAGAGGGACGACGGTTCTGGTGGGAGGGGGCGGGGGTGCATCTTTATGGGAGGAAAAACCAGCACAATGAAACAGGAGATGAACACTATGCTGCTGCTGCTGCATGTTTAAAGAAACAGAGTTTAAGAAGGTGGTGGGATTAAAGATTTTAAAGTAAAGTGAAAAGTAGGGTGTTTGAGTGTGGTGGTGGGGCATGTTTAAATTGAAATTGAAATTGATATCTTTTTCAAAGTAGTGGATCAAGGGCTGAGATTGAAACAAGATAGTGATTCTTGGTGGTTAAGAAACTGAGATGGAGCCAAACCAAATTATTGAAACTAAAAAAGGTGTTTCCTTTCATTATTGTGAAAAAAACAACCCATACATACATTGTATCGGTTCGGGTCGGGTTGAGTTCATTTGTATCTTGTTTCATCTTCAAGTGTTTTATATGATTTAATTACTTATGAAAGAAAGAAAGTATTGATAGTGTTATGTGAATTTTTTTGTAAACAGGTTCTTATGTCTGGCTTTGGTTACTATATTATTTATTTTTTAAGTTGATTTCAAAATGTTATTCTTTAGATACCAAGTCTTTAAGCCTAAAGATATCCACGTACTCAAGATCATCTTGTGTCATTTGGTTACTAGTTTAAGCCCAAAAATATCCACCTAGTCAATCATATAATCAATGTTTTAAATATTTTTACTAAAAACAAAATGGTTTTGGTCTACTGGTTAATGTTGTCGCTAGAGAAACTGTAGCCCTGTGTTCGAATCCAGGGGCTACACTATGCTATTATTTTGTTTTGCAACTTCCAATGTGGTGTAGTGGTAAGAGGCTTGGATTCTCCAAAAGAGACCTAAGTTCTAGTCCCACTACCACCACTTTGGAAGGGGCAAATGGGGGCAATGAAGGGAGACTTGTGGCCAACATAAGTTCGATCTCTGAGCCAAACGGGTTTTACCGCTAGCTTGTTGTCGTGCCTACGGGCGGACGGGCTAGTGGGTTTCCCCCGAATTGGAGTTGGTTTAATAGGTGGGCTTCGGCTACCCAGCGCTGTCTGTGTTCGCAGAGCGTTTGGGGTCGCCTTTCGCCATTGGGTTACCCCGGGTAGCCGGGCTTAATTCGTTTCGCTGTCCAAAAAAAAAAAAAATTTTACTAAAAAATCATAATTTTATGAGTTTTTTTTTGTTTATCGTTCAACCCATAAAGTATGTCCAAATGCGCTTGTGTTGGGCTTGAAAGTGGTTTCGGCCTTTTGGGCATGGTTAAGGTTAACCCGTTTGTATGTAAACGGGCTTGAAATCCAAATCCCAAACAAAACCCACCATCGTTAATCTCGTCTCCACCTTAATAAACTCCAATACAAAACAAATGTGCTCCATTGGAGTAGCCATCCACAAACCGGGTTTTTTTAAGAATCGGTTCCAGGTAGGAATCGGGTCCAGGTTTGGTCAACAAAATCAATAACCGGTTAGGACTGCGTCCGATTCCGGATATGATCGGATCCGGGTTTTGATTAGGTTGAGATGGAACTGGTTCCGACGGTTCCAGTTTGGTTTCGGATATGGTTCCACTTTCTTAGAGAACCGGCACTCATGTATACCCTATGATTCAGGTATAACGGAACGGTTCCAGAACCAGTTTTTTTTCCATGGCTAATGAGAAGTATCCTTGTACTTGTCTCAATATAGATGATTACATTCCTCTAGATTTTAAAACATAAACGTAAGTGTACGTAGAGGTGCACAAATCGGTTTTTTTTAAGAACCGGTTCCGGTTCTTGTTGGCGTTAAAAGAACCGGTTCTAGAACCGGTTTTTGGTGAAAAAACTAGAACCTAGTAACCGGTTCCTAAAGAACCAGTTCCGGTTCTCAAAGAACCGGTTCCGGTTCCTAAAAAACCGGTTCAGGTTCTTAAAAAATACTTTTTTTCTATGATATGGGCCGAAAGTAACATTAAAAATTTTAAATATTACAAGATATATAGCTTTTAAAACATTAAATAAATAACAACACTAAAACATACCGGTTTTTCAAGAACCGGTTCTTCCAGGAACCGGTTTTTCCAAGAACCGGTTTTTTTAGGAACCGGTTCCGGTTCTTTTGGAACCTATAATTTGGAAAAAATATTAGAATCTATTCAGAACCTACGGTTCAGTTCCGGTTCGGTTCTTGTAGAACCGGTTTTCGGTTATTTAATCGGTTCAGGTTCCGGTTTTTTTATGCACCTCTAAGTGTACGAGCAATGAATAAGAAGTATTTAAGTTAATACCGAATAGAAAGACTACATCAATCCTCAACAAAACTAAATGGGCCCCCTCTCTAACTCTCTCTCTCTCTCCAAATAATTGTATGATTCCATTAGTTTTCATGAAACTTTTATGTTGTCGGTTGAAATGTAAAACAAAACAAACATAACACAAAAATTACAACAATACAATCACTGAAAACACGACATCACTTTCAAAATAAAACAACAATACAAGGAAAAAATGGAACCAATAAAAACATGTCACGTAAAAAATTAACCAACAAAAAGTTGGCACCACACCATTTTACTATTCATGAAGTTTGCTTCTCAATAGCATATTGCTTCTTAATAGTATATAATATAATGTGATGACTTTTAAAATTAAATAAAAAACTAGCTAAGAAATCGGGCCACGTGATGCGACAGTTAGGTCTTAGTTTTCATGTTTTGACTTCCATACGTGTCGTGCGTTACGACGGCGAGGTTATGCATTTGTGAGTAAATGAATAACCCAAAGGAGGTTCATGGCCAAAGGTAAAGATGTGCGAATACCGGTTCTTTTGGAATGCACCGCTTGTGTTCGAAACGGTGTTAATAGGGAATCAACTGACATTTCCAGATATATTACTCAAAAGAGCCACACACGCTGATAAAGAAAAGTATTTTGTTTAAAGTCCAAATATTTAAAGTTAGGAGTCAAAATGATATTTAGGTCAAAAGTTAATGGTAAAAGTTGAAAATATGTCAAGTAAAGTGAGAGGCCAAAGTTGTAAACTTGAAAAGTCAAAACATGAAGACTAAAGCTATAGATATGTCAAGTAGATACACTCAATTTGCAAGTGTGTAAAACTCAGAGTTTTGTGGGAGTAAAGGGGGGGGGGGGGTGGTTTCAAAATTCCATTTGTTGAAAGTCAAGGGGGTGGTTTCAAAATTCCATTTGTTGAAAGTCACACAATGACATAAGAGATGATGGTGACACCGGCATCGGTTCTCTCTTTTAGTATCTAGATAAATGTACACCTAAACGGCATAAGGCTCTCGTGATGCACTATCCCATAGTCTAACAAATGGACAAGCTTCAGGAAGCAAGTGTTGCAATTTCGAAGTTTTAGGTAGTATAGCGAGTAGATCTAAAAGAGTTCTCACCTTTCCCGACCCAAATTTCTTCTCGTCATGCATCATATATCTTGTGTTTGGTTCTACCATATGAAACCACTGGTTTTGTTTGGTGGGTTTGGAATGCCTTACTTAACAATTTATTCGGTAAACTACTAGGGACTCATGTAGCCTATGCCAGATTAATCGTATTCTGAGCTGGAGTAATGACTGAACCTCTTGTTCTTCTTGGCTTTGCTCTTCTTTCTTCTAACCTTCTTCTTTTTCTTTGACTGAACCTCTTGTGTATTTTCTTCTTGAGAAGATTGTGATCCAACAAATTCGGTTGGCACTAATCCCTCCTTTTCTTGTTCGGATGACTTTGCTTTTTCAGCTTCTTTGATAAGCACAAGATCAGATTGTGATCTATTCAGCTTGTCAGTAAGCTCCATTATTTGCACATTCATATTATGCTTTTCGGTAAGCATTGAATCAACATTCTGTGTAAGAGATTTGAGTCTATCTTCACATAATTGGTGATCTTTTTGTAGACTTGCATGCTTCTCTTGTTCTTCTTGCAGTTTGGTTTTCAGAATGATGTTCTCTGAATTGGACATCTCAGAAAGTTTCTTCAACTTTTGAATTTTTGCTTGAAAATCGTTGATCATTCTTGATAGATGTTCATTCGATTTTTCAGCTTCATTCTTGACATTTGTAACTTCTCGTTCACTTTTCTTGAGTGACTCTTGAAGAGATGTGATTCTGTGATCAGATATTTCGTGTTGTTCTTTCAAATTCTTGTGTATGGTTTCTTCCTTTGTAAGTTTATCACTAATCCAGAGTGAAGATAATCTATACTCTTCAACTTGTTCAAAACATTCTTTAGTGCACATATTTTTTCTTACATCGATTGGTTTCATGTTTGATTTTGGGAGATTTGATGTTTGTGAAGATGATTTGGGTTATGAGAGCTGATATATTGTTAAAAGTGCTCGGTTTGGACAAATATTTCAGCACATAATGCTTTTGGGATGAATCTTCAGTACTTAAAACAATTAGAAATGAATTTTAGGTGTCTTTTGGCAAAATTTTGTGTTTTCGCCCCCCCAACGGGTCAGGGGTAATGTTTGGACGTGTCTGCCCCCCAGACGGGTTAAGGGTACTGTTTGGACGTGTCTGCCCCCCCAGACGGGTCAACTTGACATTTTCAGCAATTTCGGGACGTTTCAGCAGATTTGGGGCACTATAACTTGGTCGTTTCAACTTTTTTGGGACGTTTTAGGCTTTGTTGGGACGTTTTATGCTTTGTTGGGACGTTTTATGCTTTGTTGGGACATTTCATATCAGTTTGACTTTTAAAAAGTCAAAATTGTGATGAACACAAAATCAATTCTTAAATTTTTGTTGTTTTTTGTTCAATTCAACACTTGTATTAGCTGAGGAATGATGTTTCTAACACTCCTTCAAAGTTTTTATACCTTGAATCAAGCTAAATCTCATTCAGATCCGGATTTTAGATGAAGAACACAACAAGTGGGTTTTGAGACAATTTGATAAAATATGGATCGAAATCAACAAATCAGTGATGTTTGATTATGAACGAAGCTTATGATAGTGATTTCTAACAGATCTCAATCATCAATTTCTCAATATCATCAACAATTTCCAGATCTCAAAATTGAGCAGTGAATATGACGAACATGAACAATTTCATCAAAAACTCAGTCAAATCTTCACCAATTGATCTCAAACTTTGCAGTTCTTTACACAAACATGAATCAAAGCTAATGGTAGATAAAATTCCATCAATAACAACAACAATCAAAGATCACCCAACAGCTCTGATACCAATTGATAGTTCGAGACGAATTGAACCGAGCTTGGATCTAGATCTGAGATTGTTTGGTGATGTTGTTTGCGATCAGTGATGCAGAATCTCACTAATCACGTATTGATGCTTGAATGTTCATGAAGATCAATGCAAGGTATGATGAAGATGATGATAATATGAATAGGTGAATTGTATTAGATCTTTGTGAAGGTTACAAAGGATATGAATGAAATGCATACAACTTATTACAAATGACCTAGGTGATGGTATTTATAGTCTATACCATTCACCTTACATTTAAACCTAAACACTTGCAATTAAGCACAAAAGCGCATTTAAGCACGAAACGATTACACATATATTCTAAAGTCAAATAAAATTAATGAACGTCTTCACCCGTGCTTGCTCGTGATGATGCTCGATATCTTCACTCGCTTATATTTGGAAAGTGACATCTTCAAATAACCATAGGATTTAAAGAAACATTGAATCAGGAAAATAATGATAAAACATACCAGTAGATAGGAAGTTGATTGCTGCTTTACGATTGTGTATAAAGGTTTGAAACCGTAGGAGAAGTTCAGCAAAGAAGAGGTGGATTAGGGTTTCAAACTGTAGGAGAAACCATAAGGTGTAAAAAAAGCCTTATATATAACGGTTGGGTTTTTAGAAAACGGATCGGGTCCTTTAAGGTTCGCATGTAACTTTTGCAAGCTAAAAAAAGAGTGGGGATTAATATATAAGAGTTGCTAATTAAATGTCATGTGGCGTCTAAAACCCTCTTTTATTAGAAGATATATATATATATTATTAAGTATAGTCATGTATTGTCAAGTATGGAGGTATTATAACCTTAAGTGTTACACCAATGCACAAAATCATCAACATAGTTGATGATTCGGATGATCATAAGTACAAGAAAGGAAATACATAAATAAAATAACTTCTTTGCTAAGTAATTAAGTGAGGAATGATGGAAAGTTTAGTTGTAGAATCAAGGTGCTCAACATCACCATTTTTATACCATAACATAAACCCTTCAACATAGTTGTTTGGAAACATGGTTCGGTTTCACTCACTTCTTATTTATATATTATTTAGTGGTTTTAAGAAACATATAGAAGGAAGGCATATGAGCCATAAGTTTCTGGAATAAAACCTTAACACAAGTTATACAACATAATATTTGTTGGTAACATGGTTGGTACAAAAATATTCCAAGAAATAAGCAAAACAACAAAAAAAGAATTCGTTTTATAATGTTTTAAGAAAGTAATCCTAACTTGAACCTCAAAATGGTGATTTACCAAACTTTATTTACCTTGGAAAATATATGGTATGTCCAAGAGGATGTTTGAAGTATTTATGAAGAATAAATAATGTTAAGATAAATGAAAGAAAAAAATTTCGAAAAATGAAAGAAGAAATAAAAGTAAAAAAAATAAATAAAATCTCACAAGTTGCTCTTGGAGATTTCTTGAAAAGAAAAAGGTGAAGTTCTTGGATGGGTTGAGAGAATGTGAGGGAGAGGGTTTTGAGTGGTGAAAGTGATTGGAGTTGGTATTTATATATGAGAATTAGGGTTGAGCATTAAAGAGGGTGGTTGGCCAAATTTTAATTTTTGGCCTTTCAACTTGCTTTATTGGTTGTATTGTATCATAAACTCATGTTTTAGCATGTTTTGGGTAATTTAACATATGAAACATAAAACACTTATAAAATCATTTCTCGGAAAATATAAGTCTTGATAAGTTAGTTGGTTTTGTGTTAAAATGTGAATTCGAAATTATTTAAGCGTTGTGGAAGAATATAATCAACAAGAATGATATAAAAATAGTACTTTTACTATGATAAAGTGTTGACATCTATCTAATAAATCAAACTTTTAGGGGCAATTTTTAGAGGGATTTTTATTTTTATAATAGGAAGTTTGGGAGGTAAAATTTAGCTAAATTTTTCACCATGCAAGTTGATGGAGCCAACTCTTTAAATGTTATATATTTACAAATTGTTAAATATAATGGTTATAATTTCTTTATAAATATTACTATTTAACCCGTGTGTAACACACGGGTATTAAACCTAGTTATGAAGAATAAATAAAGAGTATGATTATATTTGAGATAAAATAAATGAAAAATACGGGACGTTACACCATGCGCCCGTACGTGATGGTCCCGAACACTAACTTTATCCAACTTTCCTTTAAAATCCCCATGCGCCTGCATGTGATGGGTAAAAATGTCAATTCTCTCATTCTTTTATCTATTTCAACAAGTAGTACACTTTTATTTAGTCGCATGTCAAAAAAATTTTAAGAAATGACTTTATTACTTCGTAAGCAAGGGAGACTTGATAGAAAATTGGATGAAGTTAATGTTCGAAACCATTTCTATTAGAAAATAAAATCACAAGAAACTAAACTGTGAAAATATAACTATTAATGATATTAAAATAAAATGATAAAAAATTAGTTTAATCGGTAATAAACTTTTGGATTAACCTCACTCTAGATGATATTATACTATAGGCCAGGCTATTTACACCGTGATTTTTTGACGAAAAACCGTCTTATACACGGCGTATAAGACCGTTTTTGTCGGACATAATAAGACAAAAGGAACTATACGCAGAGTATAGCTCTATACACCGCGTATAGTTTCATTCCTCTTTATATTAAAAGACAAGAGCATTTGAATAGTAATATAGTAAGTTTTGCAAGTTTTTATTTTGGCCACACTATTTTGTATAATTTTTAAACAAAGCTTCTTCCCAAATATAGTGATTTTTTTATATATGTCGTTTGTTTAAAGATTGAGTAACATATGTGTGTTTAGTGTGCTGGTTTTAATATATGTTATTATGTTATGTTAGTGGTGACATGTGTTTGAATCCATTCTGTTTTTTTAAACGTGGTATGTTTCTGTGATATGTGTTTTTTGACACGTACGAATTATTAGCGTATATGAAGCAACATCTATTTCTACCTTCGAACATAAAGCTCACGCAACGCGTGAGCAAGAGGATCTATCTAGTTTGTTTTATTAATAAATGTTTATTATATTTGTTAAATATTTTGTCACAACCATACAAGAAATCATCAGTAGAAGTGAAAGATACTCCCACTTCGTCTTTCGGTTTGAAAGATTTAGCTAACCCAAGGTGCTAGATATGAACTGTGTGTTAAACACATTAGTTCAGATGACAGGGTTAACTATGTTAAAGAAATACATCATTTAACCTAGTAAAATGTCTTCGGTTACTGCGCCTATTTTTTAACTTTAACATCGGTGTTACAAAGTCTTCTGTTTTTATATTATAAACCATATACCGTCAGACTCTTCTTCATTGTTTTTTATCGTTGTCCTCTTCTTTATTGTTTTCCTCGTTGTTCTCGAACGTATCTCGAACGTTATCTGCTCCGGAGTTTAAATCGTACGAGGTATGTCTACTGTAATTAGATGGTTCTGCTGAATAACGGGATGACGGCTGCGTATTGTAGTACGGATCTTCTACAGGAGTGTGGTAAAATGGCCCACTCTCGTGAAAATAATATTCCTAAATCAACAAAAATGATTAAATATACGAAGAACGAGATATATTTAAAGAAAAATATCTTTTACCTGATTCAAGTTTATCTCTTCCTCGTTTACGTCTTGAAATGTTGGTCGTTTTCCAAAATCTTGACTCAGGGCCGGTTGTTCGTAAAATTCTGCCGTCGGCATCTCGTTCAAATCAAACGTCGGTTCTTCATCTTCCGGCGGATTGAAAAAATTCCACCACGACATGTTTTATGTGTTGGTATGTAAAAATTTGTGAACATGTGTAAAAATTTGTTTGAAAATGATCGTGTGAAGATTGAGAATGTTTTGTTTGTGAAATTGAAAAGCTTGGGATCATTTAATAACAATTCACCCAGAACATATATGCCGCGTATATGCCTCTACGCGGCATATCTACCCGACCATCATATTGAAAACACCTGGCGCAGGTCATTGCGTCTGAACCTCGTACCTTATACGCCGCATATAAATCTATACGCGGCGTATAAAATACGAACATAATACGACAAAGTCACCCTATATGCGACATATAGTGCTATACACGGGTATAGGATGGTTTTTTAGAATTTTTTCCACGGTGTAAATAACACAACCCTATACTATACATATTATTTTTTATAAAAGCAATAAGCAATCATTGATTTTATTTTTAAAGATTATTTAACCATATTTTATATAGTCAATTACGAAGTTGAGAAGATATTTATGATTAAAAATTGTTAAAATAATGTTTTTCCTTTGAGTAATCCACAGTCTAACTACTATCATAAGAATAGTCAAATACCTCCCCTCCACTTTTGTTTTTCCCATAAACCCACCAACAAGTTTAACTTTTTCTTGGTGGATTGGTTTCCAAAGATACTTTGCCTCTAATTTACCTAAACAATATAGGATATCGTTCTTTCTTTGAAACCACGCTCGTATAATGTTTATATCTAGACTTAATCTTTATAAGATCTAGATTTATTCGCTAGCTCACGCGTTGCGTGATCTTTTTTTATCGGTTTCTCTTCGTTGCTGGTCGACATTTAAAAGTGATGTTAATATGAGTTACATATTGGCTTAGATTAAAACCAAATTGAAACTGTTGTGGCAGGTTGCAAGTAGGGATCAACTTTAAAATCGACAACCAATATCCGCGATAAACATCGGCGTCAAATTAGCCCTGACAACACTCGCTGAAAGTTGAACAAGGAAAAGAAAGAATGCGTGAGTAGTGGCAGAAGAAGAAATAGAGAATATAAGATTTATGACAACTATAATATAACAAAAGGGTATCAATAGTGTTGTAGTTTAACAACTCTACACCATCACATTAACAAATAATAACATACCAACACACTCCACCATCCTTTAACACCAAATATCTCTTGCGGTCAAAATAGAAAATAAAAATTTACCTTATTAATCAACTTTCTAAATTATTAATGTATAATTAGTTATTTTGTAAGTACTCAAAATGGACTATAATAAAATATTAAAATGTATGCAAAATCAGTCTAACAAAATTTATTCATTATATTTAACATTAAAAACTAACATGGTTGCTATAACTCAACGGAAGAGCTTGACGAGATATACAGCAAGAGTGGAATTTTTTCGTGTAACTTAGAAGGGCGGAGGCAATTTATTAGGGGGCAATTTATAAGCTACCGAGCCTAAAATTACAATATGAACAAAAGAAATAGGAAAGATAACCCCCGTGCACCATGAACCTCCGCTCATAGCTACGAGGTCTTAAAGAAATTACAACTCATGTTATATACATTAAACACGATTCTTGATAACTGATGTTGGATTGGCTGTAGTGGTGTACTAGGTTAGAAGGGCGGGGGCAATTTATAAGCTACCGAGCCTAAAATTACAATATGAACGAAATAGGAAAGACAACCCCCGTGCGCCATGAACCTCCGCTCATAGCTACGAGGTCTTAAAGAAATTACAACTCATGTTATATACATTAAATATGATTCTTGATAACTGATGTTGGATTGGCTGTAGTGGTATACTAGGTTGCCATGGGTTCAAATCTTACAAGTATAAGGTAGACAATATTTTTACGACTATACACTGTAACGTGGAAAATATTGTATTATGTGTTTTCCTACGTCAAACAATTTTAACGTCATCAACACAACATGTGACAGGGTTATAAACGTGTCGCACACAACACATTAATGTCATTATAGTAAACCGTCCTAAGACGTTTAACATGTTCACAAATACGATATAAAATTAGGAGTAAACTTCATTTTGCCTTCCTGAGGTTTGATTCAAATAACGTTTTGCATACAAATGTTTCAAAATTACTATTTGCCTCTTTCTACTTGACAATATGTCTCAGTTTGACTCCAACCCACTAACTATGTTAGTTTTCTTGTTAAAAATAAATGCATTTTGGCTCACTAACTCGTTTTAATAAAGAAACTAGTTATGCAATTTATTTAAAGTATTTTTATTATTATTATTATTATTATTATTATTATTATTATTATTATTGTCAAAAAATGTCACCACCACACCTTCACCACCGCGACCACAGCCACACCACCACACCACCACACCACCTTGTCATTGTATAATGTTCATGGTCACGATCATGGTCAAGTTCACGATCATGGTCAAGTTCAAGATAGGTGGCCGGATAAAGAAAGTGAGTAGACACTTATTAAAATAAGTAAGTTACATAATTAGTCATTCGATGTAAGTGAACCATAATGCACTTATCTTTAACAAGAAAACTATGAAGTTAGTGGGTTAATGTAAAACTAAAACACATTGTCAGATAAAAAGAACAAATTACTATTTTAAAACATTTGTATGCAAAATGTTATTTAAATTAAACTTAAGGGTTAAACGAAGTTTAGTCAAAAATTAGATTAGGAAAGGTGGAGATGAACCTAATTAAACAATAAACACCAAGTGACTTTAAAAAAATGGCATAAAACCAAGCATCATCAACACCAACCCCTAAATCATTCCTTACTTCACTCATCAAATATCTCCTTCATCACAACCTCATCAATGCCATAAATCCAATTTCAACCTTCTTACATCCCATCAAACCATAATCAAATTCAAACAATTTCATTTTCGGAAGAAGGAAAAAAACACCCAGAAACAGTGTATGTTTAACACCTTCACATGAACAACACTTGTCTAACTTTAAACCCTAAACTACAACCTGGGAAAACAACTAAATTTTCTTAATTGTTTCCATGAAATCACATCGGCGATTGCTTTTAATACGATGACCGAAAACGCTTATCGTGTCGATACAACTTCCCGCCTAGCTCAATGGCGTATCGACAATTTAGCTGCTTGTACTTACCGCAAATCCGATCCTTTCAAGATCGGTCAATGGAACTGGTAAATTTGCTTCTTCTCAATGTTCAAAACATCAATTTTGTTGAAAAGATTGATGCTTTTTACCAGTTTTAGCTATTAGAATTTAGATCCTCTGTTTTTGACCTGTTTTTGTTTGTTGATGAATTGAAGGCGATTGGTTCTGGAGAAAAATCGTAATTTGTTTATAAAATTGTATCCGGAATTATCAAGTTTGAATAAAGACAGTCCTCCGATTGTTTCTTTCATCATTAAGGTTGTTTCTTCATTTGGAGGTCGTAAGGCTTTAGTTCATCCAGGTATTTGACTTTTGATTTTGACTAATAAGTCAATTTATGATCTTTGTTGGCAAGTAGTGATTGACTAATTGCAGCATTGGTGAATTTGTTACATTGTTTTGTGTGGTTGCAGAAGTTACAGATAAGCTGATGAAAAGCAGTGAGGATTTCATTTGGGCGTTTGAGGTTCCGCTTACGGGAAGATTTATCATTGATCTTGAATTTCTTGATCTGAAAATTGCATCTCCAAATGTAATTCTACCACTGATCTCCAGTTTATTTTGAGTTTTTTTTGGTTAAGTATAGTACTTTGGACCTGTTACTAGATGGTTGGTGAACTGAAAATAGATGTGTTGTTAGTTGGCAAGCTAACATCTTTAGTCTAGTGAACACATTTGGGTCACGGGTCAGTGTCATGTGTGCCTGTTGTACTAACAAAGCTGTTTTTATAGCTCGTGTGGTTAATAACTAAGGTCGTTTGATTTTCTTGGTTAGCTAGCTATGGGTTGGGTGGAGTGTCAAATGTTTGAATTATGCAACTGTATGTGCAGAGATGAATGCACATGCGTAGACGAGGCAATTTCAATATATATATATGAAAACGGGTTAATTTAATTTGTATTTCATTCATAACATGTCGAATGTGTTAATCATAAGTTAGTTATTGACGGGTCGTCCCGACCCGTTTGAGTATCTATTTCTATATGTAAGTTACATTTCTAATGTGACATGATATAACAGGGTGGTGAATTGTCTTCCATATGGACTGAAGGATTTACACAAAAAGATTTAAGAGTAACAGCACTTACCGCCCTTGGAAAAATGCTATCAGAAGGTATTCACACGGATATCATCATCAATGCTTCTGATGGAAGCATTGGGGCCCACCGGGCCGTCCTTGCTGCCAGGTCACCGGTCTTCATGAGCATGTTTTCCCATGACTTAAAAGAAAAAGAAATGTCTGTCATAAACATATCTGACATGTCCATTGAAGCTTGCCATGTTTTTCTAACCTACATATATGGTAACATTACACATCAAGATTTTCTTTATCACAGACTCGATCTTCTTAGAGCCGCTGATAAATACGATGTCATGGATTTAAAAGACGCATGTCATGAAAGTTTGTTAGAAGATATTGACACAAGTAACGTACTCGAAAGGCTCCAAAATGCTTCTTTATATCATCTGCCAAAGTTGAAGTTTTGTTGTATGCAGTATCTTGTGAGGTTTGGTAAGATATATGACATTGTTGAAGATTTTAATACATTTATACAGTCTGCAGACATGGAATTGGTAGGTGAAGTGTTTAATGAAGTTCTATCTGTGTGGAAAGGTTTCTGAGTAAGTTGCTCAACCTGAAAATTCATAGATATATACATGTATGTAGCATTATCATTAAGCTAATTATTTGTTGTATCTGTTAATTTATGAAACTGCTTGTGCACCAAAATTTGGTTTGTACATAATTCGTTGACATTTGAACCAGATTAAGGGGGTGAATTATAAACCGTTTGTATACATGTACAAAATACTTTAATATTATGTTCAATGAAAAGAGTATACTTGAATTGTGTTTATGGTTGTTGATGAACATAGTTGACCATGCCTGCAAGGCTGCAAATATCATCTTGTCTTTAAAGATGAGATTTTACATGTGCATATATACATATATATATGCATGTGTATGTATTAGCAGGAAAAAAATTGGACCTTGACTTGATGAAGTGGCTCATGGTTTCAAAACATTTGGTGCCTGGATCATGGGTGAACCAGTTTGTTTCTTTGGAGCTTGACCTTTGTTTTTTTCTCATATTCTTGAACTTTCAATGAGAGAGGAAGATAATATAGAGATGATTTTAAGGCATATATGAGCATATGGGGATATATAAAGAGGAATATTATGAAAGTATCTTTTTCTTGAAAAAAGTATATTCCTTGGAGACTTTGATCCAAGTTCAAGCCTTAGGATGCATAAAAGAATGTTATTTTATCAAACTGACATGTACCTGTGTTAACTGAATGACAAATGATGACAACTAAATCTAAACCTGGATTTATGGCAACCATTTTTGTTGGTGTTGCTGCAAATTAGTTTGTGTTTCTACCTTTGGCTTTGGATTATATTAACAAAGTTCAAAATGGCAATGGTTACAAAATAAGGCTGCATTAATGTTACTGTTTCAACTAGCCACATTAGCAATCTTCTCTAACTTTGTTGATCTTGATAACCATGCTTAATAGCTCTTCTTGTGACGATGATGAGGTGGCTTGTTTCTTGAGCTTTCTGGTTGATCTTGGCGCCTTTTCAAAGTTGGGAAATTGGGCTTCCGAATATGTGGTGTAGTGGCTTGATTCGACCATCTTTGGTCTTATGACTGATTGCTATTCATATCCCATACCAACCCAGGTTAGGTGATTGCGAACAACTTCCCGAGCTGCATTTAGGTAAAGCCTTTGTGCGAGACGATGTTCTTGTACTCTTCATAGTTTGGTTGATCTAGTGGCCTTTTGGTAAGCGAAAGTCATTATCAACGTCTGTGGTACAACGAAATCGCCCAAATTGGTTGTAACCTACCTCAGGTTTTAGTATTTATATGATGTTTGCTGCAACCTGGACTTATGAGAACATCAAAAGATTGATATAGAACTGGAAGCTAAAAATATACTGTAGTTGCGCTTACTTTCACAATCAATTTTCCCTCAATGTAATTGTTTGATCATCGCAAAGGTTTTTCACAAAAGTTTGCTAGCTAGCTACCATTTCATGATTCATCAATTAGCAACACACACAAACATATTCCAAAATTCTAATAATAAACAATGCATTAACGAGCAATTATATATCAAACTTCAATTCACACAAAATTCAATCTGAAAATCAAAGAACAAAACAATTAACCAAAAAAGAAACAACTGCTCATATGATCATCACTATAACACCTGGCAGCCGCCATTAGGTCCTCAAAATCAATATGATAAAAAGAAAGCATTAGGATGATAAGGCTTAAAACGGCGGAGGAGGAGCAACAAACGGCCTGCCGCCAGATGAAGAATAAGAATAATGGAGATCATCATGAACCTTGTGGTAAGCTTTGGTGAAAACACCGAAACCGAATAACATTCCGATCGCAACCACCACAGCGATCAAGCACAAACACAACATGCAAATCTTTCCGCAACACATGATGCTTTGGTTTGGTTTGGTTTTGGTATGGAGAGTTGATAACGGAATTAAGTGATGAAAACGTAGGGTTTTGGTGTAATGGTGGAGGTGAGTGGAGCGGTTAATGCACGCAATATTGTTAGTTGTTGGGTTGATATGGTATGGTAGATATAACTTTGGATTAAAGGGTTTATCGTTACGATTTTTTTGGTTCCTTTTACTTTACGTTGTTTAATAAGAGTTATTATTGTTAAAGATGATTAATGTTCTTTTGATAAAAGAAAATTAAGATATTTTTGCTATACTTTATTTATTTAAGTTATATAAAAAGATAAGACTAAGTTATTATTTCGGTTTTGGTCTTTTTAATTCTTTGGTAAAATAAAATCTTTTGAAATATAAGACTCTGTGTAATGGTTAGTGCCCATTGGGGGCGTTTTCTGTCATGTGGCTGCTGACTGGACAAGGGGCATTATACCAGAAAGTGACGTAATGGTTAATGCCCCTTATAATGCCCCATCATCATTACTCAATCATTTTTTATTTATAATGCCCCATCATCATTATTCAAATTTATAAAGGTTTTAGCCCAAGAAATTAATGTCGTCTCATTGGACATTAAGTGTTGTTTACTGGCTCTCAAATGAGGGTCATTTTAGGCATTATCTCTACCTGGCCTCTTACTAAATACACATGAACAAAAACATTGATTCTTCTTTTCATTTCAAATGTTTTGTTACTCTTAACTTTATCATTAATTTAGGCTTTAGTTATCCACACGTCACTTTTGTTTATCCACACGTCACTTAAACCGGCCTATAGGAGTCGTATTAGGCAATATCATTCCTTTGGGTTAAAGTGTACTGCCCAATACAATTCTTATATGAGTCCTTTGAAGTTTGGTCTCCATTATGCATAAGCAGAACTAGGATACATGAACATCAAGTACACGTTGAGTGTTTAATTAACAAGATGAGAACTTTCTATCATTATTTTTATTTTGTGGAATAGTGCAGCTTGCTAGTTAAACTGCTAAATGGCTTGTGTTTCAATGACCTAAAATTTTCAACAAATAAAGATTTGAGAAGATCGAAAGTCTACACCAATTGCAGTATTGAGGCCAACTCTGCTACATTTTTAGCTGCCCCAGATCACATCATACTTATCATCAGTGTATGAGCTAAACTGCTGATCAATTTTATTTACTATATGAATTTTTCTAACTATCACATTTATTTATATTAATATTTACTTCTGATTTGTTAAAAAAGAAAAGTCAAGCCGATCGACGCCAACAAGTTTCGGGTTTGGTTACAAATGGCTACAAGGATTTGCTTGCAGCTTTGGAGAAAACGTTGAAGAAAAAAACATGTGTGCTCGGTTTCTCCTGTTATTGAGAGATCAGTGTCTACGGCAATCACAGAGCTTTGCAGGTTACAGAATTTTAAAATTTTAATTTTATTACTAACATTTACATACTTGTAATCTGATTAAGTTTTTTCTATACAGAGGGGTGTTGCTGATAAGTCTGTTCACCAACTGGAAAAATTGATAAATTCTAAGCTTGAAGCTAGTGTTTCGAAACAAATCCAAACCCAGTTTCAAACTTCTGGCTGACCCATTAGCCAGCCGCACTGCTCGTTTTGTCAGGCTTATCAACCATCACTTATTTGCATGTTTTGGTTATCTTTTCTTACAGGAATCACTCAAGTCAAGTATATAAGCTTCTGTTGTTCCTGCTTTTCAGATGTCTTGCAAGGCCATGTTTGTTCAAATTAATGCTACATTTCAAAATGGAATGATTGAACATATGAATGCAGCTCAGCAGCCGTTGCTTTGAGGGTAACAATAATCAATTTATGCCAAGCTGGACCCATCTTATTCTTTTGTTAATACCATGTGATGGTTCTTTTGTTAATTCAGCGTCATCAAACGTTGAGTGGTGAACTCGCTGAAGGTCAAAGGAAGTTAGCATCTCTTGCAGTTGCAGGAGCCAATTCAGAATCAGTTTTAATTTTGATTTTGGTCAAACAGGTTGACTTGCAGGGGTTGCTAACAAGCAATCCTTTGCCTTTGAGTCAATATGTACTGTTGTTATCTTTACTGCAGCAGTTGGCTTGTGACATTGGCAATGATACATCAAACAAACTTGGCCACTTGGGTGCATGATGGATGTGGTGGTAGCAATCAAGCCATCAGACGGGATGCATATTCGATCCATATTTGATCAACTTACTTCCATACTAAATCATCAGATGACTGTTTGTAAAGAGTATTGGGAGTTTTTTTTAACGGTAATATATTGCAGTTGGAGTTGGAGTTGTTTAGATGAGTATTAGATTATTTTGTGTTTCTTATTATATTATCGGATGGTTGATGAGAAAATTGTACATTCCTTCTTTACTTGTTTGGTAGTAGAGGTTGGTCACTTGGTCTGTATTTGCTGGTGTTTTAACAATCAAAGTTTTTAGACATGTTTTTCCCTTTTTTAGACAAACATTTAAATAGTTGACAGAAGTTTCACATGTTGCTTGGCTTAATCATTTAAGGCCTAAAGCGCGAATATATTCTCTTTAGGTCATGAGTAGTGGAGTGGTGTGATAGAGAGTGATAATGAAAAAATGTTGTTTCGTAGTGAAGGGTATTACACCCAAACGGGCCAAAACCGACCCGCCACACATTACCCGAACCGCCATATGTCACCCGCCCACGTCACCCGACAGTTATGTCAGACGACGTGGCACTACTTGTGGAGATGGTCAGAGCACAACCAATCAGGAGCTGGTACCTGGTACCTGGTACCTGGTACCTCCCTGCACCAACACTGCAGGGAACACAATCGTGCTCGGCGCACAACAAAGGTACAGGACCCTGCAAGCCAATAAGCGAGAACTGCGAAAAGGTATGTCCCCTTGCGGGGCCCACGAGCCAACCAGCCACTACTCCAACCAGGTATGCTATAAATAGAGACTCTTCGAGAAAAGTAAGCTCTCATGCTCTCTTTACTATTTCTCACATTCAACACACACACACACTCATCTTTCCACAATCAATACACTGATTCTCACGCCGGAGGGTTATCACGGAGAAACCACCCTTCGGTTCTTCGTGGTGCCTTAACGCGTTGTTACCTGTGCAGAGAACCAATCTTGCAGAACCAAGAGGTGAAGAAATAGGAGGTTCCCGTTGATCCAGATCCGACAGTACCTAGGCTCCCGGATTTGTACCAACATTTTGGCGCCATCCGTGGGACCGGCATTCTCCCTCTCCTAGTTTCTTCAAATCTACACGCCGCCGCAATATGACTACCCTCCCGGACCTAAGCGCCCCTGTGATCGATGAAGTTGAGAGTTCTGACAACTCGGGCTCTGAATCACATGAAACATCCCTTCAAAACAAAACTACCACTAAAACCTCTTTCCCTAGCCTGTCGTTCAAGGAACGACTTGAAGGCGCCACTAGCCCAAAAACACCCGCAACAACCCAGCCCGTTTACACAATGGCAACCACCGTAACTACAGTCACTCCCTCACCTACCTTCACACAAGGTGTAACAACCCCAATAGCCCAGTACTCCATACCAATGTTCCAAACACCCAATCCTCCATCAATGCAAGTGACCCTAGCCCCACAGTCACAATCCAACTCGTGGGAAAATCAAACTCCCGGTTATATCTCAATGCCCTATCCGTCAAACATGGCAATGATGCCACCTCTTGCCTCCGCCGCTTGGTGGGGGGAACAGATGCGACAAATGCAAGCGTACCAAGAAAACATGATGCGAGAATTGCAAAGGATAGCAATGCAGACACCACCCCCAGAAACAGCTAAAGCCTATGGCGTCCACATACCCAACTTTGCTGGTGCTTCGGCGGGGGCAGTAGAAGGCAACCCCGTCGGTGCGCCCGGAACCAACAAGGAAAACTCAGCTAAGCCCTACAGGCCAGCCGCTCTATTGGCCCAGTCTAAATTCACACCTAGACTAGCTCAAGCTGAATTCCCGAAAAAGACAAAAATGCCATCCACAATAAGCAAGTATGACGGCTCAACAGACCCGGATGACCATGTCAATGTCTTCACCTGCGCGGGTGGAATTGAGCAGTGGGAAGAACATGTTTGGTGTCACATGTTCATCCAAACTTTGGTAGGAGCGGCGCGCCTCTGGTATGATAGTCTCCCAAAAGGGGGAATTGACAGCTTCGATGAACTCTTGAGAAAATTCACGCAGCAGTTTAGTCAGCAAAAAAGGCACACCAAGGACATGACTGAAATCTTGCACATCAAGAGGCGCGACGATGAACCCCTGGCAGATTTCATCACCCGGTACAACCTCGAAAGTCTCCAGATCGGAGGAGTAACAGAAGACCTCATGATCGCGGGGTTCGTGAATGGTGTAAGGGACGATCATCTGATACGAAGGTTACATGGTCCTGACGGCATGCCCCGTACCATGGAAGCCCTCATGAACATAGCAAAGATGCACATCAAGGCAGAGAAAAGCGTGCAATTAAATCGAGCCATCGGAAAACAAAAAGAGGCGTGGAAACAAACAGATACACGAGGAAAAAGCACCCTAAGACACTATAAGAGTGAGGGGCGCCCGCCACACCTAAGCTCTGCAAGGGAATGGGCACGTCCTTATCCATCCAATCGCCAAGAAATAGTAAGTGTGGTCGCGAAGCATGCTCAGAGGGAAAAGGACAGCGGCAGCTTTTACGCATCACTCACCAAATCTCCAAGCGCCATACTGGCGTCGGGAGAGGTCAGGTTCAGCGCCCCAACACCCCTGAAAGATGGAATCAAGAGGGATACAAGTAAGTACTGTGATTACCATAAAGGACACGGTCACGAAACCGAAAAATGCTGGCAACTGAGAAAACAAATAGAAGAAAACGTGGCGAACGGAAAACTGTCGCACCTCCTAAAAGACAAGAGAGGGATGGAACGAGGTAATCATGGTAAAGAAGTCACAAATCATAAAAGGCCAAGAGATGTTTACATGATCAGGGCGCACCACCATACGCCACCAAGGGGCATAAAAAGACATGGGGAGACACTAGAGTCCTGGATGGACGCTCCTTTGGTGATCCCACCATCCAATGGAAACCGTTTCAGTGGTCCTTTAACAATCACGGCAATCATAGGCGACTATAAGATGAGACGAGTGTTCATTGACACAGGTAGCTCGGTAGAGATAATGTACGAACAATGTTTCATGAGCCTTGATCCAGAGGACAAGGCGCGCCTGGAACCTAACAACGGTCAAATCACAGGGTTCTCAGGAGAAAAGGTGATACCTATGGGGCAAATCGAGTTTGCGGTAACCATAGGTGAAGAAGGGCGACAGAAGACGGCGTTACTCACCTTCATTGTGATACCTTCATCATCAAGGCACAACGTCCTTTTAGGACGGTCGGCGCTGGATGCATTTGATGCAGCGGTGTCAACGCGCCGAGGTCTCATCACATTTCCCACACCAAAGGGAGTGGCAAGGGTATACGGCGATGACCCACAAACAGTAATTGAAACAAACATGCAGGAAACAAGAGTAAGTGACCACGAAAAATGGGTAATAAATGAAAGGTTCCCAGAACAACCAGTGATACTCGGGGGAACTTTGTCACAAAACATCAGGTCTCATCTTAAGGACCTCCTCCGGTCGTACATGGATGTATTCGCCTTTGAACCATCAGACATGACCGGAGTACCAAGAGAAGAGGCACAACACCGGTTAAAGATTAAAGAAACAACTACCCCGGTATCACAAAAGCGCAGAAACATGGGCGCTGAAAGGAGAGCGGCCGTTACAAAAGAAGTTAAAAAATTGGTTGAGGCAGGAATATTAAGAGAAGTGCAACGAGAATCATGGGTAGCCAACCCCGTAATGGTTAAGAAGACCGATGGAACCTGGCGCATGTGCGTTGACTACACAGACCTCAATAGAGCATGTTCGAAAGACTCTTTCCCTTTGCCCAACATAGACGCAAAAATAGACTCACTCGCCCCATTCAGGTACAAGTGCTTTTTAGATGCATACAAAGGCTACCATCAGATTAAAATGGCGCGAGGTGATGAGGATAAAACTGCGTTCCACACAGACATTGGCATCTTTTGTTATACAAAGATGCCCTTCGGACTGAAAAACGCAGGGGCAACATACCAAAAGTTAATGGACAAAGTCTTTAAAGACCAAATTGACAAGAACCTGGAAGTATATGTAGACGATTTGGTGATAAAGAGCAGGGAAGAGCGAATCATGTTGTCCGACATATCAGAAACTTTCATCCGATTAAGAAAGTACAATGTTGGTACAAATCCGGGAGCCTAGGTACTGTCGGATCTGGATCAACGGGAACCTCCTATTTCTTCACCTCTTGGTTCTGCAAGATTGGTTCTCTGCACAGGTAACAACGCGTTAAGGCACCACGAAGAACCGAAGGGTGGTTTCTCCGTGATAACCCTCCGGCGTGAGAATCAGTGTATTGATTGTGGAAAGATGAGTGTGTGTGTGTGTTGAATGTGAGAAATAGTAAAGAGAGCATGAGAGCTTACTTTTCTCGAAGAGTCTCTATTTATAGCATACCTGGTTGGAGTAGTGGCTGGTTGGCTCGTGGGCCCCGCAAGGGGACATACCTTTTCGCAGTTCTCGCTTATTGGCTTGCAGGGTCCTGTACCTTTGTTGTGCGCCGAGCACGATTGTGTTCCCTGCAGTGTTGGTGCAGGGAGGTACCAGGTACCAGGTACCAGGTACCAGCTCCTGATTGGTTGTGCTCTGACCATCTCCACAAGTAGTGCCACGTCGTCTGACATAACTGTCGGGTGACGTGGGCGGGTGACATATGGCGGTTCGGGTAATGTGTGGCGGGTCGGTTTTGGCCCGTTTGGGTGTAATACCCTTCAAGTCCCCCCAAGTCTGTTGTTTTTAGCTGGCGTCTCTTAAATGACATGTGCTGAAAACGTCAGACTTTGGTCACTCGTGTCGTATTTTGGCGGTTCCCTTTGGAGTCTTTGTTTGATGGCGTGTTAGGTGGGTGTGTCATAAAAGTACCCGTTTCCTTATATTTGATGTGATGTCTGAATTAATTGTTTTTGTCATGAGGTTATGGTAAGTTGGATTTTCGAGATCCTCTTTTGATGTGATGCCCTAATTAATTGCCTTTGTCATGAGGTGATGGTAAGTTGGATTTTCGAGATCTTCTTTTTTTTTTTTTTTTTTTTTTTTTTTTTTTTTGTGAAACCCTACATGGACGTACTCATCTTCCTGCTGGGCCGATTTTTTGGCGGGCCTTTTATGGGTCTTTTCACATGTTCTTTTCACTTCTCTTATAAATAGGGAAAAACCCTATTCATTTTTTCTTATCATCCTCCATTATTCTTTCTCTCAAATCTGCCATGGCTGGTCGAAGTGTCTTAGGCGCGCACCAGGTGTTTGTGAAGTGGGTTCCTTCCGACTTTCAAGCTTTTCTAGTTGAACATGGCATTAGGTCTGAATGGGACCCTCGCCTGCCGTCTTCAAAGCAAACCGTTTTTAATCCTCCGGAAGGGATGATTTCTTTGTATGCAGATTTCTTCCGCTTTTGTCACTTTCGGTTACCCATCTCTAAATTCTGTTTGTATGTTCTTGAGTGGTACCAGTTGCACATCTCCCAGATTCATCCTTTGGGTCTCATAAAGCTTCGTCATTATGAGTTTGTAATGCGTAGCTTGAAGAAACAACCAGATCCACTATTGTTCAATGCTTTCTTTTACCCTCATAAAAAGGGGGACTGGTACACTTTTGATAAGAGGGACTCATCTCAGAATATGGTTGGGGTCTTTCCTGCGAGTTCCAAGAACAAAAAGTGGAAGACAAAGTTCTTTTATGTTGATGCTTGTGCTATTCCGGGTAATATGGTGTTCCGCCATAATGGGGAGGCGATGGTTGATATTCCTCCTGATCCTAAGATTTTCGATTCTGCTATGTACAAATGGTTGTGCCGCCATCCGACGCCCATCCAAGATCTACCGGAGCATGCGCTCGTTGCGTGTGGGATGAGTTCTCGCTGGGGCAAACGCGGTTTTAGACCGTCTTATTCCTACTCCGGAGGAGGTTAGATGCTCTATGGTACCTTGGGTTCATCTTTTGACTTGATTGGTTTACTTTTTGTTTTTGTTTTCACTTTTTGCAGATGATTTTAGTTTGTATGAGCTTTTGTTCGAGAGTAATCGGAGTCTCTTTACTCCTATTGAAGTGGAGCTTTTTGATGGTGATCGAGAGATTTTAGATCTTACCCGTGACTGTTTTGTTCATCCGGACTTTAGTGGCAAGTTTGACCCGCGAGCTTCTTGGACGCGCCCCCTATCTGTAAGCTCCTTTCTGAGCGTTTCTAAGTGCTTATTGATGATGTGTATATATATATTTTAATTGATAGTTGGTTTTGATTGTCGATGATTTTAGGATAGGGGCGCCTCTTTCTCAGTGCTTGTTGATGATGTTTTTGTTCTTGCTATTGATGGTGCTGGTGAGGTGGCGATGAGTGATGACGAGGCGGGTACTGATAAAGGTGCAAGTACCACCCGTGCTTTGTCAGGAACTAGTAAAGCTCATGGTAGGGATAAAGCTTCGGTTGGTGCCTTGGTGCGTGTACCTACCCATTTGAAAAGGAAAGTTGGTGATCCGGGACCTGATCCTCCTGAGTCTAAAAGAATGAAGGCGCTAGCAGAGTTCCAACGACGACGCTTTGGTGAGTCCTTCCTTTTTTTTTTTTTTTTTTTTTTTTTTTTGTCAAAACTTGTCTTACCTTTAGTTGTATTTTTCCTTTCAGTTGGTTCAAGCGTAGGTAAGGTTGGTTCCGCTGCTTCTCCTCAAAGTTCTAGGGCTAGTGATCATGAGGGTGGTTCTGGGGGTAATGATGTTGGCGTGTTTAATAAGGGACCACCTAAAGACTCGATTGTTGTTGGTATGTTGGCGCCTGGTACCAATATGTTGGCGGGTACCACCATGGTGGCGGGTACCACTTCGGTTGCGGGTACCACTTCGGTGGCGGGTACCACTTCGGTGGCGGGTACCACTTCGATGGCGGGTACCACTTCGATGACGGGTACCAGTTCGATGGCGGGTACCACTTCGATGGCGGGTACCACTTCGATGGCGGGTACCACTTCGGTGGCGGGTACCAGCAAAGTTAGGATAAGGTGTACTAATGGCGCGTATGGCAGGGCTAAGATGTTGGGTACTAGTGGCGCGTCTGATGGGGGGCGGGTCTCAAGTTCTGCTGACGCTCCAGAGGGGGGCGTGAGTTATATGTTTGGTGCTTCTCCTGCCCCTTCTCAAGGTTCCTTGCATTATCCAATAGAGGTGAACTTTGATGATTTAGATCTTAACGCGTCCTTCGTCCCAAGTTGGCAAATTGTTCAAGGGGCTCGCCTTACTGCTCCCGATGTGTGTCGTCAGTGGTTGGTTAATGCGGTTCCTCCTGGAGAAAAAATAGTGATTCAACGTAAGGAGAATTCTGTTATTTCTGATGAGGTAGCCCTTGCTTTGGCTACTTTGGTTGGTCATTATCCGGAAATTTGCCGTCGGTCAGATTATGATTCGCGGATGTATTCGGCTGCCATGGTTGAAAGAAGTAAGTTGATGAGTGAGTTGGTTAGCTTGCAAAAGGGGATGGGTTTGCTGAGTATTGATTCTTCAAGATCTGAAGATTGGAGAGATAAGATGGTGTCCATGGAGGAGGCGTTTGGTGTTGAAAGGGAAATGAGGCAGGGTTTACAGGTTAAGTTGGCTGGTGCTAGTAAAGCACTAGTCGTGGGGAAAGATTCGTATCGTGGTTTGAAGACTCAGCTTGATAAAGCTGAGAAGGATGTTTGTGATCTTCGAGAGACTCTGTCATCCGTTGTTAGCGATCATGAGAGGGTAGTGGAGGCTAGTACCGCTGAATTGAAAACAGTCCGGACAGAACTTGAGACTGTTAAGAAGTCTTTAGAGACTAAAGAGAAATTGTTGGCTGAGAAAGCGTCTTTGGTAGACGAGTTGGGTGCTGCTTCTAAAGCCGCTGAGGCGGCGTCTGCTGTTGAGATATCTAATCTTAAGACTGTTGTTGGGGGTCTTCGTGCAGACTTGGAGTGGTTGGTTAGGTCCGGGTTTTCCGAGTTTTTGAAACGTCTTAGAGAAGATCCCCAGTATGTTGACCTTCTCCATGCACTTACTACCGCTGCTGATTTTGTTGGTCGCCAAGATGGGATGCATGTTGGGTACCAGATTTGTGGAACTGGTGGTACCATTGATAGACACCCTGACTTTGTTCCTAACCCTTTGGCGGGTCTTGCTGATGCTTATCAAGCTTTTGATGCTGTGGTTCCTCATGTGTTATCTTCCTTGCAAAGTGTATCGCTTGATGATGGGTTATCTCTTGTTCGTGATCTGCTTGTTTCGCCTAGTGCTAACGTGACATGCACTCAAGGCGATGGTGAAGAAAGTGATGATGTTTCTGATGATGAAGCTGAAGACATTTAAGTTTGTTTTGAAATCTTTTGTTTGTATGCCTGGTTGTTTTAGTCCTTTCTTCTAATGTTTAGTTATAACTTTTGACTCTTTTGTTGACGATGATGATTGGCGTATAATGTTTGGTACTTTTTATTCTTGTTTCGTGTGTTTAATATTGTCATGTTTCGCCTATGATAGCAACTGACGTGGGATTTTCTCAGAATTGATGATTGTCTGATAAACGCGTTTCATTGGCTTTTTACCAATGGCACCAGTTTTAGTCCTGGTGTCTAACATGTGAGGCCCCCTTTGGGCGGTCCTCTGATAATGGTTTGTCGTTAGACGACCATGGCGAGTATGGTTGTTATAATACATGTGGTAACAAAATATTGATAAAAGTGTGAACTTTGTTTCATTGATAGTGTTCCTTGATAGAAATACATGGATAAAACGTAGACTTCTTTGATTGATAATACTTTGTGATGACATTTGTTTGTTACATGAAAAGGCTAAATACCATCTATTCTTGCTCACATGTAACACTTGCGAAGTTGTGCTGCGTTCCAAGTACGGGGGATGGTTCTTCCATCCAAGTGACTGAGAGTGTACGCTCCCTTCCCCACGACATGCTTGACTACATAGGGACCCTCCCAGTTCGGACTTAACTTTCCTGGTGCTTCCGCGCGACTAGCTTGATTTCCTGGTACGAAAATGTTCTTTCAAGCAGGGGGATTACGTATTAAGGAGCAATCAAGCTAGTCGCGCGGAAGCACCAGGAAAGTTAAGTCCGAACTGGGAGGGTCCCTATGTAGTCAAGCATGTCGTGGGGAAGGGAGCGTACACTCTCAGTCACTTGGATGGAAGAACCATCCCCCGTACTTGGAACGCAGCACAACTTCGCAAGTGTTACATGTGAGCAAGAATAGATGGTATTTAGCCTTTTCATGTAACAAACAAATGTCATCACAAAGTATTATCAATCAAAGAAGTCTACGTTTTATCCATGTATTTCTATCAAGGAACACTATCAATGAAACAAAGTTCACACTTTTATCAATATTTTGTTACCACATGTATTATAACAACCATACTCGCCATGGTCGTCTAACGACAAACCATTATCAGAGGACCGCCCAAAGGGGGCCTCACATGTTAGACACCAGGACTAAAACTGGTGCCATTGGTAAAAAGCCAATGAAACGCGTTTATCAGACAATCATCAATTCTGGGAAAATCCCACGTCAGTTGCTATCATAGGCGAAACATGACAATATTAAACACACGAAACAAGAATAAAAAGTACCAAACATTATACGCCAATCATCATCGTCAACAAAAGAGTCAAAAGTTATAACTAAACATTAGAAGAAAGGACTAAAACAACCAGGCATACAAACAAAAGATTTCAAAACAAACTTAAATGTCTTCAGCTTCATCATCAGAAACATCATCACTTTCTTCACCATCGCCTTGAGTGCATGTCACGTTAGCACTAGGCGAAACAAGCAGATCACGAACAAGAGATAACCCATCATCAAGCGATACACTTTGCAAGGAAGATAACACATGAGGAACCACAGCATCAAAAGCTTGATAAGCATCAGCAAGACCCGCCAAAGGGTTAGGAACAAAGTCAGGGTGTCTATCAATGGTACCACCAGTTCCACAAATCTGGTACCCAACATGCATCCCATCTTGGCGACCAACAAAATCAGCAGCGGTAGTAAGTGCATGGAGAAGGTCAACATACTGGGGATCTTCTCTAAGACGTTTCAAAAACTCGGAAAACCCGGACCTAACCAACCACTCCAAGTCTGCACGAAGACCCCCAACAACAGTCTTAAGATTAGATATCTCAACAGCAGACGCCGCCTCAGCGGCTTTAGAAGCAGCACCCAACTCGTCTACCAAAGACGCTTTCTCAGCCAACAATTTCTCTTTAGTCTCTAAAGACTTCTTAACAGTCTCAAGTTCTGTCCGGACTGTTTTCAATTCAGCGGTACTAGCCTCCACTACCCTCTCATGATCGCTAACAACGGATGACAGAGTCTCTCGAAGATCACAAACATCCTTCTCAGCTTTATCAAGCTGAGTCTTCAAACCACGATACGAATCTTTCCCCACGACTAGTGCTTTACTAGCACCAGCCAACTTAACCTGTAAACCCTGCCTCATTTCCCTTTCAACACCAAACGCCTCCTCCATGGACACCATCTTATCTCTCCAATCTTCAGATCTTGAAGAATCAATACTCAGCAAACCCATCCCCTTTTGCAAGCTAACCAACTCACTCATCAACTTACTTCTTTCAACCATGGCAGCCGAATACATCCGCGAATCATAATCTGACCGACGGCAAATTTCCGGATAATGACCAACCAAAGTAGCCAAAGCAAGGGCTACCTCATCAGAAATAACAGAATTCTCCTTACGTTGAATCACTATTTTTTCTCCAGGAGGAACCGCATTAACCAACCACTGACGACACACATCGGGAGCAGTAAGGCGAGCCCCTTGAACAATTTGCCAACTTGGGACGAAGGACGCGTTAAGATCTAAATCATCAAAGTTCACCTCTATTGGATAATGCAAGGAACCTTGAGAAGGGGCAGGAGAAGCACCAAACATATAACTCACGCCCCCCTCTGGAGCGTCAGCAGAACTTGAGACCCGCCCCCCATCAGACGCGCCACTAGTACCCAACATCTTAGCCCTGCCATACGCGCCATTAGTACACCTTATCCTAACTTTGCTGGTACCCGCCACCGAAGTGGTACCCGCCATCGAAGTGGTACCCGCCATCGAAGTGGTACCCGCCATCGAACTGGTACCCGCCATCGAACTGGTACCCGCCATCGAAGTGGTACCCGCCACCGAAGTGGTACCCGCCACCGAAGTGGTACCCGCAACCGAAGTGGTACCCGCCACCATGGTGGTACCCGCCAACATATTGGTACCAGGCGCCAACATACCAACAACAATCGAGTCTTTAGGTGGTCCCTTATTAAACACGCCAACATCATTACCCCCAGAACCACCCTCATGATCACTAGCCCTAGAACTTTGAGGAGAAGCAGCGGAACCAACCTTACCTACGCTTGAACCAACTGAAAGGAAAAATACAACTAAAGGTAAGACAAGTTTTGACAAAAAAAAAAAAAAAAAAAAAAAAAAAAAAAAAAAGGAAGGACTCACCAAAGCGTCGTCGTTGGAACTCTGCTAGCGCCTTCATTCTTTTAGACTCAGGAGGATCAGGTCCCGGATCACCAACTTTCCTTTTCAAATGGGTAGGTACACGCACCAAGGCACCAACCGAAGCTTTATCCCTACCATGAGCTTTACTAGTTCCTGACAAAGCACGGGTGGTACTTGCACCTTTATCAGTACCCGCCTCGTCATCACTCATCGCCACCTCACCAGCACCATCAATAGCAAGAACAAAAACATCATCAACAAGCACTGAGAAAGAGGCGCCCCTATCCTAAAATCATCGACAATCAAAACCAACTATCAATTAAAATATATATATACACATCATCAATAAGCACTTAGAAACGCTCAGAAAGGAGCTTACAGATAGGGGGCGCGTCCAAGAAGCTCGCGGGTCAAACTTGCCACTAAAGTCCGGATGAACAAAACAGTCACGGGTAAGATCTAAAATCTCTCGATCACCATCAAAAAGCTCCACTTCAATAGGAGTAAAGAGACTCCGATTACTCTCGAACAAAAGCTCATACAAACTAAAATCATCTGCAAAAAGTGAAAACAAAAACAAAAAGTAAACCAATCAAGTCAAAAGATGAACCCAAGGTACCATAGAGCATCTAACCTCCTCCGGAGTAGGAATAAGACGGTCTAAAACCGCGTTTGCCCCAGCGAGAACTCATCCCACACGCAACGAGCGCATGCTCCGGTAGATCTTGGATGGGCGTCGGATGGCGGCACAACCATTTGTACATAGCAGAATCGAAAATCTTAGGATCAGGAGGAATATCAACCATCGCCTCCCCATTATGGCGGAACACCATATTACCCGGAATAGCACAAGCATCAACATAAAAGAACTTTGTCTTCCACTTTTTGTTCTTGGAACTCGCAGGAAAGACCCCAACCATATTCTGAGATGAGTCCCTCTTATCAAAAGTGTACCAGTCCCCCTTTTTATGAGGGTAAAAGAAAGCATTGAACAATAGTGGATCTGGTTGTTTCTTCAAGCTACGCATTACAAACTCATAATGACGAAGCTTTATGAGACCCAAAGGATGAATCTGGGAGATGTGCAACTGGTACCACTCAAGAACATACAAACAGAATTTAGAGATGGGTAACCGAAAGTGACAAAAGCGGAAGAAATCTGCATACAAAGAAATCATCCCTTCCGGAGGATTAAAAACGGTTTGCTTTGAAGACGGCAGGCGAGGGTCCCATTCAGACCTAATGCCATGTTCAACTAGAAAAGCTTGAAAGTCGGAAGGAACCCACTTCACAAACACCTGGTGCGCGCCTAAGACACTTCGACCAGCCATGGCAGATTTGAGAGAAAGAATAATGGAGGATGATAAGAAAAAATGAATAGGGTTTTTCCCTATTTATAAGAGAAGTGAAAAGAACATGTGAAAAGACCCATAAAAGGCCCGCCAAAAAATCGGCCCAGCAGGAAGATGAGTACGTCCATGTAGGGTTTCACAAAAAAAAAAAAAAAAAAAAAAAAAAAAAAGAAGATCTCGAAAATCCAACTTACCATCACCTCATGACAAAGGCAATTAATTAGGGCATCACATCAAAAGAGGATCTCGAAAATCCAACTTACCATAACCTCATGACAAAAACAATTAATTCAGACATCACATCAAATATAAGGAAACGGGTACTTTTATGACACACCCACCTAACACGCCATCAAACAAAGACTCCAAAGGGAACCGCCAAAATACGACACGAGTGACCAAAGTCTGACGTTTTCAGCACATGTCATTTAAGAGACGCCAGCTAAAAACAACAGACTTGGGGGGACTTGAAGGGTATTACACCCAAACGGGCCAAAACCGACCCGCCACACATTACCCGAACCGCCATATGTCACCCGCCCACGTCACCCGACAGTTATGTCAGACGACGTGGCACTACTTGTGGAGATGGTCAGAGCACAACCAATCAGGAGCTGGTACCTGGTACCTGGTACCTCCCTGCACCAACACTGCAGGGAACACAATCGTGCTCGGCGCACAACAAAGGTACAGGACCCTGCAAGCCAATAAGCGAGAACTGCGAAAAGGTATGTCCCCTTGCGGGGCCCACGAGCCAACCAGCCACTACTCCAACCAGGTATGCTATAAATAGAGACTCTTCGAGAAAAGTAAGCTCTCATGCTCTCTTTACTATTTCTCACATTCAACACACACACACACTCATCTTTCCACAATCAATACACTGATTCTCACGCCGGAGGGTTATCACGGAGAAACCACCCTTCGGTTCTTCGTGGTGCCTTAACGCGTTGTTACCTGTGCAGAGAACCAATCTTGCAGAACCAAGAGGTGAAGAAATAGGAGGTTCCCGTTGATCCAGATCCGACAGTACCTAGGCTCCCGGATTTGTACCAACACGTAGACAATATGTGTGATAGTGAAAAATGGTGGTAATGAGTATGTGATAGTGAAAAAGTTAGTAATTATTGGTGCTGATGAGTGTATTAATGTAATAGGTGAAAAAATACCCCAACTTTGATTTGTTGCATGTGCTCGCTATCACTCATTGGGCTATCACTCCCCTCATAACGTGGTGGTGGTGGTGGTGTAGCTGCGTTGTAGGGCACCAAAACGTAGCAATAACGTTCAAGTTCACGTTCACAACCACTATGTATGGCCTTAGGGACTTAAGACCCAAACGAACCTTGCTCAAAAAATTATTTGATATATACAAAAGATACTAAAAATTAAAGGATCGACTCTAGCTTTACCGAGTAATATATTATGTCGGCATATTGAATGATGCAATTCGAAAATTGTGTTAAATAAATATAGGTTGATTATAAAAAGTTGTTTAACCTAAATAAGTCACTCTTCTCAATTCTATAAATTTACATACGATTTTATAGTTTATAAGCAACCATGTGTAAAGCACGCTATTTATATTTTTAAACATTAAAATTAACATTGTTTCTACATTTTAAACATTTAAATTACATCATACGACACGATTCCCTGTTATATAATTTTTTTGTGGGTTTCACAATAAATCCTTTGAGAAGAGTTCACTAAACTGAGTTATTGGCCAATAGGTTCAAATATTATTTGTAATTGTAATAAAATAATGATTTCCAATCGTCGTGTATCTTTATCTGATTTAATGAATAAAGATGTGATCAAATGTTTAGTGGTGCAAACTTATAACATCCTTTTGTGGTGTGTTGTGTTAACAATTCAGGTCGTAGTTTAAACATATGTTTAGTTTGATAAACCGGTATTAGCATTAGATTAATTTAAGGCAAAACATCAACTATTTACACCATCGATCTCAACTTTTTTTTTTTGTTCATTTTTCAACCATCTACAAAATTCTACCAACACTGATCAGTCTCCCATCGCCGGGACGTATAAACCACGCGCCTCTTTCCAACAGTCATATTCAATTTCATATCATACATCGCTCGATCCACCGGATTAAACAACGTCGCATACGCATCATGTATCTCAATAAACTTCTCATCATCATATTGCTTCACATCACAACAATCAGGATGATAAACCTTCGCCAAATTCCGATACGCAGCTTTAATCTCATTCGATGTTGCGTCACGTTTCACTTTCAACACTTCGTAAAAACTAGAACGATTAATCGCCGGATCGGCTACGGTTGCGTTGCAGGAACTGTGACACCGGAGATTCAGTTTTCCGGTGAACGGCGGTGGCCGGTTATTGGTCGGAAATGTGAGGGATGGTGATCTGATCGATGTAGTTAGGGTTTGGGTCATTATGAGAGGGATTAAGGGTTTTGATTAAAGAGTGTAGAGTTGAAATGTTTAAATTGGATTGAGTCGATTTGGGGATGTTGGAAGTGGAGTTATTTATAGAGAAAAATAAAGTAAAGGATATGATAGAATGGTCAGGTCAGCCATGGGTCTATTTTTTTGTTGCGTGATGTTGGGGCTAATATTTGTTTTTGTTTTTCATTCACTCATTGTTTCTAGAAGCCTGGACTAAACTAAAAAAATACATATTTCTCAAAATTTCCTTTTCATCCAAAACATCCGTTTACTTTTCTTTAGGCGTAACCCCTCCAATTATCTTAGAAATTGTAACCGACGTTTAGCTTTTCAGACGCTCATGTAGGTAGAAGTTTGTTTATTTTTTTATTAAAAAATTATATCTTTTCACGTGTTTGTTTTTATTGATTGTGATTACAGCTGGCGTTCATAGTCTCAACCAAAATATGTATTGGATATTGTATCGGGTCTAGTTAATTTCATTTCAACCTCACGTAAGTTTGCATTTTGTACACTTTTGGTCCTTTGGGTGAGTTTGATTTAATTGTGTCATACAGGATCAAATAGTTCCATGTAAATATGTAATATTTGATGGTTTTATACTTATCATTACAACATGGCTTTAATACATTTGGTTTCCTAGCAACGGGGGCGGTGAACTTCTTGACCAGGGTTCAACGGGTCATTCACAGCAATGTGTCGACCCCTAAAGGCCAAGGGTTTGTTTTCAGTAGGATAGGGTTTGCTATTCAAAAGGGGGTTGCGGCGCAACTTGTTGCTCGTTTACCTGCCACGCTATTGTAAATTCCAGTGGATTGTTTAAATGAATATTAATCTTCATTGGTTAATAAATAAATAGTATATATTCGTGGTTAAAAAACTACGTTTCAATACATGAGCCTTGCAACACGTGGGTTTCCTAGTAGTGAAAAAGAAAAAGGAAATATATAAAAGAAAGACTAAACCATACTAAGGTGAGAGGTTGTGGACCATGAGATGCACCGCGTATAAGAAAAAGAAACCGAGGCTTGGAGTGGGTCCTTTTATTTTGGTGCACCAAAACCAAATGATAAACACTTCTAGAAGGAGCATGTGTTGTGTGTCTCCACTTCAAAAGTATATGCTTGGAGTGAACTTTATTCAATTTCCTTTACATGTTCCTTCGTTTAGGGCAAGAATCGCCAAAAAAAAAATTTATGTTTTAAAATTTAGAGATAATTTAACTTTTGAAATTATTTTGCTAAAACTATCTACAATTTTGATGTTTTAAAAGTAAAAGTAAACCTTGAATATATAAAAGCCAGAGTCAAATTATCCTACAAAATGTGAGAAAAAAACAATAATATAAAAAAAAATACACAATGAAGGATTAAACAATTTATAACTCACAATATAGATTAAATTTAAAAAGTGTCAAAGACTTTGTTCTCCTTATCGTTCTCCTTAAAAAAATAATCAAAAATATATATATATATATAATTTTTTTTTTGTCTTTTTTTACTTTCAATGTAGTTTTTTTTTAAAATCTGACACAATGAAAACTTTGTTTTTTTCGTTTTAAAGAGGACTATGAAGGAAACAAGGTCTCCAAAGCATATTTTTATAAATTCAATTTATTTTGTTAGTTATAACTTTTTAATTTGTTATGGTGTTTTTTTTTTCTTTCTGTCATTCTTACGCCATTATAAAAGAAAGAGTACTACAAAATGCACCCTTATGGTTTACACTTAATAGTACTTTGTAATCCCGTTAAAAAACTTAGGCCCTTTGATTTCTAAAGTGTATAATTTGCACCCCTTCCGTTAAATTGATTAACCAATCAACCGTTACTTGAAGGGGTAAAATAGACTTTTTAGGTAAAACACTTTCCAACCATAGGTTTTCAGTTTTCACTTACACGCGAGACCGCCCATCAATCTTTCATTCACAAAAACAACGCACTTCCATAAAAGCAACTTGGTTGGTATTGGTACATCCTACTTTGAGGAAAACTTGGGGATTGGGATCATGAGGTGTAGAAGAGGCGACATGCCATTTCAACAGCTTGGCATTCCAATAGGTAAAAGCATGAATGGAGTAACCAGTTGGAATTCGGTTATCGAAAGATTGGCGTCCAAGTTATCCATGTGGAACACGAAGACGTTGTCGTTTAGGGGGAGAATAACGTTGGTTTAAATGTTCTTGAGAGTTTGCCTATTTATTACTTGTCCATTTTCAAGGCTCCAATACAAGTGATTCGTATTAATTTTTTATAGGGTGGAAGTGCGGATAGAACTAGCAATCCATGGGTTAAATGGTCTAGTGTTCGGGCGCAGATTCATATAAAAAATAAAGAACAGGAGCAGATTCATATACTATATTCTTAACACTCTGTTACTGGGGCGGAGCCAAGATGTGTCGATCGGGGTCAGTCACGTCACTCTTTTTTCATCATGTAATGTTAAATTATATACTATACATCCAACTGAAATCGGTCGTTTTTTATTAACGACCCCCATATTATCTAAAAAATATATTGAAATGCAAGAATTTTCTTGCAAGAGCACAAGATACACATTGGCATTCTCATCATAAAACACTTGTGGTTTGGTTAATTTATTTCCATGTATTATTGAAGTGCTAGAATATATTAAGATGTCCGATGTAAAAAATGTTCAACAAAAACAAGCGAAAGAATTCACAAATACATGATGAGGTTTGATTTTGTATATTATTTACATTCGATGAAACACATCTTAGGGGTTACTTATATATATATGATTGAGTTCATTTGCGAGAAGAAAAAGAAAAAAATCTAAATCACTAAAAAAACTTGGTAATGGTTTAATTTTTAAAAAAAAACCACTTTCCTACACACAAATGAGTAAAGTATAAACTAAAAAAAACATTAATTTTTTTTTTCATATGTATTTTTAGTGTTTTAAGTTTACCTACACATGTGTAAGTTATGTGTAAGTAACATAACCTACATATGACTTCAACACGTGTATGTTTAACAAATAAACGAAATTTACCTAATTTTATTGATGAATAAATATTGCAATTCAACCATTTTTCTACATGTTAAAAAAGTTTTTTTATTTAAAAAATGAAAATTTAAATAATTCTTACACTTCTCGCAATATTTACTCTTCAACCATATATATATATATATAGGGGAGGGATTTTCTAAAAAGGGCAAAAACTCTAAAAACGCTAAGAAGGATTCTGGGACGTTGGATCTGGTTGTCTACGGCCCAGATTGACGCGGTGGCGTTTTTGTAAATATTATGATGTTTTTGCTGACGCGACTTATAGTTCTGGAGTATATTAGTCATTGAGCGTTTTCACCGTCCTGCTTAAAAAAACACCATGAATAAACTGACTTTATAAAATAACACCATTCTGATGAAAAAATTAATTGATAAAAAACGTCATAACTTACCTGCAATGAATAAACACTAAAGTCGAACGAAAACGTCATAACAATGATTAATACGTCAAAAACACGCCATACATGATCAGATGTTCGTAATTAATAAACGAAAACGTCAAAAACATTGATCGGACGTTCGTAATTAGTAAACGAAAACGTCAAAAATTAAAAACGAAAACGTCAAGAACACTCCATACATGATCAGATGTTCGTAACTAATAAACGTAAAAAAACGCCATAGATTTCAGTATTCGCCATAGATGAAAAATTATGGATTCAAAATTAAAAACAAAAACGTCAAAAACACGCCAAACATGATCGGATTAATAGACGTCAAAAAAACGTCACAGATGAACATCGAGAGTGATGGCCGGGATTTTCAAATCAACGTCATATGTATAAAGACATCGCTACCCCTCCGCGTTTTTTCTCCCTCATGGACACGTGTTTGTTTGTAATTACTTCCTACACTTCTTAGAGTTTTAACCCTTTTTAGAAAAACCTCAATCTATATATATATATATTGTCTCAAGCTCTTCAAAGAAAAGATTAAGATATAGTGAACACATTCGGGATGGTTAATACAACAAAATAACAATTACAAAAGTTTATACTTGAATTAATTTTGAAAGAAGTCACAACTTTTTTCTCACAAATATGACAATGAAATGGTTGACATGAACGTCGAATACATTGATCGGAGATATAGAAGAAAGAACACTAACATCACCAGTCGTTATTATTATGAGTTTGACAATTCCAATATGGTATTGGATATGCAAATTCAAGAGTTTAACAATTGTTTTAACGAGGTAACCACCGAATTGCTTATGTGTATGGGGAGTTTGTGCCCGAATGACAATTTTTATGCTTTTGATCCTCCAAAGTTACTAAGATTAGCTAAGATGTTTCCATATAATTTTAGTTATGAAGTAAGAGAACAACTTATGCATGAGCTAGAGAACAACTTATGCATGAGCTAGAGAACAACTTTTGCATGAGCACGAGAACAACATTGCAAATATTAGAGAAGATAAAATGTGTTTGCCAACGTGAAGAGTATATCTAATCTTGCAAAAAAAAATGATGGAAACAAAGAAATATCTTGGATATATCCGTTGGTTTATCATTTTTTAAGTTAACATTACTTTACCGGTTGCAACCGCAAGTGTTGCTAGATGTTTTTCTTCAGTAAAGTAGAATTTACGTAATCGAATGTGAGACGAGTTTTTGAATGATGCTTGCATTTGCTATATTAAAAAGAGTTCTTTGCAAAAGCTGACGTTGAAGATGTTAATATGCTATGCAACGGTTTCAAAAGATGAAAAAACGTAGAGAGCATCTTAAATATCTTTTTGTTATTCTTAATTGAGAATTTTAACTTATCATGTTTCTTTTAAAACGTGTATTTTTATTTTGTAATCCGACTCGGCCAGAAATTTTGACCGACCCAGAAAATAATAACGTTTAACCATCTCGGTAGTTAAAATCCAGGAACCAAAAAAATCGGAGCCCACATGAAATATTCCTCACTCCCTCACTGCTCCATCATATACATAAACAAAAGCTCACAAGCAAAAGCTCACGTAGTCACGTATAATATATTATGTTGCGTCTATAAAATAATACGTTTCTATGTAAATTTGGTGTATGCTTGTTCACATAGTTACAGAACATAGAAGGCAGTTGCTTTTTTTGAACTAATGGGAGCATAAGTAACAAATTGAAAATACATTTGATGATCACATTTAAGGATACTAGGATAGTGATCAAAATTAATTAAGCATTTTGGAAAATATGTTATTTTATGTGATTTACGCTAGTGATACGTACAACATCTCTAAGTTGTTTACAAGAAATTGTTTGGCTTATATTGCCGCTAAAATCCGCGTAAAGTGTTCGACACTGCTTTGGTATGTTACAGCGTGGTAGGGTCTTGCCCCGTCGGTTTATTTCTTCCCTACAATGTATAAGGGCTTTATCAATCCCTTGGGTGAGTATGCAAAAGGGGCTTGCCGATATCTAGCGCATTTAGTACCATGTCGTTGCCATTAAATGCAGGACGTGCATTTGGTCCCTTTCGTATCAAAAGCTTCTTTCATTTAATGAAGTATGTACTTTGACGTGCATTCAATCCCTTTCGTATTAGTAGCTTCTATCATTTAATGCGTTACGTCGTTTGCAAGACGTAATGAAGACTTGTTATTCGGTGATCTTTGTCTACATTAAGTGACTTTGAATTTGAATATTGAACGTGTGATCTGACCCTTTTGAGACCCTTCAACGTTCCATTAGATCCTTAGAGGTCTTTGTCTACTGCCATTTATAATGTCCCTATAGATGTGTGAATATTATTTTGGGCTTGGATCCCTTTTCTTTATTGGGCCTAATTATATGTCTTCTTTGGGTTAGGCATTTGGACTTTAGATCTGGGTGAAGCCGTGAGCCCGTGAATTTTGTGTATAAAATAATTAGAATAGATCAATAGAATATGTTAGATAAATTAATGTAAGGTCAAAAGGGACTTTGCTTTTTAATCTTTTACTTTGCTATTTTCATAGTTAGGTCCCCAACTAAATTTTGATGTATTTTTAAATTTGACTTATTTTTAACTTATTATTATTTTAATTTAACTTAGTTAATTTATAACTTTAACTATCCTACTGTAGTTTTACTTTTATATAAATTTTAAGCTTCGCCTTATATAAATTTTAAGCTTCGGCTTTAACTAGTTATCATTTTGATCTTTAAGTTTAAATATATATATATCTGTCTTTTAATATGCGATTTATTACAACTTTATATCATAACATACAAGACATAAAAGTTTTTTTTTCTCAAACACAAGACTCAATTATCACAAGACATAAAAGTTTTTTGTCGCACACACAAGACTCAATTATCACATCATGCAACCAACCAGTATATTGTATAGCATATATAATAAAATTTGAAGAGATTCAGGGGCGGAGGGATGTACAACCCAGGGGTAGCCCGGGCTACGGCTGAAATTTCGTTGCGAAGTGTAAAAAATATATATATTCTCCGGTTTTATGTATAAGGATATCCCTAAATAATTAAAAGGATACCCCTGAATCTTTGATTTTAAGTTATGAATGAACAAATGATATAAATCTATTAGGTATTTTTATAATTTTGTGGTGTTATTTTTATTACTGTATGAACGTCCCAAAAAAAAAATTCAGACTACCCCTAAATTTTTGGGTTGACTTCGCCACTCAAGAGATTCACAAAAAGCTTGAAAGAAAAAAAATAATGTATTGTTTTGTTTTAATTTGATCCATGATATGGTGATGATCTTGAAACCGACTAAGCTATATATCTACCGGTCGAAGTATACAAGGCAGTTGCCACATGTCCCTTTTAAACAGACACCACCCGTAAATCCTTCCACGTGTCTCCTCAACAACTACAACATGATCTCGATCATCTCATTTCCTTCAACCTCATCACCTCCCACAAATCCCACATATATACACACTAACACACACACCATCCTTATCACAACCATAACAAAAAATACCACTAACAAAAACACAATCATATCATGGAAACAACAACTCAGTATCACTCTCTCATATCACCTGCACCTGATCAACACCATCTCCAGAGGCAGCAACACCATAGTTACCCACAGAAACAAGTGAGCACCAAAACACTTGTGATCGCAACAATAGTGGGGATCACAGTGGGAGGGCCACTGTTAGCCTTGATGGGTTTCATCTTCCTGGCAACGATGACGTTGCTTGTTATAAGTTCACCTATTTTGGTGATATTCAGCCCTGTTATATTGGGTGCTGGATTTGTGGTTGCGGCTGCGTTGGCGGGGTTCGGGGCGGCGGGGTTGATGGCGGTTGCGGGGTTATCGGCTTTGGGGTGGGTTTACAGGGCGGTGAAAGGTGGCGGGGAGTTGCAGCAGGGGTTGGAGAGTGTTGCGGGGAAGTTGATGGAGAGTGGGGAGAATGTGAAAGAAGGTGTGAAGAGTATGGGGAAAGAGTGGGGTAGTGGTCAGCATGCAGCAGGTGGGTTTAAACATGATCATGAGAAGTTGCATGAAAATTATAATGCTAATGCAACGACTGATAGAGCTGCAGCTTGAGTGTGATCGATGGAGTATCCGGCCAGTGTGTGAGATCGATTTGTGATGAATAATTGTACTTTGTTGTTGTGGTGTGATAATAAATGTGTACGTGTTGATATTTGTATATATATATGAATAGCTAGCTAGGGTGGGTGGGTGGGGTTAAACAAATTAATTAATGAGATCGAGTATGAATATCGGTCAGTTACATGGTTGGGTTGGGTTTAATTAGAGGAATAGTCTTGTGGTAATTACATATATGGTTTATTATTTAGTACTTAATTATTGATAGTGGCGAGTTAAAATCTTACAAAGTAAAGCACCACCAAATGCTGATTTTGACTTAGAAAAATAGATTCACGGGACATATATATATATATATATATATAGTTAGATTCGGAAATCGAGTTTTGGCTGATTATCAACACTTAATTTAGGTTTGGCTTGTTTATTAAGTGAGCCGGCGTGTTTTCAAACTGGGTTAATTGATTTAGGTTCGATTTGTTTTGTGCTAATTTGAGCTCGTTTATTATTTTTTTTTTAAATTGAGCTTAGTGTCACAAGCTGTTATTTACAGATTAGTCACAACTTCTGTTTTTTTTTATTACTTCACAGTTCACACCAAGCTAAATCTGATACCTTTGTTTTACTGTCTACCTTAGTTTTTTTTATTACTAAAAAACAACTGAAATTGATGCATGATTTAAACCAATAAACTTCAGGTTTGAACCCATGAATTTCTCATTTAATGAGCAAAAACGACTTGTATCAAACGAACTATCTACCTTAGTTATAAACCTTTTACGTACAAAAACTGCAAGATGCATATATTTTGTTTCGTTTCTGTTCCAATTGCCCAGCCGGCCACTTATAATCAAACACGACAAAAACGTTACTTACTCACCTTGCGTCTCCATGATGTACATTATTGTCAATCTTTTTAACTCAAGAGTATATCACAATATAATATTTTGTTCTCTTCTGGTAATAAGTACTTTTTTACCATATGTAAAAGCCTTGTAATAGGCATTATACCAAAGTGACGCGATTGGTTAATGTAATTTAATCGTTACCAAGAGATAGAGTGTGAGAGTCTGAGAGAAGGCGGGAAGAGAGAGAGAGGGGCGCAAACGTTATACTTAAAACGTTCGATTAGCTCTCGGGTTAATCGGGGGTTCTAAAATAAAATCTAGCCCGCAACCTGACCCTATTAAGGTTCGTGCTTTTTGGTTTCGGGTTTGTAGGGTCGGGTTGCCCGGTTAGCTGGGTTACTTGGTAACTGCAACACTTTCTAACATTATAAAATATCCAAGGTTCGGATCCACATCAAAATACAACTGTACTGTCAATTTAGATTACAATAATTTAGAAAATGTTTGATTTGATCTTTTCTTCGTTGGATTTTGTTACTGATTTATAACTGTATAATAATTCTAATTATTTCAAAAAGTGAGCAACTAAAGTTATAAAACGTTGGTTTTTATATTTATTATAGTAAGTTATAATTATGTGTTGTTTTTACTAGTTCGTTTTATTATAGAGATTGTTTGTGAACGATCCAACCATATCCAAATATATGTAAATTGAACTGATAGGCATGGAACACCAATTGGGTTTTCAGGTTAACCCGAACCCGATATTTTTTCTAAAAACAAACCCGAAACCCAACCCTATTAACAATTTGGGTTAACCTGAACTCGATATTTTTTAAAAAAACAAACCCAAAACCAAAACCCAACCCTATTAACAATTAAGTTAACTCAAATAACCCAATTAATACTTTCGACCTTATTTAACCCGACCGTAATTAGTTTATTCGGGTTTGGGTTGTGTCAGGTTAATCGGGTTCGGGTATTTTGGACACCCTACCCATTACGCTCTCGTGTAGTGGCGTGTAGGGCGTTATGGGGCGTTTTTTGGCATAATCAAGGGGTCATCACGCCCATTACACTCAGTCAAATCAAAATATAGAAGAAACCAAATGTGGATTACAGTCAGTCTAAGCGAAATATAGTAGAAACCAAATGTACATTAAGTATAAATCTATAATGATTATAGGAGTCTGATTGTATTTAGAGAGAAAGTTAGAAGTGTAATTAGTCGCATTACTAGTTTCAATTATTGACTAGCATGCTGTAATGGTAATAACAATAATGATGATAAGAGATAACAACTATTAACAATAATGATTATATATTTTTTAGCAACTCCTATATTTTATAAGACAAATATACTACGAGCTGCCACTGCAGGATTTAAACATGAAGGGTGAATGGAATGAAAATGTGACGTTATTCATTCATTTTCATTGACTAGCCAAACACTCTTTTTCATTCTTTGCAATGATTCATTACATTCCGCATATCATTTATATATACCAAACAAACACACGAGTGTTACCACTTTTATAATTTACTTATAAAATTAATCATTTAGGCTAGTGTTACCACTTATAAATTTACTTATAAAATCAACGTAGAGGCCATATTCATGGCTACGTGCGACACATTTTGTATCTTTTTTTTTCTCGTAGATCAAATAAGCAAAATATTACAGTAAGAAATTAAGTAGACAGGGTTTGACAGGTGAAATAATGCATATGGAGCTTGACCATCTAAATTCTAAAGTGGTGTATTTATGTACCAACTGAGTTAAAAAGAGAGAAAAAAAAAACTCCCATTTTCTTTCCCGCTTGTAACCATGATCAACCCGACGGGTCACGCCTTTATGTTATGGTGAGGTGGGTGTGACGAGATGTAAACTCAGCCGGTCACGCTTCTTCTTCATATGATGATAACACATTAACCTTACATATATAACTTTATAGTATAATGCTGTAAGTAAAAGCATATTTATAGTATAAGGTGATCCAAAATTGGAGGCGGCGTATGATGTCATATAATAATATATAATTCCAAACCTCATAATTCAAAGCATGGTTGGTTCACATCACATATCCATATCCTATCTTCATCACCTAGCAAGCTAATTTCTTCTCTCCACTTTACATCAACCCAAATAAAACTTGCTACTTTTACCCACAAAATTTCAAACAACTTTTAACAAGAATCTTTATACACATGCCAAACGATATATACTAGCAAACGGTTAAACGTACAGTCACTATCAAACAAAGATACCATATTCTATTCGATCTCTATATAAAAACACTTTTTACTTCATTACACTAAATAAAACACCTACAGCAGCTCTGCAACACCAATCAAGTTCGTTCATCGTGCACATGGCAGTAGACGATGAACACGTACCTAAAGTTGGCCCCAATGATGATGACAACACGATAAGAACAGGTAATTAAATCTTGATAAAAACAGTTTACCTATGATTTGTTTTAACAGTCGATGAGATTATTATTATTATTATTATTGTGTTTAATTAAAACTAGGTACGTTATGGACGACGGTTGCGCATATTATAACCGCGGTGATCGGTTCGGGTGTGCTGTCACTGGCTTGGAGTACGGCTCAGCTCGGTTGGATCGGAGGGCCTATTGCGTTGGTGTGTTTCGCGTTTGTAACGTATGTGTCTTCGTGTCTTTTGTCGGATTGTTACAGGTCTCCTGATCCTGTTACTGGAGCTAGAAACAGGTCTTTTACTGATGCTGTTAGAGTTATCCTAGGTAAACATTATTTTTTAGTTAAACAAACACATGATGACACACTGTTTACACACTACTGACATGTCATACGGGTCGTATAATACGTCAGACTTGATTTGAAGTCACACTGTCCGTATGGTGTGACAAAGTGTACTCTTTTTATGTGTTTGTAAGTAGTAAATGATGGTGTGTTTTTCAGGCAAAAAACACTCATGGGCTTGTGGTTTGCTTCAGTATGTGAGTTTTTATGGAACTGCTGTTGCTTATGTGGTAACAACTGCAACTTGTATGAGGTAGTTAATCTCACTTAATTAAAGTTTAAGTTACTAACTGGGTAATTGCTATCAATCTTTCATGACAAATGGTGGGTTTATGGTTCTTGATAATCGATCAGGGCGATTCTGAAAGCTAATTGTTACCATAAACAAGGACAGGATGGCGATTGTGAATACAGTGGCAGTTTTTATATGTTGATGTTTGGAGTAGTGCAGATTGTAATGTCACAGATACCGGATTTTCATAGCATGGTTTTGGTGTCGGTTGTTGCAGCCATAATGTCGTTTTGCTACTCATCTATTGGTTTTGGGCTCGGTCTCGCTCAAGTAATCGGTAAAAACACATTTATGTGTCTCTATATCCACACTCACGCTTTTAGCAGGTGCTTGGCGTTTTGAAAACTGAATGACGTACATGTCATAAAATCATTTGAAAACCGCAGAAAATGGCAAGGTTGCTGGGAGTGTTAGAGGACACCCGGCTGCTAGTGTAGCTCATAAGTTATGGCTAACTTTTCAAGCACTTGGAGACATAGCATTTGCGTATCCGTATGCTCTTATACTTTTAGAGATTCAGGTTGATAATTTTTTTCTTGTTAAGTTTAAGGTCTGTTACTTTTTAACTGTTATATACATGTATAAAGATACAAGTTTTTGGTGTATTAAAGGACACTGTGAAGTCACCACCAGCAGAAAACAAGATCACAAAACGCGCTTCAGCAATTGCGATTCTCGTGACAAGCTTTTTCTACCTCGGATGTGGATGCTTAGGGTATGCTGCATTTGGGAATGATACACCGGGGAACCTCTTGACGGGGTTTGGGTTTTACGAACCTTATTGGCTTATCGGCTTCGCTAACGTGTGCATCATTATACATCTAATGGGAGGATATCAAGTAAACCTTCATTACTTAACTCTTAGACTTTCAAGGTCAAACTAATGACTTTATTTTTGAAATTGATATGGGTTTGATAAATATTCAATTGACAAATAATTTCTTATACTTTTACTATCTGACTTTTCTGGCTCAAAGCTGTAACTTTTCAGATTTAAACTCATATGGGTTTAACAAAATTAATTATATCTACTAACGCAACCCTTTTCAATTCAAACAATAGCTATACAGCCAGCCAGTATTTGCATTTGTGGAGAGATGGTTAGCGGAAAAGTTTCCTAACAGGCGATTTCTGAAAAGATTTCATGAAATAAAGTTGCCATTGTTGCCAGTTTTACGATTCAATACGTTCAGGCTATGTTACCGAACAATATATGTCGCAACAACAACTGGGATCGCACTGGTGTTCCCATACTTCAACGAGATTCTGGGTGTGTTAGGCGCTCTGAATTTGTGGCCATTGGCAATATATTTTCCAGTGGAGATGTATATAGTGCAAAAAAAGGTGGAAGCTTGGAGCAGAAAATGGGTGGTTCTTGAAATATTCAGTGGTGTTTTGATGGTGGTGTCGGTGGTGGCATTAGTTGGGTCGGTAGCTGGACTTATTGAAGCAAAGATGAAGTAAGGAAAGATGTGTTCAAGACCGATATGCAAATGTAACTAAATACTGTTTATTTTATATCTCATACGCGATTAAGATAAATGGTTATATTCTAAGAGAATAACTACAGTTTCTATCAGACTAGTTACCAGATATACTTGAATGTAGTTCTTCTATGAGATGCAATATTAATCACGCAAAATAAGATGACGAAGATGATGTATCCGCCAACACCTGTAAATACCAAACCATATAATTTTAGAAAACTATTGATATTTTTAGTGGACGTTGGTTTCTAAAAAAGGATTAAAATTTACTACGCTACCTCAAGCTGTTCTTCAGTGAATGAATCTTTCTGGACACTCCAAGTATCTGCATGGGTCCGGCGGAACTCTGCAACTGCTTTTGTGACGGTGGATTTAACAGGTGACGGCTCACTGACAAATCGTGCCAATAAGGTAGCATGCTCAGGCAACCAACTGAAACAAAAAAAAAAATGAAATTTAAAAACAAATAGGGCTTACTATTTTGAAAATGTATAAAAATATATGTTAAAAGAGGTTACCTGGGCATGTCATAAGGAACCGATAACACACAAGCAGCGAGAGCAAGAACACGACCATGCACGGAAGCAACAGAAGAACCACCAGTTGAACTTCTGCAATTGCAGTAACGTTTAAAACATAAATACAACTTAGAAGTTTCTTCTGACGATAATAATAATAATAAAAATGAAATAAATAAAACGAGAAAACAAGTAGTGAAAACAAATAGAGACCTTTGCTTTCGTCTTTTTTGAAGCTTCATAGCCTCGGTGTAAGCTCTTTCACGGAAGTCCTTAGATAATTCTCCATCCTCACCTTTCATTAAGCCAGCTAAAACGGCTGCTGCATGCTCCCTTACCTGTACCAAAACCAATTAAATTATTGGATATTATTAATCACTCTGGTCTAGGATCCAAATCCTAGGAGGGTAAAGGCATAAACATCAAATATAAAGGTGACAGTTTTGCCCATTTGACTAAAAATGGGTTGAATTTGGTTGTAAATAATTTTAAAATCTAACTAAGATAACAGCTCAAAAGTCAATCAATCTGTTTTCAGATCACTTAGAACCTATTAAACTGCTTTATAGAAAGAATTAGATTATCAATTTAGTAAGTTTCTCACTTTCTCTGGCCTTTTATTTATACATTTAAATATTTATAAAATTCAATAAAAACGTTGATGGGTCGCCCCAAACATGACCCGACGGTATTAAGATAAGTAGATACCTGTTTGACAAATCACCCAACCCGCCCATTTAGCCACATCTATATGCACCTGAGAAAGAAAACTGATAATCAGAAAAAAAGGAGGAAAAAAGACATCACCTCCACTTGGTTATCTGTAAGTAGTTTCTCAACTATTTTCCAGATTTTCTGTTTCTCATCATTGGAGAGAATGAATGTGTGCCTGTGAGCATTAAGAACCAAGACAAATGTTTACGAAGTCATATAATTAACTTGAAAGATCAAAAAATGCATTCCATATGTTCATAAAATATTAGATCATGAAAAGAACCCCGAACCTGTACATAAAGCTCCTTAGAAAAGTCAAAGTCGCAGATCTGGTCCTCCAGTTAGGATCTTCTGCTGAAGATAAAAGAACAGATACTGCTTTTCTTAGATGATCATCCGTGAATATTCTCCATTTCAACAACTCAAAAGCAGCCTTGGCCAACATTGATAAATCTTTATTCGATGTTTCCTTCAAAAATCAAAATAACAAACAAATCATCATAAATATATGCATTTCATTACTTGATATATCTAATCATTAGTAAACTAACACACCTGTAATGAGATCACAGGGTATAGAAACCCTACAAGAACATCTAGTAGGAATGCGGATCTTCCAGACTTCATTAACGAAATAACAAAATGGAACAGCTGCACATAGATAAGACAAGTCATCAGTACATTTGTAGAATTAAAGCAATAAAATCGAAAAACTATTATTAATCACCGTTTCCATCCACTGAACATCATCTGGTGAGTTACTATCTGACCCCGAGAGTGTGTTTGTCTCTGCTAAATTATCTACATTGTCAGAAGGATTTGCATTCTGAATTGACACCACTAGTTCAGATGCTCGCTCTTGTAAACGCTGATCCCAACTTTCAGCACTCTTTATATTCATATTATTTTTTCCGGCCTCAGATGAATAATCTTTATTAACGGATGCATGTAGTCGAATATTTGAGCACAGCACGGATAGTGAAACTGCAATTGCTTCCCTAACCTGTTGAAATATATCTAAAACTTTAAGCACATATATAAGAATACAGGCATGTGAAATTTTAGAGTTAAACCAATATTTTAAAAACCCATTATGCATAAAGGAGTTGGTATGCTAATTACAGAATCACAACGCTGAAAGGGAGATTGCATAAAAAGGATAGCCCATTGAACAAACTTGGGTCAAATTTCTACTTCAAGCATGAAAGAAGCATCGATTTTCAAATTTTTAATATGAAGTTAATCGGTTTCACAAATTTCATATAAACACCAAAGTTACAGACATGTCACCTGCCAAATGATCATTATGAAGAAAAAATTGAAAGTTGGCTACCTTAACTACTTAATGCTTTTATGTGGGGTACAAAATGTACAACTCAAAACTGCATAAAAAGCTAACTAGCTTTGGTCAAATTTATATCTTAAGTAACCAACTGTTTCCCCAAAGAAAATCCTTGAAAAGACAACATTCTCAATTTAAAATTTAATTGCTTTCAATGCGCCAAGTCAAAAGAAGTTAACACGATCATATATACCAAAAAGACAAACTCCCACATTATCATTTTGACCAGATAACTGTGTCAAATACCTTAAATTTAAGTTTTTGAAACTTTGATGGTTTTTCACGAGATAAAGAAAGAAAGTTGAAAAAGTTGGTTACATTTGCATACAATTAATTCTACTAATAAATGAGTAGTGAAGTTGCAAGGTATTACTATTGTCAGTCTAAAATATACTCACATGCGCAGTAGGATGACTCATGTTATCCAGCAATTCCTGCAATAGTTTATAATGAAGCTGAATTTCTGATAGAGGCATCCTTGGGGGCGATACCTCGATCAAAGCAGCCGAAAGAAACGAGTAGCGTTTGGCAACAACCGTTGTGGTTGCAGTTTGGGGTAATGGTTCAACCAAACAATCCAGAATCCGCTGCCTTAAAAGTGGTACTTTTATTCCATATTTACCCTTACCAGTAACTGCATACCGTATACAAGCGGCCCACTCAGGAATTGATTCAACTGACGGTGCAAGAAGAATATCCTGCAATTGGGCCATCATCCAGCTATCCCATGCTTCCACAAGCCCAATAACATCAGCATGCAACAAGCCCGCAAAAGCTTCAGCAGCAACACACTGTTTGGATCTCTCTTTGGCATTCACAAACTCACTTAAGGCAGTCTTCAGTGACAGCAAAACTGGGACACCACATTCTTGAACTAAACGTTTGAATATTCGAGCAAAACTCGAATAAAAGGTATCAGTTCCCAACAAAGAAATCCAAGTAGGTGTACGAGGCCATGAAGATGAAAAATCAAAGTAGAAACGGGTGATTGATTTATCTGCTAAACTTTGAAACGATGAATTTCCATGGCCACCCCTCGAAGAAGAATTTTCGGTGTCACTAATAATATGTACATTGGATAAGCTGTCAAAAGTGTCACTGAAGAATCCTTCTTCTTGAAATATACGAGTTAAAGTGCCTTCAAGAGACGATTTGGTGTTTTCTTGTGAATTTTCTGATTCAGCTGACAGTTTATAAGGTGATTCTTTTAATAACAAATTTAGAGCCGAGATTGCTAGTATCCTTGTCTGTGGAAGCTGACTTTTCAAATTCTTTAGGAAATGACCTGAAATTCATGCACAGGTTGATATATTCCATGTCAGATGCTACAGAGTTGCAAAGTAAGATTCATGAGTGGGTCGGACAGGTTACGTATGAGTCAGATGATATTTTTGTATGGGTTGAAACAGATTAAGTTGCGTATAAGTCAGATCAGGTTGCCCAAATACTTTTTAAAAAATTTGTGAACAATTAGAGTACATAATTACATATATAACTACATTAAAAGTACACTACTTGTATGGCCAAAAGCATAACCCAAAATCATCCATTTATACTTGATGAAGCCTTGGAGGCTGGAATAGAAATAGGAAAGACTTCCCTAAATTCTTTCCTGAATTCAAACAAGCCACTTAACTAATAGATGCTAGTTGGGGGGCATCTGCTAAACCCAGCCCCACTCTAAGTAAGTTAAGGGGCTTTGGCTCCAGGCCCCACCTTTAGAACTTAGAAAGATATTTATGTGAAAAAATTAGGTCAGCTTAATTCACAATTTATCAACATGGACCAAAAAACTGACCAGCGGCTTCATTAAGAATCGTTGATGACAGATTGGGCTCATTTCTTGATGAAATAGCCAATAACAGAAGAACCCTATTGGCCATCAAGTTATACCTAAATGAAACAATTGAACAAATTTAGACAAATTTCAGTATATATATATGGAGATGATGAATCATCACAAGTTATACCTCCAATGTAAGTTGGTTGACTCAAAACTCATAGAACCTATCTCAGAGACCAAAGCTGCAAAGTCTGTCCCAGAATGGCCCTCCGACTTCCGGAACATGTTTCTAGAGATCCCCGCAAAATAGATATTGTATTTTACAAATAGCTGTCGATTAAGATAGATAATTGGTATAATATTAGCAGGTATCACAAGTGTATGCTACGGAATCATCTCTGAACATTTACCTCATTGATAGCTTTCTGAGATTTCAAGGATTCATGCTGAGAACTACAACCAACATTGGAAGAGATCAAGAAAATGTCACACAAGTACTAAATTCAACAATCATAACTTGAAAATTAATATATACACTTGCCTCAAAAGAATTCCAAGAAGGAACGATGAAAAAGATTTGGGGTCCTGTATATAAAGAAACCATGTAAGAAGAAAAGGTGGAAGATAAAACTAAACTCCTTAAAATATTTTTAAATTAATATATACCAAAGTGAGATGCTTAAGAACTGTTTGAGTTCCGAGTACAGCACATGAACCTAAAACCAAATATTCCGGTGAGCTCGGGGTTCTCAGATTCTCCGTGAGTGTAAGCACACACTTTGCAATTAAAGATGGCCATCGTTTGATCATTTTCACAAGTGATCTTCCAGCAAGCCTGAAGACCAATACATAAAATAGAGTAATAAAAAAAACATTACGCCAAGAGAAGAAGGGAAAAATTGTGCATTTTTTCTTGGGTGTGTAGAAAAGAACTCACGTGCGAACAGTATCATAACTATGCACGCATAGATTAAGAAGATCACCCATCAAAAGATTCACGTTCTCAGGAGGAGATACATTTTTACTTGTACGATACAAATGATACGATGATTGTGAAGTTCTCCATGTATTGTGCATGTATGCTTTGTCGACGAGTGCCCACCTTGGCCTAAAATAAAATAAGCAAATCAAAACTAAGAAAATATAAAACTCCATCAATCAAAAGTAAGAAACATTACCTTTTCTTTCCTTTAGAATGAGATGGTACAATAAAGTTAACTGGAGGTTCCATAATGGCAACAGATTCTAATTTCCATGCCTGCCTATGGTTAGTCCACTCTTCATATTCAGAACTTCCTGTACAGCAAATAGGTCAGCTACTCAACAACAGATAGTGAAACTCAGACCCAGAAAAATGAGCAAGATGGGTAACAGATCAGAACAGGTAATCTTTGAGTAGATTAGGCGCTTAACTTTTTTTATTTTCTGTAGATAATTAATATCTCAAATATGATTGCAAATATATATAGCATTTCAATGACAATCTAATATTCTGTATGAAATGATTTACGAGGTTATCAATATTGAAATACACTTTGGGTGACTTTCAATATGCTTGACCATTTGACTAATTTCCTATAAGCTAAATTTGTTTTATCCCTTGGACCAGTTGGAGATTAATCTACCTGTTTATAAGTAACTGAGTCCAAATTACTACTTCTACTGAAAGTCATATGGTTACAGTGTACATTACCATAGTTCCCCAAAGCCTCAATAACACGAATAAGGAGTAACAAAAGAATGCTGTCATCTGATTTTTTCTCAAGCAGGTATCTGCAATCCAAGTGGATATACAGTTATGAGGAAAAAAAAATTAAGGAAAGCATGATAAATGGTAGATGGAGAATATAATTGTTTACTTGGACGCGATGTGGATAATATTAGCAGCTTTTTCACGCAATTTAGTGCTACCAACAACTGAACCCGTTGCTCCAGCAATTAAAAATAGCGGATTTTCGACCTCCCCATTTTTAAAAGATGGTATAAAATCAGGCAAACATGACAAAACACCTTGTAATGAGGAATCTATCCGTAAAAGGGTAACTTTCAAGTGGTCTTTTTCATTTCCTGCTCAACATAACAAATAGGAATTCATAGAGTTCAGTATCTGAATTTATTGCTAGTTGCAACTTTATTAAGAAGTTCAAATTTTACCTGGATCAGAGTGAATATTATCTTGACATATTTTCAGAAGCTCATCTAAAGCTGATTCCAGATGCAGGTTTAATAGATCATTAGCAAATTGAATTTCTTCATCACTGGGAATATGCCACTTGGGACCCATAAATGGTTCATCATTTGAAAAATCTTTGTTACTAATCCATTCCTCCAGTGGGGCCAGTGAGGAATGGCCTGAAACAGACCTGTGAAGTCAAAGTGTACAAAAACTCTAAAACAACCTATCATTGACACTTTCACATTGTAATAGACATTTATTTGATTTTATGTTATTTATCATTATTGTTTTCATCGTATTCTTATTATATCATGAAACCACCAAAAGAACTTACTTGTATTGATCAACAGGATAATATAGAACCAGACTTCCAAGTAGGGCCCGGAGGACTTGATCACCAGCGATGTTAACCTGTCAAATTATGAAAATTCAAAACAAATTATTTAGTACACCATAAAAAACAAATAAATGAAAAGATCCATATATCCAAGAGATGTAATAAAACCTTCCAAGATGGGGATTCAAAGGCAGAATGTATGGCCTCCTTAAACTGATCCTTGTAATGAAGAAGTGAAGGACCTCCATAACTGATTGCAATTGACAACACCTTCAATTGGTAATCAATTGATGTTTCCAGGGCTGGAGAAAGTGTGGCCTTTGTCTACAAATATTCAATAAAGGTGTGATTTTAACAAAGATAAACGACAAACATAGAAAAAACTATAATAAAGAGATAGATAGATAGATAGATAGATAAATAAAACAAACCTTATTCAAAGGTTGACCAGCGAAATTTCCACTTCCCCCAAAACCTGTGAGCGGAATCCCTTTCAAAGATGATATAACAGAGGATAAAAGAGGTTCGACAATTTGGTTAACAGACAATTCTGGATGTGAATGAATGCAAGCACAACATAGCAGCCCAACTTCAGCAATAGCTCCAGGTAGAATATTTGTTTTCACAAACTTTGAGACTTTCTTAACAGCCTGTTCGGTATAACAGAAAAATCTGACTACCTTGAATAAACCCAATTTGAAATAATAATTTAAATTAGTATGGACAGGCAAGATTATACCTGGTTGTACAAGGATCTCGAAAGTCTTCCAAACAAAATTTCCAACATGCAGAAATACTGAGGACCATCTTCAACTAGGAATGTTCCAGATGTTGCAGGTGAATGAACATCTTCATTCCTGCAGTACATATTTTATATGAATTACCAAAAATAAACAAACAAGGTGAAGTTCCAGATTAGAGGGAATACACATGTAAAGAAGCCAAAATGGAAGTACTTACAAAACACTGCTAGGTTCCAAGTGTTGTAACAGTGAGAAAAGGCGGCATAAAAACTCATCGAGCCATTCCGAGAACTGTTCTGCAGGCATGAAGGATAAATTATCCGTATCATCATCCATTGTTGCCATCTGCAATTAGCATTTCAATTAGATGCAATATACGTTCTTCTAAAAACTGGGCACAATTTATAATAATGAAAGTTAATATTTGTAATTACATTGGAAAATATGGAGGCAATGAGTTGCATAGTTGCTAGGGTTTTAGGTGGATCATTGGCATCCATCCCAAGCAATGCATTGGTCAAAGATGTCATCAAAAGATCACGGAACATATTAGCATCATTATCATCGTCTATTTCCATTGATGAGGCAGATAATGACATATAGAATAATGATCGCCCAGAAAATGCCACTGATGTTACAGCTGTCTTCAATTGATGTGTTGCTGTCATCTAACCAGATAAAAATCAACAAGAGTGGGTAAATATCAACTAATTTGGTTTGATTTGGGGCATGTTTTATCTCAAACAGGTTGAATAAGTGAACTTCTAAAAATAAGTAAAAAGGAAACGGGTCAAACTGGTCGACTGGGTCAAAAGACGCCCAAGGTGTTATCAAGTGCTTAAAACCTCCTAAACAATTTTTTTTAAATAAATTGTTTGGCAAAAAAAAAAGTGTCTGCCTGCCCCATTACACAAACCACATATTTTGCCACCTGTTTCTAAGATGAAAATCTCAGTCACTAACCGTTTCCAAAGCCATATGAAAACGAGTCACCAAAAAGGGGAGAACCAATGAGGGCTCCACATAAGACAAAATAGAAGTTGCAGCAGCAACTGTTTCAGAAAGTTGTTCGTTTTTGCTGTATTGACCACGATCGATTAACTTCAGGACAGTACTCACAAAAGCTTCCCTTTCCGATTGTCCTAAACAGAATTCAATCTGTTTATTGCTATCTGTGTTCCTAAATTAACAAACCATTCTATAATAAACTGCATAACTAAGTGAAAATAATAATAAAAATGGCAAGGTGGACTAAAACTCTTACTCTTTTTCTCTTTGTAAACGTTTTCTGAATGCATAGACCAAGTGAGACAAAAATCTCTCCAGTGAGTAAGTCCAACGACCACCATTAGAAGGATGATAATATCTGTAAGAAGTATTCAAACATATAAACATGCAAATAATAACCATAAAACTAATTGAAAATGCAAGTAATGAAATCTAGAAAACAAACTGTTCTAAGAGATTGACCAATTTGTCAAAGTGCTGTTGAGCCAAGCTACCAGGCTTTAACAAATAAACCTACATGGAATTAGAGCAACAAATCTATTAGGGACCAAATATGAATTAGCAAACACATTTTTATCACTTGCATATTGATCTTACAATTGATTTTGCAATGGCTTTAGCTGGAGTTTGTGATCTATTGGAAAATAAGAACCTTGTATTTCTTGGGACATCAATAGAAAAAGGGTATGATCCACCCCCACTTGCCACAGGTACCTGCAGAAGCAATATTACATGTTTACCATATTTTAAATAGTTACATTCAAAGGTAAATACTAGAAGCTTTCCCTCAGAAGTACCTCGAACATGTTGAGAAATCGACTGAATATTTCAGGTAAAAGATCCTCCCAATTCTTGGATTTGTAGTTCTTAATAACACGAGCCATAATAGATGCCCATTGGCTGTTCCAAAATTGGCAACTTGGTATAGAATCCCATAGAGCAATACACTCATTGATCCATTCTCTGTCAAAAAGGAAGTTGATTAATTTGCTTCACTTATCAATAACGAAAGTAAAAGAATAAACATATAGAAAAATTTATAAATTACCGTGAATAAAAGTCCTGGTTATCTAGATTTGTAGGAAGAAAGAGTCTCACAAAACCAGAACCTTCAAAAGCCGAGTTATGCCAAGGATTTTCAAGCAGAGATCTGAAAATCCGTTTCATTCAAATATTTAAGATACCGTATTCTATATAACAAAGAATCATTCAAAATGTAGATATAAAAGATTCAAAATTTTACCTAAATTCAGACCATATCTCATGAGCAGAACCTGGTGGGAAAAATCTTCTACATGAACGAACAAGGGAAGTGACTGTTTCAAAATGTCTTTGCCTTATCCTCCATCCCTCTGGTCCTGTATTTCTGTGTACAGATTCAAGATAAGAACTCACAATTACCATCGAAACCAGCAACTTCATTATCTTCTGATTCATACACCTAAAGTGTGTTTGAATCATACGATGGATGTGTTACACTCATGAATGGAAATACCTTGTAAAGTGTGTGTGAACCATAGTATCATAAAAAGGGCGCCAGTCAACTCTCAAAGTCAACTTTTTGCGAAATTTATTCAGCAATCTCACAAGAACATTCCCCCATCTCACCTAACGATATAAAAGTGATTCCAGCTTCAGTACCAGAGTATCTAATGCAATAATGGTCTGAACATATTTTATTGACACAAAAGAATACCTGAGCATAAAGTTTGTCTTGTGATGCATTAAACACTTTCAGTCCAAATTCCACTAGTGCAGCAACATCTTCCAATGATACTTCACTTTTCGCCTTTATGAATCTACATAATTGATAACATCAACAACAACAACAACAACAACAATAATAATAAACATATTGATGCTCATAAAGATGATTCTATCTAATGTTCTATCCCAAGTAAACAAGCCATGATAATTGCATACTAATATTTGAAGACTTCACATATCAAAATTTAGGTATATTACTACCCTTGTAGAATGTTTATATCTAGTTCATTATTGAAAAAATAAAAACTAATACGCCTTACCTTGTGTTCCCGAGTTCACTTAACGAAGTAAAAGACTGGTAAGTGACCTCGGGAACAACCAATTATTTATTTCCTTCTTTTCTTTAGTTAAATAAACTAGAGAACAGCTTTAATTAACGTTAACAATTGATCAATTAGCTCAAAATTAAACTCAATTAATTAAAGCAACAGTTGACTTCTAAAGTAAAACCTCAAAAGCATCCCTAATTTTCAAACTTTATTCATCAATTTCCCCAAACACAAGCAGAAGATCAAAATTGACAGGTGAATTAAGCATAAACAAGCACAAAACAGGCGATGGATATGACTTGCACAGGAATTAATAGTAGAATATCAAAATTGAGATGTAAATTAACTATAAACAAGCGATCGATGTAACTTGCACAGGAATTAACACTGAATTAAGAGTGTAAGGGTAAATTAGAAGTTAGAAACTTACAGGTCAATGACTGAGATCCATTTGAGAGTGGAGTAAACAGATTCGGGATCATCTGAAACATACAATTCTTTGACGGAAGAAACAACTCCGGCGAATGATTGTTTCTCTTTGGCGGTGGCGAGGGCGACCGGAGGTGGAAGCCAGGCGTTGTAACGATGCATTTGTGTGTGTGAAATTGCAGATGAATGATAATAGTAATTGATGAATTGATGGTGTGTAAGAGTGAGAGTATATATATATATATAGAGGGAGAGAGGGTTTTGTTTTCTTTGGGAGCAAGACAGAGATTGTGAAGAAATGAAATGAAATGAAGAGGGAACCGGTGACCGGTGACACAAGTTGGCTCTGAAGTTGATCTGCACTATAACTATATATGAATTGATGATGATCTTGTGAAATGAAACTGGTTGCATATATCTTGGGTTTTTTTTTTAATATCTACCATCTAACACAATTATATGATTTATATCTTTTGCAAATATCTTATACTTACACGCTGTTTGGTAATAGGTGTTGAATCAATAAAAAGTCTAAATCATTAAGAAGCTGTTTGATAAAATCTGAATTATTAAGTGCTGAATGGTTAATAGGTCTGAACCATTAAGAGGTTGTATCAATAAGAGGGATGTTGAGGTAGAAATGCAGATAAGAGCATAGTTGGTATATGTTTCATTCAGTTCCATTTAGCATCATCTCTGTCTCTTAACCATTCAGCACTTAACAGAACCATTCAGATGTTTTTTTTATGAAACAAACGCTCCTAATGCTGAATTTGAATGATTAAGCAATGAACTGAAGCATTAAGATATGAAACAAACAGCCCCTAAGTGCTGAATCAGTAAGAGGTTTGAATCATGAAGAGCTAAGATATTTTTTACCTATTCAAAAGCAAATGTCTTGCCAATTCATATGAGACCTCTTAATTATTCAAACTCAGTATAATGTCTTAACAATTCAGAGGCAAATGTCTGAACCATTCAGACATCTGTTCGTGAAACAAACAGCTTGAACCATTAAGTGCTGAACCATTTAGGCATCTGAATCATTTAGACATATGAACTATTAAGAGGTGAAACAAACAGCTCCTTACTATTCCATGAGGCTCAGTAAGAGTGAGCTATCTGTTTAGTGAGCAGAAGAAACTCTAATTTTATTTTTTTAGGTAATATTTGTAGTTATGTTATGAGTGAGATATATTATGTATGTTAGTTTGTTTTGTTTATGATTTCATATATGATATATGTATGTTAATATTTTTTATTAATAAATTTAACTAGTGTTTAGGCCCCGTTTGTTTTTTTTAAGAGATTTAAGTCTGAATCTGAATATCACATCTGAATGTTAAGAGGTGGTTCAAATGTCTAAAATTTGAATCATTAAGAGGTGGAGGCTAGAGACGAACCTCTAGTCGCCGGAGATGGAGCCTAGTCTCCGGTTTAGAAGTTAATGGAGGGCGGAGACAAACGTATGTTTTTTTTGTTAAGAGGTTTTCAGACCCACTAAAAACTCTTACTGGTTCAGATGTTATTAAGACGCTGAACCTCTTAATGCCAGGAAAAAAACAAACAGCCTCACTTAGATCAGACGTTTTCCTCTATTCAGAGAAAAAGAGGCAAAAACAAACATGACCTAAGTGATATGTTACGGAACGAATTTGTTATCGGTGTTAACAAAATTTATGTTAAAACGTGGATAAAAACAAAGAGGTATTATATATTAAAAGTTATAAAAGTGAAAAACAGATATGGATTTGAAAATAAAAATATAATATGGGTTTGGTTACCTGTAAAATAAACAAAATGTAATTGAATTAGAAGGTTGCAAAAATGAGCATACGGAAGACAAAGAATTAAAAGAAAAAAAGGTGAAAACAATATTATTTATGGTCTGATAAGGTTTTGAATCAAAGCGTGTAAAAATATAATCACGTTGCAATGATATATTCGGAATGTTAGGTTTAATGTTCGTGTATTATACACCGGTTAAATAATAATATTTATAAAGAATTTATAATTATTATGTTTATGTATTTGTAAATTTTTAATATTTAAGTATTTGATTCCATGAACTTATGCATGGTGATAAACTCCATTCAATTTTCCTTCCAAAATTCATATTATAGATCAAATATTTCTCCCCCCAAAACCTGCCCCTTAAAACTTTGAATTATTAGATAGACATGGAAACAATTTATGTTAGAAGGTATATGATAAAAGATATGTTTACAATTATTTATGGATGATAAAATAATATAAATCTATCTATATCTATACATATTAATAAAAGAAGGTTTTTTGTGCCACATGTCATGTATTGAGACATGTTTTGGATGTTTTTCCCGCCCAAATTTTTCTACATTATTTTTTGTAAGAAATCGACACTAAAGATATTCTGATTTGTATGATTTAGGACCTATACAAAATTTTATTTGTAAATAAAAGGGGAATCACAAGACAATCTGATTTTAAATAGTTTTTTTGTAAAATTATAATCAGGTTAGACTTTTACTCATCTTATTAATTGTTATATATTCTATCATAACTTAAAGTTTTAATTATACATAGTTTTAATCATATGTTATAAAAAAACATTATTATTAATTAGCATCGAATCCCTTAAAAATGTATAATCTCGTATATGCGTCTACAATATGTCTACAATATGATGTTTCATCGTGTTTTTTATAATGCTATATAAGCATGTTTTAAAGTGTTTGAGAGAACCTGTGTTTGAAAACACATTTGTATGAAAACAAGACATGGTGTGAAATATATTAAACAAATACAGAAAACGCACAAACATAGCCTACAATGAAGTTTTTACTAATTTGCATTTTTTATAAACTATTCATTATACTTTTTTTTTTTACTTTTGAAAACAAAACTTCATTTCTTACGTTGTTTGCTGTTTACAATATTTGTTACTGGTAACTTGAATGATAATACTATATGTGTTTTTTATAGTTACATGTTAATAACTCAATTCTTTATTAATTTAATATTATAATAAGCCACATGTGTAACACACAGATAATAATCTAGTCTTCTAATAAAAGAGGGTTTTGGATGACACATGTCATTTATTGGAGAGGGTGTTGAAGCATTTTTCCACTTAAAAGTAAGAATCTTCTATTCTTAGATATGTATGAAAAGAAATCAAAAAACATTAAATCGCCCATATATAATATTCTTTTTCAAAATTTCAATTTATCTTATTTACATCCCTAAAATCAATGTGAAACTGAAAACGGAAAATAAACAACTTAACAAATAACGCATCACATTTTACGTCCAACACCCATGCTTGTCGACGCGCATGCTCGACCTGGTACATGAGTGTCACCATAAATTTTTTGCCTATATCTATCATCTGGATTATATTTGCATGCCTATTTTTCTTACCCTTTTTTTAATTAATTGATAGGATTTATAACACATCAATTTTAAAAGCGTCGATATCTAATTTGGTATTAATAGTGTATTTTTAGTTTAAATCTATTTGTTTAAGGCTCAATTAGAGTTTAAACAATTTGTGTTTTTATTTTCATATATCTTTCAAGTAATGTAGAAAATTTGTAAATATTATTTTTTTCGTAAATTTTTAGAATTCTGTTTTTTTATATCGTCACCCGTGTAACACACGGGGCTTAATCTAGTTAAATTAATAAAAAGTTTTGCACGAAAGCTATGTAAATTTAAAGAGGATTGGCTTCCCGCTTCGAACGAGTGACTATATTTACTTCACACTTTTCTTTTCATTCTGTAGTTCTTGTTTTATTCGAAGTTGATAGGATCCAAGTTGCCAACGGATGGTAATTTTAACAAAATGAAATAAACGAATAGACAACAATAATTCGAGATACACAAAACACCACCCGAATCAATCGTTGAGCAAACTCTAAACTCGAATTAAGATACAGTTACACCACTCAATCCTAATTTAGATTCCAAAAAACACCTCTCGATTACGCCAACATTCGTGATAGCAGTGAAAGGGAAGTTTACGCTCTAAAAATAAGAGATAAACAAAAATTATCATAAAATTCACCACCTACATTCAATTGAGAAAGGTCTTTACATATAGGACATGTCAATCTACCCACTATTTATTCTGGGTGTGTTATTTTTTTTATGTTTAAAATTTATTCTGAGATAAACAAAAATTATCATAAAATTCACCACCTACTTGTCTATTTAAAATTTATTCTGGGTGTGTTATTTTTTTTTATAAATGGTGATTTTTGTTTGTCATTTGATGTTGTGTGCATCTTGTTTTATGCTAACTTGTTATCTCAAGCGAAACAGGTGCTGTAATTGACCCCATGATTATATTATTGTGATCGATCATTTGCAAATGATGCATCACATCATTGATATGACTAAGTTCGTGTGTTATTACAAGTGAATATAATGTTAGAAAAGGGTTTTTTTATAAAAGAGTTGATCTCATTTGAAGAAGAGTTTAAGTGTTAGTGTTAGGACATTTATAAGCTAAAATTGGGTGGCATGGCTATTTTAAGCCAATCATGATTCATGAATCTCATCTTTTGTGCTTTTTATTATGAAAACACTTGGACCATTTATTTGGTCTTACATGGTCATGTAAAGGTAAACACGAACAACATGAATACATTTAACACACATGTGTTATGTGTATTGATTTCAAATAGCCTATGTTATTAGGCACAAACTAAGTTGAGTACCTCCATACGTATTGTTTAGATTCATAAAAATATGTGATGTTTAAATTTTTTTAAGGATATTGTTATCCATATTTTCATGTACATCTATGTATCCACTGTCTTTTGTTAATCGTTGATATTAGAGTAAATCAAATTTGATGGCAAAATTCAGGGTGTAACATAACGAAAATCAAGCTAAGTTTGATTTACAAATTCTCTTTTTTATGTGTTGGTGTAGTTTCGGGCTTACTTAATCCGTGACTTTGATACAAGTGATGTAACCTACCGGCTACAACATTGATGTTTTGTTGAAATATGTTAAACAATTGGTTGTAATTTAACAAGTTCATCAATTTTTTGTAAATTCAACTAACTTGGTGTAGGATATTTTTAGCATATTGTATTCAAACAAGACAAATTAAAGACATTGGAGTTTATCTGTTGGAAGTCACAAACCATCACCACTAGTTTGATTTTTTAAGGTTAGTTTTGGATATCATCATATCAACCTTTGAAGGAGACATGTTATGTTACTAGAGTTTTAAAAGTTAAAAAGACATATAATAATAACATGACATTCAAAGAATATTAACACGGTAACATGTACATACTAATATACTATACGCTTATAAAAAAATACCGATTATACTTATTATCATCAAGAATAGACACATATGATCATCAAGAATAGACACATATGTCATGGAGCAAGATGCTTTGGGTTTTCTATCGAGATCATCCGTGCGACATGTGGACACAAATACTACTTCAAAAGCCTGAAAACAGTATATATTTTAGCTGCGCCCCTAGGTGCATTTTAGTTTCAACGAAACAAAAAAAGTGATCTTTAAGACTTTTTAAGAACCTTTTAAAGATATGCCTACCAGCAAATGATTTTATAACCAATTGAAACATAACATAAATGGTTTCTTCAAAAGATTGACTAGTTTCTTTTTTTATTTGTTAGAAAGAAAAATCAAAGGGGGTATTATGGCATATTCTTGTAAATAAAAGGACCAATACAAAAACAAAATATAAAGACACGTAATAACGTATAAATTGTTAAAGTTGGTGAGAGAAGAAACGGAACAAAATCAAACAAAGAGCTTCAAGAAACCTATACATACAACAGTATATATATACGTATACATTTATTTATATATATCGGTTCCAGCATCTTCTCTGTTTCATTTCTCACGGAAATTTTCTTATTATCATTTCAAGAAAATTTCCAATTTCCGCCGATTCATTTCAATCTTTTTATGCGTAGGGTTTCTGGTATCATTTCATTTCATTTCGTTTCGTTTCGTTTCACAAAAACGACTCAATCGCCTTAATTAATTTATTCTACGTTGACATTGTTCAAATTTGATTTTTGTGTTTATATTTGATAATAATTGAATGTACTAATCATCAATTCCGTTGCGTTTGTTTGAATTTTGATTGAATTTGTTTGAGTTAGATTAACTATATATATGCTAAGTTTGTAGGTTAATTTGAGTCGTTAAATGCCTGCTTTGTTACATGTACGTGCCTTAATATATGCTTTTTAGGAAAATTTTTCCGTGGTAACCCCTTGAACTACCATTCATCGTTACATGAGTTCGAGACCTCTCTGACGTCATAACCATTTTTTACGCTAGAGACCAGAACCCATTTGCCACTACGTGAATTTCGAGACCTATCTGATGAGGGATTTTTTATGCTCGAGAGACCAGAACCTAGGAGGAAACTTTTTCTTTTTTTTTTTTGATAAACCTTCTTACCACCAGACTAGAAGCCCAATGACATTTTATTGGCATTTAATGATCATGTACCCGCACTATGCGTTTTAGGAATTGAGAAAAGATATTGGATTTCCCTCTTTGGTAGGATCATATAAGCTAGATTGTTAGTTTTTGTGTATTGAGAAAAAGATATTGAAGTTAAAAGTTGTGTTTTACTATAGAAAGCTATATACTTTAGTACTAAGGTGTGTGGTTTTTTAATTATTTGAAGCCATCTTCTTGTGTTAGATATCATATGATGCTTTATTTATGTAATCATCATGGGTGTGATGACAGTGGTATTTGCCTTCATTCTATCCTACCGCTGAGTCTCTTCCCTTCTACGCCTGTCTAATATGTCAGGCGAGTTGCATATTATATCATGTTCTTAATCACAATGCTTTATGTTTTAATCAAGAAATTAAGTAAGCATAATTGGGTTGTATGCATATTTGTTATTCAAATTAGGACTAGAAGGAAAAGAGGCTTTTGATGAACATACAAAAAGGAAGTCGGATCTTGAGAGTTCTGAAGATGAGATTCGACTATCTAGAAATAAATCCCAAAATAAGATGGCGATGAGTGCTTCTAACAGATCCACTCAATCGTCTCAAAAAAGGCGAAAGAAGAAAGTTCATTATCAAATTCCTTCAGTTCCCATAGAAGATGTTCGTGATGCAAATGAGGAGAAATATGTCTGTGAATTACAAAAAAAACTCCTTGATAAGAACTTATTGCCTGCTAGACTTGATGACTATCATACCTTGTTGAGGCCAGTAGCTTCTTGCATCTTAAACTCTATATTTTTCGTAGAAAAAGCTGGAAATAGAATAAGTAAACCATATTTTTTTCTTTTAGGTTCTTGAAGGCACGGGATTTTGACATTGAAAGAACAATCCTCATGTGGGAAGAAATGCTAAATTGGCGAAAAGAGTTTGAAGCAGATACAATATTGGAGGTAGTCAGTCATATAAGTACTTTATTAATGTATGATACGCGTATAGATTGATAATTTTTATGTCATGTATCTTACATATATTAATATGAACAATCAGGATTACAAATTTGATGAGCTTACAGAAGTTTTGCAACAGTATCCTCAAGGGTACCATGGAGTTGATAGAGATGGCAGGCCCGTTTACATTGAGAGGCTTGGCATGGCTCACCCTAGTAAGCTTATGCAAATTACTTCGGTTGACCGTTACTTAAAATACCACGTTCAGGAGTTTGAACGGGCCTTTAAAGAAAAATATCCCGCCTGTTCAATTGCTGCAAAGAAAATGATTAGTTCGACTACAACAATTTTGGATGTGCAAGGAATGGTATGTCGTATGTGAAACCGGACCGATGATCTGCATGTTTTTATTCTTGATACATTTTCATATGGTATAAATTAGATTTAAGTGTAATATGATAGCATACAGGGTTTGAAGAATTTTACTCCAACTGCTGCAAGTATTCTTGGAGCTGTGGCGAAGGTTGACAGTAGCTACTACCCAGAGGTAAAAACCACCCCTTTTTTAATAATTTTCTGTTTCAAAATAATGAAGGCGTTTGTAATTAACAGTTTTTTTAATTTATTAGTAGACACTACATCAATTGTTCGTCGTCAATGCTAGCTCAACCTTCAAGAATTATTTATGGCCTGCTGCTCAAAAGTTTCTGGACGCAAAAACAATTCCAAAAATTCAGGTAACCGAAATGTTTTAACCATTTTAACCCCTTTTTAGTTCTAGTTTCCACTAATGTTCTGATATTGTAGGTGCTGGAACCTAAGTCATTGGACAAACTACTTGAGGCCATTGAGCCAAGGTTTCTTTGTTTGTTTAAATCCTAATTTCAAAATTTGTATTTTTCTGTAATAAGATAATTTGATTATTGATCACTGTTTTCAGCCAATTGCCTGAATTCCTTGGTGGTTCATGCACTTGTTCTTCCGAGGGTGGTTGTCTTCGGTCAAACAAGGGTCCATGGAAGGACCCTGAAATAATGAAGGTATGCCTTCTTTAGGGTATTTGTTATTTTCTCATCGCCATATAAGTAGCCACTTAAACACTTCTCAAAGCCCAACAAAGTGCTCAATTTTTAATGTATGGTTCTATTCAACAAGAATTATTCTGTTTTTAGGTTAATTAAGTTAACTGTTGCTTTGATTAGGCTAGAATGGTAACTATGTTTTAGTAAGATTATCTCCTTGCATGCCTCATTTCATAACGAATACTTTCATGTAGAATGCCGAAGGTGTAACATGACAAAACATGAACTTAAACTCTCTTGATAGAGGTAGAAAGATGTGGTGATGGGTGAATATAGGTTCAGATTAAAAATAAAAATGGTTCAGTATTTATTTATTTGATTTGTCTAAGATTAAAATAGAACCCAAATCGATCTATACAGGGGCTCAAAATTGCCACCTTATCCTTTTATTGAATTTAAGCTATGCTCACGGTGCTTGTTTATAATAATTTGTGTCTGTTTGTTTTGCAGGTTGTAAATAATGCAGAAGCCGCATTTGCAAGTCATATAGCCAGAAACTCTTGCCATCAACAAAAAAATATGGAGGCAAGTACCACATTTAAGTACTTAGAACCGTTATATGTCACCAACATTCTCTTATAATATTTTTTGCATTTTATTTTCAGGGTGGAAATGATAAATTCAATATTGAATCAGGATCAGATGCTGATAATCCTTGTTTAATTAGCCCAGATAGTTCCAAGGTTCCAAAATTGGGATTAGTTAGTGATGAAGTAAGCCTTCAATTCCACTAGATGCTTTTGTAACATACATACATGTTTTTTAACATACATGCATACACATATGACATGAATTTGCATAATCACTTCACGCATTTCTTGCAGCGTTTGTGATTATCAATGTCAACAGTCAACCTGATATCTGTTGGTTAACTTAGTATAGACATGGATTTGGTCATGTACTATTTTCCTTTACCGCTAGAACATGCCGTGTCACAACTATATTGGCTGTATATTTCTAGCTTCTTTGGTGTTTATTTAGGTGAAGTTAGTACTCAACTATTCATGTTATCAAGCTTTAGATTATTCAAAGAAAATACAAGCAGTGAATTGAGTTTTTCATTTTATTTTATATTTGTGCAGGCTATGGCATCTTCTGATTTGCCCGTTTACTACAGCTGTGATGATGATGATGATGATGATGATGATGATGATGATGATGATGATGGTTTTAGTCAAACTATTGCTTCTGAACAAGTGCTGCAAACTTCTCCAAAACGTTCTCCTTCGCTTGAAGTTATTTTCTCTGTGATGAGGAGTTTCAAATATGTAACAAGACCTCTATTCTTTTTGGCAACAAAACTTGTAACACTTATTTGCAGCCTGCCCATTGGCACTAATGCAATGGGACCCACTCCAGTCACTGATTCAGAACAAGTCCTTCCATGTTTGGAGCGTTTGAAGCGACTTGAAAATTTGGTAGAAGAACTTAAAACAAAACCTGCTCGACTTACTGCAGAGAAAGAACGGATGTTGGAACATTCAATGGACAGGATTAAATCAGTAGAACTTGATCTTGATAAAACCAAGAAAGTACTACATGCAACTTTGGTTAGGCAACTTGAGATTTCGGAATTGATGGATAGGATACAACAGCTGAAATTCTGTGTAAGCTATTTTATAATTTTTTACAGTACTAACTGCAGTTTTGGTCCCTGTGTTTTGATATCATTAACAGTTTCAGTCCCACCTTAACAGTTTTGGTCCCTGTGTTTTTATTTTCTAACATAATTGGTCCCAAACACTAACTCCATCCAATTTTTCGTTAAGTCTCCCTCACATACGGAGTAAAAATGTCATTTCTACCACTCTTTTTGACATGCGACTAAATAAAAATGTTAACCTACATGATGACCTAGATGAAATATGGAGAGAAATGACATTTTTACCCCTCAAACGCGGGGCGCGTGTGAGATACTTAATGAAAAATTGGATGGAGTTAGTGTTCGGAACCAATTCTGTTAGAAAATAAAAACATAGGGACCAAAACTGTTAAGGTGAGATTGAAACTGTTAATGGTATCACAACACGGGGATCAAAACTGCTGTTTACTCTTTTTTACATGTAGCATTATTTTTGTTGCATCTTAGACTAAGTTTGACAAGGTTTGACTTTTTTTTTTACAGCAAAGAAGGATGTGCTAAATTTGATGTACAGGATACAAAAAAACAGGTAACCTTAACAAATGTGATGGCATATGCACAACTAATACTATGATTAGTGATTACTCTTTGTTTTTATGATAATTATGTAACATATATTTCTTATAGTCAGCATTGACCCCTAAAAGTCAAACAGTTTACTTCTCATATTCAGACATTTGTATAGTTTTATCTCAATTGTCACAATAGTTGTATTTTAACATGAAAAGTATAATCTACTCAAACTACAAAATTGTTTCAAAGATTAATGCTGTTAAAGTAAAGCATTTGACTACAAAAGTCAAAAGTGTGCAATATCATGCTTATATATGATTGGGTATACATGTCGGTACATAAAAACTTGTTTTTGTGTGCAGTGGCCATTCATTTTCTGGAATGTGATGAACTAGAGAAAGATGAAACCTACAAATGTGAGGCATGCAAATTACAACAATATAATTACCCTTTTTCTACTCACTATTATTCTATTAGTGTTTGAAATATAAGAGAAAAATAGTTTCAGTGAAGTGAAGGGATTATATTAGGTTGACTGAATAAGGTTTCTTGAAATGAGAAGTGAATACATGGTCCAAAAGATTGTGTGTTTGTTGTTTTGTTGAAGGTTGCATATTTTTTTATGTGAATGTTGGGTTGGGTAACGAGTCAAATTAGTTAATATTTTGATAAGGTTGTAAATGACTTAGATAGGTTGACATGTCAACAGAACTTTTTTTTATTTTTTAACATAATAAATAGTTTTTGTTCTAACTATCATAAAATAATTATATATTGAAATATAATTAAACCTCTTTAAGCAGTGTTTTTTTTTTTTCACACCAAATGTATCAAATGAGACCGAACTCACAACTATTTAGTTTATATGTAATTAAACTTGAACAATAGGTGTATATGTCAATTTCTTTAATAAAAAAGGGAATGAAGATGCCATTTTACGTTTAAAACTCAATTGTTACGATTTTACTAGTATTTCATTGATTACATAGTGATTTAATATTAGTTATTTTGACTTGGTATTGTTTATTTTCGTTAGTTATTTAATATTACAACATATTGTGTTTTTTATAATGACCAACTTATACACTACAATTCTAGCTAATTTTAAGTCCCCTTCTTTGTTCATTATGAGATTTGAACTCTTGTAGCCTTTTAGGCATAATATACATTTGAGTATTTTAATATCGAGCATTACTAAGAGTATACATAAATCTATCGTTAACAATAAACATTAACTACTTTTATTATAAGATAAAAAAGTCTAAATTTTAGTTTATGTACTTTAACTTTTCATTTTGTTTACTTATATATATAATTACTTTTTAGCGGCCAACAACTTTATTAAAACAACTAGTAAGGAGCTATAACATTATAAACAATATTAAAATTATGGGCTAAATGCATATTTCCCCTTCTAAAAGACTTTAAATGCATATTTACCCATTCAAAAAAATCAATTGCATATTTCCCCTTATAAACCATTTTAATTTGCAAATATACCCATTTTAAGTTCTTTTATTAAAAAGAATTTATATAATGACCAGTTTACCCTCACTTAAACTAAAACTTCAAAGTTCATATTCCAAAATCCAAACACATAAAATCTTCTTTGCACCAACTGTGTCAAGAAAATAGCTTATTGTTTTGTTCCAAACCATCACCCTCATCCTCGATGTTCAAAATCAGAAAGCAAACAACAATTTCATTTTAAACTTAATAAATTACAAACCTGCAACTATTACAAACTCATAAAACCAAACATAATCAGTGAGGGATGCGATCGTGGTTCTACTGCGGAGATGGTGGTCCATCGATAGCACGGGTTATTTGATGATGGGGGTTCTGCGACGGAGAAGGGTCAACGACAGAGAAGGGCGGTGAAAGAGAGGATGATGTCCGGTGGTCGTCGTCGTATGGTGGATGGTCTTCTGATCGGAGAAGATGAAGTTGTCTGATGACGACCGGATATGAAGATGGAAGAAGATTAGAGATCAAAGAAGAAATTGATGGAGAGGCATAGGACTGGAAACTGATTAGGATTTAGGGTTTTTATTTATTTATATTATTATATATATATATATATAAGTTACGAAGGGTATATTTGTCATATTTAAAAATTTAAAAAGATTGGGGATATATGCCATTTATGTTTTTAGTTGGGGAAATATGCAATTAAGGTTGTTTATAAGGGTATATATGCAATTAAATCTAAAATTATAAACAATATTAAAAAGAAAAAACACCAATTCTTCAAAACATCTTACATCCATAAAATTGACACAACCCCACTAGTAAGCTCACTACATTGGAATTTGGAAGTTGGGTGGCATGGATTCGATCCTAGCCACCGATGGTTTTGTTTTTGCTTTGAATTTATTACGTTTTTACTGACTTATTTAATAAGTTAACCATTTTGAATATATAAACTAAATAACTGGTTTTATTTTTAGTTATGCTAAATTTTACTTTGAATTTGTGTTTTGTAATGATCATTATACAACCACGAAACTTTTCGTGACTTTCTATGTGCTTTGTTATCCTACGTCTTTTATTTTTATAAACGAATCGACTCAACTTCGTATGCTTCTCTTTAAAGACTTAACTACGCTGATTTCGCTACCATAACCAGGTTCACGGCAATGTTTCCATATTAGGTTTTATCACCGGTTTACATTTCTACTACAACGCAATGAGTCATAAAAACTCTTTCATAACAAAAACTAGATAATATATCACACTATGTAAAACAAATATTATTAACAAAAAAATACATATGCAACTAAGAACAAGACAAGCATAAGTTGCACTCAAACATGTAAATTTTTTTAACATTAGAACACTTTGATTTTAAAAGATAAATACACCACTCAAACTTGTAAAATTACCTCACACATTCAATAATATCATATAAATATGAATATTTAAATTATGTATGTTTATTATATTATAAACTAGTTTTAAGCCCCATGCACAAGGGCCGTAAAGTATTCATGTAGTGTCGGGGTGAGTTGGGATCTAAGAAGTAAGAAACAAACTTACAACAACCAAACCAGGAAAAACAAAAATATGAATTTATAACACCAAGGGACTCATGTAACGTAAATGTAGATGGATTTGAATTTATATCACCAGGTATTATAAAGTCGACGAGGTCAAAGCGAACACATAAAGTTTTAAAAAGAAGGGAAAAATAATGGCTTTGAAAGTTAAGCATATGAAAAAAACTTTTCACTAAAAGACAAAAAATCATTTAAGAACCTAATTTGACCAACAAAGTTTGTAAGTTTGTTGGCCAAAATCAAAATTAACAAACTTCATAGTCCTATAACCTAAACTTCTTATACTAATTAATAAAGAACTAGCTTTATGTTACATGTCATTCTCTCAGGCATGACACGTCATTGTCATATTAGTTTATCATATGTGTCACTCTTATATTAATAATTTCAATTAAATTAAAAATCTAGGTTTTTAAATGAATCAATTTTGCATAAATATTTATTAAAATTTCTTTATTTTAATATCATAACATTTTCATTTAAAATTCAACTACGTTTTTTTATTACCTGTTTTAAACCATCTTAAGACATTTTATACTTTTACAATCGAAATGAGCAAAGTTTTGGTTTTTATATATAACAAGTATTATACAATGGCCCGCGTGTTGCGCGGCCCTTTTTTTTCACTTAACTTTATGTTCAATTTTGTGTTCATGTTTTTATGTTAACCGACAATGTTAAATTAATATCGTCTCAAATTATAAACCTAAGTCAAAAGCATTTTTTATTCAAATCATGTTATTCAAGATCTCTAAAATATAAAGTAACATAACCAATTCAAATTTAAGGCTATTGTTTTCAAAGTCATTTAAACATCAAAGTCATTAGATGGTTTTATCAAAACTATCAAATTATTATAACCATTGAAGAACTTGATCCTTTTTTCTAGATTTTTTTAAGATTTCAAGATTAAAATACAATACCCACACATGTCGTGTCTCTCATCAAATAACATGAAATATTAGTTATTTTCCAAATAAATCCAGATATTGCTTTTATAAAAGATGGCTATAATCTAAATTTTATAAAAATGTGGATAGTTGTCATATGTAGCGTTTTGCTTTAACTTTTTCTCTTTCAAAAACCCAAAAACAAAACAAATATCAAATATATGAGCAAAGAACACCAAACTAATGAAATCATAAATGGCTCAGAGTTTAAAAACGGAGGTAGTGCCATGGCTGCAATGGTGGTTTCACCGTTTCTGCCACGCCATGGTAAAATCTTAACAATTTATGGAGCAAACTCATCATTGCCAACTAACGATCTCTCAGATGACAATGGTCATCGTCATAGATGTCACACCCCGTCAAGACGGAAACACGAGGTGCGACGTGTGGCTTCCAAAGCATATGATTATTGCAAACACAAACAAGCAATTGGATATAATGTAAAAGTTAAGGTTTACAAAACGACACCATTGTTTAAAACTACACCAAAAAGGTTTAGGATTTGACAAATATGACCCATATGTTTGAGTTATACAAGTAAAATCCCCAAAAGTTGTTTCCATTTTGCTTGCTTGTTTTCTTACCGTTGATTACCCTTGTTGTGCTCAATTACCTGAAAAACATACTTAAAAATGTCAACATAAAGTTGGTGAGTTCACGCGTTTGAATAAATAAATGTGGAAAACTCGTATTTCTTTGTTGTAAAACTAGTAGTCCATGTGATAATAAAACAAGCATTGTCTAGCTAGGACAGTGGCATTTTATAATATATGAGCCTATAACCAACCCTTACACTTATAATGTTTTTGCCCCACATCGCTGGTCTATACCCGCGATAAATAAATTGGATAATATGCAATCATTTGACCATGTTGGTCTTGGTTAGCGCGACTAACCATGACAGGGGGTGTCAACCCAATAGTACTATTCATATGTTCTAAGGCTGAATGCGTTGTTAATGGTTACAGTAATGAATACAAGGGACTTCCTATGCGTTGAATGTACAATGTCTTATATAAACATAAAAGCCGATATAATGCACTTGTTCTCTCGTTATCACATAACTTAAATGAAGTATGTTTTTCCCCCAAATATAATAAAACAGTAAAATAGGGGACGTGACTCACCTTGTGAGTTCCTGTGTGAAAATGTTTAGCAAAGTCCGATGAATCCCGACCTACCCGCGTCCTAATATAATTATGACGCCTTAAGGTCTAATGATAAATATAAAATGTAATTTGGTTGTGTAACATTTCTCTCAACATACTCCGTATGTTTATGTGTATTATATTGTTGACCTGACGACCCGTTGGTGATATGTCGTATACTTGGTAATATATATCTATTTTTAGGATAAAAATAAGTAATATAGTTAGATGATATGTATGTTTTGACTCTTTGTTGTAAAATGTCATTAACACTATTTTACCTTTAATTGCTTACATTCAACCACAGTGATAACAAAAAAAAATACTTATAATTACCATTTTACAAATTATGAATCTCTTTTACTAACATAAAGTCTATAGTCTTTTTAAAACCACCAATTATTTTTCTAACATAACATATTCAACATCACCCAAGTTTCATGTGTTCAAGCCCATGTTTTCAACAAAACTCAAGTTCCAACAAAGATGTAAAAAAAAACGTGACATACTAAAATACTTATATTTCCTTGCAAACCATTACTAGTGTTCTAAAATCCATATTTTATACCAACTAACCTAATAAAACTTTATTTTGTTATCTAGTAAAAACAAATCCATTAATCATGGTCATTAAAACTTCATATGTGATATTACGAACTACTTTTGTTGCAAAGTTCCACAATTCCAAGTTTAACAAAACTTTTGTATATATCAGCAAAATAACCATAATATGAAAACATATCACCAAGGCACACTTCTATTTTAAGCCTACGGACCACCATTTTGTTTCATCTATTGTTTTAAACAAGATTACGGTTATAAAGTTGTTATTTCTTTTGTATATATTATTTTCTTTTAACGAATATAACTATTGTTGGTCAAGATTGTTACACAACACTAGTGGGTTCAAATAATTAAAATATTGACAAGATAGGGAGGTGTCTTACTACAAGCAAGCAAGGAAAGAAAGAATGATATGTGGTTAATGCAAGAGCTTGAAAAACCAAAAACCTCTTTGAAGGTGGAATTGTGTATGTGAAGATGAGTGATCCGTGGGTTTAGGGATATGAGAGAATAAGTGGGTTTTTTTTGACATTTCAAATGAAAGTGTAAGGTGTAGATTTAAAGTCAAAACCTTGGTTGTTTAAATGGTTAATAACTAGAAGGTAATTAATGTTTAAGGGAGACAAAACATGATTAGACTTTGCATGGGAACAAGGTGGAAGTAGGTTGGCTTTGTAGAGGGATGGCTGAAGGTAGGGGTGTGGGTGGCTTATAAAGTTTGAATTGTGAACATGTGGTTTTATTCATTTACAAAGTTATAGAAATAATAATATGGGTGAATGGTGTAGTTTTGTGATTATGTGATAAGTCTTGTATCATGGGAGTATATTTTTTGTATTGTTAGGTGATTCACCAAGGTGAATATTTTTGCTACATGACTCATTTTATTGACTTGTTAAAATGTTAAAACGTTTGGGTCGCAGAACATACACGTGTGCGTATGCGCGTATTCTATGCATGTTTATTTATATCTATATTTTGGTACATTTTACTACTAAAAATGTAACGTAATATGTCGATATATTTTCATGAATTATTTGGCTGATTGTCACCAACGTTCGTTTTACCGGGTTGTACTACGTGTCAGACATATATTTTTCTATGACTACCCATGTATATTATATAGTATTTGGACTTTGCCATGCATGTAAAGGACTTATTCCTATATCAATTAAGTCTAGCAGGTAATTATAAATTGTAAACACGTATAGGGCATTGTACGGATATTGACCTGAATCTGTCGGTTGTCACAATAGAGCCAACCACAAACCAAAACGCCACAGAATGCATTAAAATAGACATCTCAAGTGAGTTAAAACACACAATCATCGAGTCTAACAACATTCTCCATCCGGTAATCAACCAAAACCCCAAATCGCTAGTGATGAAGGGTTTCAGATGTCTAAGAGCACCATCAACGGCAACAACCATCACCAAAATCAACATTTGATCTCTATAACCAAACCACAACCAAAAATCACAATCCACATATCTGACTTTCATAATCAAATACCAAACATCACAAAATCACATATCTAACATCGGTAACCAAACAAACATCAGATCTGAAATCCAAAACACAAAAATCGATCACCGGTAACCAAAACCACTGTCCGGCCCCGACATGCAACAAACAAACACCGTCAAACACATACCACCGATCTCGCAACAACAGCACCCACACTGAACATCATCCGAATATGGAAATCAGAATTAACGAAGGTGAAGGAGAGGGCGACAACGGTGGCCGGAAACAATGACGGTGAAGAGGAGAGGGTAAGTCGCCGGAATATAGAAGAGAAATGAGGGCTAGAAAACATTATATAGCCATGACCAAACAACACCCATCAACAATGACTCACCACCAACAACTATGAGTCACCACCAACAACTATGATTCACCACCAACAACTATGATTCACCACCAACTTTTAATCTAGCCAATAGGCAAATGCCAACATAAAACATGAACCAATAGAATCACAATGGCAAATCATCTCACAAAACACTATTCATTCACTTACTCTTTCAATATAGTTTAATTTAATACCTCAAATTTTATGTTTAAAAATTTAACACCAAGTTATTTCGTAAAAAAATCACACGATTACGTAAATATTTATTTAACCCCGTGTGTTACACGGATATCTAACTTAGTTTGTTATATAATAATAACACTATTAAAAAAATATTACAATACCATAAATTCAAAACAAGTATATTTAAAAATATACTCCATCAAAACATTGAAATTATATAAACGTGAATCGTTAAATTCGAGGGATTTCTAACATATAAGTTTTTTAAAAACAAATTACAAAACAAATGTATAACCAACAACTTTGTTTTCTTGAACGAAAAAAATAAAAAAGATGGAAACATCAAAAGTCCACATCCGAACAAAGAAAAAGAAAAAAACCTTAAATATTCTAAATATACATAAGACACATAGCCCTTCAAGCACTTGACAAAATAACCCTCCAAAATCTTGTTTTATTAAATAAAAAATTACATTATCTAACTTAAACTACAACAATAAATTTAATTTAATAATAATATCACTGTATTTATTAAACCCCTTTTTGACTCTGAATACCATAATTATTTTACAATATTTATTTATTAATTTTAATAAAACAATTGGGTTACGTAACATAACAAAAGTTAAAATGAAAATTATTTAAAAAAAAGTAGGTTTGATGGCGTTATTAAATGATGAACATTAACACGGTATCCAATAAAGAGTGTTCATCTTGTTGTGATACAAAAAATAAATAAAATTGAAATTGGAAGAAATAAAAAAATAAATCTACAGTCTTTAAAATATTTGATCCATATGATATGATATGAGGTGAGGTGTTAGTGTTTTTGTGTATGATTTAATCACAAGACATATAATCGAATCTTGTTTAACCTCCGATTAAAATGTCGGCCCCTCATCATCATCTCTCATACGGCCCAAAAACACCACTCTTTACCAATGGTTATGCTACATCCACGACCACATACCCTTCACCAGAAGCATCTTATGAACAAATTATTCAAAACCCTCAATTCTTTTGGGAAAAACTTCAATTATTTCACCAGGCTTTTGGTTCTAAGTTCAAGTAAGTACACACACATTGTTTCTTCTTTCCATTTTTTTACTTTTTTCGCTTGCATTTTTTGTTTTTGATGAATTTGTGTCATACCCTTTTGCTTTTTTCTTAAATGGTGTCATAAAGATTTGATCTTTGGTGTTTTGTTGGAGGTTTAGAGTTTAAAGTTTGTGTTTTTTCTTGTGGGTGTGTTAACAAAGGGTTCTAATTAGGGAAATTTTTGTTTTTGAGATTTGGGGGAACAAATTGGCAAGGTTTTGAAGGGGAATTAAGGTGAATAGGGTTTTTGGACCAAATTTGGGTTTTAAATTTTAGGAATTTGAAAATCTAGTTACCCAATTTGCTAATGTGGTCAAAGTTGAAGTTTAATAAGTGTTTGGATGTGTAAATTTTCAATCTTTTATTTCAGTTTAAGTTTAATTGTCAGTGAAAGCTGCTACTGTCTTTATTGAGTGTTAAAATGGCTCATTTTTATAAACCCTAATTCCTGGAAAGATTATTATTTTTATTGTCTTTGCTTTAGTTCTGCTGCTGGTTCTCTTATGCCTTAATTGCTCACTGAATGTAGCTTCTTTTCTAACTTGTGATTTGAAAGATTGTGTGTATATGAAAGATTTTAAGCTCATCTTTGTTCTTGTTTAGTTCATTATAAGTGTTCGATTAATTTACGTCTCAAAAGTGTTGTATGACTATGCTGGTTATGTTCTGTTTTGGATTTAAGATAGTTTCGAATCATACAATGGAGCATGTTGAAATGTTTAGTGTGAAATTGAGTATTTAGTTGAGTTTGTATTCGGTTAAAGCGGATAATTAAAGTACCGTTTGATAGGGATATCATCTAAATTCACCAAATCTTATGAATGCATGTCAGACCATTTAGTCCTGTGAAGTGACAAAAACTATATGATGAGCCATTACATCTTTGAAATGTATGTTTACTTAAAAGGAATGATAAACAAGTATCATATTGGGAGTACCAATCAAAGTTTTCAATAAGGTAATTGAGTTGTACAAGCATACCGGCATGCCCAGTAAAAATCCAACCTCCTTTCGGTTACATTACTTGCGTACATTATTTTGAAGTGTTACTTTTGTTGGACACCAATCTTTAATCATCATCTTGTAATATGTTCATTTTCTGGTTTCTAACATATGTTTATCCCTTGCTATGGCTTAAACACTAAAAAACTGTATATTCTAACATGAAATTAATAACTTAAGAGATCATAGTAATATTGTTTTTCTCATTTACTTAGGATCCCTGTCATTGGAGGGTCATCTTTAGATCTACATCGGCTATTTATAGAAGTCACGTCTCGAGGGGGCATTGAAAAGGTATGATTTTTATTCCCAAACCATTAAAAAATCCCTAAACATCTTTTTACTCCTTTATGAATCATGTGTAAAATAATAAGTCAATATTTCTCTTAAAAACATGTATCTTGTGTACAGTTAGTGAGTGACCGAAGATGGAAGGAAGTTATGGCTGCTTTCAAATTTGGTCCTACAATCACAAACGCTTCTTTTGTCTTGCGCAAGTATTATCTTTCTTTGCTCTATCATTTTGAGCAGGTTTATTATTTTCACAAGAAGACCCCCTCTATCGGTCTACATGGTATTTAGTTCTTGAAAACGTTTTTTATTCGTATTGAAATTCATAAAATTATAAAGCTTTATGAATGACCATACTGCCCTTCTCGACAGATGCAAATGCAACAAACAAGGTCTCCCATGGATCAGCATCTGGTTCTGTCAAGAATCTGGGTTCTGGTACGGTTTCCGTGCGATTCATGTGTTTGCTAATTTCCATGAAAATTGTGATGTTTTGTTCAACATACATGTTCGACTTTTAACCAAATAACCAATTTTTTTATTTACTCCCTTTTTGTCACATGTTCTTTGTTAATTCTTGAACATGTTTTTGATGCGGTACAGCCAAGCAAACGATTGAGGTTGGTGGACAAGTAACTGGAACCATTGATAACCGTTTCGATCAAGGTTATTTAGTCACTGTGGATATCGGGTCTGAAAAACTGTCAGGTTTTTTATATCATCTTCCATCCAATTCGCCAGCAGCATCTCATGGGACCCACAATATGTATCAACTTGCCATAAGGGAACCTTCTCCTGAACCAGACATAAGTGGGTATGACGTGTTTTTCACCGAGCATTATATCAGGTTAAAACCTTTGTACCATGGTCAGGAAAATATCATACGCAAAAGAATTCAAGTTCTATGGAGCACGTTGACAGAAGAGGAGAAACAGGTAAATAATGATTATCATGGCAAACTGTACTAAATGATAACCAACTTCGGTTAGGCTCCTATATTAAATAAAAGGTTTTTTTAACCATGAAAAACCAATAAGAACATCTGAATTTTAGCTTTAATCTTTCTTGGTTGACGGTTTCAAACGTCAATTCAGAAAAAACCAGTATTTGTCAAGGCTTCTAACACTTAAGCTGGGTCATTAGCTTTGGATAATTGCAAAAAACAGCAACATTCTTTCACACTTTTAACATTAACAGCCACATAACTTATTTGGACAAGGTTGTTACTTTGTGACCTTGAGGTCATGGGTTCAAGCCGTGGGAAATAGTCTCCTACACAAAGGCTATGTATATCAGATTGTGAATCAATCCGGCCCATGCTCATAGAGTGAGCGAAGTCAAGCACGGGGTACACCCTTTTAGCAACATAAGTTAACATTCCCTAAAATAACTTTATTTTACAAAAATAGCAATGTAAGTTAACTTGAATTATGTTGCTATTAGCAGTAAGTGATTCGAAAGTATGTTGCTTTTTTGCTTTAATTATCCATATTATCTAGAATTAATCTTTTGGAAGCCAAGTGTTTTTGGACCAAAAAATTTGGTTTATTTAATGTAAAAATTCAACCAAGTTTTTTTATGTGTTTGACTCCTTTCTTTAGGAAACTATGATCAAAAGATTTGTATCTATAAACAGGAGTAACAAGTGTTATCAAGAAGCCTTCTTTGTGTTTCTTGGAGCTAATTTGGTGTCATTGATGATTCATTGTAGGTTTATCAGGAAAAGGGGTTAAGAGACAGGGAAAGATAAAGGCGTTTAGTTGTTTAAAAAACTCGTTTTTAGTCTAGTTAGTGCGTGTAGGTTGCTAGTGATTGTTTTCTCTTCTAGTTTGTAGACTTGTGGTTTGTTGTTGTACTTTGTCGGCACATTAGTTGTTGTAGTTTAGCATCCATGGAGAAAAAGTTGTTTACTTTTTCTAATCATTGTGAACGAAAGTTGTCGAAAATCTGTGAGTTTTCTGTTTAAATTTGTACCCCACCCCTTTAGTGGTTAATTTCTGCTGTGATATACTGACTGATATAACCCTGAGTTGGTGCTGCATCCATCTTGATCTTTGGCTCAGTCTAGGATGGTTAAGTGGAACATGGCTGAATTGACTCAGTCTCATGTTGAGTCAAACATGCTCATTATGGTCAGGTTTGACTTGATGTGGTTGACCATGATGCCAGAAATTTAGACTTGGTTCATTAATAAAAAAGTGTGATTTTGAGGTATTTTTGTACCAACTACCAAGACCTTTCACTTGAAATAATTTTTGTAACGTTGACCACCGCCTTTTGGTCAAATGTAGTTTCTTTGATTTTGTTAACCACAAATACGTAACTAGTTGAGAGCTTGAAGCTCGATCATTGCACTGCATCTCTTAAATGCAACTAACATAGGCACGAGTTAAAGAAGGCGTCTTGCAAAGGCTCACTACCGGCTATTGACGTTTTATTTTGTTATTCAGGGAATTTAAGCTTTAAATAAAATAAAAAATGATTTATATATACACACACATTAATTGGGATTTTTGCATCGGCCTTGTCACGTCGTGTTTTAACTTTTTGTATTCGTAATAACGGTTTTAATCCCCGACTTTTCCAAATTGTCATTTTAGCATCTGATGAGTTTTCGACTTTGATCTCTTACTTTACTTTGACACATAGTACGACTTTAATATCTATTATCGTTTTGACCTTTAACTTTTGATATTTCATCGTTTTTAATATGTGACACATTACGGTTTTACGCCGTGACGTACGAGACATGGAACTTTTTTTTTATCAACACGCAAAATTCGACTGCATGCAACCACTACAACACGTGTCCAGGACTTAAATCTAGTTGAAAACTATAAACGAATAAAAGAACAATCCATGTCACATGATATCCAATGTTTTGAACTGCTTTTTTGTGGTTTTAACCAACCAGTAATTTCTTCATTACTCTCATCACATGACAATCTTAAAAAACATAACTAGGTATAGTTTTCAATTAGAAGCTATATTTTTGTAAAAGCAATTCATGAAAATTTTTAAAAAATTAGTTACAACTTACAAAAGTTAACGACCTATTTTTTTTAGCTTGTTGCTTTAAACTATAAGACCGGCTGCAATGCACGCCCGTGGAAGGTGTTTGTGGGTGACGGGCTGGATTCTTGCGACGGCGGCGTTGGAGGAGCTAGGTTTTTGGGGGGGAGCTTGTGGAGACGGGCGAGAGGAAGAAGATGACATGTGGGCCCAAGCTTTTTTCTTTTCTTTTTCTTTTAACATAAACGGTAATATATATATACACTTTTCATTATTAAAAATTAATAAACAAATGTTTTATAATTAACAATTTATCTAAAAAAAGGTTTATAATTGATAATTTTATAAAAGAATTATATAATTAACGGTTATTTTTTTAGTTTTTTTTATAACGGCTAGTTTGAATTTTTTGTCTTATTCATAACGACTAGTTTTTGTTTCCACTTATAAATAGGTTTTTAAACACTTCATTTTTTCACACAACTCTCTCAACTCTCTCTCTCAAATATTCAAATCTCAATGGATTAAAGACCTCATTTTTCTTTTACTCAATTCATGAACGATGGAAACAACGATGAAACCCAAACCGTTTTTCAATTAATAATAATAGAACTCATTTGCCGTTTTTAGGTTTATACCTATTTAATTATTATTTTTTTGTTACTTGTATAATTGATTATTTATTTAAATCAATTTTTTATTAATAATAATTAAAATGTCATTATTTAAATAAATAGAAAAAGAAATAATGATGTGGAAATATAAAGGTGATTTGTGGAAGGATGGTGTTGGAGGTAAAAGTTGATTTGTGAAAGGATGAGTGATAGTTAGCGGAAAGCTGATGTGGCATGCTGACTAGGCTGATTCTTGGAAGGATGGGTTCTCAACGCTGCGAATAGTCTAAGGCTACTCGTTTGTCATTCAAATCGATACTGTTTGCTTTAATGGTTTAACAACTTACATGCTATGAAGTGATAATAGAATTACAATTCGATTTTTTAAAAACACGGAGTTTTATAAAAAAAATATCAATAGCAAGACACTAGCGCACAATAAGAAACTAACACCATAGACAATATTATAAATAAAGCAACTAACTAAAATGTAAAATTACACCTCCTACACTGAGCTAAATCCCCCCTTTTACCCTGTACTTCAGACACGAGAACAATTTATACTTTATAGCATCCGCCAATTCTCGATCACCGGCAATTCAGACTTGATTTAGATGTTTTTTTTTTATTTTGTTTGTTATTAAGAAATGTTATTAGTTTCGATATTTAATACTATTGCTATGTATACTTTATACACACACAAACATTTATGTAGCTCTTATATGAATATTTATGCAAATATTTTTTTAGTGGTACAGGGTAATTAAAAAGTTGATGCATCTATAGCAAAGGTTGATCCGAGTCCTTGATTCACTCGGAGCACCCTCGAGTTGGTTTAACGAGCTCACGAGTTGGGGTTTCCAGTGTGTGAGTTGAACCCGAGTTCGTAAGTTTGTGTGTATTTAATTAAAGATTAATTTATTATGTTGACCCATGTGGTTTGATCATTTCAACACATTTGGCCTGAAAAGAAATTTTTATTCAAATCAGCTCCTACCGTTTCATTTTCTTACTAATTATTGCCCGTGACACTAGTTATGTTAAACTTTTCTTTTAAGTATAAGGGTGTTCTGGTCTTTTCATATTTGAGGGTTGTTTATGTTAGTTACAAAATTGTTTTAATATTTATGAAAATTGGATTTTCAAAATCCAAACTTTGACGTATTGGCTGACAGATATGCCAACTAACAAAAATCGGTAGAGGTTCCAACTTTATATTTTTAACAAAGATCCTCAGTTAAATAAACTTAGGGGCTGTTTGGCAACCTCTAAATGATTAAGTGTTGAACCAATAAGAAGTCTGAACCATTAAGAGCTATTATATTGCTTAACTATTCAAAGACAAATGCCTGGTTAATTCAGATAAGAGGTCTTAACCATTCAGACTCTGTATAATGCTTAACCATTCAGAGGCGAAATTTTTTTACATTAAAATACAGATTGCTTGTCATGAAACAAGAATAGTATTTGAATTGATTTAATATATAATAACTTAGGGCATTAATAAAAGATCGTTCGGAGAATCGTAATGAAATTATTTGTAGGATACGTATAGTGATTAACATAATAATAGGAAATATTACACCCATGACTTTTATTATATTGTTACATAATTAAGTCTTCCATCCCATACTAAAAGAACTTCATATATAATAATAGAAACTGATGCTTTCTAAAAGGTGTGATTCACTATTGTACATGTTTATTTGATCATTTAAGTTTTTATAAAAAACCTTAAATGATTGTTTGTCATCATACATTCTAGCCTTCTACTCGTATTTGAATAAAAAAACAGTTGTTACATGTTTTAAAAGATTTTTATGATATTTTAGAAATTCTGTATGGTTTTTAGAAAATGATTAAAATGTTCTTATGTGTAATGTACATGCATGAGAAGACTTATGTAGAAAATTTAATGGCAGTTTGATTAAATGTAATACCAAAACATTATTTTTACAATAGGAAAAAAACATATAATTTACTTTTTTAATATTATATATAGGTTAAAATCAATGGTAAAGAGAACCAACAGAAAAATCAAAATTAGATTTTCGATTATTGATCTTTTGAGATAACAGTGAAAAATAAAACTTGAAATTCATTGGAAGTTTGACTTCAAAAGTAAACGAATATTGACCGAATTTAAACCATTCAACTATAATTATATATGCGTCAATTAATTACATCAAGAGAAATTTCAGGGAACTATCAACTAACTTCCTATATCGTTTCTATATCGTTGGGTTAGGTAACGTTAAAGAGATAATCTGTTTGAAGCCGAGAGCTTGAAAACTCCTCATCTTTTTTTTGGTTTATAATTTTTTAATTTAACGTTATTATTTTTTAAAGTGTCCCAAGAATTTTAATAAATTTAGCTAGTGTATAATATTGGTATGTTAAAAATAAAAAATCGCTTCGTGATTTTTTTATACAACATAATGTAGTAGCATGGTGTTTGATGTCGTTTTGAAAGCGATCAAATGACTCAAAAGTCTAATGATTATTTAAAGTTTTCATATGAACTCATAGGTTTAATAACAAATTAATTGTTTTTTATATTCCATACTAAAAAACTGATTAAAAATAAAAACATAACCAACATTTATACTCGATCTTAAATTAATAATAATAATAAAATAATAAACAAAAGAAATACCATAACAAAATAATAGAAACTTAAAATTCAAACTATAAGATAATATTGCATTACTACTGCATGTATTTATGCAGTAGTATGATACTACATATATATAGTATATGATACTGTATATATGCAGTATTATAAAATATTATAAACATATAGCATCGTAATACTAAATATATGCAATATTGAAAATTAAAAAATGAGAAAATTTTATTTTTTATAACGTTATTTATAATCAAATGAATGATAAAAAAAACTCTTGATCTAATTGCGTATTTTTCTTTAAAACAGTTAACGTATGTAAAAGATAAAAACATTTAAAGATTTATATATTTAAAATTCGTATTTTACAAATCTTCTTTAAAATTTCATCATTTACTTTTTAGTGGTTCTTAAGTTCTTAACTTATTATGAAGTTTTCATTTGACCATCACCCTAAATAAAGTATACGTAAAAAGTTAAATTTAATCATTAACGATACAAGTCATTAATAACTTTAACTATTTCTCTTACCTTGATCTCTAAGATATCGTGCCTGAATCCTTTATTTTTATGCGGGTTAGAATTGACCTCTCAACTCATTTCTAATCTTGTGAGTTGCTACATTTCATGAGCTTTGGTTGTTAGCTCCCCTGTAAATATGTCATCATCAGGTCATCAACTTCCATGATCTTCCGTCATTGAGAGGCGCCAAACCCATATACACAATTATATATACGACTTTGCTAAGACCTTCTTATTCTAAACACTCACCCAAGCCGGTCTTCGTGACCCCATTTATGAGGAGAAAACCTTCTCCTCATTGGACGGTTTACGAGATTATTCTAAAGAGTATCTTACAAATAGTTATCTCATGGCATATGGATATTCTACCGGATTACATGCCTTGGTTAATGCTTTTGTTGAAAGTTTTTCTACGAAATGAAAGCATTCCTCGATTAGATATCGTTTTTATATAGAGTGTAAAAAATTAAACTTAATAATGATACTAGTCATAAATAACTTCAAATTTAATTATTTTTCTTTCTTTTCGGAGAGACAATGCCCAAATCCTTCATTTTTATGCTGGTTAGAAATAACCCGTCAAGGAATTTCCTATCTTGGGACCGTTATAAGAGTGGCTACCTTACATGATCTTTGGTTGTCGACTCCCCTGTCATCGTTGGGTCATCAACTTTCATGATCTTCCATCATTGAGAGGCACCAAACCCATATACCTTCATCTTCTAAACACTCACCCAAGACAGTCTTTGTGACCCACCCCATTTATGAGGAAACAACCATTCTCATCATTGGTCGATTTACGAGGTTATTTTAAGAGTACTTTAGAGAGAGTTATCTCATGACCTATGGATATTCTACCATAATACATTACATGCCTTGGTTTATGTCTTTGTTGAAAGTTGTTCAAGCTAGTTATGGACCTATGACATATGTAAGTTCTTGTTATTGAAAAATGAATATCAAAGGTTTGTAACCTAGCAATATCACGTGGTGCAGTAAAGGTATTTCTTCTAATTGATTAATATGGATTTAAAATTATATTTAAAAACGAGTAAGTCAGTCATTCTAAAGACAGTTAATTTTCTAGGAATTTACTAAAATGATTAAAGTTGACCAACTATTTACTAAAATGGCCATTTATTTTCATTCAATATCGAAGTCCATGGTCATTAGGTCGTTAGGATAATAACTAAGATGACCTCTTGCACTGATAACCACATAATTATCACTTAAAAGATTTCAGGGGTTGTGTGTGTGCCAGATAAGCCAACTAAGTCGTTATCATGTTTGCTTACAGGTTAAGCTGTTAGCATGTACGCTTATAGGATAACTACTTACCGACTTCTGTAGTACAAACAACCCTGTGATTATGACACGTGAAAACCTCTTGATCCTATAATGAGACCATGTGATTGTCTGTTTAATAGATGCAGGCTTAAGTTGTTATCTAAACGACTAGATGACCATAGACATGAAAGCTAAAAATCAATAACGATTTTAATATTAAAAAAATATGTCAAACTTTAACCACCATAAAATTCTATGATTTTATTATGACCTTTTAGTTACATAGAACTAGTCAAACGTGCATTTACTTTTGTTAGAAAGGGAGAAATCGTTCCCTTTTAAAAGAAACCATATAAAAACAGATAAAAACCATTAATAGCTAATACAAATATGAAAATTGAGATACTCGCTTAAAAGTAGTAGCTAAATCACCAAAGGACTGAATTTGTTCACAACATATGCTTCAAGGGGCCAAATCTAAAATACTTCTTAATAATGTTATGGACTTTTCGTCTTTTTGGAATTGGAGGTCAAGCCATTATATCACACACATTTAATAACATAAAAAAACTATAGTAATATATAACAAAAAACTTCTTGTTAGTAACATAAATTATCATTAAGCTCTTTAGATATACGTAAGTTAAAACGTGTTACGAGCTGATCAATTTTTTTCTCAACCAAGTTACAATATCTTTAAGTGTCGAACTAATAACTATCGATTAAAATCACCCTAATTATAAAGAGACACAGCAGTTAACTAAATTATCGTTAAAATAAATAAAAAAATAATTATTATATATAAGCATGCAGGGGAGGGTTCTTTTGAGAAGACCAAATATTGCGAGAAGAAAAAGAAATAGCTAAATTTTTTCATTTTTTCAACAAAAAAACGTTTTTAACATACAAACAAATGATAGAAATGCAATATTTATTCATTAACTTTGATATTCAATAAATAAAATTTAATAAATTTCGTATATTTGTTAAACCTACACATGTGAAAGTCATGTGTAGGTTAGGTTACTTACACATAACCTACACGTGTGTAGGTAAATTTAAAACGCTAAAAATACATACGTAAAAAATATTTTAATGATTTTTTTTAGTTTATACCTTACACATTTGTATGTAGGAAGTGAATTTATTTAAAAGAATTAAACAAATGAAAGTTTTTTTAGTGATTTAGGTTTTTTCTTTTTCTTCTCGCAATATATGAGTCTTCTCAAATGAACCTCCACCTAAGCATGTATATATAGATAATATATTCTCTTATTTAGAGAGAGAAAGTAGTAGTGTTGTGTGTAGGTGTGTGTGAAAAGAGAGAGAAAAACGCAAAAAAGAAACCGAAATAAGAGGCAAACGGAGAACGAACGTGATGATCAATTTCAATCTCAATCTCAATCTGTTCCTTCAAGATAAACTTTCGTTTTCTTCATCCCCAAATCCTTGAGCTCATTATTCCAGCTCCATTCATCTTAATTAGCTAGCTAGGGTTTTTCGATCACTTGTCTCTCAGCTCACAACTCTTCGTTTCTTCTTGTTCTTGCAATCGATCCATGGACAAAATCATTAAAGATGAGTTTTATGAAGAAGGTGACTTGAATCACAAGATGGTGATTAAACTCAAGATGCCAAAGCCACCAGTGATCGGAACTGGAACCGGAACCGAAACCAAAAACGGTATCGAGTGGAGCTTACAAAGTGAAGGAAAAAGAGTTTGTGTGATATGTAACAAGGAGTTTAATTCAGGGAAAGCATTAGGTGGTCACATGAGGATTCACCTTCAATCTCCTAACAAAAACCCTAGTTTTCTCAAACCTGCAACAAACTTTAACAAAACTGGTTTCAATGGCGATTGTAAGACCAACAAGAAGAAGAATGAACTGATCAAACCTTGTTATATGAAGAGTGTGAATGATGAAGGTAAACCCACTTGTTCACAATGTGGAAAAAATTTCCCATCAATGAAATCACTTTTTGGTCATATGAGATGTCATCCTGAACGTGTTTGGCGTGGCATTATTCCGCCACCGACCACCCCCGACCAGGTGGTGGATTTGACCAAGTTTATTCGGGGGTGGTCGGTGACGGAACGAAGAGGACGAAAGTCGTTAAAACCAGCTGAAGAAGACGATAGTAATTTACTAGAAGCAGTTGAGGATCTGATGAGTTTAGCTAATGCTGTTGTTTCAACGACGGATTCAAACAGTGGTTCCAAAATCGAAATTGAAGGTAAAAGAGACGAAACTGAAGCGAAATTAGGGTTTGAAGATATGAATGAAAAGATGAGAGATGAACAGTTGTCGGTTAATTACAAGTATAAGATGAAGAGAAGGAAGAAGATGAAGCTGATGATGGAACTACATGAACAGAAAATAGAAGTTGAGTGTAAGTACAAATGCACGATTTGTAACAAGGGTTTTGCGACTCATCAAGCACTTGGTGGGCATAGATCAAGCCACAACAAATCAAAGCTTATCGAAGAAGATGATCACGAAAGCTTGTTAACCAATGATCAATATTCAAGTGAAAGTTTTTTGTTGAAAGAGTTTGAGTTTAAGGGTGTTGTGTTTGCTCCAGGGACAAGTAGCTTACATCAATGTAAGGTTTGTGACAAGGTATTTGCAACAGGACAAGCTTTAGGTGGGCATAAAAGGTGTCATTTTGGTGGAATTAGCGAAGCGAAAGCTCCGTCGAGCCAGATTACGTCTGCGGGAGAAGGAGGTAGTCAGACGGAAAGCGGTCGAAAAGTTCTTGATTTTGATCTGAATGAATTTCCAATGAGTATGATGGAAGAAGCTGCAAATGTAAATGGAAATTGGTATGTTTCTTCATCTTACAATACATACATGGGTTATTAGTACTTAGTGGTTAGTTCCTTTTTTTTGGTATGAAACTTGTTCATGGTATGGGTTGATGGGAAAGTTCTAAAATACCCTTTTTGTTTTGTTTTGTTGGTTTGTATGGATGGAGGTGGTGGTGGTGATGATATTATGATGTCAGGAAGGTGGATATGATATGATGTGAATGAATATGTACTAGGAATATATTGATGTTCATCTGTGTTTATGAAAATCAATCAATCAATCAAATAGGTAGGCTGAGGTTTCTGTGATTTTGATTACATCTTTCTGCAAAGATTTTGTGGTGATCAATGTGCTTTTCAGTTGTGAAATTTGGGTATATGTATGCTAGTATATGTTAAAAGATTGGAAATTTGTCATGTTTTTAAAATAAGACAAGTGAAGTGTTTTATATTTGTTAAAAGGTTTATAATAAATAAATAAATGGTGAGTGTAAGTAGGAAATCTAGTTGGAAGTTGTGAGCAAGGTAACTAACCCAAAAGGTGGGGTGGGGGTGGGGGTGGGGGTGGGGTAGTGGAACAAGTCTTGATTTGGAAAAAGTCAAAGCAAGAAAGTCAGTCTTCTTGTGTGGTAGACTAAATTACAAGAATGCCCTAATGTTTTCCACACTTGAAAGAAAAGCTTAATTGTTTTAAGTCAAGTCATTACATTGAGATGTAAGTAAGAACATCACCCCGTGAGGCCATGATCATGATTTTTATTTATATAGAAAAAGCATGAGTGAAGATTAGACGGAAGCGTTTTCTTTTCACGTTCTATTTGTTTCTTTACAGACGATTATTTCCACAAACAACTCACTCCCTTTAGCATTCTTTCCCTTATTTTGTATGTGGTGAATTGTCTCTAACACCTTGTCATTAGCCTCTCGTTGTCACGATACCAGGTAGACAACAAATGACCAAGAATACATCTGAGATTGATGCTTGAATTTTGAAACTAATTATATCAAAACTCGCTAGTTGAATTAACATTTATAACAACTAGTTGTAAAAACCTTCTCAATATTTATTTATTTATTAATAAAAGACGTGTGGAAAATGATGTGTAAACAAAAAGTTGATTTGGTCACAAATTAAAGTCTTTAATGTAAACAAGGATCTTAGGTTGGTTACTTTTTTTGGATTTTAATAGTATGATGACATGGTGATTACAAAAGCCTCCACTATCCATAGCTTCTATAAAATAAAATAAAAAGCATACCCATTATCGATTTCAAGAGATTTCCGGGATAGTCCATTCCACAATCCACATAGTTAACCACTTATAAAGCTCATGTGCTTCAAAATCATGTCCAATCAACAATCAATATATATAGCTAGTAGAGATTATTTACAAAAGTGGATTTTCATGAAAACTAGATAAAATACCCGGCCGCATAATACGGCGGCCATGTTTCATGTATTTGCCTTTGTCACACGCATTGATAAACTAGCCAAGGTCTAATATCGCATCAAAGTAAAGTTGAGGGACCAAAAATGTAAAACTGTTAAAAACAAAAGGAAAAAAAAAACAAAAATTCCATAGCTAATAGGATTTAAACTCAGGCCAATGCTATGCTAAGCGCTATGCACAAACCAGCTGATCTAGTAGCGCTTTATATATATTTTGCAACACAACATATATATCATAAACAATAGTCGGATTTTTAAGAAAAAAATAAGAAAAAACAAAAAGTAAACCCAGTCAATGAGACTTTGACACGTGGTCGATGGTGGTTGGCTGATGCCTCCACCGACTTTACATTATAGAAGGATATAAATTGTGTCATGTGCTTTTTTTTTCTTTTTTAGGATAGGGTTAGGTGTAGTGGTAAATTATATTCTCGCCCTATCAAAGATTGTAGGTTTGAGACTCGGGTGATAATTTATCCAGGATTGTCTATCGATAAAATTAAGAAATAAGAGCATATGATTTGTGCTTTTGGACTTTGTGGTTAAAATCAGAGTGGTGACACAAGTTTAATAGGGAATAAATAATGAGTGAAAGGTTACAGAACAAATAAGACATAAATGTTGATCTTGTGGCTTAAATTTAGCTTCATTAAATTCTGTCATGAACACAATTGTAACATCTATACACAAGTCGATATGTGGCTGCAACATTACACTTAAACTAGTTATAACTGTATGTTTTAATCAATCACGCACGTAACTTTGTTACAACAGAACATGCAAGTTATTCCAGTTCGAATCATGAATGATTTATGCGATTATATCCAATACAAACCATTACTGTTGTATACTTAAAATCACCTTTACTTTAATGGACAGCAGTCCACCGAAGTTGTTTTAACATCAATTTGTTACACGCCTTCCACAACAACAGAATGATGGAGTACTCGATTGTTGAACACGTATCTTTTTCGGTCTGTGTTTGCGGCGGATTTAAATCAAAGATAGGATCTCCTGAACATTTTGGATTGCTTGAGACATCTGAACTGGTCCACCAGGACATCAATGGATATTTCTGTTGATGGCTTTTAATTGTTGAATAACTTTGTTATGAGCTTTGAACATTGAAAACAAATATAGCCGAAGACTTCTCAATACAATACCACCCAATGGATCCTCTTATGTTGAACGTCTCCCCGGCCACACAAAAATAACTTTGTACTTGATGGAGAAAATTGTTCTAATCGCTCCTATCTTGTAACCTTCCTCATTTTTCAAAGTTTCACTTTTTACCTCAAATTGACTATTGTAATCAACTAATCACATGAAAGTAAACAAAAAACACAGGGCACTGCTAAATGTTTATAACTTAAGTGGGTACAACATCCACATTTTGAGGGAAGAATTTCAGGTAAATGGTTACAATCACTAATATCAACTGGATCATAAAACATGAACTAAATCTACAAACTCTATTTTGCAGTTTCTTTAAACCTTCTTTTATCTCCAAATTTCCATCTTGCATCTTTGTTGCTAGCAAGTCTCGCGATGATATGCTTCTATCTTGTAAATTATGTTTGATTTCGTGTAATATTCCTTCGGTTAATCTTTTACTTGTTGCTGTCATAACTACATGTTCAACATCAGCTTGGATTATTTTCATCAACCAACCCTCAAGCTCAGTGTTAATGCCTGCAGAGCTTAAAGCAAATTCCAATTCCAAAATCTTCGCGTCCTTGAGTTCAAGAATTTCTTGCATCGGGTCATTAAAGATTGATCGATCATCCTTCCCAACATCCTTCCATTTCTGCACTTCTGCAGATAACAAATAGCCAAGACAACATATATGATACATTATTCCAAAGTGAATTGAAAACTTTGCGAAATTGAGTAAAAAACGAATAACAACGAGCTACCTCTCTCGAATTCGTCTTGAGCAAAATGAAGTTCTTTTACAGTTTCCACAAGAGGATCATTAACATTATCAGCTGCTCGTGAAACATGATCCGAATCATCATCACTTCTTACAAACGCAATTCGTGGTTCGTCGTTCAAATCTTTATCAACACTAACTTCATCATCATATTTTGCCACAATGTTATCACCCTGCACAAACACAAAATTCGAGCTTCGACAGTCAGATCCCATCATTCCCATGGTGATACCGAATCTTCTTCCTATTTAAATCACTCATTTCATTTCACCAATTTTCTTAACAGCGGTGCCTTCAACAGACACTACAGTTACAGAAGATGAAACAAAACAACCACAGTCCAGTCCCCTGAACATTAACTTCTTCAACAAGTTACGCACCATTAATACTTAAATTAGTTCCACATTGCAAAATCAACTCGTTATCATCCATTGATTGTAATAAACAAAATTCACTTTCTAAACGCATCACTAAATCATTCAATTCTACTGTTTATGTACGAATCGTTACAAACCCTAATTGATGAATTTGCAATACACTATTCAGGCAAAGATCGATAGGAAACAAAAACAATAATCATCACTCTTGCAAATCGAATTAAGGAAACTAAACATCGAATTGATAATTGGAATTGGAATTGATTGAATTGAAGTGAACATTAAGTGTTTGATTGGGAACAAAATTACAAGTGGAAGATTAGAACGTACCTTATGAGACATGATGAGCCTTAATTTGGTGGGATTGATATTGATGTTGAATCATGGAGATTGAATTTGAAGACTGAATTGTTGGATATGAAACTTGTAGCCATGATAATTTGTTTCAGAAAAAAAAAATGAAAGTAGTTTTGTAAACAAATATAAAAAATGATGGGACGTGAAGTGGTTACAGCGGTGGTTATAATGCGCCAACGCACATAGGATAACCGTCACGGTGGAAGTCACGTGACGTGGAGCACACATGGCAGTCCAGGTCAACTAAGGAAGAAAATAAAGAGAACAAGGGTATAGTTTTGTGACTTTGTCAATGGTCTCTTTTTTACTACCCACGAGATACTAATTTAGTGATATTAATTACTACTAATTTGACGTCAGAAAATAGTCCTTTAGTTTTTTTTAAGAGTTATCTTTTACGGTGGTCTTAATTTCGGGTAGTCAAATGAATAACAGACAATTGAAATTTTATGTTTTGTCTTAAACTCGAGTATTGGTAATTGATATAGGCTTAATACTTGAACGTAACCAAAATTATCACTACACTCATTAGAAAATATTGAAACGTAGCATTTTGGGTAAGAAATTAGTTGAAAGAGGGTGTTTTTCCTTATTTTGGATAAGAGATAATTGTATGTATATGCATTCTCTTTTATAAGATGTTATTATGATTTTAAAATACAGACAAAATTAATGATATATCAGTATTTAAAAGAGTGTCACCTTGCATAATCAAAACATGTTACGAACAAGTATCTACACCAGCATGATATATATGCATTAAGCACCATAATACTACATATACCAAATCGTGAATTATTTTATTTTTAATATACCAGTATTATATTCTAATCAAAGGTATTGAAATTCTTGAAACTTTGGTGTGATAATTTAAAATTTTTAATAACGTATAAGAAACTTATAAACATTTGAAGAAAATTAGGGAATAGTTTACACGTTCTTAATTTAAAATGAGTTTTCTTTTGAATTTTACTAAAAGAAAAAGAGCATGGGTTGTTTAAAGTGACCATTACTTGTTAGAAGTTACAATTTCACACGACTCTATTGTTATATAGCGAGTTAGTGACCATGTCCATATATACAATTTACCTTTTAAGATTAAATAAAAAACATGAAAAGTTGTTAAAAGTGGTGACACTGTCTTCTTTGCAGATGTGCATAATTATTATTATTATATAATTAATGAAAAAACATGGCTGCATATTACTACCAAAAAATGGCTGTACTTATTATTATTCTAAATAGGTCCACAATTGAATATTATCTAGATGTCCCTATATTAGCTAGGTTCAATCTAGTGGACTTATGCCATCAGGCCACCATTGTTTAAGCAATTGGGTATGGACCATATATAGTTGTTTACACCAAGAGCTAACATAGCTCCATAACATGGACGCAAAGTAACATGAAATAAAGAGATGTTCGACCGACTCCGAATGTCTCGAATAAAGAGGAGCACATGAAGTTTGGACTAGTTGGTTATGTGAATGCAATATACTTATTGGAGCCTTAGACGGAGCACCTTCTTTTAGGTGTGAAGTATTGTCAAACCAAAATACCTAACAATCATTAGGTCTCCTTTAAAAGGAGGTGATCCAGCCGCACCTTTCAGTACGGCTCCCTTGTTACGACTTCACTCTAGTCGCTAGCCTTGCCTTCGACATCCCCCTCCTTGCGGTTAAGGTAACAACTTCGGGCATAGCCAGCTCCCATAGTCTGACAGGCGGTGTGTACAAGGCCCAGAAACGGATTCACCACCATGCAGATTTTGATCTCAATATAGATATGTTTTACTTATTCAGACACGACAATTTCATGGCGTTCAAAAGAAACACATATACACTCTATGAAGACAATGTAACATATATCATAAATAAAAAAAAGACCACATAAAAAATCAAGAAAGTCGCCCACTGTCACAAAAGAATAGACTTCACGGACCATAATATGTATCTTAAATTGAAGGCGAGGATTATACTCCTTTTCCTTAACAAAGTTTTTTCCACTAAATTTCTTTAGTAAGGTTTCAAACGAGGCAGCATAACTGATCTTCTATAGTATTAATTTAATTTAGTTCCTTAAAAATATTGCTAACATTATCCAAAGTCATTGTAGTAACAAAGCCGTAGTAAAATCCTAACCCAACTAATGTATATTGCTTTAATAAAATATATGTTGCTTTTAAGTAAGATTTAAACTAATAACCTCTAAATTATAACTGCCTTAAGCAAGATTTAAACTAATGATTTTTAAATTATAACTTTTTTTACTACAACATAATAATATAAAATAATACAGATATCGACAAAGATGAATAAAAAGGACAATTTTTGAAAGCGAGATCTTGTTCTAAAATAAACATGAAACTTGTTTTATGAGATTCAAAAAAGAAAAGATTATTACAAATAAGATTATTAGATTATGAAAAAAAATAGAAAAACAACAAAGTACAATAATTCAAAAAACTCAAATCACTTTGCCATCAATATATTTATTATGTGCCCATAACCAGCAAGCAAGCAAGCAAGGTAGCCCTTCCTACCAATCTTGGTGGCTATGGCCATTCAATGCAAATGAAAACCCACACCCAATCTTTAATGTCATTCACTTCCCAAAATCAAATCTATGTCTATATTTGTCCAACCGTTTAAAACTAAATTTAAAAATAATATCTATTTAGCATTATGGATTATAAGTTTCTTCTTTAAGATGTTGTTGAATGAGACAGATTTAAAACGTTATATTTTTAAAAAACTAACTTGGGTATCGGAATGTTGTTAATAAGAATTAACATCATGATTTTTAAAAGTATTTGAAAAGTAAACTAAACAACACATAAAACAAAAGAATGGCCTCAACACAAGAAAATAATATCCTGAATCAATAATTAATGTTTCAAAACACTATTTTACATACTTTGCACCTTCCTTCAATGCCTCCACTTTTTTAAATCTATATTATAATTCATAACCCTTTTTGGATCTATCCCTACATACTCATATGCTCCATGTTGAAAGAGAGAGAAAGAGAGATCTGCCATGATTCAAAGGTGATGTTTCTTTGATGTACAATGAACACCAGGTGTCAAGATACAGTTGTACCTTCAGCTTGTCAGGTTGTACCCTAATAATCTCAGCCTCTTTATCACCTGATAAACTTACATGTAATGATGTCAAGATTCAAGAAACTATTGATGAGCTCTTATGGTCAGTGAACAGTTAAAAGTATGGTATGGTTTTGTATTACAAGGGACCACATGATGCATTGTTCACATGTATATTAGCATCTTTCTAATTCTAATTCTTCATGCTCATCATGTCTTCTACTGTATCAGTTTTCATTTTTCAATCACAAACACACCTTTCAAATTCAAATCTTTGTTCTTTAAAACAAAAAGATTGTCCATCCAAATCCAAGTTTTGTTCTTGAATCTTGATTAACAATTTGTTCCTGTTTTCTTGAATGTGGCATAATTTTTATTCATTTATGAACATAAACCATGAATAAAGATCAAGAAGCACAAAACTTATCCAAGATCAATTCTACTACAATCTCAGCCATTGATTCTATGCTAAACCTCACCATCAAGATTTCAAATTCAACACATAACCCTAAAAATGAAACCTTTAACATTCTTGCAACATCATCTTCCCACAACTCACCATCATCATCTTCAGTCTTTTACTCAGCCTTGCAATCTCCTTACATATCTCCTAGAGCCACCGGAGATGACCCAAACCCACCATCAACAACCACCACAACACCACTATCACCTCTCTCAGATGACATTCCAAGCACTTCTTACACTCCACCATCAGAAAGATTTGATTTTTCTGATGCTACAAAGCTCACAGTACCTCGTATCTCATTCTCTTTCCCTGTTCCTCGGATCTCTGTAACAAAAGGGTCTTTTTCTCCTGTTTCTAGTGCCAAGTTAAGGAGTTGGGATGTGTACATAGGGTTTCATGGTCAAAATCCAAACTTGATTAGGTTCTGCAAATGGGTCAAATCAGAGCTTGAACTTCAGGGGATTGCTTGTTTTCTTGCAGACAGATCAAAGTATGCAGATTCTCAGAGTCATGAGATTGCTGACAGGGTTATTTGTTCAGTCACATTTGGGGTTGTGGTGGTTACAAAATGTAGTCTTTTGAATTATCTAACTAATGAGGAGATTAGGGTGTTTGGTCAAAAGAAGAGTTTGATCCCAATTTTCTTTGAAACCAGTTTGAGTGAAGTTAATGGTAAAGATTGTAAAGAAGGTGTTGAATGGTTGATGAAATGTAATGAGTTTAAATTGGAAGCAAATGAGGGGAATTGGAGATGCTGTGTGGTTAAAGCTGCAGGGATCTTGAGGGGGAAACTTGGGAGGAAGAGTGTTATAGATAAAGAAATTGAAAATCTTGATGAAATCCCATTTTCAAGAAATAGGTTTTTTATTGGAAGAGAAGAAGAACTTGCAGAAATTGAAACCAGTTTCTTCGGATATGATGATTTGCAAGAGAATGATAGCAATAAGTTCAAGAAATTAAAGAGTAGTGTTTTGTGCATCAATGGTGGATCTGGAATGGGGAAAACCGAGGTAGCATTGGAATTTGCTCACAGATTTTCGCAAAGATACAAGAAGGTGATTTGGTTAGGTGGAGAAGGTAAGTATTTAAGGCAAAATTTACTGAGTTCATGTTTAAATCTTGGATTAGATGTAAGTGCAGATCCTGAGAAAGAAAGAGGTAGGATCAGGAGCTTTGATGAACAAGAAACAGACGCGTTCAAGAGGATTAAACACGAGTTGTTTCGTGATATGCCGTATTTGTTAATTATAGATAATCTTGAAACAGACAAAGAATGGTGGGAAGGGAAGGATTTACATGATTTGATACCAAGAAACACCGGGTCGACTCATGTTATTATAACGACTAGACTTTCTAAAGTAATGAGTTTTAAAACAATGCCACTTCAGTCGTTATCATTATCCGATGCAATGAGGTTAACAACAGGGAGAAGGAAGAAAGAATATCCAGCTCAAGAGGTTGAAATTTTGAAGAAACTTTATGAGAAATTGGGTAGATCAAGTTTCGGGTTATGGGTAATAGGTTCTTTGCTATATGAACTTAGTATACCACCCTCTGATCTATTTCACGCCATTAGTGAGATCTTTGTAGACGAAGCTACATTGCAGTTTGATGAACCATTTTGGGAAGTCAGTCATTTTCTCCTCAAAGTTTTGATCTTTTGCGTTAATCTTTTAAACGAAACCAAAAATCACCTTGCATTGAGGATGCTTTTATCTGGCGTTTGGTTCGCCCCATCGCCTATTTCATCAAATTTACTAGCAGCAGCAGCTAGCCACATAAATCCACCCACAAACCAGTTCAAGAAATGGGCCAGGAACACAAATTTGACTCCGTTTTGTCGGTCTGGTTTCATAGACTGCAAATCATGGAAAACAGAACAAGATTCAGCTCTTCTTTTGGTTAAGTTAGGACTTGCAAGAAGAAGCAACATGCAACCAGGATGTTGCATCATGTTTCACCCCATAACCCAACTTTTTGCCAAAAGAAAAGGCGGGTTACTTGCAGCACAAGCAACAATCCAAAGCACAAGAAAGATAGAAAACCCAATCTTGAACTCGGAGCATCTTTGGGCTTCTGTTTTTCTAGTATTCGGTTTCAAATCATCCTCACCAGTAGTCCAACTTAAGCCTCTTCAAATGATTCAACTTATAAAAAAAACAGCTCTCCCATTAGCAATCACAACATTCACAACATTTTCAAGATGCAATTCAGCGTTGGAGCTGTTAAAAATCTGCACAAATGTGCTTGAAGAAGTGGAGAAATCATTTGCAAGTCAGGTACAAGATTGGTGCCATAGATCTTTATGCTGGAAGAAGAAAAAGAAAAAGTCAAACTTTGACCAGAGGATGGATGAGTATGTATGGCAGGATGTGACACTGTTAAAGGCTACATTGCTCGAGACGAGAGCTAAATTGCTGTTGAGAGGTGGGTATTTCGATCATGGTGAAGAGCTTTGCAGAACTTGTATCAGTATCAGGACAGTGATGCTTGGCCATAATCATGCTCAAACTTTGGCTGCTCAAGAAACTTTGTCTAAGTTGGTTAGATTGAGGTGTAAAATATAATTTCTGATCAACTTTTGTACATTGATCAGTATATAAGTTTTCCTCAAATTGTAATTTAAGAGTTTTTGTTCATAATTTCAGTACCACTTCGCTATGGCAAAATCATAGATATATGCTGTCAAATATAATCCATTTTAAAAGAAAACGATTTAACTTGTTGCTCGACAAACAAATAGAAACGATTAATATTAAGAAACCGTCCAAACAGATCATCGTAACAACCTTGTAGATATTTACACCTTAACTCTAGAGATGGAGAATTAATCATAAGTTCATAACAACCTTTTAATATTTAGTAACATATCAGTCTTGAATTATTGCAGAGTTGTTCATTATTTTAAAGTTTAACCACAACTGACGTTTGATATAATGCCGCGCTGAAAGTACAAACGTAATAGCGGTAAAATCAATGTTTTAACAGTTTGCGAAATCGATCGAAGAAACAAAAAGACAGTTAGGAGAAAAACAGTAGCAAAATTTTGTTCTTAGAAGACAAAATGTCAATATCTTGAAGTTCATGCCATAAAAATACTGTTTTTACATTCAGCATCCTCTCATGAATCTTGATGAATGATGACAAGAGCCAGCTATTTGTATTATTGTATATTTTAAAGATGCAACCAATGTACCAAATAGGCAATTCCAATGAATGACTCAAACTTGTATCCCCTCAACTTTACATTAAATACCCATCACCCCCTAACTTCCCAAAAACTTTCACTCAACTCAGTTTTCATCCAACACTCATGACTGATACCATAACTTCCCTACCACCCGGCCTTCTACCGGACGAGGCCTCACCCGGGTGGCTAAACAAGGGTGACAACGCGTGGCAGCTCACTGCAGCCACTTTGGTGGGGCTACAAAGCGTCCCGGGCCTTGTGATTCTTTATGGCAGCATGGTGAAGAAAAAATGGGCTGTGAATTCTGCTTTTATGGCGTTATATGCGTTTGCATCAGTCTTGATATGTTGGGTCATGTGGGCACACCAACTCTCCTTTGGCGATAAGAGCATGGGAATCATGGGTGAACCGAATTTGTCGTCGGTTACTCAGAAGTTTTTGCTCGAACAACAACACAATACGATGATTCCGAAAGCAGATTATGTGTTTTACCAATTTGCATTCGCGGCAATAACTGTTGTATTGCTTGGTGGTTCATTGTTAGGGAGGATGAACTTTTATGCTTGGATGGTTTTTGTGCCTTTGTGGCTCACTTTCTCGTACACTGTCGGCGCCTATGTTATATGGGATCAGGGGTTTCTTTCGAAACATATCATCGACTTCTCCGGTGGTTATGTTATTCACTTGTCATCCGGGGTTGCTGGTTTCACCGCCGCTTATTGGGTAAAATCACAAACCATCTGGCATGGAACAATAAGAACAACTTCCATTATGACATGCATTATCATTCACATGACAACTTGAAATGTTTTCTTCGTGTAACATATTTGTTGTATGAAATGATGATATATAGGTTGGGCCTCGTCATGATCACGACAGAGATCATTTCCCTCCGAACAACATAATACACATGATGGCTGGAGCCGGGTTTTTATGGATGGGGTGGAGTGGGTTCAATGGCGGATCTCCATGCGCAGCGAATGAGATTGCTTCACTTGCAGTGTTAAACACTCATCTTTGTACTGCCACCAGTGTGTTGGTTTGGATGGTCTTGGACTTGATCTTCTTTGCTAAAAGCTCAGTCGTCGGAGCTGTTCAAGGCATGATGACCGGCCTTGTGTGCATCACTCCAGCTGCAGGTGTGATATTGATATATCTATCAGATTTTGATATATAACTTTTGCCATTTTCATCCAAAAAAACTTATCAGTTTCATATATTTGCATAACCTCATTATACTGGTTGTTAAGTGGTCAAAATTAACCACCTAAAACAGCCATAAATTTGTGACTTGAATGACTTTAAGGCGCAAACGAATGCAGGAATTGTCGATACTTGGGCAGCAATGTTTATGGGAGTGTTAGCCGGGTCAATCCCATGGTACACCATGATGGTTCTACACAAAAAGCTAACCTTTTTACAACAAGTGGATGACACATTAGGCGTGTTTCACACCCACGCAGTCGCAGGTCTCTTGGGAGGCTTGTCATCAGGGATCCTAGCCAAACCAAACCTCATAACATTGTTCTACAATCATGAAACTTCAAAGCAAGGCCCAGGCTTATTATACAGCATAATTAACAACAATGATGTCCTTCATGTCCAAGATGGTTTTAAACAAATGGGCTACCAAATCGCGGGTGCAATGTTTATTACTGCATGGAACGTTGTGGTTACGAGTGCTGTATGCGTGTTTGTTAGCTGGTTCGTTGAGTTGAAGATGCATGAAGATGATTTAGAAATCGGAGATGACGCGGTTCATGGTGAAGAAGTGTATGCATTGTGGGGGGATGGTCAAAGGGATCCACCATTACGGTCACTTGCACCAAAATTTCCTGCATTGTTTAGACGTACGATATTAGCTTGAACTTAATTGGTGGTAGATGATTTAATTGGTGTAAAGTATGAATGGCCTTTCACCATAAAGTTGTAACAATTTTTGTTTTATGATACTACTGATCGATCGATATCAAACAAAATTTATATCCTAACATAATATTATATAGTATATCTTATTGGTTTGGTTTTGGTTTCATCAATTTGAAAGTTTTTTTTCAACCCATACGAATCCTGAATTTTGGAGATCAAAGTGAAGATCTATGATCACAATTAAACATCAAAATAAACAACTAATATCTTTAGGCCCCGCTTTTTCATAGGCCTCAAATTTTAAAACTTCAATATTCTGTAGCAAATTCAAATCGACAATTACAATATAAAATCATTTCAGGTCGTTCGCAATCGAAAATCATCTCGGGTAAAAGAGGAAAGTTTTTAACAGTGGCGGAGCTAGCAAAATATACCAGGGGTATCCCGAAATTTTTTTTTTGCCCTACGCTCATATAATTTATTATTTTCGTACACTTATAGAATTTTTTTATGTACACTCATTCAAAACATCATTTTCTTGCATATCATTAGTAATATATGAAGTTTTAGCATTATTTTATTAAAAATCGTTAGCAATACTTTGACCATTTTAACCGATATCTATCATTTTATTGGGCATTTTTCAAACCATTTGCCAATAAAAACTTGTTCTGATTATTTAGGGGTATCCTTTTAATTGCTTAAGTGTATCCTAAACATAAAATCAGAAAAAAAAAACGTTAAATTTTAGAGAAAACTACAAATACCATCCTTTATGTTTATGATTACCTGCAAGTTGGGTCCTTTAGCTAAAGTATCTACAAATAACGTCCTTATTTTTGTACTTTTTTTACCGTTTACGTCCTTTAAACTAACTTCAGTTAGAAAACTAAGTTAAATCAGATCATGTGTTTTGCACATGAAGGCAGTTATGTCATTTCCCCCTCTGTTTAATAAAATAATGATTATATGATAATATATATATATATACACATAATCAATGTTAAATCAGCAAACGTTAAGTCAAACTCAAACACATTCGCCGGAACCCTAAAAACTATCCGGAAAAATCCTTCTTTACAACACTGACGAAGTTTCAACACATTTTCCGTCACGAATTTCAACGCTTCACCGGCGTTGAACAGTGGAAGATCGTTTTTACCCTTCGTGAAAAGTAACGCGACAATTACGCCGTCGATGCCAGATCAGGCGACAACGTTGAAGAAATCAGCAATGTGAGCGTTTGGGTTGTTAGATTTCCGGTGAAGGTTTGTTTCGAGATGAACAATTGATTTAGCAGCTAAGATATCGTCGGTGGTGTCATCGCCATCTCCAAAAGTCTCAAACATTCTTCTTCTTCTTCTTCTTGTTCTCAGATCACCGGCGCTTCCAGGCCACCGTCTGCAACCATTAGGGCGCCACCATCAGCACCTCCCTGAACCAACCTCTCTATACACCCTCAAAACTTATCCCTTTTTTACAAACCCACCTCTGTTGTGAACCCTAGCTTATGTCATCAGATCTACTTCTTGACGAACCCACATGAAGACACAATTGTTCCAAAACAAAACGATTCCAAAAAATGAGATGAATTCAAATCTGATTTACTCCATCACAAACCCACCTGAAAACCCTAGCTTCCGTCATCAGATCTTAATGAATCTTGTTGTTCTTGTTCAGATCAAGGTGGAATCGGTGGGTGGTCGTGATGAAAATTGGTTCAAGCGGTGGTGGTGGAAACTGGTTTGATTGTTCAAGCGATGGTGAAGTAGGATGGTGGTGAAGAAAGTTGGTTGAGAGGGAGTAGAAGACAAGTTGCAGATATGGAGGGTGATATATATATATATATACACACACACACACACACAATAACACAAAATAAATTACAAAAATAGTCTTTTATGTTTGAAAAGACTATTTTACCCTTTCATGTGCTGAATTTAACTGACTTTTCTAACGACAGTTAGTTTAAAGGACAAGACTGGAAAAAAAATACAAAAATAAGGACGTTATCTGTAGATACTTTAGCTAAAGGACCCAACTTGCAGGTACACAAAAACATAAAGGACGTAATTTGTAGTTTACTCTAAATTTTACACTACGCACGAAAAGTTGAGCCATAGCCCGGGCTACCCCTCGCTTTTTCATATGTTCGCCCCTGGTTTTTAACGACATGCCTTTAAATATTTTTTCGCTTTAGGACTAAAAAACCTTGGTGATTCATTGTCTAAAAGAACGATACAACTTGAATCCACTTTGTGGAAATTGTGTGGTACTATGGAGGAATATGTGGACCATATATTCATCTCTTGTGGGTTGGCAACAAAAGTTTGGGACGAAACTGCTAGATGGTGTAATATACAACTGGTCTACACTTTCTCTTATAAAGATCTTATGAAAAATCCTATTTTTGATTAGAAGTGATGCCAAGTTAAAAAAAGCTCTTTATGCAATATTTATGTCCACGACTTGAAGCATTTAAAACCACTGAAATGAGGTCATGTTTGAACAAATTAACCCCTCGGTGAATCGGGTTTTGTAAGAAGCATTGGCGGTTTCTTTTTTATGAATTATTGTTTTTTTTTATGAATTATTGTTGAAGACAAGGTGAAGAGACTTCATTTTCTTCTCACATGTACACTTTAGAATTTTTAGCTACTTAGTTTTTTTATTCATATACGATTTTGCCGTCCAAAAAAATATGAACGTATATTTAAAATACTGATTGAACTACATTATTTAAAGTTGTAAAGTTTCTTACACATATAAAATATTAAAAAATGAAAAATTATGTTCTCAATTCCCGCACATGCATCCATCAGGGTTTGTGTCAATGCAATTGCAAGTGTGCATTACAATTAATATTTTGAGTACGTGCCTTGATGTAACGTGTATCGTACTCCTAAGCTATATATTAAAATAATGGGGCATTTACATATATCCCCCTCATAAGATCATTTATTACGTATTTACCCAATCTTTAAATTCAATTACATATTTCCCCTTCCTAAACCACATATATTACATATTTACCCAATTTCTTTAAAATAGCCTTTTGATTTACTATTTTACCCTTAATGATCTTCATAAATATATTTTTATATTTTCTTATGGTTTGTGTAAAAGAAGGGGTAAATGAGTAATTTATTATGTCAAAGGGGATATATGTAATTAAACTTTAAGCTTGGGTAAATATGTAATTGATGGGCTTAAGAAGGGGAAATATGTAAAAAAACCTAAAATAATTTACTATGTAGACAAGTCACAAGTATAATTTTTGTGTTCATATGTCTAGAAAAAAGAACTGTGTAGAAGATCAGCAGTAAGTAAACTTGGTTAAAATTAATTAGATCGATGTATTTGATGCAAATTTACAAAACAATAAATCTATAGTTATGAGAATTTTATTATGACAAATTTATATATACTAATGATATATGTTTTTCAGTTTTTGTACATAATATACAATTATCATAAAATAATGTTTACTAGGGTTCTTCCCATGTCAAAATTCGACTCGATATCTCGAAAATTATTGATTTGATTCGGAAATAATTAATTTTGGAAATTTGAATTTGGTTCCGATTTTTTCGTCGAATTAATTAGAATCGAATACTTATTTGTGATTCTCAATTTGAATTAAAACTTATAAATATAAATTTAAATATATAAATATGATACATTTATTTATTATATACTTTATAGAAATATATACATTTAACTTATTTTTATTTTAGATATTTTATTTGTTTGCTACTACATTTTATTTTTATTTATTCTAGTTATATATTTGTGTAATTTGCATTTGTCCTTGCACATTATTTTGATTATGACTTGTAGGTTATAGTCGTGAACTCGTGATGGTTGATTTTGAACATTTTAGTCGGTTAACTTTAACTAGGATTATACGATGTTTGCGTGTTGCGCGAGCCATTTGTACATTGTTTGTTAGTGGCCTATATTAAAAAATTCTCGTTATCACAACCGTTAAAACCATACACGTGTTAAAATCAAACGAAAAAATGTTATTTCATCAAACAAAACCGAAACATCAAAACCATAAAGACATCTATTTGTCAAAATGTTATTTCATCAAACAAAACAAATTAGTAAATAACATAGGCCCACAAAAGTTGTAAATAAACAAACATCTTTAATTAATAAATTAAACACAATTAACAAAAAATTTAATACAACCAACCAATACAAATAACACACATCAACCAAAAAACACAATTATAAAAAATTAATGACAAAACACTATTCATACACTTTTACTTTCAATATACGTTAATTTGAATGTTTCTCTAAGGGATGCCCTATTCACACACCTAAAATCTAATCAAACACTTATTTAACGCCCGTTAAGTATTTAACGGACCGTTATACTACAAACGTAATTATAAAATAAAAAAAAATTTAAAAAATTTTAAAAAAAAATTAAAAAAATTCTAACGGCCGTTAGATGCTTAACGGGCAGTTAAAATTATTGGTAATTTTTTTAATTTCAAAAATGACTATTTTGTAAAACAATTATATGTATCATTTAGATTATTTACTTGAAACATATGAGAAACTCAAATGCATCCTTATATATATATGAGAAACGTACTTTATTATTTCTTTTTATTGAAAAGATAAAATAAATACTGCAAAATATATGAGCTAAATCGCGGATATTCTTATCCAACATATTTTCTTTACCCTCTTTTTAAACAAGAGAAAAGAAAAGATAAGCATAAAGAAACTAAAACTTATATATTATTGTCATACATGTCTCATAGAGCTACTTTTAATTTATTTTTATAACCTTATAATTGCATATGGTTATCATAACCTTGTTCTTTTTAGTTTTGAAACACCAAATAATCGTCACATAAAATTTATAATTATTGCAAATTTCACACTATAACATGTTAGGAACTTTTGAACTATTTGATATTATAATAATATGATTTAATTGCCATAATAATTATTGCAAATTTCGTTAAAGGCCTAACAAACCGTTATACTACAAATGCAAAAAAAAAACATCTAATGGCCGTTAAAGGCTTAACGGGCAGTTAAATAGATTTAACGGCGCCCGTTAAGTACTTAACGGACCGTTAAAAAGGTGGATGGATAGATATGTTGTGTGTGTGAATAGATAGAGTCTTCTCTAATGAATGTTTAGATGTTGGACTATTATTTTATGTTTTGAACTTTTCTCATTTTTAAACTTAAATTTGTATTTTGAATCAAATGTTACTACTTTTGAATATTATAATATTTTTTTTTGCTCGAATCGAATTCGAATTTGGTTCTGAATGTTGGCGGTAATTTCTAACCTAATTCACAAGTTGGTAAAGTTGCAGGATTTAAGTTGACAAGTCGGTCAAGTAAGATTTGGTTTCCTAACTGTTATCAATATCTTTAATATATTGATGATAAATTAGAGATAATTGGGTTGTATTTGATTTATAATAAGTATTAGATATTTAGATAAACATGTAGGTTTTATTTATTGTCTAATTAGGAGTTTGAGTTAGAATGTAACTCAACTATGTCATGGCCTATATAACCTAATCGAGCTTGTGATTATGGTTATGAGAGTCGTCTAGCGAGATTGGTTAGGCTTATATATGTCCGAGCTTGTGGGTTATATATCCTGAGAGATTGTATTGAGTTTTTGAGTTATTTTTCTTAATACAAGTTGTGGAAGTTATCCATAATCTCTCGTGTGCTCGTTTATATCCGATTCTGGATCTTTACTGAATATGAGTTGTATCCTTACATTCGGATTCGAATCCAGTTAAAAGATGCAAAATTCAAATAATTAATGAGTGAAAAAAAATCAATTCAATTATATTGACATATAAGAAATTAAATAATGTATTTTAGGTGTTAGAATATTAAATAATACAAATAATGGATATTCTTTGTTATATATCTCATACGTACCATGCATCAGTTTTTTTAGAACACCTAGCTAGCTAGCTCATATACTTTTTAAACACAAGACTACAACCGGCCTTTAGTTGTTTGTGAAGAAACATATATCTTGGCTACTCATCATGATAAAAACAAAACTACATACATACTAATTAATATATATTCTTGGTCTAGTCATGTACTAATTAATGTTTATAGTTATAATTCTTCTAGCTCATATATACGTACACATAGATAGATATACATACCTACACATGCATGATGGTACGTAATTGTTATCCACTTATCTATAACTTAACTTTTTTTATAAGTTATAATTAAAAAGGTGTTAATAGGGAAGCTAGAGAATATCGTAAAGGGATCGAGAAACCACCAAAAGCATTCAATCGGTTCAACAAATTCGATCATAATAATATTCTCTTTCTCTAGCTTTTTAAAGTACACAAAATCAATGGTAGCATTATTCGTACAACTCATTAATGTATCACTACTAGCTTAACATAACACGTTAGAAATATGAAAGTTGTTCTCAATTACTATCAGATTTTAGTTAATTTGCTTGTACATTTTGTACAAATTTGAATAACAACATGAACGTCATTACACATTTATTTACAAAGTAGCTACAAAATAAATTTTCATTAAATATTGACTAACCAGGTTATAAAAGCGTGTATATATAAAAGCATGGTTTCTTTAAGAAATGTATTTAACATACCCGAAGAAAATGCGACACATGGCATGAGATGATGGGTATATGCATCCGTTCATAATTACGCAATTTATATTGTAATTACAAATAACAACACGTAATTACGCACATTACACGCATTGTAATCGTCAGTTTTATTAAATACAGGTTGATATTAAAAAGTCATGTAAGTTTCAGTTTCAAGTTTTATTTTGACATTTATACATTCTTTATTAAATTTAATCATAAAATAAGAAATTGTTTGGTACTTAAACATAAGCAGTGAAGTAGACAATCTTAAAAAACGAGATATAACAAACCATTTACTCTATTATTAGTATAGGAAGATGAGTGAAAGGTAAAGAATGATATGATATCAAACTTTACCCCTCGAGGCTTTTTTGTGAACACTAACATAACACGTGACAACCTCCCATAATCTTAATCATTAATTCTCATGATTAATGACACTTATCACTTCCTAGCTCCTACACTTTGCAACATTAAAGCAGTTGTATTTAAAACTTTTCCTATATACGTACATATATAAAGACTTGGAAAAGGTATATATAACATCAAAATATAAGTGTTTCTTACTTCATATAGGTTTTACAAGACTGGCTTTGCATGGAATTGAAGCCTGAAAAACTAGTCAAAGTATTGTAGTCAATTCACATGCACACTTTACTAACTTTTGAACTAGCAAAGAAACAAAACCACAGTGCTTTAAAAACTCATCTGTAAACTTCAAACTCCACCTTCTCTTTTGTAATTACTTGTTGATCAAGAAAAGCCACGAGGATAGCATGCAGTAGAGCTCCACCCGCCATGATTTGCATAATCTGCTATCCCCTGCAAAGGTGATGAAGATTGCAAGCTACGATTGCCGTATGGATTAGCAAAACTAAATGCCTGGTTTCTTATCATCGGCTCCTTAAACATATTATGAATATGACGATGATGATGATGATGTTCGTCACCTTCGTTTTCAGATGAATCATCAATTACAATTATCTCCTTCCTGGCATTAAGATCCATGTTTGCAGACGTTGAATAAGATTGACTTGTTGAGTAATTTGGTGGGTAGACGTTAAAACATTGATTTATGGAGCCAGTTTGATTATGGCTAAAGATAATGTGATTCTGAGGAGGATGACCATAGAAGAATGAATCATGATTTTCGTTTTTAAATTTCTGAAGCTGTTGATATTGACCTGTGAGACTCGAGCTAGGAGGTTTGACTTGTTCGTCATCTGTGTTGACCACAGTCAAGTTTTTCCCCATTAGTCTAAGGACAGGTGTAGTAGGACTAGGACTAGGACTAACAGCATGCCATTTGACCATATCAGGTGGTGGTAGTGTTAGGTGGTTAGCCAGAGGGAACAGCCCAGGCCTTGACCCGTTTGAGTCAGTAGCTCGTTCTTTTGAAACAGCTGATTCTTGGGGGTATGAAGCAAGATCTTTGAAGAAAGCACCTTCCTTTCTTGAACAACAGCAAGGGGCCGGACCCTTTTCGTTAAGGATTGCATCAACTGATCTCAAATCACTTGCATTATTATTTACAGATGTCTTATCCAATCTTGCAGATAACTTGTCAGCACTTCTTGCAAAGCTGGGACTTGAGACTGTTGAAATTGATGAGCCAGAAACGAAATCTTGGTTCATGATATCATGATGACGATGTTCCTCGCTTGATTGAACCCTGCTCATGGTGGTTAATGACGAATTGCCTTGGGGTTCTTCTTCAGAACACATATCTGCACCCGGGCTGGGTGGCAGGAAGGACCCAGGTGGCCCGGGAATAGGTATCGGATCCACCTCATCAAAGTAGTTTCTTTGCTTTTCAGTGTTATTCTCCATAATAATGCCGTCCATAGTACGTTGCTGTGAGTCAAACTTGTTATCCAGATGACTAATCATCACTGAAAACTCATTATCCAGTGAGTTCGTGTTCTTCAAACCCATAATACCTGGCTGAATACCGATGCGATCTTCAGTTCCATTAGATTCTGAAGTAATCTCGAGTCCTCCAGAAGAAGAATCGTCATTTGAACTCTTGGAAGTAATCAATTTCTTCTTTTTGACTTCCAGAACATTATCCATCTCAAAAGACGGTTTCAGTTTCTTGCTATCATCTTCTGTTCTTGATCTCTGTTTCAAAGAACCTTGAAACTTTCTTTTCAAATTAATCAACTTTAATCCAGCATTATGTTCCCGGCTTGCTGGCATTGATAAACTCTTTTTTAAAGGCGATAATGTGCTTCCCTTTGAATTATTAGGATTCTCACAACTACCATCCAAACGGGTGACTTCTTTTTGTTTTGTAGACAACAGGAATCGCTTCCTTGCACCACCGGTTCTCTTAGAACAGGCCCATGGCGGCCTTGTGATGGCTAAATCATCCATCTGCTTATTTATTTCAACTTTCATGATTTCTGCATCTCCATCTTTCTTGCAAGTTTCTTTAATGGTAACATTTTCTTGTTGGCCTCTTTCAGCCTGCTGATAAACAATCTAAATGTCATATTTTAACTGCTTTTACATTACATTGGATGTATAAAAGTGAAAAAAATCTTACCTTTTTGCTCAACTTTTTGCTGTTAGGACTAAACTTCAGGACTTTCTTCCCATCTTTTTGCATATAAGCTTTCTTTTTCTTCATCTTAATGACAACTTTATTACCTTTTATTCCTTTCGGTAGTTCACGCGCTGCATCATCATCTAAATTACTGGATTTTGGCACTGACAAGATCCGAACTTTTTTGCCATTTTTGTCGATATAAACAGCACCTTCATGATCAGCAACCTCTGGAATAAAAGTTGGTTCTTGTGTTTCTTTTTCCTTTTCTTCTGCTTGAAACTCAAGTTCCTGATCAGGAAAACATGAATTAGTAGCCCAATTTGTACCATTTCTTCTATCAAGCTCTTCAATTGTGCAACGAGGAGCCACTTTATATATATCCACCATGAACCTCATTTTCCTTGCTTTAATCCTATGTTTAACTGTTTTTAACTTAAGAGTTGCAGTCAACTTCATGCTGGATTCCTCAGATAGACAGCTGTCAATGTGCGCGTTTAAGGTAGTGTTTGAAGATGATGAAAATGTCTTGCAGACCGGGCAAACTTTAGAAGCCACTGTCTGATCGTCCATCGGTTCAACGCCCAAATTCAGTTTCATAACCAACTTGCACTTCTTAACTGTGGGTTGACTTTTTGACTTTATGTGAGCTAAGTTTTCTTCAAGATGACATTGAGAAGTATCATTTCCTTTACTATCAAAATTGCTTATGGTTACTTCATTAGATGAATGGTTTTCAACTGCACGTATGCTAACAGATGAATAACTCCTCACTAAATCAAGAGACTGGAAAGGTGGCAAGAGATCTTTCACACCATAATTCAAGCAAAGTTGCAAACTTTTATCAGAAAACGGCCAATTACGAGCAATATCGATGCATCGTGACTCAAAAACATAATCTCTGCAGGGTTTTAAACAAAATAATCACATATATAATCATAATCCAATAACATATAACTTGAACAAACCATTGTTGTAAAATTACATAAATAAACCCCTATATCATATGCAGGCAAAAAGAAGCAAACTCAGAATAAAGTTTACCATAGTAGGGCATAAAATCACATCTATAAAGGTGGTTGATCAAAAAATATATTGACCCTCAGGTAAGAAAAAAACTTTAAGAGAATGAATTGGGCAAAAATGTCAAACATAAAATCCCATCTTGATTGGAATAAAATCAAAGGCCATACTGACAATTAAAAAAATCATTTTTTTCAAGATATTGGAAGTACTGGTCAAAGAAAGCCTGAAATGAATCACACAATCACCAATAAACAAAGATCTGATACAGTAAAAAGATGTCTCCAGATCAATAACTTTTTGCTGTAATATAAGATTATAATCAAGGGACTTGTTGTTCACCTTATTGAGAATTTGGGGAGTGGGTTGTTGGTGTGATCAAGATTAGCAGCATCAGTACTAAGCTTTAGCAGATCTATGTCAGAAACAGTATGAGAAACTTGTTGATGATGATATTGATTATCAGATGATGAAGGATGATCTGGTGGTGGTTGTTCATCACTGGATATCATCTGCTACAGTTTATCTTCTGTCTTCTTGTGCTGTCTACAACAGTCACAAGAACTGATCTCCACCTTCTCTCTCTCTAAAACTTCAAATTAATAAGCATCTTAACTAATTAATTACCTGATTATAAGCATGCTTAGTGGATATGACCATCACCATCAGATAATTAACTCCAAGTTGGTGCCTGCCTGCAAAACATGTGAAAACAAGAAAAAGATTAGAGATAAGTGTGTGCATAATCACCAATAGTACAAGTAGTAAATTCTAGACCTTTCTAGATTAGACCATATTTTATGTGATCTTGAAGCAAAAACATAAAGAAAAAAAACTGTTGTTATTTATTTATGCAAGTCTGATTCAACAAGGAAAGAACCAGAATAGTTGAGAATAATCCAGAACCTACAAATAACTGAACTTTAAGATGAAAAACAACTTCAAAAACTGTCATTTTATGTGGCTTTTCCGGGTTTTTAGCAGATAAATTAATCACCCAAATCTAAAAATTAAACCTTCATAACCACAACCTTAGCTATATATTATTAACATCAACATCATACCAAAACAAAATCAAGAATTTGAATCAAGATTTGGGGATCGGATGGGGGTTCAAGACTTGAACTTAATTGTTTCAAGAAAATCATACATAGATATATATGCTTTGTGATTACCCATAATATATTATCCAATCAAAACATATGATTTCAATTGAATATGATGATTGAAGTAATAAATGAAGAAAAAGAATGAAACTATAGAAAGATTTACAATCTTTTAGGTCATGTTCCTGCACAGTAGAATTGAACACAACAATATCTAATCATGAATAAGCATAAACAGTATGTTTATGATTGCAAATAGTGCAAATCACTAGAAGAAGAAAAAACCCCAAAAGTCTTTTGGTGAAGAGACCATAAAATCATGAACATAAAAGCTTAAAACTTGAGCTCAAAATCAAGAAATGAAATCTTGAAGATGAAAACTTGTATCAAATATAGCAAAAGAAAAGAAACCCATGAAAGATTGATGTTATGAAAGGAAACAAAGAGCAAAAATGATTCAAAGATCAAACCTTTTGATGATGGGTATGAAGGTTGTGTTTTGGGGAAAAAAGAGATGGTGCAAATATAGATAGAGAGAAAAGAAAGGAAGATGAATTAGGCAGTAGTAAAGGAGGAGGAGGTATCGTGTTCATCTGTCAACCAAAAAGCAAAGATGTACCACTGATTCATCTTGATAGGTGAATGTGTGTGTGAGAGAGAAATTATGTAAAAAGAGAATGAATGAATGTGTGTGTTGTGTTGTGTTGTGTTGTGTTGTGTTTTATGAGAAGAGAGAGATGTGTGTGTTATGGGGAGTCTACAAAGCTGTCTAATCTTATACCTGCCCTACAAATACAAACCATTATTTTTTTTTAAATATTTTTCCACTTTATTTATTGGTGATTTTGATCATGCTTGGTGTCAATTGTCACTTCTGCCCTTTTACCCCTACTGATTTACAACTACAAAGAGACAACTCTTTGCTCTCTCAACCTCTCAATGCCTCTAACTTGGGATCAACTCACATTTACTCATTTTCAAAAAACTTTAGAGATGTATGAAGAAGTTTGAAATAGTGTAAATGTTGGCTTTAAAAAGACTATATATTTCTTCTTCTTAAATAAATTGAATTTTAAGTAGAGTAAGTAACTTTTACTTTTGTGGATAGGAACAAAGATCATCACATAGTAGTAGTAAGTTTATATGTGATTTATAACCACTAGTTTAGTCAAGTGATAAATATTTCTGATTTTTTTCCTAAGTACTTTTAGGTTTTATTTTCACTTAAGTTTACATGTGTTCGTATTCGCCTTTGTTTTTGGTTAAAATTAAATGAACAAACACGAACATGTCAATGTTCGTGTTCGTTTGATTCGTTTAAAGGTCTATGTAAAAAAGTTAACTGATAAGTATATTTACAATTGATTTCACTAGTAATTGTGATAGTGAGGAAACATGATCAAATTAAAGTGTACCTTCTATTTTAGTAGGAGTAGATTTTTTTTTTTGACAAAATGAAAGTTGAGACTATGATTTGTCAAATTCTTATTATTTGTCAAATTCTTAAATGTGAAGTAATTTTTTTTGTCAATGACTAATAGTTTGCATCATCAACTCTTTCTTATTTTTGATTAAAAGTATATTGGTTTTAAACGGTTATAACTTTTATATTTTGATTTTTATTTATACTAAGTATTAAATTGATTTGTAACGGTCTTAGCTTTTATCACTTGGCAACCAACAAGTCGTCGTTAATTTTTTTTAGTCAGTAAGTTTTTTTTTCAAATTTTAGCCCGATGTTTTAATGCTTTCTATGTAATCCACCGGTTGATATGGATAATGTAATATTTTAAAGTTTAAAGTAGAGATAAGTTTAAATTTAGTTATAAACTAAGCACATAGATACATAAAAAAATAAATATTATTAGCGCTTATGTGATTAGTTATAAACTAAGTAGATAAATATATAAAAAGATAAATTTAATTATTAGAAAAAAATGTGGGTAATATTTGACCAGAATAGGATTCATGAGTCTCATAATGTTAATGAAATATGAGTTTGCTACATAGGATGTTACATTATTATTAGGGAAAAGTGAATATGAGGCTGTAACACATGCAAGCTTACATGCGAAACACCCCTAAACTATGTCGTTTTGTTAAAATTAACATCAAAACTACGTAGTTTAATAAATTGGCTTCAAACTATAACCCTTAAATTCACTCATCATCGCAGATTCAAACGGAATGCATGATTTTAAATAATTTTTTTTGTTTGGATTCTTTCAAATAAGATATTAATTAACGTGATTTTAATTTTCTAGCTAATTCATTTGTCAATCCGATATAAATTACGTTTCAGTTGGTTAAGAAACTTTCTTAATTAGAGTGAGTCATTTTTAATCAATATATTATTGTATATTGAAATCATGAATTTGAAAACTAAGCATACAAAGAAGAACGTGTGCAAGAGGTATGGAAGTATGAAAGTAAATAAATTAAATTAGGAGATTTAAAATTAAGTCTATTGAATTTATTAATTCAAACTACGTAGTTTTGATGTCAATTTTAATAAAACGACGTAGTTTTGAATTGTTTCGCATGTAAGCTTACATGTGTTACAGCCTCATATTCACTTTCCCCTTATTATTAATAGGAGCCATCGCGATGCATCAGGAATGATATTGCCGGCGATACTTGTTTCTGGGTGACTTGTTGATTTTGTAACTTTTTTTTTAACTAAAGTGTATTATGGTTTTTTTCTGAAACATTTTAGGTTAGAATCATCATACTAGTAGATATAAGTGATTGGGTATTACACACGTCAAATAACTAATAATTGAATAAGAAACTACAATCATAACTTAAATAAGCATAATTACATCCAAGGAAATCACACAGTCACTTTCATCCCCTAAAATTAAGGTATTTGAGTAACTACATGATATACAAGTGTTATAAGTCGAGCAAATGAAGCTAATATAGACCTGATATCCGCAAGACATAAATTTGGATTTGCAATCCTAAGGAAAATATGTTACCAAGTTACATGTTACAGAGAGAATTAAAAAGTACAAATATATTATAGATTCAATTGCATATTTACCCCTATAAACACTCCTTAATTGCATATTTCCCCAACTAAAAAAATCAATTACATATATACACAATGTTAACTAAATGATCTTATTAAAAATGAGTATATTTACAAATTAAAGTTGTTTATAGGAAATATGCAATTGATTTTTTTGGCTGGGTAAATATGCATTTAAAGTGTTTTGAAGGGGGAAATATGCATTTAGCCTTTTATTATAAATCTCCAACATTCTAACCTTTTGTATATTATAATATTTTTTTTGTAGGCTGTAATCATTCCCTTAAACCAATATACCGACAACCTAAAGAACACGTGTCTTATAAATAATGACCATCGTATACACCCTCTGCTCAACCTCAGCTGAAGCATTGAGTGTGACTTGATAGTTTTCTAGAGGACACAGCTCCGCAAGACTACAGAATGTGATGACATAAGGTATTGTAGAAAGAACACTAACAAAGTCTCAGTAATATTGCGACCAAGATTTGGCCATCGGATCTTGTGTTCTAGCTCAGTTTAGGATCATAAAAATGCAACTGAACTATAAATCCTTGTGTCTCATGTTTGTTATTACTCTCGAGTGTGTGTTCAGTTTCATGTGTGTTTTAGATCCTAACATGGCTAACCACCGATATCAAATATCTCACATGGTGAAATGCCAAAAATGCCCATTTGTTGTTACTTTTCATTATCGTTTGCTCTTCGATGAAAGGATAATACAAATTATTTGACTATTTTATTAAAATTTTATGCATAGTTATAATTATTTATATAAAGATATATTTATTAACATAAACAAAAAACATAATAAAAAACTCGTTTATGTTATCAAGCCGGTTTAAGTTTGAAACGTGAAGCTCAGGCTTGATAATTTAACGAGCTTTTCTAAGAGCTCAATATTAAGACCTTTCTCATTTTTATGTTTTCTATCAATCCTATCTAATTGCGAGTGGCTCGAAACGTTTGCAACACGTTACACAAGTATATATGTATGGTCTCTTCCTTTTATGATAGCAGCCAAGCCATGATTACGATAGCAAGTTGCTTGAAACTTAACGTTTTATAAACAGATACATTATTGGAATTCAAATCCGTACGTATATTATTTAATTATTGTTGGTCATCAAAGAATGTTGAATAATTGATAATTGTGTGGTGTAGGATGAATATTGCATGTTATAAATCATTTGGAAATGTTACTTTCGTTAACTTAATTGCATGAATTAAATAGTGTATTGCTGGCTGTTTAATTATAAGGTTTTTTTACATATTTTTCCTTCCTAAGTCCATCAATTACATATTTACCTAAGTCTAAAGTTTAATTACATATATCCTCTTTGACATAATAAATTACCCATTTACCTCTTCTTTTACACAAACCATAAGAAAATATAAAAATATATTAATGAAGATCATTAAGGGTAAAATAGTAAATCAAAAGGGTATTTTAAAGAAATTGGGTAAATATGTAATATATGTGGTTTAGGAAGGGGAAATATGTAATTGAATTTAAGGATCGGGTAAATACGTAATAAATGATCTTATGAGGGGATATATGTAAATGCCCCCTAATTATAAAAACAAATATTTAACCGTAATAATTATAATTATTTAAACAAACGTTGTACGTATCTAAACATCGATCTATCATTGAGAATAACTTATTTGGAAATGCTGCTTTCGTTAACTTTGCATATAAATAAATTACATAATAATGTATTTTTTTTTAATTCAATTTAGCATTTCATATTAAACATCAAAGAAATTATAACAAAGTAGCAGGTAAACGGGATAGTTAATCGTAAATCTTATTTAAAATAACGGACGTATCTAAGGTCTTGGATTCAATCATGCATGACCAGTATGCTACTTGGGTCTTCTTTGACCTGTATGGGTTCAATAGGCACATACCAGCAGTCAAGTATGAGAGGGCTTAACATATATGGAAGGCTAGGAACGACGTAACGAACACTGGAAGACCATTAATCCATCCACACATTGTTTAAAGTCATAAATGACGTACGTTCGAATGGATGTTGAGAAGATCAAAGAAAGTGTCTGGTTGTTAAAATGCCTGGATCGGAAGAATGTATATATTGCTAATGATAGCTACTTAGTTAGATGTTCCTTCTTGTTTTTATTTATTTATTTATTTGTTGTTTCCTTTGTACTTTTCAGCTAATGCTGAGTTTCTCTAATAATTGCGGTTCAAAAAAAGAATACTATTTCTATTTATTAAAAGTGAAAAGAAGTGAAAAAAAGAATCTTAAGCCGCTAGAATTGTTATAAAATATATATGATTTTTTATATTTGAATATCTGTAAGTTTTTTTTAGATAGTTCTTGTGTAAATCTTTTCTCTCCATATTAACGTTATGTACGTGGAGTGGTTTTAACTAATTGTTTAGTTAGAATGTCACGTATGCACTATTTAAGCATAAATAAATTCATTAAATTAAGTCTCTTTTCAATCAAGTGTAGTGATTTTAATTAATTACAATTATCACAATTTTATGATTCAGTAAGCATAATAACTTAAATAATAAAACCACAAAAATAGTAGAACATTTTGATAAAATTTATGTTACAAGTACATATCTATTAGCGTAAAAAACATCTTAAAATATGACTAAAAATTCTCTTGAAGTAAAAAAAAAATACTAGAACACTTTCTTAAACATACGACGACTACTCGTTGGCACCATATTTGATACGGATTTTGCTTTTCCTTCTCTTGAATATAACACGATTTTGGGCGGAATGTAACACTAATATTATGACATGGCATGGTATGGATTATTAAACACCATTAATATGAGTCGTATTAAATGTCAGAGTATTTGACAATCAAACAGACAGAAAAACGACTCATATTAGAAGTTACCCGGGTCGTATAAAGGTTTGATATGACCCATATGACATGCGTTACGAGTCGTATTTAGGGTTTATGGATAGCTACGACAAAGTCTGATAAGATTCCTAAAACACAATGATATGACCCTTATCACTGTTGAAACGAGTCGTATTACCTATTTAATATGGCTCGTATAAGGGTGTACGAGTCGTATTTCTTTGTGCATGAATCCTATACAGACACTTATGATTATTATACTATAGTAGGAGTTTAAATACCTGATTGAAGACCGTTTCGTCATTAAGGTTTTGGGACCACTGGATAGAATAAACTAAGTTGAGATTATATTCTCGGTCATTAAGTGTTAGTTGAGATTATTTTTTGTCAATTTGGCTTCTTTAAATAACAGTCTTTAATTGCCAAATGAGCCATAAGTTTAACTTTCTTTAATGAAAATAGACCCAAATTACCTTAATTATTTAAACTCAATTAAGTTAACTATTTTTTTACGTACATTTTAAATTTGATGCCCCCAAGTGCTTTCGAGATCGAAGTGCCTGATCCGGGCGCCACATTGCACCATGTACGGGCCGGCTGCGTTCTATTTTATACATATAAGCCATAAGGTAAGGTGCTATTAGGTCTTGAGTTTACATGTTTGAGTCGTGAACACAATGATTTAACTGACCTGACAATACCCCTTATGTCAGAGCTTCATGCTCCTTATTTGCATTTTTGTGTTTGTGTTGGGTTAGTGGCTTGTTAAATCGTTGAGCCTAAAGAGACCTCGCATATCCCGAAAACACTAAACACAATGATTTAACTGGTTGTTTGTTTAATAAAATCCATCAATAAAAAAACTTTATTATTTTTGCATTATATCATGCATTAGCATCTGTTAACCCATGTTACAACAATATGAGAATCACCCTCTATGTGAATGTTTCATGATTGTTTTAAGAATTTGTTTTTGGACTCGATGTTTCAAACAATGAACCACTAGTGTTTAGATTAAGATGTTAACGGTTGAAAATTCATCGACACAATCTTTTAAATAATACATTCATCAATAACTAACAGTCTAACATAATCAAGATCATTCATTCGGTTGAACCGTGTAGAAGATTAAAGTTATAATATTTGTATAGATTAAGACTAAATAAGTAGCATTTTCCTCATCTTTATTCACATGTAGAAAAATACTAGATTGTAATCTTTCCTTTTATTCATGATTACAAGAAATGACATACCCTTTATCTGCACAAATCACTTTATAACACCAATTTCATGGAAACAAATCAATGTGGAAACTTTGATTAGTTTTCCATCAAAACCATACTATAAATGCACATTACATAGTTACATACCATGTGCCGTACGATTCTTTGACGTGCCACAAACATTCAAAGCAACACGCTATCCATAATGTCATTTTCATGACCTCCTTTTTCGTATTGTAATCTCAGATCGCGTGTTCATAAAACACAATTTCTAAAAGCCACAAAAGAAATATAACGCAATGACACCTAAACTATAAATAGCATCCACCATTCTTCACTTGCATAAATGAAGTTATTGTCATATAAACTAAATTTAATCTAGTAAAATGTATCCAGTAGTTTAAGAGAATTTTTAGACGAAAGCAGTACGTCCTCCTCTCCGGCTATGCCTATCATATGCAATGTTGATTTTATCAACTAGATCGTTCATTGTGCTGCAAAAAAACGTAACATAGAGAATATATAAGCTTAATACAGTTTAAACAAACTATATTGACAAGCATACCTTGAGCAATCGGTGAACATGGCCAAATAACTGATTAACAATGTGTCGTTGTATTCCTAAACAACAAGTCATGATGAATTTGTCAGGAAAAAAAGATATAAAAGTGACATTTTAAAGAAACTTAAAATTATGGAAGCTCTCACCATTAAGAAATCATCTTGAAATTTCTCGGATTCTATAGCGGGCAATCTCCTCAAGAGACTAGAGACCTGTCTTAGCAAAGAATTCTCATACGGAATTTCACCTGCATACGGCACAAAAGCATTCTGAGGTTCTTTTTGCTATACTTAATAAATATTTATGATTTAGAATTGAAAAAGTAACCTTTTTGCATAGCATTAAGATAGTGATGGAGCACTCGGATTCTACTATTGAGCATCTTGATGGCACTATGTATGCCCGTCAAATGAGCAGCCACTACAGAATTTATATAAAAGATGAGTGGTATTCCACTGCCTAAAATACACGATATATTTCCAATTTAGAACTACATGATCAAGCGAACTCACATTGAGTAGCAGCTGAACCTCCATCAGATGGTTTAAGGTGAGCAACATGATCAACAGATATTCTTTCGGCTTCAACCGTCTGGGGTAATATAGAAATATAATTAGAAAAACATTTATTCCGGTTATAATAATAATCCTTCAATATTTCGTAAGAAAAAACTATTTAGGGGAGACCTCTATAGTGTAGCTTGAGCGTACAAATATAAGCTGTGGAATCCCATCAATGACATGCATCTCTTGAGTTGTGATGAACAGAAAAAAAATCAAGTGTCAGTGAAAGTTAAAAATTGAATAGTATCAAATATTGCTCATAAGAGTTTAGAAATGCACACCTCTAAATTGGCTCCAAACACCTAATTTCTAGCTAAATTTTCAAGCTAAATTTAGGTTTGTATTGAACATTAAAAACACAACGCTCTCCTACAATCATGTCCTTCCCCAACAATGATATTTTCAATTTTACATTCGATTAAAGTATCTAATCATCTGCAAGCAAGTCTACATGATATGAAGTTCACAGTTGCATCCACTTAATAACTTTACTTGCTAGTTACTACTTATGTGTTTTCAAAAAACTGACAGATATTGTGGTTGTCCTTTTCAAGATAATAACATATTCCCTTTAAAAGTAAGGCTATTGGGATAAGATCGCTTCAACATTCTGGTAAAAGAAGCTCCAGGAGTGGAACTTGACTAAACAAATGACCCCTCATTTGCATAAATAGGTCTATGTTAATAATCACTTCACAGAACTTATCATAGTTGTCAAGATCTTATTTGACTGTTTTACCATAACAATGCAAGAACTCGCTCGTTTTGATGCAAATCAACCTCTATTCTCATAACAATGCCAGAATGGTTTCCCAAAGAACACTTAGCTTTCACAACTTATATTTTGTGATCACGAAGATGGATATCAGATTCATACTTGTTACTGCCTGGTCAAATAACTAGTTTCAACTTTCAACAATTGCCCCTGCCTTACTTGATGACCCAATAATACTTATAAGAAGGCATGCTTAACCATGTATATCTAACTAAACATAGAATAGTAGATAAGGAATTAATATCTAATCTAATATATGATCATATAACGAAGACTAAACTGTGTGTTTACTAGTACTGTGACTTATTGGTTTTTTAAACTGTTACAGATACAATTATAGGACAGAATAGCAACAAGAACTTGGCAAAAAATGTATCTTCTAAATAGGAGTTTTAGAATTTATCTCTTGACTACAAAGGCATGTCTAAAACACATACACCTCTTATGACCGAAAGCTTTATCCCTATAACTATAAACTCGGTAACTAAGATAACAATCCCGCCATCTAGGAAAACTATGAATGATAATAGCACTTTATTTCTACGTATGATATTATTTTAGAAGGTGTAGAGCGCATATCTTTATCACAAACTATTGGTCAACGTGAGATTGACACCCAAATCCACATGAACAAATGACAAATTAGATAATGTGGTCAATAGCTTTTAAGCAAACCTTTGACATGTGCATGACGTATTTTAGCTGACCCAACCACATATCTACGAATTAAAAAAAGTACATACAAAAAAACTTATAGAAACATAAGCCACCCCAATCAATGAAGCATTTTTATTAAGAATCCTACTATTCTTGTCATTTGACGTGTGTATCATAATATATGGAGATCATGGGTAGAAAAAGTTATTTAATAGCGTGACACATATCATCAACATGAACAATGGTGCCCATGCCCGAGGTGTGTCTAAAACAGCGGACTGAATTGTGAAGCTGTTTGAGCTCCATATCTTATTAGCCAACCACACAATGTTTTACAATGAATTGCATAAAGTGAGCGCCTTACACTATTCATCGACTAATCATCTTGTTTCAAACGGGTGTCATTTGCAGTTATTAACATACTAGCAATGAAACTAAAATGCGATAATATCATCAGACAGATTCTACATACAATCATATTGTCATCAGAGAGCTACAAGTTTAGGCAACATACCACTTTCAAAAATGGTTACTGGGAGATCCTTCTGAGCATGATTGATCAACGGATTCAGAAGAACATACACAGGGCTTTCATTGATATCCATCAGCTGTTAAAACAAAATCATCATCATTCTAAATGCAGCAGCTAATATAACATTTCACAAACTTTATACTCTTAAACAACAATGCTCACAGCTTTGTGTATATGCATATCAGCTTCTTCTGCATCAGCACCAGTTGAATACCATCCAAGGACATAAAAGTTTGGGAACACTTTCTTATCTGTTTCAAATCCAAATACACTTATCAAATAAAGACACAAAAATCCTATAATCAATCAGCTTATAAAAACAAAACCCTAGCATAACAAATTGTTAGATACTTAGATTAACGTGGACCCAAAACCCTAGAACTCGATTGCCTACGATACAATATGAATGTGCAAACTCACAAAGCTCCTGTTTCTTCTCAAGGAATGAACGATCGAGTGAATGAGTTGAAGGATCGTATAAAAGTTCAAAGCTGTTGAAGATTTCGACAGTGCGTCCTCGTTGAACACCAATGACGCAACCAAAAACCCTAGGGGCGGAGGAACTGGAAGAGGAAGAGGCGGAGGCGGAGTCACCGGCGTTGGCGAGTGGCGGTTGAGACTGTGATTTGACACGAGTATGGTGATCGGAGATGTTGACGATGACAAGTGGATGAAGCTTGAAAGTTAAACCGCTGGTAGATGACGACGACATTTGTGGTGGTTGTGTTGAAGCTTTGAGTGTTGATTGTGTTTTCGCCGGTGGGGATTTGATCGGAGGTGCCGTCGATATGGTTAGAGTAGGGGTTTATAATCGAGCGAGGTTACCAAGCGGCGTTTGTGTTGGGTTCGGTTTAGTGTTTACCGTATTTTCTATAGTGCTACCGGGTTAGGATGAAGACAAAACATAGTTGGCTTTATATATGCAAACTTTTCATAACATGTTAAGTTCTTACGTTATATTTTACTCTAGTACCTATCTGCGCGCAGAGGGTGCAAATTTGGTTCGAATTACTTGACTCAATGCGACGTCCACACGACCTGCGGACACGAATGCAACTCCGAAAACCCGGGTCTGCAGGACAGTTTTTTATATTAGTTTCTTTTTTTTCGTTTGACCTACTCCTTCATCTTCCTCTACGAACATGGTCAAAACGATAATCGCCGGCGCCTACGACACCGATGTGTCAGGAGGACGTCCGACTATAGTCGTTGTCGGGAAAACAGATATGGTAGCCGACTGCTGTAGACACGTGGGAGATTCTTATTTGTTAGAATATGTAGTCGGCGACTATACCGAGTATACGACTAACGAAGTCAAATGAGACATCTTCGGAAGTCAAAGGTCAAAAGGGACATTTTCAGAATTTTCCCTCAGCTAAATCCTAAAAGCTAAGACGGATTTAACATAAAAATGTATTTTGGTGATTTTGTCTATGGCATCTTGTTAAGGGGACTTAAGCTTGCATAACATTTAAAAAGGATTTGTTGTTTTGGATGCTTTAAGGGAGGATGGAGTGTTTCTTCCAAGGTTCCCACAAGAAACTTTTTTCACCAATCAGAATTTGAAACAAAACTTTCAATTTTGCACCTCTTTGAACTTCTTTGAGTGAGAGTGGTTCTCCTAAGGTTCTTGACAAGAAATGATAATATTACCGTTCAACGGTAATATTAACGGGCTAAATTTGATTCTCGTCCATGAGCTGCACAACTCGTTTACTCCCTCGTTAGTTCCTCATTGATTGATCTCGTTTTGCACGGTGTAGGTATCTCGCGAGCTCGTGTATCTCGTGACCCTTTCTCGTGACCACTCTGTCCCCCCTAATGTGATGGGGGAAAGAGGAACAGCTTTTCAAAACATTACACCAAAGACACGCAGACCTTTAAATGCAAAAAGTACTTGCCAAATTCCATCCGGCAAACAAAAACTTATGGCATCAACCAATAGCAACACAACACGTAAAACGACAAACAAATCCAATATCAACACAACAATTGAAATATTATAAACCTTTTAAAAGCTAAAAAACACGAGGAAATAATAAAATTAAAAAGAGAAAAAGATTGTTTATTTATCCAAATAATTTGGAAGTTTGTGTGCTCTCAAAGTCCTTTTAGTGTCTCGTAAGGAAGGTGGCAGTGGTTTCTTGTGCTGTTTGAAGTTGTCAGTATCAAAAAGAAGCCAACTTGTAACACGATTGTGACATTTCATTAATGATTTTTTTACCTAGCGTGCACATTTTCAATGTAAAAAAAACTTTCATTTTTCTTAAAAACAGCTAAATCACACACATCCTCTAACTATACACCTAAATCTGCATTTTGTCAACTGTCGAACTTCAACTTTCAAACTCTCGACAAAGAATGCTTTTTACATATTATATTACACTAGACACTAGCTCAACGACCGTCGACCCTTGGTAATTTTTTAGATCGTAACAATGAACAATGTTGCACAAAATCTTGACCATAAAGCCCAATACAGAAATTTAGCCAGGCCCATTTTCATGTGCCCAGAAAAATGATACAAGATTTAAGACTACAAATTCGAATGTTTATATTTAAGACTTAATAAAAGTTTTATTTGAAAGCTTACTTTTAAGAACTTTGTAAAACAAGAACTTTTTAAATAGGTTTTAGTAGTTTTAAAAATTTATGAATTTATAAAATTCTCTCAAATTTGCAACTAAAAATCTGTAAAACTTAAGAATCTATAAACTTTTGTAAACCTTTTATGTAAATTTTTCTTTATATTTAATAATTTATTAGATTAAATTTATACGGAGTTTTACGCTTCTACACTATTTGAATTAAATATCAATAATAACGTAAACTATCTAGTTCAATCATATGTTTAAACAATTTAATCAAAAAAATCTACCTATTCTAATAATTGAGTAACTCATCCACATGTCACCATTTTAACTATTCCACATAGAATTTTGTTTAGGTGTCATGTTCTAAATTAATTTGATGGAGATTTTTAGACGGGTCATGGTATGCTCCATATTCGAAATAACCCGATATGTTTAAATTAAAAATTAACAAATTATCATCAATTATCTCCTAATTAACCCGATATGTTCAAATACAAAATTTACCAATTATCAAGATCTATATCTTAACCCGATATGTACCAAGTATCATGAATTATCTCCTAACCTGATAGGCTGATATGTTCAAATAAAAAACTTATCAATTTTTATGATTTATCCTAACCTAATATGTTCAAATTAAAGTTTTACCAATTACCATTAAATATTCCATAACTCGATTTGTTCAAATAAAAAAATTAACAATTATCATGAATTATCTCCTAACCCGATATGTTCCAATAAAAATTTACCAACTATTATAAATCATATCCTTTATTGTAACATATGATTTTTTATATGAATATATTTGTAAATATCCAAATAAATTTAGTAAGAGATATGTGAAAAATAAATTTGATATGTAAATTGAGTTAAAACCTATAAAACTATTATCCGTGTAGTACACGGGTACTAATCTAGTTATCATTAATAATCTCCTAACTCGATATGTTCGAATAAAAAAATTAACAATTATCATGAATTATCTCCTTATCTGATATGCTCAAATAAAAATTTACCAATTATTATAAATCATATCCTTTATTTTAACATATGATTTTTGATATGAATATATTTGTAAATATCCAAATCGATTTAATAAGGGATATGTTAAAAATAAATTTGATATCTAAATTTAGTTCAGACCTATAAAACTAAAATCTGTATAGTACATGGATACTAACCTAGTTGAGTATAGTTAAATACTTATATGAATTTAAATAAAGAAAAATTAGAAAGGATTATTCAATTTTTAAACTCGGACAAATACCTCGAGCCCTCGAGGCTCGACTTGCAGCCCATCGACTTTTAACCTTAAAAAGGCCCATATCTTATTATAGAAAAGATTCAAAAGAGTGGGCCATTACTTAAACTCTGAAAGTGGTCCATTAGGAGTTAGGACTATTGACATTTCAATTTTCCCTTTAGAATTCTTTTATTTTAGAAACGGTATACTACATGTGTTAAAAAATATAAACAATATATAACAAAAATAAATCTAACTGGAAAAACTAAACGTTAAACCGAAAAGGTATTAGAGTTAAAAAAAGAGAGTATAATTTATATAAGAAAATAAACAAAAACAGTCAATGTATTAATACATATTATGTGTTTGACAAAAATGAGCCAAAATTTAGTGGTAAAAACTTATCTGTCCAACATGAAGGCCAAGAGTTTAATTTTCAAATAGTGCGTTACTTTTAAATATGTAAGGAAATTGACGACAAATGATGTCATATTTGAGAGAAAGACGTGTGATAAATATTTATTTTTATATTAGTATATGTAATTTAGACCGGACATTAACACGCAACTTTATGTTGCAATATAGCAATTCTTGTAGTTGGCCTGGCTCAAGTGCATGAAGACAAGGGATAGAACTTGAGGCTTTATAGATCCTAACTTAAAATCATGGTCATGTTTTTTTCTTTTACCTTGGTAAGTTTTCTCTTAAACTTCATCGTAGAGACGACTCCTCTCGTTTTGAAATACATTGGACTCCTGGGTGACATGATTCCTTAGTTATAACACATACATAATTTCAAAAGTGCAGACTTAATGCGCAGACCAGACCAGAAAAACGATTTTTAAAGCCAAGAGCCTCATGTTATAACAAATACAAGTTCTCTCTTCTCTGGCAAACTAGTCCAATTTTGACAAAATAAAATAAAACTCGATCTGAAGTCGTTTTAAAGAAAAAAAATAAAAACGTATGCCAAAAACTGAAAATTAAATAATATCTGAGAGTGAGAGCATTGTCTATTTAAATTGGAGGCAAGCGCAGTGATGTTCAATGTATCATGAGACAACTTTATTATCATACATTCATGATCGGTCTTCACATCAATCTAATGCACAACACTATTTACATCTCCATTCCCATTCCCATTCCCATTAACCCCGTTTTCGGTTCTGGTTCTGGTTCCGGTTCCTCATTGAGACATACGATGTTTGGTTCCTTTCTTCTGAGGTAACTTAAAGGGTCCCCAACTTTTTCTGCGTTTTGAGGTTTCACTAAATAAACCAGAAGCAAGTGCTTGTTTAAGCCATAACTCAAAATCCTCATCTTCATCTGCCATTTTAGCATCCAAATCCCAAGGATACCTGCTCGAGTTCGATCTCTCTGGTTTCTCCAATCCAACCATGTTTACATGAAATGTCGGTCTATGTGTATTCGGCCTGCATCCCATTCCCTGCACCATTTTACCCACATTTTATGCTATTTCGTTTACCACACTACATGTAACAAAAACTTTTCCGAGATAGGGAAGTTGGAACCAACCTGGCAAATGGCCCATTCTGAAACATCAAAGATCTTGCTCTCGGCACAAACAAAAGCACGCGGTATTTCCATCTAAATGAAACAATATCGCGATCACCAAACTAATAAATGAAAATACAACATAAATTGTTTTTGAACCTAAACGAAAGGATCAAAGACAAGATTCAAATTCTTGAAAAAACACAAACCTTATTAGGACGATCAAAGCTGAGTGAACCTTTGTATTCCACCCACCCGTCTCCATCCTTGGCTTGATGATACTGACAACAATCCTGAAACAAATATAACCCTCGCGTTAACCAAATTAAATTCATTTTTTAAATTCTAATATTTAAACAAAAATCCCCACCTGACACCATCTTGCTTTCGACTTGCTCCTACTTGTACATATCCATACATGTGAATGTCCGCATTTTGTGCACTGTATTCGTCTTGATTCCACAGAGCAGTAATCAGAATTCTCCTGCATTAGACCACGCAATATATAATTATATAATTTATGTATCGTTACAACATTTTGATGGTTCCTATATGTTTATACCTGATGCGAAGAACTAGGAGACTTGTGAGACAGTGTCTTTGATTCTTTCTTTCTCAATTGTTCATCATAGTCTCTTTTCTTCAAAGAATCAGAAAGAACCTGAAATTTGTAAAAGAAAAATAATATAAGTTGTAAACATAAAAAAAAAAAAAAATCTTTTTAACAGATCCCGTGATGGACTAGACGAACGGTACCTCATATGCACATTGAATTTTTTTAAAGGATTCACTTGCCAGTGCACTTCCCATATTTTTATCAGGGTGCACAAGCATAGCCTGAGAAAAAAAAACCTCAAATATAATGAAACGTCCACGTATGACGTAACGAAGTCTATAAAATATTCCTGAAAAAAAAGCCTACCTTTTTCCTATATTCCTTCTTCAACAAAACAGCATCAATTTTCTTATAACGAGATAAACCTAACGCTTCATAATGATCCATACATCCGACAATTCTTTTCATCTCATTAATTGCATTTACATCACTTTTCACCACAGCAACCGGAGTCGATTCCTTTGGTTTGTTTATAACAACTTTTGGAGAATCTTGTTTTTTGTTTAAAGATCCACAAGATTGCACCTTTTCAGCTTCAACAGTAGGTTTAACCTTCCCATTTTCATTCGTAGGATTCACCTTCTCCGTTTCAACAGTAGGATTCACCTTCTCGGCTTCATCAGAAGAACTGAAAAACTCACTTGCGGGTCTAAATTCTTCTTCAACAAATGAATCAGGAAAATTTTGCTCTTCATACTGTGTTTTTTCACTCAAATGGTCACACCATTGGAGGATGCAATTTAATGCATCATTAGATATGAAAGCAAGATTTATCGATACCAAAAATCCAGACCATCCAACTTGAACTTTTACATAATGTAGAGCATATAAGGTTGCAACTAAAACTACCAACCTTGCATGTTTCCTGGAAAACAAGTAACCTGCAACAAGATTACAATTTAATCATAAGTAAAACAATATTTACCCACCAAAATTAAGGGGTCACGGCATTGCTTTCAGTGACTATGGAAAACTCATCCCAAAAGACTAGTTTGGTGCGTGAGAGAGCCCATTTGGTCTATATAAACCTAACATTTACGATTTGTTGTCCATACAACCGAAGTGGGACAGGTCCCATGACTTGCAATGGTTTCAATCCGTAACAGAATCTTAATTATTTTAGGACTTACACGTAAAATGAGCTACATGATATTCACTAGAAACTAAGCACTAGAAACTACACGATATTCAGACGAATTCCTATACACAATGCAAAACACGCGGTTAAACAGGAAACAAGACTTACCTCCAACAATAAATAATGTGCCAGTGATCCAAAAGTTACCATACATCCACAGGACCAATATGGCAATTAAGCCTACTATAAATACACCAGGAGTGTGCCCCAAATAGTGAATTGCACAAGCAGCAGCACCCTATGAACATCAATCAGATTGTTAATTCAATAAGTAAATATGCACAAAACCTTTCTTGATGAATCTAAATCTAAAACTGGAATAAAAGTAAATTAGGGCAAAAATGAGAAAATCTTGAAAAGGGGGAAGCTTTATAAGCTTACCATACACAAAACAACACAGAGCAAGCAAGACATTGAAGTCAAACTAAGAAAACAACTCCAAATGATTACAAGAAGTGCAGCTGTACCCAACTCAAAAAAAGATCTAGATCCACGAACAAAACAATCTTTCCATCTAATCAAAAAACACCACAAAATCTTAGCTACTGTCCAACACCCATAGCAAACACTAGGCCAATGCCGAGCTACATAACCCAAAACCGAGTCTTTAAAACAACAAGCAGCCTTCATTGCAGAGTAAAACTGAGTTTCTGATAAAACCCATTTCCAAAACAACATCATGTCTTCCATTGGTAATAAAGATTGTTGATTTAGCATCCTTGGTTCATTTCCTTCATGGGTTTTTTCATGTTTCAGTCAGTTGTTTAAGAAAGATGAAAGATTTGTAGCTGTTTACATAGAAGGAGGGTTTGTTGTTGTTGTTGTTGTTGTTGTTGTTGTTGTGCCATATGGGCAATAGGTGATGTTCCAGTGGTCGGATCTTGGAAGAATAAATTAAAGAAATATGATGGAATTGAATCAAGACTCAAGTGGGTTGCATTAATTTAGGAGATCAAAGGTGAAGAGGAGATGGGTGTGGTCCGTGAGTGAAGTGAAGTTAACCATTGGAGCTTTTTGGGTCACTTTTTTCAGGAAATGCTCGTGATAGGGAACCAGAACCAGAACCAGAAGCAGAAGGGTGTATCAAAAGGCATTTGAGGTCCGTGAGAGAACTGGATCAAGACTGGACAAAGAAGGGTGGTTGGGTGTGGGTGGGGGATGGGGGTGGGGTGGGGTGGGGGTGGGTGGGTGGGTGGAGGGAGACTACTTCATTCGGTGCTTTTTCTGGATGATGGATGTATCTTTGAGTATGTTTTGTTTTTTCTTAATTATCATCTCCGTTTATAATATAATGACGTTAGATATCGTGTGTGTAACTTTTATCATATGTGTTTATAAAAAAAGTTTTATGGCTCATATGATATAGTGAAAGTTGTATTGCGTTATATATAAAAAAAGTTAAGATATATCCAAACTTATATGTCAAAATGATAACTGAATCGTAAATATGTTAAAATTCAATAAGAATGTCAAAGTTTGAAATTGGCTAAAGTTAAGGAACTAATAACCAGGGGATGACCATCCCAATTAGGAGTATCTAAATTGTCATTTGGGTTTTATCCATCTAGTTACATGCAAAAAAACATTTTCCTCCTAGAAAAGTATTGGTTTCTAGTTTTAGGGGTAAAAAATGAATCGAGCAGTTGAAACATTGTTAAAAAAAGTCATGAACTTTGATAATAATGATTGGTAAATAGAAGACTTATTAGGGCGAATCAAAACGTTGTTTTGAAAAGGTTAGGTTTAATTTATAAAATGTATTGCATATTTTTTAGATTGAATGATATTTTTTTGTTTTTTTTAAGTCAAATTGATTTTGATAGATGTTTGTTGCAACAAAAGTATACCATATGTTGACTTAGTTTAAGATGATAAATGTACACTAACAACCTTTTGTGAGATAATTTAATGTACCTATAATAAAATAATCTTAGTGTATTGGTTATAGAACTTATATTAAATCAATGATGAGATATCATTGTGTTGGACCAAGTTTGACATGAGATGCGAGTTTCGTGTCAATTTTAATAAGCCTAAGTCAAGGCACATATATATAGTTATACAATATCGCCTATGTGTGTTAGTTGTAGATGTGTATACCAATAACAACATGTATCTTTTGACAATGATAATAAAAATATTAAAAAATGGATTGGATACTATCCAAAAGAATTGACAATGATAAAAGTATTAACTAGTGTGTTAGATGCTGTCTAAAAGAATAACCATATGTTACTAATCTAATCTTTGTTTGTCTATCACTAACCAACCAAAATAATATTACAATATATAAATAGAAAGTTTTTATCTATACAATGCTATAGTCGAGCATTGACCGTCGACCTATCACCAAATAAAACAATGTCAAAAGGCTAACATCAATTTTTAAACTTCCTCCTTCGACGCATGTAGTTGTGAATCATACGTTACCTTTTTTTATAAGTAATCTGGATCATTGACAGACCTCTGGTCCACCCGATAATCTACGTTAAGGAAAATTTGGGACTTTAGACATGTCTCCGAATGTAAACTCGTACATCATTTCGTCCACATCAGTCCCGATCAAAAGATCACCCTCAAGAGAAAACTCATCTTAGGTGAGAAAAACTCACTGGCCCATCCTAAAATCCTTATTTTATCACATGTAAGACTTAAACCTAAGACATCGTTATTTTAATACAGCCTTAAGTTTTAATAAAGTCTTTTATACCTTCCATCATATATTTGGTATTTGGTTTCGTATCATTGAAACTTTCCTAAAAACCACGTTTGTTGTAAAAAAAAGTTTTTTAATACCAAATGATTGTATGTAAAATTTTAAGTTTTAATAATATTTTATATCTGAATCTCTATCTTAAGCTTGCGTTTACTTTTGTGGGCATATGATATCATTCAAGTTTGAATGGTTAATTAAGCTGATTAAATCATATATTTATTTCACTACTTGAATTTTATTTTGAAACTAATCATTAGAAGTTTATATAGTCATTCAAGATCTAACAGGTCAACTAGCAACCTATCATTTTGTTGGTTATTTCATGAAGTAAAACTTTTTTAAGTCATTTGTAGACGCATCATTTTTATTTTGTAGTTTCATATCACCCATAACCTAAGACGTTCATCATGCTGCTCATGAGAGAACCCATAACACACGTTAAACGCTTGAGAGGGACCGCATGCTGCTTGTCATCCAACGAGATAGAGGCCACATTGTCTGGATAACGCCCTCCATCACCATCACTAGTAAAAGTCTTATGTTTGTTCTTGATACTAGTATGTATTTTATATACTATATACCTGACACATCAATCAATGGTGGAATCAGAAATTTTTTTATGAAATCAGAAAATTTTTTAATCAGTTAAATGTATGGTCAAATCAAAAAATAAAAGATATCATCAATGTAAGAAACAATAAAAATACATTGGCAAATAAAATGAATTTGGCAATGTTTCATGTTCTTTACAACCCTGACTTAAAATGAATGTAATTTGCACCAAGTGGAGATCCTACACCATACCATGGAAGCGATGCCACAATTAGTGATAATATGGTTTGCATTGTTCACATTCACACCATAAGCACTACAAAATGAACTTGGTAATGTTTCCTGTTAATTTTAGAGGAACCTCATTTGGACCATTGAAATTTTGCATTATTGCGTGGGAGAACCAACTCTTTGATGAATTTTCTAATCGTTTTTGTGTCGAACGAACGAAGGGTAAAGCAGTTGTTAAATTCTTGAATTTTGTATCTTACAGATCGGATCAATGTAGTCAGTGTCCACATCAACCGTTTCAATGTGATATTTATCACAAGAACCGATAAATTAATATTTTTAAAAACTTTATACAAGTTTTCTAATTTTCAATAAATGTTACAAAATTTAATTACGCTCAGGCTATTTACACCGCATGTTTTTGACAAAAAACCGTCTTATACACCGCGTATAGGGCTATACGCCGCGTATATGGTACGATGGCAGGTATGTCAGTACGATTTACAGACCAATACGCCGCGTATAGCCCTATATGGGGCGTATTGAGTACAGACCAATACGCCGCGTATAGCCCTATATGGGGCGTATTGGATTTTTTTTTTTTAACATCGAAACGAATAAAGCCCGGCTACCCGATGAGGTCAATTTGTTAAATTTTTTTCAAACATTTATTAAAAAGTATAACTATAGATTAAGGATTTAGAAAAATAATCCAACTTTTTTTAAAAATGATCCAACCTTTTTTAAAAAGGTTGGATCATTTTTCCAAATCCTTAATCTATAGTTATACTTTTTAATAGATGTTTGAAAAAATTTTAACAAATTAACCCCACCGGGTAGCCGGGCTTTATTCGTTTCGATGTTAAAAAAAAAAAAAATCTAATACGCCCCATATAGGGCTATACGCGGCATATTGAAGTACTCAATACGCCCCATATAGGGCTATACGTGGCGTATTGGTCTGTACATCGTACTGACATACCTGCCATCGTACCATATACGCGGCATATAGCCCTATACGCGGCGTATAAGACGGTTTTTTGTTTTTTTCCCAGTGTAAATAGTACAACCCTTTAATTATTGTTCTATCTTCACAACTTTTTGATTTTTAGTTAAAAAAAAAAAGCAATACGGCAAATTCACCACTGAAATCGTTAACAGGTAGATCATGAATCCGATAGCTACCAAGGTCGCCGTGGTCGGTGCCGGAAGTAAGCACTCATCTTTCAATTACCGATTTATACAACACCACTTCTTATCCCGATCTAATCCACTAAACACAATTCAGTTTCAGGAGCTGTATGCGCTTCTAATTTAGCCAAAAATGGATTTTCCGTCACCATCTTCGAGTCCGCTAGAGGCCCCGGCGGACGCATGTCTCGGAGAAGGTATCGCCATTGTTATCGTTACACAATTCAATCGCTCAATCTCATTCATTACATATATTTCACCACCAGATCCCAATTTATTAAACACCTAGGACTAGTCTGTTTTGAATAGCAAAATTAAGTCTTTTAAAAACTAGATGTTTAAGAAAATAGAAAATAAAAAATAAATAAGTAATTTTCTTGTGTTTAGTCACTTTACATGAAGCAGCTTTTAAAACAGCTTGGCCTACGGTTGTTAAAAGTGTGTTTTCATGATAATTTGCAGAGAAATTGCTGAAGATGGAAGAGAATTGTATTTTGATCATGGCGCGCCTTATTTTTCGACAACAAACACCGACGTGGAGGAGATGATTAGGGGCTGGGAAACAAGAGGACTTGTTGAAGAGTGGAAACAAAATTTTGGATCATTTGATTTCATTACTAAAAAAATTGTCAATTTCGAAAAGGTTTACTTCTTTTTAATCATAGTTTATTATTGATTGCAACTTGGCCACTAAATTGATTTGAAGTTATTTTATGAGTTTTTAAACTAGTATATTAGGCTATTAGCTGGTGGTGTTTGAAGTTTCATATGCATCATTATGCAAGTCTGAATTATTCTTTGTTGTTTAGTATATCTTCCTTCATCCACATGCTTATAAGAATGATGTTTAAATCTATCGTCATCTATACATTGCACATACTTCTAAAACTTGACAACTTTAATCTTTATTATAATACAATTGTTCCCACATGGCATGCCCTTAAATTCCTTTTTGACATGTTCCTTGATTGATTATAGTTAAAAATAAGAAGGACTTGTACCAATCTTGGTCCATTGTCAAATCTTGTTGTATGCAACTATGCATGTCTATTTGCATAAGCAACACGCATAAAATTTTGTAGATTTTGTTTAGCATTATGGATTTATAGAATATTTTCACGCTTTGCTTCCTTTTTTGGTATTTATGTTAAATTAACAAAACCGGCCATATCTGATGTTAAGAAAGAAGTTCTGTTGTTCTGCATTTATTCGAGGACTGTGTTTAATAAATTGCGGTTTACTTTTAGGACGGATTAACCAAGAAATATGTGGGCATGCCAGGAATGAATTCTATATGCAGAGCTTTATGCAGTGAAGCTGGTATACTTTGTATATTGTATTATCAAGTTGTGGGCTTAATCTCGAATGCTGAATTACTTTCGTATTTCATTAGGTGTTGAGAGTAGATTTGGGGTCATGGTTGGGAGTTTGGAGTGGTTGGAGAACAAGGATTCATGGTCCCTAAAAGATAAGGACGGTCATGATCTTGGTGTGTTCAATGGAGTGGTGACATCAGACAAAAGCACGTTTTCTCAAAGGTTTACACAAGTTACTGGGAAACCGCCTCCACTTGGTATTGTATATACAAATCAATGTGACATGTACATTGACATTTGTTAAATTATATCAAAATGCTAAACATCATGTGCTTTAAGAATTATTAAGTCACAAATGATAGGCACATGTTCATTGACCATAGTATAGTGGGAATGTATAATCTTGACGGGCATTTGTTTGATATATCAAAATCCCTAAGTCGCAAATTAACGTATACCAAATGAATTAGTTTTGTATTCATTCTCTACATGTTTCTTTTAACATCTTATATCATGACTACTGCTGTTTTACTATTACATTATAGACCTGAATTCGATTCCGGGGTATGCTGACATCGTTAAAGATGTTCCCGTTAGACCATGTTTTGCTCTCATGTTGGCATTTGAAAATCCTTTGTCTTCGGTAAGATCATTTTATGCCTGTCTACTTCCCAACCTACATTAGTTTTTTTAATTTCAATCTCTTTTGTTAATTTATTTTCTAATTTCTGCTTCAGATGCCACTAAAAGGCTTCTCGTTTGAAAATTCTGAAGTACTTCGCTGTGCATTCTGTGAGAGCAGTAAGCCAGGACGGTCAACCTCTAGGTCTTTGTTTTTCGATTCGTATTCATTCACCTTTCTTTATACGTAAAAAATAAAATACAAGATTACATAGTTTATTCATTTCTGTGACAGTGAACGGTGGGTATTACATTCAACAGAAAAATACGCAGAAAGTATAATCGCCCATGCTGGACTTCAAAAGCCTTCAAATGCCGCATTAACAGAAATTGCCGAAGAACTGTTCCAAGAATTTCAAAGAACCGGACTTGATATCTCTCTGCCATTTTTCAAGAAAGCTCATAGATGGTTTGTGTCCCCCATATTCTTCCATCTTATTTTTACTTATGTTTCAAGTTCACATCTGCAAATATTGACTTGTATTTTGATTGTTTATTTATTTGTTTATTTGCTTGTGATGTAGGGGAAGCGCCTTTCCGGTAACAAGTATAGCAAGAAATGAGAAATGCATATGGGATGGACAAAAGAAATTGGCTATTTGTGGGGACTTTTGTGTGAGCCCAAACGTTGAAGGTGCAATCCTAAGTGGATTTACGGCTGCGTCTTTGTTTTCTGAATCGGTAAGTCGTTTATAGCGATAGCCAATTGGTCAAACAGATCATCATCAGAGATAGCATCTTCTGTTTGTTGAATTGAAACTTACAGATTTGTATTTTGTAATTCTTTTATGTTTCAGTGGCAACTCTTATACAGTATACGCAACAGAAAACTTTTATACTGGTATGATACTATGTAGTCATAGGCGAGCCAAATGCCCGTCTTGGTAGCTTTAAAAAGCGTGGGTCAGAAGCGTCGAAGGCGGAGCGTGTATATGTAAAAATGACAGTAAATAATAATAAAATAAATTATGATTGGTTTACTTTATGAAAAACACTGATATGTAAAACAGTAAAAGAAGTGAGAAATCAATCTTACGCTGTACACAAAATTCATCTAGGCTTTTTTTTTATTTTTTTTCCGTGAGGCCTTTTCTTGACTTTTTTCTTTCTGTTGCCTTTGGGCTTCACTTTAATTGGTACTTTTAATTGCAAAAGTCAAGCAAATTCATACTTTTATCCGCTCTCCACTCTTTTTTATTATTATTTAATTGATATTTTTATAAGGCTTTACATTATATATCTGTATTTGTGGAGTATTCTTTTTGTAAGCCTATTTTATATTTTTAGTTATTATGCTTCTATTATCTCCAACGTACACTTCCTTTACGCCGAAAGACAAGGTTTCTGCTAGAGGCATGCTCGACTGGCCTTTGGCGATGGATGGTTCCAAAGAGAAGAGAATAGTTGCTTCCTTGATTATGATGGTGACTTCGTGTTATATTTGGATTGCTAGAAATGAGTTTATTTTCAATTCTCTAGCTTTATTGATTCAGAGGATGATGGAGAAGATCAAAGTCAACTCGTATTTTTTGATGCTTTATAGGTCTAATTATGCAGATGTCGATTGATAAAATTGGTGTAATATGCTGTCATTGTAATTAATATCGTGCCTTTTGTTGTTTTGTTTTCGGCCCTAATGTCTAGCTAGTGAGCGTTGTTTGCTCTCTTTATTAAAATCGCCCTTTTAAAAAGTAAATGTCTTAAGCTTTTTACTACTTAGCTTTTTCTCTTCAGTTTTATATTATGAATAACCATTTATAGATTTTCTAGTCTAAATACATTACAGTTTATCATACGTACAACATATGAATCTCTAAGCTTTTGGTCGTGGGGTATGTCGTTAACCATTAGGATGTCCCCTTGAAGATGCTCCGATTAGCTATGAGATATCGGTTTTTAGAAAACTTATTTAAAACATTGGGTTAAGGAATTTCTATGAAATGTTTAGGGTCCAAGCCCCATATTGAGGTGGGCACATTAACCATATATGTTGGCAGCTAATTAATGGATCAAAAGCTAACATTGGTCTGCATTGCATCGACAAGGTTCTGGGTGATGTATATATGTGTGCAGAAGCTGGTTCTGGGCAGAAAGTGTGAAGGTAAAGGCATGTGCAATGGCATGCATTGTGACAAGCTACCTGCTTTTTCCACTAGTTTCTGTTTAACCTAACATATAAAGTTGTAACACTTTATTTCTTAAGTATTTGTTACTATAGAACTACATGAGTCATGTATTATGATTAATTAGCTGAAAGCCAACTATAGTTTCTTTTACATACCGCCGATACCGGAAAGAGATGTTATCATGAAAAACTGATATACTTTTTTTCTTTCTTAAAAAAACTATTGTAACATACTTTGAAAATCGTTACAATGTTCTTGTTTTTATTTAGGAGTATTAGATATTAACGGATCTAACTATAATTAGTTTTTAGCCGGCCACTACCGGTCCCAACTTTTGAAATATATGCTAGCGGTCCCAACTTTTATCATTTTGGCCACTAATAGATCCACCATTAAAAAAGTTAACGGCGTTAACTTTTTTTTAACGACGGCTCCATAGTGGCCAAAATGATAAAAGTTGAGACCGCCAACGCATATTTTAAAAGTTGGGACCGGTAGCTGCAAAAAATAATACTCGTAGTTAGATATGCTAATATCCAATACTCCTTTTATTTATGTTTTGATATAAGGCTTATTCAAAATTGAGCCGTGTCAAATATAATCTAAATTTGCTTTTGTGTTCATTAACATCACATGCATAATCACCGCAGCGTTATATAGTTCTTTGATTTCCAAGTATATTGTTGTGACGCTTACTTTTATCTATTTTTAGATTATGATTTTAATAACCAATCATATAGTGGTTATTTTAGATATAGAAAGTTTGCTCAATTACAATATATTTTTGCAATTAATTACATGTGTTATGTCAATTATTTATAGGTATCATTTGAATTTGGAAAACAAAATATTGGCGTCCAAAACATCTATCTAATAAATTAAAGTTGTTAGGGGGTAATCTTTTTGGGGAGAAAACATAATTTATTTTATAAAAGGAAGGTTAAGAGTAAAAAATTGAGAAGGAGAGTTAATAAAGACAAAATTTTATGATTAATAATAATTTATAGAATTATTTATAAATTTTTAAATATTATAATTTTTTAAAAATATTGTTATTTAACCCGTGTGAAATACACGGGTGTTAAACCTAGTATCTACTATAATAAAGAAAAATACATTTTAGAGTTAAATTTTAGAGTTAAGTGTAATTTACACCCATACGGTTTACATCTAAAGTCACTTTGCATCCCCGTCTGAAACTTTGTCATACGGTTTACGACCGTTTGCACCCCTTTGATTTTTAAATCAGGTCATTTGCACCCTTCATAACTTTGTCTGTTAGTTGGCTGTTAATTGAAGGGGTAAAAACGACTTTTAAGCATTTAAAAACTTGTTATATCAATTTACATTTCTAGATTTCCCATATTCTTGGACAATGGGCTTTGTTCTTCCACACAACATTACAAAAAACCTAAATTTTTAAATTGGGTTGAAGGTTTTGACATAAAAATTGATTATGAAGTTTAAAATGGGTTAAAATAAGAGTTTTAAATTGTTTAAAGAGAGGTAAATGGTATTTTAACCATTATTTGGATGGTCAATTAATGGTCAAAGTTAGAAAGGGTTGCAAATGACACGTTTTAAAAACCATAGGAGTGCAAACGGTCTAATTTTTCAGACAGGGATGCAAAGTGACTTTAAGTGTAAATCACAAGGGGTGCAAACTCTAGATTTTACTTACTATGCATTATTTGAAAGGAGTTTGTTTACTTTCATTATTTAAGAGATTATCTCAGAATAATAATTTAATATTTAAACTACGTATATGTATATACTATAATAATATACAGAGTATTATAATTTATAATAACACTAATAACTTTACTCTCTAACATTTAGAAAAAAATCTTAATTAATTTATGGGTATTTACATTATCAACAATCTCCTATCAGGGGTGTGAATTGACCTGTTTATATTTGATACTAGTTTAGTGCCCGCGCTATGCTCGGAAAAATAATACCCAAATGATTTTAATGATATTCATGAGGCATGAAAGGTTCCAATCAATTTTTAAACAAAACCGTTATAAAACCAAAACACAAGATTTGTTTAAAAACTGTTGTTTAGTATAACAATATTATAATCAAATTAAAAAGAATTAGACGTTCGGCTTTATGGTGTAGTTTTTTTGTTAAACAATGTCGTATAAAAAAAGTTGTGTATATTTAAAAAATAATGATGTATTTAATTGTATGTTATTAATAATTTTATTTCTAAGTTTTGTTTTATATCCTAATAAATATAACCTGACCTGTACACACCCTTAGTAAGAAAGGGTTGAAAATATAAATAGTTTTAATTTTTTAAATACTTTGCTAAATATTAGGGATCAATATTTAAAAACCAATATATCTTAGTTTTAAAAGAAAACTAACTTAAATATAAATATCATATTTGAACACATGCATTTTCAAGTGCATTATATATAGTATTGATGTTCATTCTTTTTCACCCTCTGGTCACCTGATCGATAGTAACACCACCTTTGCCGGCCACCTACTCCGATGAATAATATTAAATAAATAAATATTATGCATGCATCTACTTTATTTATAAAATCTGAACATTTTTTTCTACTGATAAGCATACATCTATAATTTTATATTATCAATAAAATTAAACCTGACATATATCAACATTTTTTAACAATTAAAAATATATATTTATAAAAGAAATATACAAACTAATAGAAAGTATTTTTCGATATAAAGTCGTCGTAATGAGGTCAATCAAATATAGAAAGTTAATTTATGTAGTTATACACTAGTACACAATTGAATTGATGGTGCATTTAAAATGTATTTTTAGGGCGGTTTTAGAATCGCACTAATTAACAGTGCACTAAATATCAATGTTATTGATGGTGCGATTGTCCAGAAACATTTTTAGTGCATTTAGGGAACCGCCTTTTATATATCTTGAAAGCTAGCATTAATAGTGCGTGCTAGGAACCGCAATTGTAATTATTTTTACAGCAAAATTCTTTTTGTTTTTTAATACCCAGAAATATTAAATATTTTCAAAAAACACTCAAAATATATAAAAACCACATCCACAAGATCACAAATATAAAGCTTTTATATAAAACAAATGTACATGAGAAGTTCAAAACACAACATTCAGAAGCAAAACAACAAAATTTCCCAAGGGATCGACCCGCCACGCCATTCTTTTTACAAACAATCCTAGCCTTCCACTTCATTCACATTGTAAACGACCCGTTTGACATCTTTCACTTCATTCACATTGCAAACGACCCGGTTGACATCTTCCACTTCATTCACCTAATAACAGAAAGATGAAGATCCAAGTAAGTTTAACATCATATAGAATAAACAAAAATCTAGATCAAGAAAAAAGGTCACCTGATAATAGAAAGGGAGAATGTAACCTTTGATAGAAGTAAAAATCGCCATCGGTCAAGAAGAACCGCAAATCTAAACATAAAAAGATTTGCGAATTAGGGTTTCTGAAAGATAAACAAATGTTTGAAAGATTTCAAAAACACAAACATGAAAAAGGGAGAATGCAACCTTTTATGGAAGAAGAAATCAACGTCGGTGAAGAAGAACCTTAGATCTGTGAAACCAAAGAAGAAAGACAAAAAGATTCGCAAATACATAAAAGATTTCGAACAAAAATTAGATGGAAAACATAAAAAAAGGAAGAACGTACCTTTGATGAAACATTTGTGAGGAAATAGTGAAGAAGAAGAATAGAAGATGAAGAAATCATTGTATATTTGTATGTGAAGAAGGGAAAGGAGGAGAGAAAGAGAGAAAATGAGATGTTTGTAATTTGAAAATGGGAATATGAGGCATCTGTTCAGCTATTTACGAGGAAGAAGATGAGGAAATTGATGGTGCGGTCGTAGAAGTGCACCAAATTGGTTGTATTTATGAATACATAGTGCGGTTCTTAGAACCGCAGTAGTTTATGAATTTTTAGTGCGTGAAGTATATTTGCTGCAGAATATGAATGTGAATGGACTTGCTTTTGTATTTTTGGTGCGTTAAATCTTTTAAATCGCATCAAGTCAATTTTTGTTGAGCACTATTAATTCATTTGTGTAGTAGTGATAGCATGTGATTTTTTGTTTTAATATATCAGAGAAAACGTGGTTGAGTGTTAGTCACATTACTTATACACGGTATTCTATTGTATTTTGATCAATTCTGGCGTACGTGTTTATGTGATTTGATCGAAAGACATCCGTCATAGAAGACACAAACACACCAATCGATACACCTAAATTGTTTCAACTGAGGAGCATTTTTAAACTCTTTCAAGCAAGACTTACATAACTAAATAGTTTCTAGCATCATTGATTAGTTAAATGACTATATATTAAGCATCATTTCTTTTTTATTAACTTCTAAAGATTAACATGTTGTCATTTAGTTGTCATAAACATGCTATCAGATTTGTGTATTTTGTTTTTTTATGATGTTTTTAGTTAGGTCCAACAAAAGCATCATAGCATTTTTGGTTTGTATGCTCATTTTTCAACAAAGAATAATTATTGATGGTGTTCAATAAATGAAAGGTGATCGAATGTGAATACTAGTTGATTTTAAAGCAACAAATTAAAATGCATCCATCAGATCATGTAGGAACCCTAATTTTTTTTAAAATTCTCATGAGGCTAAAAGATCGATGTAATTAAGTTGTAACATACTGGAGACTGATAAAATTAAGTATTACAATATGTTGATGTGGGTATTATATATCCAATATCTCACAACTTGCTGATCAACCCGGCCAAGCGATCTATAAAAGAAGTGGATCATTGTTGTAGAAACGGAAAAAGAGGGGAAATGAGAGGAGTTAGTATAATGGTGGATCTAGAACAAGATTTCAAGGGTGTTTTAAAAGAAAATTTCCGCTTAAGAGTATTCTAATTTATGTTCAGCGGTATCCTGATACTTAAAACAGTAAGAAAAAAAAATAATATGTCAATACTTAAACCGGTGAAAATTGCATTTCTTAATGAAAGTTGAGGGGTATCCCGGGATACCCCGGGATCTTCATGATAGTTCCGTGCCTGCATTAGCATTAAGACATGTCACCTTACCACTTCTCAGGCACGCTCCCGGTATATTAAGAAGGCAATTGGTCATTAATTTCTTACATGTGTATTTTAGTAAAAACATCTATCAATGATTTTAATATATGTGATCTCCAAAGATTTATGTAGCTTACTTTTTAAAGACGAGCCTTTTACCATTAATATATAAATCAAGTGTGGTGAGTACGTAATGACATATAACTTGTTATATTAGAAATAAAAATGGAAATTCATGGAGGACTCCACGATTAATCCAACTTTTAAAATTTGTGTTTTATACAAATGATTAATTATGCAAGCAAGAACATTTCAGATATGATGCCTAGTTTCATCGATCACACAAACACACAAAATTAGCCCTTGCATTGTTTTGGAACAAAATCAAGTCTTATATCGGCGGTAGAAAGTGATTGTATATGTATTTCCTCTAATAGAGTTTTTTGATGTTTCTGAATTCATTTAAGGGTGCTAACTGCTAACGTACATTAGGAATTAAAGTAGTTCAGGATGAACGCGAGGCCAAGTAGTCTAAATATATATGTGTTTAGAAACATGACACACGATCAAATGATTCAAATCCTTGCTTATTGCCCCTCACATGCTTGTGGTTGTCATCTCAACTTGGCCAGTGATAAGTCATTGATAGTAACTTCATTTCTCTTGCCAACAATATATATTAAACCATATCTAACGTGCCATAAAACCAATAAGTTATAAGCCTTAACAGTTTTTTCATGTACAGATAGCATCTTGGTGTACGTTATTTGGCATGACCGTAAAACCACATGTCAACTCGGCATTCCCATCTTCCGTTGCATGTGACAAATGTGACTTTCGTCGTAATAAATAGTATCTGATTTTAACCCAAATCAATCTAAGTCTTTAACATTTGGGTCAAAATGTGACATTACTGATACTCTCTAGCCTCCAAACGGTACAAAATGCCGTTGGAGATGCTTCATTAGAAAAACATATCACCCCCCTTAATTTAATCAATCAAATTACAATAAGATTCCTTAACCGACAAGATAATTTTTTTTATTAACTTTAAGCAACCCTTAACTTGTTTAAAAACAAATCTTTTATTTTATTTTCACAATACAAAATAAATAAATACAAAACAATAAATATACGAAGATCTAAAGAATCTGATTCTAACACTAAAATAGATACAAAATTCTGAACAAACAAAAACTTTAGAAACCTATACCTAATACTATCCTACGCTAACGCCATTGACCGATCCAAAATTCAAGATGGGTTGTCTAATTTTGAATCTCTCGGATTTTAAACATACCGAAATTTTATACTGGTCGTATTATTCGTATACAATCTTGTCAGCCCGTAAACTTATCTTGTATTTATGCAATCCTCGATATGTGGCTTGTTTAACTCGCATAAAAAACGTCAATTAATTTATAATATGTGGTGTCTAAATAAAAAGACATTTCACGATTTACCATTGAACCTTTGGCTCCGATTTGATACGCCATTGTTGCTACTCGAACAACTTTCTCGTTTCTGCGAAGAAAACATCGGAAACCCAAACACACCACCGGACTTCGAAGAACCTCTAAGTGAACACACCGGAACATTTAACACTGGCGTGATTCTAACATTACCCGAATACGATCGCTCCATTCCTTGATGCTTCAGTCTCGGTCCACCGATTAAACTACTAGGACTACTTGAACTACGTTCCAAGCTATGGAAAACGATTTTTCCAGACGAGTTCATTCGTGGACTGTCCATAGACAGTCCACGGTTTCCGTTTCCCGTGAATGTAGCATCCAATGCACGTGGATTTGTACTCTGGCCTACGCGAGGTTTTGAATCCGTTGATTGTGTTTTTGTCGTGGTTTTCACTTTCGTTTTCGACATTCGCGTTTTCGGACGATTGTTAAGGTTAAGGCTAGGGTTAGGGGTACGTTTCGAGTTCAGTTTTTCGAAATCTAAAGAGAGTCGAGGAAGATCGTCGATATCATGACCGGAAGATGAAGAAGACAGAGATAAACGTGATGAGATTGAAACAGATTCGTTATCTGGATCCTTAAGCAACGGAAGATTAAACGGCGGATCGTTTGATGATTTTGAGCTTCTATAACCGTAAAGCAATTGCCTAATTGACTTGGTTGATCCATCACCGTTTTGAGAAGATGATAACGATAACGATGTTCGTTTGTTATCAGCTACTTTAGCATTTTGATTGTTGTATTGATTCACCTTTTTAAAACCTAAAAGCTCTCTCCACCCGCTAGAACATCTCGGTGCCCTAGGTGAATACAAATACGGATCAACGGCATATACATCGCGACAATACGACGTCGTATCCGGCGATTCAACAGTCGTCTTCGTCGTCGTCGTCGTGGACGTGTTAACGTCCTGACGAATTGAGAATTGAAGCGGAACAAGCTTACCGTCGGAAAATAACTCATCCGCCGGAAGCATCATAACCGAAGCTGCACTTGTAAACTCAAATCCATCAAACTCATTTGTATCTGTATCAACCGGTAGATCTGAAAGCTCCTTCACCGGATCTGAAACCTGAGGCAGATCTGAAACGTTTTTGCTCGGAGAAAACACATCTTCTTCATCAGGCATTTCGGTGTTGATTCGAGAGCTTAACCAGCTATAAGAAGAGTAGTTCAGTGAACATTCCGGTAAACTCTCCGGCGATAAACCGATGGTGTTTAAGCAAGCAGAAGCCATGAAAACAGAATGTATTTAGCTGAGTGAATGAAATTGAGTGTGAATAGTTTAGGGTTTTGCAGTGGCAATAGATATAAATAAGGAAGAAGATGATGAGTGAGGTGGAGGTGGGGGGTGACGTGGCATAATAAGTCCAAAAAAAGTGTAATAAAATGATAATAATTAAAAAATAGTGTTTTGTTGGGGGTGGAAGGTACATTGGAAGTATCTGAGGCCAATTTAATTTTAGTTCTTGTTCTCCCACATGGATATGTATTGTCTCTTTCTTTTTTTATTTTTTCATTTTTATCGTGTTTTAGTCTTTTAGATAAATTATAATATCATGTTACATATTTTTATGAATCGTTAATAAGTGACCACCTGATGATGACTTTAATAAAGTTTTTTGTTTATTTAATTACAATAAAGTTTTTTGTTTATTTAATTATATATTTATTTATATTTTAAGCTCTGTTATAGGTGTATATGCTCGTTTCTCCATGTTGGCTCCTGTATCCAGCTTCTTGAATATCGTGTTCGGCCTCGTAAACACTTGTATGCGACGTTATATATGTTTGTATTCAAGTGGGATATAATACATTGTTATTGCATGGTTTTATTTTTTTAAACATAATTATTATTAGACAGTTGGTGGGGATGACGTCTATAAGGATTTTATGGAGCATAAATCACTTATTACGCATCTCTACCCAGGGCATTATGTAGCGCTATGGGGGTCTTATAAAGATGAATGTGTTTGATCTTAATAAAAAGGAAACCATTACATAAACTACTGCAAGGTTGGTTATCATCTTGCACATTTAGGTGTTATTTTTTTTACAGGAAAATATCTACAGTCTGCGAACCACATCTGCAAACATCTTTAGACATTGGAAGATCTCGGAAGTAGGGGACGGTGGGTGGTGGTGGTGTGGTAAACGGTGATGTTGGTGGTGGACAGTGAGTAGTGGTACTAGGTGATGGTGTTTAACCCTACTCTGTATATCTTAAAAGATCTCAGAAGTGGTTGGTTCAAGTCTGCACCAGGAAGAGGTTGCGCGGACATTTTATATTGAAACGTCTTCGAAAAAACAAAAAGTCTGCAGATGACAATGTCTGCGTCGGACAATGTCTGCACGTGGTCTGCGCTGCGCAGACATAAAAGGTTGCGCATACATTTTCTGAAAAAACAAACATCACCTTAGTTTCCTAGTTTGTGTTTTTTTACGTTGTTGACAACTAACATTGTCAACATTTTTTTTACTTTGACATAGATACGATTTTAATCTCAAACTTTGATTAACTATCATTTTGGGCCCTGATGACTTTGCTAGTTTACAATGTTGACTTCTTACTCTACTTTGACATATATATGACTTTAACCTCCAGATTTGACTTGGTTATTATTTTGATCGCTATTTCTTCATATTTTAATATGTCACGCATTACAACTTTAACACCGAAACGTACGAGGCATGAAACTTTTTTAATGAGCGCATGCGATGAAGTCATATACGTGAGACCCGATCGTTGCATTGCGCAAGTTAAATCTATTTTTAATGTAAGACGAAACCTATAAAATGTCATTTATTAGATCACTAGATGTTTAAGTTACTATTTTTTTTGTAGCAAAACGAATAAAGCCCGGCAATCTAGGGTAACCTAACAGCGAAAGAGACCTCATACGCCCTGCAAACACAAAAAGTGTTGGGTAGCCCAAGCCTACCTATTTTTGGGAAAACCGACTCTAATTCAAGAAAAACCCACTAACCCACCCGCTTGTAGATACGACAGCAAAGTACGGTAAAATTCGTTTGGCTCAGAAATCGAACTTGTGTTGCCACAAATCTCTCTTCAATGCCCCATATGCCCCTTCAAAAGTGGTGTTAGTAATACTTGAATATGAGTCTCTTTGAAAAATTCAAACATCTTACCATTATACCACATTAGAAGTTGCATCTTTAAGTTACTCATCCTAGTGAATATTGCTTTCTTGATTTTATGAGAATACCATAGAAATATATATTTATATACTTACTAATTAGCAAGGTCAGATGTGAACTTACTAAGTAGTCTTGAAGTATGGGTTATTTACAAGTTTGCTAATTTTCAACTATTTTATTTATTTACTTAGTTTATTTACGATTTTAGTTCTCGATTTTGACTAATTATTATTTGGCTCCTTATGATTCAGTCAAAATTTTATTTTAACCACTTATTATATTTTGACATATTTGCGACTTGAACCCTCCGGTTTTGATCTGATTATTGTTTTGACCCTAACTTTTGATATTTCTTCGTCTTTTAATATGTGATACATTACGGCTTTTACGTACGAGACTTGAAAATTTTTTATCTACGCATATGACGAGGTCACATACGTGAGCTGTGTCTAGCTTGGTCTTGAATCTAGTTTAAGTTAGTTCGCCTCCAGTGGTCTGCCGTTAACTTTTATTCGAATTTCAAACATATGTTTTAGGGTTTTTTATCGGGATGAGGATAAGAGCCAATTGATGTATACTTTATCTCGAATTAGTGCTCCCAACGATGAAATTTTTAACATCTGATTGAAAGACTGTTAGGTTTAAACATTCAATTGATGATAGTTTTATCGTTTGGAACATCGGTTCTAGGTATGTTTTACATTAATTCACTCGTAGCCCCCTCCCGATCAAAAACCCTAAAATATTGGTTTGAAATTCGATCAAAAATTAACAACGTTAAGTGTCTTCTGACAGCAGACCACTGGAGGAAAATTAGTTTTTGGACCACTTTAAGAAAATAAATTAAATTGGGAGTATTTTCAGCTAATAGGTGTTAATTGGATTATTACTTATGACCATTTTTCCTAAAAGAATTGAAATCAACTTATATTTTTAGCCATGTAAATTTTTTAAATAGTAAAAAAATTTGTCTCCTTAGAGGAGCCAGCCGATTCCCAATCTTGTCTCTTACTTGAGAGCTCTTGAAGTACACATTAAATTCTCATTGAGAAAAATCTCCAAATTTTATAAAGCGAGAGAAAGTAAGAACCACATGCTTCATTTCATCGAAATGAAAAGTTTAATATGTGTACTCTTTTTATGAAACTTTAGAAAAAAGAGTATCAAACTTTTTTTCTTTTTACATGTTAAAAGTATCGTAATTTTCTTTAACATACTTTAGAGAGGACCAATGCTTCTTTTCAACTATCATATTTAACCATAATGTTCATTTCAATACGTCAATACTTTCCTTAAATAACTCTTGAGACATGAAGGTTTGAATATAACATTGTTGGAAATCAGGCCCAAAATCACAAACACGAACACACAAACTGAACCAACTATTCGACTCTTGTATTAGATAAATAAACCGGGACTACTACAAAAACTCATTCAACCCCTATTTATACTAAACAAATAGTAAACCTAACCCAACTATAAAACCTATAAACCTAGATAAATAATCAAACTCAATTATAGTCTAATACTAACTCAATTAAATAATTAATAATCTCAAATACATAAAACTATTTATTAGATCAAATCAAGATTAACATCTTCATTCTCCCCCTTAATCTTGATTTGTACCACCCGGATCTTAAACAAGATCCGTTTCTTCAAATCTGCATTATTATCAACAACTTCAATCCCTTGATCAATCTTGATATCCCTCTTCCTGGGTCCTAGAACTTCACCATTCTTGACCATCGATCAAAGAAAAAAAAACTTGTCACTTCTACCGTCTTCTTCTTCCATTGCTAGACACGACAAGATTCAAAGCCTCCCGCTTTGATGAATCTTCTACCGTCAGCCTATCCGCAAATCTGATCGGATACTTCTGCCAAAAAACAACCTACCTGGTTATTCTGTTTTATCATTGGCAGGAAGGACAGGGTCTGATCTTACCTGGATAGAAAGTTGCTAATGCATTTAAATTCATTACCATTGAACCATCACTGAACTTATCACATGTCATAATCGCCGTTCCAAATGGTACTCCACATTATACGGTTGACCAAATCTCATCACCACAACAGCTCCCCAAACCTCCAGGTTGATAACAAAGAGCCAAAACCTAAAACTAAGAAAACTCACAAGACCCTAACCTTCACTCGGTGAATCCAAAAGTTTTAAATCAAACCTTAACCGTTAGCTTCAATGAATTTTCAACTCAATACAAAATCTCAATTTCTTAGATCGAAAGAAGCACCTAACAAAAGTAGTGTTTTCTTCTTTTCCAATCATACGCACCAAACAAAAATAAGGAATCAAAGTTACCTTCCTTTTGTTTACTTCTGTGCATGAACTTCAAAACAAGAAACAAGAAAATCTTTTTTCCTTTAATTTTGTTTCAAGTAAATCGCAACAAAAATAACGATTGACGTACTCCCTCGAAAGCCAAGAACCAAGGACGGAAAACTCCTCCTAATATCTTTACAAACGCCCCTTTTTCTTCTATCTTCGTCTTCTACCTCCCCGCAGTTGCAACCCCGCCAGGGGTTGCTCCCCTGCTTGGAAAACGACTCTCAAAACCGTCAATACCACGCTCTGATACCAATTGTTGGAAATCAGGCCCAAAATCACAAACACGAACACACAAACTGAACCAACTATTCGACTCTTGTATTAGATAAATAAACCGGGACTACTACAAAAACTCATTCAACCCCTATTTATACTAAACAAATAGTAAACCTAACCCAACTATAAAACCTATAAACCTAGATAAATAATCAAACTCAATTATAGTCTAATACTAACTCAATTAAATAATTAATAATCTCAAATACATAAAACTATTTATTAGATCAAATCAAGATTAACATCTTCAAACATGTCATGTGAAAACACTAGCTACCTAACTATTCTAGTCCATATCTATCTATCGATCTTGATCTCTTTTTTATTCAAACAAACCCAAGGATTTGGTTTTGTTGGAGGGTATTGACAAACTAAACTTAAACTTCACGGTTGTTGATTATTTCTTGATTTCTAGATGCTCCAAAGAGTACTTACGTAATAGAATAGCTTGATTTTGAATTTCTCTGTTTATCAATTCTGATACAAAATGTTTTTTTTATTGGTATCATGGTATGTAGTTGTTGTTCCAATATAGCATGAAAAAACTATTTTTTTTTTAACAACATCTTGATTTTCAAGTAGAAATTCACCACCGTCTGTGGTCAGCAGGACTAGAACTTCTGACCTAGTGCTCTTAACACAATTATGTTACTAATGGGCCACTAACCCATTGACATGAAAAAACTATTTAAGTTGTTAATTTGTTATATGTTTTTATTGTAGCTTTAGAAAATGAGGAAAGGCACAATGATGACCTTATGAGGTGTGCTAAAGGCACGGTAGTATCCCTTCAGATCCATTATTCCCTATAACGTCTAGGCTCTAGCTTCACGGATCCAACCCATGACCCACTTGCACCTTTTTTTTTCAATAACTTTACTTATATCATTTTAATAAAATGACAAGTTTGTATATTGGATTTTTAAAAAACTACTGTAATAACATTTACAACTCATTAACACAACTCATTTAACCCAATTACCTACAACCTAAAAACTTAAAAGTTTCATTCATCCATTTAAAAAACCCAAATTAGTTAAGCCAATTCACCTCAATTAAATATCTACTGTAATAACAATTGACGTAAGTTTATTGTTTTATATGAAACTTAGTTATTTGACTGACACGATTTGTTCAAAAAAATATTATGTAGTGATATCAAAGTGGCCTGTAAAAACATTTCACGCCACATAAAAAAATTGATAGGTCCGTCACTGTGTAGGACCGAGTAAAGAATTTTTTTTACTAGGGCCCAAAAATTATTCTCGTCCAAGGTCCAACGAAAATTGTTGAGATGTAGGACCGGCCCTGGTAAGATAAGGAATAAGGAGAAAATATATAGAGTAAAGTTTTTGATGTAACTTTTTGTTTTCTCTTCGATCAGTTCTTTATCGTTATTCATTTTTCTTCTTGCTAGTTTTTTCTAGTGAATTTGAAAATATAAACATACAAACATGAAATTGAACTAGTTATATATAACTAGGTTTAGAAGTCAGCATAACATGGTCAGTTAAGTATGTAACAAATAAACGTAGCATATAATTTAAAGGAAGGCTAATGTACCTAGCTAGCGCGACAACATGGGTGGTGTGCAAGAGCTTAAAGAGTCAAAGGGGCGGACATGAGTACATGAGTACGTGCATGGATAGTTTCATTGCGTACTAGCTTTTTTGTTGGTTTGGAGTGAGGTGTTGAGATTAAGAGAGCTAAGGAGTCGAGAACCACCTCATTTGTGTTGAGATTAAGAGAGCTAAAGATCAAGTCGAGAACCATCTCATTTGTACGTACTCTCAACTACCCTTAAATACTTTCATAACCCATTTATATTAATCACATAAAATATTTATATCTCATTAGATGATTCATAAGCTTAGTACATATATAATTTATTTTCCAAGAAAGATAGTCATCATCAAGAAAACAATAATGACTATGCTATTTTTTGATTCAACAGAATAAATGTAACGAAAGCTGTCACACCAAACAAATTGACAAAAACAGAATCATACAGTACTGTTGATTTATATCTTATAATTTGACTTTTACCCACAAAACAACCACTCTAAAAAACAAGGGCTAATGCAATCAAATGCTAAGTGAACCAAAGTTTATGTGGTCCTGTTGATCATTGGCAGTGGCCTGTTTAGTCGTTTTCTACCCGTCAAACGATATCAACGATGGAGACTTAAGATGTTCATGAACATAAGAAGATCGAATACAATCGGAACGATAAGAAAGAATGATAGGGATATATATATAGTCTCTCTCTGTATTATGTCCAGATTATGGATTTAATTTCTTGGATAATGATTTAATTTCGGCATTGCCAGACGCTATCGTCCCCATATCCGCGTCGCATTTGCTTGAACAAAAATCGTAGCTATAGCTTTATGTCCCTGTATATTTTACCAAACAAATATAAAAGTAAAATGAAAAATAAAAATGTTTTTATAGCGATGACCTTTCGTCATAATAAGGTTAAATCGGTCAAGATTAACCGGAACCTTTGGAGACGACTTTGACTTTTCATCACAGTAGGGTTAATATTATGTTTTTAAAATAAGTATTCAAATTAAAATCAAAAGTAAATTAATTTTGGCATGTAGCGACGAAATATTGTCGTTGTAGGCTTTTCGCATGAGTCGTTTTTTAGGGTGGTTCTTGCTCACTCTATGTGGACGAAACTTCATCGCTATAGACTTTGTCAAAATTCTGGAAACCCCTATATATATAACGATATTTCGTCACGAAAGAATGAGCTATAAGACAGAACATTCTATAATAGGGTTCGTCTCAAACCCATTTTCTTGTATTTGTATTTAGGGATGAAAACATATCACATAAACTATCCACATAATCCTTTAAAATAATAATAAATCATTCAAAGGGTATTTGAAATTGAGTTTGAAAACGACTTATTAAAAAACCGATAAGTCATTTTGAAAAGTGAAAAAGTTTGGTTTTTTTAATATTTTTTACTTATTTGCTTTTTTTAAAAACTAATAAGTCAAGAAGTTATTTTCCAACTTAATCCAAAAACCCTCTTAGTTTATTTGTAACTCAATCACAACACCTGTTATTTAATCACTGTCACTTTTCCACGATAAATCGTCTAATCAATATCACTCTTTCACGATAACTCTTCTAATCACTCACTCTTTAACAATAAGTTTTTGTAAAATTAACCACCCAACATGAGACCACTTTTTTCACATTTTTATTCACTGTTATTCTTTCAACTCTTTCATCAACGTAGCCTTATTTCCAATCTACATAAAATAAAGAGTAGATTTCAGTTTGGACCCTTAGGTTTAATCATTTTAGTTCAAAAGTAATTTATTCTCATATTGAGGCCTGACTACTGAGTTTTTAGGTTTGTATTTTATAACTGTTTTGGTCCTAAAAACTAAATCTATTATATTTTTCAATTAAGTTTAGAGGTATTTCTGTCAACTTACATCTGAGATAATTTTTTTATGTATATTTACATTGGCTTAAGAAAATTGTGTAATTTATTTAATTAATTTAAAAAATACTAAAAATATAATCTCCCCCTACCTACCTCTATTTCTGCAACTTCCAATGTGTTGTATGTAATGGTAAAACATAAAATATTTAGATACTTTAAAAGAGACTCAAGTTGAATTCTCTTTAGCATCACTTTTGAAGAGCCATTGGGGGCAATGAAGGAAAACTTGTGTCAATACAAGTTCGATCTCTGAGTTGTACGGTTTTATTGCTAGCTTGTTGGCGTGTTTGTGGGCGAGCGGGTTAGTGATCTTTTTTCCTGAATTGGAGTTAGGTTTCTCCCGAAATAGATGGGTTTGAGTTACTTAGCATTGTATGTGTTCATAGAACGTATATGACTGTCTTTCATCATCAGGTTAACGAGCCATTGGACTTTATTTGTTTCGCTTCGCTGTAATAAAAAAAATTAAAAAAAATCTCTCTCCATCTTTGATACTGGAGTGTTTTAAACGTACCCTCATCTAGAGGTGTAAAAAAAAACCGGTTTCTCAACCCGACCCGACAACCCGACCCGGACCCGAACCGGTTTCAACCCGGTATTATAAAACCCGGTTCGGGTTTTTAAAAACCCGTCGGTTTGAAACCGGTTTTTATATTTTATATTGAACCCGGTTTGTACCCGGGTTTTTTTTAACCCGGTTTGAACCCGACCCGGTCCAACCCGGTGTAAAATCACTTTTTTTAACGGTTTTTTTACCCAACCCGACCCCAACCCGACCCTAACCGGTTTCAAAAACCCGATTTTTTAGTCCTTAAAAACCCGACCCGAACCCGACCCGGTTTGGTCAAAAACCCGGTTGGGATTTTGTTGACCAAAACCGGGTTGGGTTTAAACCCGAACCGGTTTGGGCCCAAAACCCGTTTTGTACACCTCTACCCTCATCATGTGAGAGGAATATTATTCCTTGAGCAGGCGGGCCCACTATGTTTGTGAGACAGGAGGCTATATTTGGGTGACAACATATATTATATTGTATAGTTTTGGTTTTTAGCTTTTTACATGGCATAAAAAATAATACTAAATGACACAATGAGTAAAAAAATGCAAATACAATAAAACAAACATCAATCATGCAACATGGCTACCAAAGTACCAATGTCATGGGTTGTGATCAACTTATAACAATTGGTAAAAGATTAAAAAAAAATTCCAAAAAAGACGTTTTAAACAACTAGAGCATCGAAATCCCCTCATCTCACGCAATCACTTATCATGACCTTTCATAATCTCTTTCTTTGTAGCCTACTTTTTGGAAGGTGGTGAAGCAAAGAAAGGGATTGTAGGAAATGTTGGAAGGTTTGGGATGGTTGACATTGAGGGCATTGGAGGTAAGGAAACTCTCGGCATATTAGCGAGTGTCGGGATAATTGGAATGGTGGGCATTTGTGGTTGTTGCATTGTCAGGATAGTTGGTATTTGTGGTTGTGGCAATGTCGCCATGTCGGTATGGTTGGCATCTGAGGTTGTGGTCGTGTCGGAATGGTTGGCATCTGGGGTTGTGGCAGTGTTGGAATGGTTGGTATTTGAGTAGGGGTGTAAACGAGCCGAGCTACTCGCAAGCTACTCGAGATCGATTCGATAAAAAGCTCGAACGAGCCGAGCTTTTTTGAGCTCGAGCCCGAGCCTAAAAAAGAAGCTCATTAAGTTATCGAGCTCGAGCTCGAGCTTGAGCCGGCTCGCGAGCCTTATCGAGCTTTTCATTTATATGTTTTTTTATTTATTTTATAAATATATTATTATTATTAGTTAAAATATATATAAATTATGATTAAAAATATTTAATATGTATTTTGTTATATATAAAATACATATAATTAAAAGTTTATGTAAAATTAAATATAAATAATTAAAAATATATAAAAGATTAAATATAAATAATTAAAAATAAAAAAAATAAAAAACCAGACGAGTTGAGCCCGAGCCGAGCTCGAGCTTGAGAAATTTGTGACGAGCTCGAGCTCGAGCTTTGAAATTAAAGCTTGAAACGAGCCGAGCTCGAGCTAGAGCCTGGTAAAGCTTAAACAAGGCGAGCTCAAGCCTAGACAAGCTCGGGCTCGGCTCGGCTCGTTTACACCCCTATATTGAGGTTATGGCATTGTTGGAGTAGCTTGTAGCAAATTACGTGAAGCATGACAACCTCTATACACTATGTGATGTGCCAATTCTAGGTAGAATGTTATATGAAAATAAGTGGACGCCAATGGCAAAGCTTGAAAAGATAGACGGTGGGCGGGTTTTTTAAAATTTTATTACAGGCGGACGACCAGTACTAAGCTTCACCCCTGGTGGATGCATTGAGTAGAGTTCTAATATATTTAATAATTTTTTCAAATGATACGATCGACTAATTTTTATGTCCGGAGATTAAAAGGTGAGTTTTTTTTCATTTGAATCGTCCGGTAACCCAGAAACTGTCTATTTAACCTGGAGACTCGAGTTTAATTCTCGGCTCCAACCTATATTATTTTTTGGGATTTTCATTGGAGTTCTTCTTTTTTAATAATTTTAAATTATTTGTAAGAGTTTAATTACACTCCAAGGCACGGCACACAATACTCTTTTTAATTATCCATGCCTAACCATGAATGTCACAAACATAATGCGTGTAATAAGGTCATTAACGCGTCTGTCGTGTGATCAGTGCATCACACGTTAACATTTTTTTTTTTTTTTATTTATTTAGAACGGCGGTTGGTGCATCACACGTTAACATTATTAGTGTAATGTGCGTACAAAGTCATGCATGAATGTGATCACTTTATGTTATTGTCATCAGCGTAAGCTAGCAAGCTAGTCTTGAACAGGAGTGTATTGAAATACATAAGAACTTGTAAACATGATGATGTTTCATACTTTCATATATGGGATTATAATTTATAAGTATCATCAATTAACCTGGCCACTACAAATTATTTATGTTTCTAAACACAAATAACAATAAGAAGAACTGGGATGTGTCAAGTTCCATATATATCATATCAGGCCCATGATTAAAGCTTTGCTTCACTTTTACACTTTTACTTCAATTCCATCCCTGCATGGCTGCATTTGACCAAAGTAAGGACGTACCCAATATAAATGTCATTTACAACAAGTACCCACTATATATATATGGGGCATGATAATTAAAGATGATAATCCATACTGACTACTTGTATATTTGAATACAAAACCCTGTCAGTGTTATGCAAGAGTACTCCAACTGATTTTTTCAGCCGACTAGTCGAAAAAAAAGCTTCGTTAATTCAGCACTACATCGCGATTGGATTGAATTATCGAATTCAGAAAAAAAAATCTATCAATTAATGAATATGTACATAGTAAAAAAAAGTCACATGCAAGCTTTGTAAACTAATCATATAATGTCAAGACTAAAGATTTACTACTACACTTGTTTTCAAATGCTCTAGCCACTCTGACGTGTTTTGGACCTTTTGGTCCTAAAATAGTAAAATTGGAGTGCATCCGTGAGGCATATGCATTTTGGTCGCATAGTCCGACTAGCGTGATGCGTTTGTTATTAATAATATAAATATACATAACAGTTATTAGTTTAGTGCCTGCGCTACGCTCAGGAACACGGCATTCAAGTGATGTTTTTAAGGATATTCATGAATGTTCCAATCAGTTTTGAGACAACCGTGGTAAACCGGAACACATGATATACTTTTAAAATTAGACTTTTAGTATAGTAATATTATACTCAAATTTACTACACCATAAAATGCTCAGTTTTATGGTGTAGTTTATTTTAAAAAATCGTATAAAAATGTTATGTATATTTATAAAACACCTAGGTCTTTAATTGTATGTTATTATTAACTTTATCCAAAAGTTTCATTTTTAGACCCTATCAAATATAAACCGACTCATGTACACCCCTTGTAGTAGAGGGTTAAAATATAAATACTCTTAATTTTTTCAGAATTCCCAAAATATTAGGGGACCAAAAATGTAATTAGTTTTATTATAATATATTTTATATACATATTTGGAAGAGCATTGGAAGAGCATGGTCTAGGAATGTGTGCAACGGAAGTTGAGAAATGTCAGTGGTTGTGGTGGTGGATTTGAAAGGAAAATGTTGTTCATCGAAGCGTGCATGACGGGTGATGTAGATACGAGAGGTGGTGAGATCAAGACATTTGTATCCCTTGTATTGGGGACAATAACCGATGAAGACACATGGAAGACTTCGCGGAGATAGTTTGTGAGTGGCATACTCACGTAAACATGGAAACACCCGACATGCGAAAACCTTGAGATTATTGTATATAGGTTTTTTGTGAAACATGAGTTCAAATGGGGATTTGTCATGAAGGATTTTTGTGGGCAATCTATTAATAATAAAGACTGCAGTGGAGAAAGCTTCCACCCAATAGATCGGTGGTACATGGCCATTAAACATCATAGCAAGGCCAGTTTCAACGATATGACGATGTTTGCGTTCTGCCCGACCATTTTGCTGCGGTGTATGAGGGCATGAAAGGCGGTGAAATGTTCCATTTGTTTGAAGAATGCGAGTGACGTGTTGGTTTACAAACTCAGTGCCACCATCACTTTGAAAAGTTTTAATTTTGCGAGAAAACTGGGTTTGTACCATATTGATAAAAGTAGATAGTGTGGGATAAAAGTCAGTTTTGAGTTTGAGCGGGTAAAACCATGTAAACCGAGAGTGGTCATCCACAAAAATGACATAATATCGATGTTGATTAATGGACGTGACAGGAGAAGGACCCCAAAGGTCACAGTGAATTAAGTCAAGTGGGGCAGTGGCACGTTGTTCATTTAATTCAAACGATAATTTGTGGCTTTTGGCCATTTCACAAGATGAGCATATGATCGGTTTTGGTAATAAGGAAGTAAGAGATAGACACCCCAATTTATTTAGTAATGAAACAGTATCAAACGAAACATGTCCTAGGCGAGCATGCCATTGTTCAAAAGAAAGACACATATTATTTGCTGAAGCAGAGAAAGCTTGAGGACCATTTTCAAGGACATAGAGGCCATCCTTAAAGCGACCTTGAGCGAGCACCTCTTTCGTGCTTCGATCCTGTATATAAAAATATGGTTGTGAGAATAAGACATCCAATGGTTGATCAAGTGTAAGTTTGCCAACCGATAATAAGGGTTTTGTTAAATTTGGAACAACTAAAACATCATTCAGTTTTATGTTGTTGTGTAAACATGTGTTACCAATTGCTTTCACACGAAGATGATTACCATCTCCAAACATGACAGATGCATTTGCGGCTGGTGAAGTGGGGTTAAGAACATCAGCAGCTGATGGTGTCATGTGATTTGTAGCACCCGAGTCTACGAACCAGTCGGGCCCTGACGTTGTAACATGACATTGGGCATGAAATGCCCTAGCAAGATCAGCATCTGTGGGTGTATGTTGTGAGGCATATGAGGTAAGATTTGGACATTGATTGGCATAATGTCCAATGACGCGACACAGTTGACAGGTGGGTGAACGGCGACCACGACCTCGTGACCCATAGGAACTACCAGTACCTCGTCCACCCCTATTTCGGTTTCTATTGGTGCTTTGCTGTGATGTGCGACTATTTTCAGCAGTGAAAGCAACTTGGGGAGGTGTGTTTCCATGAAGAGAACGAATGAAAAGTTCATGACTTTCAGCTTGAATAATCAACTCTCGAAGAGAGGGAGGAGGTTTGATGGCACGTAGAGTGGTAGAGAACATCTCAAAGGAAGGACCCAAGCCACAAGAGAACCAGTGAAGTATTTCGGCATCTGTGGGTTGATGACCAACTGCAGTCAGTTGGTCACAGTAGTACTTGAATTTACGACCAAACTCGTTCACCGAGGAGGTACCTTTGTTGAGACGGCGAAGCTCATCACGCAAATTGTGAATGCTTTCAATCGATGTGTTGCTGTATGCTTGTTCTAGTGCCAACCAAATATCACGAGCAGTTTTAATTTCGACAGTTACTGCGAGCGCTTCTTCGGATAGAGTAGCATTAAGAAGAATTATTGCTCTTCTGTCTGCTGCAACCCACGAGTCAAGAAGTGGGTTTGGAACAGGTTTGTTATCGAGCATGATGGTTTCAGCCGGTAATTTTGAAGTGCCATCTATGTGGGAGAGGAGATCTTGATGGGCAAACAATGGTAGAACTTGATTTTTCCATATGAGATAATTGTTAGGTGTGAGTTTGATAGTAAGAAAATGAGAGAGAGAGTGGAGAGACATGGCTGGATCAGTTGAAGAGGTAGCCATGAGAGATTATGAGAAGAAGATGAAGATGAGAAGGTGAGAAGGGGAAAGGCAAAAAACGGTGGGAAGAGGAGAGGATCGGTTCAGGCGAATGATACCATGTGTGGATTAATAATTGCTTACCCATAATCAGGGGATAGCAAGCTATATATATACATTCAATTTACAGATACATACACTAATAAATAGAAAATAACACAAACAGTACTCTAAGTAATAAGAAGTGCTATGTGGGTTTAACACCTTTTGGTCCTAAAATAGTAAAATTGGAGTGCATCCGTGAGGCATATGCATTTTGGTCGCATAGTCCGACTAGCGTGATGCGTTTGTTATTAATAATATAAATATACATAACAGTTATTAGTTTAGTGCCTGCGCTACGCTCAGGAACACGGCATTCAAGTGATGTTTTTAAGGATATTCATGAATGTTCCAATCAGTTTTGAGACAACCGTGGTAAACCGGAACACATGATATACTTTTAAAATTAGACTTTTAGTATAGTAATATTATACTCAAATTTACTACACCATAAAATGCTCAGTTTTATGGTGTAGTTTATTTTAAAAAATCGTATAAAAATGTTATGTATATTTATAAAACACCTAGGTCTTTAATTGTATGTTATTATTAACTTTATCCAAAAGTTTCATTTTTAGACCCTATCAAATATAAACCGACTCATGTACACCCCTTGTAGTAGAGGGTTAAAATATAAATACTCTTAATTTTTTCAGAATTCCCAAAATATTAGGGGACCAAAAATGTAATTAGTTTTATTATAATATATTTTATATACATATTTTAAATAAAAAACATTATTGTGAGATAAACTCTTATATGATGCCACATAAGCCACAAGCTTTAAAATTGTGACACATAAACTTTTTACGTTTTGCTATATTATATATGGATTATACTTTTATATTCTATAAACTACTAAATTAGAAGGTTGGTTACAAAGTTTTGTCTTTTTCTAGCCTTAATACTCTATATATACAATTAGTTTAGGTTATTTTCAAAGAAATGGTTTAGATCAATTGGTTTCATGCATGTAACTTATGTGGTAACTTTGGAGTTTGGAGACGTCACGTGTTCGACACGCACTATCAACAAATTTTGATTTTTTTTTATTTCTAACATTTTTTTGTTCTTTTTGTCTCATTTTTTAAAGTGTTTATAAGCAATATATCCGATTTTAATTTGCAGCTTTGACTAATTATCATTATGGCATCTGATAACTTAACCAACTTACGACTTTCACTTCCTATTTACTTAGACATATTTACGACTTTAACCCTTTGGGTTTGACTTGATTTTTTTTTGACCTCTGAGTATGGATATTTCTATGTCTTTTAGTATGCGACACACTACGAGTTTACACCGTAACGTACGAGCCAAGAAATTATGTTTACCCACGCATGTGATAAACTCACAACGTAAGACCTGACCGTACGACCCGGTCGCTGCATCGCTCGGCCCGGTCTGAGATCTAGTTAAACATAAAAACATACTCATATGACACTTATAAAACACATGTGAACATAAAAACACACTTATAATTAGTTCAACAAACTTAAACATAAAAACTACTTTCAAAAAATTAATTCTAATCACTTATCATCGTAACCGCGCACAATTTCTTCTCCCTCACCATCGATAGCCCCTCATGAAATCAGATCGCATCAATGCAATGATGCGCTCTCAACATCTATCACGTGCATTATGCATTATGATTTATGAGCGCGTTTAAAAACCAAACTACTGTTTATAGAGCCTGGTTTTATCAAATTTTACAAGGCATATTTTTGTGTATTGCATTACTTGAAGTCGAAGGTATTGCATTACATCGGGCATATTTTTGTGTAGTTGGATCTCACTATCTCAGGCCGTAGAATTGGGCCAGATGGCAAGTCGTAACCCATTTAAAACGGGATTCAGCTCAATTAGTCCACAAATAGATTTAAAAGCCCAAATGACCACGGCTTTTAGAACCGGACCAAACGTCAAACAATCTTTTTATTGGTTCATTGGTAAATATTGGTTGGATCAGATGAATCAGATTTAAGAACATAATGATGCCATAAATATTTAAAAAATAAATACGTAATATATAGAAAGAGTTCTAAAAACTTCCGGTCCAACCTTTTGACTTTTCGATTCGATCACCCATTTCTAGTTCAACCGACCGTTCTGGTTTTTAAACATTTGTTATGGAGTTATAGCTTATGTTAATCATTTTGTTATCGCCTTTGATGGTTCGTTACTTTGTTTAGTGATTTGCACGTATAATAGACTGGTATATATTGTTAGTTAACCCTCGATTGGACCGGGATTATTGAGCAGGCCCAGTTGAAGTCAAGAAGCCCAAACCGTAAATTTGGGTGAGATACAAAAGTCAATCAAGTCATGTGTCTTAGATGAATTAGTATTGGTTTAGGATTGTTTATTTATTTTCTTGTTTCTCAAGTTTGTAGGCCTTATAAAGCCATCGATGTCTTGCTAGTTATTTTATGAATTTGTAAGTAACTTTTGAGTTTATTAATAAGAAAAGAGTCGTGAGAGAGTCCCCTCACAAAAAGAGTAAATCTCCGTGTTTGTGTTTGGTCGTTTCGGTTGTGCGATATCAATTGTTTCCCAACAATTGGTATCAGAGCCTTGTGATTGTGAAGATCTAGGGTATTCGAAGAAGGTACGATCAGGATTGGCAGAATCACTTTTTGCAAGGTTGAAGATCAAGTGAATAACCTGATTGCATTAAGAGGTTCACGTAACCTTCTTGTTAGAGAAAAGACAATATCAAGATGGTTCAACCAGTTGGTGAGGGTCCAGCAAATCCACCACCCAATCAGATTATTGTTCATCAGTCAAAGGAACCAAGCACAGCGGGCCTAACTGTACCGAAGTTGTCTGGTACTAACTACAACACATGGACGACTCTTATGGAGGCGGTTTTAGATGCGAATGATCTATGGGATGTCGTAAATCCTGAACACGACCTAGTCGATGAACCGACTAATGTCAAAAAGAACAAAGTCGCCCGAGCCATGATTTATCAATCTCTCCCCGAGAATATCATGGCGCAAGTGGCAAAGACAAAGAGTGCGCGGGAAATCTGGGAGGCTCTTCGAGTAAGGTTTTTAGGGGCTGAACGTACTCAACAGGCCAAACTTCAAACTCTTAAACGAGAGTTTGATCAGTTGAAGATGGGGCCAAAGGACTCGGTCGATGATTTTGCTGGTAAGCTATCAGAAATCATAAACAGATTTTGCAGCCTTGGGGAAACACTAGAAACGAGTGTTGTAGTAAAGAAACTTCTCGAAGCTATGCCCACGCGATTCATAAACATCGTAGCTACAATCGAGCAAGTAACAGATCTGCAAGACTTGACTTTTGAAGATTGTCTAGCCCGTCTAAAAGCATTTGAAGAACGCACAAAAGGCTTTGAAGAACAAGTGGAAAAGGAAAATAGGCTGATGTATGCAAAAGAACAGTCAAATGGAAGAAAGCTTGATGAAAATAAGGGAGGTGGAGGTCGTGGTTATGGTTCGAATAATCGTGGTCGTGGTAGAAACTCTGACCGAGGTCGAGGTAGAGGAAACGGACGAGGCCGAGGTGGTCGTTCAAACACCTATAACCACAATAACCACAATCGAACAAATAATGACAACCAAAACCAACATGGAGGTATGAATCAGAACCGGGACAAGAAAACCGTAACTTGTTATAGTTGTCAAAAGCAAGGACACTATTCTTGGGAATGTAATTCCCAAACTCAACCACAAGTTAATCTGAACATGAGGGATGATGATGGACCTGCGCTAATGATGATGGCAACTGGAAAAATTTATTTGAATGAAGAAAAGGTAAACCCGAAGTTATATGCTTCCACAGATAATACGGTTTGGTATCTAGATAATGGAGCTTCTAATAACATGACTGGGATAGAAGCAAACTTTACTAATCTCGATCGAAGTGTCTCGGGGCTGGTAAGTTTTGGCGACGGGTCGAAAGTGAAGATTCAAGGAATTGGCTCTATAATTTTTGATTGCAAGAACGGGGAACAGAGGGTGTTATCAAATGTGTATTTTATCCCGGATCTTCAAAGTAACATAATCAGTCTCGGGCAAATGACTGAAGGAGGGTATGAAGTGTTGATGAAACAAAGTTATTTGTGGCTCTACGAAGAAGACGGGCGTGTATTAATGAAAATACCTCGCTCACCGAATCGGCTTTACAAGATAGCACTAAAAGTTGGATCACCGGTATGTTTGCTAAACTCAATAGAAGACCAAGCCTGGCTTTGGCATGCAAGACTTGGTCATCTAAATTTCAAATCTCTAAATCAACTGCATGACATTGCAAAGGGCATACCTAAGATAGCTAACTTGTCACAAGTATGTAATGCCTGCATGGTGGGTAAACATAGCCGAGCACCGTTCCCGACGCAAGCATCCTTTAGAGCCACAAAACCACTTGAATTGATTCATACAGACTTGTGTGGACCAATTTCTCCTCCAACCTTAGCAGGTAGTCGGTACTTTATGTTACTGGTAGATGACTACTCAAGGTTTATGTGGGTTTACACCTTAAAAACTAAGAGTGAAGCACTAACTATTTTTGCTAAGTTCAAACAACAAGTGGAGTTAGAAAGCTCGTTTAAAATTAAATCGCTAAGGAGTGATCGAGGCGGTGAATTTCTGAATACTCTTTTCAGTGAATTTTGTGACAAAACAGGCATTCAACGAATGTTTACAGCTCCCTACACACCCCAACAGAATGGTGTGGTAGAACGCAGAAATAGGAGCGTATTAAATATTACCCGAAGCATGATGAAGGCTATGAAATTACCACAGAACTTATGGGGAGAAACTGTCAGGCATTCGGTGTTCGTGTTAAACAGGGTGTCAACTAAGGCACTAGAGAAGAAAACTCCTTATGAAGCATGGAAAGGAAGAAAGCCAAATATTTCACACCTTAAGGTATTTGGCTGCAACTGTTACATGAAAACGCCGCCTGTGAACCTGACTAAACTGGATGATCGCAGTAAGAATGTGGTTTATTTAGGTACTGAACCTGGTACAAAAGCATACCGCCTCTATGATCCAACCAATAATCGAATCTATGTAAGCAGGGATGTCGTGTTTGAGGAATCGAAGCCTTATGATTGGATCAGGCATGTTGAAGCGATTGGTGAAGAAGCTGGTAACGAGTGGACTGATTTCAAAGTCCATATTAATGAATTTGATCAGCATGTAGAGACTCATTCTGAGTCTGAACCAAAAGATAATAATAATGAGAATAATGGCAATACTAGGGAGGCCCACGTACAAAATCAAACAGCTCAATCTAATGATTTAGAGAACATGGAAGATGCCAACAATGAAGGGATAAGAAGGTCGAATAGAGTTCATGCTCTACCTTCTAGATTTAATGACTTTGTTATGCTACAGGAGCAAGAAACCATTGAACTCAATGATATACCATCAAATTTTCAAGAAGCAAATGAGTCGAAAGAGTGGAGGAATGCTATGAGAACCGAGTTAGTCTCGATCGAAGAAAACAATACATGGGTGTTATGTGATTTACCTACTGGAACCAAATCCATTGGTTTGAAATGGGTATTTAAGGCAAATCGAGATGAAAAAGGTACGAAGTACAAAGCGCGCCTGGTGGCAAAAGGTTATGTACAAGAACAAGGTGTTGATTTTGATGAAGCGTTTGCACCAGTAGCAAGGTTGGAATCTATACGATTAATGCTAGCACTAGCTGCTCGAAACAGTTGGAAAGTATTTCACTTGGACGTCAAAGCGGCGTTTTTGAACGGGGAGTTAAAGGAAGCCGTCTATGTTAAGCAACCGGAAGGTTTCGTTATTCCAGGGAAAGAAGCCATGGTTTATCGACTAAATAAAGCTTTATATGGTTTACGCCAAGCACCTCGAGCGTGGAACGAGAAATTGGATTCAACTTTAAGGACTCTTGGGTTCGTTCGGTGTCCTAAAGAATCAGCAGTGTATAAGCGAGTTGAAGACGGAGAGTTAACGCTTGTTGGAGTGTACGTTGATGACTTGATTGTAACCGGTTCAAGCTTACGAGAAATAGACAAATTCAAGTTTCAAATGATGAAAAAATTTCACATGCAGGACCTTGGGTTACTTTCTTATTACGTGGGTTTGGAAGTAAGTCAAGATCAAGACCGGATTACAATAAAGCAAACTGCTTATGCTGAAAAAATATTAAAACTTGCCGGAATGAGTAATGCGAATCCGTGTCGGTACCCTATGGAACCCAGGTTGCAACTGCTAAACAACGACGAAGAAGAAGAAGTAAACGTCACTGAATATCGAAGTCTTATTGGGAGCCTACGTTATCTGACACATACGAGACCAGATTTGAGTTTTTCGGTTGATCTAGTGAGTCGGTTTATGCAACAACCGAAGGTATCACATCTAAAAGCAGTGAAACATATTCTTCGCTATATTCGTGGAACTACTAATTATGGGCTTAGTTATGGAAAAGAAGGAAAAATGGAATTGACTGGGTATTGTGACAGCTCATACGCAACGGATGAAGAAGACGGAAAAAGTACGAGTGGAATGGTTTTCTATTTGGGTAATGTTGTGATTTCATGGAATTCACAGAAACAACAAACCGTAGCATTGTCTTCGTGCGAGGCGGAGTATATGGCAGCATCTGAATGTGCTTGTCAAGCTCTATGGTTAAAAGGTTTATTGAGTGACTTGACGGGTCAAAAAGAAAAAAAGGTGATGTTACGTGTTGACAACGAATCTGCCATAGCTCTAATCAAGAATCCGGTTTTTCATAAACGGAGTAAACACATCAAGACTCGTTATCATTTTATCAGAGAGTATGTTGATAAAGAAGAAATTCAAGTTGAACATGTAAGGGGAGAAGAACAAAGAGCTGACATTCTCACTAAGGCGTTACCTCGATTAAAGTTTGAAGAAATGAGGCAATTGCTTGGAATGGTGGATTTAGGAGGTACAACCGAGGCTTAAGGGGAGAATGTTAGTTAACCCTCGATTGGACCGGGATTATTGAGCAGGCCCAGTTGAAGTCAAGAAGCCCAAACCGTAAATTTGGGTGAGATACAAAAGTCAATCAAGTCATGTGTCTTAGATGAATTAGTATTGGTTTAGGATTGTTTATTTATTTTCTTGTTTCTCAAGTTTGTAGGCCTTATAAAGCCATCGATGTCTTGCTAGTTATTTTATGAGTTTGTAAGTAACTTTTGAGTTTATTAATAAGAAAAGAGTCGTGAGAGAGTCCCCTCACAAAAAGAGTAAATCTCCGTGTTTGTGTTTGGTCGTTTCGGTTGTGCGATATCAATTGTTTCCCAACATATATTTTGTATTTTTGCTTAGGTCGTTATTTAAATGAATGATATAATTATGATTCTAAGTTGTTTTTAACCATGATAGATATGTGTAATGCTTTCGTCTCCTGTTTTGCATTCGTATGTTTTTAGTTACTTGAGATTCATGAGGTCTTAAGTTCAAAACTTATTAGAGGTTTTTCTATTTATGAAGGTTTCCTGTTAGGGTTACTGAGGCCAGCTGGGGTTGGTATCGTCCTATGACTCTTTGCCCATGGATTGCCGAGTAGCCGGTTTGTGGTCGTAACATCACGAGCTAAGGTCCAGGGAGACTCATTCGTTGTAACAACAAAAAGTTTAGATGTAGCCATGCAACGCTCGTTCTATCTAGGTCCATGCAATTTTCAACCCAATGGCCAATGCCACATATGTATTCGGTATCAAATATTAATACTTATAAAGTGTCAACTTAAAATGCAAACTTATATTTTCATATGAATTGAAAAAAATAATTATCGAAGTTATAACTAAAAGGTAAAATCATTATCACCCAAGTTATAATCAACAGATAAAAATACACACATAGAAATTATGCCGCATGTTACAAAAATTATCACCTAAATGTGAGAACAGTCGATATTGTTTCGCACGCTTTATTAAAATGAAATGGAGTTTGCTTTAAACCTTAACTTGAAATTGGATGAATTAAAACCCTACAACTTCATATCTTCGCATTTCCAGACAGATAAACCATTCTTATCTTGCATACAGCAATGGCGAGGATAGCATGTCACCATATCGTCGCACTTCCATTGAAATCGTCATTCATAACACGGTCTCCATCGTTTTATTCACCGGAAGCCTCTCTCTCCGTCGCCTTCCGTCGGCGTTTCTCTTCCAAAATAAGCATGAGCCTCAAAGCTGGAATCGTCGGTCTTCCTAATGTCGGAAAATCCACTCTATTCAACGCCGTTGTAAGTCTCATCTACTTCGATTTGTATCTTCTTCTACATTAACGTCGAACTCAATTTCAATCGGAGAACTTATTTATATATGTATGATGTTATTCAGCAATTGTATCCTGTTGATAGAAAGGAAATTAGGTCTGATTATGGTTATTAGAGGTGTCAAGAGACGTTATTGTTGTAGTACCTTTATAAACAATGCATCTGATGTATTATGTCAAATATAGTTTAGGAACACAAATAATTGCTGTACAATAAGTTACACTTGCGCTATGTGCTAAGTGCATCTGATATATCATGTCATAATAGTCTAAGGTCTCTAGAAATGTTAAATGATATGATACTTCATTCACTACTAAATGGAGATAAAGTTTGGATCTATGTGAAATTGACCAGTTTTAAGCTCAGTTTGATAAGAAAACTGAATTTTTAAGTTTTTGGGAAATTTTGATAACTACATTATTCTTTGTGAGGAACTATGTTAAATGTGCAGTTATTTTGAGCTTAGAATTTGAAATTTACCTCTATTTGAGATGATAGGCAGTTGAATATCTCGTTTGACGGACCGTATGTTCTTGTGTGGAAGCACATTTGGTTGTTATAACTTTTAAGTAATAAATGATTCTTTGATTTGATTGGCAAATTTTTATGTTGACAAATTGCATCAGCTACTTCAGGCCTTCAGGGAACAAGTCAACTGCTCTGCTGAGTTTGCTCATGCTTTGTCATTACAATATTATAGTCCAATTGTTGATTTTTGTAGAAATGTGTAGATCTTAGGATTATAGAACATGTTTTGAGTTATTTGATCATGGATTCATGCACCATGCAGTTGCTTGATTTTAGATTCTAGTTGTTTATTTATTATAGAACACCCTCAGTTTTTAAGTCAAGTATAAAATGGAAGATTTTCATACACACCTCAGGAAAACCAGACATGAGTCTTAAAATCTTAAAATATCTTCAGAATTTGAATACTCTTAAATGTTGTTCATACAAAGGAGCTCTGTTCTAGTATTAAGTTGTCAAACTAGATTACAAAGCTTGTCTTCTTTACATGGCTCCCATATTGCATCCTAACTAAAATATAAGCTCAATTGTTTCTACCTTTAGGTACATTCATATATATATATATATATATATATATATATATATATATATATATATATATTTCTGAGATTAATAAAAGAAATCAGCATTTCATAATATGCCTTTTATAGGTTGAAAATGGAAAAGCTCAGGCTGCTAACTTTCCATTTTGTACAATTGAACCGAACGTTGGAATTGTTGCTGTTCCTGATCCACGTCTCCAAGTCCTCTCTAATCTCAGCAAATCTCAACGGTCGGTACCAGCTTCCATAGAATTTGTAGATATTGCTGGCCTTGTGAAGGGAGCCAGTCAAGGGGAGGTTTAGAAATTTAATTTTTTTAATTCTCGATAAGCTATCAAATTTATTCTGCATATTTAGGTGCTTTCCTTTGTTAACAAAAATGCTCTGCTAATAATTGTCACAGGGCTTAGGTAATAAATTTTTGTCACATATACGTGAAGTGGATTCCATACTTCAGGTTTGTTGCTTATTTGAAGATCTTGATTAATATATTGTTTGCTTACTTAATCTGTTACGTTTTGAAGCTTTAGTTTGCTTTTGTGCCAGGTTGTACGATGTTTTGAGGATAATGACATTGTTCATGTAAATGGGAAAGTTGACCCCAAGTCAGATATTGATGTCATCAACTTAGAGCTAGCCTTCTCAGATTTAGACCAGGTATTCTATCATAATCAGTTTTTACTTTTTGTACCAATTTGATCTAAATTTTGTACAAAGTTTTTGACATCATGATATAGTTGTAGCATTCTATAATAAGTTGAACTGATACAAGAAATGCAGATTGAGAAAAGAATAGAGAAACTCAAAAAGAGCAAAACTAGTAATTCACAAGTCAAAGCTAAGGTAAAACTGGTTTCAGACATCCACCTAGATTAATAATCCTTCTTTTCGTTACATGATCTTCTCTCTGAAATACTTTGTTTTCAGGAAGAAGCAGAAAAATCAGCCCTAGAAAAAATACAAGCAACACTAATGGATGGAAAACCAGCAAGATCAGTGGCTTTAACAGATTTTGAAAAGGAATCTATAAATCATCTTTGTTTACTTACAATGAAGCCTGTTATTTACGTTGCAAATGTTGCAGAGTCTGATTTAGCTACACCTGAAAGTAATCCTTATGTCAAAAATGTCATGGAACTTGCCTCTGAATTACAGTCTGGTATTGTAACCGTCTCGGCACAGGTATTAAAAATTTGGAAGTAGTATCAGCTAGAATGTCATGTATTTTATATATTAAGTTTTTTTTTTCTCTTTTTTCTCTTTTAAAATTGTTTTAAGTGTCGATGCAGGTGGAGTCAGAGCTAACTGAACTCCCCTTAGAAGAAAGAGTAGAATTTTTGACATCTCTTGGTGTAGATGAGAGCGGGCTCGGAAATCTTATTAGGGCGACGTATAATCTTCTTGGCTTACGTACATACTTCACTTCTGGAGAAAAGGTTTTGGAAACTTATTTCTTTTTTAATTAATTAACTTTTTGATATTTTACCTGTTAAATGATTTTTCCTCTTCTGTTTTGCAGGAAACTAAAGCATGGACCATACATGCAGGTTTAAGTTCACTCTTATTACATGAAGTTTTGAAGGAAACTAAACCTGTTTGACCTGTTCTTTATTCAGTCCATTTGACCCATGCCCCTTTTAACCAATATACCATTTGTTGTGCTAGGAATGACTGCACCCCAAGCTGCAGGGGTTATCCATTCTGACTTCGAGAAAGGTTTCATTCGAGCAGAGACGGTGAGTGTGTTTTGCAGAATAAGCTGAATACCTTTTCAATTTGAATCTCATTTTATTATTATTCTATAATCACGTTTTTGTTTTAATATCATCAGGTGGCATATAATGATTTTGTTGCTGCTGGTTCATTGTCAGCTGCAAGGGAGAAAGGACTTGTAAGTTGATTCTCGTACCTTTTTTGTGGCTTTGCTTTTGATCAGCTTTTTTTTGCATATATTTGATGTTTTTCTTTATATGAATAATCTAGAATACAGTATACCATAAAAATATCTTTGGTTTATAATTTGAGTGCTAGCCTTTATTCATGGTGCCAAACATTGAAATACCGCATTACTAGCGTCTGTATGACCCAATACTAACTTAAACACTAAGCAGGTCATGATTATTAACAATAAGGAACCTAGTTACACTAGATTTTGTTTTGAAAGTTGAAACTCCAGTTTCACAAGTTTAAAATTCTGCTCCTAGTCTCTCGTTGAATTCCATACCTTTAAAATTAAGTGTTCCAGTTTTGACCCTTCTGCTTTTGAATGACATAATTTGTGTTGTGATTCATCTCAAACGAGTCTAATAAAAAAGTCGTTAAGAGAACATGTTACATGGATCAAATGTGTCAAACGGGTTAGAAATATGACTTTGTAATCGTAATAACACATTATATTTTGTAATGCTCACCACCTCATAAGTCATAACTCATAAATTGTATTTGTTAAAAAATAATATTGCTTTTGTAATCGTAATAACACATTATTTATCTATGAAAAATAAAAAAATGGACAAAAGCGGTTTAACCCAACCCCGCCCATGCCATCTTGTACTAAACGTGGCATGTCTAATCCGAATCTGTTTTGACCCATTACCCAACTTGCCCACCCCAGTCATCTTGCCAACTTTACTTGAAATCTCTTAATTAACATTCATTTTTCTGTCCTGATTTTGCTTACTAAAAGGTGTATACTTTATTTGTGCAGTTAAGGTCTGAGGGGAAAGATTATGTTGTACAAGAAGGTGATGTTATGTTGTTCCGGTTTAATGTCTGAGGAGGCTGGAATAAAATTTTGCCTCGCATTTATAAAGCTATTCAACATACAGTTTTTTTAGGTAAGCTTCTGTCATGATATGAGAAGTAATGATCGTATTTCATAACGTTACTTACACTTATCTTATTGTTTCTTTTAAAGATATTCATTATATAATTTGAAGGCAAAGAACAAGTTGAGGTATTTCTTCATAGACAAGGAACACTTATGATGTTTGAGGACAAGATTGTTTCAACTTTGAAGGTTTTGATACATATAGATTAAAGTTGTTGATGTTGTCTATTATATACTGTTAATAGTGGTTTGTTGCCATTATTCTTGTTATGATTGATTGGACATTGCTATTGCTTTTAATCAAACTCATGGTGACTTAGAAGGTAGCTAATGTGGCAACCTTCAAATTTGCTATTAAAATCTTTTTGTGTAAAGAAATAATGTGCATTAACTGTCATATTCTTTTATAAAGGTTGAAGTTAAAGTGATTTGATTGTATATTTATTGTGACTGATTTCCACCACATTTGTGGTAGGGTCTTAATGAGGGTGTGGGTTACATTTACTTATAAAGCTTATGGGACACCTGCCGACAATGTCCTGTACTTCAAGGTCCAATGGTCCTCAACTACTTATTCGTCCTCAGGTCCTATGTGTCTACCCTCTATCTAATTTTGTTTAGCGGCAAGTTAACAATTAGTAGGTTAGTATTTAAACGTCATATCTGGGTTTAAAATCAGGAACTCCAAGAGAAGCAAAGTCATCACCTCTCTTTTAATTAGTAGACTAAGAGATTATTGATAAAATTATCTCCCCCAAGTATTGATAGTTTTTATGTAAAGTTTTTTAGCTATTCGGGCGGAAGAGGCTTTTTATAGTAAGTCATGATGTTCATGAGGCTTAAAGAAGAGTCCGCATATCTTTTGCCGTAGGAATTGCCACTGATTTACCCTTGGAGACGGGGGGTAGACCATCAGTCTGACTACTAGTCAGGTTAAAAATACCTTACGCTAAAAAATATATCTAAAATAAACAATGTATATGTTAGGGTATTTCGCACACAAACCAAAGATAACGGAAGATTTAATGTGGTTTGGCTACCCCGCCTAAGTCTTCGATCACATGACTCCACACCCAACACTCCAACAGTATGTATATTTTTACTAGCCTAAACTAAAATATTTTTGTTCTTTACGTGAATTTGTACTTGGATAATAGTTCATACCCCGGATGATGTTTTGTATAATCTTTATATAATATAGCAAAATCAAAAAAACTTATGTGGCACCATTTTAAAGCTTCTGGCTTATGTGGCATTATTAGAGAGTTTATCTCATAATAATGAATTTTTAATTTATAATATGTATATAAAATATATTATAATAAAATTAATTACATTTTTGGTCCCTAATATTTTGGAGAATTCTGAAAAATTTAAAAGTATTTATACTTTTAACCCTCTACTACAAGAGGTGTACATGAGTCAGTTTATATTTGATAGGGTGTGAAAATGAAACTTATGGATAAAATTAATAATAATATACAATTAAAGACCTCAGTGTTTTATAAATATACATAACTTTTTTATATGGATTTTTTTTAAAAAATAAACTACACCATAAAACTGAGCATTTTATTCTTTTTAATTTGAGTATAATATTGCTATACTAAAAATTTAATTTTTAAAAATATATTCCGTGTTCCGGTTAACCACGGTTTTGTTACAAAACTTATTGGAACATTCATGAATATCCTTAAAAGCATCACTTGAATGTTGTGTTCCCGAGCGTAGCGCGGGCACTAAACTAGTATATCATACGGCAATAACAAGAAAATGTTATTTTCATTATGTAATTTTTTAAGTTAATCAGCTTTTGGTAAAAAGAGATAATAGTATGTCTTGTAGCCTTGGAGGTGTTGGTCTAGAATTAAAATATCACCACAAGAACACACTAAAAATTTGAAAACTCCCCATTTCAACTCTAAAAGTATTATCATTAACAAAACCACAAATCACAATAACTATAATTTCTAATATAACTCAATCATCAATATATTAATTAATAAAATAAACACTAATACGTATCTTGTAACACTTTGAAGTTATCTAAAAATCTTTTTTTTTATTTATCTTGAATTTTCCTTGTAGCAAATCTTTAACAAATTAGGATTAACTCTATCAGATAGTGATTCTAAAGGCACACGAGGAAGGATTATTTGAGATATCATCTCGGTGACTAGCTCGTACATTCATATACGATCCATATAACATGATCTCAGCCGACAAAGTTGTCCTCAGTTTAATCGTATAGACCAAGAACCATACGACTTGCATAAGCTCCGCATAATAGACTCTTGTCCACCTTCATATAGAACCTACATGTAATCAAAGCTTAGTATAAAATGTAATGGGCGAAGCGCTTAGTTCTTAGTTGAAAGAAACTGTACGATGCACAAGACCACACAACATGCATGACTCTCACATGGTGTGTATAGACCTATAGAACACGTATACATATAGGTGTCTGCATTATTCGTATGGGTGCAACGACAGCTGAAGATCATAAGCTAGTGTACAAATAACTAGAGTCATTTTGTACGAAGAAAAGAAAAATGATCATTTAAATTTTAAAGCATTAATCTGTTGTCTATTTCTTGTGGTACTGTATGGCAGTTAGTTTAGGTGGCCAAGTATATATGTGGCAGCCCTTATTTTCCGGATATAGGCACAAAAGGACATTAATTTTAATTCAATCAATTCAAACATTATTATCATCCCTCACTACGACTATGAGTTAAAAGCAATTTAAGACGGACAAAAATAAAATGTGAGATATGAATAATATACATTTAGGCTTCCAATTCCATATTATTGTAGTTATAATTTTTTTTACTATATTTATATTTTGGTGTATTTTGAAAAATATTTATTAATGTGGATAGTTTTTTTTTCTCTTTTGGTTTTATCAAATATTTTATGTTATTACGGGTTAAAGTTATAAATAAAACAAAATAATTAAGAAAGAAAAACAAAAGAAAGAATGTGATAAAAGCAAAAATGCTTAGGAATGACTAGCTTTTGCACGTTAATTTTGTTGATACTACAAACGACAAATTTGGAGAGTGGTCTAAAATTTTATGGTTGTGAGTTTTTTTTAAATATAAAAAAAGTAAATATTAGGGAAAAATAAAAGAGATAAAAAACTGCACATATTGGTAAATACTTTTTAAATTACAATAAAATGGTAAATAATTTTTGAAACTACACTACTATGAGAATGAATCAAGTCTGAAACTTCTAATTAACCAGATTTTGATATTAAACGGTGTCTTGCTATGATGATTAAGTTGGTAAATGATGAACCTGAACCCGACTTGTTTGTATATTCATGTTAAAGGTAACATTAATTCTAACTCTAACACACATAAAGTCGTATAAGTCGAATCCATTTATTTCAAAAAGTCAAATAGACCGATGGGTTATAAGTTGTACACGAGCTAAACAAGTGATGTACAAGCTAGTTGACAGGGTTGTAAATTATTGGTTTTGTTAAATGGCCGGGTTAAATGAGTTGACTACCGCAACTCCTTGATTTTCAATGAGAAATATATCACAACATGTTTATAGTAGAATTAATTAGAGCTTGTGACCCAGTGCTTCAAATAGAAATATGTTACCAATGATATATATATTTTTTAGTTTAATGTTAAACTAGTTAATGTGGAAGAACATGTTAAACATTTTACATTTGTAGTCGAACATGACCTATTTACTTAAACTAGTTAAATCCAAACACGACTTGCTTGTTAAACATCTTTGTATCAACTAGCTATCAATTAAGTTCATATATATAATGTGATCTCTATATATAATATATATCATATCCGACCCTATGGTGTTTCATATACCGGGTACGTCGGTCATTATGGTTTAGATATAAAGAGTCAAACATTTATGTGTGTAGTTGGGAGAATGAATACAAAATTGGTAAAAGGTGAAGTGAAGAATATAAAAGGTGTGATTGTATTCACTAATAATAGAGTAACACCCATGTGGCAAAATCAACCTTCATTCCTTGATTTGAATATTTAATATATAATCATTGTACATGTTTGATTGAATATGAAATTTTATATATTATGTATCCATTGTGAATAAAATACATATATATGAACAAATAAGACATGTGTATCTACTTATATTTTTGTGTCTCACAAAAGGCATTACAATCATATTTGTTGTTTCCCATCTACCTAAACTTATGATCATTTAGTACGTGTTTTTCGAATCCCAAGTTGAGGTTCATGATTTTAATCTTGATATATTAGTTCTAATTAAATAGCCTACACTAAGTTAGAGTGAATTATACCATAAATATTCCAATACATCCCCTTTTGTAATTACTATATGATGGCATTTTTATTTAAATAACTATGATGTTGTTAAATCGAACCATAATTAATTTTCACGGTTTGAACTAGGGATGACAGTCAGACCCGAACCCGATGGAACAACCCGAAACTCGAGACATCTGGGACGGGTCTGGGGTCGGGTCCATGGGTATAGGGTCGGGTCTGGGGCTTAAGAAAAAAAACTTTCGCGGGCCTGGGTCGGGTCAGGGTTTACCTGTTAGACCCTATTACCCGACCCGATTACCCGATAACATAGACCCGTAGACCCGTTAGCATACCCAAAAATAATTTAATATTTTTCATATACATGTTTAATTGTTTTTTATATTATGTAAATTAAAATATATATGTTTCCTATAATTCATTCACGTTTTTAACTTTTAAGTCTCGACCAAACGTCCAAACCATTCTTTTTTAGTAAGATTTTGTGAAGGCTCAAGCACATTTTGACATTGTGAATTTATGATATACTGTTAATTTGAAGTATCATTTTAATTATATAGTATGATGTATTTTATAAAACTACCGACGGCAAATTCGACGGGAATACCCTACGCGTAAGTTTTATGTTATAAACGAGTATACCCGAAACCCGACGGGTAAATACCCGACATAGACCCGACGGGTTTTGGGTCGGGTTTGAGACACCCATTTCTAATCGGGTCTGGGGTTGGGATTACTTAGACCCATCTCAGACCCGACCCATTGCCATCCCTAGCTAGTTTGAACGTATGATATATGTTATAAAATTTTAAAGCTAGAGTTGTTTTGGGTCAACTTGTTAATTAATAAACAAATTGTTTGTTAAGCTCAATAAAGATGTTTTGTAAGTATTGGTTAATGTTTTAAGCAATTAACCCTCTATTTATTCATTTAGCTTTCATTTTTTTCCAAAGCAACTTGCATTTATTAGTGTGTAATCATGTATTTGAAAAGGTAAAAAAATTTCCTAATATGTGTATGTATAATTGTTTTGAAATCATACACAGTTTGACTTGTGTACAATTTTGATTTTTAGTTTTAGAAAGTAAATTGTATATGTAAATTCGTGTGTTGCGTGTTATAATAGTGACATTAATAGTATTTGAAATTACATACATAAACCGTAATGTAAACCCGTGCGTTGAAGCGATGATGTTAATAATTTTTAAAGTGTACATAAAAAAGCATAACCATTAAATAAAAATTAACAAACTACAACAACAAACCTGAATTTTGTAAGGTATCATATTTTAAAAGGGTAATACAACAAACAAATAAAAAAATTGAAGCAGCTTTGCAAGCTTGTAAATGTATGCTACGGTGACTCACACATTATTACCCACGTCCCACGACAATGGTTCATATATATAGTTATCTATCTAATAAATCAAGGTTTTAGGGGGTAATTTTTGGGGGGAAAAACATACTTTGTTTTATAAAAGGAATCTTTAGAGGGAAAATTTAGTAGGAGAGTTGATGAAAAATTTAGTAGGAGAGTTGATGTACACAAAATTTTGTGATTAATGATAATTTACAAAAATATTTACAAATTTTTAAATATAATAATTATAATTTTTTAAAAATATTTTTATATAACCCGTGTGTAACACACGGGTGTTAAACCTAGTTTTTGTACAAAGTATAAAATAAACATAATAGGAAAAAACACAATAACACATAAAAAAAATTATAACTGGCAATATAAATTGAATTTCATAAAAGTGCTTTGAAGGCTTTATTCCTCACGTTTTCATCTTTTTTATTTGTTTTTATTGTATCTTTTATTGTGTCAAAGTTTTACAAAAGACACAACAAAAGTAAAAAAAAATAGACACAATGAAAACGCCAATGTTTTTTAAATTTTTATAATTTTTCGTTTAAATTGTGAGTTATGAATTTTTTACACTTCATTGTGTCATTTTTATACCATTGTATACGTAATTGTCACACTTTATACCATTTTTACACTTTATAAATTATTTGCACTCTTATTACCCACAACTTAGTTTTGAATTGAATTAGATCAAAACATAAATAAAAATAAGCTCATCGTAATGTAATTTCGAAGTTTTCTAAATATCTTATTTTAAAGGATATAAAGAAAAAACAAAATACGTTTAAAAGTAGATATGTTATTAAAATTTAAAAAACGAAACACAAAGTGTGAATTTATAAATCATTTGCACAAGTTGTGTGCTTGTTTTTACTAGCCATAATAGTTGATATGGAATTTTGAGTTAGAAATTAATTTAGAACCAATTCTCTTTTATGTCTTTACTTGAAAATAATAGTCTATAAATTTAGGTATATAAAAAAGACATTAAAATAAGGAAACCAATAAAATTTTTGAAGGCTATAGCTACTACTAGAATTTATTTTATTTCTACCTTTTTTTCTATAACTAATTACCAAACTTATTTTCTTCTATGTATAGTTAAATGTAATTTGGATGGTCACATAAATTCATATATATGGATATGCCTCTATTATTAACTTTAGCTATAAAACTAAAAAGAATTAGTAATATCACGATCGATGTTTACATTTATTTACATTTTAAAGTACAAGTGAATGAGAGTACAAAGTATCAAAATCCAACTTGTACATTTTAAATTATTATATAGTGGATTAATTCTTACAACTTTAATATTTAAAATACCTCATAAAATATTATTATTTTATACTATTATATATGTATACATAGCAACATATGTACGTCACTCATTATTTGGTACAATTATATCCATCAAACACATACACTAATCGATCACCAGTAGTTTTAAGACGGGTCACATGATGTTCCGGTTAAGCTTGGTTACACGTGTTACAATAAAAATTAACGTTTCATACGTTACGTTGTAAAATCGTAATACATCACATAATAAAAAGTAGAGATATATCGAAACCTAGATACCTGAATGATAACTAAGACAAAGTCATGTGTCGAAATCGTAAATATGTCAAAGTAAAGTAGATGTCAAATAGTAAACCGAGGCAAAATTATGATTATAAATCAAAGTCAGGTGTCTAAATCATAAATATATCAAAGTAATTAAGTTGCGGGCTAAAGTGATAAATATTTAAAGACATGGGGTGAAGTGGAAATTGACAAAATCGGTTCCAACGAACTTGTCAATTAGAGTTATATAGACTTATAACCTCTAACAAGTTAGAGTCAGTGATATAATGGTCAATCATATCATCTTCATTCCTCAAGATCAGAATCTTGAGCTCTATGTTGGCACGTCCCTAAGTATGTAAATTTGTCCTCATCAATCCTGACTCATAGACCATCATTAGGAGAAAACTGACTTTATATGAAAAAACCTCATAGTATAACCTGAAACCTTTAATCCGTATATAATATACCAAAACGTAATTTGCTTATGTGACGGATTGAGAGTTAATTTTGCTTATGTGGCTTCGTTTGAGAATTTATCTCATAATAATAATTTTATATTCAATAATTACATGTTAGCCCCCTAATATTTAGTAGAATCTTAAAATTTTTTAAAGTAATTACATTTTCAACTCTCTCTTATTAGAGGCGCGCATGAATCAGCTTATATTTAATAACGTATAATAATGAAACTTATAGATAAAGTTGGTACTAGCATACAATTAAATGCCTAAGTATTTTATAAGCAAACATAACTTTTTATACAAAATTATATTTTTATAAAACTACACCATAAAATCAAGCAATTAAGTCTCTTTAATTTGAGTATAATATTGTTATACTAAATTTTTTTGGTATATTGGTTTTCACTGGCCCTAACTATCACCTTTTGTCTTCTACCGGTCCCAACTATTTAATTGGTTGTCAACGGTCCCAACTTTTATCACTTTAGTAACCACTGGTCCGTTGTTAAATTTTTTTAACGTTGTTAAGTTTTTTCCAAATTCAATACCAATGTTTTAAGTCTTTTAATCGGAATGATTATACAAGTCGATTGATGAAAAAATTAACTCGAAGCGTCGCTCCGAACTAGGGCTGGCAAATCGTATTTTATCGTACTTAACAGGTTAATGACGACGCGAGTAATACAAGTATCAAACACGAAAATGACCCGTTTAACAAATGGCTTTGATTGTTTGAGCGCGGCAGTTATCTATTTTATGCATCAATAAGGAGATGTGTTAAATCCTAAGCTACTAAATTTGATTATATTAGAAAATAATAAAATTACATGGTGTACTTTTTTTGCTTAACAGGTCTTATCGTGTCTAAACAGGTGACCCAATTGCCAGCCATACTCCGAACAACGAAATAATGCTTCAATCGGGTGTTTAAACCTAACGGTGATTCAATCGTATGTAAAAATTTTATCGTGCAGAGAGCCTTTTCGAGAAAACTTTTACATCAATCGACTCGTATTATCCTTCCGATCAAAAGGCCTAAAACATCGGTCTTGAATTTGAACAAAACTTAACGGCGTTAAAAAAAAATTTAACGACTGACCATTGGTTGCCAAAGTGATTAAAGTGGGGACCGTTCACAGCCAATTCAATAGTTGAGACCAGTGGAAGACAAAAGGTGATAGTTGGGACCAGTGAAAACCATTATACCAATTTTTTAAATAAATTTTGTGCTTCAGTTTTACCACGAGTTTGTCTTAAAACTAATTAAAATCGTTTGTGCCCTTATGAATTTCTTTAAAATTGTCCCTTGAGTGTTGTTTACCCGAGCATAGCTCAGACACTAAACTGTTTATAATATATAGAAGTAAGATTTAAACTTAAGACCTTATTATTTTAATAAACTTTTGAATATATGTACTCGACCATTTGAGCCAAAAAAAAAAAAAAGAGTAAAATCTAACAAAATAATTAAATCATATAAATTTAGTAATGAAGACAAAATATTGGTAAGCCGTAATAGTTTAATAGTTAAAACAAGATAAGATGTTATTATCACACAACTTAAATAAATACAAATGGGCCCCTCATCTTTCACAAGCATCTACATCACACCCACCTCCATATTCATATTTCCACACACCACCCTTGTTGTCTACGTGAGTATATATGAAGCCACTATCATATCGATCACCATCTTAAACCTAATTTCCTGCAACAAACACTGCACAAATCATGAAGAAGATCAATCTCATGCTAAGAAAATGCAAGACACTATCAAGGCAACTAGTCAGAACCAACTCCTACTCCACTCTTAGATCCAGATCCTCCACGGATCGTCGTCATCGAGATCAATCAGCTGCCAGTGGAGGCATAATGTGGAACACTAGCACCGTTGTTATCTACGGAAGCACAAACGATAGGTACACTTGTCTATAGACATCAACATTAAAAACATGTTTGAATTTTCAAACTGGTTTAAACCCAACCTGACTTCATCAAGCCAAACTAGGCTCAAAACGGTTCAAACCCGATACAAACCGACAGTTCGTATAGCGGTTTGGCCCCTCATCTCCAGAACCGGTTACAAAACCGGTTTGACCGGTATAAAAAACCGTTGGTGGAAAAATAGCCTTTTTGTTGTTTTTACCATATTCGCTTTCATAAATTTTAATTTGTGTCATAGGTTGATTTATTTAATATGCGAGTGGTTAAATAAGGCCCCTTACAAGTTTTATGTAAATCATAAATGTTTTTTTTTTTAAAAAGATGCAAACAACGATATTGTAAAACAACATTAAATTGAAGTAAAGAACTAAAGAAGTGAACTTTAGTTACTTTTGTTTAGGTTTCATCTTTTATAAAAACTAAAAGCAATTATATATTAAAATAACGGTTTGTAGGTATGGTATGGACCCGAACCGGTTTCAAACCAACCTAAAGTGGTTTGGATTGGGTTCGAAGGTATATCTTCTTACTGAACCAGTTTATAACCCGAGCGGTTTCTTCACAACTAGATTTTGACCAAAGTTAACCAATTACCGGTTCGGTTTACAACCCAAATTAACCAGTTTTTTTATTAAACCCGATTGTACACCTCTAGGTATATAGTTAGTTAAAAGTACTATAAATCATTTTTGTAAACTTAAAAGTTAAAACCCTGTGTGTATATAAAAACGCTTTGTATATTTATGTAGTAACTCATTTTATTTTATTTGTTTTTGTTGTTTAAGAGATGAGCCGCAGGAGACGGTGTTCGTCGGAAGAACAAGGAAACGATACGTGATCGATTCGAAGTATTTAAGTCATCCGCTCGTTAATGCCCTAGTCGAAAAATCAACGGGCGACAATGCGGTGTCGATAATCAATTGTGAAGTTGTATTGTTTGATCATTTGTTGTGGATGCTTGAGAACTCTGATTTGAATCTCAATTCCGATTCATTGGACGAGTTAGCTGGTTTCTACTCATCTTAATTGACTCGTTATTTTTCTACATGTGTATGAGATAATGATATTATGTTCATATTTTTTTAGATTTAGGTTTAATTGTGAATCGGCCTCAAGAATTGAGATCATTGTTTCATGCAATATTAATTTGATTCGTTGACTTGTATTTGTATTTGATTATTTCTTCTTTACTTGGTTTTACCATGGGATTAAATCATTTGTACTCATTTCCACACTCACTCCCATTCCACTTATCTCACACATCATTTCTCATTTCACTCTCATAGTAATAATTATGAGACATTATTCAGCATTAATGCATTATCCATTACATCATATTTTATATAATGCATCTTCGTGAATTGGTATCCACATGCCATAAAATGCATTCAATGGGCTTTAACTATTATATATAGCCTAAGTTGTAATTGATTATCATTTATCAAACTTTCATAAAAAATAGTTTTGTGTAAGTTTAATTGGTTTGATTTGTGTGCGTAATATTGACTATAATTTTGGATCATCTTACTGATCTCATTGTAATAAATACGGAGTATTATATTACCAAATCTTCTATTTTTGAAGGTCGGTGACCTTGCACATGACCATCACGTGATCACGTGATTCACTTCATTTCTTATATTTCGTTTTCTGCAGGCCACTTTTCATTACAACCTCGTTTACATTAAAATCCATTTAAATTTGTTAAGTTAACTTGTGGATCTTCTCCAATCGAAATCAAGTACATGTTTCTCATTAATCTTACGATTTTTGACAAATTGATTTTGGTGTTAACTTTCATACTTGCATAGTAAAATACTACTGCTGGCTTAGTGACATAGATAAATGACTTTCATCGGTTAAATATCAAATAAAAGTCTAACGTGAGGCATATGCTGGCCCAATGAGGTGACCAAAAATCCAAAATAGTGATATCCGCACTAGATCAATCCAACACTCCTAAAATTTAAGAGTACATATAATTAGTTTTAGTTGTAAACAAAAAACATTTTATTAATTTAACCAATCATGTGTTGATAACTTTTTACACTTCTTTATCACAAAACACTTGAACCTAGTAAAAAAACATAAAAATATCAAACATTGAAGTGTCAAAACCAAAACCAAATCACCTGATTGGTTCCAATGTACCCAACACGCCTGACTCAATTTTATTTGTAAAATAATAAAACGATGACATATTTATTCTTATAAACATCTTTTAATTATATATTTTCTTAGATAAAAAAAATCAATTACATATATATCAAATGTTAACTAAAATTTCAAATATGTCATATTAAAAATGAGTACATTTACAAATTAAAGCGGTTTATATGGAAAATATGCATTTGATTTTTTGCTGGAGAAATATGCATTTAACGTGTTTTGAATGAGAAATATGCATTTATCCCTAAAATTAAATTATAGCTATAGGTTGAACACAAACAGAACTATCATAAGTCGATTGAACCAAATTGTAAACATCCTTACAAGAAGTTAATAAGTCAGCAGATACTGACTTATTAACTTTTTCTCTCACAACTTATAGTTTGTCAAACACCTTTTAACCTACTTTTAACTTTTCTAAAAGTTAATAAATTATAATTTACTCTAAATAAACAATCCCAAACAGCCCATAAGATCGACTTGTTTCAAAGCTTTTACGAGCGGCTCATAAGTAGCTTACGCACGAGCCGAATTGTTTGCCTGTCCACTTGAGTCTAATAATAATCAACCAATTCTCTTACCTTCATCTCTATGCAATCACTGTTTCCCTGTATTATATTTCCATATCATTATTATGTTCTTGTGAGTTGCATACTCATCAAATCTTTTCAAGATCACAGTAACAACTGGCTTGATGATATTTTCATAATATTCAACTAAAAAGTAACACGCGTAATCGCTTCACGATCTGTGAGTTTTTCTTCTCATAATCTGATCCTACACTTTGTTCTTGTTTAATGCTTTTAGTTTCTTCATATTTTGCCTGATGTTTTATGCGATTATATATACATGCTCTATAGACACAGTGGACACTTGCTTGATGTGTCTGTCTTGATGCGTTTGCTATGGTTATAAAATGTTTGAATTTTGGACTGATTATTTCGGAAATTTTATATTCTCTATGGTTTCAAGTTTTGATTTTGTTCTGTTTTTAGGAAATTGCATAGCGAAAACTTATTAGGGTTTTAAATGGATTATTGAAACTATCATGTGCAGTGGATGCTAATGTTTTAGTTAATCAATTAATCAAAATATCATATGTGCTTTTGAATTTGTGTTGGATTTTTGCTTCAGCTTCAATATTGAATGATGCCCATAAGGTGTTTGTATAAATGCCTAACTGAAATCAGTATTATAACCGGTAAGAACCTGTAATCCAGGCAGGGTGCATATGGATACAACAAGAGTAAACGTGCGAGTTCGTTCGTCTGGCTCAACACCATCAGAGGAATCAGCGTTGGATTTGGAGAAAACATGTTACAGTCAGTGTAATCTCCCTTCGATTAGTACACCAACACTTCAACCCTATGCATCGGGTGGACAACACTCAGAAAGCAATGCTGCTTACTTTTCTTGGCCTACTTCTAGCCGACTAAGCGATGCTGCTGAAGAAAGAACGAATTATTTTGTAAACTTACAAAAGGGAGTTTTGCCTGAATCTATAGGCAGGTTGCCTAAAGGCCACCAAGCAACCACTTTGCTTGAGCTCATGACTATTAGGGCGTCTCACAGTAAGATCTTGCGTTGTTACAGTCTTGGAACTGCTATTGGGTTTAGGATTCGTAAGGGCGTGTTAACGGATATACCTGCAATCTTAGTGTTTGTTTCTCGTAAAGTTCACAAGCAATGGCTTAGCCCCATTCAGTGTCTACCCACTATTCTTGAGGTAAGAAATATCTTCCTTTTGGATTGCCTATGCATCTGTTATCCCTTTTTTTTCAAATGCTAACTTCTTTTGTTGAACCACTTAATTGTAATCCAACAGGGACCAGGGAGTGTGTGGTGTGATGTCGATGTTGTTGAATTCTCATATTTCGGTACGCCTGAGCCGATAAGCAAGGAACAATTGGATACGGATATTGTGGACGATCTACGTGGAAGTGGGCCATGTATTGGTTCAGGATCTCAGGTACTATTGGTTCTTACGCTTTATTATTGATGTCATTATGTTATAATGATTGATCAAGTAGTTAACTATATATGGATATGGACTGGTTAAAGAATGGCAGTTTATTGAATAATCAACTTATGCCATGAGATGTCACGTTATCTGCATGCTAGGTAGCGAGTCAAGAGACATACGGGACATTGGGTGCTATTGTGAGGAGTCAAACTGGCAACCGACAAGTTGGCTTTCTTACAAACCGCCATGTGGCTGTTAATTTAGACTATCCAAATCAAAAAATGTTTCATCCTTTACCACCAACACTTGGACCTGGGATATACCTTGGTGCCGTTGAGAGAGCTACTTCATTTATCACAGATGACCTTTGGTATGGCGTCTTTGCTGGCGTCAACCCAGGTTAGCCGTTTATAATCATTACGTTTTAAAACGTTCTAAAGTAGTTGAAACTAAAATTAGAAGCATTAGTAAAAAGCTTTGAATTTGGTATATAAATGCAGAGACATTTGTAAGAGCAGATGGAGCATTCATCCCCTTCAGTGATGATTTTGACATGTCTGTTGTAACTACATCTGTTAAAGATGTTGGAGAAATTGGAGATGTTAAAATCATTGATTTGCAATCTCCAATCGGTAGTCTTATTGGCAAGAAAGTGATGAAAGTCGGGAGGAGCTCAGGGTTGACTAAAGGAACAGTCTTGGCTTATGCTCTTCAATATAATGACGAAAAAGGAATTTGCTTTTTTACTGATTTTCTTGTTGTTGGAGAAAACCAACAAACTTTTGACCTTGAAGGTGATAGTGGAAGCCTCATTATCTTGAAGGGTGAGAATGATGAGAAACCAAGACCCATTGGGATCATATGGGGTGGAACCGCTAATCGGGGTCGTCTTAAACTTAAAGTTGGTCAACCACCAGAAAACTGGACTAGTGGTGTTGACCTTGGTCGCCTACTTAATCTTCTTGAACTTGATCTTATTACCACAAGTGATGCTCTAAAAGGTTTGGAAAGTAGGCTTATTGTTGCTTTTGTATTATATCGGATTTGTACTTTATGATGATATTTTGGCAGGTGCTGTGCAAGAACAAAGGGCTGCATCAGCGACAGTGGCGGGTTCAACGGTTGACGATTCTTCACAGCCCGAAATAGTGCTACCTAAAGACGAAGCAGAGCCATTAGGGCTTCACATCCAACAACATATTCATTTAGAAAACGGATTAACAGGTGGTGGACCTGATATCAATCTTTCTCCTGCTGAAATTGCAGCCAATTTGGAAGATGGGCCTAACGTCGGGCCGAGTATCGAGCATCAGTTCATTCCAAGTTTCAATGGGCATTCGCCGTTGCATAGAAATGAGCGACGGTGTCGGGTGGAGTCTGAGAATCTAAGTGCATTGAAAAGTGGAACTGGAGAGGATCTTGGGTTCGCCCTTAATTTAGGGGACAACGAGCCCAAAAGAAGGCGGTCTGATCCTTTGTCATCAAATATGGATGAAGAAGCTAAATGAGACTATATATGTGTTTTAATCCAGGAATGTGGTGTACTGCAGGTGGTTCAGTAGATTGTGGTAAGTAAACCTTGTAAAAAACTTAGGTTGGTTGAACTTGAGCTATGTTTTTATATGCTAATTCTGCTTTAATCGTAGTTATGATAACGTGGTACATATTATCATGTGCAGACCCATAATTTTGTTTTTCTTTTGGGGTTGCGTTTTTCAATTCGCAAGTGCATCTCAAGTCGATAAAAGAATTTTTGGTTTGTCTTCAGGTCTGTCACATGAATAAAGTACAATAACATCAAACCAGTAATCAAAATATAGTTTTATTAGAAAATGATATATTACATCTTCAATCGAAACATTGCATGTAACAGATACAAACGGTCAAATCTTGTTGAGATATATATCTAAGAAAATCAAAGACTTGTTATGTTAAAAATATCTTTAATTTAATTGATCAAACAAAATAAATAAACAAACAAAATACAAACCCGGCCAATTACAAAAACAAGAATTTGCACCACTCGCGCGTATATTTTATTTTATTAAACAAACCCTGTCTAAAAGCACACATACACAAACATTATCTGCCGTGATCATATATATCATCGATCGTTTCAAACGATATTAGAAGCAGGCATCCAACACGCAACAACAACATAATGCTGCACAACTGTAAACCAACACAGCATCAATCATAATCCAACAGCATATCTCTCTTATAATAAATTACTAACCCAACTCCTCACATTAAGCCACTTGTCACCACCACATTCATCCTCATTTTTGAAAACATGGAAATTTTTGGAAACATGTAATTCAACATTTTTAATGTAATCATACTTTTAATTATGAGTATATTTTTATCATTGTCAATTTTTTCATGTTAATATATTTTGTTAATTTTTTTTATTCCTATAATATACGTCCAATTATGTATCTTTATTATATTTTATATATTATAACATATAAATAAATTATATCGTTAACCCTGTGGATACCCACGGGTTCTAATCTAGTATATAATATATATAGTTCGTAGATATTATCTAATTAAGCATAATCAATGTAAGTATAATTTAATGAGCTTTATATAGTTACGTACCATCCTTTCCAGAAGCCATCACCCCTGCTACGAGTCTGTGGCGGTGCATGAGTTCCGTCAACGGTGGCAGTTGGATATCCTGCTGGCGGCACCGCTGTTTGTTTTTCCATGGCCATGGGAGGAGGATAGGCAACTGCAACCCGACCAGTTGATCAGATATATCATTCACATACCAATAACAAGAATTAATAATAATCAGAAAATATCAAATGACATGTGACTTTACGGTACAAATTAAGATGCGTATAAAAATTGTAAAATATATATGTAGATTTTGGAGCATGATGGAAGTATGGAACAGTGAATTATGGGGCAAAAAAGTAATACAGAGGTGCGAGCCTATAAAACAGATTCTGTTGTACTAGTAAGGTCGTTATTAGAGTTATGCACGAATTGAAGCTTGCTTACCGGGAATGTGGTGTTGATCGGTGTGGTTCATGATGATGAAGATGGAAGGATAGGGGTAGTGATGAATTAATGCTTGAATTAAAAGAGGTTGGTATGGGAATCGATATATATAGAAGGTTGGTATGGGAATCGATATATATAGAAAAAAGAAGAGGGGCCCACAAGGTGGTAACGATGCCGGCGACGGCAGCATCTTAATTCTCAAATTGCATAATGGCTTTTTGGTCACCTTCCCTAGCTCTAATGAAAACTGATAACTATGATATCGTGACATTTGTGGCTCTAGAGTAGTCTAACAAGAAAATGAGTTGTCATGTTAGCAGAGTGTAATAGAGAAAATTGTATTGGATTTGTGTCGGTGGTGGTGGAGGTGATGGTTGATCTTTATGAAAATGGCGTTGGTGCATGACGGCCGTTCTTTAAAACGGGAGATGAAATGAGTCTGATGTGGTTAATGGAGAGAAAGTGTGATGGATGTACGTGGATTGGATAATGGAGATGTAGATTGAGATATGGGTTGTGTTTGTGAGTTTGAATCTTGGTATAGTGAATTTTAAAATGTCAGAATGATTTAGTTTGGATAATACATGTGTATCCGTATAGCATCAATACTTTTCGCGCAACGCACTAGATGGTGTAAACACATAGTTATACTTAACCAAAAATGAAAAAAATAAGAGGAGATACATGCTCCTTAAAAAATTAATATTCATTTCATATATAAACGAGGTTCATACTTAAAAGAAACATGTTTTTAAGTCTTTGATTGTTCTTATCACGTCATTTCCGTATGTACATGACTCTATGTCGACTTAGGTTAAGTGGTATACTCTAATGCTCTTTAAAGAAACTTCATCCATTCATTTTTTCTTTAAGTCCACATTTTTTTTGAAAATAGTTTAACCACATTTAGTGCTCTTTAACTCCACACCATTTATTTATTTTATAAAACATTTAAATAAAATAAATAAATAAATAAATAAATAATAGTATTACATTAATAACGTAAAAAAATTACAAATTTAAAAAGAATTAGAATTAAAAAAACATAAAAACATAAAAAAGTTATATAAATAAAATCAGAATAAACAAAACAAAAAAACAAGATAATCCAAGCTCGTATTTCTCCCTTAGCTCTTGTTACACTTTCTGCTAATTGTCACAGAGGCCTGTTAGATAGTTGATCGGTTGGACGAGATAAAGTATATCTTTTCGTTTTTGTTATTTTTCTTTCAGTTGCAATTTTATTTGTTTCTTAAAGTTTTTAAAATCGAGTTTTTTTATTATTTTGATTGAACTTTGTCATTTGTTCGGTCAAAGTTTTCATGTTTTCAGAGTCCGCCGCTAACTGTCCACTATTCGAGCTTGAACCCCGAGCTTGTTTAGTTTAACTCTTTTCAACTGGCTTTTCGAACTTTGCTTAGTCTGGCCAGACATTTGCGTTTAGATCATAAAAGGTGATAGCCTCAGACCCTCTGCCACTTTCACCAACCTTGTTTGTTGATGATCTTTTTGATCGAGTCACATGCTCAACACGAAATTACTTGGAAAAATGCCGAAATAATTTGCCAAAAAATCCCAACTGATGTTGGGGCCGATTTTCTTCTGGGTAATTTGTTGTAGCCACAGTTATCCATGAACGTGATGTTGTATTGTTGTGTTTCTTTGTTTTTTTCTCGAATTTGTTTCAACTGTCCGCTAAGTATCTCGTGAAATAACTTGTGTACACGATTCTAAAATGATATGTTATTACCAATAGCGCCATCCTCGGAGACGTCAACCCATGAACGCGCCAAAGCGGCGTGATCATCAAAAGTGATTACCACCGGTTGTTGTTGCTAGTGTCGGTTGTGTTTGTGACGGTTATTGCGTTGTGGAACTTGCGTTCCGATTGACTGTTCGTAACTGGCCCACTCGGTGGGATCACGACAAGGCTCGTAGAGGTCTTCTTCGAAATCGAAAAGATCCATTTTCTTTTTTGATGTGTAAAAGATATGAAGTTGAGAGTTGATTGTGTAAAGATGTTTTAAATTATAGACATTTTTTGTAAAAAAATAATTTTTTTAAAAGTTGGTAAGAGTAACAAAGCTCAATGACTCCATCCCAACGGTCTGAAAAAACTTTCAACTTTGGCTTTTTCACGTGAATATATTCGTGAAAACCCCCGCCACCACCTCCCACCCCAGGCGTGGTGTTCAGTGGTCAGACGCAGGCATAACGCTTGAGACGCGTTGGAGTTCACGAGATGAGTTTAAGAAGAAAAGTTGTGTATGTTATTTAAGTCGATATAGAAAGATAAGAGTTAAGTCTGAGAAAGCTTAGACGATGGGATTAAAGTTAGAACACATGGAAGAGAATATATTTGCATGTTACCCGGCCGGCCTTTTACTTTACTTTACAAAGAGGACGCATACATATCCCGATTCCTTACATACACATAATATTTCAACATGAATCAATTGTCTTATACAAATGAACTGTAAAAATGGTTTCTTTTCTTCAAAGAAAAATTTAATTAAGAATAACGAATCTGCTACAACACTTTTTATTTATATAATTATAATTATAATTATAATTATATTATCCCCGAATGAATTGATCATTGATCAAATATTCGGTTACGTTTCCTACCAGTTGAAATTATACAATATATATGTTCATACTATACTTGGCAAAATTAGCGATCGGGTTTTAATTAAGTTACATGTTAACATAAGTGTATTGGTCATTTGTTAGTATAGCATTAAGAGAGCTTGTACAATCTAAACCCTAAGCAAGATAAATCTTGTTTTGGCTTAGAGTTAGAAATTGAATACATCTATCCAATATTTGGTCGATTTTGGGCTCTGTTATAATTAAAATGGAACAAATGATTTTTTCACTTGGATCACAATGGGTTTTCATTATTACAAGGAAATTATTCTGTGGGTTAACAAGGGTAATGCTATTGCTAATTTGCTATATACTCAAAATGGAAATGGGTATAGATGATCTTTTATATATGTTAAACACACACATAACACATAAACAAACACAAAACCTAGTGGGCGTTCTTTTACACAAAAAAGTAAAAAAAAGGACGATTTCGATTGGTTTTTCACTTACACAAAATACAACTCTCATTGAAATGGGAAAGACGCATTGCCCTCGAGCTTGATTAATAATGCACCTGAAGAACCACGAAAGGAGGAACATACTTCGGAATGCTGAGTGCAATGAAATCAATGGAGGGCCATACATTCAAGTACCTACATTCCGATTCCCAATCATGGATGAGCCTCCTTGAATTTCTGAGTACTTTTGCAGGAGGATTCTTACTCGAATTGGTAATAAGGTGGGTAAAACAATACGAGTCGACGAACATACATCCAGAAAGACAAGGGGAACATTTGCATGCATAAGCGTTGAAATGAATTTGAACAAGCCTTCGGTCCCTAAAGTTCAATTAGATTAGGGAAAAACTCAGAGAATTGAGTATTTCTCTATTTGATTTGATTTGAGATTCTTCATTTGTTTGCACATCACTTCAACATAATAGTGGACTGTATAATTATTTAATTTGTATAACATTATCATAAGTATATCACTATGTCAATGTGTATGCCAGTATACCATTATGGAGTCTATGATCATATTTTTTGTTATTTCAGATTAAATAAGTGATAATATTAAAAGCCTTTATATTACAATATAGATAGTTCTTAAAACATTAAATAAGTACTAACATTAAAACATAATGATTTTCCATAAACCAGTTTTTGCAGAAAACGGTTTTAAGTCTTTTGAAACCGGGAATTTGGAAAAAATATTATAAGATATTCGGAACCTACCGTTCGGTTTGGTTCTTATACAAATGGTTCTTCTAAGAATGTTTTCCGTTATTGAATCGACTAGGGTTACGGTTATTTTATGCACCTCTAATCAGTGGCGTACCCAGAAATTTTTTTCAAGGGGGTCGAAAGTTAGAGTATTGATTTCCGATTCGACTCGGTTCGGTTTGAACCGGGTCGGGTCAAAGTAAAAAACGACTAAAAACTAAATTTGAGGTGTTAAAATTGAATTTTTTTTCATTCTCCCTCCACTTGTATCTAAAATTGAAAATTTTTAATTTCCTTCCACTTAACTAACTTCTTTAATGTCAAACACTAACTTTTATCTATAAATACTAACCAAAATCTCTCTAACCATCTTTATCACTCTAAAGTTTTTTTCAAATTCTCTCTAATCACATTTGTCACTCTAAACTATTTCTTAAACTCTCTCAATCTATTTAAGAACTACATATTTTTGCAACAAATTTTCAATTCCAACTTGTGAGTTTTTTTTTTCTTTCTTTCAACTTTTTCTTTTTTCTTTCATTTTTTAACATTATTTTTCTTTATAAATACTTGAAACATCATTTAGGAATTTACCATTTTGAGGTTCGAGTTAGGATTGTTTTTCTTAAAACTTATAAAATGAATTTTTTATATTGTTTTTAACCTCATATGGCTCTATTCTACATCTTTCTTAAGCTATTAATTATGAGTAATATATAAATAAAAAGTAAATGAAACCAAACTATGTTTCCAAACAAAACTATGTTAGAGGACTAGCTTGTGTTATGGTATAAAAATAGTGATGTTGAGAACATTGGTTTACTGGTAAATTTTCCTCAATTCCTCACTTCTCACTTGATTACTTAGCTAAAGTACTATTTAATTTATGTATTTCTTTTCTTATATTTATGTTGACGGTTTTGTGCAATGGTGAAACACTTAATGTTATAATATCTCAATGCTTGAATATACATGACTATATAAATAAATATATATATTCTTTTAATCATAATTTAACCCAATATATGGTTAAATATTATGTGTCTCATATGGGTTGTGGACTGGACATCAAACTGAGTTTTTAAGATTAAACAGGGGGTCGAGACTTAAATTTTACGGGGGTCGATCGAAAATTTAACATATAAAAACAAAAAAAAATTCGCGGGCCGGGGGAGCGGGCGCCCCCCACCCCACTATAGTGGGTACGCCCATGCCTCTAATGCTAGGTAAGGTCCTTACGTAAGGATGTAAGATACCAAATTTCATGTAAAACAATAATAGTGGAAGCATATAAACCACATTTCAAAAGGCCATAAATTTCAAACTTGTGCAGAGTTACATAGCCCAAGATAAGCCCACGAGAAACCCATAGTAAGTCAGGAAGCAGGAAGCTTGCATATTATTTCAATGGTTGTTTAGCCCACCCATGTGCCCAGTTTCTGTAATTCAGCTTCTTATTCGAATTTTTTTTACCATGATATAGATTTTACATATTCCTTGTTTTATCAACTAAACTAGCTATAATACCATCCCGCGCGATGCGAAGGCCATATCTCGCATATGTGACACATGCATTGATAAAAAAAAAGTTTAATGTCTCGCACGTTACGGTATAAAGTCGTAATATGCCACATATTAAAAGACGGATTCATATCTTAAAATGATAACCAAGTCAAAGTTGTAAAATGTCAAAGTAGAGTAGAAGGTTAAAGTAAAAAAATATGTGAAAAGGTTAAGTTGGGGGCCAAAAATGTTAACACAACATAGTAGAAGGACTAAACAATTATTTTATAAAAAAATCATTTTAGTAATTTTGAAGGTCCGGTACCGACCTTCAAAATTAGAAGTTTATTCATTAAATAGTATCAGCCAATGAAATTGGTGAATCATTGGTAATATTTTCGTATTTAAAGCATTAGCTTTGAAGTTTAAATCTTATACTAGAAAGGTTGTGGTGAATTTATTCAGGAAAATCTGAGTTTATTATGGTTAATGATTTCTTGGTCTAATGGTCAGGAAAAATGTGAGAGGTTTCCTCTCTTAAATAATCACGGGTTTAAATCTAGACAGTGACGTTTAAATATTAACTTGGTGATACTAACTACCAACATGCATGGGCGTACGGGGCGCCCGCTTCCCCGGCGAAATTTTTTTGTTTTTGTTTTGATATGTTAAATTCTCAATCGACCCCATAAAATTTAACTCTCGACCCCCTGTCCAGTCTTGAAAAATTAGTTTGATGCCCAGTCCACAACCCATATGAGACACATAATATTTAACCATAGATCGAGTTAAATTATGGTTAGAATGATAGTAATATATATTTATTTATATTGTCATGTATTTAATTGAAGTCATATAACATTAAGTGATTCACCATTGTACAAAACCATCAACATAGTTGATGATTCAGACGGTCATGAGTACAAGAAAGGAAATACATAAATATATTAACTACTATTGCTATATAATTAAGTAAGAAGTGAGAAATGATGGAAAGTTTAGTTGTAAACCAAGGTTCTCAACATCATTTTTATACCATAACACAAGTCCTCCAACATATCTTGTTTGGAAACATGGTTTGGTTTCATTCACTTCTTATTTGTAGATTATTTAATGGCTTAAGGGAGGAGGGAGTGGTCCTCCCAAGGTTCTCACAAGGAACTTTTTCCACCAATCAAAACATAGAACACAAATTTCAACTTTACACCTCTTTGAACCTCTTTGAGGTGGGAGTGGTCCTCCCAAGGTTCCCACAAGGAACAACAATTTAAACATGTAATTTTGATCTCGTCCACGAGTTGAAGAACTCGTTTACCACCTTGTCTGTTCCTCGTTGATTGATCTCGTCTTGCAAGGGATGGGGAGCTCGCGAGCTCGTGGAGTTCGTTTACTACCTCGCCGTCCACTCCGTCCCCCCTAAGAAAGATGTATTATGGAAACATATGAGGTTTAGAAAAACAAAATAAATTCATGTATTAGGTTTTAAGAAAAATAATCATAACTCGAACCTCAAAATGGTGATTTACCAAACTTTATTTACCAAGGTAATTCGTAGAGAATGTTTCAAGTATTTAGGAAGGAAAAAATAAAGTCAAATATGAAAGGATGAAAGAAAAAAAATTTTCACAAGTTGCTATTAAAAATTTGTTGCAAAAATATGAAGTTCTTAGATAAATTGAGAGAATTTGAGAAATAGTTTAGAGTGATAAAGGTGATTAGAGAGATTTTAGTTAAATATTTATAAATAAAAATTAGGGTTTGACATTAAATAAGTTAGTTAAGTAGAGTGAAATTAAAAAAACATTAAAAAATTCCAATTTTAAATATATGTGGAGAGAAAATGGAAAAATTTCAATTTTAACCCCTTAAATTTAGTTTTTTGTCATTTTGTAATTTGACCCGAACTTAGTTGAACCGGATTGAAAAAATTATTATATATCGACTCAATGATTATTACCAAATTTCCGACTCCCGTAAAAAAAATTTCTAGATACACCACTGCCAATATGTTATTAAAAAACATAAAGATCTAGTCATAACTACCTATAAAACTATAGCTTCTAGTATAATAAGAAGGTTATTTATAAAAAATAAAAAAAAGATGCAGAGTAAACATTGATGGTTTGACCAATTGTTTACACAAATCATGCATTAGTTGAAAAGGGAAACCAAAAGAAAAAGAAAAAAATTGGTGGAAGAAACGATTATATGATACACTTTTTCTATCACCCCATGGAGGTTGTGACCCACCCAACCCCCATCTTTTTAGATAATTAATTTACATATACAAATTATGCCAATCTACCCACATCAATCATAACAATTATATATGTTAGATAATTTCTGATACGACACCAACGAGCATGAGGTTTGTGTTGATAGATCTAATCTAATCCTCGTGTTCGGATTAACTTTTCTAATCCTTTTAATAAATGTGTGTAGACCCACCAATCTATCCTTTAAACTTTGATAATAGTTCAATGATAGTTGTTTTGTTTTAATTTGTTATTACTAATATCATGGGGACCACTAGGTTTTTCTTAAATGAAATATAAGGAGCAAATAGATCTCCGAGTAAATTACATTTTTTGGCCTTTATAATAAGGCAAATTACGAATCGTGGCCTTTATTTTAAATTTTTGCACTGGTTGGCCTTTATATAAATTTTTCTCACGGTTTATGGCCTTTAAGTTAACAGCCGTTAACTTTTTCAGTTAAGTCTCCTTATGTGCATTGCACATGAGGGTATTTTAGTCTTTTAACATCTAAATCTAACTGCCATTGTTATATATATATATACAATACATACAGTCCATATATATATATAGTTGCTGCTACAAGCTTACCCGAGAGAGAGAGAGAACAGTCGGAGACTTCGGCGCTCGTCTCCGTCTTCAAAGACTTCGGCGCAAACTCCGGTGTCCTTTCCGGCCTTCTCTACACCGCCGTCGGTAAGCAACGTTGCCGTATTTTTACTCCGTTCATTAAAAAAGGTAATAGTGCTAATTACTCTTTAGACTTTACGAGTTAACGATGAGCATCAAACTATTCCTCCGGCGGTGAAAAGTTTAGATCGATAACAATACGTCCCGGCGACGGCGTTGACTTCAAGTCAACGACAGTTGATGAGTTAGAGTCATCACTTTTTGAAACCATAGCAGACCGCCGGAAAAACCCATCAAAACAAACCATTTGGTTCACCGGCGGTGAATAAAACCCACCGTACGAGAGATTAAGATCCAACATCGGAACTCGGTCGTGACTCGGTGACTCAAGGCAATAGTGAGAACTAGATTCTAATTTTTGAAGACACCGGAGTTTGTAGAGGAGGCCGGAAAGGACACCGGAGTTTGCGCGGAAGTCTTTGAAGACGGAGACGGTATCGAGCGCCGGATTGTCTCCGACTGTTCTCTCTCTCTCTCTCTCTCGGGTAAGATAAACACGATCAGGACTTATTGCGTTGGAATCGATGCTGGATTGGAAGTTTGAGAGGTCAGGAACCTAAACACCCAAAAATTGAAATCATAATTTTAAGAAAAAGGGAAAAAATTACGGTAATTTGATGATGATGATGGCATATGATGATGATGGCCAAATCCAGCAATCATGATATAAACATGATTTGTGATGATATATTGATATATAAATTGATTTTTATAGGTGGTGGTAGTGGTGGTGGTGAGATGAAGGTGGTATTGGTGGTGGTAGTGATGGTGATGATTGTGGAGATGAGGAAGATGATTTAATATTTGAGTAAATTATATTTTTAGTCTTTAGATGTAAAATTACTAAAATACCCTCATGTGCATTGCACATGAGGGGATTTAACTGAGAAATTTAACGGTAGTTAACTTAAAGGCTTAAAAGCGTGACAAAAATTTATATAAAGGCCAACTAGTGCAAAAATTTAAAATAAAGGCCACGATCCGTAATTTCGCTTATTATAAAGGCCAAAAAATGTAATTTACTCTAGATCTCCCCTTATCATTAACTAATTAAGATTTAAGACAATTGGTGTATACTATAGATGACGAAGGTTGTTGTGGTGGTTAGGTGAATACATGGTGCTTGTGATAATTGTGGTGTGCACCGTGTGGTGGCTGTTGATTTGGCCCTTCTAAAGTGGTTAACCGTCAGGTGAAGGGAAGGGGAATAGGTGACACCCACGCCACAACCATCGCTTGCACTATATATCCATCTAACCACTACCACCCAACCTTTTATCAAAAAGTTAACAAGAGACATTACCCTAATAATTTACTGAGTTGAAACTTTCTTCGGTCGGTAGGTTAAAATGTAGACTTTTTAAATCCAATGTAATTTCTTTCATTTGATTTCTTCTAACTTTCTTTATAGCTTATAGCTAGCGTTTATGATATTCCTATATTTTCCATTGGAAAAATGTTATTGATTATTATTATATTTAATTTATTTTGACTAATGTTAATTTTCATGTTATTTTTATCTTTTATTTTGTTTTTGTAAGTCTTTTGTAACACGTCTTTGTTTCATCCTCTCTAGTTCTTTACTAATGAGGTTTTCTTAATATAAATCTCACCGTTTAAAAATAAAATAATATAAACTATTATTTATCAATAAATTACTTCTTTAATTTGATCTTTTTCAAGAAATGAGATTCATTTAAATTTTCTAAAAAAAATTTAAATTTTTTTTTTAAAATTTAATTTAATATTAAATGAAGATCAATGACTTATAAACATAAGGTGGTATAATGGTAAATAGTTAGAATATTAAATAGTAAACTATTGTTATATTAGTCTTTGTCTCTATTTTCAAATTTCACTCTCTTTTTTAAACATCCATAACTTTTATATACGACAATTTTTTTAATAAAAATTACACCAAAAAAACGAGCGTTTTTTTATCTTCAAAACGCATATAGTGCTAATGTATGAAAACGATATTTTTTAAGGTTTGAGCTCATTGTGTTATATTCGTCATGTCATGATGTTATACTTTTCAGCTAATTGTGTCATATTCGTTAGGTCATTGTGTTATATTTTTTAAGTCATTGTGTTATATGCGTCAGATCATTGTGTTATATTCGTCAGGTCATTGCATTGAATTCGTCAAGTCATTGTGTTGTATTCGTCAGGTCATTGTGTTATATGCATTTGGTCATTGTGTTATATTTCTTTGGTCATTGTGTTATATTCGTCAGGTCATTGTATATTCATCTAGTCATTGTGTTATATTCATCTGGTCGTTGTGTTATATCCATGTTTCAACTCATTGTCTTATTTATCAGGTCATTGCATTATTCGTCAGGTCATTGTGTTATTTCAGATCATGTTGTTATTTCAACACAATGACCTGAGATATTTCACAATGACCTGAATAAATAGCACAATGACTTGACAAATAACATAATGAGCTAAAAAACGTCAAAAGAATTTTATTTTTTTATATATATCATAGGCATTTTAAAGATAAGAAAATACCCGTTTTTATGGTGGAATTTAAAAATAATAATAATAATATCATATGTAAAAGCTATGGACATTTAAAAAAATAGAGTGAAATTTGAAATATAGAGACATTACTAATTTTACACTCTCTTATAATTTTAAGATAGTGTCACAACTCACATGTCATCATCTTATGAATCATGATATTTTAGACTTTCTTAGGAATTTTGACTTTCTAATATAATTGCACTCTTATTTCAAGTAAATCATCTAGAACGTTATACAACTAGTTTTCCTATTTACACCATGATTATAACTCGTTTACAACTTGTTAATCCGTCTTTCTCTTACAAATAGGTATGAATGATGCACGTTCCTGTTACGGTTTTTAAATGTTTATATGTTTTGCTTGGTTGACATAAATAAAAATAAATAGGTATATTGCTTTTAGATGGTCTCAACTATTAATTTTTGGTGCCTGTCAATCCGAACTAACAAATTGACTGGTAACGATCCCAATTTTTATCACTTTGTCAACCAATAAATCGCCGTTAAAAAATTTCCAACAGCGTTAACGTTTTTCGAATTCCAGACCGATGTTCTAGGGTTTTTTTATTGCAAAGAGAATACGAGTCGATTCTTGTAAAGTTACCTCGAACTGACGCTCCAAACGACAATTAATGATGCTTTATTCGGTGTAAAAACCTGATGGTGCTTCAATAAAATGTAAAAATTATGTCAACCGGAGCACCGTTTCAAGATAACTTTTACATCAATTAACTCGTGAATTCCTTCTGATCAATAGCCTTAAAATGTCGGCCTTGAATTTGAAAAAATTTGATGTGGTTAAATTTTTTTAACGACGGTTTGTTGGCTATCAAAATGATAAAATTTAGGGTTGTTACCAACCAATTCGTTAGTTATGATTGACATAGATTAAAATGTGATAATTAAAACCGTTTAAACTAATATAGCTTAAAAATATGACCGGCGATGTGAGTCCGTCAACTCATGATCAATACACACATAAAGAAATCCAATACAAAACATTAATGAAAATGGAGACAAATCTAAAAGACTTGATTGAGAATTCTGGAAGCATGGGACCATCTAATATATCATTTGAAATTTTGAATATAGACAATTCTTTCTACTTCAATCCACATTAACTATCGTTTTAACTTTTTTCATCACGTCTCGTGATGTTTACTTCTCTTTTTATAAACACATTTTGGCCGGATTACTGACAGGTCATTAATACATCCGGTCATCTTTATTCTTCAAGTAAGAAAAACGTTAGGTTCCTAGACATACCCCCACCTAAGACTACCTTCAAGAGTAGTAAACCCTCTTAGATGAGAAAACTCATTGTCAATCTATAATGACAGGTAGCATGTAAATTCAAAACTCTTTTTATTTTAATAAGAGTAAACCTGTGTTTTGATACCATTAACAGTTTCAGTCTCATCTTTACAGTTTTGGTCCATGTGTTTTTATTTTCTAACAGAAATGGTCCCAAACATTAACTCCATCCAGTTTTACGTTAAGTTTCTCACACACGCCCCGCATTTGAGGGGTAAAAATGTCATTTCTCTCCCTGTTTTATCTAGGTCATCATGTAGTTAACATTTTTATTTAGTCGCATGTCAAAAATAGTGGTATATATGACATTTTTACTCTGTATGTGATGGAGACTTAACGAAAAATTGGATAGAGTTAGTGTTCGAGACCATTTCTGTTAGAAAATAAAAACACAGGGACCAAAATTATTAAGATGAGACTGAAACTGTTAATAATATTAAAACACGGGGACCAAAACTGTAGTTTACTCTTTTAATAAAGTTTTAGGTCTTTCGCATCAACCTTTACCCAATAACTTTACTCATCAGATGTTTACTTATATAAAAAGGAGCTACCGAAGCTTTCACTATGTTCAAATGTTTTTGCTCACAACGTATTAAACGTGTTTGTGGCATTCATGTGTCAATGCACGCTATTACAGTACTCGTGACCTACCCCATTGAAAGCAACGGTGTTACCAAACGGATAGGACGAAGCGGCATGGGAAACTCGCACCGCTTGTTCTCCCCTAACATGGTAAACGTATAGTGAGAAAAGAGAAAATCACATGTTCAATGGGCCGTATAAGTTATGAGTGGCCCATATCAAAGACTTGTGCCTCACGACAAACAAAGGGTCCACCTAGCGATTTTAACGTGGCAGATGGACTAGTCATAACATAATCATATCTTTCCTTATAAAAATAACAAACAAAGAAACAAACAAATAATGTGAGATTCAAATTATAAAACCAAAAAAAGCCTCATATTTTTGCTTCCATTACGGACTTCCCCATTGCTTCGGTCGGTGTTAATATTGGTATAAGATCAAGTCACACCATCTCACCTTTTCCATCATCCAACCACTCACCCAAAACCAAACCCTAAATAAAACCCTCACACCACCTACCTTTTTCATTTACATGTTTTCAATGGCTGTTGATGCTTCACATTGATGATTGATATCACCCCCCCCCCCTAACAGCAACTTCATCTTCTACCTCATTCATTTTACGTTTCACTCATTCTCGATCTCCAAATTAATTTGTGATTGTTTGATTACATAGAGAAATGTTTTTTCAGAACGAAAAACTTCTTCCGATGACGGATTCGATTCAAACGCTACCTTTGAAATCAATAAACGGATTTGCCTCTGGTTTATCGATTTCTAGGAAACGTTCTCGAGATTCATCCTCGTTCAATCCTTCGTTAATCTCCATTCCAAATGTTAGTCTTAATTATCAACACCAGAACGGTCAGTTTGGCGAGCTCACGTTACTCAACGATGATATATCATCGCAGATGTATCAACAACAGTTAGAGATTGATCGCTTCGTTGTTCATCACGTAAGTAACATTACTTCAATTCACTTTCATGTAAATTTAACATACAATTTATAGACGGTATGTATGATTTCTCAAAATTTAACATACAAATTATATACAGACTGAGAACGTGAGAACGGAAATCGAAGAGATGCGAAGGCAAAACGCGAGGAGATTAATCGCAGCAGTACATGAAGGAATAACGAAACGATTGAAGACAAAAGAAGAAGAAATTATAAAAATCGGACAGATGAACTGGTCACTCGAAGAAAAAGTTAAATCTCTAATCGTAGAGAATCAAATACTGAAGGAGTTATGTGAAACAAACGAAGCAACAGCAAACGCTTTACGAAACAAACTGCAACAGGTACTAGCACAAATTCAGCTACCACATCATGAATTTGCAGACAACAGTGCAAAAGCAAAAGCAACAAGTGCATTGGTTGATGACGCTGAATCGTTCTGCGGAAGCAATTACGAGGAGGATCATGAGCGTGATAGAGAGAGAAAAGTGAGTGATAGGTGGTGCCGGAGTTGTGGTAAAGAAGAGTCATGTGTGTTGTTGCTTCCTTGTAGGCATCTATGCGTGTGCACATCGTGTGTCTCGTCTCTCAATATCTGCCCTATCTGCAATTCTGTCAAGTCCGCTGCTGTTGTTGTTAATATGAATTTGTTTTGACTGGATTTAGCATACAGAAATGTACTGTAATTAATTAGATCTTTTATATTTTTTATTATTTAAAACTTTAAAGAGTGGTGTTGGTAACGTGAGGGTTGGTTTGATAGTACAGCTTTAGGTAAAGGGGAAAAGGAAAATGCGATGAAAATTAAATAAACGTTTTTGACGGAATGTGAATTTTCCATTTAAAGAAAATTTGCAAAGATGAACGTTTAACAAGTTAAAAGTTGAAGGTTACATTCCATTTTCCCCAACTTGGCTAACTAGGGATAGTCTTTAGCTAACTAATAAATAATTGATTTGGACCTAGAATAAAAATGAACGAGTTTTTGAAACATGTTTCGATTAGTCACTAGTGGTCTTGTGACCCACTTGACTAGTCTAGAGCCGATTGTACACTACATCTAGTCAAGAGGTACAGTAATATGTCAATGTTTGAGCCGATTGTACACTATTTAGCTAAAAGGTTAACTAAATCGTCAAATTTTTAAGCTTAGTAGTTCAACATTTCGTCAATAGGAACAGCGTTTTGGCCGACCGTACATTATTTAGCCGTGATCCCCAAGTCATACAATATGTGGCTCAACGGCTCAACCGACATTAATAAGTCCCGACAACAAGAAGTCGGCTCTAGATTATCCGCTTAGCTCAGAAGCGGCTAGGTACTAGTCGGTAGATGTCAAAACACCCTTCATCTGTGTTGTGAGCAAACCAGCCTTTAACCCAAGGGCGGATCCTAAAGGGGGCCGAAATAGGCGTCGGCCTCCGCGTGTTTTTTTGACAGAAGTGTTGATTTTACCTAAATACATTAAATTTGTTTATATATATATTGATTTCGCCCTATGTAAATTACAATTTATGGGTCATGTGATTTTCCGCCTCATGCTACAAACGTTCAGGATCCGCCACTGCTTTAACCACATGAAGTTACGTGACGTATTTCTATAGATGGAAAGTTGATCTAAGACATTTAAACTTGAAATGTTCAATCTGGCCTTTTCACTTGGTTAAAGATGCCATATCTTTGTATATTAAAATTAAAGTAGTGGTTAGATGGTACTATAAAACAGGAGGAGTTGGAGGGTCGAGATGGCAGCGTATTTTGCGGCATTATTGCGTATCTCACACGAAGTTGGTATGGTCTGGTCTGGTCTCTCTTTTTAATGCCATTTGTGCGCGGGGGCAGGCAGAGTGAGCACGTTAATTAAGTGGCATGGGGGTCATTATATTATTTCTTTTTTATTGGATGGATCATGTAAAAAAGAAGATAGTGTTTAGCAAGTAACGACACATGGAGCGTCTTGGAACATTTACTCTTTCCTCAATTATTCAATATACTAGGTTTAATACCCGTGTATACACACGGTGTTAAGTTTAAAATATATAAATAAAACTTTAGAACATAATATGTAAGAAATGGTAAAATGGTTATTTGTAAGAGAATGGACCAAACAAATATTTGATGGGAAATGAATTCAAATGTCCTTAACTGCAACTAATTTAGTAAGAAATTTAGAGCTTTAGAAAAATCAAGGCACAAATACATTACTTTTATGACCAAAATGTAGTGAAAATGTCAAATGACTTCAAATTGCAGTCAAAATGCTTACACTATGGCCCATGAAGTCAGAATATGCTGTCAAAATGTAGTAAAAATGCTTACACCATCAACAAAATATAGAAAATGGTGTCAAATGCATCTATAATGTCAAAATGGAAGATTCGTGAGCTTTTAAATTATTATAATATATAGATGCTAAACTGGGATGAAAGAGGTTCAATGTAAGTACTTTGCAATACCGTTTTAAACATGCCATCATAGTTAAAAAGAATAATTTGTTCTTTAAGAAAATATATATTCTTTGTCATTTTAAAATTGCATTCCAACATCTAAACTATTATCATTTTGATCACTACGTACTCTTACATATTTATCAAAAGCAAAACATCTTGCATCAGCAACTATAAAGTCCATATCAACTCATTTGAAACTTAAAGAAATCACACTCATCACCAAACAAACACGATTACATCACCCAAAAAGTAGATAGATTGAAATCAGATATCCAATAGCATAGTGCAATTGAGAAATTCATACCTGACTATAAAGAGTTTCTTTCATTGAGTTTTTTTCATATAACTATAAACCTTCAAAGACTATAATAGCACCAAATTAGACAACACATCTCACATATAATTCCAAGAAATCTAGATGTTGTTACTAAGTGCAAGTTGCAATAGAAAGAATGACCATCCCAATTACCTGTTAGCTTAGGACCACATTTTACCATCAGAGTTAAAGCTGCATTGCAATCAACAAATTGTACTATTAGATTATCATGTTATTAATCAAGATTTAACAAAAAAAACTAATTTGCAAACACCCAATCATAAAAAACCAATCAATATAGCAGCACTCACAACTTCAAGATTGATAAAAATGTCTTCAACATGAAAGGTGATCAGTAATTTTATGAAGTGAAATTGTGGAATTCTTCTGGATAGTTAAAAGTAATATTAGATGACAATATAGTTTTGCCAGTGGGTTGTCAAACCTTTTATCGTTCATGTAGCCATAAGCAATCATATATATACATCCAGTTTCACACCTAAAATTCATAAACAATCAGAACAAAGCTTAAGATGCACACTGTAATAGGTAAATCGTCAAGAGGTAGATGGTTTGGCGAAGATGCCAATCAATTTCCATCCTAAAAATACAGCTTCTTCTAGTTATGTAGTTGAAAGTTTCAAACTTTGAAATCATAAATCAAGGATCAAATTTGAAAGGGAAACGTAATTTCTAAAAAAAATTGAATGAAATAAAGCGTGCTGAAGAAGGGCGGACGGAATCAATGTTTTGAGCTCAAAAACACATAATCGTAGAAAAAATCACTATATGAAATCAATCAACGAAAAAATGAATTGAATAAAATACAACTCATAGAAATCAATAATGAAGTCATAATCGTACCATAATGATAAAAAACGCACACATACCTAGATTTCAAGAGGCAATTGAAGATGAAATTGTGATGAGAAATGAATCTAAGATGAGCCTTGATAAATTCTTGTTTGAAATTACGAATTTTGAAGGATTATTAGTTGAAAGAGAGTTCTTGTTCAATATGAAAATTGAAATCAGTGGTTGATTAGGTATACAAAGGATCAACATGGAAAGATTGTAACCGATTGAGTGAAATAATACAGGATGCCTAATTTAGAATTTGATTGATATACACCGATGACAGATCGATTGCGAAATCAAAGTGAGAGGAATTGGGCGGGATATTGATAAGGAAAAGGAAATGTTATCGTTTCCAATTATGAATGATCGACTAATGCGCTAACCTCAAAATTGCCGCCCAAACAATCTATTCCCTCTCAAAAATGCCGCCCAAATAAGGTGAGTGGCCTCCCCTAAAAACTTAGATTTATTAGGTAGATTTTCAAATATGTTAAGGAATAACAATTTTTAATATTAGATCTTGTTTTCTTTAAGATTTAAGTGTAAAATTCAATCATGTGGTCTACACTCAATAACACCTTGTAATCTCGTATGAATATTTGTATTCTTTGCAACTCAGGACTTTCTAAAGTGGTTATTTACACCCCTTCCATTAGTTTGACTGTTAATTGACCGTTATTTAAAATGATAAAATTAGTTTTATGCAGTCAAGACACAAGAGGGACGCATGCCTAACAAAGATGAAAGACTGGTATGGTTTGTTAGGTCTTTGATACCTTTGCTATTTTTTTTTTTGTATATTTTAAATCTAACTAGCTATAAAATATGGATAAATAACTAAGACTTTTTTGGTGTGATTGTAAGGATGAAATATAAATGTCAAAGCACCCGAAATATTTGATCTAAACAATAACCTAACTTCACATTGGAGACATTTTCAACCTAACAACTTTTGAATTGGAAGAACCCAACAAAACAGCTAAAAACAAAAATGATATTCTAACAACCCAATATAGCATCTTTAATGTGTAAACAAGGGTCTTTAAATATATGTTAGGATCTTAGAAATATATAAATGGTGGTTTAGTTAACCGTTTTCTACTTTGAATCTTCATGCCCATTTTGCATGTAAGGCCACATTTGCATTTTGAAGGGACATGAGACGCAATCCACCATTTTCTTTGGATTTTAGAACAACATCCATTTGACCCAGTTAATCCTTTTGGAGGTTGCTTCACCACTCCAGAGAAAATTCCTTCGGATCATATCGAGCACTTTAATGATTTTCTTTGGGGCCCTGAAAATAGAAATGTAATATATAGGTAAGCTTGGTAATACCGATTTGATTAGAGTTATTCTACCCCCAATTGATAAAGATTTTCCTTTCCATAACGCTAGTTTTCTTTTAAAGGTATTAATTACAGGATCTCATTGTTTAATCCCATTCATGTTTCCCCCGATTGGAACTCCAAGATAATTAAATGGGAAGCATCCATGTTTAATTACACCCGACAATGCTTGCTAGTTCCAGGACTTGTGATTCTTCAACCCCAACACCACATATACTGCTTTTTACAACATTTATTTTGAGACCTGAAATAACGAAAAAAAGCAACGCATAATATATATGAGAAATATTTCTAATGTTAGTAGTCGACCATTGACCAATAATTAATATGTCATCAACAAATAATAAATGTGATAAAATAGATCATGACAATTGCGGGGAAGAGTAATTCCGTGAAAAATCCCCAAATTGGAAGCTCTAGCTATGAAGCAAGAGAGAGCTTCCATGGCGATGATGAATAAGAGGGAGAGGGGGCCTCCTTGACGAAGCCCGCGGAAGAACTGAAATTTAGTCGTAAGGGTGCCATTAATAAAGATTGAGATGCATCTGAGGTACCTAAGGGACCTGCCAACGACATTGTTGGGTAGTTAAGGCGTGTATGCTTTTTTTCATTTTGGGCAAGCTCACCGCTTAAATAAGACCATTTATGGTAACTTTTGAGAAGAAAAAAAATGAAAGAAACCTTAAGTAGATTTTTTTGCCTATATATAAAAACTTCCATGTTACTGTAATCACATCCTTCTTTTGAGCATCACTACGAATTAATCTCCTAGTTGCAGATAGTAGACGCATGTCATTTTAGACCGAACAACTCTAAATCACCGTGTTCATTGTTCTTGTATTTCATTTACTTGTGTGTTTGATTTTTGCGTGCTCACTATTATGCGTTATCGAAGGCTGGTTGTTCCTAACATACATACCCCCTAAATACCTTGTTAAAATTCAGGTTGGAACTAAAAAGAAACCGGATCCATATCTATATTTCTGCTCGGTTTTGATCATTTTAAATTCGAGAAACCTAAACCCAAACAAAAATAAAACATTGTGCCAATAAAAAACACGTTAATGACCTTTCTCTTCATGGTGAAGGCTCATATATATCTTTTCAACACTAACAAGACAGCTAGCGCTTTAGTTTTTGGTGCATGGTCAAAGAAGAATATCAATACCGATTTAACTTACTCTCTTGTTTCCATGAAGCTTCGAGGCTTACACTTTATTTCTCTTAAACTAGTCTTTATGACATAGATATAAACAACAGCAAATCTAGTAAACACTTCTTTTTTTTTTTGAGTTAATTTCGTTTTTAGTCACTGTGGTTTAGCAGTTTTAACACTTTTAGTCCAAATCTTTAAAAACTCTTTTTTTAGTCACCGAGGTTTAATTTTCGTTTCAATTTTGGTCACTCTATTAACACCATTAGTATTTTTCCGTTAAGTCTGTATAAAAAGACTAAAATACCCCCTTAAAACACATTTAGTAAAAAATAAATACAAAAATATACCCACTTCTCTCTAACTCTATTCTCTCTCTAAAAACCACACCTCCTCCTTCTTGAGCAACCACCGTCATAGCTCCAGCAAGCACCACCGTACCAGCATGACACAACCGTTACCACCACAATGCAGCAACCTCAACTTATAAATAAGTCTTCTAAAGTCAATCCAATCCCTTCCCGTTACTTCTAAGGACCACCACCGCACCACCACCACAATACCTCCACCAATCCGATGACAGCCTCCATCTCTTTTTCTAGTTGGTAAGCAGTGGCGTACCCAGAAATTTTTTTCAAGGGGGTCGAAAGTTAGAGTATTGATTTCCGATTCGACTCGGTTCGGTTTGAACCGGGTCGGGTCAAAGTAAAAAACGACTAAAAACTAAATTTGAGGTGTTAAAATTGAATTTTTTTTCATTCTCCCTCCACTTGTATCTAAAATTGAAAATTTTTAATTTCCTTCCACTTAACTAACTTCTTTAATGTCAAACACTAACTTTTATCTATAAATACTAACCAAAATCTCTCTAACCATCTTTATCACTCTAAAGTTTTTTTCAAATTCTCTCTAATCACATTTGTCACTCTAAACTATTTCTTAAACTCTCTCAATCTATTTAAGAACTACATATTTTTGCAACAAATTTTCAATTCCAACTTGTGAGTTTTTTTTTTCTTTCTTTCAACTTTTTCTTTTTTCTTTCATTTTTTAACATTATTTTTCTTTATAAATACTTGAAACATCATTTAGGAATTTACCATTTTGAGGTTCGAGTTAGGATTGTTTTTCTTAAAACTTATAAAATGAATTTTTTATATTGTTTTTAACCTCATATGGCTCTATTCTACATCTTTCTTAAGCTATTAATTATGAGTAATATATAAATAAAAAGTAAATGAAACCAAACTATGTTTCCAAACAAAACTATGTTAGAGGACTAGCTTGTGTTATGGTATAAAAATAGTGATGTTGAGAACATTGGTTTACTGGTAAATTTTCCTCAATTCCTCACTTCTCACTTGATTACTTAGCTAAAGTACTATTTAATTTATGTATTTCTTTTCTTATATTTATGTTGACGGTTTTGTGCAATGGTGAAACACTTAATGTTATAATATCTCAATGCTTGAATATACATGACTATATAAATAAATATATATATTCTTTTAATCATAATTTAACCCAATATATGGTTAAATATTATGTGTCTCATATGGGTTGTGGACTGGACATCAAACTGAGTTTTTAAGATTAAACAGGGGGTCGAGACTTAAATTTTACGGGGGTCGATCGAAAATTTAACATATAAAAACAAAAAAAAATTCGCGGGCCGGGGGAGCGGGCGCCCCCCACCCCACTATAGTGGGTACGCCCATGTTGGTAAGGGTTGTAAAGGTGGTTGGAGGGTGGACTTATAGTTGGTGTTCGAAGGGTGACTGTGGAGATAGTAAAGCCATGGTGAGCAGATCTGCTAAAGAACATGTGTTTTGGGGTTTCGAGATGGAGATGCACGGTGAGGGTGGTGATCGGTGGCCTTGACTGGTGGTTAGGTCTCGATCGATTGGAATGGAGGTTTTGACATATGAAGTGTTATTGTTGTGGTTAGGGTTTTTGTAAGAGTTTCTGCAGAACAATGGTGACATGAATTGAATTGTGGTGTGGTTAAAGGTTGAAGAAGATGAAGTTTGGTGGAGCTGGGCCCACGCCTTAATTAATTTATGTTTTGTGAATTTTTGGTATATGGGGCATTTTGGTCCTTTCTTAACGTTTAACGGATAAATATCAACGGCGTTAGGAGCAGGACCAAAATTGAAACAAAAATAAAACCACAGTGACTAAAATAGGAGTTTTTAAAAGTTTGGATTAAAAGTGTTAAAACAACCAAACCACAGTGACTAAAAATGAAATTAACTATTTTTTTTTTACAAAATGCAATCTCAATATATAGTTTAGATAAAATTGGGCTAAAGTAAAATGAAAGAACCTATAATAAACAACAAACGAATTGATATAGTTTCAACACAACTAAAACAAAGAGTTATACCTATGATACGTCATCAGGACGCACAGTAATAGGTGATACCTGAGCATTTTTTGGTCAATAGTATTGATTTTTGTCACGATACATTATAATTTTTTAAATGTGTTGTACTCGCCCCCTCAAAAGAAATACATTTATCATATGTATTGATCTCGGCCAAGCTATGAAGAAAAAATTATATTATTATATGTATTGAGCCTCATCACATTAAATAAAAAATTGCATGTATTTAATACATTTTAGGTTTTTTTTGTTAAAAAATATGTACATTTTTTATGTGTAAGAACGACATTTGATTGAATGAACACAAAATTAGATATTTGGAGTTTTTATTGTTTGATTCGAGCCCAATTGAATTGCCGACTCAAAAATATAACCCGAAAAATAGTTTTAGAAAAATAAATTATGGGTCTGGTGATTTTTCGTCCCTGGAATACAAAAGTTCAAGATCCGCCACTATACGCGGCAAAGTACCTTATAAAACAGTCGAGTCAAATAAAACTACATACCTTATATAGCCTTCTTGAATACCATTTAGGTTACAAAGCCCACATCAATTGCCAATACAATCAATGTGGATAAGTTTCATACCTTACACTACTTTCAGTCCATAACATAGCAACAAAAATTACTCTAATCTAAGAACGAGAATGTGTCCGGTTTTTTAAAAACCTTCTTGATCGAAGTAGCAACCAAGGCTACTCTAATCCAAGAATAAAATGTGTTTGATTTTGATATCTACACTTTCATATAAGTATATATGTGTTGAATAGTTTCAATTTTTTTTATAACAAATTTAAGATATATTTTTATTTGTATTGTAGTATTATAGAAATATTAAATTATAGATGTAAGAAATGACTAATGAATAATGAGTAGGGTATTGACAGGCCCAGTGTCCCACTATGATGGACCTTCTTTCAACCTGTTCTGAAGTTCAAAGTCATGGGGTTAATGGGCCTCTGTAGCATCGCATGTGTTTTTTGGTTGGACCACACACATTTATTGTGAAAAGATGATAGCTACTTAATTGGTGAATTGATGATGTGGAAAATCAACTCATCAACCATCAATCACCACCTAAAAAAACAAATGTGTCTGCTAGCTAGCTATTGATTTGGGATATCAATGGAAATGGCTTAAAAACACTAAAATATAGATGGTTAAAAAGAAGAAATTATAAATTACGGAGATAAATTTGTGATCTGACTACGTTTATGAATTCGGCTGTTAAGTTTGAGAAACCACACCTTTGGTTCTCATATTTGCTATTCGCCAGCAAATGGTGAGAATCAAAGATAGTGTTTTCTCTAATCCAGAGAACAAATTGTTAATATTTATACGCAACAAAAACTATTCATAAAGAAAACAATTTTTGTTACATCAAAGTTAATCATACTATACACTTGTTCTTAAACTACTTTAAATTAGTCCATCTGATTACCGGAATTGAGTTCAAGACGTTTAATTTAAAAGACGATGATCTTTATCAAGCGGCTAATCTCTCGTCGGCAAGCGGAAAACAAATTTCTTGCATGGGTGATGAAAGAGGCAGCTAGCATTGATTATATATTATTGTACAGTCACGAGATGAGCACTTGTAGATGTTCTTTCATATTCATGTTGGTTGGGACGACTCTGAATTAATTAATTGTTGCACATCTACTTGCATCAATCATTTATTTCAATTTCAAAATTGTCCACTTATGTCTCATTTATCAACAAAATGAGCTGAATCTTAATTGGCTAGAATAAATTCATGACATCAATTTGTTCAATTTAAAATACACAAACTCGTTTTCTGGTTATTTTGTTATCATATTCAACACCTAAAATTTTTCTAAGCTAAATATTGAAGGTGTATACAAAAAATAAAAGTTATAAATTATAACCCAGTTGCCAAGTTGGTATATGTTGAAGCACAACTTTTATTCTGGCTTTCAACTTGAATATATTTAAAAACCATCAAACCTAGTAGCATTTGTAGCTTTCATTTTGGCTTTCAACTTGAATATATTTGATGGTTGAAATAACACGTAAGGTATAGACATATACATTTATGCTATATATGAAGATCGACATATGTAGCTGAGGCTAATTGCTATCGTCATTAAAAATAATATTATATATACGTATATAATAGAGATAGAAATGACGATGATAGCAAATTAGTGTTTACACTATGAGTTTTTTTTCATATTAGTGTAGTTGTAAAAATGTTTTGATGACGATGAGTCCATGATAATTGTGGTGTTATGTAATAGTGAAATTGAGTAGATCTGTAAATCTACGCTATTTGAGTGAAACTGATTTTAATAGTGAAATTGAGTTATCACTGTTACGTATTATTTTTCTTTTCCCTCATAGTGTAACACATGAATTCAAATTTTATGTATATTTTTTAAAAAGTTGAAATACTTTTTCTTCCCACATAAATACAAAAGACGTTAAGATATTGCATGTATGTATGCATGGGAAAATATTAGAGCATATATATTTGGTAACAGAATCTTATTTAATACACTAACAAACAAAACCTTGTGTCCCCAACCCCCTATCACCTCACTTCACTTCCTTATTTCTATTTCTATATCTCTCACAACAGCTACCTCATAAACAAATGGCCATTCAACCACCTCCTCATCATCATCTTACTCTCTATCCTCCATTCATGATAATCGACGCCATTGATAACCGCTTAGGTAACATTTACCCTACGCTTCATCCTTTCTCCCCCGAGACAATTCCAGATCTGGTGAAATTAGCAGATAGTAATATCAGTTACAGTAATTTACCGGTATGTTCTAGAAAACGATCGAGAGATGATTGTTCTTCGATGTGTGATCCATTCTCCGTCGCTCGAAATCACGTCGAAGATGTTGTATCCTCTCAGATCCGGCAACAACAGTTCGAGATCGATCAAATCGTAGCTCAACATGTACGTTATCATTTCATCCCTTCAATTTCAAAACAATTGATTTAGTTATTGCTTGCTCTGAATTTATTGCAATTGTGCGCTGATACGCTTAGGTTGAGAAAGTACGATGCGAGATCGAAGAGAGACGAAGGCGAAACTCGAGGAGATTGATAGAAACATTGGAGGAAGGTATAACACAGACATTGAGATCAAAAGAAGAGGAGATTATGAAGATGATGAAATTAAACTATGCAATGGAAGAGAAATTGAAATCACTGTGTATAGAGAATCAGATCTGGCGTGAATTAGCTCAATCAAACGAAGCGACAGCGAATGCATTACGAAGCAATTTGAAACAAGTTCTGGAGCAGCTTGTTAATAATAATAGTAGGATGGCTGCAGGTGATGACAATGCAGTTGATGCGGTTGATGCTCAGTCGTGTTGTGAAAGTAATAACTATAACGAGACCGGTAATAGTAACAGTAATAGTAATATGAAGCGCGGGTGGTGCAAAAGCTGTGGAAAAGCAGAGTCATGTGTGGTGCTGCTTCCATGTAGGCATCTTTGTCTGTGTACAGTATGTGCTTCTTCTGTCGATACGTGTCCTGTTTGTAAATCATTCAAGAACATCAGTGTTCATGTTCACATGTCCTGATGGCGTTATTGATTTTGATTAATTCTTTGATTTTAAACATATTTCTTTTTAATATTATTATATTAGAATTAAACTGAAGTTTATGAACGATGCTTTGTAATTTGTATGCATGTATATATATCGTTGATTTTGTTTATGTGGAAGTACATATATACGTACCCTAATTACAAATAAGATATGATATATGTGCATATTTGGAATCTTCCGTACGTACAAATTGCTCGCTGTAAAATAATAATGATACCATTTGAACAAATTAATATTCTTTTAAACTCAGTAGTACCTTTGTGAGTTTTCTTTTTTTACGTGCAATTTTTTTTCTTGTTTTCTCAAAAAGTTTTTCATACGTTTAAGTATAATTTTTTAATTAACCACTCACTACCACTTAAAACTTTTTTATGGGAATTAATAGGGTCTTCCGAAACATACAAATAAAATAACAGTAATATTTTTTTTCTTTTTTAGAGCATTCACAACCCACCCTTTCATCATATATATATGAGTGAATGTTTTATATATTTAGGAGTAGTTGTGAATGAAGGACTGTAATGATAAATTATATTAAAAGTATTGTGTAATTAGAAAAATAGAGAAACTATAGTGATTTTTAGTTTAGTTAATGATAAAAATTAAGTTGTGGATGCTCTCAAAATAAATAAAACCTACTCATAAATATATACATAACATTGTTATGTTATATATCTAACTTGACATTGTTTGATACTTGAAATACTTTAACATATTTTTTTAACTTTCGAACTAAACACCTAATTAAAACAAGGCCGGTTATCTTTATATACACTCAAATAGATTATTTGGATACTCTTACTCTCTTTAGTCTTTATACACACATGTATAGAGAGAATGGTGTTCCGAAATCAGATATATCTTTAACAATACCCAACACAAATAATAATAATTATTTTATTATGTTTTTGTTCTTAATAATAAGACAAGGAAATGTTTGGCAGAAATTTATTTTATTGTTTAAGAGGAAACAAGAAAAGGACACGTGCAGAGAGGAGAGTGACACGTAGGAGTGTATAGGTAGTGGGTCCACATTTGATTTTGCATGAATACGTGGGGCCCGCGAAATGTAAGCCGTAAATGCTGGAACCAAACTGACTTTCAAAACACTGCATTTCATTGATATTTACGCACAAAAATAAGATTCATACACTCCTGTTCATAGTTTACATAGTTACCTCGTCTGTAAACGGTTGTTTACTATATGTAAACTGAATATTTATGGGTTAGGTTGGGGCTTCGAACAAGTTTATTGTACTTTATATGGGTATATTGATTTTTTCATTATGTCAACCTTAATTTTAAAAAAAAGTTGTCTTTGAGCTGAAGTGCAATTTATTTTACCAAAATACCATTTACTGTAGTTTATTTTAGTAAATTGCTTTTATTGTGTTGGTGATGTAGCGTAAAGATTACGAAGAACAGTCGATTACGTTGATTCTGTGAATACCCACGATGTCCAATCCCAAACCCCAAATTCACCCCAAAAGGCTAAGAATTTGTAAAGCCAATAGTTTCTTAAAAAATGATCAATCATCCATTCATTACTATTGTGGTACTTTAAATAAGAAAGACAAAATCCTAAATGGGCCTCAAAACATTCACGGGTCAAACAAAAGCTAAAAACAAAAACCAAAACAAGTTGACAAAAACATAAAAGTGAAACTTCTAAATTTATTGGATCTAATCCGCGTCAGTTGGTCATAAAATACGTTATGAAGTTAAAATGTAACATTGTAGAAATGTAACTAAGTTGACACATGTTCTAATTAAGTGTTTTAATTGTATATAATAATGTTAAGAATATTTGTTTCTTTTAAAGTAAATTGGACAAATAAAACATGTGTAAACATTAGATATTATTTAGTGATTATTTAGTGACTTACAAATTGTTCCTATTGTTCCTATTTTGAACTTATCTTAGAAAGTTAAAACTATTCCTCAGAAATGTAGAAAGTTAAAAATACATGTGTAATTAATGTATAAGAAGTAATATAAAAAAGGTAAAAATACATGTGTAATTAACGTATAAGAAGTAATATAAAACAATAAAAGGCTTGTCCTAGGGTGGCCCATAATTGAAGCGGACCATGTGTCGCTTTATAAGACCCCTTTGCACGTCAAAAATTAAAAATGATCCATTGCCCACGCTTACTTATAAAAATGCCATTGTTACAGATCGATACATCCATAAAGTTATTACGAGTATATATCCATATAACCCAAAACCGCATATGAGTATACATACAACATTATAACTAACGTCTTATTTACTGTCATTTTTTAATATCTTAAGGTGTCGCAAACAATAGCTAGCAAGGTTTTTTTTAACACTTATTAGGGTCAAATATAACTTCTATTAGTTCTTCATATCTGAAAAGGTGAAGTTAAAGAAAAGTCAGCCTGATCCATCTTCCAACTAATTAATTGAATTTTGAAGGCCACCATCTATATATGAATATGATATGGTATGTAGGCACGTCCCATCTTATTTTAATATATATGTAATTACCATACGATGATAATGACAAAACATTCATGATAAAAAGTTGAAGAAACAACATCAACTTTTAAATCATTTATCCTTTTATGCTTTGAATTCAACTCTAGTTTTGTCCCCATTTTTCATCTTTATCTTATAAATTTACAACACGTATAAAGGAGACTTTATATGTTAAGGACTTCAAAAGTAGAAGTCGACAAGGCACGACAAGACTTAAAAAGGTCTAAAATATAATTAATGGTTAAGATCGAACAATAAGGAAATATTGATGATTGATAATCTAGTCATGCTCATTTATTAAGTTCCCTCGCTTTTAACGTCCATAACTTTTGTATATGACATTTTTGAATTATGTCACATAAACGAGCATTTTTATCTTTAAACAAGTATAGTATCATTGTATTTACAAATAAATAAAATACATTTTTCCAACTCATTGTTCTTTCTTTAGTGCTAGTCATTGTGTTTTCCTTAACCTTGAAGAACGTTGTGTGTTTTTTTTTTTCCTGAAACGATGACTCTTGTGCATTGTAATATGTAAAACACAATAATAAAATAACAACAAATTTATCTAATATTAATAAAACAATAACAAAATAACACAAAATAATTTAAAAGTATAAAACAATGATGAATGACTGAATGTGTAATTGTGTTTTTGGTGTTCAAACATTGTGTTCCTGAATACGTTCTATATTATGTTGGTGAAATATGACTCTTGTGTGCATCTTAATGTTATTAAACCGGCTGGTCCGATCATATATGGTTGAACCGTTTTTTTAATAATCCCGGTTCAATTAGACACGGGTTAATTGATGTTTCTGAACCGCTTCGAACCGTACGTACCGTTTCGATCGGACCGGAACCGGACCGCTATTGAACCGGGTCAGTCATAAAATATATATTTTTATGTTTTGATTTTCTTGGATTTTATGTTTACATCTATTTATATTTGTATTTTTTGTAATGAAAGTTAATATGTTGATTTTTTATGTGATGAAAATGATGAACTCATTTTATTTTGGCATTAAAACTTGTTTAAATCATGATTTTTTGGTGATTTTTGGCGTTAGAACTTTTTTGGATTATTACTTATATGGTATAATTTAATATAATTGAACTTATGTTGTGTTTAAATTAAAAATCTTATAGTATTACTTTGATAAATATATATTTATTCTATCCCGGTCCAACCCCAGTCCAACTATTAAAATTATATAACGGTTCAATGTCCGGTCTGATTTTCAAAACATACTACATCTCATATCTAAAACATGATATATATATATAACAAAAAAAATACGTAACACATATGACTAGAAAACTAAATGATCTATAAGTGTAAGAAAGAGAAACATATATATTTGACTACATGATCAAAATGCCTCCCTAATCAACTATAAAAGAAAATATGCTAAGCCCAAAATGTTTTTAGGCTTAAAAGTCTTAATATAAACCTAATTCATTAGATAAGTAATTTTCTACTTTATTATACTTTATATATGCTTTAATTAAGGAAAAAATAACATTCTTATAGAAACCATCCTGTATATAAATTTATCAAGAATCTAAAGTTGCAACTATGTTATATTTAGGGGGAGGATGTTCAAATACAAACTAACTTATATGTAAGAAACTTAAGGATCGATTTTTACTTATACAAATATAAAGGTAAATCTTTGTCACGTGTCATTCTTTAAACCATGACATATCATTACGACATTGGATCTGTTTGGGTATCAATCTCACATTCAAATAGTAATCCGTTAAACATCTTATTAAAATATGGAGACTCATGCACCATTATTTAAGATTTGAACTCGTTAAACAACTCAAACAGTAATCCGTTAAACATCTCATCACGACATTGGATTTGCTACTAGAATGGAGAATCACGCACCATTTTAAGATTTGAACTCGCGACCTTCATGCTCGATGCGTAAGTTTTAACCACCGGACTTGACTATTCGTAATAAAAATTCCGTATTCATGCATTTGCTGTTTTTATTTATTTAATTTTTGTTAGAATTCTAATTTTAATTTTTATTATATATTAGTCGATCTTTATTACATACCATTTATATTTTTCAACCTGCTGGTTAATTAATCTAGTGTCTTAATTCAATCATCCTAAAAATGTGTCAAACAAACCTAGATTTGACTCGTTTCACCGGTGTTAGAACCGTATCGCCCAACACGTACTTCTCCAACATCCTATTCCAAAAGCCTAAAACCTCGCACCTATCTTAGATTTCAATATTTCATAGTAAAAGTTAATTTGTAATGAATTTTCTATTAAATAAGGTTAAGTATGGTTGTCATTTTTTCCTCGCCTATCTTAATATATTCAAATCACTAGATTAGTACCTGTGTACTACACAGATTTTAGTTTTATAGGTTTTAACTAAATTTAGATATCAAATTTATTTTTAACATATCCCTTATTAATCGATTTGGATATTTATAAATATATTCATATAAAAAATCATATGTTAAAATAAAAGATATGATTTATAATAATTGGTAAATTTTTATTTGAACATATCAGGTTAGAAGATAATTCATGATACTTGTTAATTTTTTATTTAAACATATCGAGTTAGGAGATAATTAATGATAATTGGCAAAATTTTAATTTGAACATATCGGTTTGGATAGATCATAGTAGTTGATTAATATTTTATTTGAACATATTGGGTTATGAGATAATTAATGATAATTGGTAAATTTTTAATTTAAACATATTGGGTTAAGATATAGATCATGATAATTAGTAAATTTTATATTTAAACATATTAGGTTAGAAGATAACTGACGATAATTTGTGAATTTTTTATTTAAACATATCGGGTTATTTCGAATATATATGGAGCATACCATGACCCGTCTAAAAATTGTCTATCAATTTAATTTAAAACAAGACACCTAAGCAAAATCCTATGTGAAGTAGCTAAAATTGTGACATGTGGATGAGTTACTTAGTTATTAAAATACGTAGATTTCAAATTACAAACAACATGCATGTGCAATTATTTGCATCATTTTATTTTAGAAATAGTACATTTGCAAACAAGTCATAATTGCATTATACGTGATAGGGATCCCGTTGCAAGATATTTTGGCACTATATATATGTGACATATGTCATAAATTCACATCAATGAGGTGGGGAGGCCGGCCTTTTCATCCAACACAATGTACATGCATGATGCATGTTACACATAATTATTGGCTTTAAAGATTTTTAACTAACAAATATTTTCCGTTAAATAAATAAAAAACCTAACAAATATTCGTATCTCTAGTAAAAGATGAATTGACCACTGGTGAGATGATTCATGTAGATATGTACGTATGGTACCACACGTTTAAAGCCCGGTCTGCCGGTCATAAATAAAGTCACACAATCTTGTCTTCTTTCTAATGTAAAGGTTTATTAATTTTTTCTTAACTTTATGGATACTATAACAAGAATATAAAATGCAAAATTACTATTAGAGAAGTGACCGGAGGAAGAAAAATTATTTGCATGAAGTCAAATATAAGATTGAGAAAGTTTTGATGTGTTGTTTATTTTTTTGCTTTTAATTTCCTACTTTTTCTAGTGTAGTAGCCTTAATTTTTTCGACTAAACTTACGTAACATTTTGTTGCATAGTTCCTGGAAATGCTTCCTAGCCTAGGCTGCCGATGAATGGCGTTTATATATCACCCCCAATCATAACAAACTTATTGGATTCACTTTGTAATTCCATTTTCATTTACTTAGGAGAGCGAGGTTTGGATATCTAATACTACCCACCCCCAACCCACCACCGCTCTTGGAGCTAGACAACACACTATCCCATTTTAACCAATGAATAGTTTTTTTTCACCCCGGCCATCTCCACATATATAAAAAATCTTTTCTAATTTTTCCAACTTCAATTCTTAATCACAATATTAGGACTCTAAAGATAGACATAAAGTATATAGGAAGACTACCAAGGATGCTTTTGACCAGCGTTATAAGCCTTCCCCTTAACGATAACATTCTCGCTTTCCAGCTAGTCAACCTCTTCTTAAATTTCTCGACTACCAGATCCCATAATCGGCTCTATTCACATTCTCACGTAAACTAAGGTGCTGAAATGGAGCTTTTCTTTCTTACATTGTAAGGGAGGAGGGAGTGGTGGCGAGGAAAGGAGACGAGGAGGAAAGGAGGGTTCTCGTGGACGAGGATGGCTCCTCGATCGTTTTGGAGATGGGTGAAGGAGAAGAAGTAGGCAACGAGGATGGGGCGAGGAGGAGAGGAAGACAAGGAAGACAAGAACCATCCCTTCTCCGGCGAGAAAGAGACGAGAAAGACGAGGAAGGTATCAAACGAGATCCACTCCTCTTGCCCTAATATGTCAACAACCATATATATGCTCCTCAGCAGGTGTGGTGCCAACCCGAAACAAAATGCTAAACTGTGATCATTAAAACTAACTAAATAGTTTCTTAACAATAATAATATTAATAAGGGAAAATTCCCAAAATGTCCCTTTTGACCGTTGACTTCCCAAAATGTCCCCTTTGACTTCGCAATCCATAGGCGTCACGACTATAGTCGTTTTAGTCGACGCCTACGGATTCTAACAAATAACAAGCTTCCACGTGTCCAAAGTGGTGGACGCCTATGGGCTTTGTCGGAAAACGACTATGGGCGGACGCCTATGGGCTTTCTTGGGAATGGGCGGACGCCTTTGGGCTTTGTCGGAAAACGACTATGGGCGGACGCCTATGGGCTTTGTCGGAAAACGACTATGATCGTCCACCACTTTGGACACGTGGAAGCTTGTTATTTGTTAGAATCCGTAGGCGTCGACTAAAACGACTATAGTCGTGACGCCTATGGATGGCGAAGTCAAAGGGGACATTTTGGAAAGTCAACGGTCAAAAGGGACATTTTGGGAATTTTCCCTATTAATAATCATCTATATTCTCCTTAATTGGTACGTGATAGCTTTACAACAGATTAAAATGTGTAAAAACAAAATTAAGATCAACAAGATTTGAAGCATGAAGCTTAGAGAAATGAGTGTGATATATATAATTAATAAACACTTGAAATAAGAAGATAAACAAAGTTTTCCCACATATGTAGGTAATTAACAAACCGTGAATTAAGTGGTTTATAATTAAGGGATCAACAAGTTATTTGTTTGGTATGCTTCTTTAGTTGTGTTTTACTCTTAACTACTATGAACACTTACGAGTACAATGTTTTAACTCGAATACCCTAGTTAATTAATATCTTAAAATTTATCCATGCTCGCGACTTGTAGACACAAATGTCGATAGGGCAAAACATGTCATTACTCATTATATGATAGATGCCAATTAGAAAGGCACGAAGCTAGGTATGTTGGATAGGAAGCATATAAGTTTTGCATTATGCTAAATTGAAAAATACGAAGAAAGTAGATCGAGTTTTAGCTAGGTCAAATCAAATTACATAGATACCGTCATAAACATGATCATGTAACCTATGCAACTAGCCAACTAGTAATAGTTGATATTAATGTCAATAGCAAATGAATATTGATGTCATTATTGATACACATACGTGCGACACCATGTCATAATTATATATCTTTAGCAAGTGAATGTTTATGTCATACCGATATACACGTACACATATATACTGCATATATATTTGCCTATTCTTGAATCACAATCATCAACTCGTCCTGATTAATTTTAAGCATATCTTTATTTATTTTACTTGTAAGTATACACTATATATATAAATTAATCAACAATGGACTTATAGTTCACACTCTTCAAAGTCATGACATGAGGGAATGAACGGTGCGTTTTAAGGTGTTTTAGGTCACAAGTTCTATCATAACTTCTGGTTTTTTTACCACGGTGTGGTGGGTTTGCGACGTGTCATGTCCGAGGAAAAAAAAGAAAATTAGCAAGTGGATAAAGAAAAGGTAGCAGCGGATAGGAAGGAAGGATGTCGAGATGAGACAAAACATTAATGAAGTCATAATTGGAATCATCAAGGCTAGTGGTCCTTGTACTTAGTTTTAAAAAACCTTACTTTCTTTCTTGTGAAAGGAGATTGCATTGCATTGCATTGTAGTCCCACAATATGTGGAGGGTGACCACCAATGACCTGCCTGCACTCCTCTTTCTGTCTACTTGTTATCATGCTTTAACTTTACTTTTTGATTTTTTGACATCAAAACTAATAAAGCGCAGCTACTCGGGATAACTTAATGATGAAAGACGACATTATATGTTCTGTGAATACAGACAACGTTGGGTAGCTCAAACCCACCTATTTCAGGGAAACCTACTAACCCGTCCGTCCGTGAGCACGACAACAAGTTAGCGGTAAAACCCGTTTTGCTCATAGATCAAACTTGTGTTGCCACAAGTCTCTCTTTATTGCCTACATTTGCCCCTTTTAAAGTGGTGCTAGTGGGAATTGAACTTGAGTCTCTTATTTGAAGAACTCAAGCATATTACCACTACACCACAATGGAAGTTGCTTTAGTTTTAGATACTCTAGGGTGAAACACCAATGTTAACCATCTTATATACCGTTAACTGGTTAACTTCTTAAACGTTAATTAAAATTATTTTTTTTGTTTGAATAACATTATTATGCAAAAATAAAATTTATGTTTTTTTTGTGGTGTAGCTTCACTTAGGTAACGTACGTGTTTCATATATATAAATAAAGTGTTTGGTATAGGTGTGAAAAATTCGAAAGTTTCTAGGCAGCAATGACCATAATATGTGACGTCACGGTTCTCTTCCACTAACCCACCTCGGTATTCCTATTTGCATAAACATGAACATGTTTTGTAATTTTTTTACGGAGACTTTCAAACCGCTAAGCCTAGCGAGAACGGCGACCTTCATGAACTGAAGACCACGAGACATGCTACTATGTTAGCGTGCAATTTTTTTAAGCGATTTAACTAGTGATTTTCGAGGGTTAAAGCTTGTGATATGAAATAAATTGAATTTGTACAAGCATGTTACATGAACCTAAGTATGACTAGAACTAGTAAATGATACAAATAAGATATTTAGAAGCATAGAGTACGTACATGTTGATGTTGGAGTTGATAATGGGCCTTTGTCAACAATAAGGTGCCTGGCATTGGGTCCATGTGACAGATATCTATTAATTAATTTATTATTGTTATTCGTTTGATGCACGTCACATACATACCATATGTACCCAATATAGGCATGGTACAATCCAACCATGTGGACTATTTAATAACAACTACTAAATTCCAAACCAAGAGACAAATTTTCATATTTTCTCTCGTATCATTTTCAAACCACAAGTCACATCCATTTTTTCTTAATTAGTTTTCTATTATTTTGTCTTAATTATTATTTAGTTGATTATTTAATGATTTATGGTGTTTGTTGATAATTGATATTAATTATGCCATATATAATTTACATGTATATGATTGTGATTTATGGTTTCTGATTTTAAGTTTTAAATTTAGTCAAATACTCATTTTATAGGGCTAGTTTTCCCTATGGCGTTTTCTGATTTTGAGTGTGATTTTGAATTTTTAATACTTGAAAGTCATTAACGATTTTGAATTTGTCTGATGATAGGACTGTTAATGATTTGGTTTGAATCCGTGAAAGTTGAAGTCTCTAAACAAGTTAAGTTAGTTTCCCGGTGTGAAAATGTTTATGTTGTATCGTTGTTTAGTTAGGGTTCAAATGAGAACTAAGCATTTGAAAACCAGAACAAACCTATAAGCATTATATAAAATTGTTTTCTCAAAATTTGTTTAGAAACATATGTTTATTGTTAAGATTTGCATATAAACAAGAAAAACACTATTTTATATAAAACTCGTTACAAATATGAATATCTGACAAGACCTACTAATAGTAAGAAAAACACAAAACCAAATGATATGCGAATGTGTACTCATCTCATATTGTAGCAAGTATAACGAAATCGACATTCAAACGTGCCACAAAGTGTTGCAGGTTGAATGATTCTAGAATGAAAACGAATAGTCAAAGATCGAATGAGAGAAAGTGAAATATTGAGATGGGATAATGAGATCACACTCATGCACATTTTGTATCTTGAGAATAGACTATCCAAGCCGATCCAAGATCCGCGTGTGGTGTATAAGAGAGTACACTGGTTTGGAGCGGTGGCCCATGCCTAACCATTCATATGGGTGTCAAGTATTCAACATCAGGCCCGCATAGAAATAGCCCAAACAATGTCAGTCAACCCAAATCCTTTTAAAATAAAGGAAAAAATAAAATATACTTGACAAAAAGTAACTTATATAACCAAATTGAATCGAATAAAACCGAAGATAAAATACCAATCTTTCTAATATTTTGTCATGAGAGATTGGTTAGCTACGACCGATTCATTATCTTTTTCATTTGTTTAACTTTTGAGATATTTAAACAAGTTATCATCTCTTTCGAGTTTTCACAACACACTTATGTTTGAAGTATTAAGTCATAGGTTTATATCGAGTTCCTTTTGATATTCAAAATCGTGAAACGTTCGATAATTGTCATGAGATTTAGGGGCTGTTTGGCTGGATTCTGAATGCCTCTGAACGGAAGCAAACTCTGAATCGGTCAGAGGCCATGGTTGTTTGGTCGCCCACTGAACTGAACAGAGACGCTGAGCGATTCAGCATCTATGAGCTGCTGAACCGTTCAGTGGCGAAGGTGAGCGACGAGAAGAAGACGACGAGGAAGAAAAAAGGCGATCTGGTGAAGCGAGCATGAAGACCGTAGGTGAATGTATGAAGAAGGAAGCGGCGATGTGTGAAGGTGAAAAGGAGTGAAAAACAAAGGAGGCGGCAATATGTTTTTGGTGAAGAGGAGTGAAAAAATAATAGGTTAGGGTCAATTTATATCACTCCAAAACCAAGTTAAAAAAACAAAAAACGGTCTTCGTACGAACTCGGGTTTTTAAAGCTGTAATGTGGGACAAAGTGAATGAAACAAATTTTTTAAAAATCTCATTCAGATGTCCAAACAAACAGAACCTCTTAATTATTCATCACTTAACCATTCAATATTGTCAAACAGTCTCTTAGTCACTATTGAGCGAATCTAATGACGTGCTACCATATTGGGCATAACATATGGACTTTGGCCCAGATAAAGATCCATAGTCCAAACACACCAACCCATATACAAAAGAAAGGAAGATCAATATCTCGACGAGGGATTTTACTTTTTACTCCACTTCTCTTTTAGCCCCCAACCTCTCTTACTAGATTTTCTATGTTTTAACTTTTAATAGTGGTGCTCCGACTAGAGGTGCACAATAAAACCGGAACTGGAACCGATAAATAACCGAAACCGGTTTTTAGAAGAATTAGTTTTATAAGAACCGAACCGGAATCGAACCGAACCGTAGGTTCTGAATAAGTTCTACTATTTTTTTCAAATTATAGTTTCTAAAAGAACTGGAACTGGTTCCTACAAAAAACCGGTTCTTAGAAAAAACCAGTTCTTGGAAGTACCAGTTCCTGAAAAAACCAGTATGTTTTAGTGTTGTTACTTATTTAATGTTTTAAAAGCTATATATATCTTGTAATATTTAAAGTTTTTAATGAACTACTTATTTAGTCAAAAATAATATAACAAATTTATGACCATAGACTCTAAATGAAAGCACAACGGAGGGTGCAGATTTGCAATAGCCTAGCGTTCTGGCCCATGTCATAGAAAAAAACCGTTTTTTAGAACCTGAACCGGTTTTTTAGGAACCGGAACCGGTTACTAGGTTCTAGTTTTTTCACCAAAAACCGGTTCTAGAACTGAACCGGTTATTTTACCGCCAACAAGAACCGGAACTGGTTCTTGAACCAGAACCGATTCTTCAAAAAAACCGATTTATGCACCTCTAGCTCTAACCATCTTTTCACCTCTTCCCCTCACTCCCCTTCTCTAATATGAACCTTGACTCATCAAAGCTTTTATGACTCGTCCCTGGTCGCCCTACGCGACTGGCGCTTCAAAAGGCGAAACTCTCATTGTAGTTTGGCGACCTAGGAGTGGACACTTTTTGTTATCTAAAGACGAAGACTCGGAAGTGGGCGAACACTCGGCCCAGGGCGAACATGCCGTGTTCCGGCTCTGCGCACAAGATCATTTGATGAACTAATTAACTTGGTGGTAGACTGGTAGTAACCTAACAAAACTAACCTGCCATTTAAAAACAAAGATGTGTGCATATCTACTCCCGGAATCAATTTGCGTTGAGTTAAAGATGGTAAAACTAAGTTTTAATCCAAATCAATCATCTTTTATGGTTCTATGGATTGAGTTTGACCGGTTTGTAATTGAGTTTGTAACCGGTCCGGTTCTGGCTTGATTTTTTAATGATTCGGTTATAAATCAATTTCAATACTACGTTTGGTTCTAAATTATTTTTTCTCCTCCACATACTAACACAAATTTAAAGAAGAATTAGCCTTGGCTTTCAAGTAGAGTTACCCAAAAAAAAAATAGTTTGGGATATCAGCCTGACGACCCAACCGCACCTTAACCAGGTTGAACCTGCCTTACCACAACCTGATTTCAGGTTTTAAGAAACTATCGGTTTGGACATGTTAGGAGATTTCACTACGTAACCAGTTTGAACCCGAGTTTTTTTCTAAACCTGGTTTGAACATAGCCTGGTTCAACCCGATTTTGTTATCATTACAAATGGTAATATTATTGTTTGTAACCGTAATATTACCGTTTTCTTTTTTTTTTACCCGTTTTTACCCAAACAAGTCCCAACCCAACCCTATCAAGGTTCCATCAAGTAAGTTTTTACCTTTATAAAACCCAACCCGACTCCAACTGGTTTGGAGAATAACCTAGTTTAAATAACGTTGAACAAAACCGGGTCTGGTAAAACCCGTTTTATACGTACCTCTACTTAATTTCAAGAAGTGAATGAAATAATTTTGTGGCCTATATTTCTTCTCAACGTGGGTGGTACAGAAGCCACTAAATTAGTGAATCGATTAACAAATTAATTTTAAGCATACACACGTATATAAAAGGTCTTATAATCCAACATGTAAATTTACATTTAACAAAGAATACATAACATTTGTTTGATTATTTACTTGTTAGTCTCTTACAACCTTCAAAATTCAAATATGAAACAATTAGACACAATATCTAATTAAAATCAACCCAAAAACGATATTAAGTGTAAGGACTATGAAAACATTTGTAGAAAGTATATACAATTTATACGACATCAAAGTTAACTATTTCCGTATCATGTTCGGGCTGCCCTAGCTTCATTCCATCTTCCCTAATATAATTTGCATTTGGAAATTAGCTAGTTACATTTCAATAGAGTTATATCTATTTCAAAATTGACTGATAAGACAATAGCTAGTGGCCGAGTTTGTATATAGGGGCAGAAAATAGTCACGTACCATAAAACTTTTAGAGTGGTCTTGTTGTTACAAACTCAATTTTCCAAATATGTAATCTAGAAAACATGGTGTAGGAAATTTTGATGTGTATTGTGAATTTGCTAGCTTTGGGTAGTCATTCACTCTCTTTTCATGAAAAAGATGCTGCTATTCTAAAAAAATACTTAGATATTGTTTGTTTTTTTGCAAAAAAATGTCTACAGCTTGCAGACCACATCTGCAGATAACTGCAGAAGAAAACGTGGTCCAAACCTCTACAGTCTGCAAAAAAAAAACTGTTTGTTTTTTAACTTCTGCAGTGTGCTGCATTAAATTAAAATTTTAAAAATTAATTTATTAAACTTAAATAATAAAACATCTATTTTATTATTGTTATTATTCTTAAAATGGCTAAAACGTCTCTATTTAATATATCAACCAAAGGCATCCATTCTTTATATCTTCTTGTTCAAGAATAACTAGGTCAAATACAAACACAACACATATCTTCTTCTTTTCTTTTGTCAAACACTATTGTGTGATTTTGGTGTTTATATATATGTGATGCTCTGTTGGTTCAAAACATCCACACACACACATAATCGATCTGGTTCATCTTCTCATTCAGATAAAATATATGTCAACAATCGATCTGTTGTTTCATGGGTTTGTTGTGTATTCAGTGTTCGAGTTGAGGTAGATAAATTGGTATATCGGTGATAGTGTTGGTTTGTACTGATTGAAGATGAAATCTGATAAACACTCAACTCAGATTTGAGAGTTGGCGTTAACAACAAGTGTTGATGCTGAAGATTGAACAGCCACTTTTGTTGTTTTGGTGTTTGAGTTTTGAATAAACTTAAATGGGTTTTTGGTGTGGTTGGAAGGAGATGTGTGGTCTGTTGACATTTTCGAAGTGATGTTTTGTAAAAAAAACAAACCAACTGAAAACCAAAATATTTAATTTTAACCAAAAGTATTCTTTTGTTTTTGGTACGTACGGACTTTGGACCACTACTTTTGTCCATAATTTACGTCTTTCTGCATGTGTCCGCAATTTATGTCAATAGTTAACAAGGGACAAACAAAAAAGCCAAATTGTAAATTTGTAACATCTGTCGGAAAATAATAAAAGCTCAGTTTATTTTTCTTCTCTGGACTCAAATCCGACTTTTTTGACCTCCAGTAGTTTGTAGTTAAGTGCACTTAACGGCCATTTATTTTTTCTCGATTTTTTTCGAATATCAAAACAATGTTTTATGGAAATTGATCGTGAGGAGGATACGAGTCAATTCATGTAAACCTTACCTCAAACCGGTGTTCCAAACAACAAAACGGTCTTCAATCGTGTGTTTAAACCCTAACGGTGCTTCAATCAGATATTAAAATTAAATCATTTGGAGCAATAATTAAAGATAAGGTTTATATTAATTGACTCGTATCCTCCTCCCGATGAAAATCTATAAAACATTGGTTTGAAATTCGAAAAAAGTTAACGGCCGTTAAGTGCACTTGTATTTGAGATCACTGCAGAGAATAAACTGAATTTAGATTAATTTTGATTAATAAATGTTAGTTGTGATTATTTTAAGCTAATTTATAAAAAAAAAATATTAAATCTGGATCGGAATGAATTCACTAAAACCCATTTTAAATCAAGTTATTACTCAATCTTTTTATTCACTTACTATTTAATTGTTCAATAACCGTAGTTATTTAAACAACAAAACCACATAATAAAATACTTGAGCAACTTAATAAAACAAAAGTTAAAAGCACATGTGAATAGTTGATTTTTTTTATATTATTAAAGATAGAATGTTACGATGTAATCCGGAATAAAGAAATAGAATCACAAAAAATTTCATCCGTATCTAGCATAATTTTACTTGGCTTAGCTAGACCGTTTTAAGCTTTCTCGTATCGAGAGGAGAAACTTTTAGCTTTAGCAAGATCACGTTAGATAACACAGGTCGGTGGGAAAAGATTATACATATACAGGTAATTAAACTTTTTTTTTAATAAAAAATTGTTAATGCGTTTAACGTTTATTATATATTGTTTGGTGGCCAGTAGAAGCAATTGTCAACAATCAATGTTTATATCAACTGTGAAGTAATGAAGTATTAATTGTTAATTGTGAATGCAGTTAGCAATCGTTTAAGAGCTTGGCTGGTGGAGTTATATATAGCGCTGGTTTTAATAGTTGTGTAATAGTTTTAACGTTATATTTTAATGACGCTTTAGTGTGAATAGAGCCTTTAGTACACATATTCTAGTATTCCCTAAATGGCTAAATGTATCGATCATTTATCCTTATCTCAAATTTCATTTGTAATTTCAATCTTCAAGATATCATTTTAAGATAAGACGTCATTACATGCTATCCTCACAACCAAAAAAAAAACAAAACACGTAAAAAAATTAAATATTATTTGCAAAAAGGTACGGACTTCCGACCCTATATATTCTATCGATGCCAAAATAAATTAAAATTGTTTTTACTCAAAAATACATATACAAGTTAATTGCTCGACTCTTTAAAATTGTTGTAAGGACAGAAGATATACTTAAAAGATAAAAAAATTTTAAAGCGGCATTTTAAAGGAAAAAAAAAATCAATATGACATTTTGATTCTTTCTTTAAAAGATTAACAATGGGTATACAACGCATATTGAATCGATTCAAAACACAAATATACAAGTAGTTACATAACAAGATTACGATATAACGGGTTGATAAAACAGGTTGATGGTCGATCAAGGGCGGATCTAGGTGTTTGGGTACGGTGTTAGTCGACATCAATTTTTTTCCAGTTCGTAGTGTAACGTATTATATATACTGAAAATCCAACCAACATCAATCTTTTTTACAACCACATCATCGTTATCTATAACAAAAAAAAAAGAAACCTGGATGAAAAGAAATAAAGAAACTAAGTCAAAACGAATATCTCCCGTGGTCAGCAAATTTGCACGGTAGCTCCTCGATCCGCTCAAGAAGAATAAAAAAACGACCTAATGCAATTTTAACATTTATGATGTAATGGGCCTTAAATTAAACCACAAGCGATTCTAATTATATTTACCGCTTACACTTCAAGAACGTTTATCTACATTGTTTACTAGTTTAATACCCGTGTTATGTTTGGAAACACAACATTTAAGTGATGCTTTTAAGGATATTTGTGAATTTTTCAATCAGTTTTAAGATAAAACGTGGTAAACCGAAACACATGATATATTTTTAAAAAGAGTAAATTGCCAAAATAGTTTCTGAGTTTGTAGCGTTTCGACCACTTTGGTCCTTATGTTTTTTCTTGCCATTTTGATGTTTGCTTTTGTAAAAAACTGTCATGTTGGTCCTTTCGTCAACAATCATTAAAAATATTCATTAAATCTAGGGGTAGATTAGTCTTTTTACACCTCAAGGACAAAAAGGACAACTTTACTATTATTATTACTATTATTATTATTATTATTATAAACACAAAAGACAACACACCAACTGTGACAACCCACGAATCTAGGTTAACACCGTTAGTCATTCTCTAACTAATTTGTTGCATTTATATAAAGTTTTAGGGTTGATGTTGTAATTAATAAAAAGTTGTTAAATTAACTTTTGATCAAAAATAAATTAACTTAATAAGTATGGGGGAGCAAAGAGTAACATTCAAATTAATAAACCCAAACCCCCTCCCTTGCACCTCTCATTCTCATGTCCCGTCTCTCTCTATCTCGTTATAAACATATACACAGCAAACAAACCCTAAATCAGCCGACTACACCATCGTTGCCGTCCCTGATCAGCTGCCTCCATTACACCCCCCGTCGAGCAGAGGTCGTCATCACCAACCCTCCCTCTCTACTCTTGATCATCTTCGCCGGCGACAGGAAGACAGAAACAACAACCGTAGTCGGAAAAGCAATCGACACCGGCGACCCTGCAACTCCGACCATCCCGGCAACACGTCGGTAACTCTTCTGCTTCATCTACTTTTATCATACATCTCGTTATGGTTTCGTATTTAATCGCGTTTGGGTTACGGTTTCGTTTTCGGGTCGTTCCGGGTTTTGTCTTCGGTTCGATCCAGTGCGCGTACTATGAATATACGAATGCGTTTATGCAATTGTGATATATATAAAGGGTTGATCTGCAGTGTATGGTATGTATGTATATATGAACATGATGTCGAGTATGTGTGTGTATGTGCAGTACGTAGTAATGATCCATTATATATGTATGTATAAGTTAACGTATGTAATGTATGTGTTTTTTTTTTCCATACATTGAAATGTATGGATATATATATCTAACCTGTGTATGTATGTGTATTGTTTATATGTTTTTAACAACGAATAGTATATATGTGTATTTTAACACAATTGTATGTGGGAGTTGTAAAAGAACCAGCGGTAGATATGCATATTCAACATAAGTTATTGTATTTATGAAAAGGCAAGTATAAAAGCATCATGTATAAGTATGTGTATGTAAAATAGTTACGCAACATAATATGGTGTATGTATGTGCGAGTTGTTACGTATGTATGTAAACAAATAGAATTTGTATGTATTAATGTATGTATAGCAACATCACATAAATGTGGAGATTGTATTATGAGTATGTATAGATATAAAACAGCGTGCATGAACTACGGTGTGTATATGCGTAGAAAGTAGCAGCAACATGTAGGTGTATGATTTTGTATGTATGTGCTGCAACAAATAAGTGTATATGTGATGACATGTATTGTATATGATCGATGTAGATACGTATGGATCGGTTGCAGCAAGGTTATATGTATACATGTATGTGTGAGTAGATGTTCATGTGTATGTACCACATTAGCGGTAGGTCGGATTATATATATATGTCAACCCTATGTATGTATAATTGTAGAAGAGTGCATGATAGTGTAGAAAAGTGTGCGGTGACTACTAATTTATATTATTGGGGGTGGTATGCTAATGGAGATGATTGTAGGATTACCGAGTTATGTTTATTGTTAAACAAAAATGCCGCGTTGAGAATGAAAGTGCTTGTATGATAATAGACGTGAAAACCTAGCATGATTAATACTTGTGAACTTGAGTGTGGTATATTGCTAGTATGTGGAAACCAAACCGGAATACACAAAACCATAGCGGGTGTTATATATTTATGCAAGTTCTTAGTTATTAAATAGCGATTAATTATTAAACAGGTCATAGGACGGGTTAGGAAATCTGTGCTGCATTTCTCGTGTTTTTGCTGTGCGCTTCAAAGGTGAGTTCTTTGCCCGTTTTTATATCTTTTTCGGGGAGAAAACATACAAATGTTTTTAATGCGCCTTCGGGCAACTATTTTACAGTGCCTTCGGGCGGACTACTTCTTTTATGCCTTCGGGCAAAACTTTATGCCTTCGGGCGGAGCCAACTAAGGCTGCATTTTATACCTTCGGGTATGGCCTACGGGCAGGTTTCGGTAAAAGTATAAATGCCTACGGGCAGGTTTTGGTAAAAGCATAAATGCCTACGGGCAGGTTTCGGTAAAAGTACAAATGCCTACGGGCAGGTTTCGGTAAAAGTATAAAAGCCTACGGGCAGGTTTGGTAAAAGTATAAATGCCTACGGGCAGGATTTTATTAGGGCTTATAGTGCTTTACACGAATTGGAACCACATTCAAGTCCTTATAAAAGTTCGAGGTTGATTAATATATGATAGCGGGGAAATTTGAGTAGTACTACCGGGTTGCGACGGCACCCCACCCTTGACTGGGCGTCATGTGGTGCAAATTGTCCTTAATGGTTTATGGGTCTTCCTGGTTAGATGGCGACAAGGCAAAAGTAACGTTTAGCTTTCATCTCGACGTGTTGACAAGCAATAAGCATACGGTCTTGCAAACCGCCTAATAAAATGGATTTTGTTTATTTTGGTTATAAATAGTACTTTTTATTTATGTACAATTCTCATTGAACTCACCAACATTATGTGTTGACCGTTTTAGTATGTTTTCTCAGGTAATTAAGGAGCACGAGCACGAGTAGGACATGCATGCATTGGGTCGTCCTTTGGACTGTTTCAAACTACATTTAATACTTATTTTATTTTATTGACTTGGTTTATTATTTTGTGCGCGGGATTGTGTACTGGATTTATTTATGCTTCCACTAAAAGTTGGTTTTAACATTTAAACTCTGAATTTTGTTTTATTTACAAAAATAAACATTTCGTTAAACGATTGAGTCAGTGTTACTGTAACTAATGGCTTGAGATCCTGGTATGTCACACGCCTAACGGATACCCCGTTTGTGGAAAATTGAGGGTGTGACAGATTGGTATCAGAGCCATAAGTTATAGGGAACTAGCATTTCATTGCATATAGTCTATAACTTTAAGCATTTGCATTAGTTACACTCACACTGCATAGTAGTACTGTGGTTAGAACTAGTTCTTGTTTGCCTATACGTGTTACATTTTATGTGCTTACCTGATATATGATCTTTATAGATTAAGAAAACCTTATACGAAGTACTGTGCCCTTATCCTAAACATGAATATATATTTCCGCCTAAATCTAACTCTTCTTTGCACGATGTGACTGAGTCTTCTTCTCGAGGCGTAAAGAGGCCAAGGTGTGAGCCGGGTGACTGCAACCATTTTGACCCGTTTGAGGTTGTCTCTTCTAGAGTACGCGAAGTGGAGCGTAAGTTTATTTAGCAGATCATTCCTTCCTCATGTTTTTCGGTAGCTTATGTTATTGAATGATTCCATCAAACAATCCTTAACTAATGATAATACTTAAAACGATCAATTCCTGACTACACTTTCTAATATAACTCCTAGTTGATCAATACAGAATTGAGGACTAAGCCTTAGATAGCCTTTTATCTTTTGCCACCTCTTGGTACTCGATATTATAATCTTTGGAACGTTATACCAGTAGACAGGTGGAATTAGGGTGAACATGCAAGACAAATTATCATCACGGGTGCACACGTGATAGTAATTTGTAGTGCATGTGAATCCTGGTGAGACCTAACTCGGGGATAAACGGTTCTTAGGTATAATTTTTCACTTAAAATTTTTCCACTATCAGTAGAAATTCTTATAAGCCACACTTGACTAGTGGCTGGTGTAGTGAAACCTGTTCGCTAAATAATGGAACGTTACCATCACGTTGAAGGGTTGTACGGACTTGCAAAAGCGTCATCAATATTATCTCTGTGAATCTAAAACGCTCTCATTAATAGATAAGTAAATGTACTACTTATTAATACCAACTAGCATTTTGTGCGAGCCTTAAGCACTACTGTTCAAAATAACAATCTCTCATCTCGTTTCATCCCTATACATCTTTATAGCTGCTACAAAATATAATGATTGATGCTCTTATTTTCTTGACACTTCAAGCGCGTGATGTCTTTTTTCGAAGCTTCAGTTTATTCAAGAGAATCTACCTCCTTGTATGTAATAAACTTCCTTAATCAAACTATTTGAGGCGCAATGTAAGCAATTGTCACCTAATCATTATAAACCGGGAAACTACATGCTTAAGGGAAACTAGTGAAGCTAAACGAACCAAGTAATGAAATGACATGACGTTCTCATCTGACCTGTTAAACTCTAAGCTTCAACCGAACTATTATCTCTCATAATCCTTTAAACACCCTAATGGAGAATTCAAACGCTATCACTCAATGAATCTTGATATCAAAATTCTTGCTAACAACTTTTTGTTTGAGCTCTTATCTAGTCAATGGGTAAAATAAAACCCGTATTTTAAAAGGAATATGGTTAGGTCACACTAAAAGACCTACACAATCAAACTAATCTGCTATTCGAATAAAAAGATAAGGTTCTTGAAAACTTCCTCTATGATAAAACACTTGGCATATCATATACCCCCCCAAACAATAACACTCAAATTACACTCACAAAGAAACTACTGTACTCCAAAGAATTGGGAGCAAGTCATATAACGCCGACTCTTTTGTTTTCAACAGTACTTAAGTTCGTAAACTTTAATAACATATCATCTTATGTCATGCAACCACTTGTTCTCTTGACCACAACAAAATCTCATAATAATCAAAAAATACTTACAAAAATTCCTGAAAATTTTTGCTTAAATCATGTACTTCCAAACGCCTAAGTAGTAGTATTATTTATCATTCTGCATCGATTCTTAATAATTTCTATGACACCCATGGTGTTCATGTGTTGACAACACTCCTTTTAAATAAAGCACAATATCTACACAAAGTTGTGTCAATTTAAACATCTATAAGAAATCATGATTCTTTAGGTAATACATAATCTTTAGATTTCTAAATAAAAACTTCAAGGTCATTTTATAAAAATATCTTGAAACATTCTAAACATAAGTTGCCTTTTACAAATAGAGAATTCCCAAAACTTTGAAAATTCATCAAACCAACGATAAATCGAACCATTTGAATACGACATAGGATTGGTCCAATAGTTCTCGTTCCTCAGCCAAATAAAGTATCTCCTAGAGAGACTCGTCATGCCACTTAATATCTTTTAAATAACAACAATTACTTTTAGTTAAGGGACTAGTTGAATTGGGGAGCCTATAATTCAAAACACTCAAACATAGTAAGATTCTTTTATTTAAAGTCTGTTGAAATTCTAAGAGTGAATGGAAGCTCACATAAGGACGCGGAAAATCTAATAATGTATGAACATTCTTGGCTATTCAAAACGTCAACGCCATAAGCAAATTCTAATGGTAAATTTCGGGACGAAATTTCTTTTAACAATGGGATGATGTGACAACCTGAAAATTTTCTTTTCTTTTGTTCTTTTTGGTTGCGGTCAACCATGACATGACGTAATTTTCGGGACGAAAATTCTTTTAACAAGGGGATAATGTGACAACCCACGAATCTAGGTTAACACCGTTAGTCATTCTCTAACTAATTTGTTGCATTTATATAAAGTTTTAGGGTTGATGTTGTAATTAATAAAAAGTTGTTAAATTAACTTTTGATCAAAAATAAATTAACTTAATAAGTATGGGGGAGCAAAGAGTAACATTCAAATTAATAAACCCAAACCCCCTCCCTTGCACCTCTCATTCTCATGTCCCGTCTCTCTCTATCTCGTTATAAACATATACACAGCAAACAAACCCTAAATCAGCCGACTACACCATCGTTGCCGTCCCTGATCAGCTGCCTCCATTACACCCCCCGTCGAGCAGAGGTCGTCATCACCAACCCTCCCTCTCTACTCTTGATCATCTTCGCCGGCGACAGGAAGACAGAAACAACAACCGTAGTCGGAAAAGCAATCGACACCGGCGACCCTGCAACTCCGACCATCCCGGCAACACGTCGGTAACTCTTCTGCTTCATCTACTTTTATCATACATCTCGTTATGGTTTCGTATTTAATCGCGTTTGGGTTACGGTTTCGTTTTCGGGTCGTTCCGGGTTTTGTCTTCGGTTCGATCCAGTGCGCGTACTATGAATATACGAATGCGTTTATGCAATTGTGATATATATAAAGGGTTGATCTGCAGTGTATGGTATGTATGTATATATGAACATGATGTCGAGTATGTGTGTGTATGTGCAGTACGTAGTAATGATCCATTATATATGTATGTATAAGTTAACGTATGTAATGTATGTGTTTTTTTTTTCCATACATTGAAATGTATGGATATATATATCTAACCTGTGTATGTATGTGTATTGTTTATATGTTTTTAACAACGAATAGTATATATGTGTATTTTAACACAATTGTATGTGGGAGTTGTAAAAGAACCAGCGGTAGATATGCATATTCAACATAAGTTATTGTATTTATGAAAAGGCAAGTATAAAAGCATCATGTATAAGTATGTGTATGTAAAATAGTTACGCAACATAATATGGTGTATGTATGTGCGAGTTGTTACGTATGTATGTAAACAAATAGAATTTGTATGTATTAATGTATGTATAGCAACATCACATAAATGTGGAGATTGTATTATGAGTATGTATAGATATAAAACAGCGTGCATGAACTACGGTGTGTATATGCGTAGAAAGTAGCAGCAACATGTAGGTGTATGATTTTGTATGTATGTGCTGCAACAAATAAGTGTATATGTGATGACATGTATTGTATATGATCGATGTAGATACGTATGGATCGGTTGCAGCAAGGTTATATGTATACATGTATGTGTGAGTAGATGTTCATGTGTATGTACCACATTAGCGGTAGGTCGGATTATATATATATGTCAACCCTATGTATGTATAATTGTAGAAGAGTGCATGATAGTGTAGAAAAGTGTGCGGTGACTACTAATTTATATTATTGGGGGTGGTATGCTAATGGAGATGATTGTAGGATTACCGAGTTATGTTTATTGTTAAACAAAAATGCCGCGTTGAGAATGAAAGTGCTTGTATGATAATAGACGTGAAAACCTAGCATGATTAATACTTGTGAACTTGAGTGTGGTATATTGCTAGTATGTGGAAACCAAACCGGAATACACAAAACCATAGCGGGTGTTATATATTTATGCAAGTTCTTAGTTATTAAATAGCGATTAATTATTAAACAGGTCATAGGACGGGTTAGGAAATCTGTGCTGCATTTCTCGTGTTTTTGCTGTGCGCTTCAAAGGTGAGTTCTTTGCCCGTTTTTATATCTTTTTCGGGGAGAAAACATACAAATGTTTTTAATGCGCCTTCGGGCAACTATTTTACAGTGCCTTCGGGCGGACTACTTCTTTTATGCCTTCGGGCGGAGCCAACTAAGGCTGCATTTTATACCTTCGGGTATGGCCTACGGGCAGGTTTCGGTAAAAGTATAAATGCCTACGGGCAGGTTTTGGTAAAAGCATAAATGCCTACGGGCAGGTTTCGGTAAAAGTACAAATGCCTACGGGCAGGTTTCGGTAAAAGTACAAATGCCTACGGGCAGGTTTCGGTAAAAGTATAAAAGCCTACGGGCAGGTTTGGTAAAAGTATAAATGCCTACGGGCAGGATTTTATTAGGGCTTATAGTGCTTTACACGAATTGGAACCACATTCAAGTCCTTATAAAAGTTCGAGGTTGATTAATATATGATAGCGGGGAAATTTGAGTAGTACTACCGGGTTGCGACGGCACCCCACCCTTGACTGGGCGTCATGTGGTGCAAATTGTCCTTAATGGTTTATGGGTCATCCTGGTTAGATGGCGACAAGGCAAAAGTAACGTTTAGCTTTCATCTCGACGTGTTGACAAGCAATAAGCATACGGTCTTGCAAACCGCCTAATAAAATGGATTTTGTTTATTTTGGTTATAAATAGTACTTTTTATTTATGTACAATTCTCATTGAACTCACCAGCATTATGTGTTGACCGTTTTAGTATGTTTTCTCAGGTAATTAAGGAGCACGAGCACGAGTAGGACATGCATGCATTGGGTCGTCCTTTGGACTGTTTCAAACTACATTTAATACTTATTTTATTTTATTGACTTGGTTTATTATTTTGTGCGCGGGATTGTGTACTGGATTTATTTATGCTTCCACTAAAAGTTGGTTTTAACATTTAAACTCTGAATTTTGTTTTATTTACAAAAATAAACATTTCGTTAAACGATTGAGTCAGTGTTACTGTAACTAATGGCTTGAGATCCTGGTATGTCACACGCCTAACGGATACCCCGTTTGTGGAAAATTGAGGGTGTGACACCAACAACACATCTTCATCTTCATCATCTCATCTTCATCTTCTTCTAACCACCACCAACCAGTCACCATTCCAAGCTTCCAGCCGCCTCCATCACCAGACCACCACCATCGATCCCCGTCTACATTCCACATCTTCACCACACAAGACACCAACAATCACCACGCATCTTCATCCTCTCATTTTCATCATCTCATCTTCATCTTCATTACCCACCACCAATGGCCATTACAAAACCAAAGACCTCCCACCTACAAACGCCACTGTCGACTACAACCACCGCCATCTGGGTGTTGAACCGTCGTGGCAAGATGGAGAGGAGAGATGAGAAATTGAGGCGTGGTGGTGGGTAGATGATGATGTTGAAGACGTGATGGTGACTGTGCTGATGAGGCGGCGGCGACGGTTGTGGTGGAGACGGTGGGTTCGATGGTGGTGATAGTTGGGGTTGGGGTGAGGGAGAAAGTGGGTTATAGGATGTGGATTAGGAATTTGGGGAGATAAACTCAACCGAAAAACCAATTTGTTGGATTTGATGATGAATTTGGTTTGAATGGGTGAAGAGATTTGCTTTAAGTTTATAGCAAATGGGTGTGTGGGGATATCGATGGTGGTGGTGGTGATGGTGGCGGTGGTGGTTTAAAATGGTCATTTAACATATGAAGAAGGACCAAAATGGTAGTTTATTAAAACAGGGGTATTTTGGTCTTTTAACATAAAATTAATGGAAGACGTTGACGGAAGGACCAAAATGACAGTTTTTTACAATATAAACTTTATATAAATACTTCATTTTAAATATCTAATAGACTAAACACATACCAAATACACACAGCCCTTTTAAAAACTTAAAAACCCTAATTTTCTTTCAAAGCTCATAACTCAAAATCTTTGGCTCATTCAACAACTGTTCACTTACTTCCATCCCGTTCAAAAATTGAAACTCAGAGACCATCAAGAACCTCCACTCGTCAATCAGGAATCAAGAATCGGTCTTCAATCGCAAGGTTTGTTTAAGGTCAATCAAAGATACAAACTTTTGTTATGGCTGCAATAGATTTGTTCATGGTGGATTGGTGGTTTATGAATGTGATTCTGTTCATGTGTTTATAACTTGAAGCTTTTGTTTTTTATTCTAAATTGCTATATGTTTTAGTTTTACCGGCCTAGATCTGTTATTTTGTAAGAGAGGCGAGTTTTGAATTCGTTAACAGATGGTAAAAATTCGAGTTTTTTCGAGCCGATATCGAGCTTTATTAACAGTCCACGAGCCGAGCTCGAGCCAACATTCAAAGGCTCGAACCGAGTCGAGCTAGATCTCGAGCTTCAAGGAAAATAGAACAAAATCGAGCTCGAGTACTGTAAAGCTCGGGCTCGACTCGGCTCGTTTACACCCCTAGACCAAAGTGGTCGAAACACTACAAACACATTGACTATTTTGGCAATTTAGTCTTTTAAAAATTAGATTTTTTTATAGCAATATTATACTCAATTTAAAGAGAATAAAGTGTTCAGTTTTATGGTGTAGTTTATTTTTTTAAATCGTATAAAAATGTATGTGTATTTATAAAACACTAAGGTCTTTAATTGTATGTTATTATTAACTTTATCCATAAGTTTCATTTTTAAACCCTATTAAATATAAACCGACTAATGTACACCCTTGTAGTATAAGGTTAAAAATATAGATTTAATTGCATATTTACCCCTATAAACACCTCTAATTGCATATTTCCCCCATTAAAAAAATCAATTGCATATATACCCAATGTTAACTAAATGACTTTATTAAAAATGGGTATATTTGCAAATTAAAGTTTTTTATAAGGGGAAATATGCAATTGATTTTTTTGGTTGGATAAATATGCATTTAAAGTGTTTTGGATGGGGAAATATGCATTTATCCAAAAAATATAAATACTCTTAAATTTTTCAGAATTCTCTTTGAGACAAAACCATGGTAAATCGAAACACATAATATATTTTTAAAAATTAGATTTTTAGTAGCAATATTATACTTAAATTAAAAAGAATAAAATTCTCAGTTTTACGGTGTAGTTTTTTTAAATCGTATAAAAATGTATGTATATATTTATAAAACACTAAGGTCTTAATTGTATTTTATTATTAACTTTATCCATAAGTTTCATTTTTAAACCTTATCAAATATAAACAGACTTATGTACACCCCTTGTAGTATAGGGTTAAAAATATAAAAACTCTTAAATTTTTTCAGAATTCTCCAAAATATTAGGGGACTAAAAATGTAATTAATTTTATTATAATATATTTTATATACACATATAAATAAAAAAGTCATTATTATGAGATAAACTCTCAAATAATGCCGCATAAGCCAAAAGCTTTAATAAAATGTCACATAAACTTTTTTGATTTTACTATATTATATAAGAATTAACTTACTTAATTTTTTATATATATCATATCCTAGCTTTAAGATCCTTTTTTTTTCTAAAAAAACTAAAATATATGTAAGAAATCTTTCAAGTTCAATTATAGGCATGTTAAAGGAAGTTGACATTGTTTTTATATAATGAGGACATCGATTATTTAAAAGAATTAGCCAACATATTTATAGGGAAGAATTAATATGTATTTTGTATATTTTGTTGTCATTATTCTTTTATAGAGTTTTTTTAAATAACCATGTTTAATTTCATGATCCAACCTTACTTACAGTTGACAGACTCGATATTTGATCGTCATTTGAACCATAGAAAAAAAAAATCTGGGTCCGTCCAGTCCCTGTTGATGGTCCATTAATAGTGTACCTCTTTCTTTTAGAATTAATAGCACGCTAAAAATGTAGTGTAATTTATGTGGTGTATGGTGTTACAAATCAAAAACTATCGCTTTCATCTTTTGACAATGAACATAAAGGATACCATCATGTATATATGTTCATCACGTACTATAAACTTCATTTGACTTATTAGTTACCACTTAACCAAACACACCTCTCATGGCTTCCATCTATTATTACTCCAATACATTTCTCATTCTGACCGTCTTCTTCGTCACCGTCGCGGTGTTTCTCCGCCGTAGAACCCGCCTCCCGATCACCAACTGGCCGTTTCTCGGCATGACACCCGATCTCCTCCTTAACATCCACCGTATCCACGACTTCGCAACTCATCTTCTCAAACTCACTAATGCCACTTTAATGATCAAAGGTCCATGGTTGACCAACACAAACATGCTTCTCACTTCTGACCCTGCTAACATCCATTACATTTTGAGCAAACACTTTCACAACTATCCCAAAGGTCCACATTTCCGAACCATATTCGATATCCTTGGAGACGGTATCTTCAACTCTGATCATGAGTTATGGGAACTTCATAGGAAAAAAACCATGTTGTTGTTTAAAAACCCTCAGTTTGATAGTGTATTGGAAACAACCATCTTGAACAAACTGGGAACAGGTCTTCTTCCTGTTCTTAACTTTGTGTCGTATAATCAATCAGTGATTGATTTGCAGGATGTTTTTCAGCGGTTTACATTTGATGTTATATGTTCACTGCTTTTAGATTATGACCCTGAAAGTTTATCAATTGAGTTACCGTTTGTTGCTTGCGAAAAGGCGTTTGCAGATGCTGAAGAAGCTATACTTTGGAGACATGTGGTTCCTGAAAAACTATGGAAGTTGCAGAAGAGATTTGGGTTAGGGAAGGAGAAGAAGTTGAGTGAAGCATCAATGGTTTTTGATGAATTTATATACAAGTGTTTGGATCGAAAAGACGAAAGGAAGTCGGATGAGAAGCTCGGATTGTTAACTTCGTTGGTTACTAGTTTTGAAGAAGAGAAAATGTTTGCTGGTCATGACTCAAGAAAGTTTATAAGAGACACTATTCTTAGCTTGATGCTTGCTGGAAGAGATACAACAAGCACAGCTCTTTCATGGCTGTTTTATCTTCTAGCCGAAAACACGAGTGTTGAAACGAAAATTCGAGAAGAGATCAAGAAGCATTTGGGTGGCCGGAAATGGGATGCTTTGGGTGTAAAAGAGTTGGGAGAATTGGTGTATCTTCATGGCGGAATATGTGAAGCTTTGAGGCTATATCCGCCTGTGGCATTCGAGCACAAGTCTCCGGTGCAGGCGGATGTGCTCCCGAGTGGGCATGTGGTTGATGAGCAGGCGAGGATAATTTTGTCTTTTTATTCGATGGGGAGAATGGAAGGGATATGGGGGGAGGACTGTATGGAGTTTCGGCCAGAAAGATGGCTTTCTGGCCGAGGAGGGATAAAGCATGAGCCGTCGTATAAGTTTCCAGCTTTTAACGCGGGGCCGCGGACGTGTTTGGGTAAGGAAATGGGTATAATTCAGATGAAGATGGTGGTGATTGCAATTGTTTGTCATTATCATGTGGAATTGGTGAAAGATCATGAGGTCCGTGCGAGTGATTCGATTATACTACAAATGAAATATGGTTTGAAGGTTAGGTTACTCCCGATTAACATTAACCAAGCCTTGTCATAATTTCATTCGACTTGATTCACTCTTGAACATGCATATATGTGACTTGTTGTATTCGGACTAATAATATGTTGAAAACCGTGAGAATAATGAAAACCAGGTAGGTTAGGTTGTGAATTAAAATTCTCATCTATATATGTGACTTGTTATGTTCAGACTAAAAATATTTTGAAAATCACAAGAGTCACGAAAATCAATATGTAAATTAAATTTCTAGTGCATCCAAGTTTATATATAGTAAGTAATTGTGAACTTTGAATTTTATGACGTACTTTGAATTTTATGACGTTGTTGCATGCAAACATGTGAATTCCTACTCAAAATAGAGTATGCAATGGGTTGAATTAAAGGCTTTTTAGTGTCCACAGAATAATTAGTAAAATGTTACTATTATATACTTTAGAGTTAATTACATAAATGGTACCTAATGTATAACGAAATTCCCAGGTTTGGGTACTAACTATTTTTTTTCCCTATTTGAATACCTGATGTTTCATTTTTTCACGAGGTTGGGTACTAATACTAACTTTTGTTAGTTTTTCTGTTAAAATCAAGTCAAAAGACTAAAATACACCTTGAGGGACTAAAATTTAAAAATAAAATAAAATGAAGGACTATGTATTATTTTTTAAAGCTGAATGAATAAATTAAAACCCAAACCCAAACCCCCCACCCACCCTTCTATGTATTATTGTTCCAGCGACACTACAATGAATAAAATAAAACGAGGGACTATCTATTCTTCCATCAATTCTGAACCACCACCTTGAACGATTATTCGATTAAAACCCATCTCCACCAATACCATCACTACCATCATGGGTTTGAAGAGTATTTTGAGTCGTTGAAAGTGTATTTAGCAAAGTATATAGAAATGGAAGGTGAGAAGACGACGATTAGAAGACAAGGTGAGAAGGATGGATCGTCAGGTGGCGGTGGTGGAAGTGGTGGCGGTGTGAATTCAAGCGGCGGCGGCGGCGGTTATTGTAATAACAATTATATATACGGTGGAGAGGAGTGTTACAAAGTAACGTGATGATGGGGTCGGGTACATCAGCTGTCATGATGATGGTTATGGTGGATGTGGGTGGTAATCCATCAAGGTGGTGGTTGGGAATTGCTGGAACAATAGAAGGGTGGGGGGGGGTTTGGGTTTGGGTTTTAATTTATTCATTCAACATTAAAAATATAATACATAGTCCTTCATTTTATTTTTTCTTAAGTTTTACTCCCTCAAGGTCTATTTTAGTCTTTTGACTTGACTTTAACAGAAAAACTAACAAAAGTTAGTATTAGTACCCAACCTTGTGAAAAAATGAAACATCAGGTATTCAAATAGGGAAAAAAAATAGTTAGTACCCAAACCTGGGAATTCCGTTAAACATTAGATACCATTTATGTAATTAAGTCTATACTTTAAAAGTCTAACACTTACAAAATATGATAAATAATAAGGTTATTTCATTATCATAACGTTATTTGATTAAGGGATTACCTTTTAATCATTCATTATATTTTTTTCATTTAACGATTCATAAGTTTTAAACCATTAAAAAATAAGTCTTTAAATAATTATTAAAAGACTACTAAACACCTCTTAATAGTAATACAAGTAAAAAATTTGTGATTTTATTATAACGTGGTAATAATTCTATCCTAAAAGTAATGCTATTTTTCGTTTCGACAAGTAAAGTGTGTCGAAAGATTATACTAACACCCTGGAAGTGTTATATAACTACGTACTCTTCTTTTCTATCCCCTGGCCAATAACCCGACTTTAGTTGGGATATATTCTATTTGGTTGAGTGCGAGTGTGCGACACACAAAACTCCTCACTTTTAAGGACAAAGATCCGGCGGGTATCTATTTAGTTCTAAAATTTTTCTATTGGTTTTCTTACTCTTTTTATTTTGGGTTTATTATAAGGTCAAAATAGTCGTTGTTTGAAAAAAAATTTTTTTTTGCTAAACTTTGTTTTATTTACTCCATTTGTTTTGGTTCTATTGTTGTAACCTATATCACGCCCGTGACCATTTGATTTTTCTGTCTTAACCGATTTAAATAAATGAAACTCTTATTTAACTTGTTGCGTGACACGAATACATATAGTTTCTATTAAAAGTTGTAATGATAAGTTTTGTGAAGCATAGAAAAATGATTTCTTTTCATCCACATATATGCTAAAATCTATTTATACATGACGAAATTATAAATTAAAAAGTTACAAATTATTTTTTCTTTCAAATATCATTTCCTTTTGCGTTAAAAAAATGAGGAATATATTTGCAAACTATTTACCAACTTTGTTTCATAATTATTATTAATCACAAAATTTTGTCTTTATTAACTCTCCTACTCAATTTTCTCTCTCAACCTTTCTTTTATAAAATAAGTTATGTTTTCTCCCCAAAAATTGCCTCTTAAAAACTCTAATTTATTAGATAGACTAGGTTTAATACTCATGTATACACACGGGTTAATATAACAAAATAAATATTTTAATTGTATACACATGGGTTAATATAACAAAATAAATATTTTATTATTTAAATAATATTTAAGTAATTATTAATGATTTTTTAGATTACACATGAATGAATGAATAAATAACAATAATTTGATAATAAATTAAAAAAAAACATATTATTTTTTATACTTTTAAAGTAAACAAAAAATTTTAATATTTTAATTTTAAAAAAAATTCGGTTCTATGTCAGATGCTTACATTAAGTTTTTACGGTTAACTTTTAAGCATCATATTATATTATAGATTAATATAGGGTGTTGTTATATAAACACCTAATAAGTTATACCTAATAAGTTATAGGTACACTCTTCTTTATCTATCCCTTTCTATATATACGTGTACATAAAATTTAAAAGGTGTTAAGCCAATGTAGTGGCTTAACACAGGATGTAAAAAAACCGTGTATGTATAAAGCAAAAAATCGTGTATAGGTGTATCGAAAAAATCATAAATAAAACAAACTAATAAGTGGTATTTAGTAGTTAGTAACAATATGAATGGTTTATTATAGGTTAAATATTTTTTTATAAGAAGCTTTCGTAGTCACTAGTCACTAGTCATGAATCATGATATGATGGTGGTTTATTATTTTTGCACATTTTTCACAATTCACCACAAATTTCGGCTAAACATATAATAAAGTTGAGTATTGAAAATAAAGGTGTTTACACCTTAATGGTTGTGCTGTCAACTTTTTTTTATGTGATGTTATCATCACTCCAAATCTTTGTTAGGCAAACAGTTTTTAGTTTCTTTCAATTCTCTCTTTTCTATTCTTTTTTCCCTCTTGTCTCATTCTTAATTAATTTGTTTTATCATATCAACTATAAGTAATATTATTACACCTCTATCCTCTAAATGTAGCACCACGTATGTTTTGGGTAAAGTTGATTAAACTAACACAAATATGTGCACTACTATTTATGTAATAAATAATAGAGACAATCAAGTGAAGATATTATGTAACATTTCAAATAAAGTTATACCTTCATAGTTTATAATGTGAATAAATTTTATGTACGTATCTAAGTATTGACTATTGATTATTGATATTGATTGATAAGATTCAAAGCCCAAACCGTGACTAGCGTCAGCCGTCAGGCTCATCAACGAACAGCCCACTCATACCAATAGGCCAGGCCCAAATGAGCTATTTTGACTAGTGATATTTAGAGTCAAACTAAGTGTGCATTGGTCAATGTTTCAACTACCCTTTATGATGCATGGTTATCTACATATGATATATCCTATGCAACATGCCAACGTCGCTTTATGTTGCTTGGTTAACTTGTAAGGCTTGGTTAATAGCGAAGATTGCAGATCTATACCATCTGTGGTAAAGATGTGCATCTAATTGGAATCGTAAAGTGAACGTTAGTTGTGTTTCATAATAAGATTTGTTAAATCAAGAACCACAAAATAGGCAGTTTGATTTATTGGATTAAACTGATTGTTTAGACAAATCACCAAAAGAACAATGAAAATGTAGTGTCCTTTAACAACAATTTGATCACTGACGGATTATTGACTCACCCAATCATCTTTTTCCTCATCAGAACATCCAAGTTGTAGGTTTTTACCACAACTTGAATAGCTGATAATAACTAATATACCACTAGCTCACATGGTCTATTTTAATTCCTTACTAGAAAAAAACATGTCTTATATAAAAAAACTCTATGATTCAACCTGAAAACGGTATATATTAATGTGATACTCTTTATATTATCAAACTCTTAAAAATTTTATCCCAACCACTTGTCCACATGTTGTAAATATAAATAACATTCAAGTTGCAGTTGTATTTTGAAGTAGCTAATAAATGTTTTCAAAGATGTGTGACACAAGTCACAATCCTATTAACAGTGGAAAAGAAAACTAATATCTACATAATTTGAAGTCTGACCAATCGTAGAGGGCCACACACGTTTACCAACTGTGGAAGCAAATTAATTGAGTTGGGTTTTGTAGTTATTGAATTATTAATATTATGTACCGATTTTCCTAGACCGGTGTTCAACACGTGGTCCGCTTTCAAATATTGGTTTCTTTTATCCCATTTTGGTTTGACTGACTGATCAATATTCAATAATACGCTCTCTCACTTTTGCTAACTCCTTTGCTATATAATTATATACTAGATATAAAACTACGGCATTTGAATTTTGCGTATCAGCGTATTTGACTTCATCACACGCGTTGATAAAAAATATCTGAAGTCCCGTATGTGACGGCGCAATAACGTAATGTTGTCACATTAAAAAATGATGAAATATCAAAAGTTAAAGGTTAAAAAGATAACAGTATTAAACTCATACTATATGGAAAAGTAAAGTAAGAGATCAAAGTAAAAAAAATCATCACCTAAAATGACAATTAGTAAAGTCGTACTATAGGTCAAAGTAGAGTAAGAGATCAAAGTCAAAAACTCATAAGATGCTAAAATGACAATTAGTAAAAGTCGAGGACTAAAACCATAAATGCGTTAAAAGTCGGGAATTAAAACCGCTAATACGTTAAATTAAGAAAACGTTAAAACGCGACGTGACGGGACGGAAGAGGCTGATGCAAAACACCAACCTTCCCTTTTAGAAGTTATATAAATATAAGTATAAATCGTAACAAAAGCTAAACGAGTCATGTTTTTATAAGATTAACTTGTTTGGGACTCGATGAAAATAGACATACATGGATACATGTATGTTAATGTTAAACATATGATTATTAGTTAAAATAAGGTATAATATTGGTTTTTACAAGTATCAACTATCATATTTTGACTCCTACCAGTCTCAACTACTAAAATTGGTTGTTAACGGTCCTAACTTTTATCACTTTAGCAACCAACGGTCCGTCGTTAAATTTTTTTTAACGCAGTTAAGTTTTGTTTTTTTTAATTCAAGACCTATGTTTTTGGCCTTTTGATCGGAAGGATAATACAAGTCCATTGATGGAAAAGTTGTCTCGTAATGACGCTCCAACAATCAACAATTAAAGGAAGGTAGCAAACATGTCTTGTCATGTAACGCGTGAGATCGGTATATAAGTTAATGGTTCTGCCATTACTCCGATCCCTTCCTCCCTCTCTCAAAATCCGTTTGAGAGTGTTCGTCACCGAAATGTTTGTCCTACCTCTCTAAATATGACGTTGTGGATGCTCTTAGGTTTACGATTTTAATAAAAAAAATAATTAGTGTTTTAGTTATTAGTTAGCTCGTGTGGTAGGGGGCATGGATGCAATGTGTACGGTTGAATACAAATATTGAGTGTTTATGGTTACTACTTAACTTCACCGGCATTAAACCCACTCTGTCACTCCTGCAATGCACATGCATCCCCCCCCCCCCCCCCCCCCCAACCCTTATGTTGCCACCACATTATAACGCGTTCTTCTTTATGTTTCCAATTTCGACCCTCATTTTCACCTCTACAATGTTCATATTCTTCTATATGTATTTTAGATATCATAGATATTTTATATAGTGATTTTCATCGGGTATAGTTTTTATATTTTGATAGGTTAATGAACAATAAGCTCTGTCATAACCCTTATTGGATAGTAAACCAATGAAGGTATTAGGCGTGTAAGTTAAACAAATGAAGGTTTGTTTATGTACATTAGTTTTATTTTGACAAAGCAAAAGCAAATGAACGAACACAAATGAGGATCTCTTGTTTAACTTAAGGGTTATTTGTTTCACCTCTGGTTGGTTTAGTTTTCTAATTAATTCAGCATTAAGAGTGTTCGTTTTATGAAAAAAAAATTCCTTAATTGTTAAGTTCAATGTTGAATGGTAAGGGAGAGAGAGATGATAAATGAATTGAATGGAGGATATATCAACTTTATCACCATCTGCACTACTACCCTAATCTCCCTTATATCAATAGAGTCTCGGTTAGATCTTAATGGTTCAAACCTATTAACAATTCAAAATTTAATGATTCAAATTTTACAAAACAGCCCCTTGGACTTAAAAGACGACGGAACATGAAAACTACTTAAATAAGTATTATTGGAGTTGGTTGCTTAATGAGAGAGGTTTTACCTCTAAAAACATCATCTTAAGAGGTTTAATTTAGGTTTAAACCTGAGCATGTACATATTTGTGTGTAATTTAGAAGGATAGTTTGTTGTTCAAACAAAAATTTAAACTAAGTGAGTTTTCTTGTTTGTTTGTGTTTGTTTAAGATGGAAAAAGTGAATTAACATGTTCACGTTTATTTATGTCCACATACCAGTCAATACTCTAAATTAATATTAAACAAACTCAAATGAAAGTGTAATATCATTGTAATCACATTATTCAACACTATACAGCATTAAAGAAAACATCTAGATTCAAGTCTAGATATCACTTATGTTCAAAAAATTAAGAATAAACAAACATGAACGAATAAGAATTTAAAAGTGGCCGGGTCAAATGTGTAACAGTACTTATATAATAATAATAATGATAATAATAATAATAATAGTATTAATAATAATAATAATAATAATAATAATAATAAAAATTAAGTGAAAGAAAATGTGTTATATCAAGTTTTATATAAAAAGATATTTGCAATAAATATAAATAAATAAAAAGGCAATTAACATATAGTTTGGTGAATTTCATGAATCAGGATGAAATTCATTATAACAAAACACGTGATGGATGAAGTTTTACCAAATGTAGGATATGCCACAACCCTCGTTATTTGCATTGTCTTGCTTTCTTTCTCCATACTATTAATTTGTCGTTATTCCTTTCAACAATATTCTTGTTTGCACAAACGTAATTTTATCGTCTTTTTAAAGAAAATGAGAACAAGACATGTAACTTGTTTTACTCTTTCCTTACGTTAGTCACAAAGATAACGTAACTTTTTAAAGTATAAATATCAAAACAGGTTTTGTCATAAGAATCTAATTGTTTATGTAAATCTTCACATGTAAATCTCCGAACCAGACCGGCTCCTTGTTTAATTTGGGCCTTTTTTTATTATTTTCATTCAATTGAGAATCAATTTTTTCTTTAGTATAAAAAGTATATGAGATAATAAATGCATTTTTCACATTTTCTCTCTTTAACTACATTTTTCTTGAGTACAAATTAAAAGTACAAGATAAAAAAAATCGAAAAAAATTCATCAATACCTTATACTAGTTTTGTACTAAAAATTAACCTGTATGCTTCTTCTCACATAATATTGTAGAAAATATACATACATATATTATGGGTTTAGTTAATGTAAAAAAAAAGGTTTATTCTACAAATTGAACGAAAGATTTAGCAAGCTTTTTGGTGATCAGAGCATTTGCATCCATTTATTTATAAAGCGGGTGAAATTCTAAGTATAAAGTTGTACGTGACGTGCTTATTTTCATTCTAAATTAGGTTTAACACTCGTGTGTTACATACGGATTAAATAATAATATTTATAAAGATCATAATCATTATCTTTAAAAATTTATAAATATTTAATATTTAATTTTTAATGATATTTTACTTCATCAACTCATGCATGATATATTGATATATCATATTTTCTCTTTCAAACTTTTTATTATGGATTAAAAAAAATTCCTTCTCAAAAATGCTCTCTAAAATCTTAATTTATTAGATAAATATTTAACTTTGTTTACTTAAGTTTGTTCATGTTTATAGCTGTTGCTTTATGAAAACTCCGAGTATCACAAGTTTATTTATATTGTTTTTCTTATATAAATTTTGTTTAAAACCAAAGGTATTGGATATGAATTATAACGTCTTTTGTGAACATAAAAAATTCCCTCCACAACGCAGACTAATTCTACTAGCTAGTTTATAAACATTATGAAAATACAAAAATTTAAACAGGTTATTTATGAAAAAAGAGACAAATTATACATCGTTATGTATAAGTTAGGTCATATGTAGTGGCTCGGACATAGAGAAGTGTGGGTGAGATGCCCGTGGAGTCGAATTGAATGTGGACACCACCGCCTTGGATTGAGCAAATATTGATTAAAGCTCGAACCGTGAAATCCCGACCAAAGGACCGATAAAATGAAAACCAATAAATGTAACTAAACCAATAAGGCAATAACTAGTTAATTAGCATGCTCGGTTTTTAACGGTTCTAAACGGGCAAAATATTTTTACTCGCAAAACTAGTTTAATGTTAGTATTTTTACTCACATAACTTGTTTAACAAAAAACATTTAACGCCTTAGTTCATCATCTATTTATTATTTCATCTTTATTAACAAAAACACCTTTATTAACCATCAATATTACTATATAACACCATTAACAAAAATAGTAAAACACTTGACAAAAACTGTCATTTAATATATCTCACACTTGTTAGGCGATCTTCATTTTGTAAAGGAATCATCCTCTAAATATAAATCACACTACTTAAGGATTAGGAAAATATTTTACGTGTTTATTAAGTAAATTAACATCTCAACACATCAAATTAGAAGACTCATAAATCAAACATGCAATCAAATCCTTAAACTAAAATATAGTAACTGAAGCACACCTGATAGCTATTGTACTCCATTAGTTAATCTTCAAACCGATTTTCTTCTTCTAACCCTAGCAGCGATAGTCAACCGAGCAAGAGAAAACATGGGCGAGCAGAGAAAAGCGTCGAATAGCTGTCGTCACCGGTGTCTGGTTCCAGATCTCGCTCTCTGTTATCTATTTTCCGATGATGGTGGTGCAGCAGGAAGAAATACGTGTGAGTAAAACACTGTAACGTGAAAGGTAATCGTGTTGAGCAGAGGATGATAACAGCTGGCCACATTTTTGAAAACCCCAAAATACCCCCAAGAGTTACTGTTCAAATCTTTCTATTTTCAATAGAAAGGATAATTTATTCCTCAATTAAACACCTAATAACCTAAAATGGCTTCGTGGTTAAATTGAAAACGTGGCCGTTTTTGGAGCATGCACCGCCCTTAACAGATAAACAAGAATTGCAAAACCTCTAAACTCAAATCCTAGGCTGCATATTCGATCCTTACGGATTAGGCCAGTCAATTTTTACGGCTTTGATAATCCAGGACAATTATATGTTCACCCCAACCCCGGCCTTTCTGAACGCAAGTCAAGATATGAGAAGGGGGTACAAGTAAGGATGGCAACGAGGTGGGTTTAGGTCGGGTATGAGTAATCCCAAACCCATACCTGATTAGAAAAGCGTGTCTCATACCCAGGGGCGTACCCACTTTGGTGGGGTGGGGGGCGCCCGCTCCCCCTGCGAAATTTTTGTTTTTTGTTTTTATATGTTAAATTCTCGATCGACCCCCATAAAATTTAACCCTCGACCCCCATACAGGCTTGAAAACTCAGTTTAATGCCCAGTTAGTAGCCTATATGAGACACATAATATTTAACAATGGATTGGGTTATATTATGGTTAGAAGATAGTAATATATATTTATTTATATTGTCATATATAGTCAATCATTATGGTATTGTAACTTTAAGTGTTTCACCATTGCACAAAACCATCAATATAGTTGATGATTTGGATGGTCATGAGTACAAAATGGAAATATATAAATAAATTAACTACTTTTGCTAAGTAATCAAGTGAGAATTGATGAATGGTGGAAAAATTAGTTGTAGAACCAAGGTTCACAACATCACCATTTTTATACCATAACACAAGTTTTCCAACATAATATTGTTTGGAAACATGGTTTGATTTCATTAACTTCGTATTTGTAGATTAGTGATTTAAAAAAGATGTATAATGGAGGCATATGAAGTTTAAGAAACAAAATAAAAGATTTATTTTATATAGTTTGAGAAAAACAATCCTAACTCGAACCTCAAAATGGTGATTCACCAAACTCTATTTACCTTGGTAAATACATGGTAAAGTTATAGAGGATGTTTCAAGTATTTAGGAATAAAAAATGAAAGAAAAATGAAAAAAAGAATAAAAAACTCACAAGTTGTTGTTGAAAATTTGTTGAAAAAAAGATGAAATTTGAGAGAGAGTTTGAAAGATGAAATTTGTAGAAATTCTTAAATAGATTGAGAGAGTTTGAAAGAGAGTTGATGATGAAAGTGATTAGAGAGATTTGGTTTGGTATTTATAGATAAAAATTAGGGTTAGACATTAAATAAGTTGGTTGAGTGGAGGGAATGAAAATTTTTACTTTTAAATATAAGTGGAGGTAAAATGAATTTTTTTTAATTTTGACCCATCAAATTTATTTGTTGTCATTTTTTTAATTTAACCCTGCCCGGTTCGACCCGAACCGAATCGAACCGGATTGAAAAAAATATTATATATCGATACTTAAACGATTACTACCAAAATTTCCGACCCCCATGAAAAAATTTCCTGGGTACGTCACTGCTCATACCCTGCCCAAAAAATACATGTTGGGTATACTTGTCAGGTATAAAAGGAAGAATGAATGAATGACAGATAAATATAATTAAAGATTTTGAAGATAAAGTAAGATAACTAAAATAAATAAAAGGAAATATGATATAACTAAAATAAATAAAAGGAAATATCATATAACTAGAATAAATAAAAAGTAAAGTTAATTTTGGTATGTAACCGGGTAAATGGGTATGCCTAATCGGGTTAGGTAAACGTGATAATTCCATACACATCCCAAACCTCTGAAAATAATAAAAAATTATCTCGTACCTGACTTCATACCTGCTTATCCGACTCTGTACACATCCCTAATGTCTTGCGTTTCGAGTTTTTTTAACCGGTTCGGGTAGATATAAATGTGATCACATGTTTAAGCATGTTGTAGTATGTGTTTCTCCTCCTTTAGGGGTGTTACGAAATTATAGAGAGTTTTATTTTAAATAAATAAATATATAACAATATGAAAGTGAAAATGAAATAAAAATATCAAGGCTAAGGCATTGAAAGATGCGATCGATCCAAAGGACGACAGAATAATAAAGATGGGAAGGTTGTCCGAAAGCGTAGAGTGGTGGTGACTTGAGAGTAATGGTGAGGGTCCATATGACACAAGTGGGTGTTTCAAAACATAACCACCAATTAAAGGACAGGTCACATCTTATGTACGGCATGGCCCGTACGGCAACTTACGGACACACTTTATACGTACTAAATTCATGGCCCCACCCTTAATGGCCTTTTATTATTTTTTTTTTTCAGATTAGTAATACATCTCTTCCTAAGGTTTGTAAGGTCCTTTTGAGTTATCTCTCAACCAAGTTATCTCTCAACCAGCTTTGAATCTAAACGATTTAGAGATAGCGTTGGTTCAAGCGTTTGTCTGAAAACATATGTCTAATTCGGTCAGACATGGGATGTGAAATAGAGGCTGGCTCATGTATGAACAAAGTTAGAATGATGGTGGTGATGAAAATTGCGACGAGCAGAGACTAAAAAAAACAAGTTGAGCGACCAAAAAACAAAACAAAAAACAATAAACGAGTTAAAAAATTGTCCTCGCACGGGCCCAGGTTTTCGAAACTACATTCGTGTTCGCAGGTCGCGCGGGCGTCACATTGTTACAAGGAATTCAAACCAAATTACACCTCCCCTTGCGCGGATAGGTGATAGAGTAAAACATGACACAAGAACTTAATATGCTATGAATGCTTGCATGTATATTATATATAAACTTACAATGTTTTTGTTTACACTCTAATGTGGAACAAAATGAATGAAACAAAATTTTTTAAAAATCTCATTTAGATGATCAATTACAACAGAACTTTTTAACCATTTAGCACTTAACCATTCATACATCTTAAACATTCAGCACTTAACATTTCAATACTTAAGCATTCAGCATTGTCAAACAGCCCCTAACTCATATGTAATTTCCACTGTTGATTTTTAATTTAATTTTCGAAGAGTAGATTGTTAATTTAACATTCGAAGAGGGTGCCAACCCGTTATATGAAGAAACTGATTAACTTGTAAAACTTAACTAGTTGCATATAACTTGAAAACTCCATAACAGCACATGTAGTTAAAGCAATATTTTTTGCTATTGAAATTAGAACTTGTGATCATAAGACTTCAAGCTTCTCTTCAACAGTTCAGCATACCAATAGTGCTAGTAAATCAAATGACTATCAAGAGCATTTTTTAATTAATAAAAATATCTAGTATATTAATATAGTTGAATGTTTTAAGTTTAAATATTCCTTTGTTATCAGCTAAAAAAATCATGTTTGTTTGCTAGTAGCGTTTAATTTAAGTGTTGTAGTTTTTTGTTCAATGACATAAAGATGAGAGGATGAACTTGTGACTTCGTAAGTCTCAGGTTCAAATCCTGATTATAGTAATGATTATAACTTCTTTGGTGTATCGTTAATTAATCTAGTTGTTTACAACAACTGATTTGCAACCAAAATAAAAATAAATAGAACATTTTAGAAGCCTTTAGCAACCTGATTATCAAATATACCGACCCGAATAAACCCGATTAGCAATTAACCCGATATATATTAGGGTCGGTATTTATATTAACATGCCACATTAAAAAACCCGATTAACCCGAAACCTGATTAAAAAACCCGATCAACACCCTTATTCTTAACCATGTTTGAATCAAGTGATCTTAAAAGAGTTTCTAATCAATGTATAATCAATTAATGCTACCGTCAAATGCATAATCAATTATTTAAAAATGCATTTAAACATCAAACATACACCTAGCTATTCTACTCCGTATTAAATAGTGATAATTAATCCTTATTTGAAACACAAAATTTTTCCTTATCTTTGAAATCTAAGGGTAGAAAATTCCAAATATGAACATTCAGTCTCCTGCATTAACATTTCTCAATTAATGCTCGATCAACCACCGAAAGTCGGTATTCAAGAGCGGTTTTTTTCTATAGAGACAAACACGGTTTTCTTCCTTGCGACGGTGTCTCATAATATCATATCAGATGGGCCATAACTAACACCACATACCATATTGCACAACCATAAATAACTAGATTTGAGATCGGGCAGCGCGTTGCCGCGACCAGGTTACGACATGCGTTGATAAAAAAAAGTCCCATGTCCCGTACGTCAGGGTGCAAAACCGTAATACGTCACATATTAAAAAACAATTACATATCCAAAGTTAGAGTTCAAAACGATAACAATATTGAAGTTATAATACATGTCAAAATCAAAATCAGAAACTCATCAGTGACTAAAATGACAATTAGTAAAAGTCGGGGATTAAAACCGTAAATACGTCAAAAGTCAGGGATTAAAATCGTAAATACATCAAAGTAAAAAAGTTAAATCGGCACGTGACTTTACGCGGCTGGCCGGTGCAAAGTTTGCACCGACCTTGTCAAATAGGAAGTAATTAATACAATACCTAGATCCCGAGTTTAATTATCATTTTTAACACAATACTAACCCGGCCACTTATAATACTACACCATTTTGGCCAGGGACACCAATTTAACATCCGAATAGATCAATCGGATAGAACTCAGAAATTTGTTATTTGATCAAGAATGCATGTAACACCTCAACCCGAAAAGGGGCTGACGTGTCACTATCACAGTAGTCAGAATCAATAACAAATTCTATAATTACTAACTAGTTGTTTTACAAAAGAAAAGTTACAAAGTCCTAACTTCTTATCATCAATTCTATTTCTCCGAATTCTCTAAAATCTCTATTGTTCTCTAGCACTCTTCACACATCCCCAAAGATCCCCTTGAATACCTGCCATATAACAAAGAAAACACTAAAAAGAAATACGGCTGAGCCAAAAACGCTCAGTAACGGAAAGAACAATAGTAATAACACGACTAAAGGGGTAACGATTATCAGAGTAACAAAGGTCAGCGAAAGCAGCAGATACAAATACATATGAAGCATAACAAATCCAGAACAGAATCCATACGGTTAACAAACAAAACTTCTCTGAAACAAATACTAAGTCACATATGCCATATGGCCAGAAATACCCATCGAGCACAAAACAAAACTAATAGTGTAAACAAACCCGTCGGCTTGAGTACTGTGAGCTGTATGTGGGCAAACACCATCACTCACCAAAACTGAACAAAACAAAAGTCTAGGATCGATCCATACGCCTCCCCAAATATCACTCATCGAGTGCCAGAAATATGAAGACGCCGTGAACCAGTCACACCGTCACGGAAAGTGCTACGTCATCGAATGCCCCAATGACGCACCGGCAGAATCCCTACCGGAGGCTAATTGCTCGGGTATCAGAGTCAAAACAGATAACAAATATAGTATGTCAAAACTGATATCTAAACAAATGTCAAATTGCAAATCACAAAAATCATTAATGGAACATGTGGTAATGAGTACACTAATATTAAATACCACATGCATGTCAAAGGTCAAAGTCAGAATTTCTAATAACATATCGAACGTACAAAGGTCAAATGCTTCAAAGGAGCTAAGTAATGGACACTACGAGTAAGGGCCAAAATTCATACTATAAAGAAACGAAATATGAGGAATAGACACAAATCAAATACTATGAAGAAAAGGAAACAGAATCCGCACTACAAAGTAACGGAAACAACATATATATACTATGATGAAAGGAACACGGAATCCGTACTACAAAGTAACAGAAACAACATATATATACTACGATGAAAGGGACACGGAATCCGTACCTTAATTTCCCAAGCAAAGCAAAACCAATTAGGTCTTCTCCGACACGTTCAAGCGCCTAAAGTTTATTTATTCTCTTGTCAAATTACTAAAATACAATGTCGTTTTATGATAGCGGTTGATTGCGTTCCAGCGACTAAGACTTTTAGGACTCTTTACTAAGTGCTAATAATCCCAAGTCAAACTTAATTAGGACTTATGAGTCTACTGATTGTTTTATATTTTTTCTTTCTTTTTCAAAATAGTACTTTAGCGGATAAAACAAACGTTACAACCAAAGCCTAATTATTTTTCATTTGTCTATGTATACAGTGTGTGTGCATGTGACTAAACAACCCAACCATGATTACAAGTATTTGTTATTCAAGTTAAGTAACAAAGGTTTAAATTGCTCTATATTTTTATGTTCAAAATCAATTAACTTATATTATTAAATTCCTATTTATGTAAAGCAAACTCTTATATTATAAACACCACTTCATCATCTTCAACCCATATTCAGTATCCTTCCATTTTGAACATATATTACTTCCATAACCCCTTTTTTTTATGTGTAAATTTATTTATAAAACTCTAAATATGTGTGTGTTGAAACAAAAAGGATACTAACGATTAGAGCTTGCACCCCCATCTTCTTAACAATAATATATAGATTAGTGGGTTTAATAACAACTAATCTCTTAGCTATTAAACGATACTCATTATACACGATAAATATAAACAAAATCGTTACCTTAGTTGTTACGTTATGATGGGCGAAGTGATCTTTGAAACAAGAAAGCGACCAAAGCGAAATAGAGTGAGGCGACAATAGTTTGACACGGGTGCCCGCCGAACAAAACTGAGATTCAGAAACTTGATCTAATGTTCCGAACGGATCATACGACAAAGCAACGCTCTGTTAAATGTAGTGAGATGAGAGCAGATATGGGTTTTATGAGGAGGAAATTTTGAAGTTTAGTGGGGTATAAATTGGTGATTGAAGTACGGTTGCGAAGGGATTGACGTCCAGAATATCCGTGAGTTTGTTGCAACTTTGAAAGAGGTGATTGAGATTATATCAAATCATCATAAATCAAAAGCATGTCAAGTTCTAACTTGGTCTTACTAAACTAGAGAAGATATTATTTATTTTATTTTCAATACCATTGGTAGTTAATTATTTGTTAAATCCAAACTAGATACGTAAAATACATACACCTTTATTTTTTTTATTTTTTTTTTCGGATATTATAATTCTACCCTCCTTAAAATAAATTTCGTCCTCGAAATTGCTATGTACGGATAACTAAAGGATCTATAACACACAACAGATGGAATATCTTTTACCAAGTAAGCATATACGGATTAGGTACTGAAACAGAGCTGAACATATGACATCAAAATGTAACTTTCAAGCATGTAGTTGAGAACTAGTCAGATAACTGAAAGCATGTAACTGAAACAAAATGACTGGAAACAAACCAACTTGGGGTCTTAAATATCAAAAGCGACTAACATGAAATACAAAATACTTAATGGTAACATAGTCGGATATTCAAAACGGGTCACATCTTCTATCTTGCAAGTGACCTAATCATGCAACAGAGCAAGCTACTAATCAGAAAGGCATGTTGCTAAAGAATAATACGAGACCTAACACACTTAATGGGGCCTTATTCAAACAACAGAATTCTAGAAGCGCACATATGTACTGTAAATTCACGGTTAAGTTGATCAAGTTTAATCGTCAATTTACCTTACAGTTGTGCTCTAACTATCATTCCGTTATGAATTCTTAATGCCCTTAGTACGTTTACACGAGAAGACGGAGCCATGATGGGCAATACGCGGAAAAGATGCAAAACGCTAATTAATAACTTACATGAAACTAACATAGACGTGTCATAATTTAACGGAATATGTAGCCTAGGTGAATATCTACTGAAGCATATGTGGCAGCAAGGTCTTAACGCACTAACAAGTTCATCTAATGTCATACAAACTTCAAGCGTGTCTCTTATCATGTCTAGAAGTCATTTCCTATGTCTAAAGCGATAACAAAGACGTAGATAGAATCATTTAATTCATCGTATCGGAAAAACTCATGAAGCAAAAAGGTACTAACTATTAACGAAATAAGGGACACTAACAGATATATCTAAAATCATCTACGAAGAGTAATGAACATCGATCAAAAGGCGAGATCTTATCCCAACGTCTACCCATTTCCTCACAAGTTTTATTTTAAGGTTTAAGTTTTCTACAGGAAAGAGCCTAGGCTCTGATACCATAATTGTAACACCCCAACCCGAAAAGGGGCTGACGTGTCAATGCATACGTGTGTATGTTATGATTTTCGTGAGCCAATTTGAAAGACCAAAATGATTTTTGTTTTCAGGGAATTGGAACTAAGAAAACCATAAATTTTAATTCAAAATTAACATAAAATCGTGTCATCCTAAGTTCTAACAGCTCGACCCAGCTAGGGGCTCTGTCTCGACGTTGTGCCACTGTCAATCTGGGGCTTTGCATCCTTAGTACTCCTATTGTTTAGGGCTTTCGCCGCTAAGAAGATATGAGATACAATCCTAAGAAAATCTTATATATATAGTAGACACAAATAAGCGAGCACTTTGCACCTCCTGACATGTTCTATGAATAATATGATTTACATTGGTTATGAAGTCGATCAAACTACATTAAAATTAAAATATGTAACATGAACAAATATATATGTAGTCAAAATTATAGCAAGTTTAAATCCACTTCTTGAAAGAAACTAAGTTTATTGAACTTCATGTTTTTGAATCATATTCTACAAAGAAATAATGAAGCTGAAAAAACAACGGATCTATTTATTGGCCTAAGCACGATAAAAGACCTGTTTGAAATTAATTGCACAAACTCATAAAAGACTAGTTATCATTCCACCAATTTATGTTTGTTTCTAGTTAGTTATCGTGTCAATTATCAATTCTTGTTCATTGACTTGCAACAAAGTTGAAAATATAAATCAAAACACTGCATGCAAACACATTATTTTTCTTGATATGTTGTTTCATTTTACATGTTTCATGTTTTATTTGTCGAATGCATTATAAAAGTATATAATTCTACCATACAAGAATTCTACGACACAAGTGCGACGTAAAATTCGAGTAAAAATTTATAGATCAAATAAGTAAGTATAAGTAATTTATCCATTTGCATATGGTCTCGATGAGTAGACACATGCACATAAAAACGAAAAAGTGAAATTGATTGCGATATTACAAAATCATGTACATGTAGATGCCAATTAAGTGCAAGGGCAAGTTGATTTAACTTTTGATCATCATACACATACATATATTGCTTTTTTACATGGAGTGTGTGCCCTTCCTTGTCATGCCCACCTACGAGACAATTATATATAATTGTATATGACTCGGATACATTCCACTAGCTAGCTCATCATCTGTTACACACCTTTAAATCTTTAATCATACCAATCATTACACATGATATACATATATACATGCATTAGATTGATAGATAATATATGAACTTCGAATTGTTGTTGGGTCTTAGATTAAACATCAAATGAATTTACAAAATACATATGTATATTAGGAACTACGAAAATACGTAAAACATGTAAATACATACGATTATAGCATACGACTGACTATATACGTATTCAGTATTCTTGTATATATTAAGCCTTCCTTATATGAATTCTAGTAATTTTATATGTTAAAACTTAAAAAGATGATACTATTCTTGAAGTTCTTAATATATTATTGGTTATGTGCACTCCTAATGAATATTCTAATTTATTTAATTAACATTTTAATCAAATTCCTGTGTGATTGATTACTATAGCTGGTGCATGACTGTCCAAGAAATATAAAATAGGAAGAAAATAAAAAGGCTAAAGAGTGGTGGATATATAATTAAATTAAGTAAGATGATGACGCCTTATAATTCAACTTTAGCAATTTAGTTAAATAAACTATAAAAGGTGATGATAAAAAGACACAAAACCAACGACAATAATATTGCCTTTTTCTTTTCCTTTTCCCCACACCATGCGATCGATAGCATAGTATGTATCATGTTTCATGTAAGATAAGATTCTCCAAGACAACTCATTTTAGCTAATAACCACCTCCTATCTTCTATCTTCTTTTCAAGCCGGCTTTTATTTATGAAATTATCGAAGAAGTTAAATCTTTATGGATTAAAAACCATCTATAGAATTAATTAACTTCAGGCCATCAGTCGTCTCATTCTAAACTCCAATATTAAAAACTAGGTGTGTTAGACAGGTTTCTAGTTCCTTATACTTGCAAACTTTCGCAGTTTATTAGTAAAAGTATATTTCCTTAATTTTAAAATGAGATGCATCAACATAATCTGTAGGCATGTAAATGACCCAATCGTTCATGAACAGTTCGTTCATTTGTGTTCGTTTATTTAACTAAACGAACGAACATGAACAAAAAATATGTTCGTTTTGATAAACGAACAAATACAAACACATGTTATGTTCGTAAACGTTCGTTTACCTTTGTTCAAGTGTGTTTATGTTCGTATGTCAATTTATAACAAAGAGTGTGGGCTCTAAATAAAAGGTTTTAGTAATATCTTACTACTCCACTAAAGGAGTGTTCCCGATGACATCATAAAGATGACGTGTCAAACAAGCAGCCTATCCACGAGTGTGTTTTTTGTGAGTTGATGATGTCACGCCCTAATTGTGTAAAATTAATTCCCGTCCCTTCAATTGCTTCACACTTCTTCTTCTTCACAGATCTGTTTTTGAATTTCAAAAGGCAAGACACTCTTCTTCTCTCCTTCTTCGGCTCCATCTTCACTCTTCCGTTTCTCTTCTTCTCTCCTTCTTCGAGTCCATCTTCTCTATCCCTAAATCTTCAGCGCATCGTAAGTTTATGTATTTTTTTCTGATTTTTAGTAACTGATTTTTACCCTTGATTTCACAGGTTTGTAAACTCAACGATCTAAGATTTGTTATTTGATTCAGGTAATATCTTCCATGATTTCGGTTTATTTATACCCCTTTATCATCTTTTTTCTTTGATTTGTTGATATTCGAAGTTGTTCAATTTACCCTAATTTGTTTCAGATTGCATGTCAACGATCTGTTAGCCGTCGCATACCACCGATCTGTTCTTCAAATCAGGTAAATTTCTACCAATGTTAGGCTTTGATAATTAAGATTTTTTTATACCATGTTTTTGTTGTTATTTCACAGATCTGTTTCAGTTTATTTTAGTTTTGACCAGCTTTGAGTCTTATATTTTGGTGTTAGAGTATGAATTTGGTTATGTTTTGTTATGTTTAAGTTTCTTTATATTTTTATCAGCTTTGAGGCTTTTAATTTGGTGTTAGAGATTGAATTTGGTTATGTTTTGTTATGTTTCAGTTTGTTTCAGTTTGGTTATGTATGTTTTACAGGTTTGAGTCTTTGTTTTTGGTGTTACACTATGAATTTGGTTATGTTTTGTTATGTTTCGGTTTCTTTTGTTTGAGTCTTTTATGAGTCTTATATTTTGGTGTTAAGAGTATGATATTGGTTATGTTTTGTGTTTTAACGTTATTGTGTGTTTGCTTCTTTGATCTATATTTTATCTCACATGGAGGCGATTAAAGATGACAGGAGGTTTTAAATGTTGAAATTTGTATGTTAAATATATGTATTTGTGTGTTTAGATTATTATAAAGCACCTTTCCATTGATTATATCTTAGTTATACATTATTATAAAGCACCTTATACATATCAGTGGCTCTCTAAATTATGTATGGTATGTCTGAATAGGTTGCATCTCATACTTTCATTTTTTGGTTTAGACCTCAAAGGCTTCTAATTCAAAATTTGTACTATCTTGATGTCATATGTTTCTAATATGTAGTAATAGTGGAGATGTTATACCCTTTTGTTATGAAGGAGAATGTCAGGTACGCCAATATGAATTTTTGCATTCAAAATTTGCTCACTTCTCTACATTCCTGATTTGAGGTTTTTTACTGTCTGTTAGTTACTAATTTTTTCATCTTAGGTGCGAAGGTCACTAATCTACATCCCTCTGGTAAGCCACATAGTCAGTTTTAGGGTATGTTTTTCTTCTCTGTCTTCTATTAATGTAAATTTACATTTTTTTATTGGAATCCAAATTGAACTCTGTTACCCCAATCAATTAAAGGTCAGGTGTTGTTTGTTTCAATCTTATTTGTAAGTATCATCTATTGTTACATGTTCTTTTCTAATCTAATGTCAATATATACTTTTTAAATTTTATAATATATTTCAAACAATCATATATATTATGTTCATTTTTATTTTTTCGACTCCTTTCACAATGTGATCTTATTACTGTTAGCTATCACTTTCTGCGTTACATGGTGTTTTAAGCATTGGCATAATCTAAGTTTCTTGATTTTAGAATTGTTTTCTGTACAAAGACCAAACGAAAATAGCAACATATGCTTTAATTAACCAACCCCATACATACACAGGTTAGGAATAAAGGCAAATTAACCAACCCCATATATAGGTTGTTGTAAGTAAAATTATGTTATTTATGTAATCTATTATTTTTATGTGTGTTTATATATGGTTGTATATAAAGAAGTCAGACTTTGGATATAAAAAAACATTTTGTTAAACTTAGTTGTTGATGATGTTTCGCTTTTGCAATTGCATATTATGACTTCTTCCATATTATTGAAATTTAAGAAGTTGTTTTTAGGTGCAAGGAGATGGATTTCAAGAAGGTGAACTGTTGATTAAATTATCCTAATACGGAATTACAGTTAAAAAGGTAACCCATTTTATCATTTCTTGAAGGTGAACTCTGTTACCCATTTTATCAATTGAATATGTAACGAATTTTATTAAATCTTGAAGTTTTATTAAATCTTTAACAATGTTATATTTTTGTTAAAGGTATAAGAAAACCGGTGAATGTCGTTTGTAAATGTACTTGAGTAACCCGTGTGAAGTGGAGTTAGCTACCATATGTTCTGCTATAGGGGAGCGACCCATGCACATTAGGCATGTAATGGTTTAGTTATGTATATGATTACTTGAGGTGGAGAGATGTGTGTGTTGTGTAAAGGGTCAAAACATGTTCGGGTTAAAATGAGTCGTTTTAAAGTACTTGCTGAAAAGGGCTACGTCACGTTGGGTTGGGTTAACTAAAGAAAGAAATGAAAAGGGCACTAAAAAGTGATATCGGGTGACTCTCTACCCGTTTGAATCGTTCCCCATTTACCTGCATTTTTTTGCTTTGACTCATTTAACGCAAACCAAAATGAACCATTCACAAGTAAATGGATCAAAATGACCATCTTTTTCAACGCACATGCTTTCTACTTTTGAAGTGGTGTGCTATTAGTGTTGAAGTATGACAGTTGCAACTTAAAATGATGTTTAGTAGCCTTTGAGTCTGCAATAAATAAAAAATACGCAGTTGGTTGCTTTATCTTAAGTTCTTAATAATAGTTTTTGATTATGGCTACTTTTTCAGTGTGATCAAAACTCTAGCAGCCTAAAGGCAGAGCTCAGAGCCATTATTCCAGAACTGGAAGAAATGAGGAAGAGGAATTCTGAGAAGAGGAATCAGTTTGTTGAAGTTTTAGAACAGATACAACGGATACAAATGGAAATTTACACAATTTCTTTTAAGACGGTATTGGATGAAACTGAATTATCAATAAGAAAACCTGAAGAACTTCATGTGCAGCTACAAGCACTTGAGAAAGAGAAGGTAATTCTACCCTTTACCATGAGTTTTGTTTTAACTTTAGGGTCTGAGATTGGTAAGGCCAATTATAGGAAGTGAAACGATTGGTTGGCTTTTAAAGTCAAACCATATTATAGACTATGGTAATTGTGATTTAAAGTGTTTGAATATGGTTCATTTGGACTGGTAGTCAAACTCCAGTTGTGGCTCTTAATGGACATAGTTAGGTTCATTATAGTTAGATTAATAGATTACAATAATTTACGAAGATGATGGTAAAATGGTAGAGTCCGGTTCCCCTATTCTTTTTGTTCATTTGAAATTGAAATAGTTTTAACCACATTTTTCATCTTAAATAGTTTTAACTACAAGCTCTTAGTGAGCTTCATATTCAAAAACTTAAATATTTAGATGTAGCGGATGTTTCAACTGCTTCATGATTGAAAGGTCATGGTTTTGATTCATACATATGACATATTAAGACCAAATGGTTCAAACTATGTCTTAAAATTGCCACCTGCACAACTGTTAAAAAAATCTAATAGACTAATGGGTCAGTTGCTTAGTTTCAGGTTAATAAACGCAGCCCGCATATTTTGCTGTTAAAATTTTCAAACCTTCATATTTTGAACTGGCTTTAGTGGGAACAATATGAATTCATACTTTGATGTCTAATGTATATGGGTCAGTTTCTTTAAGTAAATGGGCTAATCAACTACTGTTATATTCATTTCCCATCCTACAGACACGAGATGGACTCACTAATGGAGTTTGGATGGAAAAAGTGTTGGTGTTTGTGATGATGTTTCGATTTCATTTATGGTTGTTTTTATGTATTTAAATATATTGGATTTCATTAATGGTGGTTTTTATGTTAATTTGATATAGAAGTGAAAAATATTTCTTACAACTATCTCCATCTATTATATTTTGTCTTTGTATGGCAAATGATAATATAACTTGTCAGGTTTAGCCCCCAATGTAAGCTCTTTTGAGTACCTTTTTTTAATGTATTTTTCTATACACAATCATAAATTGATTATCTATTTCCAATCCAGCTAGAACCTATCATAATCTCGGATGATGATACATGTGGTGATGATACGTGCACTCCTGTTGGTCATTCCTTTAAAATGAAACCTAAAAACTCATGTGGTTCATCTACTTGTGCTAATGATGTTGATGTTTCCGATCCAAATGTTTATTCTTTCAGACAGAATCTCCAGAACTGTTTTGTTGAGCTCTCTTTAATTTATTTTTCAAATTTTGATCTTCTTATTAATATTTATTCTAATATATAATTTTTGGGTGCGCAGCATATCATTAGGTCTTTTGCTGAGTTTTTCGGACTTAAGGTTGGCAGTCCTGTTAAAGTTTCGTTTGAAGGGAATGGTGCAGTTCAACACTGTGTGGTTACCGAAAAAAATGGATCCTACAAAAGGTAAAAGTTTGGTATTATAATCATATTCATAAGCTTTTATAAATTTTTTAAAACCTTTTTTTCATTTATTTAATAGGCTTGTCATTGATAATTGGAGGGACTTTCTCAGGGATTATGGATTGGCGCAAGGGGTTTATTGTCAATTTGTTTGGTTACGGGAAACGAATGTTTTAAATGTGTCTCGTGTTTCATGGTTATGTTTGTTTCAAAACAATTTCTCTACTCTGTTAAATGTGGCGCTTTTGTAACTTAGAACAAGATCCACGCACCAGTTTAGGTGTTTGTATATATGCTGTTTGAATTGGTTACAAAAAATGCTTCCACATTTTCATTTTTAATAGGGCGGTGGAGGTATTATTATATATCATCAGTTATTCAAATGTTTATTGTAAAAGATTTACAATGATCTCTTCATCGTGTGGGTTTGTATCTTACAAGAACAGTTTTCACCCACGAACAATTGTATGATGTTGTTTCTAAAGTTAAAATCAAACAGGGATTAAAGATGTTGATTTGTAACCAAGAGAAAGACAAAAAAGTATTGCATGATTTATAAAATATTTCATTATGTGATTTTTTAAAAAATATTAAATAGCAAACCTGTGTTCACACGCTATCTTGGTAAGCCAGCTTTAAGTAATACGGAATCAAGTAACGAGCAAGAACTGGCTTGACAGAGCAAACCAAGTATTTTTTTTTTAATTTTTAACATTGAATTAGTTTTGGGGAGGGCAAGTTAGTTTGGTGCGTAAGTTATATGATTTGGAACAAAGAAAAATGGTTTAGTTTATATATGTGGGCATGTGGCCAAACAAGGGAAACATGTTATTAAAGCAAATGTGATAACCGGATATGTTATGTTTAGCGACATTTCTGTCGGGAACAAATAAGTCTTATTGTATGAATTATTTATCTACAACCCGTGTTGCACACGGGTCTAACATCTAGTATATACCTATAACATGCTAGAGTATATGCATATCATCGAGCATGTGCGTACAATACATGGTACCATCAAACACGAATAGAGACAAATAAAAAACGAATATCTAGTGAAATAGCGTGAATAACCAGCCAATGGTAGAACGGTGCTGATATTATATATATATATATTAAAGGGCCCTATATTAAACATCACAATATATAAAACCAAAACAAAAAAAATAATAACAAAATCACAAAACAAGTAGTTGGTAACGAGTCACAAGACCCATATTTCTTTATTCTAAACAGAATTTTAACTTTTCTTTTTTATAATTTAAAATAAACAAATCCAAAAATCAAAAATAAAAATAAAAATTAAAAATCGTACCTTACAGTACACCTACCTGTACCCTCCACCCACTCTCCACTTCCTTTTTATACCCACACACTCTCCTCCTCCTTCATCATCATCATCATTATCATCTTCTCAAAACTGACAACCTTAACCACAACCTCAACCTCAAAAAAAAAACCTTAACCATGAAGAAACTCATCCGCCGTTTCTCCCGTGTCGCTGACTCATCTCACTACTCTCTCTTACGCTCCAACTCCCGTATCTCTACTCGGAAACCCCGCCGTGGCGGGGTTCCCGAGGGGCACTTGCCGGTGTACGTCGGCGATGAGATGGAACGTTTCATCGTCAGCGCCGACGTACTAAACCACCCGATCTTTATCAACTTGTTGAACAGATCGGCTCAAGAGTACGGGTATGAGCAAAAAGGTGTTCTTCGTATCCCCTGTCATGTTCTGTTGTTTGAACGGGTTTTGGAAGCTGTAAGGCTTGGTGAAGAAGTGGCTTATGATCAGCTGCAAATTCTACTTGCTGATGAATTTAATTTCTGTTAGCGTATTTTTTCTTTAATTAGCTAGCTAGGTTTAGTTACGTTTTAAGTTGTTAATTGATGTTTACTTATACGATGACAGATCGGTTTTTTTTTATGTGGTCTGTATATAATTGAGCCCGTTTTGTGTTTTCTCAGTGGTACGTTGTTGCTAGCTAGCACATAATTTTTATATTAATATATTGCATCAATACGATTAGTGATTTCAATTTGATTGTTTTTGTTAAAGTTTATTAGCTAGTTTATACACATGCTTTAAGTTGAAAGTTTTCTTTCTTGCTTTTTTCATAAATGGGTACGGAATTACGGATGCACATATGCTTGGTTTGAGAGGGTGAGCATACCTAAAAAAAACGAGACCCGACCAGACTGACCTATCATATGTTCGGTCCTCGGTCTTAAGTTTGAAGCTATTTCAGTCATTGGTTCAAAGTTCTGAGCTATTTCAGTCCTGGCCAAATTGATCTAGGTTTGGCGTAGAAGTGAGAGCATAGTTTGATTCAACCTGAGAAACCCAACCCTGAAAACCCAAGATCGGACAAGCCAGTCCTATTGGGTGAATTCAGTGGCGGATCCTTAACGTTTGTGGCACGAGGGCGGAAAATCACAGGATCCATATATTGTATTTTACACGAAAGCGAAATCAATATACATATATATACAACTTTAAGGTATCGGGGTAAAAATCAGCACTTCTATCAAAAACATGCGCGCCGGCCCCATAAGGATGCGCCAGGGTGATTTGATAGCATGAATTTTGTAGTAGTGGATGAATTCACTTTTCAAGTATTGGTTTATCAACCACTTCAAATAAGGCCTTGCAAAATTAAATAAATATCTTTTTAGCAGCAAACTCACACACAGATTAAATTTCGTTTCAAGTAACATCATTTTACTCTAAGATAGACTTTAACCCTCACCATCTAGTACTAATTAAACTATAAACTATGAACCTTTAAATGAAAATAAACTAAGTAACACTGGAGTTAGTAGCCTAGAGTAAGATGTAAAGTCTTTTGAATCATCTAAATATAAGGTCATGGTTAAAGTAGTAAAAGTGAAATAATATAACCAATTAACTTTTTTTAACAGATATTAACTAATTAACTAGTAGAAACATAAATCTATTGGATCAAGCCCGTGGGCCTTGTTATACAATAAAGCCCATTTATTTTTATAATAGGTTATTTTACGCTGTTGGATCAAGCCCCAATAAGAAACATTAACAATTGTTTAGCTGTTTGTACAAATTCTTGAAACTCTAATATAGACGTTTCGTAATTTTTCACTGGAATAAAACTATAGGATTCTGAAATTCAATACACGTAAATGTAAACAACCGTACAAGTAAAATCTAACTCGTAGCAGAGTTATTGGTAGGGTCTGTGGAGGGTTGGATGGAGACGAGCCCTACCTTGTACATATGTGTTTGTTTAAATATAGATATGAAGATTGTGTTATCTTACAAAGTTATATCAATATGGTTTGAACCAAAATACTCATGTTCTTCTCTATTTCTAACAACATCCCTTCCTTAGTTTTGGTGCATTTCTAACAATTTTTATACCTTTATGTGTCTTTTAAACAATGTTAACACTTGTATACCATGTTTGTAACAGTTTTCCTTTACATAGTCATATTAGCTAGCTTTCCGTAAATCTAGTTAAAAGTAATTAAGACATATTTTCTAAAAGACGTCTTTAAACACATTAAGAGGCTTTTTGGCAAAATCCGAATCATTAATTGCTGAAATATGGTTAAGAGGTCTGAACCATTAAGAGGTTCTATCAATGAGACGGATGTTAGGATAGGACTTCAGATGAGTATAAAGTTGGTATATGCTTCATTCAGTTTTATTCAGCATCTCTCTGTCGTTTAACCATTTAGCACTTAACTGAACTATTCAGTGGCTATTTTTTTCTTAAACAAACGCACTGAATGCTCAATGCTGAATGATTAAGCACTGAATTAAACCATTAAAAGGTGAAACAAGCAGCTCCTAAAGCTTAAGTGTTTAGTGCATTTACGGCGACTTGACACTCTAATATCATGATACGACCCTCCAAGATCAAAACTTCTTTCTCCACATTCACCTTCCATATATACCTCATCGGTAGTATGTTGCTCAACATGATCATGGTTGTAGTGACCCAGACGGGGGTTGATGTTCTACATTCGCACTCGATAACTCATACTCGCACATTAAACTAATATTAAAGCAACAAGATTAATTTAACAATTATAAAACATATATACCAACACCGGGCTTGTCATTTGAAATAAATTCCGGCCACTTAATAAGGTGGGTCTTCTAATTAATGGTCCTAGAACACTAGTCGTATTTTCACTAAATATCTTATCTATATAAAAGCTTAAATCCACATCTATAATATAAATTATGCAAAAAGGTTGGTGAGTGGATATGAATTTAGTAACATAGTAATGGTGTGAGTTAGGTATATACATTTAAATGTTCTAATAAAGTCATAATAAATTGGCGTACCTTTTCTTTGAATTAAAATGTATTGCTGATATATGTCTCACCTAACCTTTAAAAGGTCTATCATTCAATTTATTTTTTATGGTAAGATCAGTGGTTGCTACTTTTAGCATTAACATTTTAAAGTATAGTATTTTTTTTTGTGTGATTCTCAGTTCTCACATTTTAATCTCCAACTTGAATGCTAACTTTTAGCTTCGATATGTTTAGCCTTTAGCAGTGGCGATCCGACCTTGTTGTTGGATCGTGCCAATCATTTCCAATATTCTAACTATTATCATAACTACTAAAGTGCAAGGTCGGTTATGACCTTATAATTTATTCATATTAACATCTTGTACATTTGTTTTAAATTAAACCCTAACTTAATTACTCTCATTAAGCATGTATGCATTTTTTATAACTAGTACCTTCGCCATCTATACTTAAATCTTGCATGATTAATCTTTCAACGTACCTTAATAAATAACGGCACATACGTACTGCATGTACTCCCGTGAACTATCAAATAAGTGTTGCAGCAATATTTGTCATCAATTCAATTCTTTGCGGATTTCGGAGTTGTGAAGTCTTTGATTATTTCAAAAGAATCAATGGAAAAGTTAGAAGAAAATTTAGCTAAGGTTAGTTCTTTAAACTTATTTCATTTATGGCCAAAGTTTGAATTTTTATACTTATTTGTTTTATCAATTGACTTTGTGAGTATAACCCAATTTTTATAAGCAGGTTTCTTGATTTATGGCCAATGCTTGAACTTTTATTCTTAGTTGTTTTACAACTATATTTGTGATTAAAACCCAATTTTTATAATTAAGTTTCATGCTAAAATATAGATATTTTTTGCTGATATGACTGTGTTAACTGTTACAATTAGGGGTTTTTGTTAATATTATTTGATAACGTGTAGATTGCTCTTCATTTTGGGAGATATATTGTGACCATGATGAGCACTGGAGTGATTTTGTTAAGTGGGTTCAGTTTTTCAGGTTAGCTAATGACCAAAACTTGTAGCTGCTAAAGATTCAATTTTTAAGCAAGATTAGTTTAGATAATATGTTTATACTAATTAGCCCTCAAAATGTTAATTGAAGGTGGAGATGGTCAAATGAATGATTTGATTTGGTATAGTTGGGTTGGTGGCATTATCATTGGAACCATGATTGGTTCAAACATGGTTCTAGATGAAGTTAGTCGAGCTGGTCCGAGGAATGTTGTCATAACCGGAAGGTACCCGTCTTTCATTATGCTCTAAATTAATACAAGTTTAATTCTTTATACTTTTTATTGCAAGAAAGATAGTTGGATTGAAATAGAGTGTCATGTTGAATAATTGGAAAATGAAAATACTCAATTTTGAATGTTTGACCCTGAAAGTCAAAGAATCAGAATGGCATAGCAACCTTATAATTGCAACTTCATAACTGTTTGATTGCAGTACTAGAGGGCTTGGAAAAGCTCTTGCTCGCGAATTTCTACTTTCTGGAGACCGGGTGGTTATTGCTTCAAGAAGGTAATTTTTGTTTTCAAATTGATGAAACTTCTTCCCCTTTTAATTGCTGTAAAAATAAATTTAACTTTTTTTTTCTCAGTGAAAAATCTGTTAAAATGACGATTAAAGAACTTGAAGAAAACTTGCACGAAGGCATGGCAACCGAAGCAATGTTACGAATCACACAACTAATGTTGTCTACAAGGAAATCTTTGGGAATCTGTAGTGCTACATTTTTGTCATGAACAAACTGTTTTTATATGTTATTATTTTCATTGATTCTTATTGTTTTTCATTTTACCCTAATTTTGAACAATGTTTTGAAAATTACATAATTTATAATTTATAAGAATTCTAGGTTAATCATTTTTTAAATACTATAAAAACATATTTACATTTTATAGTTTCACCCCGTGGGTACCCACGGGTTATAACCTAGTTTCCAATATTCTAACTATTATCATAACTACTAAAGTGCAAGGTCGGTTATGACCTTATAATTTATTCATATTAACACCTTGTACATTTGTTTTAAATTAAACCCTAACTTAATTACTCTCATTAAGCATGTATGCATTTTTTATAACTAGTACCTTCGCCATCTATACTTAAATCTTGCATGATTAATCTTTCAACGTACCTTAATAAATAACGGCACATACGTACTGCATGTACTCCCGTGAACTATCAAATAAGTGTTGCAGCAATATTTGTCATCAATTCAATTCTTTCAGAAATTAAGATAGAGGCAGAAATTATAAGCTTACTAGCTCGGCCTAGTCAGGGCAGGATGTAGGCATGCAGTACGTACTGCAATGACATTTACGAATGAAGTAGGAATTAGTAGGTGGTGAAGGACAAATGCATGGTCAATTGTGACACAAACCATATATCTAATTACATTCTCACCATCTCCACTAGCCGGTAATGTTTAACATTAAAACATTACACTTGTTTTTTCTTATTTTACCTTATTACAACATTTAACTTTAAAATAATTGAAATGATATAAAACAAAAAAATAAACGTGGTAAACATATATACAGGTCATTAATACATATTGTATCACTACTTAAAAGTGGTAATTTTTTAGATAAACATATTTGTCGCAACATAGTAATATTGTCGCAAAACGAAGGTACCAACAAACTTTCTAAAAAATCTCGTTGTAGGAAATAACACAAATAAATTTATTTTTGATAATATTGCGACAACTTTTGCTACAAAATTGCGACATAACTGGGTTGTTGTAACATTTGTGACAACTTAGTCACAAAACTAGTTTTTTATATAACTTAGTTAGACCTTTTGGTTTACGACAAAATAAAGACAAATTGTGGTTGTTTTTTTCGGGAAATTGTGAAATAAATTATGGTCTTTAATTTTGTTTTGATTATTTGTCAAAAAGTTGTTACAAAATTGTCGCAAATATTGAGTTGTCGAAAGTTTTTCAGAAACTGTTGTATAAAAAACACATTTTTGTAGTAGTGTATGCAAATCACTAATCCAGTGCGAACACAAAAACTACATAGAGTGTACAAAGTCACTAATCTGAAATTGGAAAAACACACAACTGACACCGCTTATCCAAACCCACAAAGAGTGTCTCTTTTAAGGGCAGGCGGCTCCAAAGGTTGCCCTTTGAAACGACTTGTTAGATCATTTAACATGTCTAAAGACCACTCGTTAGAAATAGTCCAACAATATTAGGGTTAAATTTGTAGAGTTGTAGGGAGTAGATTATTTTCTTTAATAACGTTTGGAAGTACTCTGAATGCTCGAGTGAGTCTTCTTGAGACTGGTTGTCAGTTGTTTGTATTGATTTTAACACTACATGAATTACTCACCAAGAAACATTATTAAGGAAGAAACACATAACTTTAGAAAAATCTTATGGCCCAATCTAAAATTCTGTTTTGTCTCGGGTAGAAAGTAGTTTATGGTTGGTATAGTTTAAGAATAGAGTAGGATTGTCATTAAAAAAACAAGGGTCAAATATAATTTAGCCTTAAAATATCAAGCCAATTGCATGGAGGTTCAAATTAACCAAATACACGTACTAAGTGCAAAAATGAATGAAATCAAAATGAATCAAAATTATATACTATGAGAATATGAAAATACCAAAGATACTATCAAATATTCATTGATAAACTTATAAAAGTTTCAATTTTATTTTAACAAGCTAGCTATATGTAAGGCTCGCGTCAGCCGCACGAGTCATTTTTATGATATTATTATACTTGTTGATGCGAAAAGTTTATTCATTCTAGTTATACAAATGATTGTTTCATGAGGGTCATATACATGCATGTGATAGTACGTTAGCGACTATAAAATTTTCTTTTTCATGAATGGCATGCATGATAGTTAGTGGATATACAAAAGATCATAACCATGATTGCCGGCCACTATACAAAAGCTTATAAGTATAATTTTATATGCATATATATTTGCATACGTGTATGTAATCGACACAAAATACACGAAAAGAGGTACATACATAGAGAGATTTAGAATTATATATGTTGAAACAACTAATCATTTCCGGTTTAATTAAAGTCAATTCAGACAATCACCTAGATAACGTATTGCTTCTTATATATGTCACCATGCATTATATATATTTCTCCTCCAACTCACTACTTCATACATCAAAACGTACGTACTATTCTACTGCTCATCCACCCACCTATATATATATGTTCGTAACTATTGTTTGTAAATCAAAGAGAAAACGTTAATTAAATCAAACCTCTAATTTATTTCATTGTTTCATTTTAAAGCCATCCAAACCTCCAAGACTAACAAAATTGACCAAACCTCAACACAACGAAATCAAGCGACAAATAACCAAATCAAACCACCGCCACAACCAAAAACATAATCCATTCACCAACTTCTTTTCAGTTACGATTACCAAATATCACAACGACTTGGAACTTCCGAATAAACATGATTGCAAGGTGGGTTGCAAGCCAAAGCCTACCATATATCCATCATTCTTGCAAAAAAGTGAAGAAATTAAACCATAACATATTTCCTCACTAAATATCATGCATGGTTGTGTTTTCAGACATGATCCTGAAAACCTATACTCATATTACCAAATATACATTCAACGCATCAATTCTATTATAAAATCTAATGTTAATAAATTTCGGGATGAAATTTTTTAAAAGATGGGAGACTATAACATTCGCACGATTCGAATATAAAACCCGTATATAGTGTTCCTGGGGTCAAAGTTGTAAATTGACTAAGTCATCATCAGTTAAAATTATAATAAATTAATTTCGAGAGTCAAAGTTGTAAGTATATAAAACTAAAGTTGAGGGCTAAATGTGTAGTTCTGTCAAAGTTAGGGGCCCAAATTAAGAGTGTCCACCGACACTCTCATTTAGTAGTATCGATAAATATTTATATATTAGAAGGAAAATTTCCAGAATATAGTGTTCTTTTATGTTTTTCCTTTTGGGCACAATATTTTTTCTAGGTTTTTCATTTTGGCCAAAAAAATAAAATGATTCTTTATAAATAAATAAGTTAAGTTTTTGGGGTAATTAGTTTGTGGTTGCTTTATAATAATTGGATTCTAAAAACAAGGCATTCACAATTTTGTTACTCCCTCTAGCTGGCTCATTCGACTATTGTTGTACTGCCGCTTTCGGCCGCATCCATCGTCTTTTTTGTTTCGTCAATTGACGATGGATGGTGGCGGTAGATGGCTGATGGTGGAGAATGGTGTATGGTTGTTATGCGATTCTATAGAGAGAGACAATGATCCGCATTGTCAGCACAATATTAGATGTGCTTCATTATGATGGTATTATGTACAACTGTTTCGCTATGTTTGTTTGAAGTTGAATATAATTTGTTTTCTCTATGATTTTAGCCTATATATAGTCTTAGCGGTCGTGATAATAAAAATTTAACGGTATACAAATAATTTAAGCTTAATTATAATCCCGGTTTATATTTTAAATTGAACGATGTACAACAAGAAACTAGTATTAAATATGTTAAAAAAAGAAACTAGTATTAACAATACAAAAAGAAAACTTAAAAAATTTAAGTTGCCCATCTAGCTTCCTTTAGATTTTGTTTAAAGAAAAAAGAGAATTTGATGTCCCCATAATGTCAAGTTGCACTTGATGTCATTTAAGACCCTTGATACCATTAAACATAGATAAATGTTGTTCAGAAATCCAAAGTATTAAATGAATTGAAGGATGGTTACGTATAGCTAGTATTGTAACATAATTAATTGATTTCACAGGAGGATGGTGGAAGCTAGGACTCATAAATGATGCTAATTTGGAATCGGACGATGTCGTCACATGACGACACGACACCAAGATATCACTCATGCATGTACTACTATACTCGGTGAATTCATTTTTTTAACACCAGCAACTGACACTTATAACGATAACATGCCAACGCATGTCATCGTTATAGGGTTTTTTTTATAAAAATTTCCGCGTTAAATGCTTTTGAGGTGATGCTTGTGTTGTTGCAAGTCTTTTTGGGGAGTTATATAAGTCTTACGGTTTGATTTTATCTTTCAGTTTTTTTTTCTTTGGCTTATGAGGTTGTTCTTACTTTTTTATCTTTTTTTTTCTAAAATAATTTAATTTTGTTTTTATAACATAACATACATGACATGTTTTTTCGTGTCTATGCCTAATATGTGACGTGGGCAGGACATGTTAATGTTATCAACGTGCCACATGTATTATAGTTAAAATCGCATCGTATCATGCTAAAGATAAAAATATCTATATGAAAATAATTGTGTATTTTCTTAAGGTTGTACCCTTTTTATAACCCCTGCATATTAAAACACTTCTACCAAACAATTGTATGTAATTCTAAAGTTGAATTAGGTCGGTGACTCCAACACATGTCATCATGCCAACCAATTTTTATTCTTGTTAATTTAACTATTAATTTCAATATATAAAAATGTATATTATATATTAGCCGATTTTTTATATTATTTTAATACATAAAGCTAGAGTTTCGATCTCGAGTCTTATAGTACTAAATATAATAGCATTGTATAGTAGCCATTAAAAGCAACCGTCATGATAATTTTTTTTAATCATATATCTATGTATTAGCATTTATGTTATAAGCCTATAACTAATTTTATGCATGTTTTTTTTTTGAACGGCGACTTTCAATTTTTGCAACCATTTGGTCGCACCCCCCGCAATAAGGAACCCACCACTCCACTTCAGTCAATATGTTGTCTTAACCGGGCCCACTTGACATCGGAATTTGGCTAGGCGTTCAACCGGGAAAACCAATGGAGTTTTTCCTGGAAAATCTCACAGGCAGGGAGGTTAGAACCCTGGACCACCACTGTAAAACCGGGTGTCCTCAACCAGCTAGGCTGGAATCATTATGCATGTTAACTCATTAAAAATATTTCTTTCTTATGTCACGTGGGGCTCTTCCAGTGAACTGCATCTTTCAAAAACATTAACGCGTACGCAACTCTCTTTCGTTGTTGAGTTATTTCACAAATCAGATAAAGCATTCATTTAAGACTCAGGATTTTATATCTATATAATAAAACATAATAATAATATATAATATTAGTCAACGATCTATTGGTCTAGAGAGGGTTGTCGGAAACTTTACCTTCTTGAAGATTCCGAGTTCTAGTCATTTAGTATAAATGATTACTTTAAGAATACAAAAATAACGAAAGTTATGGGTTCTTTGACAAAATAAGTGTTGAATGGTTACTAAAAAGTTTAAATCATTAATAGGTTCTATCAATTGGAGATATGCTAATGTTAGAAATACCAATGAGGGTAAAATTGATATGTGTTTCATTCAGTTTCGTTTAACATCTCTCTGTCCATTAACCATTCAACACTTAACATAACCATTTAAAGACTTTTTTTTATGAAACAAATGTTCTGAATGCTGAATGTTGAATGATTAAGCACTAAACTTAACTAATAAGAGGTGAAACAAACAACCCTTTATATATGACTCATTTATGAGTATCGACGGATATCCCACGATATGTCACCTCTTGTGTGGACCACGCCATCCACTTTACGTTTTTTTTCCTCACCTATCCTTCTTAATAAGTAACTGTAGTTCTCGTTAGTTCACAGTTATCCAGATTAGCTCTTTGGTAACATGTGTGGTTGATGCCCCGATGTATTAGGTTCAATCCTTTTCTTTAAGGCAAATTGGCCTTAAAGACTTTTTAGACTTTTTAACGTGACATGTTAGTTGAATATAATCTCAACTTTTTTTTTCAACAACGGTCATAACTTTAACTATTTTTTTAATAATGATTCTCCGTTAAAAACACCTAATGCCGTTAAATTTTCATCGAATTTCAAACTGATGTTTTTGGACTTCTGATCGGGAGAATGATACGAATCGGTTGATGTAAAACTTACTTTGAAACGATGCTCAAAACGATGAAGAGGTTTATTAATTGAGTCATTGTTTCATAATGTGAATCACCAGTTAGAGGTAATATTTACATCAATTTACTCGTATCTTCTTTCTGATCAAAATTTCTAAAAAATAAGTTTGAAATTGAGAAATTTTTTTTAACCACGCTATTTTTTTTTTAAAAGTAAATCATTATATGAAAAATAGTTAAAAGTTGAGATCGCCTCTTTGTTTTTTTGCCAATTGATCCCGATAGGAATTATTGAACGTCAGTTTTTCTTTCTTTTAATTGCATTTTTTTTATTTAAGGTGAGGGTTAAACCCATAATCCTTTGCTTGGTGATGTGAATTTTAGGACTTTTCTTTCGTTATTAATTTCTTTAAACCACATTTAGTTAGGTTTTTAAGTGTTTTATTTAAGTTTTTTTACTTTCGTGTTTCGTATAAATTTAATGGTTTCTTTTTCTTTTTTCTATAAAGTTACGAGTATAATCACCGGGCTTGTTGTAACTCACAGGTTTGTGACAATTTCGTTTCTTATATAAAGTTTCAAATGCACGTCAAGGTTACGGTTTTCTTATATAAAGTTATGTATGTTATCAATTGCTTAGTCCATTATGCGGGTTCATGACAACATTCCGATGTGAGTCTTTTTCAATGTTTGACAGCCCGGCCCCATCGTGACGCAGGGGTACAACCCTCGTTTATAATTAATTTACGTTGTATTTGAAAAGAAAAAAATGTTGAATTTTAATAAGTCAAACTATAACGTGTTGTCCGGTAATAATTCATATTGATAATTTGGCTTATATAAATTTTACTAGGTTTAATACCCGTGTGTTACACACGGGTTAAATAGTAATATTTATAAAGAAATTATAACCATTATATTTAACAATTTGTAAATATATAACATTTAAGGAGTTGGCTCCATCAACTTGTATGGTGAAAAATTTAACTAAATTTTACCTTCCAAACTTCCTATTATAGAAAAAAAATCTCTCCAAAAATTGCCCCCTAAAAGTTTGATTTATTAGATAGATTTTTCACTTTTTTTTTTGTCTAAGGACAATTGACACAAATAACCATCATATACACTTAGATGGAGTCTTGGTGTTAGTTTGCTATTAGTGCGAGTGGTGGGTTTTACTTAGGAATCAAGGTTCGATTCTAATTAACTAGCGATGGTTAGATTTTTCTTTCGATATCAGTTACAAGCAGTGTTTTGAAAACCGGACCGGACAAGTTGAACCAGGAACTAGGCATGGAACCGGTCCGGTTTAGGGGCTTGAACCGCTCTAATTATGAACCGGTAGGCCGTAATGGTCCGACCAGTCGAACCGAAAAACCGGGCGGTTGAACCGGTAGAAAAATAGGTTGGACCGGAAATTTTTAAATTTTTTCTATATTTTATGTATTTATATTTAAAAATCATCCGGTACTTTAATCTTGTTCGACCGATCCGACCGATCAGACCATTAAATTGGTAAAGAGACCGATTTTATGTCCGATCTAGTTCTGAAAACATTGCTTACAAGGAGGTACACATGTTACCACCCTTTCATAATCATGGAGGCTGCAAAAAGAGTGAAATCCACTCATCATTATGCGAGTGATATTTCTTTCTCAACAAAGTATGATTTATGAAGGAATTAACTGCCCCATGTATGCTTTTTTTTAATAAACGCTAGAACTGGTTTTAATAAATGTATGATTTATTATTTCTTGTAGACGTGCATTTATGCACATTATATATTTCGTGTATATCTATGCAATATATGCAACTGCCGCTTTGTTTTTTTAATCATTAAATGTTGAACGATTAAGAGATCTGAACCATTAAGATGTTTTATCAATGAGAGGGATGTTGGGGTAGAACTTCATATGCGTATAAAGTTGGTACGTATATGCTTCATTCAGTTCCATTCAGCGCGCATCTTTCTGTCTCGAGCTTAACCATTCAGCACTTAACTGAACAAGTCAGAAGTTCTTTTTCTGAAACAAACGTTCTGAATGCTAAATGATTAAGCACTAAACTGAACCATTAAAAAATAAACAAATAGCCCCTTAGCATACAAATGTAAAAGTCAATAAGATTAGTCAAAACCATGTAACGTTATTTAAATGCAGTCAAAGATTGTATGGAGCCAGTTAAACTATTAAAGTTATATTTTTTTCTTTTTGGACTCTATTAATCCATAAACCTCCACTAATTAAGAAAACTAAAAAAAAGTGTATACATAAATGTTTCACCTTTCTTTCATTATAGTTTCCAAAAACTCAAAACTATTTACAAAACACAGAAAACACCAAATCAAAGTTAAACCATCACGATGACTAATAATCATGATGAGCTAGCTAGCTAGATCATATGTTAATATTAAGATCAATACGCGGTTTCTTCATACTTGTAGGAGACATACAAGGTACGATCATGTTGCAACGAGGACATTTAGGGTTTCTTCTAGATATAAGCACGTAAAGCAAGCAACTTGGGCATCCCGCAGCATAAGTTTCATCATCAACATTTGTTTCTTTCAACGATTTCGACATTGAAATTGACCGCTTCTTGGTGTGTTCTTTTTCGGCTCTTTCAAGTGCAAATTTAACTTTACCAAGAGTGTAAGGCGGTGATGATGCCGATAAAGAAACAAGTTTAAGGTCTAAATTTGTATCATCCAAGATATTTAATGGAGGTTGGTTGAGGTCTTGAAGCTTAGAAACACTTTGATCGGCACCCCGGTTTGCATTTGTGGATCGACATCTTTGAAGATAATCATTTTCCAACTGTAAGATTTAAGTAAACAAGTTTAAACATAATAATTAAGATGTCAATTAATTTTCAAACACATGGAAACTAATATATTAATATATATATACCTTCAAGTCATGAAGATTGGATTGTTTGGAGGAATGATGATTGCCGAGCAAGTCACGAGTAATGAGGGACATGGCATGGGTGTGGGATGGGTGATGGTAAAATAAGCAATGGATGGTGTTTGTTTATAAAGAGTGTATGTGTAATTTAATGAGAATTGAAATGAGGTTTGGAGGGGGTGCATTGAATGTGTGACAAATGCATGGATGGTGGGTGAGTTGTGAATTAATAAATAAATAGATGGAGTGTGGGTGTATCAATGAAAAGCATGTCTATCTTTCTATATTTATGCTACAATGGTAAGCTATTAATGATGAAGCATAAAGGTGTTGGTTTGGTGTTAGATGATAGAGGTATTGCTATCTTAAGCATACTTCATAAAGAAAACCATGGGAAATGGATGGATATATAGTTCACCTATTGAGGTAAATGAGTGTTACCGGAGAAAGAAGTTTGCTAGTCAGACTGGACTCGATAGTAGAATGACGTTATAACTAAGCAAAATACGTTTAAAATGTTGGATATTTTGTGTAAATGAGAGGTCAACTCTCAAGTAGTCGGTTGGTAACCGAATGCAGCTCCGAAACTCGAGGCTAGCGTTGTTGTAACCCGTCTCGGTTGAGACATCTAGAAGAGATCATTGGGATGTCCAGCCTTAAGTTAATGGGTTTTATGACAATTCATTTGTCATTAGTTGCTAAGTTTTATGACAATTCAATTGTCATGAATTGCAAGACTCTTGCATTACTTATCATAAAGATAACAACCAAAAAACATGACAACACAAGTTGTTTTTTGGATCAAACACCAAAAACAAAAGAAACATGGAGAGTTCATAACACACCAAAGAACGCAAGAGCAAGACACATAATATCGATCATCTCATTTGCATCATTTTCTTCGGTTTCTTTTCAGGCAAGTGATCAAGTCCGGCAGTACGCTGCTTTCGTCCGGTGTACACTGGGAACAGACGACGAATCTGTTTAAGGGAATTGTGTCAAACACAAGCCCGGATCTTTCTTTCTAATATCTGTTTTGCAGGATCATCAATCTCGTTGTTGTTACCGTCATGTACGTTGCTATCTCATTGAAGTTTTACTACCAGTATGGTTTTGTAACATTTGTAACTTGTTCTCTATATGTATTTCTGATTTGGTTTTGTACACGGTAATATACTAGTGAATTTCCCATGTATAACGAGAGCATCGTTATAATATTCAGTTAATTATTTTAAAGAAAGTGAACTTATTTCCAACATAAAATTTACATAAAAGTTAGTATGAGTGTGTATGGGTCGGTTATAGGCTCAAACCAAAGTGACACCAAACTTTTTTCTTTCTTTAAAAAAATCAAAAATCGTTTGGTTTTAATTTTCATTTTTTTTGTTCTATTTTCACAACGATTACAATACGGTGTTTGTTAAGGCTTAAAATGGCCCAAAACGTACAGAAATCTTACTTCCTCTAATATAGTTAACATGTCATTAAGCAATGAAGTTTCAACCAAATAAATGTATCTTTTAGGAATGACAGAATAGTCCCTGAAGTTATGTTACAGGCAGGAGCTTGACTAATTTGACTTTTATGTTGTTGACCCATATTAACTAATTGATTGACTTGATCTAGATACATTTGGTCAACAAGACTTAATTAGGTTTGGTTATTCTGGTTTGTTTATTATGGGTTTAATGCTCCCTACTAATCTTTTTTTTTTGAACGGCGACTTTCAATTTATGCAACCAGTCGGTCGCATTCCCCGCAATAGGGAACCCACCACCCCACTCCGGCCAATATGTTGTCTTAACCGGGCCCATTTGACATCGGAGTTTGGCTAGGCGTTCAACCGGAAAAACCAATGGGGTTTTTCCTGGAAAATCTCACAGGCAGAGATAGAACTCTGGACCACCACTGTAAAACTGGGTGTGTTCAACCAGCTAGGCTGGAATCATTAGACCTCCCCACTAATATTTACTTCCAAATACATATATGTACAAGTATACAATTATCCCTCCTAAAAAATAAGAATTTCTGAGGCATATACTTGTCATAATACTGTCGCATAACGAAAGTACCGATAAACTTTTCAAAAATTCCTATTGTAGGAAAAAAACCTGTAGTAAATTTATTTTTGGCAAAATTGCAACAATTATGGATTGTCGTAACATTCACGACAAGTTAGCCACAAAACTAGTTCTTTATAACTTAAGTATACATTTTGGTTTGCGACAAATAACGACAGATTTTGGTTGTTTTTGTCAGGAAATTGTGAGATAAATTGAGGCCTTTTTATTTTTATTATTTGTCAAAAATATCATAAACTTGTCATAAATATTGAATTGTTAGAATTTTATCGGAAACTGTTGTATAAAAAAGAGCGATTTTTAGTAGAATATGTTGTGGCTGTTATATGATTTATATTTATAAAGTAAACGATCAATGAAATGCAATTAAAGAAGTATTCAGGTAATCAAAAAAGTATTTAGTTTATATATGTATCTTGTGGTTAAACACGAATATTTCCTAGAGGAGAGTATACATTTACAAAGATCATTAGTAGAGGTGCACACATTGGTTTTTATAAGAACCGATTTCGGTGTTTGTTGGCGGTAAAGGAACCGGTTCTTACAAGAACCGGTTCGGTTTTAGAACCGGTTTTGCTGTAAGAACTAGAACCTATGTAACCGGTTCCGGTTTTTGTAGAATCTGTTTCAGTTCTGGTTCTTAAACACCCAGTTTTTTTTTTCTAATGAGATGGGCAGGAACACAACTGTTGTAAATCTTCACTCTCCATTGGCTTTTAGTTAGAGTCTATGGTCATAAATTTTTTGTATTATTTTAGCCTAAATAAGTAGTAACATTAATAACATTAAATATTACAAGATACATAGATCTTAAAACATTAAATACTAGGTTTAATACCCGTGTGTAACACACGGGTTAAATAACAACATTTATAATAAATTATAATCATTATGCTTAATGATTTGTGAATATTTAGTATTTAAAGATTTAGTTTCATCAACTCATACATGGTGGTGAAAAATTTTCCTTAATTTCCCTCCTAAACTTTTTATTATAAAACAAATAATTTTTCCCCCAAAAATTACCCCCCTAAAACTTTAATTTATTAGATAGATATAGCAACACTAAAACATATCAGTTTTTTTCAAAAATCGGTTTTTTGTAGGAACCGGTTCCGGTTCTTTTGAAACCTAGAAGTTGAAAAAAATAGTAGAATATATTCAGAACTTACGGTTCGCTTCGGTTCTTGTAGAACCGGTTCTTCTAAGAACCGATTTTCAGTTATTGGATCGGTTTAGGTTCCGGTTCTGATTTTTTTGTGCACCTCTAATCACTAAGACAAGATATATTACACGTATTTTTTTATAAGAAATATAATTTAATATCATGTTCTTTTATTCAAACTTGTGTTATACGTAGTAAAGTCTAATATAGTATCTCTCAAACGTAGTGTAGGGCGAAACTAAACTAACAAAATCTGATGTATATGATTAAAAAACCTAGAGAGGCATAGGTTAATTGTTAAAGCTGAGTCCCTGGTATCCATGAAAAAAAAATCGGTTCCGTATCTGACCCGTCGGGTTCAATCTGGAATCGGTTCCAGTTCCTACTCGTTTGGATCAAATTAAACCCGGCCTACCCGAGTTCGTACCCGCCGGTTCCGCACCGGTTCGTTGATTTTCAGCAAGAACCGGTTCCTACCCGAAACCGGTTTGGACCCGATGTGAACCCGACCCGGTTGGAACCGGTTCCTACCCGGTTTTAACCGTTTTTTTTTTTATTTTTGCCCCCACTTCGAAATTAGCCGTTGGCAAACGGCTATATGACCGTTTGGGGCTATTTTTTGGCTGTTTTTTTGGTAATTTTATCACCCCTAGACCCCCTTTGATGAGTATAGATATATGTTTGATGTTTGGGTTGATTACAACACTCTAAAACGCAAGGACGCAAGCAAAAAACTCAAAAAAACTCGCTCTTTTTCATCTCTTTCATTTTTGTTACTCTCGATATGGCATCACAATCCGCAACCAGTTCTTCTCAAGCCCCCAATGTTGTTCAAGTTCTTCAACATAACCGAAGCCAAAGAGTGTGACAACATTGGGATTTAGTTGAGATGAGTGACGAGTCACACAAAGCTCGTTGCAAGTATTGTGGAGCTTTGTTGGGGGCGGCTTCAAACTCGACTTTGGACAAGCATATTACAAAGAAGTTTTGTCCGGTGTTGAAAAATGCCCCCGAGTCCGATCAAGCCGATATGGGGGTAGTGGCGAAATATTTCATTACTAGTTTAGTGCCCGCGCTACGCTCGGGAACACAATTCAAGTGATGCTTTTAAGAATGTTCATGAATGTTCCATTTAGTTTTGAGACAAAACCGTGATAAAACGGAACACATGATATATTTTTAAAAATTAGATTTTTGTATAGCAATATTATACTCAAATTAAAGAGAATAAAATGTTTAGTTTTATGGTGTACTTTATTTTTTTTAAAAAATCATATAAAAATGTTATGTATATTTATAAAACACTGGGTCTTTAATTGTATGTTATTATTAATTATTATCCATAAGTTTCATTTTTAAACCCTATTAAATGTAAACCGACTCACGTACACCCCTTGTAGTAAAGGGTTAAAAATATAAATAAGCTTAAATTTTTCAGAATTCTCCAAAATATTAGGGACCAAAAATGTAATTAGTTTTATTATAATAAATTTTATATACATATTTTAAATAAAAAAATCATTATTGTGAGATAATCTCTCAAATAATGCCACATAAGCTAAAAGCTATGAAAAGATGCCACATAAGATTTTTTTGTTTTGGTATATTATATAAGGATAGCGTCGATATGGTCCAAGATCGTATGGCGAAGTTCGTGATTTAAAATTGTTTGTCATTCAACCACTTCGACAACCTACAATTGACGGCTTTGATTCGGGAAACACTTCAACCTCCTTACACTCATGTAAGTCGTATGACCCTTAGACGATATTGTTTGAAATTGTGGAAAGTTTGTAAAAAAGAGTTAATTGTATTTTTTCAAAACTTACAAACCGGTGTTAATTTAACTAGCGACGTTTGCTCGGCTCCAAACGGTTGCATTGAGTCTTATCTTTGTGTAACCGCTCATTGGGTGGATCCCGATTCGTGGCAAATGATGAAACATACCATTGCTTTTGAACTTTTTCCAATTCCACATACCGGAGATGATATGTTTGAGCTTATAGATAACGTAATACAAACTTATGGTTTATAAAACAAAATATTTTTAATGGCTTTTGACAACACTTCAAATAATAATAATGCGATTGATAAATTTATGGTAAAATATAAACCGATTTACAACGCTAAGAAAAAGAAGAAGAAGGGGATGTAACGGCGCTGTCAGAAAATCACGTGAGTTTAATCACCGACTTACTCTTTAATAAGGTTTTAAATTTAAATTTATATTAAATGTTCACTTCCAGCCCTATCAATGGAGAAAACAATTGTCAACGTCGCCGTGGTAAGTGGGTATTACTACGTCTTTTATAAACATTTTTTTAGGGATTGCTAAATTCAATCATTATTTTTAAACTTTTTTACTTGTTACATCCAATTTTTTCTAAAATACATTCTTAATATTTTGTTTATATAATTATACTAGGTTAGTCTCCGTGCTACGCTCGGGGATATAACACTCATGTGATGATTTTAAGGATATTCATGGACATGAACGGTTCCAATTAGTTTTGAGATAAAACTGTGGTAAAACTGAAACACAAAATTTATATAAAATTTTGTTGTTTGGTATAACAATATTATAATCAAATTAAAGAGAATTAGACGTTCGGCTTTATGGTATAATTTTTTTGTTAAAACAATGTCGTATAAAAAGTTGTGTATATTTAAAAAAATAATTATGTATTTAGTTGTATGTTATTAATAATTTTATCTTTAAGTTTTAATTTTATAGCCTAATAAATATAACCCGGCCCAAACACACCCTTAGTAGGAGAGGTTGAAAATGTAAATAATCTTAATTTTTTAAATACTTTGCTAAATATTAGGAGATCAAATTGAAAATTAATATTAAATAAATTATTTAGATAGATATATATTTTTTAAATATAATAATATTATTAATTTTGAGAAAATCTCTCAAATAATGCCAATTAAGCAAATGAATCTCAAATGATGCCAAATAAGCAAATATGATTTTGCTATATTACATAGAAGATTTTTCTCTTAGATTAAGATTTCACTTCTTATAATATTTTATTAAACTATTACATTTAGTTGGTGGCCGGTATCGACTATGGGTGTTGAAACAAACCGAAAACTGAAAAGAATCAGAATAAATCGTATCTGTAACCGAAAAATGAATCGAATTGTAAATTTGGTTTTTGGTTCGGCTACTAACCGTATTCGAATTGTAAATTTTGTAAAAAATATATAAATCATATTACCTTTTGAATTCATTTGATTCCTTAATTATTGTTTTTCCATAATGTTATTTAAATATGACAAAAAAATTATGAGTGGCATAATTGGAACAAAACTAAAACGTTGTCACTTTTTTTTCTTTCTATAAATTTATGAAAATATTGCAGTTTTTTTTTAATTTTTTAAAAGTTTCGTGAACATTTATTTTACTTTATTTTAAAATGAATGTTAAAGTTAATATTTACCAATTGAAACAAAACAATGTATAAGTGACATAATAATTGACATAAAATTGAAACTTCGTTACTTTTTTTTATTTTTTAACAAGTTTATAAAAATTTCTTAGTTTTTTGTTCAATTTTTAAAAAGTTTCATGAACATTTATTTTAATTTATTTTAAAATGAATGTTAAACTAAAATTTACCTATTATACAAATTAATTACACAGGATTAAGACATCTTTTTAAAGTTATTTAATTGAAACAAAATAATGTATGAGTGACATAATTGGAACAAAACTAAAACTTTGTCACTTTTTTTAATTTTTACAAATTTATGAAAATTTTGCAGTTTTTTGTTCAATTTTTAAAAAGTTTCGTGAACATTAATTTTACTTTATTTTAAAATGAACATTAAAATTAATAATTACCTATTTTACAAGTTAATTACACATGGTTGAAAAATCTGTTTAAAGTTATTTTAATTGAAAAAAAACATTGTATGGGTGCCATAATTGGAACAAATTGAAACTTTGTTATTTTTCTACAAGTTTACCCGTTTTCTAAACAACTTGAACTTCTCTGATTTTATGTCACTACTCGTGTAACACACGGGTGTTAATCTAGTATATACTACAAGTGTCAAGTTCATACCTTAAAAGGTTGGGTTATTAGATTTTATTAATTTATATTTTAATGTATTGACTGATATTAATCTCAACTTAAGAAATTACCAGTGACAGCCTTAACTTGAAATGTATTTCCCTCAACCAAGCTATTTCTAATACTAGGACACATAAATGGTCAGGTAAGTTAATTTGAAACACAGCGATGCTCAGGTAGCTTTGTTTTGAACACCTGTTCAAGATAAGTTTATTTCAATTGACTCGATTTCTCCTTCCGCTAAAAAGTCCTAAATCATCAATTTGAAATTCGAAAAAAAAATTAACGGCGTTAAGTTAATTAATTTTAGAGGTGGGCCAGTATATGAAAAAGAGCAACAAGTTGTGACTACCATAGAGAGTTTCCTAAGTTAGGATTAGGATTAATATCGGCTAATAAACCCAATTTGAACTAATAAAATAAAATTTTGTTTCCCTTAAAAATCTATGGTTATTGTTTAAGTGGAAATTTTTTATATTGTATCGCATTGTTAACATGTGGTGAACCGTAGTACACTAGTATATATATATATATATATATATATATATATTATATTTTTTAAATGCTAAGAACAATATTTTTTTTCTTTTAATTATTGTTTTGCATGGTAAAAATGTGATAGAACCATAGCCAAACCATTAAACTGATATGAAAACTTTTATGTCTAGTTTTATGAAATTGAACCAACTAAAATATAGTGACACCACTAGAAAATCTTAAATGCGCCAGTTATATAGTCACAAACTTCTCATTGTATGTACGTTCAACATGTACAACCGAGTATGCACAATGTACAGCCAAGTTTAGAGACCATCTTTTTCATATCCAGGTGTGTGTGGAAGACAAATCCATTATTCCTATCAAGTTTTTTACGTTGTTGTCCTATAATGTTAAAAATTATTCCATGACAAGTACAGTTTTATATTCAAGTAATAATATCTAATTATTTAAAGGGAAAATTCCCACAATGTCCCTTCTTACCGTTGACTTCACAAAATGTCCCCTTTGACTTTGCCATCCATAGGCGTCACGACTATAGTTGTTAAAGTCGACGCCTATAGATTCTAACAAATAACAGGCTTACACGTGTCCAAAGTGGTGGACGCCCATAGGCGTCCGCCCATTCTGACAAAGATGTCGTAGGCGTCTGCCCATAGTCGACGCCTATAGTTTTTTTTTTTTATTTTTATTTTGCGTTGCTGAAAAAACGAAAAAAAAGGATTTTCCGACTCGTGTGGACTAAAAAACCATCCTCACACGGACCTGGGCTTTCGGAGTTGCATTCGTGTCTGCAGGTCGTGCGGGCGTCGCATTGAGGCAAGAAATTCGAACCAAATTTGCACCCTCCCTGCGCGTGGGTAGGTGTTAGAATAAAATGTAACATAAGAACTTAACATGTTATGGAAGACTTACATATATAAAACAAACTATGGTTTTGTCTCATCACACGGACCCGGGCTTTAAAACATCAAACACGTCACTAACGTTTTCATTGCCCTCTCATTTTTCATCCCTGCCTGAGGGACAGAATTTGTAATTTACACTTTAAACTAATAGCATAGTTTTGACAAACAAAGTAAAACGTACGTGTATGTGTTAACCAAGATTAGTTAAACACGATATGTTAAACAAGATTAATTGTATCGTATACATGTTATGATGGTTGAGGCCGTTAGAAAACATTCCATTGAGTCATTAATGCTTCAAGTTGTTTATGAGTTGAGCACGTTTAACTCAAATTCAGACTTGCTTAACTAATTCGTCTGATCATGTCGGGTAAGGATTATCCAGCCCTTAGAACTATAACTCACATGTTGATGTGCATTCATTTTAATAATAATGTTGATATAATATTGTATTTTATATATACTTATTAATATCAATATTGTTGATGAGTACGCAACGTGTGTGCCTGAGTCTCATACACGTTACACTAGACATCACACGTTAATATCACCAATGCAACATGTATGACAATGTCACGAACGTCGCATCACACGCAAACGGTCTCTCTGTAATGTCATAAACACCGCGCATCACGCACGAACACGTAATTAACTCAAAAATGCATCGCGCTACGCGCGCACACCACACACTACTATCACCAACATAACACGTAAACAATGTCACGAAGGAGCCGTGCATCGCGCATGGAAATCGAACTCTCTAGTTTTTATATTTTTTCTAAAATAACAACAATTTATATGTTAAAAGTTAATTACATGAGGTTAGTAAATTAGTACCTTGAGTAGAACCTTTTATATATGTTAAAAAGACGTAAAGTCTTTAACCTCATCTAGCTTTAAACCACTAGACATATAGTTTTTTCTTCCACGTCCTTGATTTTACTAGTATTTTAGTGAAACATATTTACATGCATGTGTTGTTCAAAAAATATATTTACATGCATAGCTTGACTAACTACATGAAACTTCTGACTTGTTGCTAATATATCAACCTTTATTGGCTTATAATAATATTCCCGCTGCAAATTAAGTAGCATTGTACCAATTAGGAAACAAATGGAGCTGATCTTATTACTATTTCTCCCTTCCATCATTTGCTTCTTCTTCCTCCTTCTCCACCTTTTCAACCTTCACCGGAGAAGAAGACTCCCACCAGGACCGACTGGCCTCCCGGTCATCGGAAACCTCCTCGACATCGGACCAAAACCGCACGAATCCTTAGCCAACCTCTCACAAAAATACGGTCCACTTATGACCATCAAACTAGGCACCACCACCAGGGCCGGCCCCAGGGTAGGGCAAGGTGGGCGATCGCCCCGGGGCCCGAGTGCTCAAGGGGCCCGAAATTTTTAAAAAAAATTACATATATATTATCATTAGCAAAAGAACCAGAGGAGAAATGTAGAGTAGATAAACAATTGATATGTAAAGAACGAACAAAATAAGACAATGAAATCGTTTTTGGAAAGTGAACGACGCATACCTGCAAAAAAATGATATTAGGTTAAAAACACGAAGAAGACAATTATTAACTTAACTTTTAAGTCATGGACCGGCTTGGGTTTCTCATTTAACCAAGTGGGCCTTTCACCAAATCATGGGCCTGTAAAAGCTCAAGAACTATATTGGCTTTTTTGTCTTTCTAAAAACCTATAAATAAAAACTAATAGTATATTTATCAAATTCTTTAAATACATGTTAAAGTATATTAAAAGAAATCGACATCCGTTGTTATGTTTGATTTGTAGTACATTGATTATTTAAAACTTAGTAAATATACATTGATGAATGTAGAAAAAATAAAATCTTATTCGGACCCTTTATTTATAATGTCCTAGTTACATCATTACGTCACTGTATATTATATATAGTTAACTAATTTAGAAATTATATAGATAGAATGATAGCCCAGTTAAACTAGTTATAGTTAAGTTATTTAATATTTTAGGGGACTAATTATCTTATTCAAATAGCATGTTAAAAAGTTCAACTATAGGGGCCCATCTTCTAGGCTCGCCCCGGGCCCAAAGATTTTACGATATATGTAGGACCGGCCCTGACCACCACCACCATCGTAGCATCGACACCAGACGCGGCCAGAGACATTCTTCAACGCAACGACGAAGCATGCTCCGGCCGACCCATCCGACATGTGGTCACAGCCTTAAAACACCCTGAAATAGCCGTCTTATGGACACCACCAAATGAAACATGGCAGACTTACAGAAAAGTTCTTAAAATGTGCCTCACAAGCCAACATAAACTTGACACATTCAAAAATGTTCGCGAGAACGTGGTACAAGAGATGGTGAACTTTCTCCGGGTTTCCAGCAGGAAAAAAGTGGCCGTTAATATTGGAACAATGGCATTTGCTGTATCACTGAACACACTTTCGAACACGTTTTATTCAAAGAACATGACAAGTTATGAATATGATGATATAAGAGAGTTTCAGAAGGTTGTGGAAGTGGCACTTGAGGTGCAAGGGCAGTTTAACGTGACGGATTTATTTCCCGTGTTGAAATGGTTTGATTTGCAGAAAGTATGGCGACGGGCGAAGGTGGCGTTTGTTTGGCTGGAAGAGAAGATAGAAGGTTGTGTGAATGAGAGGATAAAATGCAGGGATTTGGGAATGAAGAGGTTTGGTGATGTGCTGGATTTGATGTTGGATTATAGTCATGATAATGAAGTTGAGTTTAGTCATGAACATATCAACACTTTACTTGTGGTGACCACTCTCATTGATCTCTTCTTTTTCAAAACCGGAAAAAAAAACTATCTGAAACCAATAAACCAAGCGACAATAAACGAAAAAGTTATCTAAGTTTCTAGATAATTTAGATAACTTTTTCGTTTATTGTAGTTTATTTAACCTAAAGTTATCAAGAATTAAACATTATTCTCCTAAATTACAGGACGTGTTAGTCGCAGGAACCAACACGATTACAAGCACTACAACATGGATAATGTCTGAACTATTACTCAACCCTCATATGTTTACAAGGGTCCGTGAAGAAGTGAGCGAAATAGTAGGAGAAGATGGTAAACTTGAAGAAGACAAAACCTTTAATCTCCCCTACTTGCATGCTGTAATCAAAGAAACGATGCGACTTCAGGCAGGGTCGCCCTTATTGGCACCTCACATAACTCAAACAGAAGTCAAAATCAAAAACTATGTCATACCAAGAAATACACAACTTTTAGTAAATGCATGGGCAATGTCTCGAGACGAAAGATATTGGGACAAGCCGACAGTGTTTATGCCAGAAAGATTCTTGAACAATAAGGTTGACTATAAGGAGCAGAATTTTGAGTTCCTACCATTTGGGTCGGGAAGAAGGAAGTGCCCGGGTATGCCTTTGGCTGAGAGGATGTTGAGTTTGATTGTTGCTGCATTTGTGTATTATTTTGATTGGGAGCTTCCTTATACTAGAGAAGAATTGGACATGAGTCACATTTATGGCCCTGCATTGCTTAAGGCAACACCACTTATTGCTACCCCAATACCCTTCAAGTGACTATAACACCAAGATGATGGCTAGCATGTGTGTGGAACTGTTTGTTGCATATGCATGTAGTACTTGCTTGTATTATAAATATGTATGTTGTTATGTATATATATTGTGTATTGGCTGCATTTTAATTTAATAAAATCATGGTTATACTTATATACCATACACTTCACCACAACCACAATGTGAAAGAGTACAAATAAGTTTTGCGGTTGAAAGAAAGAAAATACCAAAACCATAAAACGTCAGGGTTGTTTTCTGCAAACACATTATTTTCACATGATCGACTTGCATTGGCAGACTGCAATAGCTAGCACTCAACCAGCTGTCGAAAACGTTTATATTTCACAGACAAAACAAATACTAACATGTGGAAGAACTGACGGACTCTGTAGCGGTAGGAGTCTTATAAGGCTCTATGGCACGTAACTCATCGATTGATTTGTTTACACAGCTTGCAACAGCATCTAAATAAGGAAAATGTGCATTGTCAAAGGCCGCATTAGCTGCATCTAACTCCTTGACACTATTAGGCTTAAAAAATTCCGACTCAGTAATGGCATTTCCTACACCACACTCATGAAAGCCAGCCACGAAACCAACATGCATACCTGCATCCCATATTGCAGTTTGCAGTTCCCCCAACGGGCGTAGAAACTCCTCGCTCTTGAGTAACTTCTTCAGAACAAAGCCGAAACCCTCCTCAATCAACCACTGCCTTTCTTTAGATATCGTTTCAAGGCGAAAATTAATACCCAGGTTGCAGAGATTATCATAATGTTCCTACCTCTGCTCATAACGGCTCAACACATCTTGACCAGCTCCAACAAGTCCAGCAATCGCCTGATGCAGATGTCCACAAGCATCCGAATCTGTAAACTTTTTGCGGGACAACATTTCCCCTGTTGGCAAGGCATTATACACAAATTCGCGGCATTTTGCAACCTCCTGCAGCACATCTTTGTTTTTTAATACCCACACAGGGGAATAAATCTCTTCAGCAATCAAGGGATCCACAGTTTCATCAATACCACCACCATACGTAAAACCTTCCCCGCCAACACCTTGCACGCCTTTCCCATTGTCAGAAACACCTATAGCTGCACTCCCCTTTGCAGCCTCATCCGAAGGGATACGCACCACCTCAGCTGAAACATGTACCTTTTTACGAGTTTTCCCACCGCTGGTAGATTCACTCCTCATCACACTCTTAATAAGCCTTTTTTCTTGGTCATCAGCTTCATCTTTATCTTCATCCTTCAAGATCAAATCATCACTAAATAAACTAACTGGTTTTCTTGAAACACATATCTTGATAAGCTAACAACACATACCCTGATATTCGATGCAATATCATTAGTCTGCTTGTTACTTAGACCCGAAAATTCTCTCCCCAACTTTGCCATCGTACTGCCATATACCAAAAAATTAAAACAAAATACACACAAGAGTAAGAGCAAAGTCATATAACTTGAAAGAAACGCTAAGAGACTACAAAATCAAACTACCCTGGAAACGAAAGAGGCGGATATGATGTTTTTTGCTGGCCAACACTTGTCGTTTTTGGGGGAGTCTTTGCATTACTTCCAGATGCCAATGAAGAGTTTCCAGCAGACTGTATTAAAAAACTCAATCTCAAACAAACTGATCATCAAATATTTGAAAACGCGAAAAATAATGAAGAAATAATATAAGTGAAGCAACGCTAAGAAGTTTACAGATTTTAACTCTTTAATTAGTATACTGTGAAATTTGAAGTAAAAACAGGCATCAAGTTGTAAAGATGTATATATTCTACTATCTGATATATAAGAAGTTAACAACAACAAAAAAATATTCCATAACAGACGATGAAAACATATGAAAAAGTATTTTTCTAGCTTCTTTACCTGCCCTTGTTCTAATTCAATGACTGCCATCTTAAGCAAACGATCTCCCAGAAGACTTCGCATGAGCCGGACAAATTCTTCTTTAGTAATAATATGGCTCTAGGAATAACATAGCCATTTAGCATGACAATGAGTTGACAAAACAGATTAGATAAGACACTGAAAAACATTAAAAAAACAAACAAAAAAAAAGAAATTTGCAGATAAAGATTGTTACAGGGTCACCCCTAAACGATACCATTAATCGATCACACATGCCCCGGAGGAGCATAGTCTGGTCTTTATCAATTAAGGTGTGGTTCCAAAATAGGTAGCAGCAGTGCCAAAGGGACCTGCTTGCCAACTTGCCGCTTCGTTGCATTAGCTGATTGTTCACTTCCCATTGCTTGCTGATTACCCATCCTTTGCAACTGAGAATATTCATCTTCTGGGGCCTGTCCTATACTTTGAACATGATTTTTATCAGAATTATGCTGGTCAACTTGCTGTAGTGGCGGATCTTCTTTAGGTCTGGTCGGTTGACTTATATCACGTGAAGCGTCATTTGGCGGACGGTGACTTTCTCGTGTTATCTCCATTCTGGATAAAGCTGCAATACTCATAAGATATTTGTGTCATGCAAAGAGCTAAGAACTGGTAGGAATAAAACCAAGATGCAAAAGAGAATGATTATACAACTTACACCTATGTTAGGTATTCATTGGGCACACACCAGCATTAAAGTGGTTCGGTCAGTGTGACCTACGTCTTAAACGATGGTTTCTCTTTTATTGCTTTAGGTGCTCAAGGAATTACGAAGCTCCTACACATCTATGTATATAGATTAAATAAATGCGGGTTCGTGGCCTATTCGTAACACCCTAGATCTGGAATTAAAATCTTGCAGTAGGAAAAGTGTGGTGAATTTAACCTAGAAGAAAAAGAAAAGGTTTTACACTTTTGCATGGGTGAATTTGTATATACTGTATAATGAAATAGACAAGATGCATGTAATGTTATGCAAGTTTTTTGATTTTCATAGATTATGCATGGCCTCTTACTTACTAAAATTGCATCTCGATCTGTTGACATAAACTAAACAAAGAGATGAGAATTGTGAAATACGTACGGGGTTTAAGATCGATTGCGAAATGCCCAAGGAAATATGCGGTGATGAATTTTGATCCGATTATGATGAAACAACAATGCAATGCAAGTCCGAAACACACGTACGAATTGAAACCTACTGCGATCTTAGCCCATAGTATATGGTCACGTACACTGGCCTGGCCCTTTAATATATTGTTCTGTTACAACCTTTTTATAAATACTAACATAACACTTGAGTCACAATGTATCAAAAGGCTATACTTTAATTCACACAAACTTCAACATAAGATAGATCAAGTATAACATGCATAAAACTTGGTCCGTAAATAGGTTGTCGTGAGCCTCCATTGCGTTCGCAGTAACGGAGGAGCCTCCAATTAATGCCGATTAAAAACACCGGTTGGTGTTAGAGGCGAGGTTTCAATATCGGTCCTTGCACCTCTCGGTCATAGGTCATTGCACCAACCGCCGTTCTAAAAAAACAAAAAGATAAGGATTGAAATTTTTAAGAGGGGTAACATTGTAACTTTAAATATATAAATCTTTAAATATTTTTCTTTTACATACGTTAACATTTTTTTTAAAAAAATGCACAATTTGATCAAAAATTTCTTTATCTTTTATATAAATAACGTTAAAAAAAATAATCTTTTTTTTGTTTTTTTAATTTTCAATAATGCATATATGTAGTGTTACAATATTGTATTTTATTATATATTTATTTAAATTTCCATAACTTTTTCAAGCATTATTTATAATAAAAAAAATCGTATTTTTGATTTTTTTCGATACTTGTAAAGAACCCAAAGATGCTTGTAACCGGTGAGTTTCAAGTTATCTTGTTTTAAAAGGTATCATTATACAATTTTTAATGCAGTTTGGTTTGCAACGGGTAGAGGAAAGAATGCGTTATGCGTGGGCTGATTAGCAATATGATTCGAAATTCAAAACAGGTGACTCGATGGGTTGTGAATGCTCTAAGTTACATAACAATGCATGAACATATATTTAGATTAGCAAGAAAATAACTCAATTCATCTGAAATTAATCAAACAATTTCTTGAAAACATATTCTACAGCAGAAAAATCAATGTCAAAACCAAAGCTCTGCCCACCATATTGAACATAAAGATAGGATTTTGAAGATGAAGGTGGTGGTAAAAGATCATACACCTGTGGTAAATCTGCAACAGCTGGTTCTAAGCTAGTTTCTTTCTTTTTAGAGTAATAAACATCAGCAAGAAGCAGCCAAATAAGATCAGAATCAATGGTCGAAAGTCCACGAAGCGCGTTCACAGATGCATCTCTAAGTCCGACAACACCACTGCAGGCAATCCCTACAACCATCCCACTCACCTTCTTAAGAACACTTTCAAAAGCTGAAGAACTGTTTTTGTTTCCAGATATCTCAGCTATCATCTCCAGCACCGCCACCTGGACCTTCAGATCTGAAATCTCAGCCCTTGGATCTTCTGAAGATGTTAAACTTGTTCGGTATGGAAGTTGTAAGACTCTTCTTTCTTTCAAATTCATGGGCTTTTTCTGAAACGGGGACGTGCTTAAAAGGTCCCACAAGTGGGAGCCGTCCGTGTGGAAACGGCGGGAAAAGAAATCCCCCCCACAGATTTGTACCGCTTTACTGATCACACCAGCACATCTCCTAGTCGTCTGTATATATATATATTTACTAGTCAATTTTGAATATAATTCATATCTAGCAGAGGTCAAATGAGTCGAATTGTTCAAAATACACTTGTGTATTTTATAAATGCATAAAACTTTCCCATATTACTTGATTCGACATGCTAAATATTTAAAAAAATATATTAATGATCATGGAAAGAGTGTTTCAGTTCCACCCAACTCTACACGCCCACTTTGTACCAAAATATTACCACATTGTTACCCGAACCCACTTTCATCCATTACCCAAATCCCATGGTCAGCCTATGTTTCCATTCCAAAATTTTAGTAACTTACCAATGGATTACTGTTTCGGATACAGGCAATCAAAAAGGGCCAAATTTTATTCATGGCTGGAAGTAACCGATTTTCATCAGTTCCATCATTTTCTGCTTCAAGCGTATCTGCAAGATCATGAAATGAATATGACTGGAAAGCTTGTATCAAAATTTCCCTTGTTTTCGTCTCATGCTTATACGATTCTTCAACTTTAGCAAGTGCTATAATTCCATCCTTAAACAAACAAATATAAATATATAAAGAAGTTATTACTTCGAACTCAATATATACACATGAACATGAAAATGTATTTACCCAAATATTTACCTGAATTATATCCAAGGCAGCCAAACATGATATTTGCTTCGACGAACTAAGTAAAGGAGTGGCGGCAGTAATACATGAACTAGAAAGAGATCCAACTGTTCTTCTGTAACTCTTAGATTCTTTTAATTTAAAATACACAGCCTCTAATTGCTCCTTATGTTTATTAAAATCCATTAAATTTTCATCACTTTCTTCAGAATTCGAGAGAATACCATTTTCAAAACATGATAGTTCAGACTTCACTTGATTATGATATAACTCTGCTTGAGAAGGCAGTGAACAAGCTTCAATCTTTGAAGCCTTTGCAATTTCTGCAACTGCCTAAGTGACATAATTTTTTTTAAAAGAGGATTAAATGAGTAAACTTAAGGTAGTGTTAATAGAACAAAAACACTTACCCTCAAGAAAGAAACGGTGAGCTCAGGGTGCTGATGCCTACCAAGAATCTCAAGTTCTTGTGAAATAGAACGCATCTGTGCAAAATTATCTTGTTAACCACATTTAACGTGTTAGGTTTGAATTCTTAATTAAACACACAGAGTGAGTGGTAAATCATACCGGTTCCTCCATCAATGGTAATATTTTATGGGCCACACCTATGTATGAAAGAATGGCAGCAAGAACACTTGGAACATGTGGATTAAGATCCAGATAGCGAAGCTGTCGACATACAGAATCGATCACATAGTCTGAATTTGCCAAAACTAAGTGGCCAACCTGTAAATCAACGTTTGATGAGAAATAGTTATAGTTTCAAACGTTGAACAAATTCAAATTAAAGCTGTTAATTCACCGTCGGATAGCCAGATGTAGCTGCGATGACATGTAAGACAGCATCTGACGCGTGTCTGACTTGAAAATTTGAACAAATTAGATTCTCGAGTAACACATAAAGAGACAAATGAAGAAACCCCCTTGAAATAAAATCACTCTTAAGACATAGATTAAATATGCCAATCCCATCAATCATAACCTGTTTATAATAACACAAATTTCAGATCTTATAAATGTAATAAGAATGAATCATAGGAAGAATGAAATAATTGTAACTAATTACCTGATGAAGCATTGCATTATCATGAAAAAAGTGCACTGCAACGTCTCCAGATCCAACATTGGATTGCTCTAATGGAAGATTCCAGACTTCAGGAGATAAATACTCATGTAAGATACTCCCGATGCAATCAATTAACTGAATTCGTATATCCTTAGATAAAGAAACATGCCAGAGGGATACTTTATTATGAAATTTTGTTTTCAAATTGTCAATAGCTTGATCTGATAAACCATATATCATTTCGTTTAACATGACTGCTGAAGTGCTAGCTTGTCTTACAAGCTTCCCCAAATTAGTCCTGTTATACCAACTTTGCCAGCTTTCTTTTGTGTATTCCTTGTTTCGGATATCACCAATCAATTTCCGCATATAGCTCAATGGAATATCTTTAATAATCGATAAATTCCCATCATTCTGAGCACCTGCAAAAAATAAATTTAGAATTCGAACACATAACATGCAAAGAATGTGAATTGAAGAGTTTAGATTACCTGCAATAAGAGAAAGGCTAACGAGTCTAATTATCCCTGCAAGTGCACTGTATAGTTTCTGATTGCTAGAAGAAAACCAAGGTGGCATACGTGGAAGATCATATTCATTTTGAATTTTGGAAGAACTTGGATTTTCATGATGATTAGACTCAACATTAGTCTTTTTATCATTTTCAAAGAAAGTGGTAGCTTTCATTTCCGTTATAGAACGCAGGTACCCAATCGAAGATGGTCTCTCTAAAAGCAGTTTATCTAAGGAACCGGGAAATACTGAATTCTGGCTCAAACAAAGGGCAAGATTATCAAAGAACTGAGCAGCTGCCACCTGTATATCAGATATTAACTCATTAGTCAAAGTTCAAAGGTCAAACTGGAGGCACATAGATGTGAGCATACAGGAGAATGTAGCAGATGATCTCTAACAAGTTGGGGACCAGAGTAGTAAATTAATACAAGTAACTTTTGAGAATGCACAAGTGACTTCTCCCCTCCAACTACCACTTCTGGGAGCTTTTCAAAGAGCCTGTCATTCAAAATTCGTAAAAATACAATATTATATATATTTAACAACTAAAGGATAGAGCTTTTAAGTAAATAATAATACCTGTTAAATATATCAGTAAAATCACGTTCTATTTGATGATTCCCACTTGATAACAAATTTTCAAGAAACATTTGAGCAGCTTCTGACACCTCTTCATCATCATCAGAAACTAAAGCACATAAACATTCCTGGAATTTTGTAATTAACTTAAATCAGCAAAGATTTTGGTGGAAAATATATCTTTATAAGAACTAAATCTTAAACTTACTAGAAGCATTAGTCTGCTTCCTTTTAGTGTACGACTGCATGCTGACAAGAGTCCCTGTATTGCAACCATGGTCCCCTGTCTCACCCTCTTTGCTGGATGAACACAAAGCTAAAAAATAAAAATATTAGAAACTCAGGAAAAAAAATCATGGTAATTTTAAACATATGAATCAAATGGTTGTCTTGCACTTACATGTGGAAAAACTGCTGACAAAATTTTATTTACATGAGAAGAAGCTGTTGCAATCCAATCTCTTGTACGGTCAACATGCAAAGATCTTTTATCGTCAGATTGTGAGGCCTTTTGGGTTGACTTTGTTGCTAATATTTCAACCTGGTCTTCCTTTTTGCCAGGTAAGCGTCGAAGCTCCTCCAGAAATGATAATGGAGATTTCTCAATATTTAAATTAATTTCACTGTCATCAAGACTGGATAAATTAGCCTCATCTTGAAGAACTATCATGAGAAATTCAGCCAAACCTCTAAGTGCTTGGTCCATAGCTTCCATACTTCCAGCAGCCCCACTAATCATTGTTTTTGACACATGTAAAACTTTTCCAATTTGACTGACAACACCAGGTAAAAAGAAAGCTAGCTGATCTGCTATACCAACCTGCAACAACATATCCAGGTATATGTATATAAGATGAATGGTTAATTATGTTAACTGCTATACAATCTTCTGTTTGCAAATCTTACTTTAGCAACAAGCACACGCATAGTCATGAAAGCTTCTACTCGAAGCCTAGAACTGCCTGTATGTCCACGTGCTGCCTCAACATCTGCAGCCTAGGCAAAAACAGAATGGGGATTTATCTCTATAAATGGGCTCAGAATAACAAAAAATCATTAACTTAGAAGAATACATACTTTTAGTAGAAGTGACAGCCAGTGTCCAACAGTAACAGTCGCAGATTGGGATCTAAGGAATGCAATTAAACATTCCTCATGGTTTAGTTCATGTATTTGAGATACAGTAAGAAATGATTTTGAATGTGTCTTGTCTAGAAGCATAGGTGGACCATTAAGCTGGTTGCATGTGCAAGATGTGTTGGAGCAGGAACGTAAACCATTAATCAGTGCCTTAAAACACCTGATAATTCCTTCCCGAAACTCCTCTGATGCTTCAGATGGCGATAGCAATGCCGCATTAGTGAGTTTTTTCAGTATTACAACCATCTGTGTTTTTTTAAACAAAAAGGAAAAGTATGGATTATTCATTTCAGTGAAAAGACAATAAACAAAAAGATTAATTCAAATACCTGATCCACGGATCCTACATGGCACTTCACTAAAAGCCCCTCCAAACACATAATCACACCTTCTGCTACAGCATCACTTATTTTAGGAAGATTTTCTTTAATCTCATCCTTTGGTGGAGATCTACATTCCACTGCAGCTTCCAGCAGAAGCAGCAGGGGAAACAAAGTATAGCTGAAAAAATAGTCAGTTTTTTAAGATTACTTTTTAAAGAACAGGAATGTAAATCATAAGTTCAGATTAGATGGAAATAAAATAAGATTTTAGATAGTAAAAGATAATGGGCATTGAAAACAAGAAAAGTGTTTTTATCTTAAGTACGTCTTACTGTCAACAAGCCCGGTCTTCGTCTAACTGTCCACCACCTCTTTGACTTTCAACCAATAATGTTGTCTTTCTATTTGAACATACTTTACAAATCTTATAAAAAATGCTAAATTTAGGAGTTTCTGTACAAAATTTGAAGACTTAAGCCCTGTATAGGTACAGAATGCTTTTTCTCTAATAGAGATGACTATAAAGATAAAATAGGTCATAGTTCTATGTTGGTCCTTGAACTCATTGCCATTTGTGTTCACCTATATTGTACAAGATTATAGCACCGACAACCGATACTTCAACAGGACACTTAAGTTTTAGCACCAGTAGAAGTACCTCAAATTAATCAATGTACAGTTGATATATGCCTCGTTAAGTTTTTACTAGGTGCGGGTCCTAAAATTGAGGTTTCAACTGTTGAAGGTCCTATTCTACGAGATACATAACAGAAGAATGATTATAACATATGCAGGTTACCGTATTATAGGTCTTGAGGATAGACAAATAGTGCCTCTACTCACTTCAGTTACACATTAAAAGTCCCAAACATTACTCAAACTGTGTAACTAAATTCAAGAGATCAATGAACAGATAATATGTTACAAGCAAACATCCACTGATCTACATGATGTTTCATCTCTATATATAGCAGTAAAATAACCAGCCTATCAATTACGATTTACGAATATGCCTTCTAGACTAAAACAATCAGGAACGACATCCATCTGAACCTAATTCTCTCAAATTGCACCACAATTTTCAATTTTCTCAGTTATCAATAACGAAATGCATAATTTATCCACTTTTCATTGCACAACTAATATGTTTAGCTTATGAACTGGAGTAACATCGAAAACAGTGAATTCAACAACTGAAACGAACATACTCGAAATAAGGTTGAAGCTCATGAGGAGGAGAACGAGTAATAAATTGAAGAAGATGAGTGATTGCAGAGGTGTTGCCTTTGTTGTTAGGGTTTCTGATAAGTTGTAGCAGTTGTAAACAATACTCCTTTAGTTCCGAAAATCCGCTGCTTCTACTTTGTTCCAGTTGTTTCGACATCATCATCACCGCAATTTATAACTGAACACGAAATCGAGTTTTTCTTCGTTTTTATTGAGATTTTTAGATGTTTAATTTCGTAAAAGATCGAGTTGGAAGGTGTCGTTGAAGCCGGAGACGGTGGTTAACGACGTAGACGGTAGCAGGTGCCGACGGAGGAGGAGAATCAAAAGTGAATGGAAAATTTGAGGAAGGGGCTTCGGCCCTTTGGGAGGCCCATGATTAGGCCCATAAGGGTTGTGTAGATCATAGACTCAATGACTCATCACTCATACCCTATTCTACGTAAACGAACTAAACGTTCAGCAAACAAATTGTGAGTTGATTGGCGGAAAGCTTGTGTATTTTCGTTCATTTAATAAATTTGAGAATGTGGACACGTAAAATAAATTTTGTTCGATAAGTTAAAATGTTAAAGGAACGAACGTGAATAGAAGTTGTGTTTAACATTTAATGAACACATTATTATTAACTTCTATAGTTAACGAACATGAATAAGAAATCTCGTTTGATATGTTCGAGAACAGTTTATGAACATGTTTATTTCCTTAATGGATGAACACGAACAAGGCCTTTTTCGTATTCGTTTGGTCCGTTTGCAGCTGGGGAACTTAAAAGCCGACAAAAGAGAAACTCAACTTCTGGGTTCTTGGATTCGTAATTCGATATTTGGGTTCACTTTATCATAGGTTTATATATAACAATTGTTACATATAATTTTTTTTAATATTATATAAACAACTATATTGCGTGTTAACTTAAAACACATTAATATAAAGACTGATATTAAATGTATCTTTTAACTTAGACAATAATAACTCTTTGTTTGTATAAAGAATATTTTGTATATAAACTTTTATTCCAATCACTATTATTTAATAAAAAAAAGTTTTCCTAAGATTAAATTTAAATTGATGTCTAAAAAATTGCATATGTAGTATTAAATTTAAATTGTATAAATTAGAAGATACATATGGTTAAAAGACTAATTTCAAAACACGTTTTATTAAATACCTGCGAGGTTATGATTTTTAGATTTTACTATAAACAAAAATCATATTTTATATTATTTGTATCCAATATCTAATACATATATATATATATATATTAATAATAATAATTATTGTTAGATATAAAACTGTGATAAAAGTAATTAAATAAATTTAAAAAAACTTAAATGTATATAAAAAATCTATAAAGAAACTATTGTATTATTTCAAAGATTATAAAATTGCAAAAATAGTTCTTTAGGTTTAAAGTTACTTAAATGGTCATTTAGGTTTAAAGTTATATAAATGGTCCTTTAGGTGTAAAAACTAAAAAGATTAAATTACCCTTGACTTAACTGAAAAAGCTAACGGCAGTTAATCTAAAAGACGAAACTTGTAACAAAAAGCTAATATAAAGGATGTTTTGCGTGTTTTTGAAGATAAATGATGAAAATTGCAATTTCTAAAAAACATAAAGGATGTTTTTTGTAGTTTTGTCTTTATATGATTTAATACATTGGTACTCAAGGGGTTTTTTTATTCAGGTCGCGGGACATCAAAATCCTCATTACCGTCCCTATATGTAAATATACATGGTGCACGGATAGTTATACCCGAAACTAATCATTGTCTTAGATTTTTTGCTTCATGGTCGTTGCCTTTAAAGTATATATTAAAACGACATTTTTGTTATCGTTCATTCTGGTGTGTGCTTATAGTAACCAACCCTTATGTCTGAAGTCTAATATATCATTATTTAACTCATATAAGTTAAATTATACATAAAAAAAAAGATAATAACAATGAAGCAGTAGACTCACTCTATATGTATCTATTTCCATGTTAATTTGATCCTATACGGTTCTACTCCAAAAGGAACTAGTACGTACCACACAATATATATATATATATACTAGGTGTAAACCCGTGTGGAAACCCGGGAAGTACATTCACAAATATATGTTAGATTTGTAAGTCCGAAGTTTTGTTTGTGTTACAATTGTAATATATAACAAATGGTTTAAACTTTCATTAAAGTTTCATTAAACTTTAATGATACAAAAGTAAATCCCAAAAATATCATCCAAGATTAGAGTTTAGACAATTGCATACTTCAAGTAAATCTTAAGAAGTTTTACAAAAATAACTATCAGGTCTACCACTTCATTAACATAGCAGTTCCATTGTTCCTTTAGCAAGTTTGGCATAAGATTTGCCAAAAATAATAAACATGTCTACCACCTGTTAATAAGAAAACCAATCAGAAACATTAAGATTTAACAAACTATTTTATCAATGCAGTTTTTAAACAGTCCAATGGAAGTTTTGTATAGTTGTAAAATTACCTGATGAATCACAAGTTTTGGAGTACTTCTTTGTATACAACATTAGAGGTTGTTGAAGATGTTTCTTTCTCTTTGTCGCAAATCAAGATCTTCAGTCCTTTTCTACTCTTTACTCTCGAGACAGCAACATACAGCTGACCATGACTGAAAACAGGGTGTGGAAGAAACAAACCCACTCGTTCAAGAGATTGTCCTTGACTTTTGTTGATTGTCATTGCAAAACATAGTGTAACAGGAAACTGTCTTCGAGAAATTTTGACTGGTAATCTTTTATCAGAAGGTGACATCTTTAATCTTGAAATTAAAGTAGATTGTCCAATATTAGTTCCGGTGATAATTTTTGCTTCAATCAGAAATTTCCCAACTTTTGTAACTTGCAATCTTGTTCCGTTGCAGAGTCCATTTGCCTGATCAATATTTCTGAGTAACATAATTGGAGCACCAACTTTCAATACCAATTTATGATTTGGTAATCCTGACAAATGAAGACTGTTTAACACCTCAGGAGAAAACAATGCAATGTTAGTTTCTGTTTCTTCTTCGGATTCGCATAAGGAATCTGAACTGAGATAGATCTTCTCGTCTCCAGGTATAGTTTTTAACAACTCTTCATTTAAAGAATTTACTACCTCATTTGTTGGAGCCAAAATAGCTCTTTGCTGAAAATATGTTTCATCCCATAAATGATGATTGATATTTGGATATGTGAAAGACATGAGTGATGATATAGAATTTTCATCATCAACAATAAGTAAATCTTCTGGTATTTGAATCTCTGTATCACCATCATTTTCTTCACCTAAAAGACCATCACCAAGTTTTAGAATCCAATCTGCAAATTCTTTTATTTCTTCCAAATCCTGTTGCTGTCTTCCAACTTTTAACCTCATGTTTTCGGTTAACTTCAAAACCTGACAGTGTTGCCACAGGTAAGATGAATTCAAAGCTGAATTTACAATCATGCTTCTAGTCCCTTTAGGAATAACAGGCAGAATCTGCCTAAAATCTCCACCAAACAAAACAACTTTTCCTCCAAAAGGTTTGCTTTCATTGTTTTCACTCTTTAAACGTAATATGTCTCTCATTGTTCTATCTAAAGCTTCAAAACAATGTTTGTGAGTCATTGGTGCTTCATCCCAAATAATTAACTTTGCTTTGTCAATTAATTGACCTAACTCACTGTTTGGCTCTATTGAACATATAGAATCCTCATTCACATTTATTGGAATTACAAACCTTGAATGAGCCGTTCTTCCACCATCTAATAAAAGCGAAGCAATTCCACTTGAGGCAACATTTAACACGACTTCACCTTTAGAACGTAACGCTGCTGAAAATGTTTTCCAAAGAAAAGTTTTGCCGGTTCCACCATAACCATATACAAAGAAGACGCCTCCGTTGTCTTTTTCTACTGCATCCATTACAGTTTTGTACACTCTTTCTTGTTCTAAAGTTAGAGACTTTAAATAATTTAAATGTTCTCTTTGTAGACTAACTCTATCATATGAAAGTTCTTTCAATAGCAGTCTGTTGTTGAGTGATGAAAGATAATTTTCTTCAACATTTGGCATGTCATCAAAGTATTTCAGTGAACTTCCATTTGTTTGAAGCAGATTTTCAATATGTGACAGACAAATCTTTTCCAATTCTTTTTGATCAAGCTCCAAATCTAAACATCAAAAAACACACCAAAAAAAACATTAACGCAATCACAAATTTAAGTATCAGTTATTAGCTATTAGCTAATAATAATTAAATGCTGTATTCTATCATATAATTTCAGGTATGACTCTTACTTGGAATGTTTGTAATCTGTCGTTGATGATGTAAAATGTCTTCCATTAACATATTCTTTGTTGCTGTCCAGAAGACTCCCGGACGAGAAATGGAATTTGATAACAACAGCATTACAAAAAAAGTCCGCAGATAATTACCAGATGCCCAATCTTTAGCTTCTTCCATTGCCTTAATGTACTCTTTGTCATCATCTAATAAGCCTCTTGCAAAACATGCATCTTTAAAAGTTTGATAAAGTTGTCCATCTACACTTCTTATTTCTTCATAAGAAGTTGGTCCTATTACATGGTTCAAGAGAATTCTCAGATAATAACTGTCTCCAACTGATGGTGGAACATAATTTATCCTCCCAATTGATCCACCTGGCTTTGATCTTCTTTTCCAGATTTTCTCTTTACGGTGCCATGTATAATACCTTGGAAATTCAACATATTTCAATGTTTTGGCAAAGTTATCTTCTTTGTTTTCATTCATCCATTGTATAAACATTGACATTTTGACTGTTGGATTTTCTAGAACCTCTGTTAAATTTGAATGATCATCGTAAACAATATTTTGACCATCTTCAGCATGAAAAGGCAATATTTCAACAGCTGGAAATCTATAATGTATGTCGTACCCAAAGATTCTCCAAACAGCCTCTGAAGCAGAGATGTATCTACAATCAAGATATTCCTTTACCTCATCCACATCTCTAGTGTTTTGTCCGGGGTTGTCTTTACTATAGATAGTTGCAGTAACTCTATCAGGTCCTTTATTAATATACTTGAATAGATATTTAATAGCACCTGACTGATTGCACCATTCAACATTTATATGACATTGATACCTTCTTAATAGAGCTGCATTGTAAGGCACCACATAACCATTATGAAGTTCAACCGCACTTTTGTTGACCGTATTACCAGTGTCCCGACGTCGATATAGTGGATATCCATCAGCATCAACAGAACTCTCTTCCAAAAATTTCTTTGGAAAGTGTTTAGAACATTTATTCTGCTTCATACATGGACAATTTGGTTTATCAGTTCCGCATGGTCCGTGCATCATAAACTGTTTCACAAGATCGTACAATTCAGGATCTGTTTCTTTATCTGGTATTTCAGCACTAATGACTTTATCAATGTCAGAAGCAGTTGGGAATTTGCTTTCGGCACTCAAGAACAAACAAATGTGTGCATGAGGCAGTCCCCGTTTTTGAAATTCTACAGTGTAAATAACTGCAATTACACAAATATATATAAGTTAAGCATGTTATAATAAATAGAAGTAAATTAATTAGTAAAATTTCTTTTGAAATTCTAAAATGATCAAATTAAGACATACCTGCTTGTAATTCACCAAAGAATTTATGTTCTTTGCAATCTTTAATCAGATGATTCAGTTTCATTTTGAAAACTCTTGTCATAAGATCGGCTCTATCTTCTGAATTAAGCCTTTTATCATGTAAACTTCTTGTGATCTCAGGCCATTTTGGATTACATGTTATTGTTATAAAAAGATCTGGATATCCAACTGCCTTACAAATTGCCATTGCATCCAAATACTTATTCATCATATATCTTGTACCACCGGTAAAAGATGAAGGTAAAATTACTCTTTTACCACAACTGGCTGCATTAGTCTCTCCTCTTTCAACCCTCTCATTAAGATTTTTATAAACTTGACTTCTAAGTTTTGGTTGTTGTGTCTTAATAAAAGCTAACCGGCCAGATTCTATCATTGTATAAGCATCCACCAAAAACTGTTGAAATAGTTTCCTAGCATTAAGCAATAATGAAAATTGATTTGGCCGATCATGTATCATGTAACAAAAGAATTCTCTCATTGTAAGATTTGTTCTTGGTTTATTACTATTAGGATCAACACCTCGATGTTTAATACCAACTCTGTAGCCGTCTTCTGCAAGTGGAAAGATAAGAGGATACTGCAATGCCAAATATGCTGGATGGAGCTCACTGATTCGTTGAGTGCCACCAGATTTATTGTGAAGTATGATGTCTCTTTTATCAAAGGCTGCATCAAAATCACCAATAACTAAGGCAGCAATTTCTGATGCTGTTGGCAAGTTGTAAACTCTACCATCTTTGTCTCTTCTTCCTATAAGTTTGAAACTAACATTTTGCCAATCATTTTGATGAAAACAATCTTTTACCATTCTAAAGGATTGCACAAGTGGATTGCAAGAATCCAACATATCTTTAAGATCTTTTATTGTTTGAGGATCAAGTTGATTGTTTGAAGTTGACTGAACATTTGCATCAGAACTACAGCCAAAAAAAGAGATATCAACATTATTGAGTGTTCCACAGTTAGTACAAAATAACAGTTTCTTAATTATGTTACATTTGATGAAAAAAAGTACCTGACTGCTTTTTGACGATTTGATATCTCATTTTCCGAATCATATATATAAAGCTGTGAAAATTTTGGCTGGCTACCATCATCTGGTAGCAAGCTTCCAATACGATGAAAGTTTTGTCCTTGAAGTCGGAAAACATAGGGACCTCTACCTCTGGCAACACTTTTGTCTATTTTCCCGCCAAGAGATGTAAAAGAAAACATCATGTTGTATGCCCTTATGTTGTTGATAAAATTCTGACTTTCAGAAGAATTGCTTTTATATAGATTTTTTAGCAATGAAGGTGGGGGAGGTGGTGTTGGAAGTTCAATATCTCCATTAGAACAACAATGAGAAAAAGCTGTTTTCTTGCCATATTTATTCCCCCTACGCATTTCGTCTTTCCACAAGAAAGCTTTACACAAGGTGCAGACAAAAGTTGCATCTCCGTGATCAATATACTCTACAATAATGACAAACACATGTTCTTTATCAACTTTGGATGTGAATAAATTGTTTATACTTTACAATAAATTTAATTGAATTTGAAAACCATACCTTTAGAAATGCCAAGAAATTTTTTTACTTCAGAATCTATCTCTACATCATCAACTGATTCGGTGACTCCATCAGTATTCTGATCTATTTCTGGCTGTTCATTTCTTTTTGTATGTATATTTTCATGATGCCGTCCACCTTTGGTTGAACCTGCTATTCCAACATTATTTTTTTTGAAATGGGTAAAAATTGATGAACCTACAATCCACATGAGGTGTAATTTAGTAAATATCAATACCTTTCTTGTGTTTTGATTGGTTTACTACTTTTGCATTCACCAATGGTTTGATGTTAGGTTGACTGTTTACTGCATTTGTAGTACTGAAGATTGGTGGTTGAGCTTGACACATTGTTAAACATGTTACAGTCATTAGAAAAAGGTTACCAAAAATTTAAATTAAGAATTGTTATGAAGTAAGTTGAATTTTTATACCGTTTGTAATATTTGATAAAGGAGACCTATTTTTATCAGCATCGGTTCTAGAAAGTTTACGCTGTTGCATTACATACTTTCTTTTTTTCCGGTTTTCTTTACAGCTAACAGTTTCATTCGCCGTAAGCAATCGTTCTATGTACATTGTTCTCCTTTTACTGCTTATGTCCATTGTGGAAAGAAAATACCTATTTTGAAAATAATTCATGAAACTTCATTAGATTTGCTGGTCACCATCTTAATAATGGTGAAATCTTATCTACTAACAATCAAAATTAAGATATTCATCCGATGTATATAACGTTATTTTGTTAACACTGACCTAAATTAAACAACTGCAACAATCTTCAATTCCATCGGCTACCATAATATTTCTTTATCTTTTTTCGACTTTTAATTCAGACCTATAATATAAGATTATGTAGCAAGGAGCGACATCAGATCCATGGAGGTTTATAAATTAGACTTGAGAGTCATATTAAAATATCAATAATGAAAGTTAGGGTTTGAACAATCAAAAGTTGATACCTGATTCTTGAGGGTGAGTGTAGTGGTGAAGCTTTCGAGTTTGAGGGTTTGATATTGCCGCCAATGTTTTGATTTTATTCCACCAATTTATGTTCCCAATTTTACATGTTAGTTCAAATTTTAGAGGTGATTAAGTAAGCTTTGATGTTCCCAATTTTACATGTGAGTTCAACTTTTAGAGGTTCTTAACTAAGCTTTGAGGGTTTTAAATGAAATTTTAAAAAGTTTTATATTATACTTTTAGAAGTGCTTAATTATACTTGTTCTTTTATGTCATCAAATATTATATAAAAAATATTCCCTCATTTAATTCTTTTTATATTTTAGTATGTTTTATACATGTACAAAATCATCTAAAAATTGCATTTGTCATAAAAAATTTTTATTTTAGTATGTTTTATACATGTACAAAATTTTTCACATATTTAAAGTTATTTAAACCATAGCGGTTCAGGATTAAAATGGTTCAATCGAAAGATTTCAACCTGATTAAACAGGGTGAGATATAGTAATTATTTGTAGTTTTGTGAACTTGAAAAGTTATTTATAAACGTATATGAATTTTTTAACATTTTGTTAATAAAGGTATATTATTAAAACAAAATAACTATCTCTACCAAATGTCATCAAAGTAAGTTATTGCTCACAAGTTTGTCTTAATTTGTGCAATAGGGCAACAAACCTTCTAAAAAATCTTTGCATTGTACAATTTTATATTAGACGGATACAACATAAGTTCGTAAACATTTTCATCCACATCGTGATTTCTCTACGGTTTTTAACTTTTTACTACAGTATAACTATATTAAAAATTAAGTACATAGTTTATTTATTTATTTCATGTTTTCAACTTCTTACCATTCACATCGTTTAAAAATCGATTTATGTATTTTTACACATAAATGTAGTCCTCAAAAAAATATACATTCTACATCATCAATTTTACATTATAGCAATATATAGCAATATATAAGTGGGTTAAATAACTTTTCTTGATATTCTCAAAACACCGTCAAAACCGTTCATCTTCTTTCTTCATCGTTACACAATCGGAGAAAGGACATCGACCATCTGGGATCATCATCATCTAAAGGATTGTTCAGGTATGATTATAAACATTGTTAGATGATTTTCAAACCAAAAATCTTGTGCAGGGTTTTCATTGTATGTATGAATCTATGTTTTTTGTATTTATTTTACTGTTAAACCTGTAAGTAATCTGATTCTTCGCATATGACCGATGAGTATATTAATAAACAAATAGTACAGATCTTCCAGTCTCTTTGTTTAAACCGATCATAGTTTTAGAAAGATAGATATTTATCTGATGTATAATACTCTAATTGTTATTTTACACACATTTTCCCAAATTTATAAATTTATTAATTTACAAAGTTGAATGTGTGCTAAATGTTTCATTCTTGATATCTATTAGGTTTTGAACCTTCATTTTGGAGAAATGTTACATGCATTTTGTATTGACCTGAAAGATCCGTCTAAAGAAACACTGGTAACATGTGTACAAATCTTCTTTGTTGTAAAGTTTTGAAAGATATTGTATACTCAGAATTTATATGTATTTTTTACAGCGTTTACCGGCATATTATGACTTATTAGTTGAACATGCTAAGTGGGCTACTGGTGATACTATCCTCCGTACGGAGTATGATACCGAATTATCAATTACAATAGCTGAAGAATCCGGTAACTATTTTATAACGAAACCATGGAAAGCTTTGGTGTATTTGATACTGAAAGAACAACCTTGTTACTTAATCTTTGACAACCAAGTTATCCCCAATGTCATAAAAATGTTTATCTGTCCAAAGTCTACTTTTGTAGAGGGTGCAAAATACTTTGGAAAACTCTTTAGAAACAACTCTAGTGAATCTGAGGTAAGGTTTATGTTAATTAAACAGAATAGTTTAAAGACTTTTGAGTTTCAAACCTGTTTGTGATGAATATTTGTCTGAATTTGTAGATTTTGCCAAGTGGTTTCATTGAAAGTCATTATCATAAAGGAATGAAAGAGCTTGATATTCTGCTGTCTTTCACCAATGCAGCTCAAACTTTTACTTGGAAAGTAAAAATCAGTCTAATTGGTGAATCTTATCGATTCACTACTGGGTGGGATGTGGTCATTCAAAATCTGGGAATTAAAGATGAGTCTTTCTTGCTGTTTGAAATCACTGGTACCAATTCCTTTCAGATGCGGTGTTTTGAAGAAGATGGATTGGAATTCATTGGACCTGATAAACTAAAGGTATTTTTTTTTGGTACATCTATTATTAAATTTAATGATGTCACTTATCAGATTTAATTTATTTTGACATGGAATTATAAACAAAATATAGGGCACAAAGACATCAAATGAGGTTATTGTCATTGAGAGTGATTCTTCCGAAGAAGCTGAGGCAGATTCTAATGGTGATGAAAGTGACACTAAAGATGATTCACTTGAAAATGACAGTGATGAGTCTTTTTTTGGATACAACGTAACATGCGAGATAACAGTACCTGACCGACTGGTAATATACTCTTTGTTCCTTTAATTATCTTATATTCTCTAGATTGTATTTGTTTGTGAGACAAAAAGATTTATTACTTATATTGATACGTATAGAGAATCCCAGCTGCTTTTGTAAAGATTGGCAAGTTCAAGAATGATATGGATATCGAGTTCCTTAATGATGAAGGTGAAGCTTGGAAGTGTGTGGTTCGGGCAGAATTAAATGGAAGATACCGGCGTTTTAATGTCAATGGATGGCAGTCGTTTGTTCAAGATAACAAATTGGTCAAGGGTGATAAATGTTTACTGGTGTATTACCCTAATCTTGACCAAATCATGGCTACTAAGATGGAATAGACGAAACAGCTTTAAGTGATCATGGTGTACAAACAGTTCTTATGATTTTGGCATGTAGTTATGACAATTATATTAGTATTAGTATGTAATCTTAGGATGTTTTACTTTAACTATCTGTGTTTTAAGATTTGCTTCAAACCTTGTTTAATCTGCTCGTATGCTATATGGATTTGCTTCAAACACTTTCATGATATTAATCGTTTGCTATCAGTCCTTGGTTACTATCTGTTCGTATGCTATATGAATGCTTCGTCAACACAATCTGTTTCATTAAGCAAACCATAAGATACAAACAATATTTTACTAAAAAACAGACAAATTTCAAAAGTTTTAATTACCAATTCATCATTAGTATCATCGAAGTTCTAGTGAGCTATCATCAATGCAGTTTAATACACAAAAGAGATATAATTCTTAGGGCTAATGTATATAATGAGAATGTTAACAATTAAGTTTTAACACAAAAGTATTTTCCAAAAATATGAGCAGGATCTCCTTCCTTGAACATATTTGCCCTTAAATTAATATCTTCAAACTTTAACTTTCATACTTTGAGGGTTTCTTGCAAGATCTCTTGGCATTAGTGGACAGTTCACCAACATTTAAATTGTCATCATCTTTCTCAACAGATCGCTTCCCATTTGGACTTGTCGCAGAATCGTTTTCACTCGTCATCATGGAAGAGTCGGCCATAACAGAGACCACATCCTTGAAACAAATAGGAAATAAACTATAACTCTATTAGAATGTACTTTTTGGACTCAATACACATATTTTGTACAATGTATTGACAGATACCTTTGAAATAGAATCTTGTGGACCCTGAGAACTTTCACCAAGATTTACAGGATTCATCTGCAAATATTCTTGACTAACCTGCGCATTATGTTTCACAGATTCTCAGTTCAAAATTCATGTGCCTCACGTTATACAAATGTAAACATCATTTCCATTGGACAGTCAGATTAAATGTTGATAAAGAATTATAACATGTTCAAATACCTCATCAGCATGATCACCATCACCAAGCAACTCAGAAATCACTTCTGGATCATCACACACTTTCAAGACAGTGTACACCATCCATTCTGGGTTTTTAAGATTGTAATCACTAACTTCAATTTTAAAAGCAAGCTTTCTTTCAAGCAATCGTGAGATCTCATGTGGGAATGTTTCAGTATTCTTGTCATTGACTTGCCTTTCTCGTATGTCAACAGCAGGAACTCCAATGAGCTTAGCAACTTGATTATCAAACAAAACAAATGACACACTGCCTGTATGATCTTGTACCCTGACTTGAACCTTGAATCTGAGACTCAAAGAATATAAGATGTTCAAATACCTCACAATGTTCAAATACCTCAAAGAATATAAGATGTTGAAATACCTCACAATGTATACAAACTTCAAATAATAACTTAACTATTTAAACATGTGTAAATTAAGTATATTCTTGACATTGTGGACTTCACATTTAACTATAAATATTATCACACCTTTACACCTTTGGGTATGTAATTTATGCAAATGATGTCACCAAGATACATCATTTTCTTTAAAAATTATGCATGAATGAGTGCATGAAAACATACTTTGGGGTGATAGATTCACATTCACACTTGCACTTGGGACAAATCAAAGTCGTTGAAGACAGATTCAAAATGTCGTCACTGATATCATGGAATTTTTCCAAAAATTCCTTTTTTGTTAACACCTTCTTAGCACACTTTCGACATCCAGCATAGAACCAACCATACTTTTCCTGAACCATTTTAATGGTAGCAACAACAACACAAGAAGATACCTGTATATAGATAATGCAACTTGTATTTAATAAGTATATCCATTTCAAAGTGGTAAAGCGATGAATTAATTAAGTAAACATCTCCAACAGAGCATGTTATACCTCCTTTGATTCACTAATCTCATCAACATGTTTGATTTGATTATCAACAACAAACTCTTGACGAAGTGGATAAACAGTTTCAGACGTCAAAACTATCTGAGAACTTGATGCTCCAGATTGTGCATACTTGACTAATAATCTGCATATAATCATAAACACCTATAAGTCTCAGATATTACAACAGCACTAAACCTCGTTTTATAAAGATTGAATGTACCTTCGCCTAAGTTCATCTGTTTCATTAATTTCTTCATTCTTGAACACCCTTGTAGCATATCTATCAGTTTGGACTTGTAATTCACCTACAAAAAGTACATGTGATGATAAATAATCTTTGATGATAAAACACCCATAGTTTGATGAGTAGGACAATACCATTCCACAATTTTATTTGGCCATGTTGTATAATAGCAAATACACGCTCTGATGATGACTTATAGGTTGCAACATAGGTATTAAATTCCTGTGCATAATCATTCCACAACGTACACGTTTGTATGTTACCACTACAAAAAATACAACTTGTCAATCATTTAATTTAATGCAAAAAATAAATCCTCATTGATAACTGTTTCTAAAAACATGTGTATATGTTTTCTAATTTATACATTAAATATAATCAATCATTTGAGGATTTTATCATTTTCAACATGTCACATTTACATTCACCTACCTAATAAATGATATGTCCATAAGAGAACATTTAATGTAAATGATTGATTACTTACTCCATATCACCCAACTGAATAACCAGCTTCTTTGTTTGCTGAGGAGCTGTTCCATATACATCCAGATTTTTACAATCTAGCACAATTCCATAAACATCTGCAAAGATTATAAGTGTATGTATTTAAACACATATTTTACATCAACTTTATGGTTGTAGTACAACCAAGAACTGCTTTTCAAAACAGGAAATTAAAAAAGTATACCAACAGACAGCAGATGACTTGCATCTCCACTCCTTATCTGAGGGAAAGGAATAAAGCTGAAACTGTATTCCACACCTTCCCAACCATGAACTCTTTCAACAGTTGTACAACCATAAAAGTTGACTTTATATGGTTGATCAACAACTTTGTATGGATCAGTGTTAGTACCTACACCAAACTTTGACAACTTGACCACGTTATCTTCTTGCAGATGTTCTTCAAACTTTGGAAGCAGATGAGTCCTCACAACAGCTTGAATTTTGTTTCCCTGAGGATTAAACATGAAATAAAAGCTATTCAGAAAAATTTTGAAGAAAGTATGAAAAAAACCCTAAAAACAAATCAGGGACCACTACATCACATTCCAAAAAACCCTAAAACCGCTTTACGATGACACGTGGGTTTGAGGGTTTGGTCTTGCAAACACTAAACACCAACATGTGAAACACGTACTACATTAGAACCTGATATTCCTTTTTTACTGGTTACCGGATTTTTTTGGTGGGTTCACTTTTCTAAAAGTACAGACAAAACACATGAACATCTCAGAAGAAGAATCTTGACTTATAAAACCCTAATATTCGTTTATGTTACACTCAAAAACATGTGTATTTGTCGCTCTGGTACAAATTCGTAACCTAATTTCAACAAACCAAAAAATATAAAAACATCTGCACACAAAAGAAAAAAAAAAGACCTGCAACCTCAAATTCAAAGTACTGTTTTACCTTCTCGTCGATGATAATCAAGTCCATCTGGTACTTCCGACGCCAAATTCGTATGATACGGACCTTCATATTCCAAAGATCTTGCTCAGAATTTAGATCAGGTATAAACACCAACTTGGAAGCAGCAGCGGAAGAAGTTGTTTTTGAAGTAGGTGGAGCCATTCGTACGAGCAGCGGAAGAACTTTTCTTTCCTGTTTTGAAGCAGCAGCACCGGAAGAAGTTTTCAACTTGGAAGCAGCAGCTGTGGAAGTTGTTTGGCCACACTTATATTGCATCAACCAGGAACAAACTCCAATGCAGATTTTGAACATGCCGCTCAAAAACATCCCGCCCAAATACATTTACATATATACTCTCCATATACCAAATAAATACACAAATACACTACATTTTAAGATTTATTGCATCATCTTGTGGGACCGGATTGCTTGTGAGGTTGCCACGTCGTCAAAAATGACGTCACCTAAGTTCCTTCTATTATGGATAAGTAAGATGCTTTTCATTTTGGCACATCGTCATCTAATTATGATATCCATTTGTCATAATATATATAGTCTTATTGATTTAATATATATGTTCTAAATTATACCTATAAAAAAGTTTAGAATTAAAACAAATTGTTTTTTTCGTGTGAGATTTTCACGCAAGAAGGAACTGCATGTGTGTGATAATTATGAATTATCACATATACTATCACGCAAGAATAACTGAATAATTACGCAAATGCTTCATGGCTTTCCTCAGTTTGTATTTTAACCTATCCCTAGTTATACTATACAATTCATATCGATTAAAATCTTCAACCACCAAGAAAAATGTCATCGTTTAACACGTACACCAAAATATCATTGACATGGCTGTATGAGACGATATATATATATTAATTATTTGATTTGAAAAAAAAACTTATAATATATAAAAAACTAATTACACTTTAAATAAGTACTTTAAAAAAGAGTAACTTTCAGTAAATCAAATTACCAAAATATCAGTTTTCATAAATCAAATTATTGAATATTGTTTAATGAATAGTGGTTTCCCCGACATACTGACATGATTTACCAACAGACAATGATATAGGCCGGGGATGACAAAACAAGCAGTTGAAAATAATATGTCATGGCTCCAACAGTGATCACCTCGGAATTATCCTGAATCAGTTGGTAATGTTGTTATGATGATCCAACAATATAATATATTACGTCGTTTGATGTTCAAAATACTAGTTGTTGATCTGTTAATAAAGTTCTTACTCGTGTTTAATTTGGTTTCCCCTATGAATTTAAATGACAAATGCGTTAGTAAAAATCCCCTCGATCCTTTGTACTATTTATGTTTAAAGTCGAGATATATTTTATATATTTGTAACTACAAAAATACAAATTAATAAAAGTAACATTGACTAATACAACAATGGAGACGTAGCTAGCTAGGCTAGCCATATATAGCAATAGCTAGTTAGATGTTACTATCATGCATAACAAGGTTGCCAATTCTAACATGAACATCTAAAATTTCAAGCCATATCTAACTACCACAACCCGAAATTCATAGGTGAAGTAGGCCACAATGTTGGCATTAATTGATCACTTATTTCACACCACATTTCAGAAACTGCTTGATCCTCACCCATGGTTTTGGTTTGATCATCTTGTTCATCATGTTGACTAGCAGTTGAAGCTGTAGTTGACCCACCTAACCCAAGCTCCTCCTCTAACAACCTAACCCAGTTCTCAACTTCAACCGTTTCGTTATCGGTTACTTTGTCCAGTTCTGGCTCAAGCATGTTCCAAAACTGATCAACTTCGTTCTCTAATGGCATTTCAAGATTGCTGTTCTTGATTTCCTCATCATGAATATTGAAGGATATAGTTGAAGATGGGGTTGATGGTTGATCTATATGGGCTAATTCTGTGAGTTGTATCACTTTTGGAATTGATGTTTGTTCTTGATTTGTTAGCTCGTTTGAGATGTTGGAAGCGAATGAGGACGAAGGTGTTTGGTTTTTGCTGGTATCGATATTGTTGTTCATGAGGAGTGTTCTTTTCTTCAAGTTAGTGTTCCATACATTCTTGATCTCGTTGTCTGTTCGTCCAGGCAAGTGAGATGCAATTTTCGACCACCTGTAAATTAAGCGAACCAATCAACTTATTAACCACATTACTAATTAACACATAATAACATTATAACTTAGCAGCTGTGACAGAAAAGTACAACTAAAAAGTCCAACTATATATATTTTCTCAAGAGCAATATATACTTAATTTTGTGAACGAGTTTTGATCAATTCATGACGGGAGGGTACGTGATCAATAGACCCCTTTGACGTACCATTTCTTGATTACAACAATGTAATTAACTGAAACAACATTAATAATGAATGATTACTTGTTCCCAAAGGTAGCATGAAGACGAATAATGGAATGTTCTTCTTCAAGAGTGAAATTGCCTCGTTTGAGGTCAGGTCTCAAGTAGTTTATCCATCTGAGACGACAACTTTTTCCGCATCTTAGCAAACCTTCAGATCAAGATCAAACCAACAATTTAGTCAATCAAGAAATTTTGATCATAACATAGCTATTAATATTTGTAAGGTTTTGAAATAAGGTGACAGGACAATCTTTTATCCCATAATACATATCTTTAACTACATGCATGCATGATGCATAGTTAAATTAGTTAACTTGAAATAAGTACCTGCTTGTTTAGGGAGCGAACGCCAGTTTGGATGGCCATGTTTCTGGATGAAGGAGATGAGTCTAACGTCCTCCGTGGGACTCCATGGCCCTTTCTTCACCTTAGTTTTGTCACAGCATGGTGAACGCCCACCTCCCATCTTTATAATTAATTGCAATATATTACTTATGATCATATAAGTATGATTAAATCTTAATTATGTGCATGCTCGTCTTTATCACATATATATAGTCGGTCCATGTAACATATATATGTATGTTCACGACAGGATGTTTTGGTTTAAGTTTAAGTTATATCAACTTTGTGGGGCCTCCTTTGTTTTTTAATGCCTGTTGCATAAGGGTGTTGTTTCATACATAAATGATATATATATGTACACTTTTCACATTTTAAATGAGCTAGCTAGCGTTTAAGTTTTGGTGATAGCATGTAAATGACATTTTAGATTTGCAAAGGCGTATGAGCATGCATATGCGGACCTCGCGAGGGCATGTAAACAGGTGTACGTTTAATTAGCTCATATGATCATAAGTTCAACCTAACATAAATGCCGTTAAGTGTTGGGAATATAGCTAGTTAGTGTCTGTAATGTTATATGCATGTGTCTAAATTACTAGTATCTATATATATTTTTTACAAGTTTCAAAATTGGAATTTTTTTAATAGTGAAGTTTATTATTCTTAAATTTAAGGAAGTTTATATTATATATTAACGCTATAAACTTAATTGAACTTTTTATGTATTTATGAAAAATGGGACACCAAGTTATATATATATTATTTCTGCAGTGACGTTAAAAAAGATGTTATTTTACATTATTTCGACTTTTTATTGAAATTAAGAGCTTTAAAAAACTAATTAAAGAAAGCAATGCACTTCAAAAATTATTAGGTTTTGGGCCAATAAAGACTTTTAGTCACTTTTCAGTTTTCCCAATTAAAATATTTATAAATTGAGTTAATTGCATGATCAAAATATAAAGAAATAAAGCCTAGATCCAAAGACATCATGATGAAGTCATGAAAGTACACCAAGTCGTTTAATTGATCGATTAAGTGGGTTACCCTCCAAATTATAATTCCTTTTTAGTTCTTTTGATTTATGTGTTTTAAAATAGTAAGTAATAGATATGGATCTTTAGACTAAGCTTTTATCTAGTTACCTAGGGTACTACTGGTTCTCATACAAAGTGGATTTTGCCAAAAACTTATGAGAACTTATAGTTAACTACATCAAATCAGGTCAAACGAACTTTGATTGAACTCATTCCAGCAACATTAACTACAAGAAAATGTTTCTATTGTGATGACTAAATTTCTCACCAAGTCGATGTAATAGATGTCACTATAGATGAGGTTGTAAAGATCAACGACATGTCGTTGCAATAAGCTAGGTTTGTTCCCAAAACATTCTCAACCTTATAAAAATTAAAATAATGATACCTTATAGCGACAACGAGTATCACCGACAAGTATCACCCGTAGGGTTTGGCCGGTCAAAACTATGGACTACCTATGGACTGTATGTATATATAATCAAGCATTAGGGGGATCGAGTTCCTTGTGTGCGGTATATACGTGTATTTGATATTGTATTATTTGATATTTATATAGCTTAAGTTCGTTGCTAATTAATCAACCTCTTATTTGAAATTTTAACAAATAAATACGCTACCAAGAAAAGGCCACTTTTACAACCAGGCTTAGGGCTTTAGGAGCGAGTTTACGCAAACCCATCATGTTTTGAATTTTAATAGATTATATATATATATATATATATATATATATATATATATAATTGGATTGAACCATATATAAGTTATTGAAACTGACTATATATTGATAATTAAATTCTCATAGATAACTTGCATGGCAAGACCCTTAGTTGATCTCCTTGTGGTAATTAACATGTTCAAGTCCCTCGGTAAATATTTTGGTTTTTTTATTCCAACTAAAATAAAATGAATTTAGTGAAGCCAATGAAAAAAAATTATGGATCGACGTACCATTGTTTCCAACGACATCTTTACGATGACACGTTAGCGTGGTATAGTGATGTCGATTCATATCGGTCAAAACTATTTAAAAAACTAAGACAACTAATCGAATTACATGTTAACTTAATTAAATTAACTCAGCTCGCAATTGAAGCGGAGCTATGAATTGAAGAGCGCAGGGCAGGGTACCCTGGGATGCTTCTCAACTTTCGTTACGAAGTGTACTTTCACGGGTTTAAGTATCGGAATACCATTTATTTTTATTGTTTTAAGTATCGAGATATATCGCTGAACAAATGTTAATATACTCTTATAAGCGAAAAATTGCTTTTAAAACACCTCTGACATGTTGTTCTAAATCCGCTACTGGCTCGCATTTATTTGATTAATTTAATCAACATGACTCGTATTATTATTGGCTCTAATTGGAGTTATTAACCTTACTATTATGCTGCGAGTTCAAACCTGTAACAGTATAAACCAAAACTTGTTGACAAGTGTACTAGGAAATTAATTAAACATGAAACTAAATATCAACGTATATATATTAACTGAAGTAGTCAATAAATAAAATACTTAAATGGCTACAGCTGATTCAACGTCATTTAGTAACCGGTTGAAAAATCAAAAGAATTGGTATTCGTCATGCAGCAGTACTGGTCTATATGAAAGGTGGCAAATAAAATAAGAAAAATATGTAATTTTTTATTAAGTTAAGAGTAAAACTATAGTTTTGGTCCATGTGTTTTTATATTATTAATAGTTTGAGTCCTAACTTATAGTTTTGGTCCATGTGTTTTTATTTTCTAACAGAAATGGTCCTGAACACTAACTCCATCCAATTTTCCGTTAAGTCTCTCATACGCGTCCCACATCTGAAGGGTAAAAATGTCATTTTCAACCTCTTTTATCTAGGTCATCATGTAGGTTAACATTTTTATTCAGTCACATATCAAAAAGAGTGGGAGAAATGACATTTTTACTCTGCATGTGTGAGAGACTTAACAGAAAGTTGGATGAAATTAGTGTTCAGGACCATTTCTGTTAGAAAAAATAAAAACACAGGGACCAAAACTGTTAAGGCATGACTAAAACTGTTAATAGTATCAAAACACATGTATCAAAATTGCAGTTTCCTCTTAAGTTGATATAAAAATACCAAAGGCTTTGGTTTAGCGGTACCCAGAAGTCTGGTAAAAAAATTCACAAGAGGTACGTTGCACGGTTTAAGTCACACTATGGAGACACCGGCCACCTCAATCGACAAAATCATAGAATGCAACTAAATATGTGTCTAGTCGATCTACCGGAGGCTGTGATATTATATCTTCAACTAATCTTCTTGTGGCGGCTTCGTTCACCATGGTAAAGACTCGTATAACGCCACTTACTCCTGTAAATATATATTGCTCTTCTCAAATGAACTTTCCCCTACATATATGTATATATATGTATAGGGTAGGGTTCAAGAGAGAACTCATTTTAAGTTGAGAACTAGAGAACTACCAAAAATACAATGGATGGAATTTTAAAGAGGAAGAGTAAGATTGAAACTTTAAATATATAAATCTTTAAACATTTCTATCTTTTGCATACGTTAATATTATTTTAAAAAAATTGCACCATTAGATCAAGAATTTCATAATCTTTCATTTGAGTATAAATAACGTCATAAAAAATATTTTTTTTCTCGTTTTTTTAAATTTCATACTACATATATGTAGTATTGCGATATTGTATTTGACCATATTTTTCTTTAAACGTTACTAACTTTTTCATACGTTATTTACATTAAATAATTTTAAAAATCACATTTTGGTTTTTTTGATACTACATATATGTAGTATCAATGTACTTGATGCATTTATTAAGTGGCCAAATGGCTTGAGAGTCTAATAATTATTTAAAGTGTACATATGATCTCAAATGACCAGTAACAAAGTTCATAAGATTTCATATTAAAAAACTTATGGCAAATGAAAACAAAACCAATACTTATACTATGTCTAAACATAAAGATAATAATAAACTAATAAACCAATGATAAATATCATAAAAAGGTAAAAAAAAACTTGAAATTCAAACTATAAGATAACAATGCATCAATATTGCATATACTGCATATATGTAGTACTTTGATACTACATATATGTAGTATACGATACTGCATATATGCAATACTATAAAATTTAAAAGGGGATAGTGAATATGGTGATGTTATGCACCTAGGTTACACGTAAAACCATTAAAATTACGTAGCTTTGATAAATTAACTTAAATTTTTTTATTAGAAAACTTAACTCATTGATCTTTATTCGATGTTAATGGACGACTCACTCTTCTTCTCTTAGATCATAAATTTTCTCTTTCTCATTTACTCAATAATCGTCATTCATTTTAGTAAAATTTTATCCGACCTTTAAAAATCGATCGTAACTCAATTTGGCTTCTCAATTCCAACTAACAGATTAATATAACATGACTCATATAATTGGTATTATGATATGCGCATGCTGCACATATTCATACCACATCACATAACGTGAACCAAGTTATTGCTAGCAATGTTAATACGATCATATGAGAAAATCCAAATTTGGAATTGAGACATGATGATGTTGTTCTTTTGTGATAACGTCATCGAAATCAATGCCCTTGAACTTTTGATATTTTATCAAAGTATGTTGTTTTGATGGTTTCTTGGGTAATTTAGGTTCATAACAATACCGTATTCATTTCCCAAATTTAAAAACATACGGTATCTTATATTACATATATGCAGTATTGAAAGTAAAAAAAAAAACGAGAAAAAATTATTTTTTATAACGTTATTTATACTCAAATGAAAGATAATGAAATTCTTGATCTAATGGTGCAAAAAAAATTTAAAAAACTTAACGTATGCAAAAGATAGAAATGTTTAAAGATTTACATATTTAAAGTTCCAATTTTACCCCTCCTTTAAAAATTCCATCCCTTGTCTTTTTGGTAGTTCTCAAGTTCTCAACTTAATATAGAGTTCTCTCTTGATCCCTCCCCTATATGTATATATATATATGTATACACACATATATTTACATAGAGGAGGGATTTTCTAAAAATGGCAAAAACTCTAAAAATGCTAAGAAGGATTCTGGGGCATTGGATCTGGTTGTTTACGGCTAAGATTTAAGCGGTGGCATTTTTGTAAATATTATGAAGTTTTGCTGACGCGCGTGATGGAACCAGGGGTAGAATTGTCATTGCGCGTTTTCAACACCATGTATATATAAAAAACACCACTCTTAACACTGACTCTGTAAAATAACACCACGCGTATGAAAATAATAATTAATAAAAAACGCCATAGCTAACCTGCTACAATGTAACACCGGAAATCGAATTGAAAACGTTATAACAATGATTAACACTATCATCACTGTAGAATGAAAAAACGCCATAACTTACCTACAACAAAGTAGCATCGGAGTCGATATGAAAACGTCATAACAATAATTAACAGATCGATCATGGTGAATCATGGTGTTTTTAACATTCGAACTGATCACTAAAAACACCATGACTCAGAATATTAAAACCACAATGATTCAAAAGAACAGAACATTGATCGGACGTTCGTAATTAGTAAACGAAAACGTAAAAAACAAACAAAAACATCATCGCTTTCAGTATTCGCCATAGATGAATGATTATTGATTCAAAATTAATAAACGTCAAAAAAACACCATAACTGAACATCGAGAGTGATAACCAGGGAGTGCTAAGAAACACCATGAAAACAGATCTCATATCGCAGCTTCAACGCGTAAAATGACGATAACGCCCCTCCGTGTTTTTTCCCCTCATGGACACGTGTTTGTTTGTGAATGCTTCCTACACTTCTTAGAGTTTTGAGCTTTTTTAGAAAATCCCCAATCTATTTACATATATATTAGATAAAAAAAAATGAACTCCCTAGTATTTATTTAAGTTAATTAAAAGATTTGACTGCTTAATTAATTAATATTCAATAACTTGCATTACTAATTAATTTTTCCACAGATAACCTTATATATATAAGCCAAGTCTTAAACCATATTGGACATAAATATATCCAAAGTCTGGGTTGGGGAACCAACACCTTGAAACTCTTTTACCATATTGTAGCACCTACCTTTTGACATTTTCCATTAACCTTTTTTATTTTTTTATTCAATATTTCAGCCACCACTTACTAACCAAGTATGACTTGAATGACTTTGATGTTGACCTAATATATCACTCACTGCTCCTCTCACCAACATTTGTAATTATGTATCTTTAATATCTAAACCTAGTTAATATTTAATTTTATATCTATTTAAATTTGTTTGCAACTTTTTTTCTTATTAATGACAATTAAGTGATAATATTAACTAACTTATTTTACATTAATTATGATTAATAATAGTATATATAATACTTGTGGTTGCATATATATATCTAGCATCATATATATATATATATTACCATGATGATGGTTTTGGTGCCATGTTACATGCCTTTAGAGGTTTATCTAGGAATCTAGGATGGTTGACTTTTATTTAAACAAGTGCCAAAGCATGAAGCTTATCAACATTTACATTTGCATTTGCATGCATTCACTCATAAAACAACACATCAAAAAGCAAGTTTATATGCTACATCATCAAAAGGCCAATAATCAAATAGTTGCAAATTAAAATAGTTAATTGGTTGCTCACACTTGTTCGACATCACTGATAATATATGTCAAATTGAAAGAAACATTTGGACTTAATTCAAGATATACATCTCCACAACCACAAGCATATTGCAGTCCATTGGCGTGTAAGCATGCATGCATCCAAACACTTAATTTATGCTACTTGTTTGAACTATAGAATATTTATTAAATCTCAGAAAAGAGATGATGTATTGTTAACCGATTATAGATTCGAATACAATAACAATAGTTACCTGGAAAACCTAATCAAAACACATCACATCTCCTAGTTGAGGTAAAGATAATTTTTTTGAATGGCGAGTCAATTGTAAGAGGCTAGTATCACCGAACATCATTGTCTGGTTGTGGTAAAGCTAATTACAATAAATTTTAATTAATATCTTTTATATTTCCCACAGTTGGAGTAGGAGAAAACAAGAAGCTTAGATTAAAACAAAAAAACGTGGTACACGAAAAAATACGATTAAAAGAAGCAAGGTCTCCAAAATAAATTTTAATTTATTTTTACGAAATAAATTTACAAAAGACACAATGAAAAAGCGGTAATTTTTTATTTTTTAAATTTTTGTTATTTAGAATGACGACGTGGGGAGCAAGGTCTTCAAAACACTTTTTTTAATTCGATTTAAATTGTGAGTTATGAATTTTTTTAATTTCCAGTGTGTTCTTTTGTACCATTGTATCTTTTTTACACTTTATAGGACAACTGACCCTTATATATTTAGATCTTTTTGGTCTCTAATGCACCTTCTACATGCATGAACAATAATTTCATCTTCATCAGTTATTTTCGACATATCTGACGTATCAAGTATGCGTTTTTTGGATTGATTTCACGACATGTTCTTCTGAATCACATCTTTTATTTCTTCAGGCCGGGTTGCCAAAAAGATTCTGTTGGCGCCCAAGGACTTTTTTTCCGGCTTGCACATGACATCAAAATCCTTAGGAATGGTCCTGCATCAAATAAAATACATGGTATGTCATCAACGCTAACTAATCAAACTACTATGGTCATATCAACGCTAACTAATCAAACTACTATGGTCATATCGCTAAAGAGTGTCGCTAAATGTAATCAATGGGATTCGTAGTGTTGATATAAATGTAATCAATCACATTAATCAAATGATGATGCAAACCTTGTTGTAAAATTTTAAAGCTACAAGCCTACAAACCAAATCAGTTTTCATAACAACTTAACTACTTAACAAGCAATAAAGCATTCATTGACAAAATAAAAAGCCCAACAACCTAAACATGAGTTGCAGCCCAAAACATTTGGGTCAGCAAACCGTTACATATGATCGATGAACAGATCATACAACTCAAGTCGAGTGTAATCATGGGCCGATTTTAAGCTAGTTCTTAAGACTATTTCAGACGAGATTCAAGCCACTAGCTGTCTAGCTATATAAACATCAAAGAGGGTATCACTAAAATAAGACAAAATGGAAATATACACAATTATTACCTTTATGAGGTGACGAGTATATTGACCAAAAACATCTACTACACACTCATAAAAAGGCAAAATGTTCAACTTCGATTGTAAAAAAGCCAAACTAAGTTGTATTGGTTTGTAAATAGTCTGAGCCGAGCTTGAACGATTTGTAAATGAGTTGCATTCGAGCGAGCTTTTTTCAATTTGTTGATATGCTTAATAAACATAACATAGAAAAGGAAATTTGGATCATAATAATTATAATGGTTATCAATTGCCCAATAATAATAGTCTCAACTGGAATATTCTTACCACCGCTTCGGCGCTCCCTACCTATAGACTACTTATTACAATGGATCTTCGTTAAAAAAAAACTTAAAACCGTTAAGTTTATCCGAATTTCAAACCAATGTTTTAGGGCTTTTGACCGGAAAAATTCTACGAATCGATTGATGTAAAACTTACCTCAAAATGCTACTTCAAATGACGAAACAATGCTTCGATTGGGTGTTTCGACTTGCGATTAATCAAAGCCGATCGTTGTATGGAACAATGTTTTAAAGTAAATTTTACATCAGTCAACTCGTATCCTCATTCCGATCAAAAGACTCAAAACTTCAGTTTGAAATTTAAATAAAACATAACGGATTTTATTTTTTATTTTTCTAACAAAGGCTCATTGTAAGAAAATAGCGTAGAAGTAAGCACGACCACCTGGTTAGTTTAGCTATATAAATAAAAAGGACTATAACTTACACAAACCTAAAACCAGACTAATGAAATGTTGTTCAGTTCAGGTCATTTATTTCGATATTCCGGCTTATCCTTTTGGCGCTAGTGAAACAACAACAACAAAGATAATAATAAACCTCTAAAACCCCTTTCATTTCTTCATCATCCCGGAGGCTACAATGCCCATAAACTCCCACTAAGTTGCTTCAATCAAAGACACACCCAAATGGATCTTAAAATTGAGCTCACACCAAACAAATTCATCTTCTCAAAAGGATTCATTCTCTTAAACAAAACCCACCCAAATCTTGTTTTCTTGCCACTTCATCGTTCCAATCGAATCAAATCAAGAAAACCAATTTTCCGTGTTTCAGCTTCTGCTGATTCAAATGGGTCAGAAAACGGGTCGGGTTGGAACAATATTTCGGAGTCAATTCGTCGAAATTCGGAGGCTTTGGTGAGTTATCTTGGGGATTCTTTGAAGAAAGAAACTGGGGTTGATTTGCAAGATGCAAATGCTAAAGTTTTAAACTTTGTTGGTGGGTTTCAAGATTATGTAATCAGCGCACAAGTAAAGTTCAAGAATTGGAATGAGTGGCACAAGTGGAAGGTAGTTTTAAGTTTTTAGTTTTGAGCCCTAGTTTATGCTTAATTGGGTTAGTTGATTTGAATTGTTGGTGTTTTGGTTGATATGATTTGGGAAACATGGTTATTGTGTTTGCAGGATGTTAATAGTTGGGATCCAACAAGAGTTGGTGTGTTGGGTGTCTATGTATTGGTGATGATTGTTTCGTGCCAAAAGATATTTATGGCGGTTCGAGCTCCGTTTGTTAATCGTCAAGTAAAAGAAGTGTCTGAAGCATATATGGAAGCTTTGATCCCTGAACCGTCTCCGGTTAACATTAAGAAGTATGTGATGTTTTTCAGTTTCTTAATTTCATTTCGTAGTTTAGGGAGTAACTGTTAGGTATTTAGGGGTGTATTTAGGGGTGCACACTCTAAAAAGAACTGAACATGCAAGATTTAAGGTGGTTCGGTTGGAGTGACCTACGTCCACTGACCAATGTAATGCAACTATGGTTTCTCTTTTATTACCGTAGGTGCTAAGAGAACTACATGTACAATGGTATGATTATATAGCAAAACTTCTAGGCTAAACTTCCTAACCAATAAAACGTTAATTACATGTACAATGGTAGATTCTGTATGCCTTGGTAGACTTTTTGAATCGTGGAATTATCACTTTCAGATTAAAGTATTTCGTTGCTACAAAATCTTTAATTGGACAAGACTGAAAGTTAATTCATAAGAAAGTTCTTTCTGTGAAAAGTTCGTGTGAGAACGTGTGACCAGACCCAGATAATAATCCTTTATATATAGTTTAAACTTTTGCAATAAACGAGTGTAACTCTTTATGAAAAGGCTTGACTGCTAGTGGTTACAACTGTCATAACTGCCGATTGACCGTTGATTAGTAGTAAATGTCATCAATAGAACCAGGTTACTACCGGACTTCATAACATCAGTAAATACCTAACTTGTATCAATGTATATTCTAACTTCGCATTTGGTCTTAAGTGAATGCCAATGATCCAAAACGGCCTCTAATGACAATAAAGTTACCAACACACCAACAGTAATCGGTAATTTAGGGAGTAGTTATTTGATTTGAGCTTGATAATGGTACTTAAGCATGAGTGTTTAACTTGGACTGTGCTGGTTTTCGAAGGTATAAAAAAGGTCTATGGAGGAAGTCAATGCCCAAAGGTCTTAAAATGAAGAAATTCATTGAAGGACCCGAAGGAACATTGATTCGAGATACTTCTTATGTTGGAGAAAATGCATGGGATGATGATGACGACAATGATGCCACAATTTATAAGAACAAAGTTAAGGAAATCATTGACCATGATACGAAACTGAACACTCAAGACAAAAAGGAACTTGAAGAAGAACTAGGGCTTTCCGGTTAGTTGTGTTTACATTTGTTGTGTCTATCTTTTACTAAGACGTCTGACAGTTTTACGTGGTCAGATGTTAATCAAGAAAGTAAAGGAACATGGCAAGAAAGGCTGCAAATCTGGAAAGATATTCTTAGAAAGGAACAGTTAGCTGAACAATTAGATTCAACACGTGCTAAATATGCAATTGAATACGACATGAAAGAGGTTGAGAAAAGCTTTCGTGAAGATGCGAAGGCGAAAGCCGAAGGCACACAAGGTGTTAGAGCACTTTGGATATCGAAAAGATGGTGGCGCTACCGCCCTAAACTGCCTTACACTTATTTTCTTGAAAAGCTTCAATGTTCTGAGGTCAAATATTTGACTCTTTTTTAGTAAGTTTATTATTCTGAATACTTTATTTTTGATATTATGGAGCTTGGGCAGGTGGCTGCAGTTGTGTTCACTGAGGATTTGAAAACATTATATGTAACGATGAATGAAGGGTTCCCTCTAGAATATAAAGTAAGTTTCATATTCCAACAGGTTACAAAAATTGCATTTCTGGTTTGAATTTGAAAGATTTGATTTTTTTGGTAGGTTGATATGCCACTTGATCCATATCTGTTTGAAATGATCACAAATTCGGGAGCTGAAGTTGATCTACTTCAAAGGAAGCAAAGCTATTACTTATTAAAGTTTATAGTTGCACTACTGCCCGGGATTTTGGTTTTATGGTTTTTACGGGAATCACTAATGCTTTTACACATTACTTCAAAAAGATTCCTCTACAAGAAGTATAATCAGCTTTTTGATATGGCTTATGCCGAGAACTTTATCTTGGTAAAGTATTGAAGTTTTGATTTTTATGTAGAACTTGTTTTCTTATCTGATTCTTTCATGGCTAATCTTTTTATCTTAAAATTGACTTCACAACCTTAGCCAGTACGAGAAGTAGATGAAACAAAATCAATGTATAAGGATGTAGTGCTGGGAGGTGATGTCTGGGATCTATTGGATGAAATAATGATTTACATGCGAAATCCTATGCAATATTATGAAAAAGAAGTGAAGTTTGTTCGGGTAATTTAGTTTCTTTTCTTTATATGATCAAACGTTTGAAAACCTAATAGTAAATGTACAAGTGCGTTATATCATGAAGTTTTAATCACATGTGGCAGGGAGTACTTTTATCAGGACCTCCAGGAACAGGAAAAACACTATTTGCAAGAACACTAGCCAAGGAGAGCGGGATGCCGTTTGTCTTTGCTTCTGGTGCAGAGTTCACAGATAGTGAAAAAAGTGGTGCTGCGCGAATAAATCAAATGTTTTCAGTTGCAAGACGAAATGTAAAATGTTATAGATTTTTTATTGTAATAATCGGTATATTATGACTTGGAGTAATAACATAGGTTTTTATCGTGCAGGCTCCTGCTTTTATATTTGTAGATGAAATTGATGCTATTGCTGGAAGACATGCAAAAAAGGATCCAAGAAGGAGATCAACATTTGATGCATTGATCGCCCAGCTTGATGGCGAGTTAGTATCTAAAATATCATTATCACTTTTCTTTTCAATTTGTTTATTTATTTATTTTGATATATATAATTTTGTATGAATTTCAGAAAAGAGAAAACAGGGATTGATAGATTTTCATTAAGACAAGCTGTTATATTCATCTGTGCTACAAATAGACCAGATGAATTAGATCTAGAATTTGTTCGTGCTGGACGGATTGATCGCCGATTGTACATTGGTTTACCAGATGCAAAGCAAAGAGTGCAAATTTTTGGTGTTCACAGTACAGGGAAGCAGCTCGCCGAAGATGTCGATTTTGAAAAGGTATTTTCTAGGAACTTTATTTTATTTTATTTTTATTTTTTTGGAAGCTTTGGTTTTATAACTTTATTTTATCATCATAAAACGGTACAGCTGGTTTTTCGCACCGTTGGGTATTCTGGGGCAGATATAAGAAATCTTGTTAATGAAGCTGGAATAATGGCTGTAAGTGTTATATTTTTATAACATTAACTTAATATTGTCGTTTGAAGTGTGAAAACATTCATGGTAAATAGACCAAATGATTAATCGTACGCAGGTCAGAAAAGGACATACAAAAATATGCCAGAAAGATATTGTTGACGTGTTAGATAAGCAACTGCTCGAGGGAATGGGTGTGCTTTTGACAGAGGAAGAGCAACAGAAGTGTGAAGAAAGGGTATGCAAATCTTGCATCTTTGCAAGTGTAATTTAGTCGTTAAACATGTTTTTAAAATGTTGCAGGTATCGATTGAAAAGAAGAGGTTGTTGGCAGTACATGAAGCTGGTCATATTTTGTTGGCACATTTATTTCCTCGATATGATTGGCATGCGTTTTCCCAGTTATTACCCGGTGGTAAGGTATAATCTTGGAATTGATCTCTTAAGCGTTTGTTTGTTTAAAGTTTATAATTTTACGGGTATGGAAGCTAACACATTTGAGCAGGAAACTGCAATATCTGTTTTTTACCCTAGAGAAGATATGGTGGACCAAGGTTACACAACATTTGGCTACATGATGATGCAAATGGTGGTTGCTCATGGTGGGCGTTGTGCTGAACGTGTTGTGTTTGGTGACGATATAACTGATGGAGGAGTTGATGATCTAGAAAAGATCACAAAGGTGGTGTTTATGTTTTCACTCGTTTATATTTTATAAAAATAATTAATAATAACACGTGATTATTATTTGCTCAGATTGCTCGAGAAATGGTGATAAGCCCTAGAAATTCAAGATTAGGGTTTGCTACGTTGACAAACAGAGTGGGATTAGCTAACAGAGCAGATAGTACTGATGGAGAACTCATAAAATTCAGAGTATTTTATCTTCGCACGTCCTATCGTCAAGTTCAAATTATTGTTTTGATTGTTATGTTTCTAATTTTGTTAATTCATCTGCCTTGTTATCATGATTCAGTGGGATGACCCTCATGTAATTCCTGCTGATATGACGGTTGAAGTTTCAGAGCTCTTCACTCGCGAATTGACAAGAGTATGCATACCTTCCTCCCGTCTCCTATATAATACGGCATATCAGTCACTATGCCTCTGACTTATTTTTGTTACCTAATACTTTCTGATGCGTGTCCCAGTATATCGAAGAGACGGAAGAACTTGCAATGAAAGGGTTGACGGACAATAGGCACATACTGGATTTAATTTCAAATGAACTACTGGACAACTCAAGAATTACAGGGCTGGTAAGCTTCACATATCATTAACAGATTAGTTGCAATTATGCCAGTTTCATATCTAAAAATGAGTTTGATGGATGAGTTCAGGAAGTTAAAGAAAAAATAGCACAATTGTCCCCACAGATGTTTGAAGATTTTGTTAAACCTTACCAAATAAACGCAGAAGACGTACGTGTCATACATTCTTATCCTTAACATATGAATAACATATCAGTAGTTAGTCATATGTCGTTAATGAGTTTGGCCTGTTTGTTTTTACAGGACGCACCACTGCCTCGCAATGATCGGTTGAGATACAAACCACTAGATGTTTACCCTGCACCTCTTCACAGATGTTGATCAACACAAAGTCAAACCATGATTATAGAGGGGATTTTGTTTTTTATAACTTATGATTTATTTAACTGATAACAGCTAGAATTGTTACAATCTGTTTCAGCAAATTACATCAATACCAATAGTTATCAATATATCATCACAATTCCATTAAGCTAAAGTTTGCTAGAAGGTACCCCAGTAGGTGCAGCTCGTGCACGTTTCTCCACAACCCTAGAAAGCATTTTCACTTCCTCCTTCGGGAGATGACGTGGACGGCTCAACCACAGCCCTCCATCAACCACAAGTGTCATCCCATTCACATATTTACCCGCGCTTGATGCAAGATACAGTGCTGCAACTGCAATGTCCCATTTTTCACCAAGTTTGAAAAGTGGCATCATCTCCCTACTCTGGCTTTTTATCTCATCTGGTCCAAGTTTCCTCATGCCAGTAGTGTCATTTATCGGACCAGGTGCGATCCCATTAACTCGTATATCATAATCAGTACCCCATTCCAACGCCAAATTTCTTGTAATAGCATCCACTGCAGCCTATATCAGAAATCAAAGAATTTACGTTTATTCTCGTTCTTGCAATAATCTATGTTCTCAACTAAACTTCACCCTATAAAAAAGTTAAATTTAGCATCTTTATATATAACCTTAGCAGCAGCTACATGAATTTGATACCAAGCAGCAGTGTAATGCAAAGTAGCACTTATATTCAATATCAATCCACCACTTTCATCTGAGTTTCTTCCAGATCCTCCTTTTTTAAGGTACTTAACTGCTTCATGGCACATGATAAACGTACCAACCGAATCGATCTCCATCACTAACACATCAAATTCATCAGTCAACATTCGGAACATTTAGGTAACTTAAGTGTTGAGTATGAACCAAAACCTGTTCGAAAGCCATTCGGGGATAAATCTTCAGGCGAAACCAAAAAGTTTCCAGCTGCAGCATTCACAAGTATATCAAGCTTACCAAATCTTGCAATGGTTGCTTCCACCACTCTCTTTGCATCTTCTGGTTTTCGAACATCGCCTGCGAAACCAACAGCCTGAAGAAACATCATCACACGTTATATGTTAACCTAAGTCTCAAATATAAAGTGAGTGGAGTGAAGCGAGGTAAATACCGGTATACCAAGTGACTGGAGTGAAGAGACGGCGGAGTCAACGATGGTTTTACGACGGCCCATGACGGCAATAGAAGCGCCATGTTTACCGAACTGTGTTGAGATTTCGAAGCCGATGCCGGAAGCTCCGCCGGTAAGAAGTGCGACTTTGCCTTTGAGTATCTCCGGCTTGAATGGTGACTCCATTTTCTTCTGAACAAGTCTACGGGGATCTTGATAGTTGATATAAACAACCACTCACTGTCTTCATTCAACTTCAACCACTATTTAAATTAAAACCCTTTTTTTAATTGAAATTCGGTTATTTTAATAATTTTCTTGTTATTGGTTTTTACTTTTTAGAATCACTTACTCTAAATATCATTGTGATAAAATGAATTGTAATAATCGAGTTTGAAGCTTTGAGCTATCTCGGTCTAGTGAGTGAAAAATTAGCTTGATGTATTAGTTAATCAGTTTTGATTTTTTTTAAAAAGGTAAGCTTTATTTTTTATCTTTTGGTGACAATTGTCATTTTTATTTAATAATTTGTTTTAATATTTATAGGTTCGTGTCGTTTTCAAATCTTATTATTTTCATTTAGACATCAAGGAAAAGTTAGGTTGTAGAAAGAGTGTTTAGAAACATTAAATATATTTAGAGATGTTTGAGATTGAGTTTGAAAACTGCTTATTGATTTATGGGTTAAATGCATATTTCCCCCTCTAAAACATTTTAAATGCATATTTACCCAGCCAAAAAAATCAATTGCATATTTCCTCTTATAAACAACTTTAATTTGCAAATATACCCATTTTTAATAAAGACATTTAGTTAACATTGGGTATATATGTAATTGATTTTTTTAGTTGGGGAAATATGCATTTAGAGGTGTTTATAGGGGTAAATATGCAATTAAATCTTGATTTATTGGTTTTCTCAAGAAGTCAATAAGTGAAAAAAAATGTTTGACAATACCAAGTACTTTTCATTTTGGCTTTTTGAATGTCTTGAAAAGTTGTTTTTAAAAAGCCATAAAAACTTGGCTTTTTGAGTGGTTTTTGGCTTTTTAAATATAAATTTACCAATTTACTCTTACCATACACTTATTACATGAATAAGTTAAACCGAACACTTTTATAAAAAACAGCAGTTTTTCACCACAAAAGCTAATCCAAACAGTTTTTTTAAAAACTCATTTTGAAAAAGTCATAAGTCAATAGACATTTTTGACTAAAAGTACTTTTGGGTTAAATGAGCAATCCCAAACACCCTCTTAGACCATATGCAACGCAGCTGCTTGTCAACAAATTTTGGCCCAAGGGCTCCGCCCGTGAATAAATTAGCATTGGAGAAGAAGAATTTTTGAGATGAAGCCCTTCTCCAAAGACAGTAAAGATAAGGGGTAAAGTGGGCCCCACCTGAATAAAAACAATAATTAGTTAGTTTCTTTTTTTTATAATGTTTAACGGTAACATATATATATATACATATTTCATTAACAAATTAATAAAAAAATGTTTTATAATTAACAATTTAATAAAAAAATGTTTTGTAATTTACAATTTAATAAAAAAATATATATAACTAACTGTTATTATTTTAATTTTGTTTTGTAACGGCTAGTTTTAACGACTATTTTTTCATATTTTTTTATAACGGCTAGTTTGAATTTTTTGTCTTATTCATAACGGCTAGTTTTTGTTTCTGCCTATAAATAGGTTTTTAAACACTTCATTTTTTTCACACAACTCTCTCTCAAATAATCAAATCTCAATGGATCAAAGACATCCTTTTTCTTTTACTCAACTCATGAAAGATGGAAACAATGATGAAAGCCCAAACCGTCCACCTCCAATGTCTCAATTTCAACAACCCGGGTTCTCTCAATTTCCTCAAGAAAGGATGTGGAAAGAGCATTCGGTGTTCTTCAAGGTAGGTGGGCAATGATACGAGGGGTAGGAAGATCATCAATCATACCGGTATTAGGTAATATAATGCATGCTTGTATTATATTACATAATATGATTGTTGAAGATGAAGGAAGGTCAATAACTAACTGGGTGCGTGAAGATCATGAACCTGATCCCGAAAGTTACAATAATGGAGCACCGTCACAATTTCAAACACAACTTGAAAGGTATGCAAACCTACGCAGTCAGGAGGCTCACCAAGCACTAAGGAACGATCTAATAGAACACCTTTGGGCAAATAAAGTGCAACATGACTAGTTAAATCTTTTTTTTTTCTATCTATCTATCTCGTTATGTCTCTTTTGTCTATTGTTTTAGGTTGTTTTCATTTAATTGTAATCTATTTGCCGTTTTTCAATTAATAATAATAGAACTTCTTTGCCGTTTTTAGGTTTGTACTTATTTAATTATTATTTTTTTTTTGTTAGTTGTATAATTGATTATTTATTTAAATCAATTTTTTTATTAATAATAATTAAAATGTCATTATTTAAATAAATAGAAAAAGAACTAATGATGTGGAAATATAAAAGGTGATTTGTGAAAGGATGGTGTTGGTCCTGTTGGAGGTAAAAGTTGATTTGTGGAAGGATGAGTGATAGTTACTGAAAAGCTGATGTGACATGCTGACTGGGCTGACTCTTGGAAGAATTAGTTCTCAGCGTTGCGGATAGTCTTAAAAGAAGTAGAAAAGGGCAAGGGGTTTTTAGGGTGAAATATATATTTCGCTAGTAAATGGTAGACTTAGTCAATGATTGTAAGTCCAAGTGATTGAGAAAAGGTATCTAGTCTTCATAAAATGAGAAGGTCATGCAACGAAGAGGTTGTTTGATAGCCTCTGAATAACCATGAGGCTACCTCTTAATGGTTAAAAAGTCCGTGATCTTTGGGAACTTTGCTTTCACATGTTAACTTGCAAGTTGCTTCTAGTCTTCATAAATGGTTTGGAATCATTTAACGGTATACCTCTGAATTATCATTAAGAGGCTATCAAACGCCTTCTTAGGTTAGATTTTGGTGTGGTGGTAATAACATGTTAAATTGCAAGTTGCTTCTAGTTGGTAACAAGTCAAATTGCGAATGTAACAAAACATGCCAAATGGATTGTAACAATAAATGGGTGTATGATGAATTAATGATGTAAGGTTACCATGACCCTGCTTCTGTAACCACATTAAAAGGCAAAAAATAACAACCCAACACAAACTAAATAATATATGCCATTTTGTACAAACACAAATCCCCTCTCCAGGCACAAAATATATACACCAAACAAACAAAATCATCTTCACATGTATACCATGATGCAAGAGTTTTTCACCATTACACAAATCTTAAAAATTATCTTTTAAATCATTCAATTAATACAATCTCACACATATCTGTTTTCCCTTTGTATCAAAGACTCAAAATGTTACATCTACATTGCACTTATATGATTTTAGCTATGATCCTTTGTGGCCATAACCGCCTTCTGTTTGGTGTGTGACATAACGCGCAACCGACCAGTTATTTCAGTGAAAGATGGCCTAACCATAGGGTTAGGTGCCCAACATTGCTCCATTAGCCTTCTCCATTCACTATCACAATCCTTTGGGATTGGAGGTCTCAAAGTGTTGCTAACAATGCCTCCTGCAAATACACGCGTCGAAATTAAGAAATAAAAAAAGATAATATACTCACATTTAGTAAGAAATAGCAGGATCCAAATCACACCTATGATAGCACCATAGTGCATATTTGCATAGGGCTCTTCACCAGTCAAAATTTCCCATAACACAATTCCAAAAGAGAACACATCAACCTGTAACATAAAGTAAAAATAAATTATTATATTTTTTATATGTAGCTTTTTAATTTGAATATATATATATATATGTATATATATATACCTTTTCGGAGACTTTATTACTGCTACCGTTAAGTAGCTCAGGGGCCATCCAGGGCAAAGTTCCCCGAACTCCACCTGAAACCAAAGTGTTGCGTTTGATCTTTGATAGCCCGAAATCACCGACCTGCATAAATAAATAACTAGAAACTAAAAAACCAGCAAATTATTTACTGCAAAAATATTTAGTTAGGAACTAAAAAATCAGCAAACATTTGGCTGCATAAGTTAATTAGAAACTAAGAAACCAATAAATATTTTGCTAATAAGCATAGTCTATGATATGTTAACCTTGCATATGGGTCGTGATGGATCCTTCATGTTCACCAATAAATTGTCACATTTGATATCAAAATGCACAATGTTCTTAGAATGTAAATACTCCATCCCAAAGGCTGCATCCATTGCAATTATAAGTTTCTTTCGATGATCCAAATGCCTGCAAATCCCATAATAAAGTATTGGTTATCAAAATATGTAAATGGTAAGGCTTAAAAGTAATAATTATTATTATTATAATGAAAATACCTATCTTTGCGAAGTAAAACACGCCTTAGTGAACCATCAACCATAAACTCAGTGACAGTAGCTAATGTTCCACCAGGTCCATCTTTTACTACACCATAAAATGCCACGACATTTGGATGGTGAAGCTTTGAGAGGATATCGGCTTCTTGCCAAAATTCATTCGTCTGAAATCAAATCATAAACATGAAATTAATGAATTCAAGGGAGAAAACAAAACTTTAATTAAAAAAACTACACAGATTAATGCAAGATAAATATAAATGACTAACTAACCAATCTCTCTTGCTCAGACGATCGACCGGCAAAACAACTCTTTTTTATTCGCTTAATTGCCACATCGGTTCCCCTCCATTTGCCATGGTAAACCGTCCCAAATGTACCAGAACCAAGCTCCTTTAATTCTTCAAGATCATCATTTCTTATGATCTGCAACAACAATATTTTATCGGCGTTTTAAGATTCTTAATATGCACAAATGCATGGCCTTTGTTACGTGTATGCAAATAAATGAATTATGTATAATACTAATATGAATCATTAAAAGGTTGATACACGCCATCATACCTGTAAAGGAGAGAGATGACTATCTAGAGAAGGCGCCCCAACATTCCCAATATCAACCTACAAATATGTACTGAACAATATAAGCATCATATAATCCATCAAATTTCAAGAAATATGTAGGGAGATTGATTAATTTTACCTCATACTGCCTGCTTTCATTGGCTTTAGCTTGTGATGGATCATAATGCGATTGAGGTGCGTCTTTTTCTTCATCTTCAACAAGGGCACTTTCGGAATCTACCTGGCTTCCGGAAGCTTCTTCAACTTTAGGAAATTTAGATGAAAATGCAATTTCATCTTGGTCAATAAAAGAAACGTCTTTTTGTGGGAACTCGTTCGCCAATTTCTGGAAAAAAGACCAATGTTGAGGTTCATGATTTGGTATGTTCATGCTCACCCCTGCTCCATCTTGTGGTAAAGCAGGTAGATCTTCAGACATTATCGCTCTTGTAAATATACCCGACAGAAAATCACGTGGAAACCGATCATTAACATCAATTAGTATGTCTCCTTGCTCATTAGGAGCAGAAGATTGAGCATCATTAGCAGTAGAATCACTAGCTTCTGCCGGTTTATCAAACTGTACACTGCCATTGTCATTATCATTTTGTGGATTTGCACGTGGTGTTTTTCTTTTTGAGATGGGAGGAAGATCATTTTGAGAAGGAACATCTTCCGAAATGGTATTTTGTGGGCCCAAATCAGAACGCGAATGAGTTAAAATGAATTGCGATCCAAGTGAATCGTCGGACTTCGTTAGCCTGTTCAATTCAACCTGCCCGCGTGGAATTCTTTCAGAATGATAAACCCGTGGCGGGGCCACAGGCGGCTCAAGGTAACTCAAATCAATGAGATCTGACCCTGACCCAACGTAAGCCGATCTATCATTATCTCCATATGAATTATTTTCATTAGATTTACAAGCTTTTTCCATGCTGACATCATCAACCTGTTTTTCACCCTTTTCACTTTTTAAAGATTCAACATTACCGTCTTCGACCTCTTGCTGACTTGCCTTCTTTACCAGCGACTCTTGATTATTCATGTCCGTAGTGTTATCTCCTTTCTGCCCTTCAGAGTTAATTTGAACAGAACTTTCAAGAGAAGGTTTGTTGGATGTTTTACTTATATAAATGTCAGCATTGTGCCCGTCAAGCTGGTTTAAATTATTTGGTGATGTGCTCACAAGACCGTGCAAACTTGACTCCCGTCTTGAACCTAAGTCCAAACCGTTGACTGCAACCACAAACTGAACCTCTGAATCAGCACCAGAGTTGACCAAACCAAATTGAGTATCATCCAAATCACTTAAAGAAAACAAGAACATTCGAAGCTTCTTTGAGGCATCACCATGACCAACAACATTACATTCCTCCATCATATTTTGTAAATCTTCATCACAAGAAACCGATACCAAAGCATCAAGATCCTCACCAGGAAGCTGGTATTTAATTGAAGATGTTTCATTATAAATTTCTATCATTTTCTGCCATAATTCATGCCAAGAAATATCCTTTCTTATACTAATAATGCGTGTCTCTCCACCCACATATCTAAGTTTCCCATCACGTGGACGAGGTAATATCTTCCCTCCAAAACTGCATAAAATCTTGATTTTTGATGAAGAATTATCTGATGCACGACTACTACTGTATGCTCGGGGTATTGTTGCCACGGATAAAGAATTATCATTTGATCCTCTTTGGACAATGTTGACCAAGTATCCAGGTGTATTGCTAGGATCGCTTGCAGCATGCGGAACGAAGGGTATTCTAGGATTCACACGGTCCCACATAAATTCAAGAGCAAATTCTTCTCCTGTCTGGATGGAATAATTTAGTGCAGGTTTCATCTCTGTAGATCTTAAATTGGTGGAACTTATAAAACCTTGAGATGAAGATGATGCAGACTCACTGTTGACGGATTGAATGGCGTGCCGGTATTGGACATGGTTGTGTCCTTTTGAAGGTTCCATTATTAAAAATGATTATCTAAAATTAACCTCTCTTGAAAGTAGTATTAATGGTGACAAAGATTAATTCGAGAATATCAGGTGCACCTCATTCTTAAACCTACAAAATGGCAAACACAAAGTTATGCTAAAAACCATAGATCGTGTATTTATATATGTATACATGATGCATATATACAGTAGTGAAGGGATCAAGAGAAAAGCACCAACTTATGAGCAAACCACGAAAACCACCTCTAGCCAATCACATAATTTATAAATAATTTAATTTTTTTATTGTCTAAAGGGTATTTTTGTAAACTATGACCCTGTTTTTTTAGATAATTATATAACTTTTAACTTAAATCTTTTCATTCACGGCAAAATGAATATTGCGTTGCATATACGTAACCCATAGTTATACGCATGTAACTCGTAGTTACATATATGTGACCATAGGCTTCCGCAATTTTCTCATAAGTTGTGGTTTTCTCATGATCTCTTCCGATGTACAGTATCATCATCATCATCATCATCATACATTCATACCCATGTACGGTATGCATGGGGTTATAAGAAATGGACCAAAGTTACTTTTTCAATAAAGGTAAACTGGTTACTCGACAGTCAACAGATACTGGTTATAACTTTGCTAATGGGGCATCTACTGATGACGTTGAGCAAACATTTGAAAATTGGATTAAAAAAATATCAAAAACCCCTCAAACCCAAAGCCGCAACCTTTTAAGAGGGTTATAACTTTGCTGATGTGGGATCTTCTCCCTTAGTCAACTTCACATATAGTCATCGGTTATCTGTTCTTATATTATTCTGTACTCTGAGATAATGATATGATGTTTTAACTAATAATGTTTTGTGTTTATGATTACTATTATTATGGTGCAAATGTTATTAACGATTGTACACAGTCAGTTATATATTACCAAAAATGATCAATTAATAATTAAGTTAAACAAGTTAGAAAGACCTAATTTTTCTTTTTAATCCATGTCCAAGAATTAATGTCAAGAATCTACTTCGGTGCCACACTGCCACGTCATTAAAATGACAACAGTTTTAAATGTAATCGCCAATTCGCCGCATAACAAAATCAAAGTTTTAAAAGCTTGATCATTTTTAGAAGTGCAAACAAACACGCCTACCTGTAAAAGAAATTGAACCAATTTGGTTACCATTACATGCAATTAACCGAACAACCTATGACTAAGGTTGGGATTTCCGACTGGTTTTAGTTTTCACTTTTTCCCTTTCAGGGTACACTACTACACTGGTCTGCCAATATCTTGTTAGTAGCTAAAGCTTATGGGTCACGGATAAAACATCCTCTTTAGTTCTCTGTTCTCGTAATTTCACTTATCACACTAGCTGATACAGCTGAAATGATCTCATCAGGTTCTAATTCTAATATCTGCACGCTTAAGCCCATCTCACTTCAAAAACTAATTGTGCATAAGCTCTTCAATCAGCCCTTCTATAAATACATACATATGTATGGTAGGTTGTTCATTTTATAACCAAATATGTTGACAACTGCTAGAACCGAAATCAAATTAAGACGCAAAATCCATAACAAGAAACTAAAAAAAGACAGACAATTATTGCCTTACGCAATACGTGATAGTGTTAGCTACTTTCTACTTTTGTCTTTAGTCTTAGTAGTTGGTGCTAGCTACTTAAAAGGTTTGCCGTTGGTCTTAAATGCGCCTTTAGACTTCAAAAAAATATGCCTTTATGTTCACTTAACTTCTGCTACTAATAACAGAAGAAAAAAAAAGTTTTTCTTAAGCGGGTCAGCGAGCAACCTCTTTATCCCCTAAAGTAAAACTTGTCCTCCCCATACCCTACCGTTTCGAGTAAGATTTTACCGGGTACGCTTGGTTTGGTACAAAAACCAAACTACACAATCTCTATAACCAAACCCAAGTCAAATACTGCTGAAAGCCTCAAACCTATAATCTAATCAAAATAACATGCATTAAACTACATTCAAACCCCTAATTAATGCACCATAGATGATTAATTAACTTCAACATAACATATAAGAAAGAAGCAACTGCCTAATTTCTAGAAATTTACTCATTTTATCAAATACCCTAATTACAAGAAAATTATATGAAGAACAACAATTGATCGAAGTTAAGAAAACATACCCTTAAAAAAAATCAGTTTTTGGTTGCGTTTTGTGGATTATCGAAGTTGTTGGCCCAGAAACCGCAGATCGAACCGATGAACCGACAAATTCCGAAGGTTTAGAGTATATGGATGATTGTGTTGAGGAAATAGCAAATTAGCAATATGAATATTGGCAAACTTTGTTTGCTCATTATCCAAGTCAAACTCACACAATGAGCTTCTTCTTCTTCCCGGTAGTAAAAGTCCACATTGCCCCTCCTTACAAGTTACAATACACTTTTTTAAGTTTTTTTCTTAAATAGTAAAGATAAAACAAAACAAAACACGAGCGGACATATAGCTAAAACTAAGAGGTTAGAAACCGAAAACAATTACGTTAAAGTGAAGCTCTCCCACATTTCCCACGTCAAGGCACCGGAGTTATCCTGACTATATATCCAAGTGTAGCTTCATAACTTGGTATCTTCTGTAATCTTTAAGTACGTGAAAAGATGTTATATATCATATTATTTCTTGTTTTTCATATGCACCATAATGTAGAAATAGAATTGGTTTTGAGTTTCCTTTTGCTGGTGAATTTTTGGCAAGTGAGTCAATCAAATCTAGGAAGTTTTTAACTGAATTGACTTTTACAAGGAATGTTACATCATAAAAAGATTGAGATCCACACTAGATCGGCCTATGAGTGTAATTATGAGATTATATGTTAAAACCTTTTATAAATACAATATTCATTTAATAGTTTTTGTGAGTATAAACATGTATGGTATTATGTGATATTTGATTCGCTTACGAAAAATATACATGTACGTTTATCTAAATCATATTAATAAACTTGTTTTTCAATTAGGTAATATAGTTGCATATTGAGAAAAGTCAAAAAACTACTTATGCTCCAGATTTTATATTTATAATTTCTTTGATAGTAAAAATCAAGGGCAATTTCATCACCAAAATTGCGTAATTGCATCTTTCATCAAATCATGTTTTAAGAACATTATATATCGTACATTAAAAAAATACATTTTAGAAAATTACATGTTTTTGATCATAAACCGATAAAAGTTTGTATTGTTTTAAATTTCAGTAAGAAATGTACTTTGGTAACTGAATGGATATTATTTGTTGGAAGTTACTAGTAAAAAGTTTTACAAAACTTTGAACGTGAGTATTTAGATGTAATTGCGATTACTCTAACGATTAATATAAATGTTATTTTTACGTTTGTATATTGCTATAGGAGATCTTTTCGATGTATTTGGTTGTATCTAAAATTAAGCTAAGATAAATAAGATATTGATGCTAGTTTGTATTTTCTTTTAAAGATGAGATGACAAACCTTGAAAATTAATAAGAATGAGCACTCCTTAGATATTATTTCTCAAAAGTCACTCGTGTACGGCGCAAAGTGTCCTGCATCATGCAAGCGTGACATGAGGTTGTGCGCATTTAGTAGCCCCATGAACCGCATGTGTATTTCTAAATGTTGGTCGTCATCATCTATAGATGCATAGATTCAATATCAACTTGATGATCGAGCTGAGTTTTGTAGCGTCTGGCATTGGTTAGTTTAATATTATTGAAGTTTTGGGTCTAGCTCGCTAGTAACTGTGATGCGAGTTGGGAAAAAGCCGTTGCTTGCTCTCGTGTTAATTAAAAGATTATTAATGTGCAATTTGGGTTCTCTCTTATGTTACTACAAAATGAACAAGATTGTTCAGTTTTGAGGCATGACTAAAAATATGCTTACTTAAACATAAAGAAAATTTTATAAGTATTTCTTCTCTTCCATTTTAACTCGATGCAACTTCGGGTGTGTCTCTTCTCCATCTATACAATATATTTACGTTATTTATCAAATACGTACCAAATCCATTTTATATAAAATAGTAAATGTATAGAAATTTTGTCTACAGCTAGACATTAACAAACCCCTTAAGGAATGTTCATAGTTTGTCACATAATGACAAAATCCCGATGAATGTTCATAGTCCTATGAAAATTAGTAAATAATAGTTTGACTGTAACGTGTAACATATATATAATATTAAAAGAAAAGATGTATGTTGACAACATAAAAATCTTTATAAAAACTAATCACTTTAACTTATTATATAAAAATATAAGTACTAATAGAAGACATACAATATTAGATACATAGCTACCCGGCCAAACTAAAATAATACTTTTCTAGATACATAAAATATTAAAAATAATCTCAAGCATGATTACGAATAATATAGTTAATATTGATGGATGTTAACGTTGTCGGCTATTATAATATAATTGTTAGTACAATTTTAATTAAAAACAGGCAAAAAATGAATTGACTACATACATTAAAATTATATCTCCTGGCCAATTCTAGAATAGGTCGTTGATGGTGTAATTAGCTAAAGCAGCAGATAACGGAGCCGACATACCTATCATATTACTCCATTAACTTATTTTTAAATCAAGTTGACTCTTTTGACCAAATTAACTACAGTATATAACTTATTTTATATAGTCTTTTTCATCATTAGTAAGACACTATAAAAATTGTGTAAAGGTGTTGGTTACTTTATATTAGGAATTTTCAAGGTTAACAACTAAGAATGAGATTACGAGACATGTGTTGGTGATTATAAAGAGTTATTTTACTTACGCCCACATCATACACATGTACGTAGAAAGTAAAAACAAATTAATAAATTTATCATTTATTTATATATGTACTATTAAATGATTATTAAGTTTAAAAAGCATAAAATGGACATTTCACTTAATTTAAGACGTCTTATAGAATAACAAGGGTATTATTTGTATTTAATAACTTTGGTATCTATGACATAATTTTGTTATCTAATGACAATGACACTAAAAGTACTTTGTGGTTTACACTTTTGTGGTTTGCATTCAAAAATGTTTTGGAACCCTTCTTGAAAATTTCGACCATTTGTAACAAAATGCTTTCTAAAATGGGTTATTTGCATCATAGTTTAAGTTGACTGTTAGTTAATCTTTAGTTTAAAGGGGTAAAAAACATTTTATCTTCTTCAATTACATGAGTTATAGGTTTGTTTAAAAAACATAACTGATAACTCAAGTTATGCTTCTGTCATATGCATTTTATCTTCTTTAATTGCCTGCAGTTCTTTAAAAGATTATTATCTCCTCCACTTCCATTTCCCAAACTTTGATATATCTCACGTTTATTACTAGAGAGCTTCTTTCCATTTAAATCTTGCATTACACCATTAAATTGTCAAGATCTGCAGTTATCTTGTTTCTATAACATGCCCCAAAATCCAAACCCACTTTCCTTTTGCGGAGAAAAATGAAGGTTAAAGTTGATTTGTGTAGCACATATAATATATGATAGGGGTAAAATGGTATTTTTATTATTATTAGATTCTCAAGTAACGGTCGATTTAACAGAGGGGTTCGGATGACTTGCTTTAAAAAGCATCAAACAGTCCAAGTTTTAAATGAGGTTGTAAAGTGCTACTCCCTCCGTCCCATTAGAAATGTCCATATTGTCTTTTTTAGTTGTCCCACTTAAATTGTCCACTTTTAAAATTTATTAGTAAACTTCCAAATTTGTCCTTAATAACATAAAACAAACAATATGATGGACCCACAATACTATTTATTGTCAAGGGTATTATTGTCAAATAACAAACAAAAATACCAATCATTTATTGTGCCTAAAACTTTGTGTTTTTCAAACTAAGACTTTTCTAATGGGACGGAGGGAGTATTAAATATAAATCACAAGGGTATAAATTACACTTTAACTCTTTGCTATAATTATTAAAAGCTAACTTATCGTTTAATTACATATTAAACCTCTTCATCATATATATATAACTATTAAACTCAGTTTACAAATAATGTTTTTTTTAAATCAAGAAATATACATCATAGAATTCTAAGGACAAAATAAGTACCATTTAAATACCGAATAAAACTTTTGATTGTGTTTTAGGCTTCCCACGATTTTAACTCAAAACTAATATGAATTGCGCGCCTCATGCATACCTTAAGATCACGAACATAGAAATTGTATTCCCCGTCATATCACACTAGCACTACACTATAAAAACCTTTTAAAGAGTATTTAGGTTTGTTTATTTTCTTCTCATAGTAATGACGATTGAATAATACTCATCTATATATTACACAAACTTAAATAATAAATATAATATGTTAAAGCCGTTAAAATATTCAAGAAATTATTACAGACTGTTAGAAAGGTAGTTAAGTGTATACATACATAAGTTTGTCCGGTAGTATAATTGTTAACCATAAAAGATGATAATTAAACAAACGTACCTAAAAACACGATAAGCATTGAGTAACACGTACCCGACATCTATGAGTCATAACCCGGGCCATTGTCATCAATTAATACCATTACAACAAAAGTAAAGTAGGGAGTTGGTAGGTGGAACTTAGCATGTTAGACAAGTCAGAAAACCCAGGCGCACCTTTTTTGACATACATTAACATATATATATATTTCATTTGTTCTTGTTTTTCTTTAGAACCAAACCAGCTGGCTGGTAATTAAAATGGGTTGCATTTTTTCCAAGTCATCCAATCATCAACAAGATAATGTCCAGGTAATCATTCCCAATCATCACTTTGTTTCTCCCACCAATTCCAAACATACATTAGATGATCATGTCTTGGAACTTCTACCACCAAAACATGATGATGATCATAGTTTGATCATTCACACAAACCTTAAAACTGTTGACGCATTGGAACGGTGCTCGAATTTCCACACGGTTGAGGAATACGATAAGTTGGTTCAAAGAATTAGCAATTATAATGATGCCAAGTTGGCTGCAGTTCCGGTTCCAGTTCCTGAAACAACATATTTAACATATGAGAATGATAGCAATAGTGTGACAAGAAGGGATCAAAAGAAAGAAGATACGGAGTTTCAAACGGTTGCTAGTTTGAGACAATGGCTTCACGCTCCGGTCGTTGGAGATGAAGATGCAAAAGATGTTGTAGAGTACATGGCTCAGAAAGTTGGTTTTAGTTTTCATGAAAATAACAGTAACAGCAATAGTAATAGTAATAGTAAAAGTAATAATACTCGGGGATCAGAAGAGAATTCGGTTTTGATCAAGACTGGTAAGCAAGAAGAAGAGGAAACTATAGTAGAGTTGGTAGCTGCTTTTGATGAGTACATGCTACAATTGCAGATTGATGAGGACAACATTCTAAAACAAATTCACAACATGATTAAATGAATGCTGTAATTACTCTTTTTTTTTTCATTTTAGTTCACATGAGCTGAGCATTAGGCATGCTTTATTTATTGTGTATCTTACAATTGCAAAGAAACATTATTTAAGGTTGTGTATCTTATATTTGCAAACTCTAGTAGCTAATACAAAGTATCCCAAGAAACATCTTTGTCTGAAGACAACAACATGACCATATCTAATGTTCAAATCCGTAGTTCACATCGCAATTTAAGAGTAGTAACAACTCGCACCGATGATCAACCAAACAACTCGCAATTAACAGGTACATGTAGTATACACGATATGTAAGCCCAAATTAAATAATTTATTTTACGCTCATTAACTTGCCAAACTAGACTAACGCCCTTATACGTTACTGTATACCCTTCAGCCTTGGGGTTTAATTGTTACATATAAGATATCATGACATGAACAATCTTGACTCTCATTGGATCGAGCAATATCTCCACATCAACGTGTAGAAGGTGGATGACGGAATGTTCGACAATATCCCCAACTGTCAATATAACATGACTTAAACAGATGCCATCTAAGGTAATATTTTTGTTTGGAGACACTCATTGGATCGAGTTTAGGTCGCTACCAACATACCAGTGAGAGGCATTTCCACGTAGACCATCGAATGACAACTTTGTACCTTAGAAGCAGAGGATTATACTTTGACCCTACTACTTTGTCACAATTACAAATTTAGCCATCTAACTCAACTTTGACATATTTATGATTTTGACCTCGACTTTAATTTATTATCATTTTGACTCATGATGACTTAATCAATTTACGACTTTGACCTTCATACTTTACTTTGACATATTTACAACTTTAACCCCGGACAAAGACGGCATGCGTGACTGCCCATGGCACGATCTCGACGAGGGGCACCAAACAAGGACGGAACTAGGTAGTCAGAAGGGTCTAGGGGTTAAGATGACCCTCCGACAAACCAAATTTTTAGTTAAGAGGTTCGTTGTGAATGCTTTTAGGATGTTTTTTTGGTGTTTGACCTTCTAGATGTAGTTAGATTGGTTGAAGGGAAGGGAGAAGAAAAGAATTTGATATGAATTTTTTTTTATCACTGGCGACATCCACCGGTGCAAAACGACCTATATAGTGCAGGGTCAAGCTTCTATTAAACTTTGTCTAACCCGAAAAACCTTTGAACCAATACAAAAACCTTTATGATCTGTTCTATAAAATTAGATCATCGAAAGACAGTGACACTACTAAAAAAAGTTCTTGGATTTGCGGGCCATACATCGCACCAAAATCCTCGGTACCAACTCTGCCCCGACTTTAACTTGTTTATCATTTCCACCTTTAAGTTTGAATATATTTATGTCTTCAAGTATATAACATATTATAACTTCACTATAACGTTAAAAACATTAAAAAAATTGAGTTGAATATATTAAAAGAGTCATTACTCCTATCGGCCCACAATAACAATGCACTAGGTGATCCATTACCTAACTAGGGTTTGGTTTTCATTCACTTCTCTAAAACCACCACACCCCCTTCACTTTTCAATCATTCAACGTCGTCGAATGTAATCAATTAACTTCAGTGGTAAGATGTTAAATGCATTTGCCAATGATGTATGATGTATTGTCCGTACCATCTGAAAGGTTTAATTAAACCTTATTGTTTGATTTGTACTCACATCCAATTTCTAAGGCATGATTTTAATTGAGTTGTGCTATTTACACCGGAGGCTAAAAAACAAAAAACCACCATATCCGTCGTGTATAGAACTAAACGTCGCAGATAGGGTGGGTTTGTCGTATTATGTTTTTACCTTATCCGTCGCGTATAGTGCTATACGATTAATATAGACAAACTCCGTCCAAGTTAAACGTTAGTCAAATCTCATACGCCCTTCATGTGAGGGCATCTTAGTCATTTTCAACCTCTTTTCTTCTTACATAAATAGGTTATCATTCCCAATCCACCACTTTGAAGATCTTACTTGGATGGAGTTAGTCGGATGTAACAAATTGTGACAAACTAACAAGTTTCTATAGGCAAAACATAATTTTGAAATATTTGAATGGAAACCATTATTTTAAGCAAATCTCAATGAGATAAAACAAAATTTACTCAAAAAATAACCTATAATAACCATCACCCCCACCGCTAACAACCTATACCCCCATCCCTAAAAAGGTAAGATCGTAAAATTCGATGATACGGTTTTAACATCGCTAGAGTAAGGTCAATCAGAATTTATTTGACCCGGTTTTAAAACGATTTAAATCATTTTTTTAAACTTGAGACCTTCCTTAAATTAATGTTCCTAAAAACAAAGTCTTTTTCATTGAATGATAATGTAGCACGGGGACGCGTAAACAAGTTCCGTACCCGTCTCGAGGACGTTTTGGGGACGGAAACGCCTAGGGGACGTTTCCAAATTTCAGGGACATTTATAAACCGTTTTCTATTATTTTTAGTGTTTCAAAGACCATTAAATAAAAAAAAGCCAATTACCCATAAATATTATATACGGCTTCCATGATTTTCAAACGTAAGGAACTATTCTATACATATACTGCGACTCACACTAGATGAACCAGAGTTTAAAAATGATTTTATTATTGATAACTAATTACTTTTAGAAGATTTAGTACTTTTGGCCGTTTAAATTTTACATCAATTTATTTTGGAATTTATTTTGGAATTTATTTATATTTTTTATTGTCGTACTTTTGCAGTACCCGTATCTTAGATTTTTAGGTATTGTCGTTTTCCATCCCCATATCATCCCTGTATTCCGGTCCCATACCTTTCCCGGTGCTACTTAGCCCATCATTCTCAATGATAATGGTATGTATCCAACTAACTAGCTAGAAGTGTAACTTTAATACCATATAATCTTCTATATAATATAGGAAAATGAATTTTGCTTATGTGTCAACCATTTAAGGTTGATTTCCTTACTTGGCATTATTTGAGAGTTTATCTCATAATAATAGTTTTATAATTAAAATTTGTATAAATAATCTATAATAATATATTATAATAAAACGAATTACATTTTGAATTCCTAATATTTAGGAGATCCTATAAAAACTTAAGAATAGTTACATTTTCAACCCTTTTTTACTAGGGTGTGCATAGTTCGGTTTATATTTAATAATGCATATAAATGAAACTTAAGAATAAATTAGTAATATGTTATAAATAAATACCTTAATATCTTTTACCCTTTCATAAATTTTTATACGATATTATTTGTCACACCCCGACCGATGGCGGAAACCTCGGGGCGGACGATAGTGAATAGATTGCTCGTAGCTCATGGTAATAAAATAGTTTAAATATCTTTAAATCCCAATTTCATTAATACAAATAAATGCTTACAATGATTCAAATAAATACGATACAACATAATAAATATTCGTTTATTGTGCTAGGTCAAACATATCCTAAGTGTTCACATCTTGTAGCAATCACATAAACTGCATAACCTGAAATCATGTGAAAAGTATTTGTTCAGCTAACGAATTAGCTGGTGAGTAAACACAGGTTTAAAAACATATAGATAATATTAAAAGAATCAAAAAGTCAAAATCATTAAAATTGTTCAATTCTCATGTTATGCTAAAACCCATAATGCAAATGTGTAACACACAAGACAAACGCATAATCAAACCTTGATAAACTGCAGCCACGTAATCACACAGATTAAGCTGTTGATGAATAGGGACAAGAATCACATGTTGATAAACTCAGTTATAATCACCCAAGAATCAAGGGGGTGGGTCCTTTGACCAATAGATCTATCATTAGTAACTGTCGGTTTCAATAAATTAATGATTATGCAAGAATCAATGTTTATCAAGCTATGCACACATAATTGCAAGTAATAACACAAACATGAATTGAATTGATTGAACTGATGAAATGAATAACATGATAAACAGATAAAACGATAAATGATAAACATGTTTAATAGGTTCACATGAGATCACCCCAAAATAATAAAACTAAAAAAGGGGCTATGAATACTCACCTCAATGATGCTCAAACCAACTAGTGTATGATGAAAAAGAATCTAGATGAATAGCGTATCACGCTGGATGCCTTGGGATTTGAACGTATATGATCAGACAGCAACTCAAATGAATAGGTAAACGATCTGTATGCAAGCGTGACTCAACCTAGTTAAACGAAGGCAAAAAAAGACGTGTAAACATTTTAAGGCATAGCCAAACGAACAAACATGATAGACTGTGCTTGTTGAGTCTCTAAAAGGCTACACTAAGCCTAAAGGCTATGCTCACTAACTAACAACCTAAACTAAACTAACAAAACTAAGAAAACGATAAATGAACGATTAACGAAAGGAAGAAAAGAAAGAAAGAAAGAAAAAGAAGAAGATTACCTTGAAGAAGCTTTACAAACAAGACGAGTTCGTAGGGCAGCACTTCCTCGTCGAAAGAATAAAAAAAACTACGCACAACGCCCAAAAAGGTATTGCACTTGCAGAACCACAGAAATTTGGTTATTCTACTTGTTTAGACTCAATCTAGGAGTTGTAGGCTTTAAGGAACCAAGTAAGGGTATTTATAGGTGTGAAATAGAGGAAAAAGATGTCTTTGGGGCGATGTGGGATGCTTTCAAAGTAGAAAATCGCGTCTTGTTAATTAACAAGAAACACCAAACTTGTTTTCGCGATTCCCGCTTCGTTATAACTCCGTTTCACGCGCGGTTTTCGCCTACGTTCATATTTTTCAGAGTACTATCATATGGAAGAGAGTAATACAGCATTCATGATGTCGAAAATTGAGTTTAAACCTGGGATCTTGGTGCGGGTCAAGAGTTACGTTTTCAAACTTTTGTTTTGACATTCCTGTTTTGTTTGGACTCGGTTTAATTCGCTGACTAAATCTACTCACTCCATAGAATACCAAGTATGTCTAAGAGCTTTGAATAATCCAAAGTGATAGCCCAAGAATGGAGAAAGATTGACAAATAAGCACCCGAAAGTTGCCTTATGGCAAAACTAATAATCCAACATGTAGAGCTTCTTACTTGTTGTCCATTATATTTATGCTTTCCAAAACACAATGTCCTAAAGATAATAATATGAAGCTTGGATGATAAGAAGGTCGGGATAAGAGTGTTAATTGTGTTCACGAAACCTCCAAACTGTTTGATTAACTTAATTAATGATTTAATTATATTATTTAATGTAATAACTTGACTAAACCAATATGATATAATTACTTTTATTTTATAATACGACATGGATATCCGATTGGGTTCGGGTTTGAATTTGGATCGGGTATGGATCGGGGCAAATGTTACAGTCACCCCTCCTTTAAGAAATTTCGTCCCGAAATTTGATTAATGTTAGTTTTGATGAAAGAATTGATAGGTGTATCACGATCGTGTTAGAAACATAATCTTGTGTCACATGCGTTGTCATAGGATTTAAATGAGAATATGATAAGAATTATTTTCTTTAATTCACTTAATATCATTAAGTGTCGTTTATAATATTGTTCGATTTATAAGGAGTTCGGATGAAAGTAATTGAACGAAGGGTTTGGATAGTGATTCATTGCTACTTAAGATAATAATGGAATAGGGTTTAAGATGATTGGTAAATGTTGCTACAGTTTAACTTGTGTGATCAAGAGTAAAATGATAGAATGAGTAAAATGACTAAACGTTACCAAATGATTAGAATAACTAAATGTGATTGATAAAATTAATGAATAAAATGAATAAATATGGTAAAAATGAATAAAAGATGAAAGCGAATAAATATGGTTGCTAAAATGAATAATGATGAAAGTGAATAAATGTGATTGATAAAATGAATGAATAAATGAATAACATGATTAATAAAATGAATAATATGAATAAAATATGAGACATCTTCAAAAGATGTCCATGATGATGCGTTTTCCATAATATATGTACTAACGTTATCTAGCTCCCTCGAGTTGAACAAGAATACGTCCACCCCGAGAAGTTGAATCACCAACTTGAGCACTAGATGATGATGAATGATAATATATAATGATAAATGAAAGATGAGAACATTGATAAGATTAAACGCAATGGGTCAAGGTCCAGAAGCTACACAAACTTCACTGGACATAAGCAACACTTCATTTAATGATGTGACAATAGCACTTATATATAGGAAGTACCAGCGGCGTATCCACCATGCTGTTATCACACCACATTTGTCGTATTGCCTAAAAGTACACGACAAAACTTACTATGAGTCCCATGCACCAACTTTTGTAATTCCGTGTGCACCCGTAATTACATAAGATTTTGCATGGTTCTCATAATTCATTATGTCATGCTTGGGTCAAGGGATGCAAAACTTCTAAAATACAGATAAGGATGCACATAGGTTCTGATTTCACGCTTGAATAATTAAAGTTCATTGGTATTGAAGTTCATTAGAAATTAAATTCTTATATGATAGAAAGATCAATGTTCATTAATTTAGGTGGCCAACTTTATGCAATTAATATTGTTTACATGCATGAATAATCGAGTTTGTAGTTAAATAAATTTATAGAAATTCATGTTTATGAAGAATCAAGTTTTCTATATATCCGATAACCAAGTTCATGGTAAGTTGAGTTCATAAGCATTTAGATAATTAGGTATATGTAAAATAAACTTCGATAGCATCATAGGAAGTCAAATTCATGTATGATCAAGTTTTACCAAGGTTCTGGATAATTAGGTTAACATATCACATGCATAGATTACCGAGTTCTTAAAGGATTAGGTTCGTGGATAATGGTGTTAAATGAAAAATCAAATTATATAGACAAACAAGTTCATAGACAATAGAAGTAATTATGAAGGTAGTCAAGTTTAGATATATGCGCGTTATAAATAGTGTAGTTGACTCAAGTTAGAAAAATTTTGAAAATGAAATACATTGGAACTTGAATTTGCATAATTATATGAGAATTGTTTTTTTTATGAATTTAAATGAAATCATATGTGAATTTGACGATAATTTATGATTAAATAAATTATAGGATAATTTGATAATGAGTTTATGAATTATAAAAAAAAATTTGAATGATGAAGTTATGATTTATGTATTATATGTGAATTTGATGGTAAGTTTGTGATTAATTGAATTATAGGAGGGCTTGATGATAAATCTATGTATAAATGATAAGTATTGAAATTTAATAATGAGTTTTTTTTTAAAAATATATCTAATAAGAAAAATGAGTTTATAAATAATTAGAGAAATTATTGAAAATATGAGATATTGAAATCATGTTGAGATATTCCGAATGTAGACGTTTAGTTCGCAAACCGCACGAATACGTTGACTTATCAAAGTAGTAGGTCCGCGATAACTTTAATGAAGACATGCGTACCTATAAGTGGACACTCACCCCGAGGGTTCCCAGGTAAGGTAACGGATCCATCGGTTGATTTGGATTTATATGAATACCTTTTCCTAGACAGAACACTCGAGGTACAGGCACCCACTCTTCCAGTATTGCACGTGTTCAGTTACGAGACTTACACTTTGACGAGATTTGAAAACCATACATAAAAATATTGTATTTGAAAATTGAGGAACCTATTTGAAAACAATGAATAAATTTTTAATTTGAATTTGATAATCGATTAGGAAATCGATTTGGATTAGGCATAAGACCTAGAGTTTTAAAGTTGATATGATTGATAACTAGAGTTGTATTAGTTGTAGTAAGGGATAAACAACAGCCATATGTAAAACATAACATGTGTGTAAACAAGTAAACAAGTAAACACATAATCAAATAGTATGAATTAACAACTATTGACATGAGATGACTCATGTTTTGGGTCCTTAGTTATAGACTAGGTCATTCCATTTCTAATAACCTAATTCCCTATAACCATGGCTCTGATACCAATCTGTCACACCCCGACCGATGGCGGAAACCTCGGGGCGGACGATAGTGAATAGATTGCTCGTAGCTCATGGTAATAAAATAGTTTAAATATCTTTAAATCCCAATTTCATTAATACAAATAAATGCTTACAATGATTCAAATAAATACGATACAACATAATAAATATTCGTTTATTGTGCTAGGTCAAACATATCCTAAGTGTTCACATCTTGTAGCAATCACATAAACTGCATAACCTGAAATCATGTGAAAAGTATTTGTTCAGCTAACGAATTAGCTGGTGAGTAAACACAGGTTTAAAAACATATAGATAATATTAAAAGAATCAAAAAGTCAAAATCATTAAAATTGTTCAATTCTCATGTTATGCTAAAACCCATAATGCAAATGTGTAACACACAAGACAAACGCATAATCAAACCTTGATAAACTGCAGCCACGTAATCACACAGATTAAGCTGTTGATGAATAGGGACAAGAATCACATGTTGATAAACTCAGTTATAATCACCCAAGAATCAAGGGGGTGGGTCCTTTGACCAATAGATCTATCATTAGTAACTGTCGGTTTCAATAAATTAATGATTATGCAAGAATCAATGTTTATCAAGCTATGCACACATAATTGCAAGTAATAACACAAACATGAATTGAATTGATTGAACTGATGAAATGAATAACATGATAAACAGATAAAACGATAAATGATAAACATGTTTAATAGGTTCACATGAGATCACCCCAAAATAATAAAACTAAAAAAGGGGCTATGAATACTCACCTCAATGATGCTCAAACCAACTAGTGTATGATGAAAAAGAATCTAGATGAATAGCGTATCACGCTGGATGCCTTGGGATTTGAACGTATATGATCAGACAGCAACTCAAATGAATAGGTAAACGATCTGTATGCAAGCGTGACTCAACCTAGTTAAACGAAGGCAAAAAAAGACGTGTAAACATTTTAAGGCATAGCCAAACGAACAAACATGATAGACTGTGCTTGTTGAGTCTCTAAAAGGCTACACTAAGCCTAAAGGCTATGCTCACTAACTAACAACCTAAACTAAACTAACAAAACTAAGAAAACGATAAATGAACGATTAACGAAAGGAAGAAAAGAAAGAAAGAAAGAAAAAGAAGAAGATTACCTTGAAGAAGCTTTACAAACAAGACGAGTTCGTAGGGCAGCACTTCCTCGTCGAAAGAATAAAAAAAACTACGCACAACGCCCAAAAAGGTATTGCACTTGCAGAACCACAGAAATTTGGTTATTCTACTTGTTTAGACTCAATCTAGGAGTTGTAGGCTTTAAGGAACCAAGTAAGGGTATTTATAGGTGTGAAATAGAGGAAAAAGATGTCTTTGGGGCGATGTGGGATGCTTTCAAAGTAGAAAATCGCGTCTTGTTAATTAACAAGAAACACCAAACTTGTTTTCGCGATTCCCGCTTCGTTATAACTCCGTTTCACGCGCGGTTTTCGCCTACGTTCATATTTTTCAGAGTACTATCATATGGAAGAGAGTAATACAGCATTCATGATGTCGAAAATTGAGTTTAAACCTGGGATCTTGGTGCGGGTCAAGAGTTACGTTTTCAAACTTTTGTTTTGACATTCCTGTTTTGTTTGGACTCGGTTTAATTCGCTGACTAAATCTACTCACTCCATAGAATACCAAGTATGTCTAAGAGCTTTGAATAATCCAAAGTGATAGCCCAAGAATGGAGAAAGATTGACAAATAAGCACCCGAAAGTTGCCTTATGGCAAAACTAATAATCCAACATGTAGAGCTTCTTACTTGTTGTCCATTATATTTATGCTTTCCAAAACACAATGTCCTAAAGATAATAATATGAAGCTTGGATGATAAGAAGGTCGGGATAAGAGTGTTAATTGTGTTCACGAAACCTCCAAACTGTTTGATTAACTTAATTAATGATTTAATTATATTATTTAATGTAATAACTTGACTAAACCAATATGATATAATTACTTTTATTTTATAATACGACATGGATATCCGATTGGGTTCGGGTTTGAATTTGGATCGGGTATGGATCGGGGCAAATGTTACATTATTCCTTTTAAAAAATTTGCACCATAAAACCGAGCATTTAATTCTCTTTGATTTGAGTATAATATTGCTATATTAAAAAAAGTTTTTAAATAATTCTTATGTTCCGGTTTTATAACGGTTTTGTCTAAAAATTTATTGGAACCTTCCATGCCCCATGAATATATTAAAATTAATCATCTGGATATTAGGTTTACGAGCATAGCGCGGGTAATAAAACTAATTACATTTTTGGTCCCCTACTATTTTGGAGAATTCTGAAAAATTTAAGAGTATTTATATTTTTAACCCTCTACTACAAGGGGTGTACATGAGTCGGTTTATATTTGATAAGTTTTAAAAATGAAACTTATGGATAAAGTTAATAATAACATACAATTAAAGACCTCAGTGTTTTATAAATATACATAACATTTTTATACGATTTTTAAAAAATATAAACTACACCATAAAACTGAGCATTTTATGGTGTAGTAAATTTAAGTATAATATTGTTATACTAAAAGTCTACTTTTTAAAAATATATCCTGTGTTCCGGTTTATCACGGTTTTATCGCAAAACTGATTGTAACATTCATGAATATATCCTTAAAAGCATCGCTTGAATTTTGTGTTCCCGAGCATAGCGCGGGCACTAAACTAGTACCATATAAATTCAAGTTCAGCATAAAAATAAAAGTCTACATTTGACATTGATACGGTGAATCTATCAAGTTCACGATCGTTTAATACACATTAATCACGGTCATCGTAATCATCAACAACATACATATTTTCATTACATACAATATACGATATAAGAAGTTTCAGCTACCATTAGTTATAATCTATCTAATAAATCAAACTTTTAGTGGACAATTTTTGGAGAGATTTTTTATTTCTATAATAGGAAGTTTGGGAGGTAAAATTTAGCTAAATTTTTCACCATGCAAGCTGATGGAGCCAACTTCTTAAATGTTATATATTTACAAATTGTTAAATATAATGGTTATAATTTCTTTATAAATATTACTATTTAACCCGTAAGTAACACACGGGTATTAAACCTAGTTTACTAAATATACGTAAGGATAGGGTCGAAACTTAAGTTAGCGGGTTAAATAAACCTTAAATTAAGAGGTCTAAACTAGTTAACCGGATTTTTTCTAACAGTTCAATATATAAACCGGTGAACTGGTTAAACCGGACTATATCATACTAGAGACATCAGCACAAAAGACGGTTGAACCGGTAATAGAGAACAATATTTAAAAGATTGATTTGAATTTAGGCACGTTGCATGCTTTATAGTTATAGTGAGGCATGATATGAACACACCCATTAACTAGGATCTTCTTCTTTTATATATATATATATATATTATATATTCTTTCTTTTAGTTTTAGTTTGTATTCGGAGAGGGTAACAACTAAAAAAAAGGATGACATGTAATTGAACAAGTGCGAACGGCATCTTCTTCTCCACCTTTACTTAACCACATATAGCCAGCCCCGCCATTATCACATTCTCAATCAACTCATGGAACCTGATACCGGAGCTCCCGGCAGCCCCGCTGGTGCTAAAAACCTCCTCATTTCTCCTCCTCCGGATTCTTCGTCATGGAGACTCAACATCGACCACTTCCGTCTTTCAGAAACTTCAAACTCCAATTCTACCTCCGGCCTCTTTCGACGTCTTCCGAGTACATTCTTCATCTATCTCTACTTTTATTTTATGCATACAATAGATGTTATACTAACTCTTGCATAAAGAATCCACATGTGTTTATTCGTTTTGCTTTTGATACTTTTTGTTTTCTAACTCCAGTGAAATTTCTGAACAGGTTTTAACGTGTCATCCATATAATAACTTAATTTGCGAGCCCTAAGACTCAAAACTTTGTTTTTATTAAGATATATAGTTTGGTATCCACTATTCAAAACAAAAGAGATCGTCGTGCAGCTTATATACTATTTACCCGTCAGTTTATTGTAAAACTTTTTTTTCACAAATGTTTATTTCTTGTTGAACCTTTTTTTCTTTTCCTTTTTTAATTATCTCAAGTTTACATAATTTTTTATAGAACTGACTCTTTTATCATTTTATGTCAATTTTTTTTGGCTTAATTCCTAGTTTCGACCCGTGGGTCATGTTTTTGGCTAAAATTCTAGTTTTAACCCAATCGAACCGGACGAAAAACTAATGTATAAATAGTCAACATACCCTAAAAAATTTCCGACCCAATGAATTTTTTTTGGGTCCGCCACTGATTTAACTATTTGCGTCTTCATTCAGGGAGACGAGGAAAGGTTCGAGAGTATTACAAGAAACAAGAACAACTGTTAGAAGGATTTAATGAAATGGAAACAATGAATGAATCAGGATGTTTACCTGAAAGCTTAACTGAGGTGGGTTAACTTATGGTTAATTTGCTATTTGTCTTGTGTCATTTGTTGTATGTACATTGTTTGGTATCTTTTTATATTTGTTTGTTTGTTGCAGGATGAAATGAAGAATCTGGCTAAGAGTGAAAGAACCGCGATCACAGTATCAAATGTAGCTAACTTGGTTCTTTTTATAGCGAAAGTATACGCCTCTTTAGAGAGCAGATCATTAGCTGTTATTGCTTCAACTTTGGACTCATTGTTGGACTTGTTATCCGGGTTCATTTTGTGGTTTACTTCATATGCAATGAGAAACCCGAACCAGTTTCATTACCCAATTGGGAAGAACCGGATGCAGCCTGTTGTAAGTTCTTCATTCTTCAATACTTCAATGTTTCATATCACTTTGATCATTATTTAGAAACTAATTATGTCGGACTGCAGGGGATTGTCGTGTTTGCATCAGTAATGGGAACTCTTGGATTTCAAATATTGCTAGAGTCTGGTAGGCAGCTTATTGCCAAGGTATGCCGTCAAACTGATTGTGTGTATTATAATCTTGATTTGTGTTTAATATGCATTTGGATTGGTTTCAGACTCGCCCCGACACGAATAGTTATAATGAAGAATGGGTGATTGGTATCATGGTGAGTGTGACAGTGGTGAAGTTTATACTAATGGTCTATTGCAAAAGATTCAAAAATGAAATCGTGAGGGCGTATGCGCAAGATCATTTCTTTGACGTTATCACCAATTCCATTGGATTAGCTTCAACTGTGTTAGCCGTTCGCTACAAGTGGTGGATTGATCCTGTTGGAGCTATTATTGTGAGTATATATAACAAGAACAAACACAAGTACTTAACTGCTTAACTTTTACTTGCTTTACTTATTAAGTTATTATAACTTAATTTTCTTGTTTTGTTTGCAGATAGCCGTTTATACGATCAGCACATGGGCGAGGACGGTTTTGGAGAACGTGAGGTCGTTGATCGGGAGAACGGCCCCACCAGATTTCTTAGCAAAACTGACTTATTTGGTATGGAACCACCATGAGGAAATAAAGCATATTGACACTGTGAGAGCGTACACATTTGGTTCTCATTATTTTGTTGAGGTGGATATTGTGTTGCCAGAAGATATGATGCTTAGCCAAGCTCATAATATTGGTGAAATGTTACAAGAAAAGCTTGAACAACTGGCTGAAGTCGAGCGAGCCTTCGTTCATATCGACTTTGAGTTTAGTCATAGACCGGAACACAAAGCGAAGGCCTAGCTAACTAGTTGATAGTCGATATGTTTCTATTGTTTTAACATGTTTTTGTTTCGGTTAAATAAACAAGCAAGATTTGTGATCAATTTATTATATGACCTATTTGAGGATTGTAATTTGTTGGTATTGGTTTAGGATTGGCAAATAGATCAAGCTTGAGTGGAGTTTTATGGTGATGTGAATTAAGTTCTCTCTTTTGATGATTTCCTTGTTAATTATGAGTAATTTGTTGTCCGTTTGAGGGGTTGTGGCGCAACTTGTCGTTTGTTTATCTGTTTCTTTATTATAAATTCCATAGCAACTTGCAATTGCTCAAATTTACATGTTTTTTATTATAAAAAATAAAATTATGAGCCAAATGAGCTTGTTTTTCCTTATCACACCGTCATGCCTTCAGGTGAGTGTTCACGGACTTTAGCCTTAGAAGTGGGTTTCCCAGTTTAAAGACGAGTAAATCCTGTTATGAGCCCATTTGAAATTTGAAAGATGCATTGACCGTTTAAAAGAAATTACTATTAGTGGCTTACAATAGGGATGAGCTTGAGCCGTTGAGAACAAACACATGTGAATTGAGCTATCAAGTTCATCTAAACCACACAGGCCCACATTTACAACCCATTGGGCTAAACAAGTGACCCCTTATCTAACTAGGGTTTTTCGTCATCTCTATAAAAACACCACTCATATCATTCGCTTTTCAATCTCTACACGGCGCCGATGGCACAACTTCTTAACCGGTAGCTTGTTAATTATCTTCTTTGAATGTTTTTGTGCCAATGATGTATGATGTATTGTCCGTACCATCTGAAAGGTTTAATCCTTGTTTGATTAGTACTCACATCCAATTTCTGAGGCATAAGTTTTACTTTGTTTGTTAACTGGCAACATTTTAGAGTCGCTTGTTGACCTAATTGATGGTTAATTTAGTGCTGTACGTTGCCTATATTAAACGGGACTGATATTCTGGCATTATAGGATCTAGATTTCTGTTAATGCATTCTGAGGTTCCTACAATTTACTGTTTTTTATTTACTACTCTTTTAATGACTTGCTGATACTGTTTTTTATATTTCTATGTTTTAACATTATTAGGTATGTTACAGCATTAAGCATAATTTCACAATATTAATCTCCAATAACCTTTATTAATGTTCTCGAATAACAACGTTTACTCATTTGATTGAATTATTTTTGGCTTTCATTGACCTTTCTCACTCGTTTTTAAATTTTATGCTCGTGTGCCTACAATTTGAGCTTCTTAAGAAAAAAAGAGATTGGCATGATTGGCTCTCCAATTTTAAATAGCAGCCGTATTGTAGAGACCCAAAAATTGATTTATAACTCTTGGTCAGCAATCCGATTCAGGGGTAGCTTTATGTTGATCATCTGTAAATTGTTTTGTAGGCCATCTAGTGCACCATTTAAAAAACTGGATCGTCTTAAAAATACCCCAAAAACCTTTTCTTTATAAAATATTGTTAACTATATGTCATTAAAAATCACAAATTCATATAAATTACACGAAAATATTAATAATTTATTATTAATAAAAAATAATATACTTTATGTTGATTGGGATTGTAGTGGCGTAGCCAGAACCAAATATTAGAGGCACATAAATTTTTTTTTAGCTCAAATGTATCATAAATTCGTTTTAGGGTATCATGTAACTTAAAATCGTAATGAAAAATGATATCTGATATCTAAACCGATAAAAATTGTATCTTGTTACCCCTAAATGGTTGTTTAATTGTTTAATAAAAATTGTATCTTGTTACCCCTAAATGGTTGTTTAATTGTTTAATGATTAAACAACCATTTAGGGGTAACAAGATACAATTTTTAAAATTTAATCTATTCTCGAGTAAACCATGGCTATGTGTTTTGAAATCATAAATAGGTTCGGTATGTTTGTGATTTTATTTTCTAAGAGAATTGGTCTTGAACGTTAATTTCATCTAGTTTTTTGCTAAATATCTACCTATTCTAATAATTAATTAACTTATTCACATGTCACAATTTTAGGTGTCATGTTTTAAATTAATTTGATAGAAAATTTTTAGACGCGTCATGGTATGCTTCATATTCGAAATAACCAGATATGTTTAAATAAAAGATTCACAAATTATAATCTGTTATCTTCTAACCTAATATGTTTAAATACAAAATTTACTAATTATCATGATCTATATTTTAACCCGATATGTTCAAATTAAAAATTTACCAATTATCATGAGTTATCTCCTAACCCGATATGTTCAAATAAAATATTAATCAACTATTATGATCTATTCTAACCTGATATGTTCAAATTAAAATTTTGCCAATTATCATTAATTATCTCTCCTAACTCGATATGTTTAAATAAAAAATTAACAAGTATCATGAATTATTTTCTAACCCGATATGTTCAAATAAAAAATTTACCAATTATTATAAATCATATATTTTATTTTAACATATGGTTTTTATATGAATATATTTATAAATATCAAAATCGATTTAATAAGGGATATGTTAAAAATAAAATTGATATCTAAATTTAGTTAAAACCTATAAAACTAAAATCTGTGTAGTACACAGGTACTAATGTAGTATATTACAAGATTAGTGACTTGACTTAAGAATTTCTCAGAGATTATGCAAGTTTATTTTAACCTTATTTCTAAATGTAAATGTAAATCATTTGTAGACAAAAATAACTATTTTAAATGTAAATCATTTGTAGATAAAAATAACTATTTTAACCTTATTTCTAAATGTAAATCATTTGTAGACAAAAATAACTATTTTAACCTTATTTCTAAGTTTGACAAAAATAACTATTTTTAATCTTATTTCAAAAATAATTATTATTAATTTTTTTTAACATCAACATCGAAAACCCCTTAGCTATTCATAGGTCAAAAGTTTTGTAAAATTGACTCTAAACCTCATTTTTTCTCAAACAGATGGTAAGTTTAGAAGAAAAAGACGACACAATTTTAATTTATGTACTTATTTAGCTTTATTTATTATTAGTACAGGTACGGCTGTTTTTCAACATTTTCATGGTTTTATTGTTTATATATCCTTGAAAGTTTTATAAGTTTTCAAATTTATAAGCTTTACAAAATAAAAAGGCGATCCTTTAAAAACTTTAGTAGATAATAATGAAGTAGCCCAAAAATGGGTATGGGCCCGTAACTATTAAATGAAGTATCCCAATAAAAAATTAGTTCAATGAACTAAACTAACTAAAGACCATACCGGCATTCAAACCGGTTCGTGACCCAAAAGTTTCACTCGTTTGGAAAGAACCGGTTTGAGCCGATTCAAAGTAGAAATTCAGAATCAAATTTGTATTCATCAAGAAAAAAAACGGCTTTTAAAATTTGTTCTAGCCGTTGGAATTGTTTGGCTGTTTAAAAATGACTATGTAGCCATTGGAAATAGGTTTTGGAGTTTCTATTAGACCATTTTACTGCATATGCTAGTATAAATATGTATTGGATTATTGCTTTAATCACATCTCTAGATCACAGTCTCTAGCTATTCTCACTAAAAAATGCGAGAAAAATTGTCTTCTGAGAGTTGGAAACTGATGTCGAGGATTATACCGACAATGAGGAACCGACGTATTTGGTCAATCTTTGACTTACGCGAATGTCAAACAGTGTGTGTGAACTGTGATCTCGCGTTATGTTTTCCCAAGCCAGATACAAATTTGACTTTCAAGAATTCACTTAGAAAAGCATCGTAAGGTGGTCAGAGGTGTTCCTGTTTGAGGTCAAGCAACAATATCAAGCGATGGAATTTTGAGTGTTCTACATTGAATGACAAAGTTCGTGATTCAAGAAAGTGTGTTGTTCAACCACTTCAAATGTGGACTGAGTTAGAATGACACACATGACCATCTAACCAACGAGTTTTGTTATTAATTGTGGCGTTATTTTCGTTGCATGACTTATAGAGTTATTATTCCTAGAGTAACTAAAGCGAATATAATCATTATTTTATTAAAAAGAATTCTAGGTAGGTGAAAGATGAAGTAAGGCTCGAGTATGTGACCGATGATGACTTGTAGCTAAAAAAGGTGAATGAGGACATAATCACAAATGAGTGTGGTCATATCCAAAGAAAAGGTGTTTATAGTGCGGTAGATGTTGTTATAATGTTGTCATAATGTTCATGTTCAACTCTAGTAACAAAGATATTCAATTTTATACACATTGAACATCTTCTTTACAAGTCAAAAAGTGACAATCCCACCTAAAACCCTTCATAGTATTAAACATATTATATTGTTAGTAATCAAAAAGAGTTGTAACATGGAATGAGGACTTATAGTTTTATTTTTATGTGTTATCTTTCTAATACTTTGTTGCATTACCATGGAATAAATGAAAATTGAGATCTCTTGTAGATGTAAAAAATATATAAATAGGTGAATGAACTAGATAAGGTATTTATGTTAAATATTTTAGGAACTTCCCTATAAACATGTTGCCATATTAGAAACTTGTGTGGTGCTAGTTGTAAGCAAGAGAGAGAAAGGAATTATAAGTTATTCTCTCACTTAATAGATAAGATTGTGTATTTAACCTATTCGACGATGCTTCGACACTTAAACATACCATGTTCGCTCTAATGCACAGGCGATTGAAATAAAGTTTAGTCATCATCTGAAAGTGTGGTGAAACCTGCTTGAAGGCAATTACAAGCTCGATTTCAAGATTAGTCCCGCAAGCTAGCTAAGGTGACACCAGATTGGAGAAGGAAGCAACTTCGGATATGTAAGTTATATTAAAAACAGCTTAAAGTGTAGGGTAAAATACAAATGCTTGTAAATGTAATGAAATTTATACAAATTGTCATTGTATGAAAATATTTTGAACTTTCGAAGATAGTTTTATGACTTTTATCTAAAGTCTCTAGTAGCAAAACTTTTCTTCGGTTGCAAGACTTCATTAATGGGTGTATTTAGACTCATTGGGAAGGACACACATATAAAGGTGTCTTTCAGAGGGAAGTTGCTAAACGCACTACCCTTTGTAAGTTGTAACATCATAGGCAAATCACACATCCTAGGCAACCCTATAGGAGAAAAACAAACAATATCTTGACACGATTTACTTGGTATATATGTTACACTTTCGCCCCTACATGAGACAGAAGTTAGTTTTATTAAAACCAGGAACACACACGTCCGACTTTTAGCTTTGGATATAAGAAAATGGTCTTACAAGAGAAAATGAACGAAGAAAGTAGTCTAATTGATCGAAGTATACGACTATGAGAAAACGATTTTAACGAAGAAGATGACTAATGTTACATCAACAACATTTACTTATTAAATGCCATATACATTAAACAGTTGCACAATGAAAGTTTGTTACAAGTTTATTTACCATAAAAGTAATCATACGTTTTATTTCATGTATAACTTTCAAGCATATATATTCTAAATCACTTGATATATAATGCTATGAAAAAAACAAAAGGTGATTCGACCAATATATATGTCTAAACTTTTATATACGAAAAGTTGGACAAAAGTGGCCAGGCCCTTTTAAATATTATTCTTATACTTAAAAACTAGCTGCTTTTTGGAAGTTGAAAATCTGAGTTTATAGATTAGAGAGACCAAAGAATATAATGCACGGTACTATATATATTCAAAAGGATGTATATATATATGGAACTTAACCCATCTTTAGAGCCAAGAATCTTAAGAAGAAACAATTTTTTTAGTTCATTGACCGGTCCATGAACCACTCTTTAATTCAAGAACAAATTGATTCAAGATAGATCGATATAATCTAAAGACTTTGCATGTCAAATTTCTAAATCACCTTTTTCTCTTTACCTTTCTTAAACATCCATATACATCCAAATTTTATTACTAGCTTCCTAGTGTAGCAAAATACTAATGTGCAGAGTCGGTCCCGAGGATTTTAGGGTCCCGAGTGAGTCGAGAAAAAAACCCCTTATGCTAACAAGTTGTATTATATAAACTAACTAGGTTTAACACCCGTGTATTACACACGGGTTGAATAAAAATATTTTTAAAAAATTATAACTATTATATTTAAAAATTTATAAATAATTTTATAAATTATTATTAATCACAAAATTTTGTCTTATTAACTCTCCTACTCAATTTTCCCTCTCAACCTTCCTTTTATAAAATAAATTATGTTTTCCCCCAAAAAATTGCCCCTTAAAAACTCTAATTTATTAGATAGATTTTTTTAAATAAATTTAGCCTATTTGTTTTGTTAAAAAGACTTTTAAATGCAATTCGCTACTTGTGTTTACAAAAATATGTTCGTTGAGTTAAACAAAATCACTTAAATATGCAACTCAATGTCTATTTAAAAATACAAATATATATAACTTTTTAAAAATTTTATATATGCCTAAGAGATCATTGGACCCTGAATGAATGTCCTGAGTCCTGACTGCCTGACCCTAAGGCCTCCCCTGCTAACGTGGAATATAGCATTTCATTATATATGAAAGGATACTAGCACCTAATTACTAGTTAGTGTTCGGGACCAAAACTGTTAAAAGTTAAAAACACAGGGATCAAAACTGTTAAGGTGGGACCAAAACTGTTAATTATATCAAAACACAGAGACCAAAACTGCAGTTTACTCGAAAATTTTATGTAAAAATAAGCATTATGTTTGGAATTCAAGAGAATGTAATGTAATGCTGTTGTGAAAATAAGTGTTGTCAAACATGAATGCTAGTTTAAAAGCAAATAAACAATCGTACCTTTGAAAGAACTAAAAATAAAAAAAATATAAATATAACACTCTAGTCTAATTGAAGTGATTTATTTTATAAACATACGTAGGTATCGAGTATTAAAGCAAAACAAAACATAATAACTAAAAAACTAGTGAATAAAAACAAACCGAAAATTAAAAAAGAAATTAAACAAAAAGACAAAAAACATCATTCTAAAAAGAAGACATATCAGACTCTCTAACCGGCATATGATAGGCCAGAACATCATATGAGGCAATAAATTACGGTTTTCATCCAAACCAAGAGATATAGTTCGAACTAGTATCTCTAACCCACATTTACATTTTATGTTTGATCTCAACTAAAATCCCTCACTCATTTTCATGTGGTGACTATTAAACTTGACGATATTAGACTTCATTAAGAGAGGTTCGGTAATTCTTATGAGGTGTCTTGGAATTAACTAATAACAGTTTGATTGTTATTAGAAGTCTATCAAGTATTAATTAGTTTAATTAGTATTTGAGTTTGAGTAAACTTAGTTTAAGTTTATTATTATGTTTATTGTTTCCTAGTTCTAATAGGATTAGAATAGTTTGGTTATATAAACCTTTTGTAGGTTTTGATTTATGTAATCTAGAGAGAAAGTTTGTGAGTCAAACTGGTTAAATAAAAGTGTGTCTTTATTTAGTAATTCTCTGGTTCAACAGTGACCGTTTGTTAATAAGATTAGTCAATACCAAATACTAATTACTCATTAATTAGTTGTTCCCCATTCATTCCCATGAATTTTAAGATTAGTATTTAGTTATTAGTTGTTAGATCAAATACTACATATATGAAAGCGAAACGACACACATAGATATGGACCAAAATGAAAATTAATAAACAGACACTAGAACTTTAATGTGGGTTGCTTCCAGTGACCTACAATCACGGGCTACAACTAGGTTATTCTATTATTATTCTTTGACCACAAAAAATTACAATACAAGAATATGTTGTCGTCGCCAACACACCGCTGGTTCCATTTTTCCCAGATTTATCACTCGCCCTACCACATCCAAGTTTTGTTGACAAACCATTCAACCAAACAATCCATAACCGTCGAACATTTCGATCACAACCATCTCATCTTCAACTGATGATCTACTTTAGACAAATATTCACCGAAATGTTAAACTAACAAAACTTTTACCTGATGGTTTCATGAATTCTTCACCAAAGCCTAATCGACGGTTTTGAAGAATTTCAACTCGGTCTCTAATCTCAATTACAACCAACCGAACAATCACCATTCATGAATTCTTCACCAAAGCCTAATCGGCGGTTTTAAAGAATTTCAACTCGGTCTCTAATCTCGATTAGAACCAACCGAACAATCACCAAAAGTAAATGATACACTTTAGTGGTTTTTTTCTTGATCGTAGTGATCACACAAAAAGAATGAAAGTTTCCTTCTACTTCTGTACGTCTCCTAACAACCAAGAAAAACAAGACTTTATGTCTTTTTTTTTCTTCTTACACGACAACCAAAGAAGAAAACCCAAAAATAACCCTTTTTTTTTTGTTTGATCAAACGCAGGAACAAGACAACCAAAAACAACTACGGTAACCTTAAATTTCTTTTCATCATGATCCCGGATGACAAGAACAACAAAAGACGACAGCTCTTGGAAGATCGATAAGGATAAACGAACTTTTGCGAATTTTCTCAATGCAAACCAAGGATGCGTTCAACAAGCCTTAGCTCTCATACCACTCGCTAGGATCATAAGAATATACGAAAACAAAACAATAAATCACGCAGATATAATTTATCTAATAAATTAAGGTTTTAGAGAACAATTTTTAGGAGGAACATACTTTATTTTATAAAAAAAGTTTGAGGGTAAAAAATTGAGTAGGAGAGTTGATAAAGACAAAATTTTATGATTGAAAGTAATTTATAAAAATATTTACAAATTTTTAAATATGACGGTTATAATTTTTTTTAAATATTTTTATTTAATCATTGTGTAACACAAGAATGTTAAACACGAATGTTAAACCTAGTAAAATAATAATGCAGTTCCAAACCCAACATTATGTGCCTGTTCTCTTCATAAAAGTGGAAGGTCCAAATTATATAAAATTCTGATACAAATGGTCAGGGCCGTCTCAAGTTTTTTGGGGGCCTCAATCGGACACAAAAATTGGGGACCTTATCACGAGTTATTTATTTTTTGCTTCGATCTTATTTTATGCCTAAAAATCATTAAAACCCAAAAACTAAATCTTAAATAGTGTATCAGATGGCTATGAGAGCTTGATCTTCAAATAGAATAGCTTGATAAGTTTATTTCTCTAAAATCGTGACCTTTCTTTGCAAACGGTGACCAACAAAATATGATTATCGGTTGAGATTTGAGACCGCTAAATGTTATATAAGAGGGCAAACTTTAGTGTTTTGAGTTCTATTAACTACCACCATTTTTCACATTGTTCCTAAGGGACAAACCGGATCATCTAATAGGATAGTTAGTACAGTTGCTCATCAGGGCCCAAATAACATTACAGAACAATTTAAATTTAGGGGCCCTCATCAGATGAGGGCCTAAAACCCTAACATTACTTCACATAACTGTTGAGACGGCCTGCAAATGGTTTATATGATTAGATTATAAGTCATTCCAGAAAAAGTAATGATAACTAATGTTACATTAATAGGAACGGATTAACATCTCTTCTACAATATAATAGTAACCAGCTATAACTATAATACGATACGACGGTTGGATAGTGCGTATGTAACTTCATCACACGTGTTGATAAAATAAACTTTCATGGCTCGCATATTATAATGTAAAATCGATCGTAATGTGTCACATATTAAAAAACGAAGATATATCCAAACTCATATATTAAAATGATAATTAAGTCAAAGTCGTAAATATCTCAAAGTAGAGTATGAGTGTCAAAGTCATAAATATATCAAAGTTGAGTTGGAGGACCAAAAAGTCATAAATATATTACTAAAGTAAACGCACTAGTAATGTGAGCAAAGAACATTTTAATAATTTGCAAGACCGGTGACACCGACCTTGCAAATCAGATCAGTAGTATATATATAAATTAGTTTTATAAAATTATATATTAAAAAAAAACAAGAATTAGAAAGAGGTAGAGTAGTATGGTATTGGTAGCTACTCCTAATTAACACCACGTACCATCTTTCTTTCCTGTCCCTCCATCTTTCTTCTTCATCCTCACACCATCCTTTTTTTATTCTCCTCACCCACTCATTTCTATTTCTCTAATATATATATACACACACACCACCTATATATACATACATACATACATACATACATATCAAACATATATATAGGTGATGAACACACACATCTAATGAACCATCTCCGTCCAAACAATTACAACTTAATTGTCATCATACACAAACGGACCCACCTACTCAATCACCATGACCATTTCTTCCAACATGCTACTATTTCTTCTTGCTTTGTTACCAACCATGGTTGCACCATTTTGCACCTTACAAGACGACACGTCTCGCGACGAAGGCCTGACTCAACACGCGTCTCTAAAATACAAAATAGTGGCAATTTTTACCATCTTTTTAGCAGGAGGAATCGGTGTCAGCATCCCGCAACTTGGGAAAAAAGTTGAAGCTTTAAACCCCGATAACGACATCTTTTTCATGATCAAAGCGTTCGCGGCAGGAGTGATTTTAGGAACTGGTTTTATACACATCTTACCAGATGCCTTTGAACTTTTGACGTCACCTTGTCTTGATCATGCCCCATGGAGTAAGTTCCCGTTTGCGGGGTTTGTTGCCATGAGTTGCGCTATCGGGGCGCTTATGCTGGACACGTTTGCCACGAGTTTTTATACGAAGATGCATTTCGACAAGCAAAAGAGTAAACAAGTGGTGGATGTGGAGAGTAGTGGTACTGATGTTGTTGATGATCATGCTGGACATGTTCATGTCCATGCACATGCTACTGATGGTCATGCTCATGGCTCTGTTCTTACGTCTCATGAATATCAACTAATGAGGCATCGTATCATATCACAAGTAATATATTATCATCTCAACTTAATTACTTTTGTAACTTATTATAAGGGGCTGTTTGTTTCACCTCTTAATAGTTCAGTTTAGTGTTTAATCATTCAGATTCAGCATTCAGAGCGTTTGTTTCATAAAAAAAAGTCTCTGAATGGTTCAGTTACGTGCTGAAATATGGTTAAAAAATTGAAAGATGCTGAATGAAACTGAATGGAGCATATACCAAACTTAACATCACTTGAAGTCCTACCCCAATATCTCTCCTATTAATAGAGCATCTTAATGGTTCAGACCTATTAACCATTTAGCACTTAATGATTCTGATTTTACCAAACAGCCCCTAAAAAAATCCACTTGAGAAAGATTTGGCGGCATTCAACACGTTTCCAAACCTTGTTTATAGCTTTGCTCTGAGTGAAATTTTACTAGGTATTTATGGTTGTTGTTTTTATACATTAGTAGCAACGCGTTTAATTATGATTTGATTTGTTTGATCAGGTACTGGAACTAGGAATCATCGTTCACTCGGTGATCATCGGCCTGTCATTAGGCGCTTCACAAAACATCTCCACCATAAAGTCTCTACTAGCAGCCTTATCATTTCATCAGTTCTTTGAAGGCATGGGGCTCGGCGGATGCATCTCACAGGCAAAATACAAATCCTTGGCAACAGCAATCATGGCGATATTTTTCTCGCTGACCACACCGATAGGAATCGCGGTAGGAATCGGAATATCAAGAATTTACAGGGAAGATAGCAGCACATCATTGATAGTGGAAGGGATATTGAACGCAGGTTCAGCTGGGATACTGGTTTATATGGCACTTGTTGACCTGTTGGCTGCAGACTTTATGAACCCAAGGATGCAAAGTAATTTAAGGCTTCAGTTAGGGGCAAATGTGTCACTTCTTTTAGGGGCTGGGTGTATGTCTTTTTTGGCTATATGGGCTTGATTTTTTACTAGATTTTGTTCTTCTTTTCATTATTTTTTTTAATTTTTATATTATGGAATTGTTCAAAGCATTGGAAGTGGAGGGCATAGAATCAGTTTATGAGATTATAAAAACAAAGCATTTTACTCTTTTGAGCAAATTGGAGGAAAGAGCTAGCAATTAATTTAATTGGTGGAGAAATGAAAACTGATAATACGCGAGTCTAACATAAAGTTCTCTCCTTTACTGACTAATGTTTAATAAAGACGAAAAATGGTTTTTGGTGGTCGAAAGGGTCGACAGGGAACCACTTGATCCATGGTTCTTCAATAGACCAAGTGTAAGTTCAAAAAACAAAAAAGTTGCAAAAGCAAAACAGAATGTCAAATCTAATAAACACAAGTTTGAACAGGAAGCAACAATCAACTACAAACTTTTAGTCCACTAATTCTATATTCATCTCCTATTTATTCCCTGCCTATCTTTTATTTTTTGAACAGTAATTAGTTAAGACTCTCCATACAATTTCTTTCGTAAGTGGTTTGTTTTCTTAAACGATTGCTTACACACTCTAAATCTACAATTTCTATGCACATGACACTTGACTTTAAACACAAACCTTTTTTAAACACATTGATATTAAGATTTAGCAGGTAGGGTACTAGAATTTGGTAACTTTTTACAAATTTCTTTTGAACTCAAGGCTTTTTATATCACTACGTACTCATAAAAGATTTAATTGGTATCAAACACATATCATAGCATAAGTGGGGATTTTATGCTCCTGTTTGTAGTGCGATTGTGTAGTGTTTGTGTGATTGTTGTTGACGAGGAAGCAATGAAAAACCTTTAGATGACCGGCCTGCAGACAAGACATGTAGACAAGATGGGTTATATATGACATGTAACCAAACAACCTTTGATGGTGTGGCCTAACTCCGGGCCCAAATCCTATAGAGCTACAAAGTTGAATTTGTCTTTAATATATTCCTTTTTTCTTTAAGCCGTTCTTTACTTCAACTACTATTCAAACATCACCAATTATATGATTAACAGTGAACTCAACAATCATCAACAATTATTTAGGTTTGTTGGTACATGTCTTATGTCTTGATTTTTGTAAACGAATCGCCTTCGTAACTTAGCAATGATTTTGGAAACTTATATGGTGGACCTCAGACACTTGTGTTGGCCCAGACGGATCAAACAATCAGATCTAACAAACGAACAAACACGAACACAAGATATTTGGGGAGACAACCCGCGACTCTTTTTATATAATCAAACAAACTTACAAAGAAAAGAGACACACAAAAAACAATGACCTAGATCCCTATTTATAGTTAATACTAAACTTCATCTCCAAGATACCAAAACCTTTCATAAACCTACTAGGATTCAATTAACTAAAATAAACATACTTAACTTAAATAAAACATATTAAAAATAAACCCTCAACTTTACTATTCTTTCAAGATTAACCTTCATTCACCCCCTTAATCTTGAATTGTATTTCTTCTTTCCTTTGTTCCTCCTTTTCAACTGACTGTAGCATACTTGCTTAACCGGTTCTTCAAACTTAGCATTCGTTCCTTCCGTACTTAACTTTGAAGCTTCTTTGCTATTTTCTTTCCCGACTTTCTTTTTATCATCAACTCGTTCTTGATCAATATTCTCACGAAATTCAAACAAATCATGTTCGATCGTTCCAAACCGAATTTCGCTCGATTTCATCATCGGTTCAACATCATTGCTTTCTTTCTTTTCATCTTCAAAGTTGTTAGTATTACAACATACCTGAAGTTTAATGTTATACGTTCTATTAAGATTTCTCTTAACCTTCATCAACAATCTTCCTTTCTGATCGTGTAACCTCAATATTCCATTAACTATTTCAACCTTACAACCTTCTTCATCCAACTGACCTAAGCTAAGAAGATTAGTCTTCAACTTAGGCATGTAGAAAACATCACAAAACGTTTTCTTTTCTCCATTCTTACTTACCACAGTCACATTGCCCTTACCTTTGATTTCGATCTCGGATCCATCACCAAACTTTACTTGACCCGAAAATTGTTCATCCAAGGTGGTGAAAAACTCTTTCTTTCCTGACATATGATGACTGGCACCATTATCTAAGTACCATGTTCCTTCATTCTTTTCATCCTTTTCAAACACACCAGGGATAACCCTTTCTTCATTCAAACTTACTTTCTTTATCGAGCAAACTGCCATGAACAATGAAGGATCTTCATCTTCGGTCTTTGTCAAATTTACTTCTTCCTTTTCTTTATTAGGAGCTTTGCATTCACTCGAATAGTGCCCAATCTTATCACAGTTGTAGCACCTCAAAGTCTTTCTTCTATCTTGCCATTCTTCTTGGTTCCTTTTCCGGTCTTCACCATGCTCATCATTCTCACGTTCATTGTTCCATCTTGGATTCCATCTTCCTCGTCCGTTGTATCTTCCACGACCTCTACCACGTCCTCGGTAGTTTTCAACTTTCTTTCCAGTTTGAGTGAACAAAAGCTGACTTTGGGATGAACTTTCATTCACATTCTTGAACTTGTTTCTTTCTTCATATGCCTTTAAACGTCCAACCACATCTTCAAACGCCATTGTTTCGATGTCTGCGAATTGCTCGATCGTAGAAACAACAGGTAAATATTTATCAGGCATAGAAGTCAAGAATTTTCTTACCACAACCTCTTCTTCGAGCGGTGCTCCCAAACTCTTGTACTTTGACTGTATTCCACCCAACTTTGCTGCAAATTCATCAATACTTTCGGTCTCCCCCATCTTTAGTCCATCCAACTCACTTCTTAACAATTGAACACGGGCTTTTTGAGTTCTGTCTACACCAAGATAACGAACTCTTAGTGCTTCCCAAACATCTTTTGGCTCTGAATACTTAGCCATCTGAAGCATCACATCTTCCGGTAGAGTTTGAAAGATGACACCTAAGGCCATAAACTTATTTCTTTCTTCTATTCCTTTCCCCTTTTCTTTATCAATCACATCTTGCAAACCGTTCGCACCCAAGACGATCTTCACCATAACCGACCATGCTGCGTAGTTGGTCGAAGTTAACTTCGGTGCCTGCAAAACAAAACCACCCATCGTTTCTTTCAACGTTCCTGAACTCTCTGAACCTTTTCCTTTATCGCCAACCATATCCGATTCCTTTTCTTTATCACCGGCCATGATGAAAAAACTTTGTTATTATTATTATTTTTGTTTGCGATTAACACCAACAAAACAAATTGTATCTTCCCTTTTCTTGAATGGCACGATTCCAAAGAAAAAAATATCTACCTTATTTGATTTTGACACTAACTTCAATATATTACCAATCTCCTTTATTTTCTTTCTTAATCGTAAACGGAAAAGAAAAAAAAACAAGATCGGCAGATCTTCGAACGGATAGATCTTTTTTTTTTACGGATTGTTTCTTCGGTGATAACGAGCTAGAGCTAGCTCTGATACCAATTGTTGGCCCAGACGGATCAAACAATCAGATCTAACAAACGAACAAACACGAACACAAGATATTTGGGGAGACAACCCGCGACTCTTTTTATATAATCAAACAAACTTACAAAGAAAAGAGACACACAAAAAACAATGACCTAGATCCCTATTTATAGTTAATACTAAACTTCATCTCCAAGATACCAAAACCTTTCATAAACCTACTAGGATTCAATTAACTAAAATAAACATACTTAACTTAAATAAAACATATTAAAAATAAACCCTCAACTTTACTATTCTTTCAAGATTAACCTTCAACTTGTTGCTGAATTGATCAAAAGAACTTAATTGGATGGTTCGTGCAAGTTCTTACAGGTCAAGATTGAATGTCATATTCAATCTGTCTTCAAAAGTTGATGTTTATTAGTTCATGTAGCCACTTGTTTAACACATTATACTTTTTATAGTTACGTCAGATCGATAAATCTTTTCTCTTACGTATCTAGTTTTACTTGCATAATTGTATTTCCAAAAGTAGGGACTCAAGTCATGTCTCTCGACCATTATTGTGTATTAGCTAGCTTTACAATTGTGTGTCATAACTAATTATACTGTTTTATTGATATTGTTATGTTGTACAGCATATATAATGGTTCATATTCTTTTTGTCTTTAGTAAATTAGTATTTATGTCAATGATATTGTTTCCTGATACTAACATTTTGATGTGGGCTTAAGTGTTAAAGATTGGGCCCTTTTGTGTTTAAGGTCCAAGATCATGGTTTCAGGGGAGTTGTATAAAAAAGGGCATAACTTAGGCTACGAGCATATACAATGGTTGCCACCAATCAAATCGAAGATCGGAACAATGGCTACGACTTGGTAAGCAGCTGTAGGCGACTTAACCAACTTTTATCTCAAAATAAGTCTCCTAAATGGAGTTTGGATCGTGAATGTTTTGAGCCCGTTTAGGGCTTTGTCTTTCTTATTTAAAGTACCTTAATGCTACTAGAATGATCATTGGTCAATTTTGATTAAAAAAGCACTTGGCTATTCAAATGCTCCGACTTTTCGGGAGAATTTGAGGGTTTGGGAATGGATAATCACAGGTATTTGTAGAATCAAGGTGATCGAGCCTTCTTGGCAATGATCATTTTTTAAATCAATCAAAATATTCTTAAAATCAATCTTCAAAATTTGCAATTCCGTTTCAATCATCCATTTACCTTTTATCCTAAATTAATGATTTCAATACTATAATCAAGATATTTTTAAATAAACCTTTCAATTTATGGTTGTAATCATTCTCTTGCAATCGCTGACGATGTTCGAGTAGGTTGCAAAGGTGATTGATTTACACTTATTCTCCGCAACAAATTCCGACGTTGTCGATGAACATCAAGATGACCAACGATTAGGTATATGACAAATGAAAAAGGGTATCTAGGAAAGGCAAACAACATAAGATAAATTCTAAAGTAAAGACCGTCGTCACACACCGTCAAACAATGAGTTAGAAACACCATCAAGTTACTGGAAATACAATTGATTTGACAATAAAAAAAAATTTTAAACAAGTTCTCACAACCGACTCACATGAAAGTATTAAGGTAATTTATATTATGGTGACTTACTCTCATTTTCATATTTACAAATCATATAATTCTTTGTTTATTGTGATTTACATTTTAATTTTTATGGTATCATTCGGTTTTTAAATCCGAACAAACTGAGCGGACTAGTAAATTGTATCTTTATCAGAACAACCGCTGTTTTTTTCTTTTTAGCTGATGCGGCATATCGAGAGGCTAAGGAGGAGTGTTGTGTTAAACAGTCGAAACTTGAAACATCATCGCGAGGAAGACACCGGCGATGTTAGTGTCAAGCCGGTTAACAAGGTGTCTGGCGCATCATCCACCGTCAATTACAACCACTCTTCACGATATCGCTTTAAACCAACCCAAGGGTATGTGTATTTTACTATTACTAATCTACTCTTCGTTGAATTGTGCTGTTTCTGTATTCAATTGCGGTGCTGTTGCTGCATCATTTTGGGCATAATTGAGATATCATGAATAGTGTTGCTTCTTTTTGTTAATTGTATGCTACTACCAAAATGTTAACTAAATTTTGATCATTTTGAGTTGTGCTGTTGTTGCATCATTTTGGGGATAATTATTGTTAGATATATGTGCTCAATGTGGATATGTGTGATGCCAAAAATAGGATGGTTTTGTAGGTGTTGCAAAGGTTATTCTAAAAAAGGGGAAAACGCAGCTGTTTCGTGATGGAAGCCCGATGGTTTACAGTGGTGCAGTTGATAGTATTATTGGTAGACCGCCACCAAAAACAGGTGATGCGGTCCTGGTGGCTGACGGGGCACAAAAGCCAATAGGTTGGGGCTTGTACAATTCTTGCTCTATGTTCTGTGTTAGACTCATGCAGCTAGAGGAAGAAGTGTCGGGGTATACATAATATTATGTAATATATGCTATTAGTATCTGAAGTATAAGAAATATTGTCATTAAAATGTTTAGATTAAATGGTGCAGAGATCCTTCTTGTGCGTTGAATGTGGAGAAGCTTCTTGAAACAAGAATAGATGCAGCGGTTAATTTACGTAAGAACTTGCGGCTCCCTTCTGCCAACACAAATGCATACCGTCTTGTAAATAGTGAAGGAGATAGGTATATGTAATTCTGAATGTATATACGTGCATATTTTGTGGATTAACTTTGTGAAAACATGTCAACCTTTTGAAAAATTACGCATTTTACAGACTATCAGGCCTTATAATTGATATCTTTGGGGATTTAGCTGTGATTGCCTCGTCGGCAGCTTGGGTTGAGAAGTACAAGGAACATATTAAGAAGTGTATTAGTGGACTCGATGTGATTAACAATATAGTTTGGAGGCCATCAGTTGACATATTGAAAGAAGAAGGCTTAGATGTGACTGATCTTGCTCAAGAATTATCTGGATCTACTGAAAGAGTGAAGGTAAAAGAATTTCATAACTCTTTAAGGCTCCATTTTTCAATCTTATCTTGACTTTTGAGCCTTGAAACTATATGAGCTGCTTACAAATTTGTTAAATACATCTACTATTTGAAATGATTGTGCTTATAGGAAAAGAAAGTTATTTGTATTTCAAGTGAATTTTTATTCATAGGTTGTGGAGAATGGGATATCGTATATGATTTCATTGGATCGACAAAAGACAGGATTTTACGCTGACCAGCGTGAAAACCGTCAGTTTATTTCTACCATATGTGATGGTAAAAAAGTACTTGACATGTGCTGCTATACTGGTGGTTTTGCACTAAACGCAGCTTGTGGTCATGCTTTGGATGTCACTGGTAATATTGAAGTTTGTTTTAATACTTCTGAGGTTATCTATGGATCTAGTCATGATTCATTATCTTATGTTGTTTGGCGTACAGGTGTTGATTCGTCAGCTCCTGCTTTGGAACTAGCTAACCAGAATATTATTCTTAACAATCTGGATCCAAAGAGAATATCATTCCGGAAACAAGACGCAACTACTTTCATGAAGAATGCTGCTTCCAGAAATGAAGTATGGGACGTAGTAATATTGGATCCCCCTAAGTTAGCACCTCGAAGGAAGGTATTGTAAGGCTGACACACTATACTCATAAATATTATTTACGTCTTGAGAACAAGCGCCTGCAGATGATATTTTATAAGATTTTTGACATAAATCTATTGCTACAAGGTCATGGTATGTTGTATTTTGCTAAGTAGATACTGATTGATCCAGGTTCTACAAAGTGCAAGTGGGATGTATAGGAATTTAAACTCACTGGCCATGCGGTTAACCAAACCAGGTGGGTTTCTGATGACTTGCTCGTGTTCAGGAGCCATGACTCAAAGTGGGCAGTTCTTGCGTGTTCTTCAGGTTAGTCTCCCACTCACCGAGCCATTTCTATTACACATATATGTCATAAATCAACTAGTATTGTAGGTTATGTTACTGCAGTCGCTCATTTGTTTGCCATTTAAGCCTTATTTATGTTTGGTGCAGGGTGCTGCTTCAATGGCTGGTAGAAAGATCACATTGGTACGTCAGGCCGGTGCAGCCTGTGACCATCCTATTGACCCATCTTATCCCGAAGGGGTCTATCTTACCAACATTTTGCTGAGAGTTGTTTGAGACACTCCCCCTTCCAATGTGCAAACTAACCATTTGAATCAGTAGAGAAAAGATCTCACCCCACACCCGTAGACTCAGGAGATGCAGAGGTTCGTTTAGAAAATTAGTATGTCTCATTGTATAACTTAAGAGGATCATGAAATGAATCTATTGTGCTGTCGGAAACTATATCAGTTTTGTTTGTGATCGCTCATTGTTCGGTTAGAAAATTAGTATGCATCCCATTGTATCACGTCACGCTCACGTATAAACATGTAGACTTTGGCAAAAACACACTAAAAACAGGTGTTCAAAAGTGCTGCTTAATCCAATTGATTAACATACTATTGGTAAAAAAATACGACATTCGCATGGATAAAAAGAAAGAATTCAATACGCAACCCCGCAACCATATCTAAAAGTACAGTCCTAAAACAACAATTTCAATCAAAAATCACCAAACAAGAATTATATGTTACAATATCAGAGTTGCCACTCGATAAGGCCGACTTACTAGTTTCTACCACAACATTAAGCTTAAGGGAATCAATGTCTCCGTGGCACAGACTCGAAACAAATAGATGTTAAATACACACGACACCAAGCATGCATCCATTTAACCAATCTTCATATAAATCCATCAGTGACCACTTGGATTACGGTTCCAAGACAAATAAGACGGATCTCCAAGACGCCTGCACAATATAACAAGAGCAAATCATATATCATCTTACTCATTACAATGAAAGCCAGCATTGATAATAATATTACCTTGGCTTAACCAAATATATAATGGTGAAAGTCACAGCTAGTACAAAACACAAGCCACCAACAGCAAGATACGCAATGCCAATGAAGTTGTTCTTTCCACCAAGCCAGCTAGCAGTCGACAGAACAAGTTTCTTCTTGCCATTGAAACTGTAAGTGTTATAATTATTCTGCAGTGTCACATTTATCATATCACCTGCTTGCAGATCCACCTCTATCTTCCCATATAACTTCCTAAATGTTGGAAGAGCTGCGGTTCTCATCCACACAATAAGATCTTCTTGCTCACTCAACTATGTTCATACCAAAAGTTACTATCAGCTACCAAAAACATAACTAAAGTCTTTCTATATCAATAACGATTATGACGCTTACTGGTATAGATTCGTTAAGACGTGCACCACCGATAAGAGTTCCATTTTGAAAGTTTTTAGGAAACACATTTTTGCCAAACTTATGATCCCTATCACTTTTCCATGAAATCTCTTTCTTTGATACAGGCAACTGCACATTGTTATTAGTCGTGAATCTAAAAGTATCATTAAACATACTCCAGGCTACAAGCCCACAAGGTACAATCGGCATCCCATTTGCATCATCTTCAGGCTTGCAAGTAGTTATGTCATTCTCCTTGCTTCGGCTCCTCAATTGCTGATCACTTCTGCTCTTAACATACCTGCAAACAACACATGTTCTTTCAAAATCTACAATCTTGATAAACTCATGAAATTATATTGGATATGGTATTGTACCTTCGATGATTCTGATAAAAGTTGTCAAGTTGATAGTAAACATAAATAGGCGGCTTCATATGTTTTGGCACCTAAAGAACATTCATTACATGTAAATAAGATTACAACGTAAGATGGTAAAACACTTGATTACTTACTAGTTTACTAATATCCAATATATAACAGAAAGCTGTGTGATTGTGTAAAGCAAGTGATGCGTAAAATCTTACAGTTAGGGATCTAGTGCAAGTTTTGTCTGCATCCGATTGTATAAACCGGACCTTATCCTTTCTCGATCCTGATGGTGCACAGTCATCATCGTAACGATCAACGATTTCAACAACCTAGACAAGATAAACTTAAGAAACTATCACTCAAAGCAACTAATAAAATGTTGACACAAGTGTGAAACTGTCAATTTATGCATACATCACGTGAAGCAAATAAAGATGCAACTCCTATTGGTATAAAGACGATTGTCACAAGCATAAATGCAGAAATCACCTGCAATAACAAAACCGTTACCTAAGATTGTAAACTTTAACATAAAGATTGTAAATCTGAACATAAATATTGTAAATTTGAGCATAAAGATTGTAAATTTGAACATAAAGATTGTAAATTTGAGCATAAAGATTGTAAATTTGAACACAAAGATTGTACATTTGAACATAAAGATTGTAAATTTGAGCATAAAGATTGAAAATTTGAGCATAAAGACCGTAAATTATTAAAAAAAGATTGTAAATTTGAACATAAAAATTGTAAATTTGATCATTAAGATTGTAAATTTGAGCATAAAGATTGTAAATTTGAGCATAAAGATTGAAAATTTGAAAAAGATTGTAAATTTGAGCATAAAGATTGTAAATTTGAGCATAAAGATTGTAAATTTGAACAAAAAGATTGTAATTTGAAGATAAAGATTGTAAAATTAAGCATAAAGATTGAAGAAGAAACGTACCCATCTTGGGGTAAGAATGGGTTTACATGCCGGAAGTTCTTGCTGTGTAAACCTAGAATCTGAAATAGAAAGGGGGATTAATAGAGATAAAAAATAGGATTAGTAATAGTGATTGATGGTTAGGATGAATAATAATAATAATAATAATACATTTGGGTCGTTTGGAAAATCTTGCAGGAGCAGATGAATCTAGGGTTTCAGTAGAAGTGGGATTCATGGGAGCTGTTGCATAACTCATCAGTTGTTGTCAAGATGATGATGATGAAGATTAAGGGGAAAGTGGGTTAAGGAGAGTGGTTCTAGTTCCTGATTGTGTGACTTGTTTGTTATCTACGTTTGTTTGACCCTCAATCATCAAGAAAACAACCCACTGTCTGTTTCTGCCTTTGGCCTGCAATCACATATGTGTTGATGTCTTGTTACTTTCGTTTTTTAAAGCATAATTGGATCTCATTTGCAACTTCCAATGTGGTGTAGTGGTAAGAGGCTTGGATTCTCCAAAAGAGACCCAAGTTCTAGTCCCACTACCACCACTTTGGAAGGGGCAAATGGGGGCAATGAAGGGAGACTTGTGGCCAACATAACTTCGATCTCTGAGCCAAACGGGTTTTACCGCTAGTTTGTTGTCGTGCCTACGGGCGGACGGGCTAGTGGGTTTCCCCCGAATTGGAGTTGGTTTAATAGGTGGGCTTCGGCTACCCAACGCTGTCTGTGTTCGTAGAGCGTTTGGGGTCGCCTTTCGCCATTGGGTTACCCCGGGTAGCCGGGCTTTATTCGTTTCGCTGTCCAAAAAAAAAAAAATTGGATCTCATTTCCCATCCGATTATCTTAATGATTGCTTCACTTTTTCACGTTATGCTAGATAAAATAATATTCAAATTATGATTTTAAAAATATTCATTGAGCAACTAATAGTTTTAATCAGTTTTAAATAAAATCAAAACATAAGTTTTATTTTAAAAAAATGTTTTTTAGTATAAATTAAATGCTCAGTTTTGTACTGTAGTTTTTATAAAAGATAATAAAAAAGTATATATGCTTAAAGAATTTTGTTTTAGGTTGGAGTTGAACGTAAGACCTTCTCCTTTTATGAAATTTAGTTATCTCACATCAACCAATTCTGTTGGTTGAGAATCATTAGCATGTGTTATCAACTAAATGTATTGGACTTGGTTGAGAATCATTAGCATGTGCATATGTTTGTATTTGGTGTTTGACATGGTAAACGTATGTATGTATATATAGCCATATAGGTATGCAAGTTAGGGAGTACTTACGTGATAATTAAGGGGGTACGCTTAGCATATGTTTATGGTCACCTGTCTAATTTTACTCGCTTCTTTAGCTTTATTTTATCAACGTTTGCTAAAAATCACATTGTGTGTGTACGTATAAGCACTCACATACCACCAGCTAGCAAAACGTATATTCAGATTACATAATTTAATACATACGCTTGGTTTGTGGTTTTTTATTTGTCCATGTATTGGGCTATATAATGCACAAGAGTTTTCTGATTGAGATATGAAGTTTTGGAAGCATCAATTCCTTAAACCATAACTTATTTAAACAAATAGAAAGAGACACGTCGAGTAGAGTGAGCGAGCCAAACATATCATGAGTCTTAAGGATCAACAAGATGTGTTTTTGGTTGGTTAGTAAGATTAATCATGTAACGTATTTTAGTCATTGATAAGTCCAAAGCATGAATGGTGTCATGTCGTATTGCAGCTTTGGGGTAGTCCCACTAGGCCACTTATAAGGGTAAACTGAAACTTCAAACTCGATCATTGAACTATACCTCTTGGGTGTACACGCTACACCAACCACCATTCTAAAAAGAGTTACTAGTATTAATGACACATTTACCAACTGCAAACTAAATATATAAATAAATGAAAATTTTCACAGACACATAATTAAGTATAGATTTTGTTTCAATTAAATTACTTAAACTTTTTTTTGTTTCAATTAAGTAACTTAACTTTAGAAGGGTGTTCTGATCCTAAATAATTAACTTGTATAATATATAAAACTTTTTTTTAATATTTAAATTATAAAATAACTTTTTTTTTTTGCCTTTTGTGGAAATTCTAATTTTTTCCAAGTTTTAAATATGTTTCACAAGTTTGAGTGACTTAATTGGAAGAAAACTTATGTTTTAAATATATATATATATATATATATATATATATTTGATTGAAATATTAAAGTAAATTTATGTTATCTAATTGAAACAAAACAAAGTTTGAGTGACTTAATTGGAAGAAAACTTAAAGATAAGCTATCTAATTAAAATAAAATAAAGTTTAAATAAATAACTTAATTTAAAATAAAATAAAATTTAAATAAATAACTTAATTGAAACAAAATTTAAAAATAAGTTATCTAATTTTATTAAAACTTAAAAATAAGTTATCTAATTAAAATAAAATTAGAATGTTTTAACTTTTAATTTGAACAAAACTTAAAAACACATTACCTTATTAAAATAAAACAATTAAACAACTTAATTAAAAAAATCAAAACTTTATTATATTTCTACTAAATTAACCCGTTAATAAAAATAAAACCAAGTGGTGTGGCACATCACATAAATAGTATTCTTTGACACATTGATATATCAAATCAAAATATAAAAAACAAAAATTGACACCAAAAATATGCATGTGAAATTGTGAATGTGTCAGTGTGTCACCATGGTTCATGGTTGTATGTGGTTGGGCCTTTAGTACTGGGCCAAGCAAAGCAATTAAAAGTGCTTTTCAATTTAATAAGTTTAATGTGTATTTGAGGTTTTACAAGAGATCTAAGCCCATATAGTTAAAGTCTTGATTATAGAAAGAAAAACATTCAAAATTTGTTTTGCAACTCAATAAGAGTATAAATCAAGTAATACAAATATAACCTTAATTATCAATGAATTTTTCACCGTCAGTAAAGTAAAATAGTTTGAAAGTCGTCGTTTATAAGGTTTAGTTTTGAAACATGATTAAAAGGCTTGTAACCTAATAAGTATATGTATATAGGGAAAACGGTGTGCCTAGGGTTTTCGCATGCGCCGGAGCCAGAGGTCTCAGGTCACTTTTGGACTTGATATGCGTATCTTTATCCAAATTTCTACACAATGTCGTTTTTAACGGTATCATGGTGTGTCATAAAAACGACCCTTCATGTGAGTTTAAATAATAACTATTATGGTAAGTGATTTGATTAATTTATTTTTAGGGATATAAAATTAATTTTAATAAATAAATATTTTCTATCACAAGTAGTTAATTACATCTTATTAATATTTAGGTGAATTGGACATATAATAATCTTTTCATAATAAACATTATTACTTGTAATCACTTTTTCTTAGAACCCTTAATTGGGTTTATGTACATGAGACTATGTGTACTTGTGAACATGTAATGTTCTTTTTTCTTTTCCTTTTTTTTATTTTCAAACTTGTGTGCTTCACCTCGTCATAGTACGTCATTTATTTCATTTCACGTGTACGTTCTATATAAGAGGAGCTATATATAGGATATCTTAGTTAGGATAATGTTATTACTTATTAAGAATATACAAAAAATCTTGAATAACACATTTAAATGATCAGCAACACTTATGTATATATGCAAAATAATTGTTAATAATGTAAAATAAATAATAAGGTAAAAATAGAAAATTAAAAAGGTTTACAACAAACAAAAATTTATATAAGCTTATAGAATAGAATGGTATATGTTTTTTTGTAATCAATTTTTGTAAAAAAAGTGTAATTAACTTATTATTAAACTCAATGATTATTAAAAAGTGTAAAAAATTAACACAATTACTAATTAACTAAAGTATGTAGGTATCTAATTAGTCAGTAAATGAGTTTGAATTATGATCGTTTGATTAGGGATTTGAGTTGAGTTGAAAAGGTGGTATATATATAGATTAATCCCAACTGTTGATCTATAAGTGGTACATGACCAACCAAAAGTAAGTTTAACATCGAATGAGAATATATTCATCTAGAAAACAAGATGAGAATAAATTCCGGCCTTAAAGAGGAATTGAAAATGATGCTTCAACCTCAAGCAACCAATTCGATCTACGGGTCTATACTAATAAAGAAGAACTCACCTAACTCATTTAATTTGATCATTTTGAACACAAACATACTATATATTATTAATATCAACATTATTATTTAATGGACTAAAAGTTAAACCTTAACTTTATTTTACTTTTTGATGCACGTGCTTTGAGTAGTTAAATACCGACTAGATCTACATAATTCTTTGTGTGGTAAAACTATATAAATAAATATTAGTATATTTAATTGTCGTCAATATAAGCCCAAAATAAATGATTTTAAATCTAATGAAACTTGAAACACTTCATTTTAGTTCCTTCGCTTTGTCTTTTGCGTGTTTTAGCCATCCAAATAAAATTTTATCAACACAATGATACAACCTATACTACGTATTTAGGTTAAATAATAATAACAAATAATAATAATAATAATAATAATAATAATAATAATGATAATAATAATAAAATAATATAGTAATACAATTTACAAAAGCCGGGAGGTGGAATCACATCAAGGACAAAAATAAATACATTAAATAGAACCGAATATGGCACAATGATCTTAGTGATACACAATGGAATAATATGATAGAATTATCTTAGACGCGATTCATGTGCAAAAACATACACAATATTGTTTTTTTAATTGTGTGATCTTAGACAGACAATGATCTTTTGTTTTTGAACTCGCAGTCGATAATATTGTAAATCCAACAAGAAGCTAGATAGATATATAATACATTTAAACTTGTAAATTGCACCAATTAGTCCAACTTGCATGTTTATCCTAGCCTTGATTTTTTTATCTAAAGACGTGATACCATCTTTATGTTGTTTAACAAATCACCTATAGAACTCTGTTTCCCATTAAAAATACGATCGTTTCTCGCTTCTCTTATTCTCTATAAATTAAAAAATATAATAGCTTGCATTACCTCCTTATAACTTCGGTCACCCGACCACTTTGACGATGATCTTAGTAATATTGATTTCAAGTAAAAAATTACTATTTAAAATAACTAAGTCAAATGTAAAATACACAATACAATTTGAAACTATTAAAATACACAATATTGTATATAAACTTTCTACTTAAAACAAGTGAAATGCACAATGCCTTTTGGAATATATATGACACATGCATTTTTACTAGAACACAATGGAGTATGATAAATGATCATAGAAAATGACTCATATACGTGAATAACATATTACATACTCCCTCCGTCCCATTATAAGTGTCCATATTGTCTTTTTTAGTTGTCCCACTTAAAGTGTCCACTTTTAAAATTTATTGGTAAACTTCCAAATTTGCCCTTAATAACATAAAACAAACAATAGGAAGGACCCACAATAATATTTATTGTCAAGGGTATTATTGTCAAATAACAAATAAAAATACCAATAATTTATTGTGCCTAAAACTTTTTGTTTTTCAAACTAAGACTATTCTAATGGGACGGAGGGAGTATTATTTAAAACAAGTATCATAATATTTTTTTTTGTGTAATGTGTGATCTTAGAATATTATCTTAGTAATACAAATTTCATGTAAACACTTACTATTTAAACCAAGCTATTAAAATACATAATCTTGTACATAAACCTACTATTAAAACAAGTAAAATACGTACACACAATATTATTTAAATATGACATACTGATCTTAGTGATACACAAAGACATATATACGACAGAAGACCTTAAAAATGATTAATGCGCATAAACTTGTTAATTAAAACAAAATGAACATATTGTTTGTTACTTCAAGTTAAAATAAGTAAAATACACAACACTCAAAACCCTAAGTTATCATGAGTAATTAAGAACACTATTTCAAGAAGAAAAATACATAACACCATGATAACGATATTGGTTGTATCAACATATCAAATGTAAAACTTGTCGCAATGTTCAATCAAAACCTAACATTATTTAAGCAGAGAGAGGTTATTCTACAAACAAAACTTTTGTCTAATAAACCTAAAAAATACCATCAAGCATCTTAAAAACGGATCAAAGAATTCCGATTTAACTCATTTAACCGGTGTTGAAACTGTGTCGTCAAATACTCTCCCAAATCCCCACCCCACCCCTTAAACCTAACCCCCCATGTAACATTTGCCCCGATTCAATTATGACCTGAACCCGTTTCGTTTTCTGGGTAAACCCGAGACAATGAATAATATTATAATCATTTGATTTATTATGAATAAAGATTTACGTTTATTAATCATTTAACTACTAAATATATGATAAAATGATTTTTATAAAATTTATTTAAGCTAACAATAAAAGTTTAGAGTTTAAGTTTTATAAAAATCTAAATTGTTAGTAGTTAGTTAAAGTTAAGGGGTTAGATGTGTAATTAACAAAACACAAATTAAACCTTTGAACTAAAACTAAATACCAACACAAAGTACAGGGGGCGAAGCTGTAATTATGTTTAAAACCAACCCCCACCCCGTTTTCCCGGCGTGTTACCGGCGACCGCCTCCGGCGACTCCGGCGAGACCCAAATCGATCAAATCTGCATCTTTTTGACCCGTCTAACCCGTTCTTATCACTTAACCATAAGATTCGAACCCATATCCATCCCAAATTTCAGTTTAAACGCGTTTATCATCAATCTAAATCAATACCCACTTAATCCGGTCAAATCCCAATCAAATTCAACAGAGTCAAACGATAAAGATCAAATTAACATGATCTAGAACATTCCTATAACCGATTGAGATGAATTGGACCTGATTAATCTGTAAAAAAACGAGATAAAGCCCTTGAATTTTATCCAACTTCATCCGGAACTAACTCGAAACTGTTAATAGTCGATTACTCGTATTCAACCACTATAAATCATCCAAAACACTCATACGAAATCACATTACCTTTCTGAAACATCGATTTCACTTTTAACACACACACCCAGATCATTAACTCTCTATTCTTCGTTGTTCTGCTCTATAGTCGACGACATACTTCGGGTTCTCTTCAACCATCAACTCGATAGGGCTTTTGATCATCATACAACCAAGAGTAAATCTGCAGCTTTAATTTCATTATCAACATCTCTGTGTCATCAGTTCGATCCGCGATTGAGTCACTATTGTCTTTCTTTCATCTTTATCATTTCCGTCATCAATTCAGGTAATCCAATACTTCATGTTACTCGTGATGATACGCTGATCATCATGGTTATACGTAATTACGATTACAGATTTCATTTGATCGTCAATTTTGGTGTGTATGATTTTTAGGGTTTATATGTAAGAAGTTGGGTTTAAGAAAGTAACATTTAAAAATGTTTTCGTTTGTGTATAAAACAACTAAATGATTCTGGTCTAATGGTTTGTTCAGAATTGTTTCAAGCATTAGGTCCAGGGTTCGATCCCTGGACATGTTTTTTTTTTTTTTTTTTATTTTTTATTTTATTTCTATCTTAAGTTCATTGGTTTAAACAAATCTTTAACATCAACTCAATTAAATTTCTTATAAATACTAATAATTTATGAAAGGGTCACATGAGTTAAATTATGAAGTATTTTACACAATGTCATAAATTTATAAACTAATATTACCTTTACAAAGCTAAGATTTTATATTTTCAATACGAGAAGTTCATGAGTTCTTGTAAAATATATATTTACCAAAGTATATAAATAAAAGACGAGATTTCTTTGTATATAGTTACGTTTATAAGTTCCTTTTACACGAGGTTTCGAGTTTTAAACGTTTAAAATATATGATACATGTAAGATTTGTTAAATTAAAAGTTAATATTTCTTTTACGAAAAGTTTTGAGTCTAAACGCTCGAAACATATAATACGTGATAGCTATATTTTATGAAATGCATACTTATGGTCGAATCATTTTAATTACTTTATTGGGATAAGACCTCTTTTATAACATATAAATTTATAATCAAAACACGTTTTGGTTTACGTACGACCATTATCATGGTATTATTAGATGGGTATTTTTATAAATCCATATACAAAAATAATTAATCACTTTTATCATAACGGTCATGACATTCAACGAATTATGTATTATTTTCGTAAAGAGATAAGATTCATATACAATCTAATCAATATATTGCACATTAAATCATTGCTAAAATAAATATTATAATATTACATTATTATATATTTTCAGTTGTAACATCTAACTACTTAAACCCTGCTTCCCAGCTAGAACCCTAGATTTCATAGACACCTAGATCCGTTTTAGTTATCATTTTAACATAAGCCGACATTCCTTAGGTGGTCCTTAAGGAGATTCTCGGTGCCTTTTTCAAGTTTTACTTTTATTTCGTTTTCATCGAATCAGATTATCAGGTGAGTATTCATAGCCCCTTTTCTGGTTTTCAATTTGGGGTGATATCATGTGACGTATTAAATCAGTTATCAGATTTCAGTTTATCAGTTATTTCAGTTATCAGATTTCAGTTGATCATTTAAACAATTCATGTTATGTCTTTACTTGCAAATTATGTGTTCATAGCCTGATAGCAATTTTTGTGCAAGTGTAATCATTAATTTGTAGAAACCGACAGTTACTAATGGTAGATCTATTGGTCGAAAGGACCCACCCCCCTGATTCTTGGGTGATTATAACTGAGTATCATTATCAAGTAGACCCCCCTTTATCATTGTTCAAGGTTTGATTATGCGTTGTTATCTTGTATGTACATGTTTTGCATTTATAAGTTTAGACATAACGACATGAATTGAGTTTTCTTTATCAGTTTATCTATATGTATTTCAAACCTATGTTTACTCACCAGCTAATTCGTTAGCTGACCAGTTATTTTTCACATGATTTCAGGATGAGCAAGTTAGGAACTTTGGATGCCACGACTAGGGACTTGGACCTAGTTAATTAAATAAAGTAGACTTTTTCTGTTATTGTTGGTTGTATTATTTGTTTGGATAATTGAATTTTAATAATACTTAAACTATTTCTAGTACCATGAGCTATGAGCAATCATCCACTTTCGTCCGCCTCGATGATTCCGCCATCGGTCGGGGTGTGACAGATTGGTATCAGAGCCATGGTTATAGGGAATTAGGTTATTAGAAATGGATGACCTAGTCTATAACTAAGCACCCTAAACATGATTCATCTCATGTTATTATTAATCATCGTTTAGCATTTCGTAATATGAGCATGAGTCCTCTCATGTTATTATTCATTATCTTTTAATGTAAACATGAGTCCTCTCATGTTAGTATTCATTAAATTTTAGCACATCATAATATAAACATGAGTCCTCTCATGTTATTATTCGTTACCTTTGAACACTTTATAATGAGCAACATACTTATGTGTTATACTCATTTATTTAATCATACATCTTAATTAATGGAAATCATAATTCCATCTCAAGTGCTGAGACCTGATTCTTAACCTTAGTTGAATCGTCAAATTTCCAATCAAACTTCGATATAATCATTGAAGTTCAAATCAAATATTTTATTCATGGTTTTCAAACTCTCGTCAAAGTCTAAGTCCCAAAACTGAACACGTGCAATACTGGAAGGGTGGACACCTGTACTTTTGAGATGTTCTGGCTAAGGCAAGTATTCGTATAAATCCAAACCTACCGCTGGATCTGTTACTTACCTGGGAACTCTCAAAAGTGAGTGTCGACTTATAGGTAGTCACGTCTTCATAAAAGTTAACGGACTTACTACTTTGATAAGTCAATGTAACCGTTTGATTTGCTAATCGAACGTTTACACTCAAAGTATCTCTGCACGATCTCATTACCTTAAATGTTCTCAAAATTTTCTTCAAAATGTGATGTTATTATCAAATCGTATCAACAAATCATAAACTTGTTACCAAATCAAGAAAGTCTTCATTATAACGTCAACTTAATAATGAATTATAGATTCATAATCATATCAAAAGTTTACCATCAAATCATGAATTCATTAACTAACTTTGATGTGTTTAACACCTAAAAATCTAAAATTGATTTATACATAAACTTGATATGTGATCGTACTATGTTCTACTTATACATACATTCACTAATCGAACTGAATACACTTCGTTTTTCATAAACGTATTCAAACCCATTGCGGTTATTTATAAACTTTCTCATCACATAATGTTTTATCAACCAAGGATTTTTGAGAAAATTTTTAATTATTTTTAGAGGAAAAAAAAAAAAGACCAATAACTAATTCCAATGAGGATGATTTCCTTAATGGGTCAAACCATACCTTTAAGTTTTGATAATTTTCAAAATTTACTAAGCCTCCTAACAAACGATTTCGTAAATCAATATTCTTTAAAAATATTGGTCACATGTCATACGTATAATTTTTTTCAAATACTATCTAAGGAGTGATAACATGAACCATACTTGGATTTTCTTAAAATACAAAGATCAAACCGAATCACGTTAACTATTTTCAAGAAAACAACCCTATGGTAAGATTAAAATTCTCAAACTTGTTACCATTTTAAAACCTCATCATATACAAACAACATCTTACCATGTAACATTGATTACCTCTATTGTCTATACATCTATTGTCTTAAAATATGTTTTCACATAAACTCTAATGTCTCAAACTGAATCGATTAAGAATTTGGTAACCCTTGTAATTGATATGTTAATTGGATCATCCACACCTAAAATATTCATGAAGTTATTTTTCCATCATCTTAAGAAACTAAACTTTTACATACACGCCACCATACTCTAATGCTAATAAACGTGACCTATCACAAACATGGTTTTCACACGCATATTTTGTTATAAAATTTGATCCACGAACTTGGTTTTCTGTAAATATGATTATGAACCTAAATATCTACGAACTTGATTTCCCGTACATATGATCAAGAAAATCTGTTTACCTGAACATTAAGACTATCTAATGAACTCAATTCTTCATAATCATCAATCAATTCATATATCATCTTGAACTATTTCACAAAACAATTGAACACGAAATCAGATTCCAGGTGTATTATCATATTAGTTTAGAAGAGTTAGGTACCCTTGACCCGCACATGATTGAGGGAACTATGTGGTTCATGCAAAAGCTAAAGTAATTACGGGTGCACACGGAATTATGAAAGCTGGTGCATGGAAACCATAGTAAATTTTGTCATGTGTTTGAGGGCAATGCGACAAATGTGGTATGATAAGGGCATGGTGGATACGCCGCTGGTACGTCCTATATATAAGTGTACTTATCATACTATCGAATGAAGCGTTGCCTGTGACATGAGATATTTGCGTTATTCTTTTACCCTTTCCATATAGTGAAACCTGTTGTCCCCATTCAAAGTTAATCTCAAATAACAGTTAATTATTATCTCAACCTATGCTCTGAAATCAAGAATCGTTCACATCATATGCAATTCAAAACGTAACAATTGTTTTTGCGTGTTATCATTTTTCACTATCATCATCTAGTGCTCAAGTTGGCGATTCAACTTATCGAGTTTGACTTATTGTTGTTCAAATCGAGAGAGCTAGATAACGCTAGTACATTTAAAATGGAAAGCGTATCATCATGGCCAACTTTTGTTGTCGTGCCATATTTATTCATTTTATTAATCCTATTGTATCATTTATTCACTCGTTTTATTAAACATATTTATTCACTTAATTCTTTCGTTCGTTTAATTAATCATGTTCATTCATTGGCTTTGTTTCATTTTATTTCACCTTATTCATCAATTCATTTTATTGACCTCATGTATTCACTTTTATCATTATTCACCGCGTTCATGAACTTTACTCATTTAAATCACTTCTATCTTAATCGAGTCATTTAACTCATCTTATTCACAAGATCGAACACTCGTACTATCCCTTGATCAAGTCAAATCCTACTCTATTCTAATTAGAAGTAGCAATCAATTCGTAATTGAACCTCTGTTCATTTAAATCACTGAGTCCTACATAACTCAAACCTTGTTATATACCATATTATCAATAAACTTAATAACATTAGAGGAGATTAATCCTTAACGACGTACCTTACTAAATCTTAAGTCAAAGATATTACCAAATATACACTCAAGGCGTCAATTCTTTATCAATACTAACGTAAATCAAATTTCGGGACGAAATTTCCTAAAGGAGGGGAGACTGTAACATTTGCCCCGATTCAATTATGACCTGAACCCGTTTCGTTTTCTGGGTAAACCCGAGACAATGAATAATATTATAATCATTTGATTTATTATGAATAAAGATTTACGTTTATTAATCATTTAACTACTAAATATATGATAAAATGATTTTTATAAAATTTATTTAAGCTAACAATAAAAGTTTAGAGTTTAAGTTTTATAAAAATCTAAATTGTTAGTAGTTAGTTAAAGTTAAGGGGTTAGATGTGTAATTAACAAAACACAAATTAAACCTTTGAACTAAAACTAAATACCAACACAAAGTACAGGGGGCGAAGCTGTAATTATGTTTAAAACCAACCCCCACCCCGTTTTCCCGGCGTGTTACCGGCGACCGCCTCCGGCGACTCCGGCGAGACCCAAATCGATCAAATCTGCATCTTTTTGACCCGTCTAACCCGTTCTTATCACTTAACCATAAGATTCGAACCCATATCCATCCCAAATTTCAGTTTAAACGCGTTTATCATCAATCTAAATCAATACCCACTTAATCCGGTCAAATCCCAATCAAATTCAACAGAGTCAAACGATAAAGATCAAATTAACATGATCTAGAACATTCCTATAACCGATTGAGATGAATTGGACCTGATTAATCTGTAAAAAAACGAGATAAAGCCCTTGAATTTTATCCAACTTCATCCGGAACTAACTCGAAACTGTTAATAGTCGATTACTCGTATTCAACCACTATAAATCATCCAAAACACTCATACGAAATCACATTACCTTTCTGAAACATCGATTTCACTTTTAACACACACACCCAGATCATTAACTCTCTATTCTTCGTTGTTCTGCTCTATAGTCGACGACATACTTCGGGTTCTCTTCAACCATCAACTCGATAGGGCTTTTGATCATCATACAACCAAGAGTAAATCTGCAGCTTTAATTTCATTATCAACATCTCTGTGTCATCAGTTCGATCCGCGATTGAGTCACTATTGTCTTTCTTTCATCTTTATCATTTCCGTCATCAATTCAGGTAATCCAATACTTCATGTTACTCGTGATGATACGCTGATCATCATGGTTATACGTAATTACGATTACAGATTTCATTTGATCGTCAATTTTGGTGTGTATGATTTTTAGGGTTTATATGTAAGAAGTTGGGTTTAAGAAAGTAACATTTAAAAATGTTTTCGTTTGTGTATAAAACAACTAAATGATTCTGGTCTAATGGTTTGTTCAGAATTGTTTCAAGCATTAGGTCCAGGGTTCGATCCCTGGACATGTTTTTTTTTTTTTTTTTTTATTTTTTATTTTATTTCTATCTTAAGTTCATTGGTTTAAACAAATCTTTAACATCAACTCAATTAAATTTCTTATAAATACTAATAATTTATGAAAGGGTCACATGAGTTAAATTATGAAGTATTTTACACAATGTCATAAATTTATAAACTAATATTACCTTTACAAAGCTAAGATTTTATATTTTCAATACGAGAAGTTCATGAGTTCTTGTAAAATATATATTTACCAAAGTATATAAATAAAAGACGAGATTTCTTTGTATATAGTTACGTTTATAAGTTCCTTTTACACGAGGTTTCGAGTTTTAAACGTTTAAAATATATGATACATGTAAGATTTGTTAAATTAAAAGTTAATATTTCTTTTACGAAAAGTTTTGAGTCTAAACGCTCGAAACATATAATACGTGATAGCTATATTTTATGAAATGCATACTTATGGTCGAATCATTTTAATTACTTTATTGGGATAAGACCTCTTTTATAACATATAAATTTATAATCAAAACACGTTTTGGTTTACGTACGACCATTATCATGGTATTATTAGATGGGTATTTTTATAAATCCATATACAAAAATAATTAATCACTTTTATCATAACGGTCATGACATTCAACGAATTATGTATTATTTTCGTAAAGAGATAAGATTCATATACAATCTAATCAATATATTGCACATTAAATCATTGCTAAAATAAATATTATAATATTACATTATTATATATTTTCAGTTGTAACATCTAACTACTTAAACCCTGCTTCCCAGCTAGAACCCTAGATTTCATAGACACCTAGATCCGTTTTAGTTATCATTTTAACATAAGCCGACATTCCTTAGGTGGTCCTTAAGGAGATTCTCGGTGCCTTTTTCAAGTTTTACTTTTATTTCGTTTTCATCGAATCAGATTATCAGGTGAGTATTCATAGCCCCTTTTCTGGTTTTCAATTTGGGGTGATATCATGTGACGTATTAAATCAGTTATCAGATTTCAGTTTATCAGTTATTTCAGTTATCAGATTTCAGTTGATCATTTAAACAATTCATGTTATGTCTTTACTTGCAAATTATGTGTTCATAGCCTGATAGCAATTTTTGTGCAAGTGTAATCATTAATTTGTAGAAACCGACAGTTACTAATGGTAGATCTATTGGTCGAAAGGACCCACCCCCCTGATTCTTGGGTGATTATAACTGAGTATCATTATCAAGTAGACCCCCCTTTATCATTGTTCAAGGTTTGATTATGCGTTGTTATCTTGTATGTACATGTTTTGCATTTATAAGTTTAGACATAACGACATGAATTGAGTTTTCTTTATCAGTTTATCTATATGTATTTCAAACCTATGTTTACTCACCAGCTAATTCGTTAGCTGACCAGTTATTTTTCACATGATTTCAGGATGAGCAAGTTAGGAACTTTGGATGCCACGACTAGGGACTTGGACCTAGTTAATTAAATAAAGTAGACTTTTTCTGTTATTGTTGGTTGTATTATTTGTTTGGATAATTGAATTTTAATAATACTTAAACTATTTCTAGTACCATGAGCTATGAGCAATCATCCACTTTCGTCCGCCTCGATGATTCCGCCATCGGTCGGGGTGTGACACCCCACCCCCCAAATAAACTATAACACAATGATCATAGATTATACAAAATGATAAAAATAAATAGCCTTGTTTTTTTATAAAATGGCCCTAAGCGTTAGAAGTTTTGTCTTGCTTCTTCTTAACTTTTTAACTTTATACTATCCGTATTTCGTAATTTTGTTGCTTGTTCTTCGACTTTTGAAACACAAAGCATCTCCGATGGATCTATGCTTGCCGATTTCTCCTGTGAAGATAGGTTTTCTTCTTACGTGAATATATAATAGATCGAAATATAACACTATTACCCTCATGTAGGGTTGTCTAAATCTTTCGTCGTTCGCCGCTTGCTCGGAAATTGCTCAAAAAATGATCGCTCTTTTTTCGCTTGATTCCGCTCCACTTGGTTCGGTTTGTAAGCGAGCGAAGGTCTGCTCGGTACGGTTCGGCTTGAATAATTTTAATTTATTTTATATATAATTATATATGCACAAGTAATATGTTGTTATAATTATGCTGATACGATATATATTTTTTAAAAATATTAACTATTTTTAAAGTATTTGAAAATCGTAGTCATTTATCTCTTTTAAAAAATATCTTGCATAATTTCAAATACTTTAAATATAATTAAAAGATAATTATTTATAATATTTAATATTTCAAATAACAATAAAAACAAATTATATATTTGTGCATATATATATATATATATATATATATATATATATATATGTATTTATGTTAATTGTTAATAGTTTTATATATACATTATATCAACATCAACCTTAAATTCTAAACAAATTACAAGTTACTATTAGTTTTTTTAAAGCTACTATATAATTTATATTTTACATTATATTCAACTTTAAACTTGTTTCTTATAAAAAGTTTAAAGGGGAAAAAAAGAAAAAAATAACAATTCTCATAAATTCACTCGCGCTCGCTCGAAAAATACTCGGTTCGATTTGGCTCATTTGCGCTCGGTTTGAATTTGGCTCAATTTGTAAATGAGCCAATCGGCTCGGTTCGAATTGTAAACGAGCAAGCACGAGCAAGCCCTCGTTCCATTCGGCTCGACTCCTAAATAGCCCTACGACCTCATGCGCCAGAAAAGTTATAAAATTTACAAAATTGTTAATGTAAAAATTAAGAATTGCAGATAAGAAGATTAAAAGATCTAATGACCTTAAATCATTCTTACAATGTTAGATTAAAAGTCTTTTTAGAATAACCATACCTAATATGTTTATTTTTATTCAAATTACCAGATTTAATATTAGTGTGCTAGACACGTGGTTAAATAACAATATTTAATAACTATAATCATTATACTTATTATATTTAAGGATTTGTAAATCTATACCTTCTAATAAAAGAGGGTTTTAGAGGACACTTGTCATTCAATGGAGAGGGTGTTAGAGCATTTTTCCCGCCAAAACTAAAAATCTTTTATTTTAAGCTATGTATGGAAGGAAATCGATAACATTAAATCACACATAATATTCTCTTCCAATGTTTCAATTTATATCCTTGAAATAACTATTAAAACGGGAAACAAACATCTTAAACAAATTACTGTATCAGAATTTACGACCCAGACCCATGCATGCCGACCCATACACTCGACCTGGTACATATGAGTGTCACCGCGAATTTTTCTGGATATCTATTATTTGGATTATTTTTTTAACGACAAATGTAGGACCATGCTTCGGAAGATATATATTATCTTAATCGGACCCACCTATCTATTTCCCGACCGAGACCGCACCCTAACCCCACAAGAGGAAACCCAACCCACCTTTGGTGAGAAAACCTTTTGGCCCATCCTAGAACCTCTATTTTTTATTTTTTTTATTCTAAGTGGGACTTGAACCCAAGACCTCCTCATTTTTTATAAATCTTGGTTACCTCTTCTTAACCACTTGAGCTAAGGATCATTGGTATCTGGATTATTTGTATATCTGTTTTTTCTTAATCTTTTTTTAATTAATTGGTGGGATTTATAAGGTATCCAGTTTAAAATCTTCAATATCTAATTTGCTACTAATAGTGTATTTGTAATTTAAATATATTTGTTTAAATCTAATATTTGTTCATGTAATATTTAGTTTATTTTCAAATGTTACTTTTTCGTAAAATTTTAGAATTGTGTTTTTATGTTTACGTTGTTAGCGTTCAGCCCGTGTAACACATGGGAAATAACCTAGTATTTAATATTTAAGTGTTTGTAATATTTTGGTAAAAATACAATAAATCATAAAGTTTTGGTTTCATAACTTTCTCAATTTTTCCTCTCAAACATTTTTTAACTGAATAAATAAGTTTTTCTTAAAAAAATAAGGCTAAAAAAACATTAATTTATTATATACTCCAGCTTTTAACCGCCGAAGATTATATGAGAGTATGAGACCTTTAACTTTGTCATTTTTTTATCTTTTTAAATACATGTTCACCATGTGGAGATGTATAACTAGATGACCGGCATTAATTCTACAAATAATGAACTATTATTTTATTTTTTTACTTAAAAAGAAATTAGAGCTATTAACGAAAAACTATATATATATTTCGTTATCGGGATACTTAAGAAAGTAAGTGAACTTTTTGGTTTTCAAATCAAGATGTGGAACGCAAGAAGTGGTAATGATCATAGTTCCACCTCGGACTAGTATACATATATATATATATATATATATATATATATATAGGATATGGTTTAAGAGAGAACTCATTTTAAGTTGAGAACTAAAGAACTACCAAAAATACAAGGGATAGAATTTTAAAGAGGAAGGGTAAAATTGGAACTTTAAATATATAAATCTTTAAACATTTCTATATTTTGCATACGTTAATATTATTTTAAAAAATTGCACCATTAGATCAAGAATTTCATTATCTTTCATTTGAGTATAAATAACGTCATAAAAAATATTTTTTTTCTCGTTTTTTTAAATTTCATACTACATATATGTAGTATTGCGATACTGTATTTGATTATATTTTTCTTTAAACGTTACTAACTTTTTCATACGCTATTTACATTAAATAATTTTAAAAATCACATTTTGGTTTTTTTGATACTACATATATGTAGTATCAATGTACTTGATGCATTTATTAAGTGGCCAAATGACTCAAGAGTCTAATAATTATTTAAAGTGTACATATGATCTCAAATAACCAATAACAAAGTTCGTAAAATTTCGTATTAAAAAACTTATGGCAAATGAAAACAAAACAAATACTTATACTATGTCTAAACATAAAGATAATAATAAACTAATAAACCAAGGACAAAAATATCATAAAAAAGTAAAAAAAACTTGAAATTTAAACTATAAGATAGCAATGCATCAATATTGCATATACTGCATATATGTAGTACTTTGATACTACATATATGTAGTATACGATAATGCATATATGCAATACTATAAAATTTAAAAGGGGATAGTGAATATGGTGATGTTATGCACCTAAGTTACACGTCAAACCATTAAAATTACGTAGCTTTGATAAATTAACTAAAATTTTTTTATTAGAAAACTTAACTTATTGATCTTTATTCAATGTTAATGGACGACTCAGTCTTTCCTCTTAGATCATAATTTTTCTCTTTCTCATTTATTCAATAATCGTCATTTATTTTAGTAAAATATTATCCGTCCTTTAAAAATTGATCGTAACTCAATTGGGTCGTCCATTAACAGATTAATATAACATGACTATTATGATATGCGCATGCTGCACATATTCATACCACATCACATAATGCGAACCAAGTTATTGCTAGCAATGTCAATACGATCATATGAGAAAATCCAAAATTGGAATTGAGGCATGATGATGTTGTTTTTTTGTTATAACGTCATCGAAATCAATGCCCTTGAACTTTTGATATTTTATCAAAGTATGTAGTTTTGATGGTTTCTTGGGTAATTTAGGTTCATAACAACACCGTATTAATTTCCCCAATTTAAAAACATACGGTATCGTATATTACATATATGTAGTATTGAAAGTAAAAAAAACGAGAAAAAATTATTTTTTTATAACGTTATTTATACTCAAATGAAAGATATTGAAATTCTTGATCTAATGGTGCAAAAAAAAATTTAAAAACTTAACGTATGCAAAAGATAGAAATGTTTAAAGATTTACATATTTAAAGTTCCAATTTTACCCCTTCTTTAAAAATTCCATCCATACCTTTTTTTAGTTCTCTAGTTCTCAACTTAATATGGAGTTCTCATTTGATCCCTCCCCTATATATATATATATATGTATAGTTTTCCCTCATAATTATTTGTTCATATATAACAGATTGAAGCTAAGTGGTAATTATTATGATTACTTGCATTTGAGATTAAAATAGGATTAAATCTACAAAAATAAAGTTAATAATAATAATAATAATATTAAAATAGTAATAATAAACTAATATTGAAAAAAAGGAAGAAGAAGAAGAATGCGAATCTTCTTTTGATTGTGAAAGAAGAAAGCATTTATTCCGATGGGGTTTGAAGCATCCATTCCTTCCTTCTTTTATAAATTTAGATGCTTTAATTTAATTGGATATATATATATATATATATATATAATTTTAACCTTACTTAACTACTTAGCTAGCTTGGCTGCCTATATATCTTTACCTACACAATATACATATTAATATGCAGTTCATCTGTCTTCTAAGTTTTGATTGCATGTTTTTCTTTGAGATAATATTGCATGATAATTATATATCTTTGAGATAATATTGCATGATAATTATATATGCATAACAAATTATAACAAATGCAATGTCCAAGATGGCCGGTTTATCTATACGTTAAACAAAACGGTTAATTAATTATGATCATAAGCAACCATAAAACACAACAAGCTACATGGTTGACGTTGAGTGTTCTTTAATCAAACAAACAAACATACTTAGAAAAAAACATTAATATCACTACAATATTAATTTATTAGTGGCAGAACTTTAGCCACATGCAATATTTACATTCTACTTTAGGCCATGATCCAAATATTGTCGTTTTGAGTTAAGTACTTAAGTTCTATTCGAATCGACAAACAATATTCAAGTATATATAACACTTTAAGTTTATAAATTAAGATGTATGAGAAGTAAAGGTATGTGGCTATAGCTAGCACCTGCATGCATGGATATGATATATGTCAGGTGGACAAACTTGTATTCGACAAAAGTACAGAACTAGAAAGAAGTTAAAGGAAAAAAGATATATATTTAAGATGAAATTAAATTGTATTGAACACTCCCAAGAAGAAAAAAAAAACTAAACTTTAATTAGGTCCCCCTCAGCTGAGGCCATAACTTTAAATATATATATATGCACATATATATTGTAGCTAGCTCATGATATATATATGTTTTTAGTCCTCAAAGTTAACAGCCATGCACATGCATATCCTTAAAGTTACTAACTTCCATAATATCTTCTTCTTTACTGCTTTTTTCCCCATATACAACAAACTTAGTTTCCACTATTTCTATCTACATATTCTCCTTCCTTCTTCTTCTTCTTCAATCCTCCTTCATCTGCTTTTCAACTTTTTCCTTTCTGTCTCTGTGTTGAATCACCTAGGAATTGGTGCGCGTTCAAATTTCAACAAAAATTAATCTAGCTTCATTCTTATGCATGTACGTGTAATAGTATATATATTAGAAACAAAATGGTAGGCATCCAAAATTAACAAAATGGAGCAAATCTTATTGAGTCATGCATCTTGTATATAAAAGGTAGTGAATTACTAGGACTCATTTACCCAATCAGTATCTCTCCGAAGAGTCCTTGATCTGCTGACCGAACCTACTATTATTTATGAAGGCAAGCAACCACAATTCCACATATATATTTTTTAGTGAGGTTTTCATATTTTAGATGGTTGTGAGTAGATGAAAGAACTATTTGAAAAGTTCATAATTCATCTAGCTTTATATTTGAAACGTTATTGTTTAACTCTTATAGGTTACGAGTATAAGAAAAAAAATATAAAAATATTATTTAACTGAAAACTTAAAAGATCCAAATTTCGTATTATTAAAACAAGGTAACGAGTGCAATAGACAAAAACATATCAAGTACGAATAAGAGCATTAAAACCAAAGTACTATTATATAAAAATATACAAATATATAACTATAAATAATTTTAATTCGAATTTCGTATTTAATCTAGAATCACAAATTAGAAATTTGCTTGAAGTTCAACATTAGACTTCGAATCGCATTCGAATATGAATTCTCGAATTTCGAGTCGTCTGTTTTCATATCAAATCTAGTTGAATTTCAAGTTCTTCGAATCCGATTTGAAAACTGAATACCCCTAGTTATTTCTTTCTAATGAGACATTGTAAGACGAATGTTATAATGTATTTATCCTAAAAAATTAAAAAAATATTTGTAAAAAATATGAAAATGACTCTTTCTCTCTCTCTCCCACTATATATATATATATATATATATATATATATATATATATATATGTATACACACACACACATATATATATATATGTCTTTAATTTGGTTTTGTTACATTATATTACATTTATCTATAAGTATAAGTGCGCACATATAGACCTAGAGTTCAAATCTTGCTTTGAGTAGTTTTCAAAGATATAGCAATAACACTCGTCTCAGGCTACCACTCGGCTTCGTTTCCGAGTCAAAAAGGTTTTACGTGGCATGGTTAAAGGTTTCTGCCTGAATTTTCTCTAGAACAATTGGTTGAAAAGTTTCTACTCCGATCAAATTGACCCGTAAGAAGGGTTTTGTTGAGTCTTCGGTCCATTACATTCCTAGTAATGATAGAGCCCCAATACCGACGAAAAACACCTATTGGTGTTAGAGACAAGGTTTCGTCTCGGTTCTTACACTTTTAAGTGCATCGGTTATAAAGCGTTATGTTTAAAAAAATCCGAATGTATAGAGGTTGATTTCTTAGTGTGAATTAATTGTACGTGGTCTACTTTGCATGGCGTCAAGTGACCCGAGTTTGTAATTCAACTTTGAAATGAAGTTAGTTTAATTAATTATATTAATCCGGATCCTATGTGGTGTATAAATTAGTTAAGTGCACACATATATACAAACAAAGATTCTCTCCTTTTTATTCTTTTGTTCTTTATTTCAATTCCCTAGCTTTTTTTTCAAGTTAACACCATAATGTAAACAGTGACAGTTATTCGTTTTACAATTAAGAAATGTAAAATAAGTAGCAAAGTTAGCTTCTTCTTGAGGCTATATATTTTTCATTCATACAATCAAATATTAATCTTAACTGGGCCTAAAAAGGGTTTTAATTTCTTCTTTAAAAGACGAACCTTATTCTTCTTCCTCTATTTGCATATCGCATTTGTTCTTCTTGAATCTCTCGATCGATCTCTAACACAATTAAGCATACACACACACAAACATTAATAACAAACATTAACAAACACACAAAGAATGTTCCATTCAAAGAAAGCAGCTGGTTCTTCAACAACTGCTATGAATTCACTTCACCATAATCATCACCATCATCATGATCAAAGATCCAACATGTGTGGAGGAGTTGCTACTGCTAGTAACCATACCTCCGCTGCTGCTTCCGCCACCATACAAGGTGACTCCGGTCTCGTTCTCACCACAGACCCCAAGCCACGCCTCAGGTGGACCGTTGAGCTCCATGAACGCTTTGTTGATGCTGTCGCCCAGCTTGGAGGACCCGATAGTAACTACCACCCTAACTTAACTTATTTAATTACTTTTCTTAACTATGCATGGTTGTTTGTGTACCATATAATTAACATGGATCTGATATTTAAACAACAAACAAACATACTCAGTAAAATATCTACCTAGTAAAGTTATTGGTAGGGTTTCGAGAGGGTGTTATGATATCAAACTTTGCATGTATCTATCCCAAAGGATAGATACTACGAGCATGCACCGATGAGCTAGTACGAATAATTAATGTGGATCGATCTAGTCTTTATGATGGTTATTGAAGTTGATCTAATGAGTTTGCATATGTGTGTGTAAATTTGTAGAGGCAACACCAAAGACAATCATGAGAGTCATGGGAGTAAAGGGGCTCACACTTTACCATCTCAAGAGCCATCTTCAGGTATTTTTCAACATTAATTTGTGCATCAAGTTTTCACCTTTTTTGTATATGTATATGCATAGACAACTTAACGGTTTCAACTCGCTTTTTCTTGATTTCAATCTGGTTTTCAAACAGAAATTCAGGCTGGGAAAGCAACCTCACAAAGAGTTTAATGATCACTCTATGAAAGAAAGTGAGCGAGGTGAGTTAATTAATTATCCGCCTTTTTTTCAGTTGTTGATACGCGTGTGATACATGTTCAAATTTCCTTATATCATGTGGACCGACCTTTTTTTGCAGCATCAGCACTAGAACTTCAAAGAAACAGTGGTGCATCGTCCTCTGGAATGATGGGCCGGAGTATGAATGAGTAAGTAACCGCGCTCTATGTGTATTACAAGTCACAAAGTCTATATGTTTTTAAGTAGTGTTTGATGTCAAAAATTACTCTTGTGATTAGGATGCAGATTGAGGTTCAAAGAAGACTTCATGAACAATTAGAGGTACTTAGTTACTATTTGATGCTTGATACAATATATAAATATGCGCGACCAGGGTTATTACAAAACACTAAATTTTGACGTTGTTACATTTTCAGGTACAACGTCATCTACAATTAAGGATAGAGGCACAAGGAAAATACATGCAAACAATACTTGAAAAAGCTTGTCAAACACTAGCTGGAGACCAAAGCATGGCTGCTGCAGGTTATAATAATAATGGTAATAAAATGGTTGGAAATACTGGTGTAGGGATTGGAATGAATATGAATATGAACATCAGTTCAAGCACCAGCAGTACTAGTCATCTTGAACAAGCACCACCGGGCCATCGAGGAAGCGTCATGCTTTTCCCCGGGGATCATGTGCCACCGGCTATTAAGGACTTTGGCTCTCTTAATTTCCCATCGTTTCAAGACCTTAACCTTTATGGTACTTCTCAATCACCATCGCCACCAGCCGTTGCAGCAGGTTGTGCTCTTCTTCATCATTGATTTATGTTTCGAATTGGAACTTTTTTGGTTTCTAGGTGGTCTAGAGAAAACATAATAGTTTGTGCAAGGTTTTTAAAAGCTTTTTGTCTCTTGAGATTTTGCTTTTTTAAACAACAATTCCTAGATTTTCTACGATTTTGGTTGTGGGGTACTTTCACCGCTTAATCGCCGGGGTAAACCATTGGGGAGGGAAGTTTTCAACCCTAGTAGCGAATTTTAAGAAAAGTTTATCGGTACTGTTTGAGATCAGTTGTCGCATCTTATATTCTTTTAAAACAACCATACCCAGTAAATCTCACCAGGAACCATGCATTATATTTTCTCTAGACAATGCAAAACAATCTTTGGATTAGTTTTGAAAACTTTGTGTTGTGCTAAAGCTTGTACTCATAAGGAATGGAATATGATATAGCACAGGTACTGGTGCGGCCCGAAAGAGCCCCTTAATGTGGTCTGATGAAGAGCTCCACCTCCAAGACGACCAACAACAACAACAAGAGCATCATCATATCGCGGTATTATCTAACAACAGTTCAGAAGGAGGTGGATGTGATCTTGATTCGACAGTCCCCAACCACATTTTTGAAACAAAGCCGTTAACGTTAGCAAGTAGTCACAATGTTGATCATATTCACCATCATCATCTCGGTTTAGGGCCCTTGGATCATAACTTGAAGTTAGAAAGAACATCTCCAAAAAGACCACCATTGTCATCAAACAGTTCTATGGATAACATGAGGGCCACACTCTCTACTAACAGTAACTCTAATATGTCTCCACAAGGAAGAAGCTCTTCATTTGGCTAGCTAGCTCATATCTATACATGATACATGATATATATATAAATTTGGGTTTGTGTTAGGTTATAATCTATTTAAAATTTGTAAAACTTAGATATTTAAATGCTAGGTACGTAATAACTTAATTATATCTTGGTATATTTAATAATTGCTAATTTTGGGTCGTGTTACCTATTGAAAGCCATAAAAATGAATGTAAAGAACTTGATGTTGTTTTCATATATGCATGCATGGTGTTTTTGGTAATTCTTTCGTTTTGTTAGTTTGTACATACAACTTTTAAGAAGATCTAAAAATATATAATAGCTATATATTGCTTCAATAGTTTAGATACTCGTGTAAAATACGAGTTAAATAAAAATATATTAAAATAAATATAGATAATCACTTTTTTAATAAAATAACTGGTTATTAAATTATATAGCTTTTTGAATTTAAATTTAGCAGAACGTAACAAAATTTAAATTTACTGTTATGTTGGTAATGTGTATGAATTCTTCGTTAAACTATGCAATTTCAATTGTACAAAGTATAAAATTCAATAAGGTTGTTTAAAATAGATAAGTTGAATTTAAATTTAAACTTATGATATTAAAAGAAAAGATTTTAAGTAAATAGTTATTCAAAATTGACTTAATTAAGAGTTATTTGATTTTAATAATCCGAACTTTTGTATATTAGTCAATATTAATCCCAACTTAATAAATTCCTTGTGGCAATCCCCAACTTGGAACTTATTTTTCTACAATGATCCTTCGTTAAAGTTAATTTAATGCGTTAATTTTTTTTAATTTTTACCCGATGTTTTAGGGCTTTTGATCGGGAGGACAATAATAGACATAGTCTATTGATGTAAGACTTACCTTGAGTCGATACTCTAAATGACCAAACGGTCTTCAATCGGGTCTTTACACCTAACGATGCTTAAATCGGATGTTAAAATTTTCTTCGTTTGGAACATTGGCTCAATGTAAGTTTTACATTAATAGACTCGTATTGTCCTCCCGTTCAAAAGCCCTAAAACACCAGTTTTTTTAATTTAATTAACATGGTTAATGTAAAAGTAACACGTAGAATAAAGTAATGTGATAATGATGTGTAATGCTTGAGATCGAGAAGGAAACATGGCAAAAAGTTAGCTTTATTAGCATACTACATTATACCCCGTGTGTTACACGGGTTGAATAACTAAAACATGTAACGATCATCAAACATAGTAAACAAGGATTCATACGACAAGTAAGTATCACACTATAAATCATTACCATCTTTAGTACGTTTTCTAACACCAAAAAACTGATAACCTATATAGGAAAAATTAGAAGCATGTTGCATATATATAATATACTTTTTACTTAAAACCTTTATTCTGTTGACAATGATTTATTGTTCTATTGTCTTCTCAACAAAAGTTAGTTTAACTAAAGTTCTACAATCACGCCCAGACAATCCAGCTTATACTATGCTAATAAATATTCTTTTATTAAATTTATGCGATGAATTTGCTGAAAAACCTGATCCAAATAAGTTATTAAAATTTATCAACATATTTTTGGATCGAAATATATCGATATATATTTTGGTAAATGATACGTTTACTAAGAATAAGAGAATTATTTTTTGATATATAATTTTGGTAGATGATACATTTACTAAGTATATGGTAATTATTTTTGTAATTTATAAGGAAAGATATTAACTTGATGATTGTATGTTGTGCAATAGTATGAGGATTAAATATGTAATATTAATGAGCGAGAAAATAATGTCAATAATAGCTCCATTGCATACCATGTGGCATTAAAAATCCTCTTTTATTAGAAGGTATAGATACGGAGATATAAACATTATATTTAAGGAATTATAACTATTTCTTTAGATTTGACAATTCCCTGCCAAACTTTCATCAATAACACAAATATTTTTTTCCCTTCCAAATATGAAAGAACTTTTTTTTAATATTAGATTAGGCATATTGTAAAAATAAAAAGAAAAACATAAAGTTGGAATATTAGATGTATGCATTAATAGTCATGCTAGTAAACATTAGAGACAAGAATCCATGATTTAAACGCAACATGCTAAAATTTAAACCACATATATAGTAAGCTAATAACCACGTGCATGTCTCGTGTTGTTTGTGCATTACATATTCACGTACTTTTTTTTTCACGTACATCAAGTTCAGAGCCAAGTAAACATGAATTAGTAACTCCTCTAAATATATACAGAGATATTTGTGGCGACTGGCGAATGTATTTAGTCAGCTAATGCGACCTAAACATACATATCACATGTCTTTAAGATCATGCACAATTTTTGTGAATTCTTGGCACCTGACAAGTTTCTTGCACATTAACACAAGATGTAATCTTGTCTAGATGAATTTAACGGTGTCATCATAAAATGTAGCTTAAAACCAAGGAATAAACATTAAAAAAACTTGATTACTATGAGATTAAAAGAAATATTGCCATCTAAGTCAAACAGTTAGTCACTTTCAACTTTTCAAAAACACTTTATTGATTATATGAACCCGTCTTAATACTATTTCTTTCCTAAATCGACTTAGATCAACCGAGCCAACCCATTATGAAATTGATATTTCTTAAATCTGTCTGCTTTATCCTGAACACATCTTGCTCAAAACCCATATGGATTGTTCCCCGACCCTGTATACCCATTATGTATGTACTAATGCATATCATGTGTCTCACCAAACTGAAGTCTATCTGAACATGAGAAGTCTAAGCATAAACAAAGCAGAATTCCAAAATATCTATAGTTTTACAAGCATGGCGCTTTGTCTAAATACTTTTGGGACAATCACTAGATCTTACAAAAAAATAGACGTTGCGTGCAAATATCACCGATCATCCATACAAGTTGGTTAACTTTTATACATTCACGCCTAATGTAATGGTCCCCCTTCCCCCTCGGTAAACATAATTACAAAAAAATTGAGACCGAGTACACAAAAGAATGAGGCGGAAAGATCAAGTACCAATTCATCAAACAGCAAGAGACTGACCGGCAGTACTCGGTTGGCTGCCGTACTCTGAGATCTTCCCTTTTTGGGTTTCTTTGATGGTAGATTACAAAAACCTTAAAATAATAATACTAATAGTAATATAATAATAATTCATCCATCGTAATATCAGAAAAATGGCCTACCAAGCAAATTCCATCTTAGTCATCGATTTCTTGAACCCACGACAGATCTGCCATACATGAATGAATATCAAGAATTGATCACGAAACTACCAAACAAAAAAAGACTGTGTCCTTATGTGTGTAAGACAGAGAGATACCTTGAAGCACAGATTCTACTACTGCATTTGGAACAAGAAGCCCAACAATGCGCTGATTATCTGTTGTAGTCTCAATGCGCACAATACGTATCCTTCTATGGCTTATGCGGGTCTGTATTCAACGTAAATCAAACTTATAACAGTGACTACAAGTTGAATAGATTAAATCAATCAACTAGTAAAACATGCACTCAACTAAGCAATTATTATATCCGAAAATACAGGCCAATCAGTCACTTTAGAATAGTACCTGTTTAGATAGGGCTTTTGCAATGGTTCCCCAGACTGGGAGAATAAGGCCACCGAGTACATTAACTTCCTGCTTTCTTCTGCCAACAGTACAATAGCTCCCAAGCTTACAATTTGGACCATGCATGCACTGCAGATTACCATATACTTGGTTAAGCTAGTCACAAAAACATAACTTGTAAAGCATACCAAAAGTTCCAATACATGATGTATCTAAATAGCTTGGTAGTTGAGATAATACTGTGTTAATCAGATACTATACCTGCTTGGATGCAACGTCGTACTCCTCCTTCCATCCACTGTGTGCTTTTTCTAATGACACTGTCTTTCTGTATTTGTCCTTCAGCTCCGTTATGGACATCTCCCTGCAAGTTAAAAATTTTAAATAATAAAGCATACACCCAACCATTGGAAGCAAACTATACAGGCAAAAAAAATGTGACAAGTAACAAGAGGTTTTGGAACCTGAGTGTTTCCCCAATAGCTGGGCGGAATATTTTATACATACCAGCAGAACTGAAAGACAAGAGTTCATCTCAGTGGAGATAAAACAGTATACTTCTTAAGCCAGATAATATAAAAGTAAACTCTAGCCAGATGGCAATATAAATCATTGAAGATAATCAGTCAAACTTTGATACCCTTCGATTGCCAAAAGAAAGTGTCTTTTTCCCATCCATTCTCTCTTAGATTCATAAAATCCATTAAATGAAGAACCAGATGCATCTTTTTGTTTCTCATTAAGCAATGCAGATGCAGCCTGTAAAATATTAGAGAGATTACACAAGCCTAAATAAAAACAGAGGGACGAACTAACAGTGAAATTCTTCACATAAAATACAAACCTCCCAGGTGATACCGCGATCCATAATAAAAGTAAATAGTACAGTGGAAGCCCCAGACATATGATCAGTACGGACAGTCTGCCAAAAAATAGATGTTAACATTACTTACAAGCTACATGAGTGAATCTATCTAATAAACTAAAATTTTAGGGGGGGGGGGGGGCAACAAGGCCTCTTTGGGGGGCAAATGAGGGGAATGAATAAAAGGAAATTTGGGAGGAAAAAAATTGAGTGAGAGTTGATGGAGCCAAAACATTGTGATTAATGGTATTTTTTTTTAAAATATTCACAAATTCTTAAATATTAAATATTTATAAAATTTTATAAATAATGGTTATATTTTTTAAATATTGTTAGTGAACCCGTGTGTAGCACACAGGAATTAAACCTAGTGACTAATAAAACGCAGTGTAACCTTGGGAGTCCCTTGTAACTCAATAGTGTTGGCTTTCATATCAACAATCCCAGCATCTAAATGTCCTTCAAGACGTGCATTGTGAAGGAGATGATCAAGGATACTAACAAACAACTCAAAAAGCCTGCAAGTTAATAATAACGATAATGTTAAACTCCAGGATAAAAATAGAAAATAAAATCCAGAACGTAAATGTTGGCAAGCATAACCTGTTTTGGATCTCTGGTGGCAGACCTAAAAGCCGATTCAAAAAACGCCCAACATCGCTCATATCTGAATCAACTATACGGCCAGAAAACCTTCCAGAATCTTTGCCATTTCCTGCACAAACAACGTAATAAGATATGATTGGATAGAAGTACAAAATATATACATCATGTACTATAAAAAGAACCAACTAACAAAGGTTATGCAAAATGTAATACCAACTATTGTGTCTCTAACAATGCCAACAGAAACAAGAGCAGCTCTGCCCTTTTCAATAAAATCTCTAATTGTAGCAGGATTGTCAGATGAACAGTTTGGTGGCACAACTGGAAGAGAATCCTGAGATACAAGGATATGTTTGATATTTAAGGTGACCCACGTCAGGTGACATAGCATGATAATAAGAAAACAAAAAAAACAAAAAACCTGCTCCATAATTCCCCTATACATCATCAGCAAGGCTCTTTTCCCATATGAACTATCATAGTTATATGCGCTAAGAGATGGTCCAGCCCTGAAAAATAGAGTGGTTAACAAAGAGTTATCTTAACCATATAATTAAATATTATCTTAACTACAGCTAACATCAAAACACAAACATACCGTCGATCCCCCTGTGTTAAAGCTCCGAGTGACTCTAGTCGCTTCGCAACAATGGAAGCAAATCGGCGTTCACCTCCCAGATTTGTAAACAGTAACCTATAAGGTATTGTTAATCAAAACGAAAAATCAGCACTTGTAAACTATAAAGTAGTAAATACTGAATAGAACACAATCTCTTACCGGTACTCAGGTGCAGAAGCTTGATTTGAACGATGAGTCCTTCCAAATTGCTGAATTGCACGATCAGCACTCCAAGGTAATTCTAAGGTTACATGGACTCTTCTTTTCTGATACATAACATTATAATAGCATCATTAAAGTTTAATATTAATGTTAATGTAACTTTAGTTAGTTGTATTTACTTGGTTAAGTGCTCTTCTATCAGCCTGCAAAGAAACGCCTGCTGATCCAGCTTCAGAAATAATGGCAATCAATTTCTTACCATCCATGAAAAGCTGTTTTTCATGCATGTTGACCATTTCCATAGTTATATCCTTTCTGTATGAACAGAACAAAGTGCATCAGCTGCTAAACAAAAAACCACATACTATATTACTCATAATCAAGCATAAACTCACGTGTTTCGTGCCTGGTAAGTGACTCCCTTTCCATTAGAGGCCCTAACAAGCATACCTCGTCTCCCAGTTATTTCTGCAACATTACCCGGGCCTCCTAGCTGCAATAAATTGTAAAGTAGAAAAAAGGAATATAGCAATAACAAAAAATACATAAACAGGTGTATGTATAGCAAAATCTTGTGTATTAAATACCTGATCAATAATGTCATCCAATGGATTATTTGGAAGGTCAAAAGTACGAATTATATCCAAAATCTTTGACTTGCGCTCTACGGCTGCTTCATATCTAACACATTCCACATAATGGGTGTTACCACATTCAAAGCGACAATTTACAGCAAAGGAGAGAGAATACACATATATGATCACACCTTTTTAGTAATTCTGCTAAATATAGATGTCTTGCTTGGAGGTACTCCTCTGTTTTTTCTTTGCATGAGTAACAAGACCAATTGGAAGATATTTCATCTGTTACTGGTGGGACCACACAAGCTGGATGTACAAGATGACCACAGCATGAACACTGGAGCAATTTCTTTCTTTCCTACATGAAAATACAAATAGCATACCAACAATAAAAATCAACACATAATTAAGATACAAGTAAAATAGAAAAGCAAACATACCCCTTCTGAATTGCATATGTTGCATATCTGAAATTCATCATCAGATTCCACAGATTCATTGCCAGAATCAGCTACTTGGTTGAACAAATTAGAGATATCGTTAGTTAAAACACCTTATTTACATCAAAAATAGATATAATATCAGTGAAGCAAATAAAAACGGAAGTTTTGCACAGCTTACATTCCGATTCTTCATCAGTGTCATCATCACTTGCAGGTTTCCATTTTGCAGTTTTCCTAACCCTCCCTTTAAATGAAACATCAGGATTTGCTGAGTGCCTCTTACGTTGCAGTTCCTTCACACTGTCTTCTGCTACAAAGGATAAAACAAAAATATAAACTTATTAGCAAGCTTTAAAAATCACAATTACAAACACTACATCACATAACCCAATGAACACCTGGCGGAGATTCAGGCTTTTCAGGCAAAGGATAGTTTTCTTCAACAAATTTTAGTAACAGCTCACGGGGACCAGAAATAAAATCATCAAGTTCATTCCCCTACAAATAAAGAACAGAAAAATATGATCAGAACATGTGACTTTCAACTATTATGCAAAAATGAAAACACTCACATATTTAGTTACTGCATCCTCTGTGCGTGCCTCCCCTGTACTCTGAAGACCAACGACCACACACTTATTCTCCATTAGTGCCTGCTTAGAAAGGCTTACCACAGCAGGCACCTTTGCTGACATGCATACATACCTAAAGAAACGCTAAAATATAACAGAAGCAACAAACATATGAACAAATTATAGTACCCACTGAAAAAACACTCGAGTACATAATTGAATATGAAACATATTTGAACTAGCAAACCTGATGGCTCGCCCAGTATAATCTCCACAACTGACTAGAATTAGGCTTGTCATCACCAAGGATAGCACTTGCAGATAGTAATTCCACCCTCAATTCAGCCCAAAATTCAGCAGCTTTTTTGTATATCTCCTGCAAATAACCATATATCACAAGTTAGCATATCTCGTGCATAAATCTTTTACATGAAAAGCCACAGATAACTGTCTTGGTACCATCATCTTGGACTCCAGTGGAACCTCAACGACTTCAAATTCTGCTCCTTTATAACTCAAAGTCCGACATACATACATCCCTCTGAAAAATTAAATAACCTACCTGATGCAATTATCGATTAAACAAACTATATAAAATACAAGCCAGCTGCCAACCTTGCTTTCATGTCCATGGCTACAAGTTCAAGTGCTCCTACTCCTCCTTTCTCCAAAGCACCTGCATGGACACAGATTTATTAAAAAAGGTATCATAAGCTAAGAGATATGGTAGTATACCTAAACAAATGAGGATCTAAAGAGGTAGAAAAATAGTTACCAAAAAACATTATAACCTAATCATTTATGGAGTTAATGTGAATAATTTGTGTTTAAGAGCACAGACCGAGATACACAAAGTGCATAAAAAACAACAAAAGAATATGCAGGTTCAAGGTATAACATTTGAACCTAAAAATTCACGAAACCCCTCAAAGGATGTTCCAGCTCCCCACAGACCAAGTCGAACCATATAACCCAGATTTCTGGGTTCTGATGCACCAGTTGCTGAACAGTAAACAACACGTGCTTCAGGAAGTCGTGCCTGTTATAAATTGAACCAACAGAGGCTTGTATCACTATACTATGCAAAAACATTAGTTCCAGATAAAACTGGAAAAGAACAAGTCAAATGAACAGCAAACAATGCCAATTAAAATCTTCAAAGAATAATACTACAAGTCTACAAAGCTATTTTTTTAAAAAAAACTTAAAATGTACTGTTGTTTTTGTATGTTCGCTGTTCGGAGATGAACTACGTCAACTGAACATACTACGATACTATACTGACAACGTCTTAATAGAACGGTAAATATTTGTGAGTATTAATTCCCTCCAGAAAAATCCATCCTTGAAATTTCTCTTTTGCTAGCACATAAATTTTACTCTTTTTTTCATTTTTAGGAAATTGAAGATATATCTTGTAGCAATTAATCTCCATAAAGTGTCACACATTATGAGGTAGAAAGTACAGTAATCATTATACTGCAAACGTTGTTAGTGAATGCATCGGCACATTCTGCGTTAACGGGATTTCAATTACAGGGTGCCATAACAACTCCTTAGACAACAAACTAAATTAATTAAATATAAACAGCATAAAGAGTTTCAGGATCATTCATAAACTAAGATAACATGGTTTTTCATGATTTCGTTTGAGAACAAACCTGAAGGTCAAGAACTGCTTCACCTGTTCGTGTGGGTTGTCCTCCGGCTTCAGGTACCAAATTTTTGGCCTTGTGGCACTACAATTAAGTAAATGATCAAAAAACATAAGATTAACCAGAATCCATTCAACCACTAAACATTTTTCCTTGTTTCTTTTTCTCCTTTAGGTTGATAAGAGAATTTCCTATAGCTTTCAGGTAGATATCTAGATCAGCTATCAAACTCATTTCGAATTTTGATTTTCACCAATTTTTTTATTCTGGAAATATCACATGTACACAAATCATAGCACAAGGCTTTTAGCAATACACATACATAATAAAACTTACTGATTACTAATCCAAGAATCATAGTTGTCAATAGCGAATAGCGGTAAATAGAGACAAGCCACCTATATGCTACGTAGCAAATAGCGGTAAATAGCACATGTTATTTCGTGTTTAGCAAGCACTAAAAAATACAAAAATTATGCTATAAAGCAAGCTACTTTGAGATGTTTTTACCTTTCATGGAGGCATGTCTATTTCTAAAAGTGAAATACTACATATTATGGGCAGATATTTGACTGATCTGAAGGTTATGCTAGTAAAAAAATAAAATAAAAACTACAGAACATCACTATTTAGCCACTAAACACATCCATAGCAGCGCAACGCTATGTAGGGGGCTATATCGATTATCGCTAGCTACAAACGCTATTAACAACTATGAACTATGTGGCAAGAAAGAACCCAGAAGACTGTTTTGAGAAACAGATTCACCAACAGTCAGATTAAATCATTTAAAACAGACAAAAGAGTTCTAAAAAGATAGGCTCTAGCATCAATGAACGTGTCTTGCATTAATTGATTTATCGTCTACCTGAAAACATACTTATTAACTCAATTATACAGCTGATCACCTGTAAAATGAAAAAAAGAAGTTGGTACCTCATCAAACACAATAAGACCGTCATATTCTAATCCACACCACTGCACAAGCTGCTGCAATCTAGAGCGTCCCTTCTCAGAAGAAGCTATAAGACTGCTATATGTCAAAAAAACAACACCCTCCATGATCCCAACAGACTTGGAATCAAGCTTGGAATATGAGAGTTTGTTCAAAGCATGCACTGCAAACAAAAGATAAATACTGTAACCATGAGTTATAACCAGTGGGGTTAGAAAAAAAATAAAACAAACCAATAACTCCATATGTTAAAATATGAAACGTTTAGTTATAAAGTCATCAGATTCCAGAAACTTTAAAAGCAACGCAAAATGTCAAACGAGAAAGCAATGTCGAATGAGAAAGCCAAGCAAATGTTTGTTCTTCAAACTACAGTTGCAAACTATTAGCTTGAAAAAAGAAAGCAATAGTTTGTCCGCTGCTTTAGTATAAAGTTATAGCAAACAAACACAGAACTTCAAACATCCATCTAATTCTATAGAACAATTAAAAAAAGATATGAGCAGAAGCAGTGAAAGGTTGTTGAGAATAAAATAAAAACATTATTATCATTTTGCATTTGCATAGAGAGAAACAGTATAAAACCAAAACAAACCAATTTATGTCAATACCTTCGATACATGTTGCCCCAACATCATCTAAATCTCTTCTTGCATCGAATTTCAAGTCTGAACCAACAGAAATCCATCTGGAAGCATTAACAGTTAGACTTAGAAGCAAGAAAATAGACCATGCACTGCATATTAATCAAGCAACATTAGCATATACAGCCACCAATACACAGCTTACAATGCTTTTCTCCTCCCATGCTGCCAATTCTCCCAAATCAACCCTGCAATTGTACGTCCTTTACCAACACCAGCTCCATCTCCAATAAAAAAGCCTGCCCTGGAGCCGTTTTCGAGATGTTGAAGATGTCTCTGTAAACGAAATAAGTTATAATGCAAGCATAAAGCGATTAGAAGTTCAAACTAAATTAAAAAAGCAAACCTGACAGGCGTAAACCAGTGTCTCGATCTGCAAGCATGATAGTGCTTTTGAAGTTTCCAAGTAATCCTTTGTTACAAGATCATATGTGGGTTCAGGTGGCTGTACTGCAGATAACGAAGAGGTTTCCACAACAGGATCTGGATGAGGAGAACCAATAGACAATTTTTGTGGTCGCTGCATTTTAATAAAATCCATATATAAGCAAGAAACAAAGGTAGCATTTGGTTTGCCATAAAGAATCATTATGTTAATGGATTTGATAACATGGTGGTATAAAAATGGAAAAATATATTTCTAAACCCACAGCCTCTGGCAGGTGTAGAGAATCCCCAATTTTAAAGATATGATTGCTTATATAAAACCCATACCCTTAGACCAAACTCCATGTAATCCTTACACTCCCATGATCATTGCTCATTCACAAACACTCAATCCAAACACTGCCTAAACCACACATGTATAATATGGTCGCTAATCCAACCATGAAAGAAAAAAAAATAAACATGATAAGATAGGTAAAAAGAATGTCAGACTCACATAGTCCGTAAATGTTTCTCCCACAGAGCCTCCGCCATCTTCTTCTCGTTCCACTTCAATAGCTACCTGCAAGGGTTTATATCAGCAAGTGAGACATAATGAGGATAAAAACAAACACCATTTTAAAAGATCAAAAACCTAGGTTATGATTGTGCACTTCCTTGTTTGATATGAAAGATCTAAAAAAAACGAATTCAATACAACAAAACAACTGTCTTATTAGTATTGATCTAAGGTTTCTTTTTACAGTAACCAACATTACCCTTTTGACAACTTTCTCTTAAATTCTTAATGTAATGTACCCTTCTAACGTATGAAAACTTCTAGATTGTTTTAAAACTACTTAAACTATTTACCTATACTATGCTAAATTGTATTTCACACAAACTAGTTCCCTTTTTATAAGCAGATACAAATACAATAACTGTAATAAGACAAAATGCATAGAAAACAACTTGCTTCAGGCATATAGACTGAATGGCAAATAACAAGTTCACTTCTATGCTCTCATGATCATGTTCCTTACGCTCAACTTATCCCTCCCTGTGTTCCCAAAAAGCAGTTGAATGAAAAACATATGCTGTAATGAACATTCAAAAAAATGCGTAACTTCTAGGTAACTCGTCAATACATCCCTTGACTTGTATCTATTTTACTTTACAAAACAATTACAAAGGTACTACAAAATAAGTAACTAAATCAAAGTGCTCGAGTACGAATATCTGAAAACTACAATCCCTAAAATTTAACAACCTTTCAATACATTCCCTTAACTTGCATCCAACTTACCTTTCATAACACCTGCAAGTTACAACAGTACAACAGCAAGTAGCCAAGTAACTATGGGCTATGGCAAAGTGCTAGAATACGAATGTACAAAACATAAATCCCTAAAACTCAACAAGTTGTCTGCAACTATAAGCCACGATCAAATTAGGTCAAAATGCACAGAAAGTTATGCATATGTTCTAAAAACAAAACATCGCAGATAGCTGAAGAGAGAAAAAGGCTGTAATGATATAAAAACCACCTCGTTGACTTCTTCAGGAGGCGGAGGATAAAACTGCTTAATCCTAGAGAGATCAACCGCAAGTTCCATTTTACACTGAGGACACGCGAACCGTGATAAACCATGAGGAACATTGAGAATCGCCTTACAGTTTGCACACGGAAGTTGGATCTTACTCGGATCGATACCGTGAGCCGGTACTTGCGACGACGGTAGCCGCATCAACTCCGGCGGCAGCATTTGCGGTAACTGACATGTAGGACAAACAAACTCCGTTAGTCCTGGTCCGACCGTCAATATCATCCGGCAACCAGCGCACCGAACTTGACAATTACCACCGGAATTGAGAAACGGCGGTGGTCGTGGTGGTGGTGGGAGAGGGAGAGGGAGAGAAGGTGAAAGCGGTGGTTGCGACATTACAGTAGGTTAGTGTGTATGTAGATTGTGTTAGGTTTGTGAGATACATAAACCGGTTAACGGTGGTGGTGTTGGTGATGATGGTGGTGGATGAATCGTGGGGTGGGTGGAATTGAAGCGGCAGAAAGGATTTGCGTATGATCTAATTGGCGCCTATCTTCTTCTCGTTGATAATGCGCCCAAATTTGCATTTCATTGTTTTCTTCTACATGACTTATAAGGCCAAAATGAACTTTTTTTACATTTAAACTTCTCAAATCAAATATTGTTATGATGCTTAATTGGTGTGATTGGAACCTATAGAATAGTGTTTTGAAATACGGACTCACCGGTCAGATTGGGTTTAGGAAGACAAATGTAAAACGGATCGGTTGAATCATAACAGAAAAAAATATTGTTACGAAAGACAAATGTGTTTGAGTTGATGGCGGAAACGAAAAAGATTATAAATCTTAACTAATATAACTGTAAAGTTTAGTAGCAGATATGTCATTAATGAGATATGGATTCATTTTGAGAATAAAAGGAAAATGTTTGTGACTCGATTTGTACTTGTGGAATAAAGATATCATTTAAGATCTTAACCCTCGGTTAGTCATGTGATGTGCGTATTACTGCATCAGAGGTTGTTTGGGACAGTTAAGAACACAGTCCTTAACGTTTACAAGGCTGACAAAAAAGTCAACCCCAATGAAGTTGATGAGAAACGACCGTTGACAAAGGTCGTATTTGACAAATTTGATTTTTTTAACATTACTAATATAGAAAATTTAGTTTTACCTTAATTAGACATGATACTTAACTAGTACGTTTACGTTATTAATACTCTTTAAGTATTCAATTCTTCCTTTGGTATTTCAATGTGAAATCATCGTCTCAAAACAAAAACAACTTCGTTACAATAACAACCGATTCAATAACTACTACCCAATTCAACCAAACATATTAATATACTGTAAACGTTCCAACACCCACTACCCGATACAACCATACCGACAATCCTTTTGTCATGCAACAAACGTTGGACAATGATTTTTATTACCTCATAATTAACCAAACTTTGAATACTATTATCAATCCAACAACGACCAATCCAATTCAATTGACAAATTCGTGTTATTCACTCAAGGAAATCAAGAAGGAGAGGAGGAGGAGGAGTGAACCCCCTCCACACACACACAACCACCACCCTCCAATGCACTACCGGCTAAAGAAGGAACAAATACGAAAAGGATATCGTTTTTTTAAACAAAGTTGTATTAAAAACCGATTGTTTTTTTTTTGTACCATTGCTATAGCGATTGTAGTCATTGTTGCGGTTCCGTGACACCCGAATAGATTTTAAAATGATATCATCATTTCCGGTACTGGTTTTATTAAAAATGGCATCAATGTTCTCTTATACGTTTTTGTTATAATGAGGACTGAAATCATGCCACGTAGGAAAAAGTAGTTTTTTTAATTTAATAACCATGTTGTCTTTATATAATTATTTAAAAACAAATCATAATAAACAAGTATATGTGTGTTGGGGTTCTATGCATGACATAGTTTTTGCCAGAAAGACAAAGAACAATTTAAATCTATCATGTTTTTGTCTAAAATGTTTTAAAAATATAAGAAAATTATCGATGTGTCGTTTTATCTTGAATTTCAACAATAAAATCTGTCAACCTACATATATTCAAGTAACGTGTATGTTATACACATGTGTAATATAACATGTAAAAGTTAAGAAAAACATGCATGGAAAACATAATGTTAATGTTGTTTATGTACATAGAGCATACATTTGTATGTAGAACCGAGTTTCTTTTAAGTTTTAACTAATATTATTGAAATTAGACGATTTCGGTTAGTTATTGTTCTCACAAAAATTTAGTGTTTTGGCATTAACAGACATAGGGCTTGGATATCGTGTGAGATACGACACAATAAGACACAAACACGATAAGGCCAAACACGAACACAACATGATAACTTATCGTGTTATTTTATCTAAACACGAACACGATAAAATGCAGGTTACACAGTAAGACACGATAAAAACCTATTTTTTATATAACATAAGATTTTAAAAAAAAAAAGCGTAAGTGTTAAATATTAAATATAACTTAACATGATAATTCTTAAACCAGACAACAACAAAAGTCCATAAAAATGGTATTTAACCATAATAATGCTTGATAAACGAATATGAAAAAATATTAAAAATCCATATGAGTCTTTGATCTTTCTACTCATCTATATTAAAGTTTATCTTCGCATCCATTATCCACTAACTTTTTATTTAAATAAATATTAACAGGTGACTTATCGTGTTAACAAATGTTTAACCTATTAAGACACGATAATTAACGTGTCTTTATCGTGTTAACCTATTAATGACAGGACAACTAAATGTCAAACACGAAACCTATTAATTCTGTATCGTGTCGTATCATGTTATCATGAACTTGTTAAAAATTGTCAGCCCTAAACAAACCCATATGTAGTGAGATTTACTACATAATTAAACTAAAATATTTTGACAAACAAAAAGATCAAACTTAAATCGTTTACTTATTTATCATAGGTTCGTATTTTAAAATTTTTGTTTTCTTACATACAAATTAATATGTTTGTGTAATTTAAAAAAATACCAAAACTATATATTTACATGTTTTTCAACCGTTAGCCATTCACATACACATGTCTGGGTTATGTGTAGCTATGCAACTTACACGTATGAAGGTTATATAAATAAAGGAGGATTTTATTTTGTTTTTTTAAGTTACGATAAATGAATAAACATTGCATTTATATCATTCGCCTCCATCACAACCCCTTTTGCCCTATCTGCACATTCAAATGAGCTCGAGTTTGAAAACTTATAGTCATAACACACAATCGCCACAATACACTACCACCATCGAAAATGAACCCATTTTCCTCTTGTTTTCCACTGAACACAACCATCAATAACCCTTTTGTATGCATCAAGCCATCGTGAATCAATAATCATCATTTTGGATATACAAGTTGTAGACCGTGAAAAGATTGTGTCTGTGATCAATATACCATTTGAAAGGAACTAACCAGAGGGACATGAATAAGGTTATCACCATAAGACCGGTGGATTTGAATCCCCTTGTTGGTTGTATATACTGATATTTAGAACGATTATTGCTTTATGAAAGGAAAATGATGGCAGTAGTCTATTGAATACCAATGTAAATTACATGTTTCATTCTTTAAGGGTAATCTGATCATTCTACACACAACCAACAACAAAATTGATGCTCGTAATGTAAAGAACTAATCAACAGCAATTCTTGAAATAAACGTTGACCATTTTAATTACCAAAATTAAAAGATAACTGGTGTAAAATAGGTAATAGTTAAACGAAAAAAATTGAAAATTACTCTATTTTTTTAACGACGTTTTAAATTACTATAATACCCGAGTGAGCTGAGATGTCAACCTTTAATTCCATACTGATTTCGACACTTTTTCCCTGACTCACACATGGAAATCATCAAGGGTACAGCTTGTCACGATGAAAAAAAAACCGGTTGAGTCAAATTTAGAACATGATACCTAAAAATTTAAAGTTCTTTATCATCACCCATATGAAAGGGAGTCCCTTACTCCAAAATTTATTAAATCCATTTATTACATAATCTATATCATAATATGTGTAATATGTTTTTTAATTTTTATATTAATCATTAATGCTTTCAATTACATTTTAATTTAAAATGTTAGTGGTACTAAAATTACCTACAATACTACAGCTATAAGATGTAATAATATGTTATCGGATATGATTATTAATGCAGTTTAGTTTTGTGGTGATGTTAAAGTACGTATAGCATTATGACATTAAATATTTCGAAAATAAAAAGACAATTAAAATTTGTTTTTTCAACCAAAATTTTTTTTACTCATAAAATAAATGACTGGAAAACAACGTTTATTATTCTTATATATTTTAAAAATAAAATTATTAAATTATGTTTATTTATTAAACCTACACATATGAAAATCATATGTAGGTTATTATATGTAACTTTTAAATGTTCAACACAAATATTATAAAAATATTTTAATGATTTTTATATCTACACACCATATTCATTTGTATGTAAAAAGTGAAGCTTAAAAAAAATAAGCAATTAATAAGTTTTTTTGTAATTTATGTTTGTTCTTTTTGTTCACGCAATACATGAGTGTTTTGAAATGAAACTAATTCTATACACTAGTATATTATTTAACAAAATAAAAAAATTTAAAAAACAAACAAAATTTCATTTTATATGTAATAAAAACATACGCTTTTGATGACGATACTTTTACGGCAAATCTACAATCCTTTTACTTATAAACTACTTTAAAGTAATTATCTTATGCCCAGATTTAAATTAACAAATAACAACCTCACATTTAAAAAACAAAAGTCAATACCAAGTGAGTTAGTCAACATAAAAAATAATATAAAACCATTTATGACACAATTGACCATTAAAATGTGTTTAATGAATTTCATTTGACTTGTTTACACATCAAAATAAAAATAATGTGCATTAAATTGAGTTCGTTGGATCTTTGCCTATTTAAGGCATAAAATTTTCAATCAAATTTCATAAAGGGTAGAGGTTGAGTGCTTAACCATCAAGATGGCAAAGAATGGTTGTTGTAATTTGAACGATAAGACTATCCACATTGGGGTTTTGGTGGTATTTATGTTATTGGTACAAGGAGAGAGCGCAAGGCTATACACATGTTGGGGTGGGTGTCTAAATGAGTGTTTTCTTCTTGGTAGCAAGCAAATTGGGCAACGATTTCCTTGTTATGTGAATTGTCTGGCCAGTTGTTTTTATCCGCCCGGTTTAGGTACTCCTTCTAGACCTGGCATTCCACCACCATCGGCTCAAGCCCCAGCGTCTTCACCATCCGAGTCAAGTTTAGAAGCGGATACAGAAGCATATGTAGACTCCCTCATTGATGCTACATCTGAAATCCAAGAGTCTCGCGCACATGAAAGAAACTATTGCTTAATGAGTTGCTCTGTTCAAGCCTGCGGGTTATACAACAATGGTACGTTTTCATGTTTTTTTTATACATGTTTGGTTGTTTAATGAAACGAAATGCTTTCTATGATCTAAATTTAACTTTAATGTTTCAGATGATATTGCCTTGAAGAAGTGTCTACTAGAATGTATCAGCAAATGCAAGGACATAAATAATTGAAAGATCAAGCGTTGGTTATATTTGATGCAAGAAGAGTGATTGATACATCAATTTATGAAACATGGTTGATATAAAATGCACTTGTGTTGTTGTTTCTAGTAATAAATATTTTTTTTATGATTGAAGTTGATGTACCTGAAAACTATACTAGTTATAGTCTATTCAATTTGATAAACGAGATATGGCCCGAAATATTTTTTACTCTCATCGCTATTCGTCTTCTTTAATCTTATTTTATTACTTGATTAAATTCCGTACGTTACACGAGTGGAAATCTAAAAAATACAATTTTAAAACTTTACGAAAAAGTAACATTTTAAATAAACTTCACATTATATAAAACATAAAGATATATGAAAATAAATACACAAATTGCATTCAAACTCTAATTCAGTATTGAACAAAAAAATTTTAAATTACAAACACCTTATTAGTACCAACTTAAATATATTTACGCTTTTAAATTTAATGCTTTATAAACCCTACTAATTAATTTTAAAAAAGATTAAAAAACAGACATACAAATAATCTAGATGATAGATATCCGGTAAATTTCACAATAACACTCATATGCATGTACCAGATCGAGCGTACAAGTTGTCACACATGAGTCTAGGTCGTAATTAATTTACGATAAGTTATTTGTTTAAGTACGTTATTTCTTTTTGGTTTTAGTTCTCAAAGTGATTTCATATACATTTTCATTATCAAGTTCTAACATGATCTACATGTGGACCCTCTTATTAACTACTGATAAAAGTACATAAATTCAATGAAATACGAAAAAAATAACATACTAAGAAAATACATTGCTATAAGAATTTAATTAATAGTTGTTTTTTTTTTTCAATTTGATGGTGAAAACTGTGGAGCTTCTGGTTGGTCATCACTTGGTGATGGTGATGGAGGTTTATGGTCACAATATACGGGTCCTTGGTCACATGGTGGACACTCAGGGTTGCGTGGTGACGGTGGTAAATATGCTGGTGAAGGATAAGGCGTGTGAGTTGGTGGTTGAGTAGGAGTGAAAGAAATTGGGTGTGGTGACAATGGTGGTTGAAGTGGTGATGGTACAGGAGCAGGTGGTGCTGTTGGTGGAGGTGAAGGGACAGGAGCAGGTTGTGTTGGTGGTGCTGGTGGTGGTAGTGGTGTTGGCTGACGGCTGCACCCGAACGCGCTACAATTAACCGGCTGAGACAGGTACTTCCCACATTGTGCTCTTGTTCTTTGTTCTGGTCTGTCTTTAAAGCAGTTCCTTTTATCATCATCGCCGGCTAGTTTTAAACACTCGTTCGTTTGATTCACGAAGAAGTTATATTCGTAGCGAAATTTCTCCAGCTTAGGAAGTGAACACAAACGCTCGGGGATATGTCCCGACAACATGTTATGTGCCACGTTCAAAATCTCCAAACTTGCCATTTTTTCAATACTTGTTGGCAGCTCGCCTTTCATATTGTTATAACTCAAATCCAACACGGTTAAATTCTTTAACATCCCGATTGTTTCAGGCATACACGAATCAAACTCGTTATTCCTTAGAACCAACTCATCCAAACTGTTGGTCATGTTCGTTATACTCGATGGAACACATCCTGAAAACTTATTATTCGCGAGAACAATCACGGAAGCATGTGAATTGCCAATGTTTTCAGGTAAGTTATCTGAAAACCTGTTATTGTTTATAAGTATAGCATCAAGATTTTTGTTAAAAAGCTCTTCTGGTAGCTTACCTTCGAATTCGTTAAACCGAATGTCGAGATATTTAAGCTCGGGTAGTTGCAAAACAAAATGAGGAAAGTTTCCCGTGAACCGGTTATTGCTTAGATCAAGCTCAAAAAGTATTCTGAAATTCACGAAACTTCGCGGGAGGGCCCCACAAAACCGATTCGAATTGATGTGAAATATGCCTAGATCGTATAACAAACCGAGGTGGTCCGGGAGTCTGCCGGCTAGATCTTTGTGGTTCAAGTCTATTCCCGCTACTGTGCGTTCTCGTGGGTTGTCTAGTGACTTAGCACAGTACACGCCCGTGTAGTTGCAGACGTTAGGCCCGACCCAATTATTAGTCACACCATGTGGGTCAGAATCAATAACCGCTTTCCATGCTTGTAACGCAACATAGGCGTTTCTCATTCTCATATTTTCAAAATTAAAAGACGGGTCACATACCATACCTGTGTCTCCACCTTCCAACAACACTCGCCTGTGGTGAGTACTGCCACCATGGACCGGTAGTTGTTGGGTGGTGGAGACGTAGACAATCATTAGAAAAATAGCACGGTGGAGGTGGTGGAACCATTGTTCCATATCTATATGTGTCTGAAGATGAAGAATGAGGAGTGGTGTGTTAGTGTTTAAAACCTTAAAGAGTGTTAAGTGTGCTTTTGAGTTTTGAGTCACTTTTTTAGGTGAAAATTTGTTTTTCTATAACGACCTTTTCAATAAACCCACATTTAATTGTGGTTGTCCGTGTTTATGTTCATGTTATACGGAACAAAATTTTAAATGACAAAAAAACCCTTATATATGTTAATTTTGAAATTGGTAATTTGTATTTTGGTTTTTGAAAGGGTCTTTACGTGATGAGGAGCCTTACGAATCACATTTTTTTTCGTGATCCGGGTCTGATGTTTGATATGAAAATCGGGTCGGTCAAGTCAGCTAGTCTTATTATTTAATCTTTAGGAAACTAAATAATAACATGTCACACCAATAATATGAGTTGTTTATATAGGTACCGTTTTTAAAAGTTGTATGTATTGTACAGTAATATATTTGGGTTTACCACTATTTACTAATCAGACCAATTTAGAAAGGTAACTTGTGTTGCGGTTGTCACTCGCAGTGTCGCGTATATGACTTTAATACATGCGTTGCGAACTTACGATATTGACATTAACATCGTAAGCGATGGCGGACCCAAAGTTTTTTCATGGGGTGGAAATTTAAGGGTCGTTTAACTATTGTTATATAATATTTTTTTCTCGGCCCGGTTCGAGACACCTCGGGTTGGATCTTATTTATTGCCGATAAACATCATTAAAGCGATATCTTGTATTTGCATCTATATATATATATATATCACGAACCCTATTTAACAAATTATAATGCTCATAACTAACTTTATCATGAAAAATATGTTTAACAAAATTTTTCTTTAATGAGGATTATTTTAAGGGTAAAAGTACTAAAATTAACTCAATTATAAACCAATTTAGTAAGAAAATGTAGTTTGTCGACCTATATTGGAGGGTCATCAGATCCCAGACCAACTATAATTCCTCCCGCTGACAATGTGTTTGAGATATTGTGTTTTTCTTTTGATTTTAAAATTTTAAGAGGGTCAATCGAAAAAACTTATGGGGGATGTTGACATTTTATGTATATATAATACTGGAAAAAAATTTCAGGGTGAGCGGTTGCCCCCCTTTGGCATAGTGTAGCCGTGTAAGTACACCCATGGTCGTGAGAGCGCGCAATACGAGTCGTCTACGTTCGTAGCATTACCGTCACTAGACATAGATAAAAAATATGTATATAATGTTTCGAACGTTAGGGTGTAAAGTCGTAAAAGGAACTTAGACACCATTGTAAAGTCGTAAAAGTTGTGTAGACATTAACATGATTAAACATAGATAAAATATATATAAGTATAATAATGTGGTGGACATTGGGGAGGCAAGTTGTAAAAGTAAATTTTAACAAAATGAAATCAAGTTATTAAGTCGAAAAAGTTAGAGGCTTAATGCGACAATGTGTAAGTTACCTAAAGATTAAGGTTAATAGTGTAATAGTCAAAGGGTATCAGTGTGAAATGTAAATATAAAAAATGTGGATGTGTGGATTGAAAATAAAATAGCAAGGCCGGGGTTACTGACCCTGGTAATTAATTCATAAATGGCGGTTTTTGTATCATTGGTTTCGGAAAATAAACCTTGATGAATTCACGTTGCAAACTCTTTGTATTTATTTTAAGAAGGAGGATATTAATATGAAGAGTGAAAAAAATGTCGTAAAGTAAGCATTAGTGTTGTATGAAAATGACGGTGATTAATAGGTGCATTATGGTGGGTAAGGTCACGTCTCTATGGCTCTATGTAAGTGACTTAGTGACAAGAGATAGCGTCATACTACACTCATTTTTATAACAATTTCCGATATTTAATAGAAATTTAAGATCAGTATAAATTAATTTGTCAAGCATTTTAAAATTATAATATTATTATAAATTTATGTAATTGTATTAGTAATTTGTCATGAAAATTTAATACCACCAAATAGCTTTATTGTTTTTAACATTTAACACAATTTAATGTTATTATAACTTCTAGCTTAGCCATTTTTCAACCTATCTCGTATGATCTCTACATTAAAATCATTTTCCCAACTTATTCGTCATGCAATATCATATATTCATTTTACAATAACAAATTACAACTGCGACATGACAGTTTTCTCTCGTATCTCTCATCTCCACGTCAAATGGTACCAATAAATCATTTTCACAATCACAACCCTAAAAACTATCTTACTAAATAATTTTCTCAGATAGTTAATGATTATTATATAAATTAATTACATCTAAATTAATTTCTCAACAAAAAAGTTATAATAATCGGTTTAAAAAATTGTTTTTGTTGCATAGAATATTTTTTATGTGACCTCTTCTAATCATTTATTATAAAACCAAAGTGAGGTACGGTGTAATTTATTTTTTTAATATATAAATTGCTAATATATGAGCAGGTGATTTTAAAAAAATCTATTATAAAACCAAAAATTTATTATCGTAACATGCATATATATGTATTTTATTTATAACACCATCTATATTAATTAATTAGTACTATAATTAAACATCAAGATCAGCAGCCGGTCCATCGGCTGCATCCGGGGCCGGTGCCGGTGCCTGTGAGTCACCACCGGCAACACATTGTTTAAAAAGCATAGCAGGAAAAATAAACGACTCAAGTTTCGCGATCCTAAAGCCGCTACATCGGTCACGAAAATTAGTTACGGTGGTGCAACAGTCAGTGGCAGCATGGAGGAGATTGTGTTGGTGTTGGTGATGGTTGGGTATCTTGACAAAAGATGATCGAAGACACGCATAAACGTTATGGATTGAAGCACCACATTGGACTCGTTTGATGAAACTGGCGGAGGCATCGTGGTGGTGGTGGTTGTTGATGAAAGATGGCCACTGGAAAAGTGCATCATCGGGTTGGTTCGCGGTGGTGGCGGTGGAGAAAGAAGTGAGGACTATGGCGATGAAGATAATTGGAAACCAGTTTTTCATTTTTATGGTTTGATTTGCGGTGTATACAAGATGATATATGAGTTATTAACTTATGATGCTAACAGTTGGCTGTTTATTTATTTATAAGAGAGAGGTGGTTGTTGAATTATATGGAGAGAGATTTGAACCTTCACCATTTATAAGAGTCATTGAGTCATCACAACACTAAGGATGGAGCTATGAAGAATCTAGAGGTATCTCGGGCTAACCCTCAACTTTCGTTACGAAGTACAATTTTCACCGGTTTAAATATCAAGATACCATTTTTTCTTACGATTTTAAGTATAGGGATACCCCTGAAAAAAATTATGATACTCTTAAGAAAAAATTCTCTCGTATGATACCCTTGATATTTGGTTATGGATCCGCCACTGTGACTGACACGTTAGTATTAGTAATTTTGCAACCCCTTTGGTATGTTTATAAGATATTAATATATCTTTTGAAAGTTTATTGGTTTCATCAAGACATGTTGACTATTTTTGCACAAGGGTTAGACAAATTACATAAAACAAAAAAAGTGCTATTATTGTCGATTAAACATGCATAGTCGCAAAATAGAATACAATCAATTTTGTTTTGTCACTTTGTGCCACTTGATGCAAATATTGCCTGTGCAATGAATGTACGTCATTTGTCAGTTTTTTTTAACCTTTCAGTGTCACATTCTATTGAGAATACATATTTGCTAGGAAGTAAGGAAGAAACCGCTTTGCTTTAACGGTTGTTCTTTTTAAAATATAATTTCACCAAAATGATTATAATTTAACTCATTTTAAGATATATACTTAAAAAATATGATTTGTAAAGTCATTTGTAAATATCATGTATGCATCCGCATTATTTATACATATACACACAATGTAGGTGCACATATGCATTTTAACAAAAGACGTTATAAATCGTATTTTTTAAATAAATATTAAATTATTTAGGTTACAAATATTTTGGTTAATTTAAATAACAAAAATATCCAACAGTTTGTCCATCTCTATGATACGTTTAAGTTGAACCGTTTTGTTCTCTAAAAATAAGTTTTTAATTGAGAGTGTCTGCGCCTCTACATTTTTTTAACGAATTCAACTTTCAGTTGTTTTAAAGCAGATATTTTATTACATACTTTAAAACTTAAATTTTGTTATTGCACACATTTATTCAAATGTAACCGGGTGTTAATTTAATGTTTTTATTCATTTTTAAATTGGTATTTAGAGTTTAGTAACTTTTACTAAAACACCTACTAGTGTTAAAGCGGGGTTTAGATTTCGATCGTTGTATTTTTGAGTGTTTCATTCATATACCGTTGCACCAACCGACATTTTAAAAAAAGTTTAGTAACTTTTATTTAAAGAGATATTGGATTTTAACAATCTAACCTTTTGTATATTGATTGATATTAATTCCTATTTAAAAAATTCTTTGTGACAATCCCAAATTTAACTTATTTTCCTATAATGATCCGTCGTTAAAATTACTTTAATGGCGTTAATCTTTTTTTTTTTTAATTTCTGACCGTTGTTTTAGGCTTTTAATCGGGAGGACGATACGTGCCTATTGATGTAACACTTACTTTGAGCCAATGCTCCAAACGACCAAACGGTCTTCAATCGGGTCTTTAAACCTAACTGTGCTTAAATGATATGTTAAAATTTCTTCATTTAAAGCACCGACTCAATGTAAGTTTTACATCAATAGACTCGTGTCCTCCTCCCGATCAAAAGTCTTAAAACATCGGTATGAAATTCGAAAAAAATAACGGCGTTAAGTTAACTTTAACGACAGATAGAGTTGCCATATAGTATTTTTTAAATTGAAATTAATATCGATCGATATAAAAAAAAACTCAGATTATTTTTCAAATAGAAATGTCTTTATTTTTCATTATCTAACTAGTTTTAAGCCCGGGTCGCACGTTGCAGCGGCCCGGTCACACAGTTGGGTCTTACGTGTATGACTTCGTCACATGCGTTGATAAAAAAGTTTCATGTCCCGTATGTCATGGCGTAAAACATGGCGTAAAACCGTAATGTGTCACATATTAAAAAGTGATGAAATATCAAAAGTTAGAGATATATATGTCAAAGTAGAGTAAGAAATCAAAGTCAAGAACTCACTAGGGGCTAAAATTACAATTAGTAAAAGTCGGGAATTAAAATCGTAAATACGTCAAAAGTCGGGGATTAAAATATTTATATGTTACAGTTAAATAATACTTTAAACACAACGTGACGTCTTGTGACTGGGCAATGCAAAACTTATTAATCGTTGAAAACCACCAGAATATAAATACACAAAATGACGTGTATTTGATAACACAATTTAATATATGATTGGTGACAAAGTGTTACTATATACATCCCTCTATTTTAATATTTTTACTTGTTACACCCACCACTGTCTAAAGTTTTAAAAAAATACAATTTCAATAATTATTTTACAAAACTATATTTTCTTCATAAATTAAGATTTCATTTGTTATAATGTTATATTAAAATATTGTATTTAGTTGGTGGGTATCGACTAGAGGCGTTCAAATAAACCGAAAACTTAAAATAATCGAATAAATCGTATCCATAACCTAAAAAAGAACCGAATTGCACATTTGGTTTTCCGTTCGGTTACTAACTGTATCCGAATTGTGAATTCGATTATCGGTTACAAACAATATGGTTTATTCGGTTCGGTTATCTGAATAAACCGTATAATAATCGGTTTAATCGGATAAATGGACCGAATAAACCTGCTAAAGCGGTTAAATTCTATTCGGTTAGGCCAAATTAAAAGTTTTCACGACTGAATAAATCTACTTAAGTAGTTGAAAACGGTTAGAAGAAGCCAAAAAATTGATTTCACGACCGAACAAAAAGATTTCAAAACCGAATAAACCGAACCGATCAAACCGTTAACTGAACCATTGAATACTCATGCTAATATTTTTTATGTACGCATGTTATTAATTTCATTTTGGAACACTTTATTTTTAACAAATAAGGATAGTAAAAGTTTAGAGATATTTTTCGACAAGTTTCAAAATAAAAATTAAGAGGGAGTGTGACAAGTAAGTAAGGGGGTGTGTATAGACACACCGTTGGTGATAATCAAGGTGTACACATAACCATTAAGTAGGGGTGAGCATGAAACCGAAAAAACCGATCCGAAACCCAAAAAACCGACAAACCGAACCCAAACAGAAACCGTGGGTTTGGGTTTAATTTTTAAAAAAACCGAACTTTCGGGTTGGGTTTGGGTTTTGTAAAAAAACCGATCCGTAAAAACCGAACCGACCCAATAATGTTTATGTGTTTGCTAACTATCATATATGTAAAGCACATGACTTATGTTATGCAAAAGCCCATATTGTAATACATTATTATATGACACATATTGCAATTTATCTATGATTTATTGGTTAAATTTCTCTAGAAATGTAGTTGATTTTTAATATTTAAAACTTAAGGAAACATATATTTAAACTTTAGTATAATAACATGTTTCTTAAATCATTAAGAGTTTGTGTTTTCGGCTCGTACTTACTACTAAAACAATAAGTTTAAAGTCCAAGTTGAAAAACCCGAAAAAACCGAACCCAAACTCAAACCCAGTCCAGAAACCCGAAACCCAAAACCGAAAAACCCATGGGTTTTAAAAACACAAAAATCGAAGTTTTGGGTTTGGGTTCGGTTTGAATCAAAAACCGACCCAAACCGACCCATGCACACCCCTACCATTAAGCAGGTATAAGTGAAAAATATTTGAAACTAGGCTTAATAACCGTGTATACACAAGGGTTGTATAATCAAATAAATATTTTAATAATGAGATAATATTTAAATAATTATAAATAAATTTTAAATTACACATCAATAAGTAAGTAACAGTTATTTGATAATAAATTAAAAAATATATTCATCTTCTATGCTTTTTGAGTAAACAAAAATTTTAAATATTTTAATTTTATAAATTGAATATGAAATCAAAACAACAAAATTGATTACTAATGAAATTGAAAAAAAATTAAAATACAAACCAAAAAATGACCTTTTATTTTTTCTTTCTATAATATTTCCTCCCCAAAAAGGACTTTGGTGACCCCCTAAAATTTTAATTTATTAGGTAGATTAGTTAATATGTAAATATTAATGACTAAATAGCTAAATAATGGTCAATTAAACTAAAATAAATAGATTCAAGTGTCTAACATTTAATTTGTTATGTTTGGTTAATTAATTAATGATGTTAAAAGTTTATGATTAAATAGCTAAATAGTGGTTTACTAAAACAAAAAAAAAATTAGGTTTGTCTAAAAAAAAGGTAACATATTTGATATTTAGTTCAATGGTGTGACACTTTTTATATATAATAATATAGTGCTTTAGGTTTAGATTAAACTGCAAAATAATAAAAAGTTAATGCTCAAATGAAAACGTTCATTTTGCACGAAAGACCAACTACTAGCTAGTACGATACAACACTCCATGTGTCTCACTCTTCATGTGTTCACGTCTTTTATCTTGATGTTCGCCTTTCAAATTGCACAATGACGAGACATCCCATTTCATCTTTTGCACAAAGACCAACTACTAGTACGATACAACACCCCTTGGTGTGTCCATATAGACTGCAATTTCGTACTAAAAATGTTTATTAACTAAAAAAACACGGTCTTTTTTTTCTGGAATTTAATTTTTCATGTTTATTTTAGAAATATTAGACTTTTCAAATCTTATTTTGTGTATAATAATAATGTATATTAAAGGAAAATCAAGGTAAGTCATTTTAGTTAAATGTATTATTAGAATACTCAATGAGTCAATGACTTAAAAAAAATTATTAATGACTTCTACAGATGACTAAATGCCTCAAAATATCACATATATGGAAATACTCCTTTTTTGTAAAACTTGTAATACGTCTAAATATTTTATTAGAGCATTGACATATTCGCATTTGGTCTGGTATAATATTTTGAGTGGGGTAATTATATTTTGAAAATTGATTGAGTGGTGGAGAAACAAAAAATTATAAAAAATTTACTATTCATTGATAAATTTAAGGATTTCATTTTTCGTTCTTATAAATTTTAAATAACTTTTTTTTAAAGTGTTGTGAGTGGATAAAAAATAAATTATTAATAACTTGTTTTAAAGTGATTGTGAGCGGATAAAAAATAAATTATAATGATAAAGGTATAAAAATATTATTTAAACAAAATGAATAGAGTAAATGTATTAATTTTTAGTTTAATTTTAAGGACATAATGATCCTTACTCTTGTAGTCTTGTATAACCAACGTAAAAGTGGCTGTTTCGCACCCATTATGAAACATGTGAAGTTGCTAATGGTTATTAGTCTAGTCAGACTTTTTTTTTTGCCAGTAGCTAAGTGCTTAAGTTTTTCCTGAAAATAGTTAATAATGTTTTTAGTTAACACATTACACAGTTATTCACATGATTTCCCCCATTTAAATATCATGCAATGTTCTTGTTAGTTAAGGCCAATTAAAAGATCCAATCTTGAACTTTTTACATATCATTACTGCACCTTTGAAGCAGCCAAGAGTAAATGAAGAGGTGGTTGTGAGTATGTAATAAATTTAGCTATATATGGTGCAACCAAAAGAGAATTGAAGTGTCATCATGAACTAAAAACAGACAAAAGGGTGTTAATTTAATTTCCACAATCCATGAGTACAATATTTTCCATGATAGAACTGATATTACAACAGTGAGTCAAAAAAAAATTTAAAAAGTTACAACAGCTGCCACTTACAAAACAAGGTGCATACTTGAAAAAAGGTTAACTTTGTTGTGGCATCATTACCAGAACCGCTGTAGTATTCCCCGTTATCGGTCGAAGACTCGCAGCGTTCTCAAGTCGGTCCCACGCTTCCTTTCTTTTCTCTGATGCAGAACTTTGTTTCTCTTGTTCTTCCACGAAATGAGCATGACAAGCCAGAAACAACATGTTATCCATCTCCGTGAACACATTTCTCACATTGAGCGTTAAGTTAAGAACTGATTGGTTCCAATGACTATGCACATTGGTTTCAATTGCTGGAAAGATGATGGGTAAGATCACTTGTCGGTTGTGACCGATTAGATTGAAGATTTGGTCATTGTTCCATAAAAGCAATGCCCTTTCTGCCACCTGAAACCGTAAAGATTAGTAAAGATGGCATCTTTATCAACAAATCATAGAAGGGTATGCAAGAACAAGCTTTGTTTCTGCAAATGATGTCAAATGGGTGAGGTGGGTAACACGTCAAAACGTTTCTAAGCAAAATGGGTGAGGATACAAAAAAACAATCACACTTTAAAGTTTAAACCATATTTTTCATTTATTGTCAGGTGTAGTGTTGTAGTTTTTGAATATTCAAAAGATTGATGATTTGTTTGCAAGACTTAAGCCAAATAAAATACTTTGAAAAGTCAATTGCTTCAAAGTGCAGCAATCTCTATTATATAATGTGCCAAACATTCTAATGTAACATTCTATTGTATAATGTGCCTGACATTGTAATGTGACAAAGTTCAAAACTTCAAAGCAGATTCAGAGACTGTGCCCTAAGTTCCAAATTATTAGATTATAGTCATAGCATAAAGCCGTGACCTTGGGGGCAGGCAACCAATCAAGGTAAGATTCATAGGTTTGAAGTCATAACATAAACCCATGACCTTGGGTTGTTGGGTAACGATTCAAATCAGGTTCAAGTCAAACCCGATGGTTGGTTGACCACAACAATTTTAATTCCATTATCAATTTTTTTTATAAAAGCTTACCCCTTTTAAATATGACTACAAATAGTACTATTATTACAAAAATACACAAATCTGTTTTGTATAAAGCAATTTATGAGCTTTAGATGAAATTTGACCCGCTTGATCTTATCGGGTCCGTTTCTTTTGTGATAAAATCTTTTAACTTTACACTTGACCAATTTTAGTTATAGCATAACTCAAAGCTACTCATTTACAAATTACAATTGAAAGGAGGGGGTGTCAACTCATTTTTCTTTTTGGATGAAACTTTTAAGTTAACTCATTTGACACAATGTAAAACATAACCCAAATGAGCCCATTTATAATCCACTAACGCCTAACAGCGTTGTGAAGCTGCCTTGGTGTCGAAAACTACAAAACAGACCCATTAAAGAAAACAAATAACTAAAACTACAAACTGATGTTTATACCTGAAAATGTGAACTGTTGATGCAGCATCCAATCCTCCAAAACAATGGAACCATGACTCTTTGAAACTCAGCCATGTTAATTGATTCAAGAATCTCTTCAATTTCCCCCAAAAACATCACTTCCTTCTGACTATTAGTAATCGGCCAATATTTCAACAGCCCACGAATCACAGTGCTAGCTAACTTTGGATCCTTTTCTATAAACTGTGTAATACAATAAGACAGCTGCTGGAAATAAACCCCTAAACACTTCGGTTTATGAAGCGGGATCAAAGCCCTCCAAAGAAAGATCTTGTGTTCCTCCTTCAAAGGCAATGCAAATCCAGTAATCACACTCCCAAATATCTCTAACAACTCTGCTATCCCATTGTGTCGTTCGGTTTCGAAAACAAACCTATAAAATATGTTACTTATGCTCTTTCTAATAAAGGGTCTATGCACCATGAATTTTCCATAAATCCTATGCATTATCGCCTTTAAACACTCGCGTTCTCTAGGATCCTCGGATTCAAACAGATCAAGTATTCTTAATATGAAGGAATGATTTATATACTTTTTTGCAACTTTTGCTTCAACAGATGATGATGTTACAAATTTGAGTAATATATCATACACAATCTGTAAATGAGGCCACGCGGGATCGAACGAGGGCTCATCATCATCATTCTCACCTCCTCTTGAAGATCTATAATTTGGGGGAAACACTCTAAACAGATTAACAGAACACATTTTACATAATGATAAGATTGCAGGCTCTGAAAATCTTGGAGGCCCAGATGCAATAAACTCAAGAAGCTCAATTAATGTTACACGTTTGAGATCTTTTTCAGCTGTGTTCTTACTAGGATCACTAAAATCAAAAACCATACAACAAAGACTTAACTTACTGATGAAAAGTGACATCTTTTCAGAAGCTGGTGCATCTTTGAAAGGTAAAAGTGGTTCAATTCCAGCTATGACACTTGAGGGAAACACAGCTGATGATGTTCTTTTGGGTGCATTTGGTTTTGGTGATGAACTGTTTAAGCTTGTGGTTCTTTGAATGATGGTTTCATTTGAAGGATCTTGGAAAGATTCAGACTTGATTGGTCTTTTAGGGAGCTTGTTGAGAAGCTGCTTCAACATTGTAAAATTTTGGTTCTCAATGTTTGAATTTGGTTGAAACCAGCAGCAAGATTGATTAGATCAATGCCATTGCATTTTGGGGAAATGAGCCAAGTATCAGAACCCTAGAAAGTAGAAACATGCACTTAAAACATGCCACAATTCAAGAAATTGAAGACAACAAAAACCCAGATTAGAATTGTGAAAGGGTATAAAGATTAAACAACAACATCATCATCCCACATGCAATTGAAAAATTCTTGAAAACAAGGGTAAAAATCAAGAAAGGTGCATCAAATGACAAGATCTGGAGACATAAGCTACAAGATCCACAACATGAATCAAAAACCAAGAAGATCAGATCTTGTGATCGAAAAACAAGATTTTTGTTTCAGTTGTGTAACAAAAATGGTAAAGTTAAGAAAGAGAGAGAAAAAAGCATGAAATGCAGTTGATTTTTTTCATAAAAACAAAAAATGAAAGCAGAAGAAGCCAAAAAGCTTGAGTTTTTTTAACTTTTAAAACGTTGATTTGGTGAAGATCACGTTAGATTGAATGCAATTTCTCTCTCATGTACAAACAAGCAAGGAGACAGAATGAAGAAGAAGAAGAAGAAGAGAAGGGGGGAAATTGAAAGACAATTAAATTAAATGAAATGAATTGAAAGGGCTCAAGGTTCTATAAAGACAGAAGAAAAAGCAGTGATAGAGGAGCAAGAGGAGGAGAGGAAGACCAAACTTTTGGAGAAAATCGAGACGATGAATGAGATCAGTTTATAAATCAAACTTTATTTATTTATATCAATCAATATCTATAATTAATTTAATTCTGTCTACTAGGTATGTATGTATGGGTGGATAGTCTTCCTTTCAAATGATATTGGATTCAAATTTTATTTGACATATGAATTATTTGTTCTATTAGTATGGGTGTATGTTTTTTTTAAATGATGTTTGATTCAAATCTCACTTGATATATAAAATGATATTAGATGACATGGTTGAGAAAATAGTTGTTAAAGAAAAGGTAAGTATGTATGATTGTCAATTAAGAATTACGACTCGTTAGAAATACATTTATGTTTGAAAAATTACGTCTAAAGATTCAAATTTACCAAATATTCGATTTAATGTGGATCATGGGTTTGTTATTAGACCACATGTTGTCCAAGACTTATCCTTAGATTTGAGCTTTTGGTACTGATACCGGTACTGTAACGACTGAACAATATCTGTACCGGTACCGATACACATTTTTCCTGAAATTTGGTACCGATACTTTACCGGTTAATATCATGTTGGTACTGGTACCGGTACTTTACCGGTTAGTACCATGTTGATAGCGGTTAAGTAAAAAATAGTTTTTTTAGTATATTTTAAATAATTTGGGATGTTATGAATGTTGTGTTTATTACATGCTTAATGTTATAAAGTGTTTTTTCTACAACTTTGAGTCATTTTGTAATGTTTTTTAGATTATCAACTTTTAAATTTAATTAAGTTGATATGATTTTTAATTAATTTATACCATATTTCATTTCTTTTTCTTATATTTAAGTATGTTATATTATAGTTATATTAAAAAGTATAAAATTAAACCAAAATAAGCGAATAAATTTTATTAAAAAATATAAAACATGAAACCGGTACCAACGTGGTACCGGTACCGTCGCGCTAAATTCGATACCGATACCCACTTTTCCTAAAACTCGGTACCGATACTAGGCGGTATCGGTACGGTCCTGATCTCATCCCTACTTATCCTATGTGGCTTCCACATAAAATCACTATCTCTACAAATCACAACAACGTTTGAATGCCTAAGGTGTGAAAGGGTTATGAACATGGAAGCTCGCGCTAGTGAAGGGTTAATGTTGTTTTGATGTACTTGTTGTTCGACAGAGGTGACTTAACAAACACAAATACGAAGACTCAACAAACATGGATCCATCGATTCGGAAGTTACTACTTGAGTGTATATGTTGTTCTTCTGAATTATTATTTTATCATGTGAAAGTCTCTAGCTATTTGAGATTTGGAATTGTGTGGTGTAAATAAGAGATTATTTGAATCAATCAACCATTTCAACCACATGAAAATAATTATTTACATATAAAACTAATTATTAAATAGATAGAATATAGTTTAATTATATACTAAAATATTCAGGATTATTATCATTGTTACGTTTTCATAACACATGTTCTAAACTTTATCATCCTCATAACATATCCGAGTAAATGTCAAATCATTGTATACGTGATAACACTTTTTATATCACTATCACATAACATATCCTAGTAAATGTCAAATCATTATATACGTGGCAACACTTTTTATATCACTATCACGCCTCAAGAAGACGTAGCCTTAAATAAATGTAAGCATATAAGAGTAGCTACCAATGCGAAGACTGCGTATTTGATAGTATCTTTAATAACGTTGACAACATAAATATTGAAAACCCATGGTTTTGAAAAACCATTGGTACAATCTTTAATACATAGTGTACTCTTTGAGAATACATGTTTTGATTGTTTTTTATTTTAGGCACAAAAGTTTTGGCTTTTTACAACAATTCCTCATACCTTTTATATATAGTGTTTCCTTGCAGGCAAAGAAAGTCGCCATGGTTCGTTTTTTAGACATACTTCTAGATTATGAGTAAATATTGTGGTTGTAGGTATTAGTATTACTGGCAACGTGTTAGTACGTGTTTTAAGGTTTCCCATAAGGTGAGCCGATAACGGCTAAAGTCATGATACATTTGGGAAAGCCGAACAAAGTCACGGCGCATAGCGTGTTCAAGTTTTCCACTGTTTAATTTTTTTTATTACATTGACATGCATGATTTTTTGTGTGTGTGTTTTTCTTTTCCGCAATTACTTATATACATCAATGGAGCCAACACTCAAATAGCTTGAACAACACGCGAGCCTGAACCCCCATGTGTTTGCACCCACATGAAAGGGTGTGACCCCAAGCCCCAACCACGTAGGTGAAACACCCAGTTTTTTTTTTTTTTTTTTTTGTATATAAAAATCTCGCAATTCATATCAGAGTATGTCCCAAGTATACATTCAAAATTTGTCACTCATGTGACTATTTTCATTATAATATATAGTTTTACAAAACGGTCATTACAACGAATATTACACAACTTTTATTTAATTAAAGGTAACTTCCATTGGTCGATCCGAGTTCGGTCTTTAGTCCCCCTCCACTTTCTTCCCTGAAAGTATACATGAATAACACATTAGCCATAGCTAAGTAAGTACACACTACACGTTTCCACTTTAATTTCCGAGACCACATGTCTCTAATTTATTTTTGAGACCACCGTCTCTATTTTTATTCACCGAGACCACCGTCTCTATTTATTTACCGAGACCACCGTCTCTATTGTTATTCACCGAGACCACTGTATCTATTTATTCACCGAGACCATCGTCTCTATTTATTCACCGAGACCACCGTCTCTATTTTTATTCACCGAGACCACTGTCTCTAATTTATTTTAGAGACCACCGTCTCTATTTTTATTCACCGAGACCACCGTCTCTATTTATTCACCGAGACCACCGTCTCTATTTTTTTATTCACCGAGACCACCGTCTCTATTTATGGAGACCACTTTCTCCACTTGTTTGTCATATATTTCAACTACTCAAATTTTCAACGGTAATAATCACATATATATATATATTTAAGACCCACCGGTCTATATATTTTCCAAACTAATATATATGGAACATAACAAATAATCATGTATACTTTAAAGAGTTTGTATACTTACTTCTTAACCTTAGAAAACCCACGTTCACCGTTTAATGATAACACCTGCTTATTTTCACTTCTAATCACCTTGTTCGATCTCTACTAGAAGCTAATCTTTTTATTTCCTTCTATTGGTTTGCTAATCAACAGAAATTGTGATTGTAAATACTATAACAATACTCCTCCCCCCTTTGTTCATCATTTCATATATATATATATATATATATATATATATATATATATATATATATATATATGAGCCTATCTCGAATATTCGATTATATAAATATATATATTTAAACATGAGCCGCCATATTTATATTATAATGATTAAATTTTATACGTGTCACACCTAAAGATTAGATTTGTGCCATGGTAGCATATATCCTTGCATCCTCATGCATCAAATTATTTTATTACTAACCGTCATTCGCAAAATAAATCAATCTCTTTCAATATATATTTACTTTAATATTAAAGAGTTCTCTATTATAAATAATTTGACAATTATCAATACTTGCACCCTTTTATTTACGTTTTATGTGTCAAGAATTTAATTGATTGTTATTACAATAATAGTATTTGATAATAAATACTTCTTTAGACGACCTTATTTACGAAACGTGTTACTTATATGGTTATTTATTAAAATACTAGCTTCAAATACTTAATTTTATTTTTCTATAAAAACAGGATGTTACAACTCTTCCCTCCTTATTTAGGTTTCGTCCCCGAAACCTAATTACATATTAAACAACTCGGGATAATATTTTCTCATCTCATCTTCGGCTTCCCATGTGGTATCAGAACCACGCCGATGTTTCCACTGTACTTTCACCTGATTTATTATTTTATTTCGAAGTTGTTTAACTTTGCGATCAAGAATCGCCACCGGATTTTCCACATAGTTAAGCTTATCATCTACCTCAATGTCATTCAACGGCACACATGCCGTTTCATCAGCCAAGCACTTTCGAAGATATGAAACGTGAAATGTGTTATGAATATCGTTTAATTCTTCTGGTAGTTCTAAACGATATGCCACCTTCCCCACACGAGCAATTATTTTAAAAGGACCAATAAACCGTGGACTCAACTTCCCACGTTTTCGGAAACGAATCACACCTTTCCATGGGGAAACTTTTAACATCACAAGATCCCCCACTTGGAATTCAATCGGACGTCTCCGCTTATCAGCATACGACTTCTGTCGATCTTGTGCTGCTTTCAAGTGCTCCCTAATTTGATCGATCTTTTCATTTGTCATATTTATCACTTCTTTATTTTCAAGTTCTCTTTCTCTGATTTCTCCCCAACACACAGGAGTGCGACATTTTCTACCATAAAGCATTTCAAAGGGGGCCATCTTAATGCTCGAATGGTAACTATTATTGTAGGAGAACTCTACAAGGGGCAAATACTTGTCCCAACTGCCACCAAAATCAATAATACAAGCGCGCAACATATCTTCAAGAGTTTGAATCGTTCTTTCGCTTTGCCCATCTGTCTGTGGGTGATACGCCGTACTAATTAATAATTTAGTACCCATTTCTTCTTGAAATTTTCTCCAAAATCTTGAAGTAAAACGAGTGTCTCTATCAGATACAATAGATACCGGCACTCCATGACTTGACACTATCTCACTAACATACACTTCCGCCATTCGCTCTGACGAATAACTTTCACGAATGGGTATAAAGTGAGCACTTTTTGTCAAACGATCGACAACTACCCATATTGCATCATAACCTTTGGTCGTTTTAGGCAGCTTCGTCACTAGATCCATTGTAATATGCTCCCATTTCCATAATGGAATCTCAAGTGGTTGCATCTTCCCATATGGCTTTTGGTGTTCAGCTTTGACTTGTAAACAAGTCAAACACCTCTCCACATATTTAACAATGTCTCTTTTCATACCAGGCCACCAATATTCCTTCTTCAAATCATTGTACATCTTGGTCGCACCTGGATGGATTGAGTATTTTGACTTATGTGCCTCATCCAAAATTATTGTTTTAATCTTACAAGTCCAAGGAATCCAAATTCGGCCACAACGAACTTTAATTCCTTTATCATTTTCTTCAAGTTGGTGGACTTGACCGATGATTCTCTCGCGTTTTAAATTCTCCTCTTTTAGAGCTTCCACTTGTGCAAGTTTAATTTGATCAAACAAGTCTGAACTCACAATCAGTTTATATGATTTTACTTTAATTGGAGCGATAGTCTCCTTTCGACTTAGGGCATCAACCACAACGTTGGCTTTACCCGGATGGTAAAGTATTTCACAATCATAATCTTTGACCAATTCTAACCACCGTCGTTGTCTCATATTTAATTCCTTTTGATCAAAGAAATACTTCAAACTTTTATGATCGGTGTACATTGTGCACTTTGTACCATATAAATAATGTCTCCAAATCTTCAGTGCAAATACTACTGCTGCCAATTCAAGATCATGGGTTGGATAACCCGCTTCCGTTGGCTTTAATTTCCGTGACGCATATGCAATTACTTTTCCCCTTTGCATAAGAACACAACCCAGTCCAACATGCGAAGCATCAGAATAAACAACAAAATCTTCTGTTCCTTCAGGTAAAGCTAGAACGGGAGCTTTAGTTAACTTTTCTTTCAAAAGTTGAAATGCTTTCTCTTGTTCTGGCTTCCATTCGAATTTGGAGTTCTTTCGAGTTAGCTTTGTCAACGGGGTAGCTATTTTTGAGAAATCCTGAATGAAACGCCTATAATAGCCAGCTAAACCCAGAAAACTTCTAACTTCAGTTGGGGTCTTTGGAGGAGACCATTTCATAATAGTCTCTATCTTAGCGGAATCTACCAAAATACCCTCTGCATTTACCACATGGTCCAAGAACTGAACTTCTCGAAGCCAAAATGCACACTTTGAAAACTTTGCGTATAGCTTCTCGTTTCTTAGTGTAGTGAGAACTTCCCTAAGATGTTGAGCATGATCTTTTTCTGTTCGAGAATAGATAAGGATATCATCGATAAAAACGATAACAAAACGATCAAGCATAGGTTTACATACTCGATTCATGAGATCCATGAAAACTGCCGGGGCATTTGTTAAACCAAATGGCATCACAACGAATTCATAATGCCCATAACGAGTACGAAAAGCCGTCTTTGGTACATCTTCTTCTCTTACCTTTACTTGATGATATCCTGACCTTAGATCAATCTTAGAGAACCAGCTAGCACCTTGCAATTGATCGAAAAGATCATCAATTCTAGGTAAAGGATACCTATTCTTAATGGTCAGTTTATTTAGTTCACGATAATCTATGCACATCCGCATGCTACCATCTTTCTTTTTAACAAACAAAATCGGCGCACCCCAAGGTGAAACACTTGGACGAATAAAACCTTTATCCAATAGATCTTGGAGTTGTGACATCAATTCCTTCATTTCACTTGGTGCCAGTCGGTAAGGCGATTTAGCTACAGGATTAGCTCCGGGAACTAGATCAATTTTGAATTCAATTTCTCTTTCCGGTGGAACGCCTGATAACTCATCGGGGAAGACGTCAGAGAATTCGTTAACTACGGGGATTTGATCAAGTTCCTTTCCTTTTGTTTCCTTATCCGTCACATAGGCCAAAAATGCTTGATGACCATGCTTTAAATAATTCCTGGCCTTTGCCATTGAGCACACAGTAATGTTGCTCTTTCTTTCTCCATAAATACACACTTGTTCTCCAATTGGTGACATGAATTGGACGATCTTTTGATTGCAAACTATTGACGTATGATGTTGGGATAGCCAATCCATCCCAATAATTACGTCAAACTCCCGAAGCTCAATAGGAATTAAGTCGATGGAATATTCTTCTTCTTGAATAATTAGTTTACAGTTTTGACATACTTCGGATACGACAAAACTCTTATTACTAGCAACCTCGACTTCTAAGGCATTTACTAGCTTACTTCTAACAAAGGAGTTATGGCAAGCAAAATTTATGGATATGAAGGATCTACTTGCTCCAGAATCAAACAAAACGTATGCAGGTACAGAATTGATTAGAAAGGTACCTGTGACAACATCAGGTATAACTTTTGCTTCTTCTGCAGTGATTTGAAAAGCCCTTCCTCGTGGTTTTGGAACTTCAAATCTCTTGACATTTCCTGCTGTCTTGGATCCTTCAGCAACCTTTCCATCCCTTGTTTTAAGTTCCGGGCAATCGCCCCTCATATGACCCGGCTTGTAACAATTAAAGCATAGATTGACCGGACTGGTGCATCGGGATGCGATATGCCCAATTTTTCCACATCTATAACAACTTAAATTTTTGTAAAGACATTCCCCTGAATGTCCTCTACCACATATGTAACAATTACGTTGTTCATTCTTTGACCTCATCTTCGTAAAGTTTCCTGACTCTCGATCACACACAACAAAGGACAAAAATCAAACCCATGAGTAAAAGGAAATGCAAGAATAAAAAACACGATATTTTAAATTGGTTCGATTTAAACTGACATATGTCCACCAACTTCAACCATGGTATCTATCTAATAATTCTAACTTTTAGGGGGTTACTTTTGGAAGGATTTTTTTTATATTAGGAAATTTGGATGGGAAATTGAATGGAATTTTAACCATGCATGCATAAAGTTGATAGAGTAAAATTTCTTAAATATAAATTATTTATAAATTGTTAAATATAATAATGATTATAATTTCTTTACAAATATTATTATTTAACTCGTGTGTAACACACGGGTATTAAACCTAGTCTACCTAATAAATCAAGGTTTTAGGGGGTCATTTTTAGGGGGAAATTTTTTGTTATATAATAGGAAACTTTGGAGGGAAAACTAAGTGTTTTAACCATGCATGAGTTGATGAGCTAACTTAAATATTAATATTTATAAATCCATAAACAAAATAGTTATAAATTTCTTTAAAAATATTATAATTACACATGGGTATTAGACCTAGTTTAGTATTATTGTTCAAGGAGAGTTACATTACAATAAATGAATGCTATTATATATAGTTGAAGAATCTATGGTTTCTATGAGGCTTGAGGCCCAAACATTACCAAATATAATAATAGACCTAATGATCGATAGTGATTGATTTGGCCCAATATGACAAACCTTACGTACTCACTATACGTCTATACCCAACATCATATTCTCCCATGTCACCACCTACTTTATTATTAATTTCATTCCATCACACATACATTTAACAACGTAAAAGTAATTGTTACATGACATTCAATAATCGATTAGGTGATATGATACCGGTTAGAAAGCTACGGAGGAAAATAAATCTTCACATGAGAAAGAATTCAATTATCTATCTAATAAATTAGAGTTTTTAGGGGGCAATTTTTTATGAGAGAAAACATAATTTGTTTTATAAAAGGAACGTTGAGAGGAAAAATTGAGTAGGAAAGTTAATAAATACAAAATTTTGTGATTAATAATAATTTACAAAATTATTTATAAATTTTTAAATGTAATAGTTATAATTTTTTAAAATATTTTTATTTAACCCGTGTGTAACACACAGGTGTTAAACCTAGTGAAAAAATAATACAATTCCAAAAGTTTCAAAACCAATAATTGTAAACAACCGAAGAAAAATATAAACCTAAATTCCGGATCCGGATCCGGATCCATATACCTTTCGGCCACAGGAAGTTTTAACTCAACATTATACTGACCTAACTACACGATTAGATTATCTTTCTGTGGTAAATAGTATGTTCGTTACAACTTACATCACATTCTAACCTCCAAACACTGTTTGTTCTTCCACCAACACTTTGCAGCACCTTCTTCGCATCTTCCCTTCTATCAACAATCTCAATTCACAACACTCAAAGATCTAAACTCTTTATTCCTTTCTTCAATTCACAGTTTTCTCATGGTTTCAAACCCCCAATTTCATCTGGGTCACCCTCCAATTCCCTCAATTTGAGCTCATTCAATTTCCCCCAAATTCAACTTCAGCATGACTTCTTTAATGGGTTCATCTGTTTTCACTCTAAATTGGCGGAATGTATCTTATCGCTCATCTGGGTATTGTAAATCCAATAAAAAGATTGTTAATTTAACAACACCCTCTTGTTGTAGTATAGCTCCTCAGAATTTAAAGCCTGCTGATGAATTTCATTCTTCCAAATTGCAAGTATGAATCTTTCTTTGAGTCCCCAATTGTGTTTCAGTTATTTGGGAAACTTAAGTTTGTTAGTTATAGGGATGTTTTGGTGATAGTTTAGTCTTTGTTTCCATTTTAAGTTTACTAGAAAAAATATTTACAACTTGTTATTTGATTGTAGCCATAGTTGATTATAGAACTGATTACAAGTTGTTTCCATTTAATCTTGAGGGGATTATTAGATGCAAGATTGTAACTTTTTGTTTTGTTTGTGATAGGATACTTCTTTGAATTTGTATACAGAAGAGTTAGGGGAGACTGATGTGCTTATTGAATGTAAAGATGTTTACAAGTCATTTGGGGAGAAACACATCTTAAGAGGGGTCAATTTTAAGGTAAAGGATCCAATTTACTGCATAAATTTCAGATTTTTAAGACAACACATGGATGGCTTGTTCTTTTCTATGTTAGATCAAGTATGGAGAAGCCGTTGGAATAATTGGGCCTTCGGGAACTGGAAAATCTACTATCTTGAAGATCATTGCAGGGCTTCTTTCTCCAGATAAGGTGTTTAAATTGTCTTTTGAAATAATAGTGATCCAAGGGTGATGATTTTTTTTAACATGAAGTTGGTTTTGCATTTGGGCAGGGGGAAGTTTACATTCGAGGACGGAGAAGACATGGATTAATAAGTGATGATGATATGTCCTGCCTTCGAATTGGTCTGGTGAGGTCTACTCAATAGTTTTTTAAAGATACATTTGGTGTTTTTATTGGTAGTAATTAACATAATTATTTTTTTTGATAATCAGGTATTTCAAAGTGCAGCACTTTTTGACTCTTTGACAGTTCGGGAGAATGTTGGTTTTCTTTTGTAAGTTCCATGTACTAATAAAACTCCTTTGTACTTGTTCCTTGTTTCTTATTTGTAATTTATTTTTAAATTTCGAAGGTATGAGCATTCAAGAATGCCTGAGGATAAAATTCAAGAACTTGTTGCAGAAACATTGGCTGCAGTTGGATTAAAGGTGAGTTAAAAGCAGTCTCATTAACAAAAATGTAGTGTTTTTATGGGCAACTAGTGGGGCAAAACACGCTAAACATAAGTTTTTTTGGATTATACAATCACCGGAATGCTTGTTTTATACATTCTTAAATTGACATCTAGTCTACTATCATTTGATTCATCAATCGACAACTATGACATTGCACAATTTGTTTAAGGTGAGTTATAGTTTCTTCTAAACTCACTTAAGCTTTTTGGCAGGAAGTTGAGGATCGAATGCCTTCTGAGTTGTCAGGAGGAATGAAAAAAAGAGTCGCTTTAGCACGATCTATAATATATGATACAACTAATAATGCAATTGAACCCGAGGTATATATAATGGTTCTTGTTTATTTAACTATTTAATAACATTTTACTCTTTCTTTTTGTTCCTTAATATTCTTGATACGTGACTTGGAGCAACCGGAAAGGTTGACTGAAATTCATGGAAATTGTCTCTTTCCAAGAAAACTGTTAAGACCTTAGTCTTCAAGAAGGCAAGAAAAGAAATCTTGTAGAATGGTAGAACTATATCAGTTTATCAAATTATTAAAATGGGAAATAAATAAATCTGGATTTTTTTTCTAGAAAGGAAATTTGCATATTTCACGAGAGAACATTGTCTATATTTACTTGATTTTCATACAAACTCAGAGATGTAAATTTCAATCCACTTACTTTTGAATGAGTCAATGTGGGTTTTGTTTTGGCTCAAATGGGTCAAATTAAAAAGTTTAGCTAGAAAAGAAAACGGGTGAAAGTCTTCTAAAGCTTCTTTTTTGAATGGTAAAGACTCACACAAACTAAACGCATCATACACCTTTTTAGTACATGTCCCAGATGATACATAAACCCACAACGGCACAACCTCTTGGTTGTGGCCATATCTACATCGCTAGGCCAAAGCCCTGTTGGTTTCCATTTTCCAAAGCATATTGTGATCAAATCCTCCTAAATCTTTGTATTGAATTATTAAATTATTATTATTAACATAGCTCTGTAATCATACTTAACACATATACTATTTACAAAATAGTTTAACAACCTGGTAAAAGTGCTGGCATGTCAAAATCAGCCTGACCCGTTTGCTGAAATTAGCCCTTTCCGACCTTAACCCATTACCCAACCCTGCCTTTTTGACATATTTATACAAAATCAATAGCATGGAGGGGTTTCACAAAAAACTTTTTGGGTAGCCTGTAAGGACATGAACCTGTTGGAAATCAAAGCAACCCAATTTCCTGTTAGTGACATTTTTTATTATTAGAGTGTGTTTAAAGGACCATTTATGTGACAAATTTTGCATACTCTGTATTGGGCGTAATTGTTATGCTGTGCTCCAATCTTGAACAGGTGCTTTTGTATGATGAACCAACTGCGGGACTTGATCCAATTGCATCTACTGTAGTTGAAGATTTGATCCGGTCTGTTCATTGCAAAGGCAAAGATGCACTTGGGAAACCTGGAAAGATCGCATCTTATGTGGTCGTGACTCACCAGCACAGCACCATTAGAAGAGCTGTTGACAGGTTGCTGTTTGTTTGCATCATTTACTTCCATTCTCGATCATAATAATGTCTAATAAAAGGGACTCAGAATCATATATTCTTTGTAACACAAGATGAAAATATCAAGTGTTAATTTTTATATGACCTTAGTAACATAATTTGTGCAATTTATGTCTAGTTTCTTAATTTTTCTTAAATGGTGTTGTGTTTTCAGGTTGGTGTTTCTTCATGAGGGAAAAGTTGTATGGGAAGGAATGACTCATGAATTTACTTCGTCTAAAAATCCAATTGTCCAGCAGGTAAATTTTGTTTATGTTACCGAGTCAACTACTGCATTAAATATAGTTACAGTGTTAGTCTAACTTTTTGATATATTTAGGATGCATATGTAAAAAACACCATGGACTACTTTCCACCCGTTCAACCTACATGTTCCGATTGCCTCTTAGTTAATTTTTTGCTTTGACTCGTTAGGGGTAAACCATGACCCATTCATAAGTAAATGGGTCGAAATTGACATCTACAATCTTGACCCATTCAAAATATTATTAGCTCCCATTTGGAAAAAAAGGATTTGTTTCGCCACCAGTCATGTTCCTATAAATTTCTATATACTCGTCTTTTTTTTCAGTGCAAACATCGATATTTTAAAGCTAGATAGGTGAAAAAAATGGTGTAGTGGCCAAATAAATAACTTTTATGTTATGGTGGGCAAAGTTATTAGACTGGATAGATACAAAGGTCAAACAGTTGTTTTCTTTGGATAGTCACAAGTTCAGTTTATCATATAGAGAGTAACATTAAAATGTAAAAGCGTAGATTTTTTTGAATTCATATCTAAAATCTTAAAAAAAATATATTCTGATGCTGATAAATTCTTGTGTGGTTACCAGTTTGCCTCTGGGAACTTGGATGGACCTATTAGGTACTAAGCCCGAACACGAAGATTATAGTTGTTACATACATTTTATTGATCTCTGTAAGAGAAACTTTGAAGAATCTCAAGGGATCCGTAAACGGGTCAGAAACTAGAGCTGGTTGGATATCCATTTGATCAGAATGGAGCTTTGACACACATGTTTGAAGGTTCAATGAGGGCATTCTTTTTATGCAGTTTACCCATGTCTAATAGGTTTGGGATATACTTTTATTCTTTGTTCAGTGTAGTTAGACTCATGTGAAGATATTGTTCTGAACAACTGTTAAAGTAATACACAAATGGGCTGTAAATTTTGGCCAAAACATTGGTCATGAATAAGCTATTATTAGTTAGTCAATGGATATCTTGATGTTGGTAAAGGTGTTTGCTCTATCTTAAAAGTTAAAGGTTCAAATCTTGTAAGCTGCTTATATATATATATAGGTAGAGTTAAGGACTTTATTCGCGGGTCCTACCTACTTATGTAACACTATAGACATCAAAAGACAAACATAATTCCACTAAATCCTATTATGAAAAATTGAAAACTATAGTTGTAAATTTAAAATAAATTGAAAGATTACTATAATTGAGATGATAAACTTTTCTTAAACCACCCGTGTGGTGATGGGCATAATGCCGCTTTCCTGCTACGTCGTCATTTTTTTCACGTCACCACCACAACACATGAACTTTGGTGGGGCGTTACTGCATTACACATAAGGGTGTGAAGAAGATGTTGCCCCCGTGAACGAGGGAAAAGTATGAGTTTTTTATTATTTAATATTTCATCCGATCACAACACACCAATTTCATTAGCGCTACCACCCTACAAAACACTCATTTAATCACCATCACCCCTCAAAACTTGGTCGTTGCATAGTCACTGCCTACATGACAACATTTTTTACATTTTTTATTATTATCATCCTTAATAACGTGTAGCCTTAGAGTCATGCTATTTTTTTCTCTTGCATTTTCAAATGTATCATGTTACATTCTATTTTATCAACTTTTAAACATATGGATGCACGTGTGTAATAGTTTGGTCCGGGTTTGGTCACAATATGTGAAACCAATGCATAAGTTTACCGTTTGTAATTGATAATTATTTGTTATACGTATAAGATAAAACATAAATATTATATCCGTTTTTGTGACCGTTTACTTTTTAATAGGACTTAAATTGAGCTTCACTTGTTTTAAACTTTGTCTAAAACTCAACCTTGGCTATTTATTTTAAAACTTTTACAACATCCGACATCTAATATCATCCGATATGCCCACCGAGAGCTCACAGAAAGAACTCACACATTTACTTTTGGTTAATATAATATTAGCTTTGCCCACCGAAAGCTAACACTAACGCAAAGAGTTCTCCTAAGTGTTCACGAATTTGCTTTTAGTTGCCTGAATGAAGATTTTCTAAGAGATCACCCAGGCATTTCTCCCACCCTATCAAGCTTTAATGCGAAGTTCTCCTATTCATAGTCAATACGTCCAAAACACGTCCATAATATACTTATATTGTGAGATTTACCTATAATAATGTTACATCTTCAATTAAGATATACATTTGAGCAATTTAAACTCAACTAAAAATAAACCGATACCAAGCTGATCATGAACCGATGATTCCAGTTTCAAAACAAATTTTGCCAAACGACCAATAAACACTCCAAATGAACTACTAGCGAAATTCACCTTGCTGAAAAAAATGTTAGCCGAATTAATCCAGAGAAACCCCATCCTTGGGCCGATATACAAAGAAATAAAACCCATTGGATTCAAGATTCGATCATAAAATTTGTTAAAACAAAACAAAAGTATTGGTGCTTCCGGTCAGTAGCCGATTAGTGTTTATCCTTTAACGTTGTCGCGTCGCGTTATATAAACGGGGAAACCTTTTATTCGGTGGATACTTCTAGGGTTTCACTCTTTTTTTTAGCTTATCGATTAATTCGTCTCTGTTACTTGCAGATTTCGACTCAATTCGCATCTTTTAGGTATAACCATCTATTCATATTCTCTAATTTCTTCCTTTATCTATGTATTTGCTTTCCCCTATTTATGATTAATACGTTGAGCGAATTCATTTTGACGATTTTTTTTCCTTTTTTTGTGTGGCTATACGTATCTGTTACGAAGTTTTGTTTTCGAACGATCCAGTTTTGCAAGATGTAAGGATTTGCTTGAAATATCATGTTGTGATTGCACAATTAGGGTTTGATGTACGGTTGTTTGTTTTGTGATTTCATGTTCTTATTTTAATCTCTGTTATTAGGTTCTTATTGATGAAACTGATTTGATATTGTTGAAGCTGTTTGTTTTATTTATTTTTGTATTGATAAGTGTCATGAGAAAAGATGGATGCTTTTCTGCAAGATGAATTAGTACAGTGGTTTAATCTTCGAAAGTTGTTACTTTTTTCAGCCGGTAACCGGTTTGCTGTAGGAATCGTTGTGTATTGCTGATTTTCTTCCTGGTGTTGTTCAGGGCAATTTTCGTGTTCTTCAGTGTCCAGTACTTCAGTTGATTAAGCACTTTCACTTGAAATTGAAGGGTTTTTATGGCTGGAAATTGATGTAGGAGTCTTTAATTTAGGTGTTACGTTTTAGAGTAGTTTAAGATTTCATTCATGTAACTGTCGGTCATAGTTTGGTTTGAGTCTTCCCTTCTGTAAGGGGATTTAGGATTTTTGGTTGTAATTTTGTTTGCTATTAAATGTTAAAATGCCATCGTCATCACTCTGTTGTGTACACTCAAGGCGTGCGAGATAAGCATACTTCCTCTTCAAGCACAAGATTCAGGCCAAGTGGATGTGTTTTCATACATTTATAGACATTTGAAGCAGTTGACAGCAGCTGTTGGTGGACAAGGTTATAACCAGTTAACCTTCAAGCATCTTCAACGCCCCTCCATGCCCCAAAGAAAATCTGAAATGATAACTTTATGAATCATGACTTGGGTTTTGACACTTGGTATATGAACAGGCTTTGTTCCAATGCTCATGGCAATCAAATGCATGTGCAGGCAATTAGATGTATTATACATAAACCTAATCCTAAACAAGAAGGAACACCGTCCGTATAAAGATTAAAAAACCAGTAAATATATCAAATGATAAAACTGGCATTTCTTTTTGGTTTTATTGTGATAAAGACTTTATTTCTGGTTATAACAAAAACAAAAGTTCTGTAACTTTTTGGTTCATTTTTGTAATTATGCTAACAATAATTATCTTAATTGAAAATGCAAACATAAGCAGTTGAGGTATACATAGATGAGTTGTTAGCATTCATATTCAGTAAGAATTTTTTAAATAAAATGACTTTCATCAGAAAATATTAGACTGTTCAAAGAATACATTGCTGAAAATGTGTGCCCTCAAGGTATCTTGATGCACAAAAGGTTTTTGATAAAGGGGGAAGCTAAGAAACATTACATTGCAAATTTTGTATCATGCTAATATTCAGGGTTGGGCTAAAAGTAAGCTATTAAGTTTGTGAAAAATTAAGGGTAGGTATAAGATGGACTTTCCTTCCAGAATCTTCTATGGTGGATGTTTGTTATGATAAATAGTACATGTGAACTTTACAATTTAGATCTTTAGAAATCACTGTATGGTAGTTTGTTGTGTTTGTTACTTTGATATTACAATTGTTTGATCACCCTTGCTGGTGGTGTATTTACAGTTGGTATATATATATTGTTATTTGTTAATTGCTCAACAGTGTTTGCATAAACTGTTATTGTACATGGGCCTATACATGATAACTAGAGGGTGCACATATTAAGATTTGTTCTGAATAGCTTACATGTTAAGAGTATAATGAGTTTTCACATTTGTTATTCAATTTCTTGACTTGAGTTATAGCAGAGACAAAAGTTTTCATGTTAAGAGTATAATGAACTGTCACATTTGTTACTACAGTGGTTTTGTTCTTGTTTTGTTGTGAATGGGATTTTGGTTGTGTTTGTAAAATACTCAATGAATTCTCATATGCTCTTGATTTGTTTGATTGCAGGCTTTTGTTCTGGAACTTAATGGAATACTTTTGATAGCATGTCAAATAACTTTGTTTCACATCCATCAGTAATATCTAGCTGGCAAATGGAACCACTGTGGAATAATACAGGTTCACCAAAGCCGTTGTTACCTACAAAGCGGAAGACAGCAACAGAACCTCTGTCTCCTAGTGTTGTAGACAGACGGGTGGCTCAAATGGAGCCCCCTGTGAATAAAAGACCAACACCATTGCAGCCCGTTGCCAATAAATCTGGGCCTCAACGTGTTCAGACACCAAAGAATAAAACTGCAGTTCGCGAAGTCTCTTTCAAGGCTCAAAGTGGGTCATTTGAAGCAGTAAGATCCAAAATGAGGGAAACATTGGCTGCTGCGTTGTCTGTTGGCATTCAAAGTCAAGAAAAACCTACTGATGAGCAAAGTAATTCTCCGTCTGAAGCAGTTAAAACAAATGTGGATTTTCAGCCTGATGGGTCCACTGCTACTGTTGGTAAGTTTGAAGATTCTGTAAGCACAGGACAAAATGGGAAACATGATGGGCAAGAACCTCAGTACAACTATGTCATGCCTGACGCAGACAGTTCATTTGGGGACCCTTTCTTTGTCAAAGATGAACTCTTGCAGGGGAATGGGCTTTCTTGGGCCTGGGATATGGAAGTAACTGAGTCGAAGGAAGTCAATGGGGCTGAACAAGGTCAAAGTGATCGTACAAATGAGAGTGAAAATACTGCTAAGTCTCCTGAAGAATTAGCTTCTATGATTGAAGAAGAGCTGTTTAAGTTGTTTGGAGGGGTGAATAAGAAGTATAAAGAAAAAGGGAGATCGTTGATGTTTAATTTAAAAGACCCAAATAACCCTGAGCTTAGAGAAAAGGTTTTATCTGGTGTCATCTCTCCTGAAAGACTGTGTTCAATGACACCAGAGGAACTTGCTTCTAAACAACTTTCTGAATGGCGCATGGCAAAAGCTGAAGAACATGATAAAATGATAGTTTTACCGGAATCTGATGTTGATATAAGGCGTTTGGTTAAAAAAACTCACAAAGGCGAGTATCAAGTTGAGGTAGAACAAGATGATGCTGTTTCGGTTGAGGTTTCTGTGGGTTCCACTTCATTTACTCAGTTTCAGCCAAAAAAGAAGAAAACTGAACATGAAGTGAAAGAAAAAGATGTTACTGATGTTGACAAGAGTAGTTCAGAAAACTTTACCATTCCTGCTGATGGGAATGATTTCATGCAAGAATTAATTGTAGAAGAATTTAAAGATGAGGGATTTTTACCACCAATCGTGTCCTTAGATGAATTTATGGAATCCCTTAATACTGAGCCTCCATTTGAGAACTTGTCTGTAGATTCCAAGGAGACAAAACCAGTCAACTCAGAAACCGTTGTTGAAACTGATAGTGAAAAGGTACCAGCTGAACCAGCTTCTGGGGGTAGCGGTGACCAAACAAAAACAAAGTCAAACGTGGCAGTGTTGAACATGAAAACCAGTGAAACTTCTGTAGAAAGAAAAGCTATTTCTGCTTCTAGTGCAGTTGTTGGTGAATATGTATGGGAAGGTGAACTGCAGCTCACGATTTCATCATTTATATCTGCCATTGGACTGTTCAGAAGGTATGTTTATACATATTGTTATTTTTTTGAAGTTACTTTTTATTATTGTACGGGTTTAAAAGTTATACTGTATGATGATTTTGTTCTAGTTGTAGAATGTTGGCTCAACCTTTTCTTAGTATTTCCTGTTAAGTTTTGTAAAAGATTTATGACCAGCAGATTAAGATACTTCTGTAGTTATCAATGGTTATTAGTGATCACTAGATTTTAGGTTTTTGGGGGGTTTTTTTATTTTCAATTTTTTGTTGATACTTTTGTTGGGTATGTTAGTTTTTTTAATAATAGTTCGTTTTCTATATGTATTTCTGATTCTAGTGGTGAAAAAACATCAACAAAGGAATGGCCTGGTTCCATGGAGATCAAGGGCAGAGTGAGACTTGATGCGTTTGAAAAGTTTCTTCAAGAACTTCCCATGTCTAGAACCCGTGCTGTCATGGTGATTTGAGCCTCCATTTTATTACTGTTAAACTAACCAAATTATAAATCAATAACATTCAAGAAACTAAAAATTTTAAATCAAATCAACGAACTTGGAAATTGGAATGATCTTTTTATAAACTTCTTTTGCAGGTTGTGCATTTTGTCTTAAAAGATTCATCGTCTGAGATTCATCGGACCATGCTTTCCGAGGTGAGTTTGAGAGGTGTTTTTAATTGGTATATTGTTTCATACAGTTATTGGTTTTGACTCTTGACAAATGTGTTTTATACGTTTTCGTTTAGGCTGTGGATTCATATATAGCAGATGAGCGGCTAGGATTTGGTGAACCAATACCTGGAGTTGAAGTTTATTTCTGCCCACCTCACACAAGAATCATAGAAATGCTCTGCAAGCATCTTTCCAAAAACCAGACTGATATTCTTAAGTCGACCGATAATGGGTTAATTGGTGTTGTCGTATGGCGAAGACCTCATATTAATTTCACTAATTCATCTACATCTAAACATCATAAAAAGCATAGTTTTTCAACTAGGAGACATGAAAACACAAACACCAATCAAAGTTTAAATTTCACACCAAAATCTGTCAACCGCATGCCACAACAACAGCCTAAAATTAATGATGATGATGATGATGACATACCTCCCGGTTTTGGTCCTGGGGTTGCTGTTGCTGCTGGGGATGAAGATGACCTGCCGGAGTTTAGTTTCTCTGGAAGCTCATCTGGGCAGAAGATACCTGCGCAAGTTGGGTTCGGGTCAAAACAGACTCAAAGTAATCCATCTAGACCTGTAGATCAGATGAGACAGCTTATTTACAGATATGGGCAGAATGCAGGTGCTGATGGTGTTACAATTAAAAGACCATGGAATAAAGATGATGAAGATGATGACATGCCAGAATGGCAGCCACACCATCACCAAAACCGTGGTACCGAAGTGCCGCCTATAAACTACACACTGCAGCCTTTGGCACCGCCTATGGTTAATCAAATCAGGCAACCAATAGGACAAGTTATGAGACCGAATATGACCATCCCACCTAATCTTAACGCGTTGCAAAATGTAGTTGGATGGCCGCCACCGTCAGGTCATATGCTGCCACCTAATGCGGCCTTGCCGGGGCAGTATCATGATGGACAGTGGAGGCTCGATGGCCCTAGGAGTAGGGGTTTTTGATTTACTGTAAATATTTAGTTTTCTTTGTTAGTTTTTGTTATTTGTTGTAGCGCCTAGACTTCTTTTACTACTGTAATGGAGGTAAAGTTTTTACTGAATCATTTGATGTTTTCGTGTTGACACCGTATATTTATATCGTATGCTTACTGGCGCGGTATTTTTCATTTTAGCAACAACATTTGGCACTATATGTAAGACCTGTTTGATTTTGTTAGTTTTGTCATAAACCATATATAATTCTTACAATATTCAATTATACCCTTTAGAAGACAGAGAACTTCATGCATTTAGAAATTGTGACTAAGAATATAGATACTCCATTCTCCCCATGTATGGCAACTCAATTTTGAGCTAGTGATATTAAGTTAGACATAATCACTTGTTTCTACGTACACTAAATTACAAACTAAAGGTAGAAGAGCATCTTTAAAGAGTTGAGACCTAATTATCGTCGTGAGATTCATTAATATGTCTAAACACCACAAGTACACGGTAGGATTAGCACTCCTGAATCATGGTTTGTACTCTTCAGATACATTTGTACTCTTGCATCATAGTCTGTCTAATATGGGTCCGTCCCCTTTGACAAATTTTTCTCTGCATCTTGACAATCATTCAAGGAATTTAAGTCCAAACATGAAGATCTTTTAACTTAATGTGGAGGGCACACAAATGCAAGCTTCCATTGCCACAAATTATTAGGGAGGCTCGACCACTTGGATAAAACCCCTCCTACGTGCAATGGACTAGGTCATGTGCATTGACAAAAACATAAGCAAGTTATCACACACACACACACCAACCAATAGCTCTATTAGTCAATGTGAACCCTTAGATTTATTAAAATACTATTTATTCAGTTGTATTCTAAACATAAGAGTTAGGCACTATCCATATTTTGTGTATTTAAGACATCCTAGCGTTGATTTGATGAGTATCGTACTAAAGAGGTGCATAAATCGTATTTTCGGCGCATACTAGTTAGGGTTAAGTAAAAGATAATCAAATTAGGGTTTTATTCAAATCGATTCAACTTGAGATCGTTTTTTAGGGGGAAAGAGTTAGGTTTAACCATTTCAAAACCAAACTTTAACCAGACTGGTTTAGGTTCCACCAACTTTAAAGCATAAGCTCACCAATCGATATCTACCCTAAACTTTTAGTTAGCTGGTTTAGTTAGCTGGTTATTGGATTCACTTTAGGCTCAAAACCAGGTTCCGTTTCCAACCCGCCTTTTCACCTCTATTCCATTATATAAAAAGCTAACATGCCCAACTTGTTTCGGGTCATCCGACCCGAACCGAACTAGTTGGGCCTATTAGCTTTTGGGTAGTTCCACATGGGCTTATTGGGGGCCCAATCCACACAACCCGGTTAAAATTCATGCAACAAGTATAGAAGAGCATTAGCCTGTTTTGTTCTTCTCAAATCTCAAGGCTAAAATTCATTGATTGTTGGCGCACACACTTCGCTTGTTGTCTCGTTTCTTCCTCAAATTTCAATGTCATCGGTTCCAGTTTAACAGGAACAAGGTATAAAAATTTGTTTATTATGTCTACTATTGATTGTTGGTTGTGTTTTCCCCTATGTATCCTCTTATAATCCCATTTTCTGTCGCCCTAATTTCGTTTAGATTTGAGCAATCAAATTTTAGGGTTTTGGATGCTACTTGTAATTAGTATCTTCGATTGGTTGTTTGTTTGGCTTGTAGTTATATTGGAAGTTCATCTTAGTTATTCTCGATTTTATAACAAAATTTGACTGTTCAACTCGACATGGTTATATTGTCATGATTGTGGTTAGGTTAAATGTTATAACTTTAGGTTCAATGTTATCACAACTTATTTTTCAGCTTAGACATGGACCTGTTTGGTTGACGAATGAACGAACGCTGTAGTTGTTTTGTTTTTCTTTCATTAAATATAAGTTTTATGGAGTTTGAATCTTCTTGTTCTCTTTTCATGGAAGTAGTAGTTGGATTCTGAATGTGAATGTTATATAAGTATGATTTGTGAATATGAAGTTTCAATCTTTTGCTTCTAGATGTGTCCAAAGTTAGTTCTCAGGTTCTTATTTTTTCGTTATTTGATTGTTTGTAATTTTGCGCCTCACATTTTTGTTATTTGGTTATGTGATTGTTTGCAGTTAATTCACATCACATTTTTGTTATTTACTTATCCTGGACATAGGAGTTGGATGTTTAATGTGAATATTATATAATTAGGGTTTGTGCATTTATGAATATCCTGTGTTGATTTGGTATTTTAATGATTACCTTGTGAGTGTCTTAAAAGACTGATCTTATGATTAATGATAGAGCTGTGAAATCTTTCCTAGTTTTTTATTTTAATTATTGGCTTATTAGTTAGGCATCTTACCTTTTATCGACCGTAAGTTATTTATTTAAAAGCACCAAGCTGATACGCTGTTGAATGTCCGAAGACTGGAAGGAAGTCTATGTACATGGACATATGCGTTTTTCCAAATATAATGCGTCAATGACTCAACCGATGATCTTTAGTCATAAAGTTTATGTACGTGGACTTACGTGTCTTTATCTCCTTTTTGTTTTTGTATTTTGATGATTTATTAGGCTGATAGTTTGTGAAAACTTTCCATATTTCCATCAGATTTTTTATTCTTTCATATTCAAATTTTGGCGGAAAGTGTCGTGTACTTGCTTCTTCATTGTTTTGGTTTGTTTAGAATTGAGGAGAATACCAGTCAGGCAACATTGTCTTTATCTGTGATTCTAGTTTTTGATGTATAAAGAAGTCAACAACTTCCGAAGTAAATTTATGCAGTATCCAATTAATGATATGAGTTGTAAGTTTTGGTTGGGTTAATGAACAAATGTCAAGGAAGAATGTCTGACACAGTCTTTATGTATTAAATGCTCTATTATATCAAATTGAACTCTATCTTGTGAACAGTTCCCTGAAATTGATTGTGTAAATTAGGTATATTACCTCAGATTCCTTACCAATTTAGTGCCCATCAACGTTTTTTGTTGTGTTTATTGTGCTTCTGGCTGCCTTCAGGGATTTTAGATGTAATCTTTCTCACGTTTACACTACATACAAATAAATAGTCCCCCTTCCAGGTCTGTATAAAGATTCGCCCTTGTAATTATTGAAACTTATTTCATAATTGATGTGGGGCATGCGGTCCATAGTCACAGAATTCGCCAAAATACCTCCGATCCACAAATTGTACCAAATCAGAATACGATTCGTACCATTTCGCTTGGGTACGCTGTTCTTGTTGATGGCTAATTCGCCCACCAATTCGCTAATTCATTGTTCCAATTAGTGAATTGGTTCGCTAGTTTAACTAACTTGGTACGGATTTGGTAATTCGGTGCAAAAAGTGATGGTGTTCCGGCTGAATGTTTGCCGGATTTTCCACATCCGTTGACATTGTGAAGTAGGGGAAGTCGGCAAAGAATTAGGGTTAAGGTTTAAGTTTGGCTATTTTAACATTTAACCCCTTTCGTATTTATTAGTTTACAATTTATTCTCAAACTTGTAAATTTATACCTAAAAAGAATAAAGTTAATGATATATATATGTATATATATATATATGTACTGAATACAATAAGTATAAATGTTTTAATAGATATTTTAGTAATAATTTGGAAAATTGAACCAAACTACATGGTACATCGTTTGTACCGAAATGAACCTACCCTCCTCTTTCCGAATTCGTCTAGCCTAGCGAACCACGTACCCAAACCGCGTTTCCATACCGGAGCAAATCGTGATTTATGTGACTATGATGCGGTCATTTTTTATTTGGTGTCTTTGTATAAAAACCACTTTCCTATTTGTTTGTCACTTTTGTAGTTTTATCTTGAAATCAAATGGTATTACCATCATTTATATCCTGAAACTCGTGTCACTCAAGGCATGCACTCAATATTTTCTAAAAGCAGGCCACATAAAACATTTCATGACAATATTGCTGTCTGTTTGGGTTCTTTACAATCTTGATCTCCAGCCAGAATGTTGTGTTGAGAGAGTTTCAAATAAATAACAATCGGATTTTCTATTTTTATAGACCAGTTCAAAGCTTTGCATGCGGTTTTATGGTACCTCCTTTGAAAGCTGGAACTTTAAAGCTACTTCTAGCTCAACAAATTCATTCAATGCCAGAATCCAATAGTGCTATATGAGGTAGGGCTTACAAGCCTCTTTTTTTAGTTTTTATATAATCTTACTATGGAGATTAACGTGATGAAAACAGAACATTCAATGAATTACTTTAGCGGGCTTGGTAATAAAAATTCTATTTTGACCCTCTTATGTTCAAGTGAAGGTGATTAAAAGCCTTATTTCAGGCTCAGTGATGGATTGCAACAAAGAGGAAGCATCGAGGGCCAAACAGCTTGCAGAGAAGAAGATGGAGATCAAAGACTTTGTTGGGGCCTTAAAGATTGCGGTCAAGGCTCAACAGCTTTATCCTGAACTAGAAAACATTTCTCAATTAATTTTAGTATGTGAAGTACACTGCTCTGCTGAGAAGAAATCATACGGAAGTGATAAAGACTGGTATGGAATTCTCAAAGTTGAGCCTTCTGCTGATGATATATCAATAAAAAAACAGTACAGAAAATTAGCTCTTATACTTCATCCTGATAAAAACAAGTTTTCTGGATCTACTGATGCTTTTAAGTTAATTGGTGAGGCTCAAAGAGTGCTTTTGGACCGTGAAAAAAGAGCGGCTCATGACACCAGACGTAGAGCTTATGGAAATATTTCAGCCCCAAGTTGGACCTCGAAACAACCAAACAGACAACCAAACGTCCAACATCAACATCCATGGAATCAAAGTCATCCTGTTAATTTTACCGGAGCGCGTCCTGCTAATTTTCAGTTTACCCAACCGCGGTTCCCAACTGCTAGTGGACATCAGTCAACTTTCTGGACCGCGTGTCCTTTTTGTGCAGTTAGGTATCAGTTTTATAGAGATGATGTTGTTAACAAAGTTGTACATTGTCAAAGTTGCAAGAAATCCTTTACTGCTTATGAATTGAATGTGCAAGGTGCTGCTGCACCAACTACAACCCAAGTCCAACATACTAAGGTTCATCTTGGACCCGCACAAGGTGTTAAGCGTAATTTTACAACAAAACCAGTGTTTGAAAAAAAAGTGACACCCAAGCCACAAAGAAATGTTAGCAGGAAAAGGAAAAAGCGAATAGAAGAGTCTAGTGAAAGTTCTGATAGTAGTGAGAGCTCTGAATCTGAGGAAGATATAGAAGTGCATAGTGAAAGTGAAGGCAATGGTGTGCCAAAAAATATGGATAATAATCCTGATTTTCAATCTTTTGGGGAACAGCCACGCAGATCCTCTAGGGCAAAAAGAAATGTTTCTTACAAAGAAAATACAAATGATGTTGATATTGATCATGATGATGTCACTCCAAGTCCTGCTGAAACAAGAGATGAAGATGATACATTCTGGAAAGAAGAAGTGACAGAAGTTACTGAAAATAAACAAACAGAATCTGAAGATAAAAACTCTCAAAAGGATGATAAGCAAAATTCAGATGATAAAGGGGGTGAAAGCGAAAATGATGATGTAGAAGAAGTAGAACCAGCAGTTTTTGAGTGCCCTGATCCAGAGTTCAGTGATTTTGATAAATACAGAAAAGAAGAAAGTTTTCGGGCCGGGCAGATATGGGCCTGTTATGACACGGAAGATGCAATGCCCAGATTCTATGCTTTCATTAAAAAAGTATCCCCGAAGTTCAAACTGCAAATCATATGGTTAAAGCCTGATCCTGTAACCATAGATGAAAAAAAATGGGTGGATGCGGAATTACCTGTCTCTTGCGGCAGATTTAAAAATGGTAAACTAGATAAAGCTGAAGATCTTTTATCATTCTCACATTTGGTGTCATGGGAAGCAGGTCAAAAACCCAAAACTTATAATATTATTCCAAGAAAAGGCGAGACGTGGGCCCTTTTCAAGAACTGGTCTATAAACTGGCATTCCTTAGATGCTGACGAGGAACGAAAGTATGAATACGAATTTGTCGAAATTTTATCAGATTTTGATGAGAATATGGGTGCCCGCGTTTCACATCTGGAGAAAGTAAAGGGGTTTGTATGTCTTTTTAGGCAAAAGGAGGGTGAAGAGATGGTGATTCCCGGGAGCGAAAAGTATAGATTTGCCCATATGGTTCTATCTTGTAGAATGAGTGGAGATGAAAGAGAAGGTGTGCCTAAAGGGTCTTATGAACTAGATCCTGCTTCTCTGCCTGAATCAACATTTGAACAGGTTAACTTGTAATACTTTGATTTTAATATTATGTGTTTGTTTAGATCTTATTTTGTTGGTAATTAGATATAGCCAATTCTTTGGCTAAACATGTGGAAATTCTTTGAAAGTACTGTGCACCCTTTGTTAGACTTATGCTTAAAAGAGATCTGAAATGATCCTTCTAAAGGCTCATTTCTTTTGGATGAACTAGTTTTTGTCATACCATTTTGTCTTTTTTTCTTCAAATATTTTGTCAAACTTTAAGTAAATATTGGCAGAGTAGTTGAACTTTCAATTATCAAAGCTAATTAATTATTGAGCTGAGATCATTGAGCTTCAAATAGCCTGGAATACGACTTTGTACATTATAGTGATGAGTCTGAAGCAGATCGAAGTGTAAAATTAAGTCCATATTTGATGTAACAGTTTTAATTTTTAAAATCACCAAGATGGTTTTTTAAATAGGCCCAATACAAACTCTCAAGCCCAAAACAGTTTAATAAAACAAAATTAGAGAACGACAAATGGATAGGCTTAGGTAGAGTTGCACATATCTCGGTTAATTTCGGTTAACCGGTTATTTAATACCCTAACTGGTTATTTCGGTTATTGAAAAAATCGGTTATTCGCTTTAACCAATTCGGTTAATAGTTGGTTTTTTTCAAAATTTTCGGTTATTTTACTTTAACCGGTTCGGTTAATTAACCGATGTTTTCTAATATTTTATTATTTTTCGGGTTTTTTCCTGGTTAACCTGTGGATTGGTTAATATTCGGTTTTAAAAAAACCGGTTAATAACCAGTTATTCATAAAAAATCCCTAATCGATTATGAACCTGCGGTTAAAAAATACCCTAACCAGTTATTCTTCAATCGATTAATAACCGGTTATGGTTACGGTTAATAACCGGTTTCGGTTATTGAACCGGTTATTTTGTGCACCTCTAGGCTTAGGCAACAACGAACACAGTAACACCCCTTCAGTAGACTTCATCATTTCAGTCCCCTGCCACTGTCCTCCGGCCAGCCTGCTGTTGCTGCTAGGGGTGTACGCGGTCCGGTTTTACGGTTTTTGGATAAAACCGTAACCAAACCGTTACTTGCGGTTTTTTGCCATTAAAAACCAAAACCGAACCGTTTAAAGTAAAAAACCAAACCTAAACCGAACCATACGAGCGGTTTGGTCCGGTTTGGTTTCGCGGTTTGAATGTTATAGTCTTTAAGAGCTCTAAAAACATCCCAAAATCTTGTTTAAATCTTATAAACTTTCAAAAGTAACGGTATTGAAAATTGATTATATATCTGAATATTGCAAGATTACATGTGTTTTGTAACAATATAATGATAGATATTATATATATATATAATATGTATAATGATAGATATAATGATACTCCGTATTATATATATGTGATCGATATGCTAGTTATGACCTATTTTAGCACACACAAACTAATACATGTTTTAATATTTTACTTACAAGAACTCATATATGAGATCTAATATATATATATATATATACACACACATACACACGTGTGTACACGGTCCGGTCCGGTTTTTACAAACGGTTTTTTTGTATAAACATAAACCGACCGCGAAACCAAACCGATGAACGGTTTGGGCGGTTTCGCGGTTTGAAACCGAACCGTGTACACCCCTAGTTGCTGCTGCTATCGCCACGCGTCACCGGTCTCTGGTTTCCCATCTCTAGGTATTCTTTGACTTGAGTTTATGTGTGATTTGATTATACATGGTGTATTCTTGAATCTTGATAGTTGATTCTTGTTAAACTAGGTAAGATAGAGATGATATTAGTCAAAGTAGTCTAAATATTAATGATGATATTCTAGAAAAGGGTAATAACAATTCATATATTGATAGATGATATGCAAGGAAATGATGATATTGGTCCAAGTATTTCTTTCACTTCAGCCTTCTCAAGATGAAATCTAATCAATTTCAAGGAACTTCCTTAGGATCCTGTTGATATGGTGACCTATTGATAAAATAGATGACATAAAACGGACATATCCTGTTAAATGGCCTTTTCAAACCACAGTCATAACTTAAAATTTCAAGACTTTTATGGTAAGATAGACGTTTAGAGCATATTACGAACGTAGATAAAACGTATTGCTTATCTTGTTATTTGTGTAAAGAAACTTTGGTAATCAATGTCGAGGAGAAACTTGGTCTTTTAATTAAAGGCTTTTGTGATTATAGTAAAAAGAATGCCTTAAAAGAATGATGAGCTAATTGGAAGTTATACAATAAGCCGAGTAAAGAAGAAAAAATTGCAAATCGGATGCGATTAAGTGGTTGTGTTGTGAGTGTTAGATTATTGCTTCTATCATTTTGTGGCCATATAGAATCAGAAGCATCTCGAATAAAGGTCTGTATCTTGTGGTTTCAAAGTTGATTAGTGACAACAACTCGGGTATATAAGTACACGTTAGAAATGCACAAAAAGAAAAAACAACAATAAATTGAGAACATACTGGTGTCAAAACGTTTGGTTCATTTACAACCCTAATCAGCAAATAATTACGCTCATTTTTAATCGTCAGTTAGTGCTTTTGGCCATTGCAAAAAGAACATACTGGTGTCAAAACTTTTTATGAATACCTTTCGGTGGTTTGTTAATACGGTTTTGGTTATTTGCAGATAAAAAATATATGCTACAGGAGGTAAAAAAAAAAGAATGGAAACAAGATTTTTAAAGTTGAAATTAAAACAAAAAAATGATTAAGCCAAGTGTTCTCACTTGTACGAGTCAATAAGGTTCTCATCATAAAAGAATCGTAAGTTTGGTTAGATTATTTCCAAAAGTTTTTACCGTACTTCATTAAAGAAGATGTAGATTGCACTTAGAAATGAAGTAATACAAAAGATATTCTATCATACTTTAAAAAACAAAAATTTATTTTTATTCACACTTTAAGGATGAAGTATGCCACATAAATAGTGTCTGAAACATCTTTAATAAAAATCTAGATTTATTAGAAACAGTTAAGTTGATGAGCAGAACAAAATAAACATTGAATGATTTAGGACAAAATGATAAAAAAATACTTCTTTTTATGAAAAAAAATTATATTTTGAGTTGGAGTAGGAGACTCTTTTATTTTCTTTGCTAAAAAAAATAATGTTTGTTTGATTTTTTATTCTACTTTATGAGTGATATATAATTTGTTTGTTACATTATTTTAAACAGCAACAATAAACATTTATATTTAAAGAACGCGAAACACTCGTACAAACACTATTAACAAGCAAATTGCATTTGATCTAACTATTCCAATCACACGCTAATGACTTTATACTAAACTTAGTTATTACAATACAATCTAGATGTGTTTTAACTAAAATTTACATATGTTTGACACGCTAGTAATTTAAATCAACCCTGATTGATTTTTTTTTATATATAAAATAAATAGGTGCAAATTGCAACTGCCACTTTTTACTTTTGAGTTAATGAGTAGTTAATGACTTTTACAGCTTTATTGCACATTTTGTTATCTGGAATATTTTAAGTCACACGTGGTAACTCTCACATATGCCCATCTCATTCTTTTTACATAAAGTACCCAAATGCCAGAAAGATCAAAATAGTTGAATACGAATTTTGTTCATATGGACGGTAATTCATTTATGACGTAGTAGAGGAGTGAATTCAGTTTGAATAAAAGATTTTAAGTTGCTGAGTTAAAAACAAACACCACTAGCGAAAAAAATAAGGGTAGACGGTGCTCTCCGACCCCTACTAAGGTGCGCTAGCTACTAAGTACAGTGATAAACGTTTGAGTCCTTTATTAGAGATCTCATGTGTAAATTCAACTTTCACTATTTTTTTTTCAACCTTCTCCTTCTCTTAGGTCGTCTGTTCATGTTAGTTACAGGTAAATTGCATTATCATTGCCGAGTATTGATTACAACTTGAAAAGTGTTAGATCATGTAGCAAACCTCATCCAATACTACGAGTCCTTGTGTGGGGTGTCACATAAGTGGTGTGAGAGGGCTAAAGGCAGGAACGGGGCCACACAGAGCGGCCGGGGTCAGTCAACCCCAGTTTTTTTCTAGCGCGGAGAGTAATTTATATACCGAAAAATCCATCGACCCCACCTTTTTATTACCGACCCATTTTATTTAGTGACATCATTGCCTATTTAGTTTTTAAAAAAATATGAAAGCTTTTAAAAATAGAATCATAAAATTTTATAAAAAATTAAACAGCTAAATAAAATAATTTTAAGTAGGTAATTGTGAGTTGAGCTATTAATAAAGTTGAGGTGGTTGAGCTTAGCACCTTAAAATATTAATCCATTAATCCCTTAGCCTAACACCAATTACTACAAAAAAAACTCATCCCGGTTCCCAATCCGCATTAACCCGAAGTAGGCTTTATGTTATTATTCACTAACATTTTATATTTATCGTATACTTTTACCTTGTGATCGGACCCGGAAAATTATGATAATTAGGCATCTAGGTTGTTGGAATACACGAACAAAATTAAAATCCGACCCCAGCCATAAGTACGTAATTAATACACGATCAACGTCTTATGATAGGCCAGGGGGCTATATATATATGTAATTACAAGATTCAAGTCTATGAACACACACACTAAATCGATATTAAAAGCATTCCGGTCGGTAATTTAATTTAAACCCTTTATATATATTAAGATTCAAACCATGGTCTAGATTCAAATTTTTATTCATTAGGAAAAAAACATCGTAAATTAGAAACTTTGATTATATATTAGTCTTTCATTCGTTTCGTCTGACGATATATCTTACCATCGATCATTTTCCTCGGTTTATTTCCATATATATATATATATGCATGCATGCTAACAACTCAAATGTGATCAGTACGTACGTACAAATATTAATTAAACCCTAATCAATAAGTCAATATTGTCAATTAATTTCATCTACGTACGTACTTACCATGCATATGTAGATAACATGTTTTTCTATTGTACGTGTAATTATATCTGAAAATTAAGTCTAGAGGCCCGTAATTAATCTGTATAAATTAAAATGATCTTCTAACTAATTAATTAGGGGATTGCAGTTAAAAAACAATAGCTAATTATTAGCAGATTAATGACTATTTTAGATACATCAAGATATATAAAAGACAAACGAGCAACAAGCAACGATAACCCCTTAATTTTTAAATAACAAAACAAAGTTTTTTTAAAAACTACATTAATTTATAATTAACCCTTAATTTATAATGGTCAAAAGTCAAAGCAAATTCAAATTTTGTGAAATTGATCGAGCTGATTGTGACTAATAACAAACCATTGAATTTGATAATCATATATATGATAATATGAACCTAGCTACTCTTCTAGTTAGCTAATTGGTTTTTATCAAGCTCTTAGATTTATATTTTCTAATAAAAAAGAGTTTTATAGGACACATGTTATTCATTGGAGAACGTGTTAAAGTATTTTTCCGTTCAAAACTAAAAATCTTTTGTTCTTAGTTATGAATGTAATGAAATCAAAAAAATATTAAATAACTCATAATATTTTATTCCAAAATTTCAATTTATCTAATTTAATTACATCTCTAAAATCAATGTAAAAACAAAAAAATAAACAACTTAATAAATAACGCATCACAATTTATGACCTACATACATGTTTGTCAACCCATACGCTCGACCCGATACATGAGTGTCACCATGAATTTTTCCGGATATCTATCATCTGGAATATTTTATTTTTCTTACCCTTTTTTTTAATTAATTGATAAGATTTATAAGACATCAATTTTAAAAGCAGCGATATCTAATTTGGTATTACTAGTGTATTTTTAGTTTAAATCTGTTTGTTTAGGCCCAAATTAGTGTTTAAACAAATTGTGTTTCTATTTTCATATATCTTTCATGTGATGTGTAACTTATTTTCACATGTTATTTTTTCATAAAGTTTTAGAATTCTGTTTTTTATATTTCCACCCGTATAACACACAAGGCTTAATTAATCTATTTTCAAATATTATTTTTTCATAAAGTTTTATAATTCTGTTTTTTATAATTCCACACATATAACACATAGAGCTTAATCTAGTTAATGGATATATCCAAGTTGACTTAAATTGATATATTGGTGCATATATAATATTAACGTGGGTCTAGGAACGTGGTGATCATGCGGATTGTGATAACTCAAAAAGGTCATCGATCTAATAAGTTATAGATCAATACTCGATCATATATTAACACGTACGTACTTTTTACGTACTCAATCAAATCTACTAATCTAGTAGCTACATACACATGCTCACATATATATACATGACAATATTATTCAGCTTTATTAATTATTATACTTGCGGGGACCAACTATTTCAGAGATTATTAACCAAATGTGTCAAATGCATGTGACACTTTTTCCTAAAATTAAGTTAATCAATGTAACAAAGAATAAATATATGATGATACAATGTCGATCATCTATTAAAAATAGCTTTTTCTACCTTTATCAGAAAAAGTAGCAGTTCGAAGGTGACATGCGTAAATGAATCGAACAAAAACAATGATTCTTTATATTCGTACATTTATTTAACTTTAACCAAATATATATTTAAACGGATGAGGTTTTTTGTTTGTGTTTGATCGTTAAGAAAATAAACGAGTCAATGTTTGTTTGTACTTGTTCCTTTATAATTTATATTTATTCGTTATTAATATTCCAAACGAACAGTTCAAGGGTATAATCGAATGCCACGATCACATGCAAAGAATATATATACCTGAAACACGAGTAAGCAAATATCAACGAAGCAAGCTTTCAGGTTTTATGGCACAACGACAACCAATGTGCCGACGCTGTTAGACTGGGTTTGAGGTGGCGCCCAAGTTTTTATTTCATTGTTTTAGGATTTTTAAGGGTCCATGTGTACGTTCCGAACTTTCGATGCATTTGAAGTCCTTGTTTTAATACTTGGTATCGGGATAGAATTTCCCGATGCAACACGTACGTAGGAAGAAAAACCTAGTTTATGTATATATAAAATCTCAAATTAACCAAACTTTAATATATTTTGTTTACCATTTAAATTCATCATCAATAAATTGTCTACAAACAATACGTACATTCATCAGAAAATATAAACACTAGTAACATTATTGCTTGGCTTAAAATTATTACTTTTTGGAATATTTTGTGATGAAAGCAACGTTACAACACAAAGGAGTGAGACAAACAAACAATTCTTAATATTACAAACAAAAGATTTCCGCTTACAGAAGAAATAAAAAATTTCGATCTGTATGTATGAGAGATATGATGAAAAATTATATTAAATTCCTTAAGAGTACGTAAACGAACATCATCTTTGCTTACTTTAGTTTTAGTCTTATAGTGTCGTTTAGGGAAAATGATATACAATCATCTTTGCTTACTTTAAGTTTTGATTATTGAAGAATTGTAAACAACGTCATTGAGGCCGGAGACAGCCGACTTTCGGCTAGAATCATTCGGTTCAAAGCCTTTGAATAAAAACATTGTTATGAACCATTTGGATATTCTGTGGAATCGGTATCAAAGTTGTAACGCAAAGAATCATTAAAAAATCATAATTTAAACAGGTTTTAATGCCAAAATAAAACGATCTCATCATCTTCATCATTTCAAACATCAAAATACTGACTTTCATTACGAAACACACAAAAATAAATAGATGTAAACATAAAATCTAAGAAAATCATACACAAAAATATATATTTTAATACTAATCCGGTTTAAATCGGGTTCAACTACGGTCCGGTTCCAGTCCGACCGGACCGGTTTGAGCGGTTCAATCCGATTCATAAACATGTATCAAACCGTGTCTAACTGAACCAAGATTCTTAAAAAAAACGGTCCAACCACGATCGCACTGGTTGAACCGGTCAGTTTGTCAAAAACCGATATACTCCGAATGAATGTGCTTACTAATTATAAGAATCTCTCCGTGGTGCTTTGTTAGTAACATGCCTTTGAATAATTTTATGCCTGTGAATAATTTTATTTCTGATGAATAACATAATAGTATAAAAATATATAATGATAGATAAATAAATTTATAATTCACAAAGTAAATTAAATTCTAAAAAGTGCTTGTAGACTTTGTTCCTATGTTATCATCTTTAAAAAATAAAAAGAAAAAAAATAATAATATTATTGTTATTATTAATTATTATGATGATGATAGGTTAGACACAAAACTATTTAGCACACGATTGTTTATTGGTTTATACGTTTCTAGAATTAGTTAATCAACGTACCTGCGGCCCACTTCCCATACCAAAAGCACGTTGAAAATCAGTACATATCTTTAATTTGCTTTTAAAATAGAAATGAATATATAAATCGTATAATAACAAATATCATGAGATAAACAAATTTTCAAGCCACATATATTATCCTTTTTTGTTTATCTTTGCATTTTGGCCACATTCTCAACCACCTTCACGTAAGGATTTTAATTTAAAATCCTGCAGCAATAACATAATTTTTTTTACTAACATGACATATTGACATATATTACTTACGTTTAAAGTAGCCTACGAAATGTCTATTGTCTACGTTACAAAAGGTGTTTGTGTGAAGTTGGTTAACTAATCATTTTTTTTTCTTACTTTTGACGGTCCTAAATAGTTACATGAGATGTATACGGATACGTGCATGTTCGTGTATGCCACATGTATTAACGATGAAAACTTTAAATTAAAATGAATATATTATATAAGAAAAATATACTAAGATATCCTATAGTCATAGTCATGAGTAAACAAATAACTTCCTACTCGTTTCTTGTTAGAGCACTCACATCAAAGTCTTTATAAGGTCTTTTTGTTTTTAAAATATAAAGAAAATATAAAAACACCTAGTTTTTTTTAACATAGAATTTTATTGAAAAAATCACTAGCAAGAAACTAGGACTCAACCAAACATACAAAGGAAACACGAAAACAACTTACAATAGCGGTTTGAAATACCATTTATGTCAAACAACATCTAACCTTTTCGCCCTATATTTTAGCCAAAGGAAAACATTCACCGTAATCTTCTCCACTACGTCTTCGACCGAAATAGGACCTCACTCCTTTCTCGCTAATCAAATAAACCAAGAAGTAGCTATTAAAATAGCCGCAACCGTCCTTTTAGTAAAATCTAAACCAATAATATAGTTTTGCCCATCTAACCGTCCTCTAATCGATCCCCCCTCCATCTCCGGCTCCAGCCACTCGCACCATCTGTATATCTTCTTATGAATGGAGATATCCCTAAAACCTTAATTTATTATATAAAAGATAAAAAAAATTTATAGAGACCAACTTAACTTCGCTTAATTAGAACATAATAAATATATCTAAAGCCATGCATGTACCGAATTTAATATTATTAGTGATTCATTCTAAAAGGCATGTTGTTCAATTATTGTTCACCTTTTTCGATCGATGATAATGATAATGATAGAACTTAAACCAAAAGCGATGAATAGCCAGAAACTAATCAATCAAGATACAAACACGTAGTAAAAATTAAACCAAACAACTTACCATCATAACTCATATATTAATACACAAAATAACCTTGAATGGTGCTTTGATGACATAATGTTGGCGTCGTAGTGACTTAAATAATTTTTTTTCATAAAACTTCGTTTTTATGGTTTCCAATAAACTAGACCCGTAACTAAGTTTTTTATTTTAGAGCTTAATTGCCCATGAAACTTTCTTTTATGGTTTCTAACCAGCCCGACCGATCGATAACCGGACTTGGAATGTGCCGATTACACTTGAAACTAGAGATTTTGTTTGTCGTCTGGCATTATTTTTTATGGTTTTATTGTCGCAACTTTTATTTATTGATGCCACATAAGCTAGAAGCTTTAAAATGATGCCACATAAGCTTTTTTGGTTTTGCTATATTATATAAAGATTATATAAATATAAATTATAGAAACACGGATAAGAGAAAGTAAATAGCATGCAACAAAAAAAGAGTTCGGCAAATTATACATTAAATAAATGGGTAACTTTGTAGAAATGTAACCAAGTTTGCCAACTGTTCCAACTAAATACCTGAAACTTTTTTTGTTTCTCTAATGTCACTAAAGTTTCATTAAGTGTTCCAATCATATGTACTAATTTTACGATTATTTGAATTTTTTAAAATTGAGTTGGGCAAATGAAATATGTATAAACTTTGAATACTATTTAGTGATTAATTTTATTCATTTTGACTTAAACTCATTCAATTTGGAACTTTGTTATTAAGTTACAAATTCTTAGTCTTCACTTTTAGATCCCGATTGAAATTGATTGGAAAAAAACTTTCATTTTTTTATAATCATAATTCATATATGTTTAATATGCCCAACTCAATTTTAAAAAATTCAAACATTTGTAAAATTATTACATAGGATTGGACTAGTTATGAAACTTCAGTGAGTTTAGAGAGACAAAAAAAGTTTGAGGTATTTAATTGGAACAATGAATAAACTTGGTTACATTTCTGTGACATATTCCCTTAAATAAACTCATAAGTTGTATTAAGTTGTATTGATCAAATCATGTTGACATAACATATGCAAAGATACTCCGTGATAAAGAAGTTGGAAAAAAACCAAAGCTATTTTTAAACATCAATTTATCAATCTAGTGTTATATTATGGGACCGCTTGTCACTAAAAAAACGTTTTGCAGTGTCATTAGTCATCTTTATTTAATTCAGAACTTCAATAATACATAAGTTGATAAGACAATCATTCTAGACAGAAAACCAGGCATATATTATAATTGATAATTTATATCCTTTCTCACCTTGAGCCTTAGCCCTTTGGAAACTGTGATGGAGGTATTTCTGTCACTAAAGTAGAAAGGAATTTAGATGAAGGAGTAAAGTTGTCACCTACTGTATTAAAATGTTTTAAGTTTAATTTTCATAATTTTATTTTTTAGAGTGATACCGGTCAGTGATCCAGTTAATGCTGATGAGACAAACAGTTTACTCATGGGTGAGGATTCGATCCTTGATAACAGTTGCCACGCCGACTTCTGTGGGGTTTTTTCCTGTGAGCGTCCTGCCAAGTTATATGTACCATGCGGGTCCAGTTAAGACAACGTATGTGGTTGCCTGGCTTGGTTTAGGGACCCCCATGTGACGGGGGGTTGCGTCCATCACAATTCATGAAAGTCGTCGTTAAAAAAAATACACATGATATGTATGTATTGACTAAGAAGCTCATTATAGCCACTGCAATGTTTTCGGTATCGAATCAGATAATGAATCGATCATCTTGCTGGTTTACTGGTTGGATCAGCCGGACCGATTTAACCGATTGAATCAGTTTTGAACGATATAAATAATAAATATATATTTTTCAAAGTATTAGAATTTCAATATAAGTCAGACTTTCAAACACAACTATTTTAAGTTCTAAAACTATAACACAAACACGTTAATGATGTTAAACAAACATTTAAGTTTAATACTATGAGTTTAAACATATATGATCTAATTTTAAAAACACAACCAACTTAAAAAATAATAATAAACCAATTTTCGAATCTCATCCAACCGGTCGAATCCCGGTTCAACCGGTTGACCGGTTTGAACCGGCGATTCTTTGTGCTAAAAACGAACATATATGGACCGGTTCGGTGTCATCTACGAATCCCGGTTCAACCGGTCAAACCAAATCAAGTCTGAAAACATTTATAAGCAGAATCCATATAACAAAAAACTTAAAGTTAAAGCGTAAAAAATGTCATATCGAAACCTTAACCTCTTTTAATATAAGTGTGTTACTTCTTTTACCTATTTTAATTCTTTAAAGCTTTTGAAAAAGAGGTACCCAAAATTGAACCCTTGACGGTGCTTGACATCTTTGCATTATTTATATTTAATAAATACACACAAATTCACGAGTAGTGGCGAGTTCTATAGCTCGTAAATGAACTCGTGGCTTGAGCTCACCCCACTAGGAGCAGTGTGCTCGACCACCTCATGCAGCTCGTGGAACACTCCCTGCACCCTTAGGGAGGACGGAGCGGTCGCCAAGCTCGGAGACGAGGAGGGCAAAAGCGAAGCTTGTCGACGAGGTTGTGGCCTCATGAAATAGGCCGACGAGTAGAAAATTTGAAGGGGGGAAGTGACGAGCTCACGAGCTCTCACACTTGCAACGGAGAGGAGGAGACGAGGTGGGATCTCGTCTTCCTCGTTCAATCCAATCCTTGCTCCCTTATAAACTAACTACGATCAAGATTCAAGCTCTACGATGCAGTCGAGTCTTAGTTGAAGGATAAAAAAAGTTCTTGATCTAACTATGCAATTTAAAAAATAAAACGTATATAAAAATAAAAATGTAAATTTTTTTTAAAAAAGTTCAAATCTCTCTATCTCTACTCATTTGTTTTGAGGCAGTGGAGGCTCAATGAAGACTGTGATTTTTGTGATCTCCAGTTCGATCCTGAGGGCGACCTACTTTTATCCACAAGTGGGCCTCCGGACAAGTGAATTTTCCACGGAACTCGAAATAACTTGAGGTGCTTAAGGCTTCGTATGATTGGGTTAGGCTAGCTGACAATGGCCTTTTGCCATTAGGTCACGTACATAGTACCTGAGCAATTCTTTGTTTGTTAGCCGTTTTAAAAAAAAATATACGTAGTTCTAATTTGATTCACATACCCTATACACACACACACACAATAGATTAGTATCATGTAATACAAGAGATTTTGATTTTATAGGTTTTTAACTAAATTTATGTATCAAATTTATTTTTAACGTATCTTTTTTTAGATTGGTTTTTTATTTTAAAAATATTTTCTTAGCAAAAAGCACATGACAAAATAATGAATATGATCCATAAAAATTGGTAACTTTTTTATTTGAATATATTTGGTTATGAAATAATTCTTGAGAATTGGTAAATTTTTTATTTGAATATATTAGGTTAAGAGATAATTAATGATAATTAGTGAAATTTTTATTTGAACATGTCAGGTTATTTTGAATATAAAACATACATGACCTGCTTTGAAATCTCTATATAATTAAATTAGAGTGTGACATCTAATATAGTTAAAATATTAACATTTAGATGAATTACTGGTTTTCACTGGTCCCAACTATTACATTTTGTCTTCTACCGGTCCCAACTATTGAATTGGCTGTCAACGGTCCCAACTTTTATCACTTTGGTAACCACTGGTCCCGTCGTTAAATTTTTTTAACGCCGTTAAGTTTTTTCCAAATTCAATACCGATGTTATAAGCCTTTTGATCGGAACGATAATATAAGTCGATTGATGGAAAAGTTACCTCAAAACGGCGCTCCGAACAACAAAATAGTGCTTCAATCGGGTATTTAAACCTAACGGTGCTTCAATCAGATATAAAAATTTTATCGTTCTGAGAGCCTTTTCGAGAAAACTTTAACATTAATCGACACGTATTATCCTTCCGAACAAAAGGTCTAAAACATCGGTCTTGAATTTGGAAAAAACTTAACGGCGTTAAAAAAATTTAACGACGAGACCAGTGGTTACCAAAGTGATAAAAGTTGGGACCGTTGACAACAAATTTAATAGTTAGGACCAGTAGAAGACAAAAGGTGATAGTTGGGACCAGTGAAAACCAATATACTATTATTATAATATAAAGATATACGTTGTATTATCGAAGAAAAATAAGAAGAAGAAAAATAAGAAAAGTGTCAACACTGAATCGTATTATTATGTATTGTTGAGCAACTTTGATTGAATCACATATATATATATAAACCATTAAAAAGGTGTTTTCTAGAAAAACTCATTATAAATTTAGTGATTTAAAAAATTAAAAGTCTAAGTTTGAATCTTATACTCCTAATACAACATGTTGTTTAATAGAGTAAGAGAAATATTTGAATATACAAACAAAAAGGTTTTGATTTCTTTTTCTAGATTTCGTTATTCTTCTAGAAGAAGGCAATGAAATACGGAGTAAAATTTTACTTCTCTTTTGAGTTGGTGGCCTTTCGTTTTCATTGTTATTAAAATATGGGTTCAATTTGAGATTTCGTTATTTACTTACTTATATATTGCGTGAAATTTGAATCTATAACAACAATTTTTTCAGTTAAATTTTTTTTTTAAATAACTAAGTGAAAGTAGAGATATTTAAAATCTAATGTTATTAATTATTTTTATAATATATATATATATCACTTTTTTTTATAACTTTGGTGCCCCCGAGTTCGAGCCACATTGCACCTAGCCCGATCCCACAGCTCATTCCGGCAGCGTTAAAACCGTCTCGTCACATTATATCATCTTAGTTTTAAGAGTTTAGCTTTCGAGGTTCAAGTTTTTAGTTTTAGCCTTAACATTTAGTATTCTTTTAAGGTAGGAGGTGAGGGTTTTTTTTTTTTATGAACAGGTATAGGTAGCAACTTGTATTTTCGATAGTCGTTTTCAAAATCTTATTTTTGCAGTTAAAACATTTAATAATTATTAAAAGTAAAAGCTTTTAAATAATGCGTATTCTATTTCCGGTGTGAACTAAGCTATATATACACGATTGCACGTTTGTGATTACTAATTTAAATTATATTATATTATAAAGTTAATTGCAAAATCATTCTTTTGGCTTCAAATTGGATTTGTATGTATATAATTATATGTTTGCAACTTGTTTAATTACCTAATTACTTCTCTTTTATTTAACTAAAACTTACTTTGTACAAACGACTGATATGTGCATGTATTATCACTCAATTTTATAGTATGTAAGACCTCAAACCTCATTCAATTAAAACTGAGACAAAATCCGACCACTGACTCCCGAAACAAAATCCGTAATTTCATTTCATTCGATCTGTTGAAGAACAACAAGAAGAAGAAGGACGGGGATCGATTTATTAATATATGTGAATTGTAAACATCATAAAGAGGTTGTTTATATCCAGAGAGAACATCCTTTTCAATTTTAACAGTCAAACTAACTAAGAGTGCAAATGACTCACCTTGCAAAACCTAGAGTTACAAAAAAGCTAAATATTCAAACGGAGTTATAGAGTACTATTATAATCGTAACACCTTGTACCATGCTACTAAATAATACTCGTATTGTTTATTTCCCCTCTATGTACAATAAGAAGTGTTTTAAGATGGCTAGAGTGAAGGCTATTCAAGATCAATATCTTATCACACCTTAATTAGTTTAACTGTGAATTTCTTATATTATTTACATACGACCTTTTAATTTTCCATTTTTTTATATTGAAAAAGTATGAAAAACGGAGGTGTGAAATTTTTTACAACTTGGCGTCAAACTATTTTTCCACAGGAACTCACAGTATCATCACCGCAGTAAAGTTTAACCACCAAGTTCGTGATGGATTTGTGTCGTTCCGCTACGCCTAGGACACCAGAATATCAAACCATGAACAAAGAAAGGCATGAGATAAAATAGTGATTGCACGCGAGGCCTCAATTCTTGACTGGAGGGAAACTAAGACTATCCCCATTGGTGATCATGTCAAGGGTTGTGACACTATTTGAAAAAGAAAAAAAAGAGAGGTACATGCACCAATCCGGTTCCTCAATCAATCAGTTCATGTTTGATGACACATGTTGTGACATCTGCCCCAAACCCGAACCCAAATGCCCGACTCGAACCCGAAGTAATAACCTTTAAATTGTAATCGTATTTATTTTCTTCAAAAGGTAACGTTTATTATTATTGTTACGAATAAACGCATTGAATTTTACGTTATTCACGTTTCAATTAAATAATCGTATTTACATCACAAAACATTCACGTATATCAAATAAATATTGTTGGAGCATTAAAACTCAGAATATATATATATAAATAAATATATATATATATAGTTCGAAAAAGGAAAACTATTGAAAATGTTAAACAAAAACGATTCTAAGTCTCGAAATAGTCTTTTAATGGTGTAAACGAGCTAAAACTATAAAAACCTCACTTATATAATTGTTACGTTTCAAATTAGTTAAGTTAGTTAGTTAAAATATATATATAACTAACTTTGGGTGAAAAATGACAAGCTTTAAACTATTATTTAAGTTATAAATCCAAATGGGCAAACAAATCAAACATCAGGGGGCTGTCCCGTAAATACTTTATACCCCCCCTGTCGCGTGAAGCCCTGTTGTTCCGATTAAACCTCCGGCTACGTCCGGCGGAGCTCCGGCGAACTTAAATCCAATGTTTCGACTTCTTTTTGTGCGTTTAAACCGTCCAGAAACCCTCATCATCAAATTTCGAACCCCATACCATGTCCAATTTGTCATTTAATCGTCCAATACCATGTTCAATTCGTAATTAAAAACCGGTTTCAAAAACCCACACAACTCAATCGTCCAAAACGCTCGAAAACAGTAATTTGGGTTAATAAAAACAATCCTACGATTGATTCAAACCGTCTACGATGTTTAATTCCAGTTAAAACACCAAATTAATCAACTTTGCTCGTAATGAAGCTCCAACTCCTTCGACAACTTCTTGTTCACCATAACTGAATTGATTTGACCTACACTCTCCCATTTGCACGCATTTGCTTCTGGAAATCCCAATTTCATCAAAAACATCAGGAATGTCGTAAATTGATTCTCAAACCGTCGCATCTTGTTCATCTTTTCATCGACTAGTTCATTCATCAATCAAGTAAGTATAATACATAAAAATGATCAAGATTCAACGTAGATTAAAAGCCCTCTATTGGTTTTCGATCTTGTTAACTGGATTAAACGAATTGGATTGATTCTTGTTCTAGGGCTTGATTGGGAAATGGGTGTTGATGGTTATCAAAAGTTAAAACAATTTAACAACGAATTTTATCAACAAAATACTTTCTGGTCTGGTGGATAAGCATTGTTGTTATGGATGGATAGGTCGTGGGTTCTAAACCCACTGCCTGCACTTTCTTAATTTTTCACTTTTTAAACATTTAATCATATTTTTCTAATAACCTAAATAATATTTTTTAAGTTAAATATATTTTCTAAAGCTTAAAGACTTACAATTCCAAATACATATATATATACAAATAATAATGTTCATGGTTACAAATGATATTTCAAGAAAACTAAAAATGGTTTCGTATAAAATATGTTTAATACAAAATACTACAACGTTTCGTACAAAACCCTAATCCCCAAATTGTATTTCAAACCCTAATCCCCAAATCGTATTTCAAAACCCTAAATCCCAAGTTGTATTTCAAAACCCTAAATCCCAAATTGTATTTCAAAACCCTAATTCCCAATTTGTGATTTAAAACCCTAAATCCCAAATCTGAAACCCTAGATCTCGGACTTTTAATTCTTGTTATTATTGTTTCGTTTCTAAGTTAGGGTTTTTCCCAATAAATTAGGTGGTACTAATGTTTGGGTAACCCTCGGTGCTTTTTAGCTGCGTTTCTAACGGTTCGATTGTAATTACTTTTCAAGGTGAGTAAACTCACTCCCCTTTTTACTGCTTACGTTTTTGGGGCTGAAATACGTGTTTCTATAATACAACGGTTTCTTTTGATGTTTCTGTTTTCGAAAATGAGATCATTAGATGTGTTAATCGTGTTTGGCCGCATGTAGCAAAATTGTGTGATAGTCAATGTTAGTTATATTATCTTGTAATTTCCACCGGTACGATGTTAGCACTAATGGCTTGACAAGCCCACCTACATTAATGGCCTGATAGGTGATTTTGACCCGGCGATTCTTTAGTTGATTCTATGTTACTAGTTACTACATGTGATGCTTGTTGCTACGTTGCTATGTCCCTTAGATGCTTAAACATTTTTGATAACTTACATATCGAGACGGTTAAATGACGGTTAAACGATGGTTATCAATAAATGTAACATGAGTTGGTTCCTCATGACTTGTTGCTAAAGGTAACCCTGCGGGGTCTATGATACTTGTTTCTATGTGATTCTATGGTCATGGTTGAGATATATGCTGAAATTGCTATGCACATGAGATTGCGAAACACAATCTATAATGATCTCGGATTTTATACTATGTACTATTAATTGTGTTTTACTCACTAGCTAATTCTTTAGCTAACTTATTTTACACGTTTTTCAGGTGAAGTTTGATTCGGTTTTGTTTCAAGACACGTAGGATGCTTCGGACCTAGAATAAAAAGGACAATAAATAATATTTATCTGCCGTTTCTGTTACGATTTTAAGACTGTTTGAATGCCTATTTATGTCACGACATTATTACTTAATTAATATTAAAATATGCTTTTAGTGTGCCATGTGCTTTGTACTTTGATATCCGATCCACTTGACGCGCCCGGTGTTTTCCGCCGCCGGGCGGGGTGTCACACATGTCACATTTTCATTGGTTGTTTTTTATTTTTCATTTTTTCTTTATATTTCATTGTAATTAGTTTTAAATATAATCTAGTTTATTAATAATATCTTCTAATAATTAACATTTTTAAACAATTTAATAAACCATCTTGATCAGTTTTTTATTACGAACGTCCCGGTATAAATATTATTAAAAACGGAGCTCGTTTAAAAAAATATATTTTTTAATAAAAGATAAATATTACTATCTAAAAAATTCAGTATTATCCGCTTAATTTTTAATACAAAATAAATATTATTTCTAAAAAATTTTATTAAAAAACCAAATTCATTAATTATATTTTTCATGTAATAAATATAGTGAAGATTGAGTTGTTAAAGAGAGTGAAAAATTGAGTATGATTGGATTGTGTAGATGGAAGAGAGATAAATTAGTTTTTTATTAAAAATTTGGGTTATGTTAGGTTGTGAATGAGGATAGTCTAAAGGACCATGCCCTTCCAACTAGGGTTTTCATTATTCGAATACCATTCGAATTATTCGAAATTCGAATTGAATTCGATTAAGGTCATTCGAAATCGACTTTCAGTCATTCGAATTCGATTCGCATTTGATTCGAATAATTTTGTCGAATGTGGATCGAATACGAATATGATTTTCTGTATTCGCATTCGATTCGTCCAATTTGAATAAAAAATTTATATATTTTTTTAATATATCTAATTAGTTATTTATATATGAATATAACTTAATGTGTTTGAAGTAAAGTTGAAAATACCCAAACACAACCCATTACCCAATCTTAATTGTTGTTTCTGCATACGAACATGATTTGGTGTTGTGGCAGCTGCTTAATTGTTGTTTCTACAGGTTTTAAACTTGTTTATAGTCTTTTTTGTGTTTGATTATGTAGATTTAGACCTTTTGTTAACATGTTTTAGACTTGTTGATGTGCTAGTATTTTGCAAAATGTTTGGGGTGATGTTTTGCACATTGTTTGGGTGATGTTGTAGACTTATGTTATGTTGGTGCTACATTTGTATTGTTACTTGATGTGTTTTTTATTTATATTTTTTAAAGCGAATACATTCGAATCGAATATATAGATTTTTATTCGAATGTGGATCGAATACGAATACAGTTTTTAAAAGTCCCAATTCGACCAATTCGATTCGCCCAATTCGCATTCGATTCGAATGACACCCCTACTTCCATCCCTTGGATAGATAGAGAGGAAGGGCATAGCTTTTGGTATTTCATGTAGTTAAAGAGTCGATTAGTTGAACAATGGTTTTTTCATGTTGTTAAAGAGTTGAACAATGAAAATAGATGATGAGTTCCCGATCGAATTAATCGGGTCATATAGGAACAAGATTCAAGTATACCGGTCTGTTAGGATGCCTTAGTCGCAGACATCACTGCACTTTCACTTGACACCTATCGTAATGATAAACGGCTTGTCTCGCCGTGACTTTCTCTTGAATTCTCAAAGCTTCTGTCGCTCCATCCCTACAAGGGTAGAGAACACGTCGCTGTCTCAGTTGTGCTACCGGATGTTCAATTGAAGTGGAGGGTTTTTCCAAACAACAAGGAGTTGGGTCAACTATTCAATCAAACAATATTGAACATGTTTTCTATCTCTTCTCGAGAAACAAGAATCTATCTCGTTGCAAAATTGTGCTCAATTTAATATGTGGCAACTAAGTGGTTGTATATAGCAAGCTAATAGGTATAGCCTATATAAATCCTGTAAAAAATAAGTATGGTGATTTTAGTTGTTAAAAAAATAACTCAAAGGCCTTAATTAGCAATTGAGATGGGTCAACTAGTGATGTAACCATAACAACGGGCAGTGTTAGTGTTGTTAGGCACATACATACACGAAAGTATTTATGCTTTCTTTTATTCAGGCATGGATGATTAACATGTCGGTCTTTTTACGTTTTCTAATATGGTTAGAAACCGAATCATATATAAAAAACCCCAACATACACCCACGTACTAGGAAAGACACCAACATCACGTTCCATACAAGGTCATTTTTCTACGGTAATTTTATTAGTAAGACAAACACAAAATGAGCTGCAACAAAACGCTAAGCACACATAAAAGAGTTATGTAACGTCCTCTTAAACTAACACCTTCAATTCCCCAACCCAAAAAAGTATTATTAAGATGTTGAAGTATTAACCTTTTTTTCCAAAACTTTAGGGAAGTAAAATTAGTTTGAGGTGCATAACGGTATATATTACTCGTTGAGGGACTAGTTGTGAAGAACAATGAACCAGGCCTTTTTGGTCTAGCCGCATCACTCCATGAGTTCACGTCTATTACCACATGTTTACTTTACTTGACTTTATGTTGAGGCTAGAGTAAGTACATTAATGATTATAAATTGATAATGATGCTTTTGTTACATTGTGGAGTTGTGGGGATCATACGACCGGGTACCATGAATCGAGATTAAAAAATCTTAGTTGTGCGTCACAGTCTCTTTCGTATGTGTTGGTATTTGATGTTAAGGTTCAAATAAGAGAATTCGCGTTATCTAATAAGAGTATAAGACTATGTGTTGTTGGGGTTGTGTTGTGGTAAGGTGAAAGGTGATAAGTAAGATATGTGATAATATGATTGGATAAGATTAAACAAAGTATAAAATAAACACATTCATGGCTGACGCGATCACTTGCACGCCTCCACCTTCCTCCCTCTTTCACGTGCCCATCACGCGTCGCTTGTGGCGGTGTATTGGTAGCCTCTGCTTAGGTGGCAGGGGCTCAGACCGATATCTTACAAACCTGGTAGTAGAGTCAAGATTTTTGGTTGATAATCGTAAATATTTAAGATATAGATTAAAATAGATCAAGGTCTACGAACCTATTTGTTTCTCAAACCGATTCTTGGATCAATGAAAGTTAAACCTGTTTGACAAGCCATGCATGTTTTAAACTGATGGTTCGAGTTCAACCCTGATCAAACTTTTTTCAAACTTGGTTTCAACATTGGTTACGTTTAGGTCTGGTTACATGGTTCATGAACAATTAACGTTTTAATAACAAACTGAAAGTTAATAGTAAAAGCAAAAGCAAATTGGACCAGTTTGGTTCTCAGTCCAAGTAGAAGGACAGATTGAGTCATAGAGGTGTACTGTTGCAGTGGGTATTTTTTTATTCAGATGTTTTGTCATTATTTGTTACTTTCCAGTAAAGCTTTGTTAATGGCTCCAAAACTATCGTACAAATTTTCTTTTATATTTTAATTCTCCAATCAAACACTTGCTCAATTACAATTATTCATATTATAATTCTTCAGTCTCAAACCTTTTTTTTAACATTTTATAAATTTCTCGAATGTACGTGTTAATCGATTAATCAAAACGGCCCTTAAGTCAATGCCTAATATTATTATTTTAAGATAACTAGACGTACCTGTGTAGATTTTAGTTTATAAGTATCAATTTTATGTTTAAGATATCTTTTATTAAATCGGTTGAATATTTATAAATATTTTCCTAAAAAAATCATATCTTAAAAAATATGAAATAATCTATAATAACTGATAAATTTTTTACTTGAACATATCGGGTTATAAGATAATTTATAATAATTGGTAAAAAATTTATTTGAACATATCGAGTTATTTCGAATATGAGGCAACTTGCCTTGAAATCATCCATCAAATTAAATTAGAGCGTGACACCTAAGCAAAATCTTATATGAAGTAGTTAATGTTAACATTTGAATGTGTTACTCAGTTATTGGAATATGAAGATTATAAGTTATCGTATGTGCTCATAATATGAAATTTGGTTTTAAAACCCGTGTGTTATGCAGTAGAACAATAAAATTCATACAACTAATAAGTAAATAAAATAATATAAACATAAAATTTGTATAATGTTTTATAAATTTCTATGTATTTTTTATAACAACGTTTTTTTATGTGTAACATTATCTTTTAAGTGAAAGTGAACAATATAAAATTTCAAGTGACATTGATGATTGCATATTTTAACGTGAACTACGCATGTTAAAAATAAAATTCATATAATTATAGTAAGTAAAATTTTAAAATTTTAGCATTACCTTTTTGATGTTTAATATGAAATTTCTATAAAAAAGTATCAGTAATAGTACAAACATAAAACTTACAATTATATTTTATAAACTTCTACGTATCTTTTTTACAACAATTTTATTTTGTTTTATTTGTAACGTTACCTTTTAATTGAGAGTGAACACTAAAATGTCAAGTGACATAGATGATCAAGTATTTTAACATGTGATGAAACATTTACGGCTGTTTGTTTAACATCTTAATGGTTCAGTTCAGTGTTTAATCATTTAGATTTAACATTCAGAACGTTTGTTTCATAAAAAAAGAGTCTCTGAATGGTTTAGTTAAGTGCTATGGTTAAGAGATTGAAAGATGCTGAATAGAGCATACACCAAACTTACCATCACCTGAAATTCTACCTTAATATCTTTCACATTTATAAAACCTCTTAATGATTCAGACCTCTTAACCATTCAGCACTTAATGATTCAGATTTTACCAAACAGCCCCTTACTCTTTTATTAGAATATATCTAGATGAAGATTTAACACTTATTAAATATATTCTCATACATGATTTTTTATATTTATTAATAGCAATACATAATTGTCTCACACATTATTTCTAATATTTCTTAGTAGCTATACAATTTATTTTCTTCCTCTAGCGTTATTTGCTATCTGGTTTTTATATTTTATATATAATTTCTAATAAACGGCATAGATGTTTAAATTTGAATATTGAGTTTCATAATAAAAAAATGTTAACATAGTTGATTTCAGAATCTAGTTTTTCTAATCAAAATTTTAAAACAAATATCCAAACAATACATTTTATAAACTTTTAAATTACAATTCTATTCAAATTCTACCTTTTGTGGATGATTTTAAGAGAAAGTCTAACTCATTTAACTATGGGAGAAAATCTATCAAACTAATAAAGCCTTAATTAATCTTGATACAGTTAAAGAGCATTTAAATCACATTCCTCAATTTTTTTAAATATTTTATTCGTTCTACAATCACATTTTTCCTTATATTAAACAAAACGCTCATAATATACCAATAAGTGAATGTGAATGCACTAATTAGTTATCTTTATAAGTGGTAGTAGAGTAAATAAACCCATACTACAAGCCCCTTTCTCTACACTCAACACATTAAAACCACCTGCCGGAAAAAAAACACCAAAAAAAGTGAAACAACAAACAAACACCATTTCAACATCACCAAAAAATCATGCATTTCCTGTAACAACACAAACCCTCACCGAAAATTAAAATATGACAACATTAACACTCACCATCTTCATCATCATCATCTTCTTCAACTCCGGCGTAAACTCACAACAACTCTCATCTTCCGAACAAACAGCTCTACTCAACCTCAAACAAACCTGGGGCGATCCACCATCACTATCACACTGGATTAATTCCACCTCATCACCCTGTACCTGGCCGGAAATCAAGTGCCGGAACAACTCCGTCGTTGAGCTTCAACTTGTCAGCAAACAGCTCATCGGTGTTATACCTTCGTTTATGTCTGATCTCGTTAATTTGGAAAAGTTGGTTCTTCATGATAATTACATCACCGGAGAGTTTCCTAGGGTTTTTTATAACTGTACGAAGTTGACTGTGCTTGATATTTCGCAAAACATGTTCGTCGGAGCGTTACCGGAGGATATTGACAAGTTGTCGCAGCTTAAAACGGCTGAATTTGGAGCTAATAACTTCACCGGAGATATTCCGAGATCGATCGGGAATTTAACAGCGTTGACGTCGTTGTTATTGTATCAGAATTTGTTTAACGGAAGTGTACCGCCGGAGATCGGAAACTTGTCGAATCTGGAAACGTTAGGGTTAGCGTATAACGAGTTTGCAGATCCGATGATACCGTCGGAGTTTGGGAGATTGAACAATTTGAAGGAGTTATGGATGCCGATGACGAATTTAATCGGTAAAATACCTAAATCGTTTTCTAATTTGGTGAATCTTGAACTGTTGGATTTGAGTTTGAATTATTTAGAAGGTGAAATTCCGGCTGAATTGTTCATGTTGCAGAATTTGGATAGAATGTTTTTGTATAAGAATAATTTATCCGGCGAGCTTCCGGCGCTGATTCAATCTACGAATTTGACTCAAATCGATATTTCGATGAACAAATTCACCGGTTCAATTCCTCAAGATGTTGGCAGATTGAAGAAACTTGAGGTTTTGAATTTGTACTCGAATCAGTTTTGGGGACAAATACCTGAAAGTATTGCGCAAATTCTAACCCTAAGGGTGTTTAAAGTGTTTAGAAACAATCTCACCGGAGAATTGCCTCCGGATTTGGGGAAATATTCTAAACTTGAGTCATTTGAAGTGTCTGATAACAAACTTACCGGAAAACTGCCGGAGAATTTATGTGCTGGAGGTGTTTTGACTGGTGTCATTGCTTTCTCAAACAATCTCACCGGAGAATTGCCGAAATCGCTTCAGAGTTGTGACGCGATTACGGCAATTCAGCTGTATGATAATAGTTTCACCGGTGAGATTCCGTCCGGGATTTGGACGTTACCAAATGTTTCTAGTTTGAGGCTCTCCGGAAACTCGTTTTCTGGAGAGCTTCCGAGTAAAGTTGCTTGGAATCTATCTAGATTGGAAATTAGTGATAACAAGTTTTCCGGTGGGATTCCGCCAGGGATTTCGTCTTGGGTGAAACTCAATGTGTTTAAAGCTAGTAACAATATGTTTTCCGGTGAAATCCCACCGGAATTCACTACTCTTTCGGAGTTATCAGTAGTTTATCTCGACGGAAATTCACTTTCTGGTGAACTTCCGTCAGAGATAAAGTCCTGGAACTCGCTAACCGTTTTGAATCTGGCCAGAAATAAACTTTCTGGCCAGATTCCTTCTTCGCTTGGTTCTTTACAAGATCTTTTAGAACTTGATCTATCAGAAAACCAGTTTTCGGGACAAATTCCATCAGAATTGAATAATATCCGGCTTACGAGTTTGAATCTTTCATCCAACAAACTCACTGGAAAAATTCCGTCCTCTTTCGATAACATGGCTTTTAAAAACAGTTTCTTGAACACTAACCTTTGTTCCACTTCCCAAATCTCCAGCCTCCATAACTGTATTTCCAAAGACTCACACTCCAAAAAATTCTCACCCAAAATCATAGCCATGATCGTCGTGTTATCGGTGTTTGTTCTACTCTCAGCCGTCCTGTTCGTGTTGTTTGTGTTCCGAGACTACCAAAAGAAGAAGCCTAAAAAGATTCGCACAATGTGGAAGCTAACATCATTTCACAAGATGGATTTCACAGAAGCAAACATTTTGTCATGCATGACTGAAGCCAATGTGATTGGCACTGGTGGTGCAGGGAAAGTGTACAGAATTACAGTCGGTCCACCTCGAGGTTACGTTGCAGTAAAGCGGATTTGGAACACCAGAAAACTAGACCAGAATCTCGAAAACGAGTTCACATCTGAGGTTCAGATATTGGGCTCCATTCGTCACTCGAACATAGTGAAACTGTTATGTTGTCTTTCAAGTCAAAACTCTAAGCTTCTAGTTTATGAGTATTTGGTGCATCAGAGTTTAGACAAATGGTTACATGGGAAGAAGAGGAAACCAGAGCCTGGTTTAGTTCCAGGGTTCGTGTTGGACTGGCCTAGGCGGCTGCAGATTGCTATTGGTGCAGCGCAAGGGCTTTGCTATATGCATCATGATTGTTCGCCACCGATTGTGCATAGAGATGTGAAATCTAGCAATATATTGTTGGATTCTGAGTTTAATGCGAAAATCGCTGATTTTGGACTGGCGAAAATATTGGAAAAACAGAAGCCTGGTGAGGGTGGCATGTCTTCCATAGTTGGGTCAATGGGTTACTTTGCACCTGGTAAAAACTCTTTCCTATCACTCTTGTTAATATTCATGTCAACTCAGTTTAATTACAGTGTTAAATGGGTCGTATTCATGGGTTGATATGCTGCAGAGTATGCTTACACAACAAGAATAAACGAGAGGATAGACGTATATAGCTTTGGCGTGGTACTACTTGAACTCGTGACAGGGAAAGAAGCAAACGACGGAGATAAAGATTCAAATCTAGCCGAATGGGCATGGAAGCATTACGGAGAAGGTGATTCTGTGACCGGGGCTTTAGATCCCGAGATCAGTACCAATTACGTCGAAGAGATGAGCACCGTGTTCAAATTAGGACTCATTTGCACAAGCACATTGCCTTCGAGTCGACCGTCAATGAAGGATGTTCTTGAGATTCTTAGACGATGCAATCCGCTTGAGCAACTGCCGGAGGAGATGAAACAAGGAAGAGAAGAGTTTGATGTTGCACCTCTTCTCAAGAGTGAAAGTTACATCACTAGCTATCATGAAACTGAGGAGATTTAAATCAAGAATTAGGTATTGTATTTTAGCTTCTTTTTTTTATGTATTGATGATAGATGTATATTTTGTTAGTCATGAAATATGTGATGTGTGCAAAGAGATCATGTCTACACATTATTTATCGTGTGAGATGTCTCAAACAACAAATATGTATGGTACCATTTAGCTATATGAATAGAAACGAGGATCATTTTTGTAACTAGAAATTGCTATGATGAAAATGCAATACAAAGCGGAACGTGTGAGTAAAAAAAAAAGGAACCAGTTTTTTAACCTTTTAAGTGATTCATGGTTTGGAAAGGACATAAGTGAAAATGACTAAATGAATTATGGACCCTTTTATGTTTCAATCTCTACGTGTCATGTTAAAACATCAAGCTCCACTCCCCTCTACTCTACACCACTCAATCAAATCAAGAAAGCGTAATACGAAACAATTTTAATGCATGGTTCAAGAATCCATGTTGACAAACCGTTTTTAACTTGATTATTTATCCAAATTGAACTTCATAATTTTGTGTCTTCCATCGTCCTTGAAATGCTCCACGCTTCTATTCATTCACTATTAGTTTTTGTTCCACGTCATGACAATGAAGCTCAAATTTAAATTAGTCCGGGTTCGAGTCTAAGCCGAAGGCTTCTACATAAAAAATTAAAGGTTCTGTCATAGCTTTCTCTTTGAAACAGTTAGTTGACGCGTTAACCGTCGTTTTAAAAAAATATAATAATAAAAACTAAAATAGAAAAGAATAGAATAACATAAAATAAATATAAGATTAGTATTGATTAGATAATGGAGCGGTGTCGCCGGCCCCATACGGCATTGGCATAAATGGAGCCATTTGATATGTTCTGGATGTACTTACATCATCACTTACGTCATCACTCGTTCATTAATACCTACCATACATGTCTATGATATTAACATCCATTCTTTCAATCAATCAACCAATCATAATCATTAGTTACGTGAAACATGTCAATACCAAAACCTTTGTCACAAGATGCTGATTTATCGGCACCGTATCACAAAATACTAAAACCCAAAACTAACAAAAATCTAAACCGAATTGACAAATTCTATACTGATTTTGTCTGTTCGGTATCAATCAACACCAAATACAAAAAAAAACCAAAGATATAATAACCAAATACTACCGCTACTCGATACAAAAATAGGATTAGTGCTAAACATGATTACAGAAAAACAATCTTGAAATAGATGATTATTAGTAGTAGTAACAAAAGCAAAAATTACTAAAAAATAAGATGCAGTCAAGAAGTCATATATTTGTTATAATATTGTAAATGCATACATATTCTAACTTATAATATACATTGCTTCATGCACCCTATTACTCCACTTGTAAAAAATAAAAAAGTTCTCATACTCATACAACAACCAATACAAAAAACAACTGCAATTCATTCTCTTTAATTCTTGCACATACATCAACTTTAACAATCTGGTCTTTCTGCTGCTTGTGGCTCATCTAAATTACTTGTTGCTGCATCAGTACTGTTGCAATGAATCAGAAGTGGTGCTGCTGATGAAATTTTGCAGTTTTCACTAACGTGATCCTCGTTTGACCTGCAGTCAACCAAAGGAGCATGTGCCATACTCTCTGGTTCTTGCAATGAGGCAGACACATGGGTAAAATTAGTCCCTGTTTTGGGCTTGGAAAACAAGTTTTCTTGGTTTTTAGTTTCAGTGAGAGAACCAGGATCCACAATAATTGAACTAGCTGATGCGGTAGTCTCTTTGCCGCTGGAAATTCCAACTGCGTCCTTGCCTACACCTGACATGGAGAAGTTAATTTTGTTTTATAAATAATTAGTGTGTCATTTAGTAATTTACTAATTATTTGGATGAAATGATTTTGTAATTTCCTAAGTATTTGAATGAAATGATTTATGCAACTTTTTCGTTAACTTTTGACTTGTTCGGTCCGTTTACATTTAAGCCCATCTTTTTTACCTATATAGCATGTTAGAGATAAACCATAAACCGGATTGGCTCGATCATAAGCTAATGTGTTGAAATTTCATGAGCCCTAAAAAGTACTCCATTTATCCGAAATAAAGGGGCATGGCCTATAGAAGTGTCTAACTACGAGGGCATATTTGTCCCTAAAGAGACACCTGGTGGTTAAATAGTGTACCCCAACAACCAAAAGTTTAGAAGATCCAGTCATACTTTTCCTAAAAAAATCTACGAATTGCTGTTAAAAATTAAGACATATGAGCATATCTAAAATTGAGAAAAATGACGCAGTCTCTAGTGTATGCTATTGTGATAGTTGTAGATAGTTGTGTGTGTGTGAGAGAGAGAGAGAGAGAACCTGTTTGAGAAGCGAGAACAGAGTGTGTAGTGGGAGGTGGGGGCGTAGATAAATTTATGCCACCCTTCTTCACCTTTGACTGCAGTGAAGAAACATAAACATATGCTATAAAAAAATACTTGAAGAAGCAACAGCATGGCATCCATTAGAATAATACAAATTGCATACCTTAGTCTCTTCACAGTACTTTATAATCACTGCAACATTTGTAAAGCAACGTCCATGCAACAGTGTGTAAGCCCACAACAAAAGCTTCTTTGAAATATTTGTTTCAACGATGTCAATTGCATGCACATTTGACTGAATACTTCCTTCTGTTGGCTGCTGACACGGCACTACATAGAGACGCAGACAAGATGGTAGCAATGCACAAGAGGAATCCCTATAGAAATTGTAACATGATCTAAGTAACATAGTAGCGTCTTCCAGCTTGTCTTCTGAGTGTCTCTTAATTACAACATCCTTAATCTTTGACAATAAAGAGCTCCATTTAGTTTCTAGAACTTTCAAATGGTCCGCATCCTCAAATGATGATTTCCATAACTCATCTACATGTAGATCGATACAAAGTAGTTGGCTATTTACAGGACCACCATCTACCAGTTGGGCTTCTGTTGAAAATCTGGAATTTAGTGGTGTTATTGAAGCCATACTAATCACAAGACTTCGGCACCAAGCCATTGAAACATACTTATGAACTTTAGCACAGTTGCTGTTTGACAACTTAGGGTTTTTTAACCGTTTTCTCATTTTCTCGTTTATTGCCTCTAGTGCTTCTAACCTACAACTGGTCTCAAGTATTTGAATATACTTGAATAGATACCTGCACAAGAAATAACATGCGTATAAGTAGATGTGAGATATGACCCTTGTGAAATGTGAATTGGCGATTCAGATTATCTTTCGAAACTAACAAATCATGTGGGGTGAAAAAGGGAGAATAGCTTAAAAAAATAGGTCACATGGGTCTCTCACCCAATGAATTTTAATCATACTTGAGACACGAGTTATTTAAAAAAGAAATAATAGTGTTTTGGATCAACCCCACACGTTTTGCCAACACTAGTTTAGAATTTAAGAAATCAGAGATTTTATAAACTAACAAGAATTATTCAGGGGTAATTTACCCAAATAAGCTGCTTTCAGATAACTCTGGGCACTTGATTTCAGGCAAACTGCAAATATCTGACCATAAATTCATCTGTTCAATGTACAAAGAGAACATTTTCTCCAGAAGATGCTCTAAATCAATGCTATCAGTGCTGCCAAGCTCAATTTGATTAATGGAGGATACTAGGGCTTTGATGTACCTCCCAAGAGCTATAGGAACAAGATCTTCAAGGCATAACGAGAACTGCATTATAGATGATCAAGTACAATTGTGTCAGTAAGAGTAAGAATAAACAGAGTACTATTTGGGGAATCTTGCCATAATGGATTTTTAATACAATATTTAAAATTTTACTATCAAAATGCTTCATCTTAGTGAAATACTATAGAAGCCATACCCGTTTATCTGCCCGGATAGAGATATAAGCTCGTTCAAGGGTTGATATATCCCCAGTCTCTTCCAAAAGCTTCAGGTAGAACAAAATATACTTCCTAATGCAAGTTATAAACTTACGAGAACTTTCTGCCAAATTAACTTCAAGAACTCTCTTATTCCCACTCATGCCAAGTGTTTTGCGCCTGAAACCCAAAAATAGAAAGATTGAATGCATACATCTTATTGAGGACTGAATCCCAGGATAACACTAGTATAATATTTCAGAAACTACTGAATAGATACAACATACATAATATAATATAACTGTTGATTTTATCAAACTTTGAGATACAACAGAAATTGAGTATTTTTACCTTCCCTTTTTTTCTGTACTATCAATCTCCCACATGTTAATTGTAAAAGAAGAACGGGATGACTTGAAGCAAAAAGAAAGTTCATCTTTTGCCTTTTCTAGATCCCCACTTTCACCTCTATTGTATAGCCCTTGAGCAAGCATATATCTAGCTTTGTGAAAATGTTTGAGGTCCCCTTCAACGCATATTTGTAAAGCAGAAAGGCAATCATTGTAAAGCATGGGCCACATATCTCCTAAATCCAATGTATCACCATCGGTTTTATTAAGAATATTCATTACTGTCTCCTGTGTTGATTGGCTAAGCGAATGCAATGCAGCAATCTGACAAACAAAGAGCAATTTTAAAGTGTATGGGTAAAAAAGCAGGTGTGGAAAATGGTGGAAAATGAAAATTAAAACCTTTAAGGCTTCTTTATCATTTTTGTCACATGACCGAAGTAACTTCAAACGTGAAGCATGCATTCTATAGAATGGATCTACAGCTGACGGATTCAAAGCAATAGCTTTTTCATAATATGCAAATGATGTCTCACGTGAGAATTTAAGCTTTTCGCTAAGTTTCCCCAAGTAATATACATATGACCAATCTTCCCTGCTAACAAAAAAATGTTTATCATATAGTAAATTATAATAGCAGAGTTGAAAGTAACTGAAAATAGCAATACCTCTGAGCAAAAGCCTTCTCAAAATGCTTCATAGAATTCTGACAGAACATTGTCCACTCAGCATCTTTTACTGGTAAATTCAATCTCTGATCATAAATTGGCACCACATTTTGAACACCATCATAATACACCAGTGCCAATAAATCATGAATCTCCCCCTAAAATCATTTGAAAGCCAACTTCAGATTAGAGAAAAAAAATTAAGAATATTAAAATAGTAAAAACAAACCTGCTGGACTGCTGTTTTTGCTAAAGCCAGAGTCATTAAAAAACACCGCCTGCTCCTCCTTCGACTTGTATCAACTCTCTGAGCAAAAGTCACATTTTTTCTCCAGCCGGTCACATTTATCTGCTTACTGCCATCATTCAGCAACAAGTCCACTTCCTGCAAAATAAATCTTATAAAAGTTAATTACACAATTTATCTGCCAGATAAGTTACATGATCAAGCTATAATTTTACCTCATCATAAACAGTGGCAAGGCTTTTCCAACTCTCAAAACGCGATGGGTTAAACAGTAAATCATACTTAAAAAGTTTTGCTGTTTGTTGGACAAACTCTTCACCTTCTTTAGTGAGCACAAATCCAGCCCATTTATCAGTTGCACTCATTTCTTCTGATTGTGCAAGAAGATGATACAAGTTGCGGTATACATCCATATATGGTTCAGAGCTACAATAGCAGGATATCAATATAGCATGATACAGCAAAATTTTATATATAAAGTTTCAAATTTTATATATAATCTTATACCTCTCCTTAGTTGTTGGCTGCTGTTTGAGAACTGAACTATCTTGATATATGAATTTCATTATAGCATCCCGAAATCTATCAGATCCAGCCTCTTCTGACAGTTTATTTTCACATAAATTTGGGTCATCCAAGAATTTGTCTATTGCATTTCCATCCAGCATATAATCAGGTGGTTGAGGAAAATGTTTGCGTATCGCTCTTAATACTCTTCGCAGTTTAACCAATCCAGTTCTCTGAAGATAATATAAAAAGGTTTTATGAAAAAGCATAAAGATTTTATATAGATGAACCTTAGCATATGAAGAAAAGGAAGGGGTTATGATTTGTGAAAAACTTACAGATGAAGCCTTAGCATATGGAAGAATATACTGGAAAACATCTGCACATTGTTCCTTTGTTTGATAATCGCCTTGACTTGTATTTTTGTGCACGGATAGATCATCTTCATATGATGAATCAGACCTAAGATGCAAACCGTACAAACAAAAAAAACATTGGTCTAAAGCAGTGTCTATTTCAATCTCAAGATCTTCTTTTTCCTCTTCAGTTAGTTGTTTTCCAGAATTAATAACAAGATTGTTTGCTTCTTCACTTGAATCATTCCCAGATATTTTGGTATCACCTTCTTGGGAAACTTGGTCATCACATTGAGTGTTTACATTGGTAGACTTAAGTTTCATGTCTAAATATAAAAGATGCTTTATTGCGAGTTTAAGAAATGTTCCTTCTTCTTCTCCATCACCACTTGCACAACAGATGCCATACTCAGCAAGCATATCATGGATTGCAATTATTAATTCTATCTGAAAAAATAATGTCAGAAAAGAAAATTAAAAAGTGAATGATTTTTTTCTCAGTAGGATATATCCCACATACTTGAGTTTTCACAGGAACATTTGGGTTCAGATGTTGAAGTCTGAAAAATAAAATTGCAGCATCTACAAAACAGCCTTTTTCCTTTCTTTCTTTATCATTCAGATCATCCACTCCTGAGGATTTCTTACAAAAACATATGTTTGCTATATGACACATAACTGCTAGCAGCAAAGATTGAAGATCACCAATGATTTTCATAGGAACAACAGAACCATTCTGTGAACAAACACCGGTGATAAATAAAAATGATTATGAATCTCTACATAAAAAGGAAGTGAACAATCTGCATCTCTTTGCAACTTTCAACTTGATAAGTTATTATAAAGCTAAAAAAACATTCAACTTACGATACTTCCATCAGGACTGGTAGAGTTCTTCAGCTCAAGAATACATTGGGAAATTGCCTTAATTTCTTCAGATAGAAGGGGATGCAACCATGTGGTTGAGTTTTCATTTGATTCAGTTCCAGAAGATGCAGCCATGAGATGTCTAAGTTTCTTCTTGTGGCATCTTAAGTATATATTTGGATCTACTGTTTTGGATTTTTCGCATGCTTTGATTATAACATTTAGTGCAGATAGTTCAACTGAAGTAATTCCATAACCATCTTTATTAAGAACAGATGGAACAGAAATATTATTATCATCTTTCATGCAAAAGAGAAGAGGATAAAGCAAGCTAATGCACTCTGAGTGCATGTCCTTTTCAATCATGTCATTTACTGTATTCTTCATCAAAAAATCAACCTCCAATAGGTTAATTTCATGCAGAACCAAATCAACAGTCAGCTCGTTCAACACCTTCAGATGTGGGAGACTAATGGAACGCATTGCACTCCTTTCATTTTCATGAGATGTAAATAGTGCCAAACAAACACCAAACTCTTTCTGAGCTTTTTCCTTATTACCATTGAAGATCGACAATGTTCCGCTTAGCCAGAAAAATCGGGCCCAAAAGACCCTTTTATTGTCCAACAAAGAACCAATTGAAGAGCCATCAGTTGGGCAATCTAAAGCTACAGATTCTATGACTTTACAAAGATGATAAGATGCCATGGACATGAAATCAATCGATGATGAGCTATTTGATGATTGCATCCCGAAATCATAAGCCAGCTCAGCAAGAAAAAGGCTGCATTCAGCAGACCTAGTCTCCCCTGAATTTCTTGTAAATTTTTCTAACTCTAAGAACTTTGCAAATGCATCCCGATATGAAATTCCTCTACATGCAATTTGCTCTAAAAGCAAGTGGCCAATATGATACGCACCATGATTACTTGATGTTTCATCCACAAACTTAGCAACATCAATTGACTCACTATTCTGGGTATTGGTTGTTACCTCGGAGCATTCTGTAACTTCGGATTCAAACATGATAAATGATTCCAGAAATTGAGGAACAAGTTTGAGTAGATCCTTAGGGGCTGTAAGATCTGCTTCTTCCTTATCAGACTTCCTACTCTTAAGTCGACTGCTTCGTCTTTCTTGCTGTGGTTCATCCAAAATGGTCTCTGTGTTAGTATGCTCAACAGCCTCGTTCTCTTTATCATTATTAATTTTTCTAGTCCCAGAAATGTTATGTGAGCTAGACGGCAGATGTATGATCAATCTAACGTCTGCAGATCTGTACAATTCATGAGCTTCTTTTTTAGGGTCATTTTCATTCAATGGAGCCAAGATCCCTAATAGCTCATCAGCCAGTGCTGTCCAAGAAGCTTCCGGTAGATGTAACATTTTATCCTGATTTAATCTTTTGGCACTACTTTCATTTAGGTCATCATCTGTTGCTTTCCTTTTGTCTAGAAATTTCAGACGAACATGATGAGGTTGCAATTTGTCTATACCTCTTGGAGCAAAAGGAGTTGGTTCAGATTCTTGAATTGCATGTTTGACACACAACGCACGAGAATGTGAAGGCCAGTGCCTTAGTATTAACTCAGAAACCGAAAGACATGCAACCTCATCACCAATAGCAATAAGAACTTCCAATAGTTTCTCCATGCAATTCCCTAGATGCGTCAACCATACATGTATTAAACATAAGTATTACACGTAACACATGTAAAACTAATACCCATGCAATAATGTGTAAAATTTGAACGCTTACAGTTGTTAGGACTACATAAAAGCCCTTGCTCAAATGCCCAACGAGAGATGCTCAACAAACCCATCGAGCATGACAATGTCCCCAGCTGATTCCATACAACAGAATCTTTGGAATCAATATCTACAGCTTGAAGATAGCATTGTAGTGCACTTTCATAATGGGATGGACCTTGTTGAAGAAATACAGAGGCGAGATTTTTCAGTGTTAAAAACCTGCGAATAAAACATATGTACGCTGGTAAGATTGTTCAATGCTAGTTCATATTAAAGTTTTATAGATAAATCTTACAAATCAAATCATGCAAGTAGACAAACCAACCATTTAACCAAAATGGGTAGGATAACTACCACAATCACATTCCAAAACCAAGAGACTACAACTGAATGAAAAATAATATAAGTGAACTAACCTCAATTGCAACAAATGCCCGTCACTGCCACCATCATTGACCTGACATGAAAAGGAGATTCTAAAATTTTAAAGAGATCAAGTGCAGAAAGTAAGTGGTATTATCAAGCTGATGAAATTGTAGGATCCTTGGAACCAATGTTAACCTGGCCAGTTGGAAGAAGTTCGTCTTTTAACACGCTTTCTAAAAGTTCACGCGCCTTTTCATACTCATGTGCTTGTAACTTCAACAGTCCTTCTTGATAGATTTGTGAGAGGCGAAATTCCTGGTGAATAGAATGTGCATAAACTCAATAAATTGTAAAAGAGTTTCTAGATAAACAAACAATAAAACATCATTTTCTTGCTTCAGTTTAATGTAAACATATTTTGGACACATATCACACCATCAAGAATACAAGAAACCATTTAGCAACATAACTTCACGAATTAATGTCATAAACACATACATTTCACTATTTCAGCATAAGCATATACACATAGAGTTTTTTCAAATTACAAACAACAATTTTATCAACAAGCATCTCTTTGCCACTATAGCCGCTGGGATGAAAAATAACATTGTCATCATAACTTCTAATATTTTTCGTGTAAATGTGACTTTTTCGCCCGTTAAGAACACACTTGCATACTTAACAATCCCCTTTAATCACAAAGCCTATTTCACAACAGTTAATAATTCCAAAAACAAGTCCCCTGCATCTCTCCCCTTTCTCATTAAAGTTTACACGTTAGCGCGTCTAAAAAACAACACAGCAATTTACACACACTAAACCCAAATTAACAGCAACAACAACAACAGCATCAACTAACAAACATGTATCTACAATTGTAAAAACATATAATGACATAAATATCGAATTAGGGTTTGCCTGAGCTTCTTTGGTGGGGGCAAGGGGTTCCCACTGATCTTTCGAATCTGTATCGTTGATAGCAGCAATTGCGAACTGAAAACACACAATCAAATCGATTGAATTAGTAAACGAATTGTGGAAGATGAGATTGAAGAAGATAGTACCATGTTGTTCGATCTTGGAACTTGAATTTGTTAGCGTTGGGATGAGTCTTCGTAATTTCTTCACCGATTGTTTAGGCGGGTATGTGTGTGCGTTCAATCACACTCTCAAAGTGTTTTGATTCACCCCTTTTGTTTTTTTAGTTTTAGAGTTTTACACTTTTAGTCCATTGTCTTTTAAGGATTAGTTTTTTTCATTCTTAACTTTGACATCTGTCGCTTGTGATTTCATTACACTAGTTATGTTTTCATACTTTGCATTTCATATTAAACATCAAAGAATTTATAACAAAGTGGCAGGTGAACAGGCAAAAGTTGTGCCGTCACCCCATTTTAAATA